>JASKUP010000038.1:1386058-2772117 GCA_030448955.1 Trichopoda pennipes
TTCGTCAAAAAATAAACATCGAATTAAAAATAATAAAAAAAAATTTTTCTTTTAAATTGTTAAAATTGAATAATAACTGGCCAAAAAATTTTAGTTTAATTTTTAACTAATGAATAATTCCCAAAAACTATTTGTTAATTAGTTTTCAATTCAAAGCGGTGACATGTCAATTTAGTTTTTAATAAATTTACATAAAAGTTATAGTGTTTTCTATTTCATTAAAAACAAAAAAAAAATTTATTTAATAAATAATATATTTATTAAAAAATAAATAAATAAATATAAATATAAATAAAAATAAATAAATAAATAAATATAAAATAGAAAGTCATCCACAATATAAGTGTAAAATTTACAAAAAAAAAATAAATTAATAAATAAATAAATAAAATAGTTAAATTTAAATAATTTGTTTTTAAATTCAGTGTCTTCGTATTTAAATTTACCCAACAGTATTTTGATTTTTTTTTATGTCAAAGAAAATAAGGTAAGATTTTTAATTTGTATAATATATTATTTATATAAATTATTATAAAAATAAGTTTAAACAAGATCAAATGTTGAAGTGTTATAAGTTTATTTTATATAAATTTTATAAAATCCATAGCCTTCTAAATGAAAGAATTTTTCTAAATGAAAGAATTTTTTTTAAATTATAAGGAATTTCCCAATCAAAGTCTTTAATTAAAGTCTACTAAGATATGCACAGTGACTAGATTTACATAAGTTTGGATTTAATTATAATTTTGAAAATTACTTTCATATAAAACTTAATTCTGTTATTAGGAATTTTAAAGAAATTAATTGTACAGTATAAAATTAGAAAAACAGTTAACATAATAATTTATTGCTTATTTATATACACAGTTCTTGCTGCAAGACGGTCATATGTCAAAATTTAAAATTTGAAATTGAGCATTCCACAATTTTTATCAGCGTTGAAGATTCAATAATAAATCAAACATCTGAATTTTGTACATAAGATTGTATCTAAATGTGGCCTCTAAGGAGTTGAAACAAAGTTTTAAATTTAAAGTTCTTTTATTTCAATTCAGGGTTTTTCTTAAATATGCAATATTTTACCTCGGGACTACCAATAATAAGATAAAATTATATTATTAAAAATTGAAACACAGCAGTCAATATATTAACGGTTGAATGAATTTATTTATTTAATTTTAATTTAATCTACGTATATTTGTGCTACATTTCTTTAATAAATATATATTTTAGTCAAATTTTATACAGAAAATTTAAAAGTTTTATATTTCAAACTAAATTGATTAAATGAGAGTTTTCATTGAACCAACAAAGCAAGCAGACAACAAAACTTACAAACACTTCGATATAAACCCAAAGCAAACATTTCGATATACATATGGATGCTTTTCCGGCAGTAATACATTTCAAATATAGTTATTAAAGTCGATTCCTTTTTCCTTTTCAAATTTAGAAAAGAATTATATAAAAAATTAACACCACATAAAAATTATATTTTCGAAGCGATTTAAAGAAGTGAAGGTAGTTAATTTGCCTGTACTTTTTTTGTTTAATTTATGCCGCCAGCAGAACTGTCATTTCTAAATTATAAATATTTATTTATATTTCAAAATAATTTTTAGTTTTAAAACATAAATTGTAAGACATGAACAATTTTTCAATTCTTATATCATAGTAATAGAAAGTCATATATAAACTTAATAAAGTTGTTTTCAATGTCCTCACCATATTAGAGATAGGTAGCGTACTTTGATTTATACACCTTTATTATTTGAACCGTTAGAGATAAGTACAGAGATTATTCACAATAAAAACAATAATATAAACAATTAAAACAAGATGTTTAGGGTGTGCGTCTTGTGTGTCAGCAAGAAGTTTGTTTTCTAAAACAAAGTACAACAAAAAAATTAAATTCAGATGATTCAAATTTTTATTGTACAGTGAATAGAAAAGTTCGGCAATTAGGAGTGAAAAATGATATCTGGCAAATGTTCACCACAACCACGCTGACAGATGTCGATTCTTTCATTAAAGTTTTTGACCACTTTTTGGCACATTACAGAATTTGGACTTGACTAAATTGGCTCCGTGTAGACTCTGTCCTTAACATAGCCTCACAAGAAATAATCCAGTGGTGTTATATCACACGATTTGGCTCGCCACTTAATTGCTGATTGTCTTGAAATTATGTGATCGGGAAATTAGGTTGCGCATTGTCATTGTCATTGGCTGTGTGACATTAGGTATCGTCCTGTTAAATTCACGTCCACGTCGTCACTAAAGGGCCAAAATTGAGTCATTAGCATCTTGCGATAGCAAAAAAAAAACGGCCCAATCATGTTTCCAGACCACATAGCCTACCACACAGTGACACTTTTAGCAACTCAATAATCGCTCTAAAATTTTCAAAACCCCAAAAGCGGAAATTTTGCTCTTTGACATACCCTGACAAATGCAAATGGTCTTCGTCTGAAAAAATACTTTTTCCAGAAAAACCAGCCGGTTGTTCCTAAATGAATTCAGCGAATCTGTGACGATGTGAATGGTCAGTCGATCGGTTTAAATTCATGCGCCAGCTGAACCTTCAAGGCTTCAAAGTCAAAGCCTTATGCAAAATTCGCTATGTGGTGGTTTGATATAACTCCAATTGTTGAGAACGTCGCGAAGTTGAAAAGTTTGGATCTGCTTCAACACTTTGGGTCGCGGCTGCGATGGTTTCAGTTGAACGATCCGGTTGAGTACGCTCTGGTGTGTACAAGTTCTTAATAGCGGTCTCTGAAGACGGCAAACAATTGCCGTTTACATACAATATGCATTATTAAATTCATTATAACAACAAGTATAAAAGGATGACTCTATACTTGAATATGACTGTACCTTAGAATTTAAACAAAATGTGTATAAATCGGTTCTTCTTTGGAAGAATTATTGTAGATATGGAACATTACTAATACAGAGTGTCCGCCGAATTGTTTTGCCACCATTTGGGTAAACATTATTCCTGACAAATTTATTATTGAAAAATGTTCGATAATAAACACGTTGGTTTAAAATTTTTGGGAGCAACAACGTCCCAATAAAACGCACTATTTACAGTGTAGTGAATGATTTCGAAGAAAGAGGGTCTGTAGGTGATAGGTCCAAGCATAGACCATAATGTACTGCAAGATCAACTGAAAATATTACTGCTACTCAAGAAAATGTTAAAAACAATCTATCAACCTCAATTCGACGCCGTGCCTAGGAGCTTAGTCTTCAAAGAACAACGTTGGCCGCAATTTTGCACAAGATGGTTTTCATATAAGATTCAGTGGATACAAGACCTTCTTCCACAAGAGCATTTACGCCACCGTACATATGCCAATAGAATGTTACAGATCGGTCATGACAATTCCGATTTTCATGAAAACATCATAATGAGTGACGAGGTAGGTTTTCATTTGAATGAATATGTGAATAAATAGAATAATCGGTTCTGGGGAAAGGGAAACACTCCAATTATTCAACAGTCACCTTTGCATTCATTAAAAGTGACAGTCTGGTATGCAATTTGGTCAGGAGGAATCACTGGACCTTACTTCTTTGAAAATATAAATACGGTAAGGGTAACTGTGAACTGTGAATGGGGAGCGATATCGTAACATGATTCAAAACCTGTTAACGCCACAATTGCATGCTTTGGGCTTGTTTAACATGAAGTATCACTAAGATGGTACCATATCGCATACAGCCAGAATTACAATGGAGTTACTGCGAGACTTTTTTTTCACAACAAGTTATTTGAAGAAATGGTGATGTTGGTTGTCCTCTACGGTCGTCTGATTTGACTGCTCCGGACTTCTTTTTGTGTGGATATCTGCAAAGCAAGGTTTATGTAAACAGATCAGAAACACTTGAGCAACTAAAATGAAATATTCGTGATGAAAATGAAAAATGTGCTCAAAAGGGCGGGCATTTATCTGATATTGCCGACAATAAAACATTTATCAATATAAGATCGCTGTATTAAAATTACTCAGCCCATTTAATCAACTCTTTAAGTATAATTGATTCCGTTATATATTTAAATAATTTCTTGCTAGAATAAAACAAAATAAAATAAAATTAGATTTTTTAATTAAAGTAAAACATTAGTTGTTATCCTATACCTACGCGTATAATCAAGTATTTAACCAGAATAATAATAGACACAATTGCCTAATAGGTTTTATTCAATCAATAATTGATTTCAAAAGAAAATTACTCTATTTAATACATTTTTATTGATAAACATTTAAATTGTTATTGGTTTAAATAAAGTGTCTCTCTGCCACCAAATAAAACAAATAATTCATATTATAAAAACCATGTGATATTCGAATTCAAGTATCACTTGCAGCATGTATAAAATATTTATGTTTAGTGATACACAAATTTCGAAAACTTTATTTAAAATAACATTGTTTTTTTTGCATATATTTAATCAATTTTATTATAATCTAAACTGCATGCGATTTCCCGTGGGGGCTAAAAACAAATAAAACCAGAAAAATTTTATATACAATAAAATTGAATATATATATATAATAATAGAATGATATTTTAAGTGTTTAATTTTTCAATTAATAGAAAATTTTATTGAAGATTCTGAAAAACAATTATAAACATTTTCTAAATTTAAAATTGAAACATTTTCAAAGTTAGGATAGTGATTAACTTTAGAACAATGTGAAGATAATAATGGTTTTTGTGAACTAAATAATATTATTCCTGTATTTTTGGTCTGATTTATGTCCTGCGATTCTAGTTTTCAATTTAATAATATTAGTTCACAAAAAACAGCATTATCTTTAAATCGAGAGTTTATAAGTTAGCAACTTTACTTTAAGTAACTGTAGCTGAGTTCATGCTTAAGTTGTAAAATTTGACTCCCACTGGCAGTTTAGATTTACTTTCTTTTCTATTTTTATTTTAAAGTTTGTTAGAAATAAAAGAAAGAATTATTTTATTTTTATTTTGTTGAAAATATATTTCCACAAAAAAACATACATTTTAAAAATCAAAACCAAAATTTTTTTAAGTTAAATAAATTTATTGTATTCTTTGAAAATTTTTTTAAGGGAAGTTACTATGCTTTGTGCTAGATCCTTAAACATAAATATTTTATGATATTCTTGTTAAAAATAGATATTATTACAATTTTTCTTTTTAAGTGTATCTGTTGGGGGAAGCATAACCTTATCGCCATTTCACTACTGCTTAAATAGTTCATCAATAGATTTTACCACAAATTTTATATAGAAAACTCAAGAGTCTTATACCTCAAGTTAAATGAATTAAGTAAGAAATTTATTTAAACAACACAGCAAAATGAGTAAAAAACTTAACAAAAATATTATACAAAAACTTAGTAAACAGTCGTTTTATTTTTTTTTATTAATTAAAAATACGAGTAAATTGATAATAATAAAAAAAAAAATAATAAAACTATAAAATTTAAGGTATAGTTTTTTAAGATATCGCTGCAAGACATATGAAACCTAAATCTTATATTCCTACAAACAATAGTGTTTTATTTTACAAAAATAATGTTAAATAGAAATTAAATTGTTGTATAGAATACACACATTGGTTCATACTTCATTTAGTTGCAATCAGTTTTCCTGCCATTTTACTAGATTTTCCGACTTTTCTTGTTCCCCTCCTTTTTGGACAGGTATTTTTTTGATACATCTTTTCCTACTGCAAACAAACAGAGCTTGTGTCAATTAAAATTAGCTTCTAGGGTATTCTGAAATTCAATTAAATTAAAAATAAAATTTTTTCAAAAAACATATACATATGTAAATTATATTTAAGTTTATATTTACCTTCATATTATCCAAAGAATTCATTTTTAATGCTTATCAATTTAGTAAGATAAAATCATTAATATTTGAAAAATCTCTAGCTGTGCGTCAGTTCTTGCAAACTTCAATACGCGATTGAAATCGAATTCGAAATGGTCTTTAGGAGATGGATTATATTCCTCACGGGGTGTATTGGGCATTTTCGTAAATTACGCAGTTCGAACTTATATAGAATTATTTTAGAGTAAAGGGGAGTGTTTTAGAAGGATGACCTACGAGTTGTATTTCAATGAAAATATAAACCAATTCCGTTGCTTATTTCTACAACTTCATAAGATCGGGGCTTTTGGGTTAAAGCACTAGAAAAAATTTGTCCCTTTTTTTCTAGTATAAAGTTGCAGTGTGTAGAAATTTAAACAGAATTCAGGATTTCGTTGTAAATATTGATTCCTAATTGTAAAATAACGAGTTGTAGCGCAAACTCAAACTTATCCGTGAAAAATTGTGTTTCAATTCGAATTCTTGGTCACTTATTGCTAAAATTAAGGGTTTACATACATACTAGGGGTTTTAGAGGGATAAAACAAAAACTTGTGAAAGGAGTTGCCGGCGTATGTACTAAATTTGTAGCCTAGGATCTTTCTCAGCACTTATATAATTGATTTTGTTATTAATTCGAGAGTTTTTTTTATTGAGCTTTATCCATAGAATTAAAAATTTCTAATAAGCTGGGAATAATTGGGTACATTAATCGTAACACTAATTGAGAGAGTTAGTTACTTATTGATAATTATCCATCCAGGCATTAACAGCATTTCCCATAAGTGTAATATTTAATTTATTAAATTTGGTTTTATATGAGAGTACATTTTTAAATGTACTAATGATTTTAATACAATTTAAAATTGAAATTGCTTATAAAATTTTCGGGTATTTTTATTTCTTTAGCGGACTGTATTAGAGAGAGAAAGAGAGTTTAATATGATACAAAATAAATCAAAAGCTTTTCCATTCGCCGTGATTAATTTATTTTCTCTTTTTATTTTATGCAATTAATTGGAATAAGAGTAATTTATTTGTTCAATAATTATCAAGAGCTTTTTTATTCGCTGTGATTAATTTATTTTCTCTTTTTATTTTATGCAATTAATTGGTTATTTATTTGTTTAATGATAATGGCGTTAATATAAATGTGTATTAAGTAAATTTATTCTATGCTTTTAAAATTTCCAATTTTTAGTGTCCATAATAAAATAATACTAAATCAAATAATGTTATACCTGTTAATCTTGATGTAGAGATTTCCTGAACACTGGTAATCACTGAACTCTTCGTAAATGCAATTATATTAAAGGGATTTACAGTTACTTACAAAAGTTCTGCGCTCTACTTAGTATATTTAATACTTATAGGAATTTGAGTAAAATTTTAAAGAGAATAAATCGCGTTTGGTGGTTGATTTTTAGTTTGAACTATGAAATCAAATAAGCGTAAGATCTTGTTTTTTCTATTTTTTTTTTGTAGTTGAAATTTTCCTATTTGTGGATTAATTATGACAATTTATATTATTTCCTTTTGTAAATTTTTCCTTTTAATTAAAACAAATTTTTTCTTTTTTATTCTTGTTCTTATTTTTCCAATTATAAGTGCATGCACAATTTTTAGGTATTACTCACTCCGATTTTATTTTCAACTGTTGAACTTTACCTCATGCTGTTTTGTATTCTTCTTTTTCTTCTTGTAGTTTTTAAGAGAATCTTGCTATTGTTTTCGATCTGGTTTTTTGCCGATTACGAATAGGACCATGAACAATTTAGGGCTTTTGTTACAGAATAGAAATAGAACCTGTGTGTTTATGCTCTGGATTTGGCAATTAAATAAATGCAATAGTTGATGATAAAAAAAATTATTTATTAATATAAAAAAAATTAATTTTCACTGGTTGGGGAGAAAACTCGTGTGTGTTCCGAGCGTTGATAGTAACTCAATAAAAAACTTAAAACGGAAATCTTTCTTTTAATTCAAAACATGTGGAAAACTCTCCACTTTCTTACGTTACGTGCTAAGTCTAATTCAATTCACAATATTCTTAAAAAGGGAAATCTTTATATAATTCAAAACGTGTGGAAAACTCTCCTCTTTCTTACGTTACGTGCTAAGTCTAATTTAATTCACAATATTCTTAACAATTCAAAGGTAAATATTTAAATGAAATGAAGGTAAATATTTAAATGTAATTATGGCAGTTGAAATTTGAAAATTATGTGTCCAAACGTTAGGTTGGACAATAATACATTTGAAAATAATTTATTAGAAAAAATACATGGACATGAAACAAATCACAAAATTCAGGTAATAAGGATAGAATAACCATTTTAATTACATGTCAACTTATTATTAGACACCACAAGTAACATATTTGACATGTGATATAAACATTTTTTAAATTATTAATAAGTTAATTAGTGATTTTATGTGGAAATTCCATTTTTGTGATGTCGAAATTATTTGTCTATGTACATATGCATGCATGTGTGTATTCAGCCATATATATATATATATATATATATATATATGTATGCATGCATGTATGAGTGTATTCATCCATGTATGTATATATGCATGCAATTATGTAAGCCCTTTTGAGCACATTTTTCATTACATTCTCATACATTTCACGCGGTATTTAAGTATTTCATCCCGAATATTTTGTTTGAGTATAATTGAAAGAAATTTTAAGGGAAGTAACGAAGGCCTGGTTTCCCTATCTATAAAAGTCTTCGAAGACATTATGAAGTTCGTGCCGACTCACGCCCATAGTAGAGATTTCAACGAGCTGAATCTTTAAATTTGAACAGTGTAGTCTTACAGAGTTGGCAACGCGTTGTTTTAAAAAAGCGCATCTCTTAAAGTCGTTGGTAAATACTTATTTTATATTTTTGCAATAAACGTTGGTTTTTTTAACCAATAGCTAATAAGCAAATGATTTAAACTATACCAAAAAAGCATTAAACCAAACCAAAATATTTTTAAAATCAAACAAATGTTGTAAGTTTTTATTCCTACTTTTGTGGTATACCAACAAAATTATATAATATACAAATTTATTAATAGTATATAAGTACATAGATAATATTATTTTCGAACAGTATTTTTTAAAGTAAATTTGATGTGTGAAATTTAAGCAAAAAAATTTTAAAATAAAATACCAAATGATAGCTTGTGTATCGTACATAATTTGTTAAATATAATCTCATATAGTTACAGAAAACGTAATATGGTTTTTGTCATATTACCACAACCATATTTTTCTTTGTACATATGGATTTATGATGGATTAAAAATATCTATAGTATAAAAAAGAAGACATTTTTCTATTTTTATCAATTGCCTTTATTAATCCCATTTTAACAAAAGCTAGTGT
The DNA here is from genome assembly GCA_030448955.1 of Trichopoda pennipes. Taxonomy (NCBI): domain Eukaryota; kingdom Metazoa; phylum Arthropoda; class Insecta; order Diptera; family Tachinidae; genus Trichopoda; species Trichopoda pennipes. The sequence continues at coordinate 1,395,311 of JASKUP010000038.1, forward strand.
TCAGATTTTGTTAAATAATTACGAATATGTTTTTTGGGGCATGTTTAATTAACAAACCAACAAATGAGTGTGTTGGCATCAGCTTATAGAAACATTTTATGGTTTTCGTAGCATTTTTAAAGAAAATGTTTACAAATATTTTCTTTTCTATGTTTTTAGGTTCTCAAACTATACGTAACGTGAAGAAAAGAAAATATTCGAACAAATTGAATATTCAAATTCTTATTTGAATTAAACTGAAATTTATTCCACAATCATACTTTTTTGTAAACTCTAGTTAATGAATACACAAGAAACCAAAAAACAAAAAAAAAAAATAATTTTAGATTTTGAAATGCTTCTATTCTTTTATTCTTTGTTTCAATATCAATTTTCCCAACTGTATGAATTCTAATGACTTCGCTCAATTATGATCTGACTAATTCCTCGAGTTCAACAGTTTTTTTAAGAGCAATTTTCACTGTTTTTTGAAAGGCTTGTTTTTGTTTACAAAAGTTTCTAAAAACATTATTTGAGTTTTATTGTAATTGTTACTAGAAACGCAAACATTTATTCTGTTGTCTAAAGTTCATTACGCCAATTTACACTTGAAGTATAAAATTACCCGCAACATATGTTTGCAACTATTTACTCTAGTGTACAACACACATATGTACGAATAACGCAAAAAATAGCTGATGCGTTTCTGATATGCCAGTGGTTTTTTTTTTGTCAGCGTTTTGTTGTGTGTTTTGTTATATAGTACAGTATACATCGAGCATTGTTATACGATAAACTAAATTATATTCAGGTTGAGAAACTAATTTTCAGTTGAGTATGAACCAATTAGATGTAGCACGTTTCATTGTCTTTGGTTTTATGTAGTTATTTATTTTATATATATATTCACTGACTCACTTAATAATTCATTAAACTATTTATTTATTCCATACTTAAGAATCACATTTAGTTTTTATTAAATTCTATTTACATTTTTTAAGTCCTTAATGTTTTGTGTTAAAAAACATATAATTCTCATACAATAAATTGGAAAGTTTTATATTTAAAAAAATAAGAAAAATTATTTTCCTTATTTATTATAAAAATCGTGATTGTGAAGAACTTTATGACATGCCTCTTCTCTACACCAAATTGATGTTTTTATAATTACTCACACTTGTGTTTATTGTTTATGACTTAATAGACCTTTTACTACCTCAACTTAATAACCATATAAATGGCATATAATGTGATATTTACGTTATATACGAGATATGTTAAAAAGTTAAAGGAAATCAAATTTAAACGAATTTTTTTTTATTTGGTTTTTTAATTTTTATTCATATAGGGTCTGCTAAGTAACTTTTTTTTAATGCTGTAAACAAAATTACACAGCTTCTGCTGTGTAGCACGTACCGTCATCCTGTTGAAACCAAATGTTGTCAATATCCTCCTCTTCAATTTTTGTGAACAAAAATTCGTTCAACATGGCCCGATAACGATCGCCATTGACTGTAACGGCCACTCCTGTAAAATGCCCCAATTATGCCTCTGGACCAAAATCCGCACCAAACTGTGACTCGTTTTGGTTGCGTCGGCTTTTCAATGTATGCGTGCGGGTTTTCTGTGCCGCAAATGCGACAACTTTGCTTGTTTCATTACCCGCCAAGATCAATGAGCTTCATCTAAAAAGATGATTTTTTTGCAATCTTCTGTAAGCATCTTCTGTAAGTGGAACGCAGGCCCATTTAGGGAAGCGTTGTTCAAGCGTATACACAACCATATTTGATCAGGGGAAGGATAAAACTAATTATCTGTCAAATCAAGCACGAGCTAAGTGTTACCATTCACGAAATAAGCACTAGTTGAAAAATAAAAACGTTAGATGGCGGACCTTATATAATTTATTAAGACGAAAAATATTTTCAAATAATTTTATTAATAAAAAAAAATTAATTAAAAAATAAAATAATTTACTAGCAAAATCGTTTTTATCGGTAGTCTCGAATCTATCTACCATTTCTTGATGTCGCTTGTTGTCATTAACATTAATATAAGCAACCAATTGAAATAAATATAATGCGAGACGACTTTTTAATTGTTGATTTTCGTGTTGACTGAAAATGGCGTATGCTAACATTAAGCCATTGCAGACTTTTGTTGACGCACCACAGGAAACATTTCTACAAAATATAGTAAAAATCTAAGTCTTATTGATTTGCTGATTTTACATGGAATGACTAATTAGGAAGATAAATGAACTAGACCTAAAAATGGTCTCGAAGAAATGCTTCCAAAATTTGTGAAACGAGATTGTAAACCAACAATAAAACTTAATCATAATAAAACGGGTTAATGATAGAGCCTACAATATAATAACAGCGACTTTCTGAATAATTATATCCTAAAGGCAATTAGTAATAATTGTTGCTTGAACAGACTGCTGCTTTTCATGATCCAGGTCATCTGATTTGTAGTAGCATTATCTTCATTTTATCTAACAATGTTAATTTAACACAAAGGTTATTTATGAATATTTTGACAATTGACAGCAATAAATTAAACAAAAGCTCTGAATCCATTTCCCTAACCTCTGTATTTTGAAGAACATATTCTACGAAATTGCACAAGACAAATTAGTAAACGATTAGCATTTCACCTCTGAGTGAGAAGAATAAAAGAAACAATTTAAATCTAAATTAATTGTAACTTAAAGCAACTTAAATTATAGTAGTATATTTCAGACACATTAACACACATTAATTTTAGTACCAATTCACAACCAAGTACAAAAATATTTTTATACGAGTTAGATAATAAAAAATAAATAATGATGCATGACTAAACATGCACAAACCGTATATCAGAGTATAGGCTGTAACAGTTGCTTTAAATCAGGACACACGTAGATATAAAAAATTATGGTTAAAATAATAAAAGTCATAAAATTAAAACATATAATATCGTCTTTTATTTTATTGTTGTTTAAATTAAACTCAACTTGTCTTGCTTCTTTTTTGTTCTTTGGAAGCAATATTTGTTGTGTTCTTTTAATTGTGGTTTTTATATACTTAAAAATAATAGTTAAACTCATTTTGGCCCTTATATTTTATATTAAAAACTGGAATTATATTTTTACTATCACACTTATTTATAAAAATAAAAATGATTTAACACATATGAAATACTATTAAAGTTATTTTTAATTGAACTGAAACTTATTTGAATAATCAATTGTACAGACGCTTTTCTGCTGCTTTCTAGTAGTTCTTATATTCTAAGTAGAGATTCCGCCAAATAACTTTTTTGTTTTGTTTTAAATGCTATAAACAAAACTACTGTATAATTTCTCTAATTTCTTTTTTTATTTGAAAGTACAAGCGTTCCGGTTAATAATGAAAAGTAATTTCATTCAAATGGCTGCCAATTTTTAAGCACATTATCGATTGTGTGCAGCTGTATTTCACCAATGGCTTGACGAATATTGTCTTTTAAAGCGTCAATTGTCTCTGTCTTGTCGGCGTCACACTTTTCTTTGACGGCACCCCACAAATAATAGTCCAACGGTGTCAAATCACATTTTCGAGGTGACGAAACGGCATTAGCTCTGCGGCTGATAATGCGATTTTCAAAAATAGGGCGTAAAACATCGAGTGTAGCTTCGGTTGTGTGGCACGTAGCGCCGTCCTGTTGAAACCAAATTTTGCCAACATCCTCCTCTTCAAATTTTGTGAATAAACATTTCGTTCAACATGGCCCGATAACGATCACCATTGATTGTAACGGCCACTCCTCGCTCATCTTCGAAGAAAAATGGCCCAATTATGCCTCTGGACCAAAATCTCCACCAAACGCTGCGTCGGCTTTTCAATGTATGCGTGCGGGTTTTGTGTGCCCCAAAGGTGAGAATTTTGTTTGTTTACATACCCGCCAAGATCAGAATGAACTTCATCTGAAAAGCTGATTATTTTTTGCAAAATCGGCATCTTCTTTCAGTCGATCGCAGGCCCACTTAGCGAAGCGAAAATGCATTGCATGGTCACTTGGCTTCAACTCCTGAACCAATTGGACTTTGTATGGCGTCATACCAAGGTCTTTATGCAAAATTCGTGTCAATGATATCTCAGAAAAAAACGTTGGATGGCGGACTCTTTATATGCCAGACTCTACGGCTATTTAGAACTCTCATAATGTAGCTATTGGAAAAATTTTCAAGAAAATTTGGGTACACTAATTAATACATATTTTCCGTACAAATAACAATTAATATCGCTTCTTAAAACATTATTAAAAATTTTTATTTTTGTTCCTTCACTTCAAAAAAAAAACGTTCATGCTAAATATAATTTTCAAGTCAACAAACTGAAAAATATTTATAATCCAACATTAATGTTGTGCGTGTTGATTTATTTATTTTTACAAAAGGAAAATATTAATAATTTCTTATTTTTATTAAAACAAACTATAAAATAAAAAAGACTTTAGAAAATGAAAGGGTTGAATATGAATGTTATGAACATTTAACTTTTATGTGCTGACGTATAAAGATAATATAAATGATATTCATTAGAGCATTAGAAGACAAACAAACAAACAAACAAACAAAGTCATGAATATTTAAATGTTAATACATAAATAAATAAATAGTTTTTATGAAAATAAGAGCTTTTCAAATATGAAAAGATGTGTTTATTAAGGTCGTTGAAAGATATAAAAAACCGCAAGAGTTAGATTGTTACCACACATAGTACGGCATGGCTACAAGGCACTCTCTATGTTTTCTGTTAGATGATATGGCGGTTGTAAACGAATTATGGATTTTATAAATAATAATTTGTTTGAGTAAAAATTTAACAATAAATCGATTATAACATACACATAAAAAAAAATTTATTGCCAAAAGTCTAACCCTAACTAAAGTTTTTTTGCCAGCCCAAAATAATATGGCGTTAAGGAACATAATATGTTTTAATAATAAATATACAACTAAATTATGTTTAAAAAAGATACTCAAATTACATTTTTCAGACACTAAGCAAAACGCCTTTCTATCACTGCAATTTAGTGATCAATAAGCTATCGATTCATTTGTAAATTGGAAATAAAAAAATCTGTAGCTAAATTTATCACAAATATGTATACGAGATTGTAGCATATTATCAAAAATAGAACTAAAGCCAATATCTTTTAAGATTGCTTCATCACAAAAGAGAAAATTGAACTTAATGTTACGAGAACATTCTAGGCAATAAAATGGGTCATGAGTATAGAAGAAAAAGATCTGATTAAGGCAAAAAGCTCTTCAGTTAGAATATTCTAACATAATTAGAATAAACATTTAAAAACACAATATAATATTATTTTTAAATAAAATTTAAAGTTTTCCTTATTTCATTTGTTTTATAAAAATTTTGTTAAATTCAACTAAATGAAGGGAGTTTTTGCTTTATTTTGAAATTATAAAAATTCAATAATTTGTCATTTTTGTGTTCGTGATTGGTAACACTTAGCTCATTCTTGATTTGACAGATAATTAGTTCATTCTTCCGCTGAACGAATATGGTTGTGTATACGCTTGAACAACGCTGGAAAATATTGCGACATTACTTTGAAAATCATGGTAGCGTTGCAGAATATGTGCGAAAATTGCAAACGGATTTTGGAAGAAGAAAAGCACCATTAGCTCTGTGTGTTCGTTATCTTGTGAAAAAAGTGAAAGAAACTGGCATCCTCATCGATAAACCAAAGCGTGAAAAGATAAAAACAATGCATACATCCGAGAATATTGCTGCTGTGGTAGAAACTGAAGCGCCATCAATATCGATTCACCGTTGTTCTCAACAACTGAACATTTCAGAGACGATGTCATTGAGACGAATTTTGTATAAAAACCTTGGTATGACGCCATAAAAAGTCCAATTGGTTCAGGAGTTGAAGCCAAGTGGCCATCCAATGCGTTTTAGCTTCGCAGATTTTGCAAAAAAAATCATCTTTACAGATGAAGCTTATTTTGATCTTGGCGGGTATGTAAACAAGCAACATTGTCGCATTTGGGGCACAGAAAACCGACACGCATACATTGAAAAGCCGACGCACCCAAAACAAGTCACTGTTTGATTGCGGATTTTGCTCCATAGGCATAGTTGGGCTACTTTTCTTCGAAAATGAGCAAGGAGTGGTCGTTAGAGTCAATGGCGATCGTTATTGGGCCATGTTCAACGAATTTTTGGTTCACAAAAATTGAAGGTTATTGGCAGGATTTAGTTTCAACAGGACGGTGCTACATGCCACACAGCCGAAGCTACACTCGATGTATTGCGCCCTATTTTTGAAGATCGCAAGCCGCAGAGCTGATGTCTTTTCGCCACCTCGGAGCTGCGTTGGACTATTATTTGTGGGGTTCCGTCAAAGATAAGTGTTACGCCGACAAGCCAGAGACAATTGACCCTTTAAAGGACAATATTTTTGAAGCCAGTGGCGAAATATAGCTGCACACAATCGATAATCTGCTTAAAAATTGGATCGATCGTGTAGCCTATTGCATGGCCAGCTGAGGCAGCCATTTGAATGAAATTATTTTTTATTATTAACCGGAACGATTGTACTTTCAAATAAAAAAATACACTTGAGAAACTATTCAGTAGTTTTGTTTATACTATTTAAAATAAAAAAAGTTATTTGGCGGACCCTTTACTTGTTTTTGCTTTTTTGGAAAATATGAAATATTACGGTGCAAGACAGTTACTGATAATAGTGTTTACAACATACGTCTTTATAAACCTTAAAACTTAAAACCGTAATAGTTATTGACATAAAATTTTCATAAAATTGTCGCGATAAAAACGTTACACCGAATATATGCTATTAGGTGTACTAAAAGAGATAGCAAAAAATTCAAAATTAACAGCCACATCTTAAGGCAGAAAGGGTTCCCATTACAAAAACATATTTAATAAAAGAATTTATGTCTTGTGTTTTGAACATATTAACTCATTTCTGGAACTCATTTCTGAAGGATTTAATTTATTTTTTTTAATGTTTCCTTAAAGTTACTTCTCTTAATTAGGGAAAAAAATCTAGAAGGTATTTGATCATTGAAATCTTTTAGTGCCCTAATTAATTAATATTCATCTACTTAATTTTTTTCATATGTGTACCTCTCTAACAGTAAAAATATATCATTATTTAGACATGCGTTACATATAAATATGTAAATTCGAGCTTTACCATGTAAAAATATACTTACTTTCCTATGAATATTCTTCTGTCCAAATGTGTAGTTGTAGGGAATCCCGTATGATTAATTATCACTTTTTATAAGCATTTGAAGAGAGAATTGTTGATGAGCTCATGTATAGAAGCAATTTTTCAAACATATTTATTTCAACATTTTAAATGTTCGTTTTGTATTAATTTTACTATTTTTCTTTTTTTCTTTTTGATAAATAACAAATATGGCAAATGACACAATTTTAACAAGTTTTTTTAAAAAATAAATGTTAGTACATAAATTTTACCTTCTATCACTAATTCACGAAATATAATATAATTAATATAATTAATGTATTTACAAAAACTTTCGGTAAATTATTTATAATCTGATTATCTTCCATTAAAATATAATTATAAAGTTAAACGAATTAACAAAAGCCGCACTTCAATGAATTTTTAATTTAATATTTTTATCGATTTAAATGATTTAATTTAAATAGACAAGGCGTATGATTGTTGAATAATTTCCAATGAAACGAGCATAGCGTATACTTAATTAGTTATTTAGTTATTTATTGTATAAAAAAAAAATAACATCCTAACATTTAAAGCGCAAAAGCAAATTATTAATATTAAAAAAATTAATAGACACCAGACATTTTTAAAATAAAAGGTTCTTTAACAAGAAGTTTGTTTTCGAAAACATAATAAAACAAAAAAATTTGGATTAAAAGGATTCAAATTTTTACTGTATTATGAAGAGAAAAGTTCGGCAATTATGCAGAAAAAATAATATCTGGTAAATGTCCACCATGACCACGCTAAAAGATGTCGATTCCTTCATCAAAGTTTTTAATCACTTTTAGGTAAATTGACGGTCATATTTCGTTAATCACATGACGGATTATGAGTTTTAATCGATTCGATTAGCTCTTTATTAACTCTGTCCTTAACAAAAAATAATTCAGTGGTGTTAAATCATACGATCTGGCTTGTTGTCGTGAAATTATGCGATCGGAAAACTTGGTTTGCAATAGATAGATCGTTTCATTGGCTGTGCGACATGTGACGACGTCCTTTAGAAGTAACATGTAAGCGAAATCCAAGCCATCGTAATAGGCCAAAATTAAGTTATTAGCATCTCGCGGTAGCATGATCCATTGACCGTTACCGCATTTCCAGGATCTTTTTTAAGAAAAAAGAAACGTCTACAACATAGCTCACCATAGAGTGACATGAGCATGCAAATGCTTCTTAATAATCACTCTAGGATTTTCAGAAGCCCAAATGCAAAAAAGCCAAATTTTCATTTTCACTAACAAGTAAAATAGGCTTCATCGAAAAAAAGGATTTATTCAGAAAAACTCTCCGGGTGTTCCTGAGTGCATTGAGCGAATCTACGCCATATGGTGGTTTTGGATAATTCGAATTGTTGAGGCGGTTGAGGAATTGACATATTTGGATCTGCTTCAACCCTGTGGTTCACGGCTACGATATTTTCAGTGCAACAATCTGGCCGAACACACGATGGTTTCGCGCATTTTGTATGAAGCCTGTTGACACAAATTTATTCACGCAATTTTTAATAGCAGTCGCAGAAGCACGATTATGTTGTTCGAAAATATCACGAATTTTTTGAAATGTAACTTTAATAGAACCACCATTGTCATAGGGGAATTTAATTATTTTAATGCGATTTTCATGCGAAATTGAATTCATTGTAACAATTGCCAATTTGTCTAGTACGAACACGTGAAAAAACTAAATATCAAAACTATTATGTTGTTGGTGTTGCCACAATTGAAAAATAATTCATGTTGAAACTGAAACTAACTCTATCATAACCCTGCATCTTATTAAATATTGAAACAGTTTTAGCATTTTTATAGTATAATAATTTGGAGTAAAAAGAAATATAATAAGTACTGTTGTTATTTCCTGTCTTATCTGGCTGTTGTTCTCCTAAAGTTAATGAAGAAAACATCATTGTTAAGTTGCGGTATTATTTGTACTCTGGCGGATAAAATATAACCAACATAATACCAAATATAATAAAATTTTAAGAAAGAGCTACGTTTGATTTTACTTAAACATATACTTTTTATGCGACGTTACTAATATACAATAATAATTAAATTTTAGTGGAAGGAAGGAAAAAATGGCGGAAGTTATAACAGAAAGCGCTTACAAAAAGAAGAAAGCACTTGTTATTTTAAACTTAGTTAATTTAGCTGTTTTGGGCATAAAATTGTACATAAAAGAAGAGATATTATAATTTAATTGATCATTATTGTCATAATTATCAAAAAAGGGGAAGAAACTCTAAAAAAAATATTAAAAGAAAACAAAACTTATTTACGTGATTACGCTTTATTTTCAAACTTTGCTTCTAACAAATTTAACATAAAAAACAGTGGTAAATGATATTAAACCTCTTTGTTTTTATGGCGAAACAAGCTTATGTTCAGTTCAGTTTTCTCTAACACTAACACAGCCTGCTCATGCCATTCAGCAAAAGAAGTTTATCTGGCTTATAGAAAACAAAAGAAAAAGAATCGAACGAATATCTTGGAAAAAAGAAAAATGCTACTGAATACAACAACAATAACAGCAATAACAAAGGACAGTCATAAACAAGAGAATAATAAAAATACAAACACATTCCTTTATGTTCAAGTAAATAATACGTAGCGTAACACAAACAGTTTAACATTTTATACTGAGCATAATTGCAAAAAAAAAAACAAAAAACCATGCAAGGTTACTGCAGTATATTAAAGCCTCAAAGCAACATTTTTTTACTTTTCCTATACTTATTTTAAAGTCAAGAACTTGTGAATAGACATAAAAAAGTTTGTTATACAAAAGTTTTTTTATTTTTGTTTTTTCCTTTTTTTTTAACCGGGTCTTTAAAACAACTTTAAAAAGTAAAACCAAAATCTTTGTTTTGAGTTTCAGTGTATTTTTTATGTTATTTAGCTGAGTTTATTTTCGTTTGTTTGTATGCTATACCCTACAGCAAGACATATAAGTTGCTTTTTCATCTTAATAGCCAAATAAATTTATATAAACTATTGTTTTATATAACAGGTGGCGTATAGGTTATTGGGTATCTAGCTAAAAAGTTTTCTAGTTGTGGATTTAAGATAATAGAGACCAAGTATTTCTATTGAAATAAAATTTTAATGGAACTAAGCAGAATAAAGCAGGGTTCAGAATTTTTCATTTATGAACATTCAAAAATCAACATTCATGATATTTTTTATAAATGAGAAATCTAAAATTTTATATTTATTTTTCACGCTCATAAACGAATAACAAAAAATGTTCTGCTTATGTTCATACATGAATGCGAACAACAAGAATTATTAGTCTTATTCATATGTGATGAATGATAAATAAGCTTTTTTCATTAATGTTCTTTTTCATACGATCGCAGTTTACCGTAAAAACACATGGGTACATTTTAACTCAAAATAAAATTTTGCAATATATTCTAAAAGAAATAAAAAAAACATTTTTTTTCTACACACGCCGGCAATTGCACATTACCAAATATGTGCGTTTATGTACGCGAATGCTTAACGCACATATTTTTACGATCTTTTCATTTCTGAAAAATTATCAAAATTGTAAATATTCAAAAAAGAACACTTGTGTGTTTCTCATTTTCTCACTTATGGATAGAAAGAAAAAAATAAATCGACGCATTCACAAATGAGAAAACACAAAATATTTTGTAGTCTCTCACGCATGTATGAGAAGAAGCGGCTAAAAAATGAATTGTATATATTCACACATGTATGAACAGTGGGTGAACACTTCGCTACTCTGGAATAAAGTTTTGAAAATTGTTTTTCAAAAGAGTAATAATAAATATTTTATATCAACCAAAGATGTCAACATATTCCATTTTGTAATTATTTGTAATTTATCTATTAAGAGAAGAATTAAAGGACAGCAGCACAAATTTTAAATTTCGAATTTTAGTCATTAGGTAATATTGAACCCTTATCCGTGCGCCGAATAAGTTTTTCTTTTTTCTTTCGAAAAATTTTACTTACTACGATTTTCATTTTAATAATAAGTCCTATAATATTGTTACGAAGATGATTTTCTTAAGTTTTCAAAGAAAATAATTATCAGTAAAACAAGTAAACGAAATGACCTATTGTGTGTTTTACAAACTGCGTAGCTTTCTAAGAAATTTTATGCACACAAGACAACAAGAAAGTTGTTTTAAGAAATTCCACGTAATAAGCGAAACAACAGAAAACAAAAACAACTAACACAAAACAAAACACAAACCCAGCCAAGCAGGTTCCTACACTGAATGATAATAACAACAACAATATGGCGTGATGTTCAAGTAGATTATTTTGGAATATGCGAGAATTAATGATATAAGCACCACTTGCTGGGCAAATTAGTTGAGAAATCTTTGAGAAAAGGCAACAAAATAATAATGCATCTTTGAATGCGTTGCAGTGGTGAAGTTACCAGGGTGTTTTTTTGTGTGTGTATAGAAAGTAAATAAATCGTTTAATTAAACTGAAAATAGTAAACGGCGTGCTGGATTCTGGATGTCAAATTTTATACAAATTTGATGATGATTATACCAATCAAAACAAACAAATTTGGCTCACAAGCATCACTTGTTACAGGTTTATCAGCATAAGCCAGCAATTATACATGGACCCACAGGATCATGACCTAGAAGGCCAAATGACAAGTCCATTTCTAGCGAAATTTTGATTTCAATATGATAATGGTTGCGATTGCCCTGTGCCAAACAGCTTTATTGTGTTAAAACCACATCCCTTCCGAACCAATGTAAACAGATCGTTACTTTATGGACCGGAGTGTTATCTTTAGCGTGGATGTAATGTAGTCTGTTGCTTGTTTTGGGGATCGCGGCAATTTTTTTTCCTGAATACAATTTTGAAATAATTTGATGGGCAACTTAAATTAATGATGGATTTTCAAAGAAAATCAGGACAAGTTTATAGCCAGAGCATAGTGAATATAATTGTAAAAACAATTGTTTCACCAAGCAAAGTAAATAATTAATTTTTTTACATTTGAAAATTTCTGATATTTTTAAATGAATTCAATTTAGCAAGAAAATTAGCATTAAAATAATTTAAATCTATTACATTTCGTAATGTTCATGATATTTCGCCTTACACAAAATGTGTGAGCCCCAACGGATGTTTGACCGGATATTTAACTAAAAACATCGCAGCCGTGAGCCACACTGCTAAAGCAGATACAAATTTGTTAATTATTCGACGGTCTCAACAATTGGGGTTATCCAAAAGCTTTAAAAGGTTCAACTAGTGCAGGAATTGAAGCCGACCGACTATTCACATGGCCGTAGGTTCGCGTAATTCAATCAGGAACAACCGGTTGGTTTTTTCCCTTGTCGGGGCATGACAATAAGCAAAATTGCCGCATTTGAGCTTCTGCAAATCCTAGAACGATTACTGAGAAGACTTTGCATGCCTACCGTGAAGCTGTGTGGTTCGCTATGTGGTCTGAAGGTGTTACTGAGCCGTTTTTGGTGAAAGGTGAGGCTGAAAATACGGTAACGATCAATGGATGCCAACAACGCCATTTTGGGCAATTATTGACGACATGGATATTAGTGATTTGTGGCTTGAACAGGACGGCGCCACATGTCAAACAGCCAATGAAACGATAATTTTATTGCAAACCAATTTTCCCGATCGCATTATTTCACGACAATCAGCAGTTAAGTGACCAGCCATATCGTGTAATTTAACACAGCTGGATTATTTTTTGAAGGGTTATATTTAGGACTCAGTCTATGCGAAGCTAATCGATCGATTTCAGCCATAAAACTCCAATGCTCCAATGATAAAGGATATACGGCTAATAATGTTATGATAATTTTATAAAATTTATTGTTCAACATAATTTAATTTAAAATTTGGGGTAAAATCCATTGATAAGCAATAGTAAAATGGTCATGTGGATATGTCTTTCCTCACAGTAATACATTTAAAAATATATAATAAATATTATGAGAATATCACAAGATGTTTATGTTTAAAGGAGGCTATCACAAATCAACGTAGATTTATAATTAACTGAAAATCTGTTAGGGAATATTGCTGCGAAATCTCATTCTCAGCTGAAATTAAATTAATAAATATGGGCGATTTTTCTATGTTCCTTGTGAGCTATTTTACAGGTAAATAATTGTTGTTAAATCAATAGAAAAATATGTAGACGATTCCGCAGCAAGCAAACAAATGATAGAAAAATTATGTGATCAGGTAATGATGCGCTTAAAAAATCTCTTGAAAGTTAAAAAAAATATAATTTGGAAGAATTAGTATTGCATGATGGGTTATTAAACAATTGTTTACAATTAATAATATTTTATTTAAAATTTTCCAATTTTTTGAAAAAATATATAAATGAAAATTTAAAATTTTAACTATTGTACATTTTATAAAGGTAATTTCAGCTGAAGTTTTAACTAATACATAAATATAAAAAAAAAACATTCTACTAACTGAAAGACATTTCTTGTGAAAAAGCTTCTAAGCAAATTTATAATGTCTTATGCATTTAACAAAAAATACTCTTTATTTTTTAGAACCATTTACATACAACCTGTAAAATCCTTTTGTGAGCTTAAATTTTTATGTGGATAAATTCACAAGTTTATTGCACATCATCTCTGACCTATTCTTTTTTTCAACTAGATCTTAGAAACGTCAAACGAAAAATGATAAATTATCTTAAAGAAAAAATTAATGATTGTGAAAATATGGAAAATTCAGACCTGGCGACAAACATTATTTTTAATTTTAAAAATTAATATTTATCAGGTATAAATTGTGACAGATCCATTAATATTCATAAATTATCTTTTATGAATCTTAACAAAAATAAAAAAAAATTAGAAAAAACAATTTAATTTTTTGTTTAGTTTCTATAGCTCTAATCTGTGTTCATTTATACTTATTAAATTTCTATTTGTCTTTGTCGTTTCTTTCTATTTCCTTTCATTGTTTGCTTTCATTTTCTGCTTAAAGTTTGTTTTTGTTACTTTTTTAAAATCTTAAATTCTTGTAATGAAATTATATACTTTTAGTTTAAAACTTTTCCTTTTTAAACAAAAAATAAAAACTCATTGTTGTATTTTAATACCCTCTGTAAGTTTTCCTTGCTGAATCAAAGCAGCTTTAGTTTGTATTCTTCTTTAGTTAGCAGCTATTGCTATAGCTGGTTTCATTTTGGGCTGTGGTGCTCGTTAATTTCATGGTATATGTATTACGACAAAGTTGATAAACTGTTTGGCTATTGAAAATAGATTAGAAGCTTGTTTTCATAATAAATTTATGAAGACAAAAATTTAAGCTTGAAAGTGTTCCCCTACAATTAGGTATTAAAAATAAAAGTGTCTACTTTTAGTAAACAGCTTAAGCAAAACATCGAAACAATGATTGAAAACCAGCTGTGGTTTTGAACTGTTTAATCACAGCCTTACAAAAAGGTAAATCTGTAAAGAATATAATTAAAAAGTTCTTAACAAATTGCTTATTATTAATAAATTTATCAATATATTTCAACTACAAAATTATGCCTTGAATTTATTGTAATGAAATTTATTTTAATTAAAATTAATATTCACTAATTTCTTTCGAGAATGAAAATGAAAACAAAACACACAAAAATTTAGGAATTTGTTTGTGCTTTTACAAATTACCTACACAAACTGTTTTATCATGAAAGTTTGTGTAAAATTAAGATTCAAAAATATATTGTTAAAAAAAAGAAATTGTTGGTTCTGTTAAAGTTACATTTCGTAAAATTCGTGATATTTTTAGAGATCGCTATTAAGCATTTGGTCGTTGAACTTGTGTTAACTGACTTGATACAAACACCAACGCGTGCTCGACTGGTTCGTTCAACTGGAAACATCACAGCCGTGAGACACAATGTTGAAACAGATCCAAATTTGTCAATTCCTAGACGTTCTCAACAATTGGGGTTATCCAAAACCACCATATGGCGGATTCTGCCTGAAGATTTGACTTTGACTTTCAGCCTTACATGATTTAAGTGGTGCAGGAATTGAAGCCCACCAACTATTCACATCGCTGGTTTTTCTGACAAAATAATTTTTTCAGACAAAGTCCATTTTCACTTGTCAGGCCATGTTTTCAAGCAAATTTGCCGCATTTGGGCTTCTGAAAATCCTAGAGCTATTATTCAGAAGCTTTTGCATGCTTAACGTGTCACTGTATGGTGTGCTATGTGTTCTGGAGGCCTTATTGGACCGTTTATTTGCGAAGATAAAGCTATAAATGCGGTAACGGTCAATGATCGCATTGTCGCGAGATGCTAACAACTCAGTGTTGGCTTATTATTGACGAGTTGGATATCACTGACATGTGGTTTCAACAGGACGATGCCACATGTCACACAGCCAATGAAACGATCGATTTGTTGTAAACCAAACTACCCAATCACATAATTTCACGGCAATCAGCAGTTAAGTGGCCAGCCAAAGCATGTGATTTAACAACACTGGATTGTTTTTTGTGGGGCTCTGTTAAGAAGCCAATCGAAACGTTTTCAGACTTAAAACTCAAAATCCGTAATGTGATTAACGAAACAGGACCGCCATTTTACCAAAAAGTAATTAAAAACTTTGATGAAAGAATCGACATCTAACAACGTGGTCGTGGTGTACATTTGCCGGCAATCATTTTCCATTCATAATTGCCCAACTTTTCTCTTCGTAATACAATAAAAATTTGTATCCTTTTAATCAAAATTTTTTATTTATTTTAGAAAGCAAACTTTTTGTTGAAAACCCCTTAATTAGTAGGCAGTATTTGTGGCTAATATTTAATGGTCAGCAGCCATGTTAAAACGTATCGTTTCGTACACTTGTGACATTATATGACAGTAATTAAGTAGCCTTTACTTGTCTCTGCCGAATACGTATGAATTGAAGCGTATAGCGCAGGATGTCAAGAATTTGATGGATTTGCCGGACTATCCATGAGTTCATAATGATGTTTTTAAAAGATTACGAGTCTTAGAAATTGCTAACCTTCAATGAACATTGGCGATGTCGGTGTAAAATTTTATGTCAACAAAATTTCACAAAAACTACAAAATGAAAATTATATTTCTCCAAAAATGTATATTATATTAATACAAGTTACAATTATATTATGATGATATTAATGATAAAAATATTTATCATAATTTTTTTTAAATTACTTTAAAGCTTAAAAATATTTAAAACACATTTTATATACAAAATACATTCGACAATTTTGGGACACTCGAAAAAACATTTAAGGATGAGAAAGGAAACAAAAAGTCTTTTTTGTTAAAAAGTTTCTTTTGACATCCCTTTTTATTGTTTCCTAATGGCTCTTCAAATTTCTTTCTTTTCAGTTATTTTTTCTGCTTTTTTTTAAAGCAGATATCGCCTATGCTTAAGTCATAAGGGATTTGTATACTAAAAAAGAATGTTCGTTTGTGTGTTTGTTTGTTTGCATAAAATGCCACCTTTTTGTAAGCCATTTTGACTTTAATGTGTTGTTGTTGTATTTAACAGAATTAATACTTTAAGAGTCTCTGTCATGGCCAAAAAAATTGTATAAAGAATCCATTAATGATTTTGGGTTATTGTTTCTGTATAAAATATAAAAATTTATTTATAAACATAAAAACGTATTCACATACATAAGCGCACACACGCACAGACAGACAGTTATTTCTCGAAATTTATTAAAAATTCTATTTGAATTTAAATTTTATTAGATTTTATAATTTTTTTTGTTAATGTTCCCTGGCAATTGTTTTGTTGTCTGGTATAAAAAGTGTTGAAAAGAAGAACAAAAACGAAAACAAAAAATAAAAACAAAAATTTTCGTTACAGCTTATAAAGCCAAAACTGTCATCTTGGTGTTACGAGACATTATGCTAATTTCTCTTTTAGCTCTTTTAAAACATCATTGTCCGTGTTGTGTTGCTTTAGATTCACTTTTTTCGTTTTATGTTAAAAAAATTTATTACAAATTAATTGCTTACTTCCGAGTTTTTTCTTTTAAACACAAAACGTACAGGAAATTAAAGAAGAATTTTTTAAACATCGCAATACAAAAAAAAATAACAAAATTGAAACATAATATATATAAGAATAGCACAGCGTGGATTGGGATGATAACTAAAACGTTCTTTAATATATCAAAAAAGAAAAATTTTTAAATAAAACAGCACTCTTGATAAAAATTCATAAAGAGCACTAAGGAAGATAGTTCTTTGATATGTTCCCAAAGCAATTGCCAATTATTTTTAAATTTATTGATAAAATTTGCCACAGCCAATACATTTTTTTTTTATCATACCGCCATTATAAATTTTAATTCTATTTGTAATTGACGATTTTGTTTAACGATAATCAAGGAATTAAGATTTTGTTAAGACAATACAACCGTCTTTAGTTTGGCTGTTCACAAATGTTGATGTTAACAACGAATTTAATAAGATTTTTAATCTTAAAAATTATATTATTAATGGAAAATCTACATTCCGCATATTTAGAAAAAAGCATCACAGTTTTATAACAAAAATAAATTTACAGTTTTTTTTTACCGTACTGTGTGTAATTTGAATATGTTTTTTGTGTATATTTCCGCTAAAATTCAATTATTTTCAAATTGCTTTGGTGTTTTTTTTTTGCTAGGGATGTTATTTAATTTTAATTTGTTTAATTGAGATATAAGGCTGTCGCTATAAATTTTTCTATGATCAGAGTATTTATTTATGAAAAGTTGTTAAATGGACAACAGAAGTTAAGAAGCATGAACATGACTTTACTCACTCGCGTAAATATATAACATGCTTTATTCATGCCATATAAATACCATAGAATATGAAAAAGAAAAATATTTAAAAATATTTAAAAGAAATCGCCAAATAGAATTAAATCAGAAAAGCCATGACGGGGTAATCCTATATGACATTGTAGGATACAATTATTCCACCTAATAAATAACGTCACGACGTTTTTTTATAAATCGGGTTTTTCAGCACGAAGTTTGTTTTTCAATTGTGGCAACACCAAAAACATCATAGGTTTGACATTTAGTTTTTTTAAATCTTCGTAGTAGATACATTGACAAGTGTTGCAATGAATTCAATTTCGCACAAAAATCGCATTCAAATAATTAAAATCCACTATGAAAATGGTTGTTCTGTTAAAAAAGACGTTTCGTAAAATTCGGAATATTTTCGAATAGCAATATGCGATCGGGTCGTTCAACTGAAAACATCGCACTGTGATCTATAGTGTTCAAACATATTAAAATTTGTCAGTTTCTAGACGCTCTTAACAATTGGGGTTATCCTAAACCACCACATGACGAATTTTACGTAAGGACTTGACTTTGAAGCCTTACAAGGTTCATCAGATGCAGGCATTGAAGCCGACCGACCATTCGCTCAGTTTATTCGGAAACAACTGACTGGATTTTCTAAGAAAATCGTTTGTTAAGACGAAGCCCATTTTCTCTTCTCAGGGTATGTGAATAAGTAAAATCTCCACATTTGGGCTTCTGAAAATCCTGGAGTGAATATTAAAAACCTTTGCATGCTCAACGTGCCACTAAATGGTGCGCTGTGTGGTATGGAAGTGTAAAAGGACAGATTTTTTTCGAAGATGAGGTTGTAAATCCGGTAGCGGTCAATGGATCACAGTATCGCGAGATGCTAATAACTGAATTTAAGCCTATTATTGAGGTGGATATCACGGTTGCAACAGGGTGCCGCATGTCACAAAGCCAAAGAAACGATCAATTTATTGCAAAACAAATTTCCTGGTCGCATAATTTCACGGCAATCTGCAGTTAAGTGACTAGCCAGATCGTGAGATTTAACACCACTGAATTATTAAGAACAGAGTCCTGATAATTGACTAATTTTGTATTTTAACAGGATGGTGTCCAATACCATTTTGAGATTAGATTCTTACAGCTGACGCAGACTGTCGCTATGGCTCTTGTACAGCTTGTCATAGATATCAATCAATATGGCTTTCAGTGTTTAGGACATGCAGCGGACATGCTTTAGCAAAAGCCACATTTTGCCTGATCGAGTAATTTTTTAATGTGTGAGATATGGTCACGTCAGCCTTTTCATGCGTGATGGAGAACCATCACTTAACAGTTTCTAGTGGTGCCATTGTATCATAATTGGTGGCTTCAGGAGTAAAAGGCGGCACCAGTGGCCTGAGCTAGCAGCAACTAGAAACTGTAAGAGACATGGGACTCTCGAAGTCTTACCTGCCCTAATGCCCGTATGGCAATTATTGGTAAGGCCCCTTGCAGAGCAACGTCATAGCTGAGGTTAAATCGCGCTTTGAAAAAGGTTTCGAAGAGAGGTTAGCAAAAAAGTTAATAACTAAAGTCCTAGGTTGCGCTTGCAAGAAAACTAAGAGTTGGATAGTCTCCAACTCTTCAGCAAGGAGTAGGGACACGGCCCTGCTATGGTGCACTTGAAAATATGGCATGTATACACCTAGTGTGCGTCTTAGGGCGAGGGTGAAGGCTTTTGCACCCAGTAGTAAGACTACCGTCGGATTAAGGCTTCGCAGCCAGCTGATGATGTTAATCCTTTCACGCATCTGATACTGATAGCAAAATAACACTGATAGCAAAAATAATAAAGTTAGTACTCCAATATTTGGTCATACTTTTCAGATTAAGTTATTTTATGTTATTTTGCAGTGCAATTTTTCACTATAAAATGTTAAAAATCTTTGAAATGAAAGCTTTGAGATTTTTAAATTTGTTAAGGAAGTCAGTAACATTCAAAAGGATAAAATTCACTTGCCTTGCTTTCTCTCTTTTCTTGCCAACAGCAATAAATGCCATGCAACAACTTTCTATGTATGCATTGCCATGTATTTACTTAGGAATGACATATCAGAATTAAAATATTAAAAAAAAAAAAAAAAACATATCAGAATTAGTTTATGAATACGACACAGGTGGTGCAACCATTTATTCTTCTTTCCAGCCGTTTCTATATCTCAAGGAATTACAGTATAATATAGCCTCCCCTGTCCTTTATTTAGCAATTTCTTAATTAACAACTGTGGTGTGGTCGGTAAGTGTTAATTAATTGATTTTGATATTAAGTTGCTTTAATTTGTTCCACCAGTAAATGACAAGCCGTGTGACAATGATGCCATCACATTGAAATTGCTCGCCGTTTGCATCGAACAAACAGCCAGGAATGACTGTTTACATTGAAGAAAATGACAACATTAATTGATTTTGATTGATTTTTTCTTAGTTGGACTTGCATTATTTTAACAAAATTTAACTCAAAAAATTTAGCTGTCAAACAGAAAAACTCACGCTTGTGCCAAACTCTAAAGTGAAGATCAAAAATAACAAATAATAATATATTTAAAAATTAATTTAATTTTACATTGAAAACATGATTTCCTTTTATATAAAAACCCTCGTGACTAGATTTCTGAGTTGAAACTTATTACAAAACTTTTTGTCTTTATTATGTTTGATATGACATTTTGCTTATGCAAAATGTTGGTAACGATAAAGCAGGTTTAAAGTTAACAACAGCTTCTTCTTTTCTCTCTTTCTTTCTTTATATCCCCTTTGTTTTTAGCTATAGATGATTAGCATTAACGGTCCAACTTTTTTCCCAAGTTTTTTAACTTTTTTTGGCGTTAAAGAGTTTTTTTTTTTTTTGTTAACTTTAAATGGGTTCATAATGTGGCAGACTTTGATTTTGGATGTCACAGTGTCAAGCTTTGTTTTTTGGGGTTATTTAGAAGAAACAAATGAAATAAATAAAAACAAGTAGAATGCAAAGAATAATAACAAACAAAATTTGTCATTAAGCTAAAAGGAATTATGATGTAATTAAAATTTAATTGAAATTTAATGGATGTCATTTATTTGTAAAGAAACACATAATTATGCAAATTAGAATGAAAGATATTAATTTGATTTAAGATGTTAAAAGAATATAATTAAAATTTTGAAAAATAAAAAAAACAAAAATTCATATTAAAGTGCCAGACCGTAATTTATGATTTTTAAATTTAAGACTCTTAAGATTTTTTAATTTTGATATTGAAAATGAAGCTGAAGTTTACAGGCCCGTTTTTTAGTTTTATGAAATAAATAAATAAATAAAATAAAAAAATATAGTTAATTGACCTTTGTAATTTTTATAAACAATTGTTTTTTTTTAATGATTCATTTGTTAAATTGTTTATACACTTTTCGTTTCTTGAAGATGCCAAATATAAAAATTTACTTAAATTTTATATAAAGACCTTGTGCTTGAAAATAAAATAGAAAATAAAAACTATTTGCTAAATAAATAAAAATTAAATTATTTTAACGAAAACAATAACATGAAAGGAAAGCGATTCAACTAAAATTAATTACTTAATTTTTTATTTTTAATTTTTATTTCTGCCGGGAAGGTATACTAAATTGTTTTGCCGCCATTTTGTAAACATTAGTCTTGACAGTTCATATGTGGCAGTCGTGAAGAAGACACGTGGTAAGTTTATTAAGTAAAAATTTTCGATAAACCAACGTGTTTTAATTGTTAAAACATTTTATCAAAATCAATCTTCAAATACTGAGAAGATAAGAAAGTTACGCGAAATTTTTGGGAGAAACAACGCACAATTTACGTGAAGTGAATAATTTCGAAGAAAGAGTGTCTGTAGTTGATAGGCCCAAGCATGGATCACAACGTACTGCAAGATCGGTCGAAAACATTACTGCTGCTCGAGAAAGTGTTCAAAACAATCCATCAACCCCAATTCGTCGCCGTGTTCAGGAGCTTGGTCTTCTAAGAACGACTTGTTACACAATTTTGCACAAGGGTATGCATTTGTTCCCATAGAAGATTGAGTTGATAGAAAAGCTTCCTTCACAAGACGATTTACGCCGCCATTCATATCCCAATAGGCAGTTACAGCTCGCCCATGATAACTTCGAATTTCATGAAAAAATCGTAGTAAGTGAATGGAAATGTGAATAAACAGAATAGTTACTTCCGAGGTATGGGAAGCCCTCAAATTATTCAACAGTAATTTGGTCATTGGACCTTCTTGGAAAATGAAAACGGCGTAATGGTAACAGTGTCTCTATTCGCGATATCGTGATATGATTGAAAACTTTTTAACGCGAATTAATTTCATGCTTTAGGCTTGAATAATATGTGGTATCAACAAGAAGGTGTCATATCGCATACAGCCAGGATTACAGTGGAATTACTGCGAGATCTCTTTCCACAACAAGTTATTTCAAGAAATGGTGATGTTGATGGGCCTCCACGGACGCCTGATTTGACTGCTCCGGACTTCTTTTTGTGAGGATATCTGAAAAGAAAAGTTTATGCAAACAAATTAGATACGCTCCAAAAAAATATTCGTGACGAAATAATGAAATACCGCGTGAAGTGAGTGGGAATGTAATGAAAAGTGTGCTCGCATTTGTGAGGCTAACAGAAGCAGATATTTATCTGATATTGTATTCCTTACATGATTGCCGACATTAATCAATATAAAATCTATTCTCTTTCTTTTAAACACAAATTATAAACAAATAAAGTAGTATACCTTCCCGGTGAATACCCTATATTTTAAGAACTTTAAAGAAGCTGTTGGCTTTGGTTATGCTTTTTCTATACTCAAGACTCTGTTGGAATTCAAACTCACGAACTTTTCTACCAACGCAACCACCGTGTCTGCTCAGGTTCTATTTGCTGACTTTCAATTTGTTTATTTTGAGGTGCACGGCCCGACTAATATAGATCACAGATATGGAAAATTGGATTTAGCAATAACTATATGGTCATATAATAACCATTCTAAAACTGTCATCTACAAGTGTTGGGATCTTTAGAGTATTACGGTGTGTATTTATATTATAAACAGTTGCGTTAAGCGCTTTATTTGTTCATGAGCTCTAACCGAAAATGCAAAAGGACGTTGCTGATGATATTGTTAAAAGTGGAGTTTTGATCTAAAAGTGCTAAGATCTTTAGAGTGCTGCAGTGTGTGTTTATATTATATGTTCTGTTAGGAACTTTATTTGTTCGTGAGCTCTAAAAGAAAATGTAAAAATTGGATGAAAGTTTTAAAATTAAATGACTTTAGTTGACTACATTTTCGATCCTCATTCTGGGAATTTTCTATCAACTAATCAGATCGTACTTTTCCTATGAGTTATAAAAATAAATTATTTTTAAATGTTTACCAGTTAAAATAAAAAGAGTACATTACTGTCGTTCGTATTTACATTGGTATCAGCGCTATTTCCTGAAGGGATATTACAAGACAATCTTTATTATCATTTTATGCATGTTTGTTTATATTTCGTAAGCAAAATCATATGGAGAATTTAATGTTTCTTAATGCACAATTTTAATTTAACTTAAAAGTTAAGCTATTTGTGGTCTACTTTGTTATAACATTTGTCAAATAAACTTTTTTAATTTGAAAATGAATTTCACTACAGATTTATTAAAAAATCTCAGGAAATAAAATAGAAACGTTGCTATTTTGTTACTATTTCTAAAGTTTGCAGAAAGTATCGGATTTTTCAACAAGAAGTTTGTTTTTCATATTGTTTTATCTTTAGGACATTTAGGTTTTTGACAAATTCGTAGTAGTTTCGCATGAAGATCGCATTAAAATCATTAAAATCCACTATAAAAATAGTGGTTCTGTTAAAAATACATTTCGTAAAATTCGTGATAATTTCGGACAACATAATCGACAGTCTGAAACAGCTATTAAGAATTTGGTTATTAAATATTAGTCGACAGGCTCGATACAAAATATGCAAACGCGTTTTCGACCGTGTTGTTCAACTGAAAACATCGCAGCTGTGAGCCAAATTGTTAAAGCAGATCCAAACTTATCAATTTTTCGACGTTCTCAACAACTGGGGTTATCCAGAATATTCACATGGCAAATTTTGCGTAAGGATTTGACTTTGAAGTCTTACAAGGTTCAACTTGTTACCGACCATTTCATCGCCCTAGCTTTGCCAAATTCATTCAGGGTTGTTCCTGATTTTTCTGAAATAATAGTTTTTTCAAGCGAAGCCTTTTTTCACTTGCTAGTCTGGGGGTTTCGGGTTCGATTTCCAACGAACTTTTGGTTTTTTTCACTACAAAAATAAAAATTGTATGTCGTTGGCGCTGCTCAACGATGAAGGTATAGTCACTGGTCGCTGTGCTGCTGTCTTATACGACAGTTAATTTCCGACTATCCTTCTACTTTCACCACCTGTTTCATTTCTTCTCTATCCCTTTCCTAAATAATGTAGGACGGTACTTGACTAATTAGGCATTGTTGCCTTTTAAAAACAAGATATAAATGGGCTTCTGAAAATGCTAGAGCGATTATTGAAGAGTTTTTGCATGCTCAATGTGTCACTGTATGGTGCGCTGTGTGGTTTGGGGCGTGTGTGGGCCGTTTCTTTTCGAAGACGAGGCTGTAAATGCGGTAGCGGTCAATGGATAACACTATAGCGAGATGCTAATAATTTAATTTTTGGCCTATTATTGACGACGTGGATTTCACTGACATGTGGTTTTTAAAGGACGGTGCCAATGAAACGATCAATTTATTGTAAACCAAATTACTTAATTGTCATTGTTAGTACAGCAATAAAATTTAGAAAATCTACATCCAACATGAGACTTTCAAAAACAGACAAATTTGTTTTTAATTAATAATGTAGCAAAATGCAGATGTTCGTTTAACACCATCAGTTCCGTAAAAGTTTTTAATATTGTTTACTTTGTTCTTTAACCCTGTGCTTGTAAAAAAATATTACAACTTGGGGAATATGTTCGTTGAATGAGAACTGAAAACATAAAGTAAAAGCTAAACTTTTATTATTTTCTTGCTTGTGTTCTTTTTTGTTGGTTTTCTCTCTTAAGCAAATTTTGGTCTGCCTTTACCCTACATCTTGCCTTTTACTCATAACCTAACAAAATCAAAAGGTTGCCGGTTTTTACATGTAAAAAGTTTTAGAAATGTATGTAAGTATAAAACGAGAATGATAAAAAAGCAAATACAAAAACACATGTACGTAACAGTTATTTTATCTTTAATAAAACGTATGCAAACAAATAAAAGTTTCTCCCATTGAATTGGGTTAAATTTCAAGAGAGAAATTAACATGCAATAAAAAGGGCTTAAGTTTATACAAACTAATAACAGGACTAGATAATTTTTTATTGTTTACCGGCAAACAAAAAATAAAAAATTAATGGAGCGGGATGGAAAATGTTTAAAAATGCACGCTGTTGTTATTTGCTACAATTAATAAATGAAAATATTAAAATAAAATTATTTGAAGAATTTTATTTGTGTATACATTTTTTTAGGAAATAATAAATAAAAATTTTAATAAAATTAATGAAACTATTTAAGCTTTATGTAGCATACTTTATGTATTTATCCATTGACTAAAATTTAAATCCTACTTTATGGAGAAGAGTTACATGAGACCCAAAAATTCAATAATAGTTAATATCAACAACAGCTTATCTAAAATCTGCTAAGTAGTAGTATCGGTTGATGTAATGCACAATTACAGGTACTTATGAGTTTAAAATGGCGTTAGATTTGCGTTTGTTAAGTGTTGTGTAAAAGAAAACATTACCATTGTGCTAATTAATCCACCGCTACAGAGATTGTAAGTGTAAATCCAGTTATTAATTTTTAAATTACCTCCTAACACAACTGTTCCTTAAACGTCGGAAAGTTAAGTCGTAAAGTTTTAGTTATTTGTTTTATATTTTTCAAACTCTCATTTGGTCAATAGAATATGTAAATATCGTGATGTCTGCAGCTTGCTTGTTTTAAATCTAAAAATTATTCAAATTAAAAGTTCGAGTAGATTCTAAATATTATAAAAGAATGGAACATATAAAAATCTTAAAAATTATATAATTTTCGATTTTTCATGCATAAAATTTATTTATTGCTATTTGTTGTTAAAAATTGACTGCTTCAACTTTCTCTTTCTGCCTACAAAATCGATTAACACATCCAATTGTTGATTATACGAGTAATTAATACATTATCGTAGAAATTAAGAGTAATTTAAAAAAAAAACAAAACATAAAATAAGTTTGTGTTATAGAAATGTTTAAATATGAAATAAAGCATGCTTCAGGGGTTAACATAATTATACAAATAATAGTAGGCTTATGGGAACAATAAACAGAGACGAACATAAAAGGAAAAATTATTAGAGCGAATAGGTAGAAAACAAAAACTACTACGTTGGAAGCAAAAATTGCTCTTAAAAAAGTTAAGCAGTAAAAGGCAAGGGATTCAGCTTGTAAAAATATTAAATTAACGACTTTATTTATGAAAAATTAATCACATAAACACTTGAATATATTCTAGAAAAAAAAATTTTACTTTAATAGTAGAACTCGTTTTAGCGTTGTCAAAATATATTAAAATTATTTTCATTTTTGTAGTTTTTTTAATCGACCTTTTTTATCTTTAATAAATATCTCTTATTCTTTTTACGGTCTTTTTAAATTATATTAACAATATGTATTTTTTTCCTTTTCGATATTTCCCTTTCCTATGGAAAGCTTCTTCAACAAAAAAATTTTTTTATTCGAATAAATAACATCTGTTTTTAAATATAAATATATCTAACAATAAATACTGGGCATTTTTTTTTTGGCTAATTATAGGTTTTTAAAGAAAATATTTGTTAATTTTGAAATTATTTTTTGTTGAATTTATTTAGTTTTGTAAATAATTTTCATTTTGTTTAAGTTTGTGTAATATTTGAAATTAGAAGTTTATTAAGACAGAAACATAAGTTAAAAAATTTTTCTGTTGAATTTTAGAGAAGGCAGGAAAATTTAAATAATAGCAGAAGGTTAGGCAGCATTTTTAGTTCCTTACATCCGCTAGAATTTGTCGAATTTATCTACTTTAAGTTGTGTAAGTTAGACACATTATCCTTTTAATTAACTAAGTTGAAATTTTAAGAGCGTGGATATGAGTATGAGAGCAGTTAAGAATGGCTTCTGAGTGATTTAAATAATTACACATGAAATTTCTATTTGTCTATTGATTTAAATTTTATGTTTTTATTATGTGTTGGTTAAAAAAATAGAAGTGTCTGCCTATTACATTTCAAGAGATAAAACAATTTCCAGTAAAAACAGGCCTTCTATAGAAACGCTGTATAGCTTTTCGTTAATTTTTTTAAATAATAATAATATTATAATAGATGGGCATAGGCTTTCAGTTTAAAACATCAACCAATAAACGTTTGAAATGTATGCCATTATTGTTACACCGTTTAATCTTTTAATGCTTTTCGTTATAGTAGATATAGTGCTATATGCGCTATGTAGAAGTATATGCTAAAAGTCTACTTATAAAGGATACGCTCATATACGTGGAAATAATCTCCCTGTAGGCATACCCTTTTGTTTTCTTTTTTATAAAAAAAATAAATGCAATTTTAATTCTTTGGGAGTTTCTTTATTAATCTTTTTTTACGGCTGTGTTTAGCTTATAAAACATACCTCACACTGAGGTTTCCCTGAACGTGTTTTGTGATAATTGGCGTCTGCGTTTTTAAAAGAAAGAAATCCTATGTTAGGGAGTTTTTCTAGCAATTCCTTAATATGTCTTAAAATATTAGAAATTGCGGGAAAATCAAATTAATGAATATTATTGTAATAAAACCAATGCTTGTCTGGCGAAATTAACTATCTTTAATGTTTATTTGTATATACGTAATTTCTTAAGATTTCCTTAATTTTAAATTTACTAATTGCTTACTCCTTTGTTTACTCACTTCAACATTTGACAACTGTTTAAACTTTTTTCGTATTTACCAAAAAAAAAAATATGTAAAAATTTCAATATATTTTTTCTTTCAGTGTTGTATTCCACATATTACCTATTATAAAATAACATATCATGCAATAATTAATATATCATTTAAAATAACAAATTTACAACAAATTTATAAAATTAACAATAATAAATAAATAGAAAAAATTGTAATCGAACAACGAAACAATTAAAACTGTTTAATACAAAATGGCAATGGTTATATCGACGCGTGCTAAACTTTTAATAACTGCATTAGTAGTCTTCTTTTTACTTGGCATAGTCCTGGTTACCGGTTCAACAAAAGGTTGGTTTATACCCAATCGTTATAATGGTGAACGTGTTGCTGCTAGGATACAGGTAATTTAATATTAACGTATTTGTGTTGTTTGACTCTTTCAGTAAGCAACGATTTCATCATATAGAAATACCTACATGATATGTTCGTATGTGCATAAAATTGAAAATGTATACAATTTCTTTAAATCTATGTATTTTTGCAAGAATGTGAGTATCAATCAAGAGTTAACGTTAGGTTCAACTCAACAAAAGTGTAATATGCCAGCTTGTGTTCAAAATATGTGACTTTATAACCGATTTAAAACTGAGTATTAAATAAGAGTATAATAAATTATTATGTCACAGCTTTTTAACTTATTTTTAGAAAATAAATTAAAACGTAATTCAACAATGCTTAGTGAGTTCCTTTTAAACATTAATATTTAATATTGAATCAAAAACTTTTTAAATTCTGATATTCATTAAAAAAGGTTTTGTATTTTATTTATTTTAAAAGGGAATAAGTTTTGGTAATAATAATTTTAAATACTGTGTTTGATTTTGGGTCGCCTTAAAACGTTGCGCTTATTAGAATGCGTTGAAGAAATATGGCTTCTATCAGTGGAGAAGAGTTTAAAAATTTCATTCCTTAAACTGAAAATGTTTTAACATTCAATTAACCTTCTTTCAGGCAAAAGTATTAATTTTAATCAACTGCTTCAGAAATGACGACCAAAAAGTTCTGAGTAATGTTTTTCCCTAAAATATTTTTTACCACATTCACCAAGTTATTGGTACATTAGGTATTTTTTTTAAATATTAAGTTGCATCTGTTAAAAGTTTATTTATTTCCAAATTAGACTTTAATTAACTATTTTTAATTGTTCTTCAATATATAATAAAATAAAAAATGAATACAATATTTTTCTGATTAAATAATTTATTAAGTCGATCATATCTTTAAGTAAAGAAAAGCAAAGAATAGTTTTCTAATGCAAGAACCTTTTCATTGTACTTATAACACTATACTATATTAGATTCTGAATATCTTCCAACTCTGTTAGAATATGGTTAAATATAATGCCAAATTTGTTGTCAGCCAAATTTGATGCATTTCGTGCATTTCTCATAGCAACTTATGAAATTTAATATTCTTTAGGATATCACTCAAGGCGTAGGATGATGACATTTAAAAAGAAAGAAATTATTTGGCCTGTCACGAGGCAGCTGTTTTATTACTACCTTTCATTACCACTCACAATAAATCATTTCAATATCTTAAACATAAAATATTCTCGAGACTATGACTTCAAAGTTTACGGGTGGTTAAAATGATGGGATAGGCTTGCATGTACCCTGATTGATTTCAGAACAGCTTCGCTTATTTTACCGCCAAAATAACTCTTATTGCGTAGAACATTGTCTCTATCACATTTTTGAAGCAGAAATAAACAAATACATTTCACTGTTGTCATCCTGTTCCCCCTTTACTGGCTGTTTGTTCGGTATGAACGGTGAGCATTTACGATGTGATGACATCATTCTCACGCCGTGTTCTAAACGGTACTGGTGAATCAGTTTTCGGGTTTAGGTAGTTCTTTCATTAAGGAAAAATGTCGGCCGCCTGGTATTTTACGCGGGGCTAATTTTAAATATTTTAGTTTTTATTTTTGTACAGGCACGTGTACCCATCTCAGGGCCTAGTTTAGTATTCGCCCTTTTTTGCTACAACGTAGTAGTGTCATACATTCATCTATTTTCCTTGGTGCGTGTCCATGAGTGTCAAGGTGTAGTGCAAACTTGGAGACTTTTCGTTTTCGTTTTTATGAGCGTATGTGTTCTGTAAATCTTGTTTTTAATATTCGTCTAGTTTGTCCTGTATAAGTATGTTGACAGATACAAGCAAGTCTGTATATTCCGCTGGAAGTAAATTTGTCAGTTAATTTTCTCGATATCCTGAGAATGTTGCTGTTTTATTTTAGGTGTTGAGTAAACCTTCTTTGTGAAAAAGGTTAATTAATCTATATATTTTTGCTCCTGTGTAAGTAAAAGTGTATCAATGTGTTGTATCGGTTGTCTCTTTGTCTTCTTTATTCCTCGTTTTAGTGTTGTATTGTCTAAGAAGTTTGTTGATATGAGTGGGTTTGTAGCCGTTTTGTTTAGCTGTAGTGTAACTTGTGTCGAGTTCTTTGTTGTACTTATCTGGAGTAAGTGGGATTATCTTAAGTCTGTATATCATTCGTCTTATTGCTGCTAATTTATGTTGGGTAGGGTGGTTCGAGGATATGTAAATGGTAGTTTTCATTGTATTTGGTTTTCTGTAGATATCATATGTTATTGTGATGTCAAGATAATGCAAATTTCTGTCCTGTTCTTTCTCCATTGTAATGCGATGTAAAGTTATAATGGATTGTGTTTAAGTTTGTTCGGCGTTTTGTCTTGTGCGATGTTGCATATCATGTTATCTACGTATTTATAGTAATAAGTTATTCTGTACTTTTTCCATGAAGATAGCTGAAGTTGGATTTCTCATACCCAGTCCGTCAAGTAATTTGTGAAAGTAGTTCTTAAACCTTAGGAAGTTCTGTTTTATTATTATCCTTGTAATATCTATAATGTCGGTAATGTATTAGTGTTTCGCGTAGAATAGCTAAGGTTTCTTGTGTTGTTATTTAATTCGACTTTTGGCAAGAAAAAGACCTAAAAACATAAGCAAAAATTTGAATTTATTCTACTAAAAAGTTTCATTCCAATTTTCTATTAAAATTGATACAACTTCGTTCAATATGAAATTGTTATAAATCTGTGAGTACAATATTGGATTTATATTAGTATCAATAATATTAATTTCTTGCTTGGAAGAGAAAGAGATACAATATCTGGCGTTTAAGCGATATTTCATCCTGGCGCCGGGTTCTTAAACTTTTTTATATTTCCACTTATTTATGGAAGCATTTGAAGAATTCTTGAGTTTATGGTGTGAATCTGCTTTGAAATAATAAATTTTAATAAATTTAATAAATTTCAGTTATTAAAAATTATTTATTGCAGTTCGCAATGTTTATATGTTGCAGTACTAAAGTAGCAAATAGTAGAAGAATCTTAATTTGATCTCAAGTGGAAAAAGTTTTATTAGTATTATTTGCTCTCAATCACCTTAAAAATCTACTATAATTCGTTAGGTTAGTGTTATCATAAATAGTAATTTTTACCTATTAATTCCACAGTTGTTTTTTTATTTGCAATAGCTTTTTCTATTCATTCAATTTTTCTTTCTGCAATAAATAGCATCGTATGCGGTGAAATTTCAACGCAATAATTATCAGCTCATTAGTTAAGCGGCAATTTGATGACTGGTCAATAGTGTTTTTTTCATTGTTGTTTGGCTACGGGTCATTCATCTCACTGGCACGTGCATTAAAAAAATGTTTATTAAAACAAACAAATGAATAAAAGCAATAAAAATAAGCTTTATTACCGCTAAAATATCACTGAAAATGAAAAAGAAAAAATTTTTACTTTTTCATAAATTTTACGATGTTGTTAAAATCAACAGCGGTGGCGTTAAAAATATATGACTACAGTGACATACAATATAAAAATTTATGTATATTTAAAAGGATTTGAATAAATATCATATTTGGATTACGTATTATAAAGCACTGCTCTATAGAAAGTTTTATAAAGTTGTATTGGCACTTATTTTATGGGTTGGACAGACATTTTTTTTTAATAAATAAGAATTTATTTTGCTCTATTTTATCTGTAGTTTTTTTTTAATTTTCCAAATAATGTTAAAATTTGAAGGAAATGTAGGTAATTAACTTAAATATTTTTATTTAGTTTAAATATTAAATCGTTAAGTATTTAAATATTAAATTCAATTTCAATTTAATTCAATTTTATGTGTAAGATAATAATAATATTATTTTTTGTATATTGTATATTTTTGTATATTGTATATATCGCATGCGAAGGTTGTCGAAAATGTTTTTTCTTCTTTTGAAGGTCGAGCCTCACGTTGGGTGTCAGAAAAATGTAGAACTTGTGGCTACTTTTAAATAAATGTAACACTAGATGGTTCGATCTCTTCAATGAGTTTTTGCGAACTGTTTATTAAAAAACCTTTTTCCTGTTGTAAAGTCGCCATTCTTTGACTACAACGGCAGTGTGTTTTGGGTCGTTGTCTTTAACAAACACAAAGCCATCCCCCAAGCCCATTTTTTTAAGCAGACTGAATCAAATAATTTTTCAAGACATGTAAATAATTAGTCTTGTTCATAATCCCCTCTATAAACACAAGATTACCTACGCTGTTTGCACCCATAGCGCCCCTAACCATAACATTTCCACCTCCGTTTCGTGATTTTACGGCTTCTCCTTGCTTCCTTCACACGGATTTTTGACCATCACTGTAGAATATATTAAATTTAGACTCATCTGTGAAAATCACTGTATCCCAGAAAGCATTATATTTTCTAGGCGTTTTTGCACGTTTGCTTTAGAAAGAAGTGGTTTCATTCAGAAGTATACTTTTAAATCTTGGGAGTGAAGAAAGTTTCGAATAGCTTGTGGAGTTACATCTACTATTTCGCCAATTTTAAGTTCGTTGGCTATTTTAAAAGCGGAAATTTTTGGGTCTTTTTGCACAAATTTACAAATTTTTCTTTCAATTCGGACGTATTTATTTTTTTTCTGGATGACCACTTCCACTAGGTCTTTCGCAAGTTCCGTTTTTTTCAAAAGTTTTTAGAACATAGTGTATAGTACTATGTGCTTTATTTAGTATTTCCCCCATTTCACGTGTTGATTTCCCTTCTTTCCACAGTTTTTTAATTGTTTCCTTCAAATCCTTCGATATTTGCTCTTCCGGTATATTTGATTTTATTTCTCAGGATAAGCAGACACAGATTAATTAAAATGAATATTTTTTACAATTATGAACACAATTTATCAACTTTAAGAAAAAAAACTTTGTAACGGAACCTTTTCTTCAAACTAAGCAACAACTGCACAAGTTTTTTTTTGCTTTGCAGTGCTGACAACTTTTTTATTTTAACAGATAACATTAATACGATAAATCTTGAAGAAAGAATCAAACATGTGTTGAAAATTTATTAAATATTCTATAATTTACGATTGTAATATTTTAAAATAAATTAAACTTATTCCTAATTAAGTGCAAGTACATTTTGCGTCGAAAGGCGTACAAGTTTTTTTTTTGCTAACTGTATGTGAAAGTAGGTATTTGATAAAAATTTTAAATTAAACATATTTGATTTTTAATAATTTGCTTTAATAATAAGATTGTTTAGCGCCAGTTGTACAGTTGTAATTTTTATTTCATTTCAATAACCTCCTTAATACTGTTACGTTGTTTTAAATAAGTCGTAACAGGTTGCGAAATCTTATACAAAGCCAAATCAGTGATCTCCTTCTAATCAAAAAATACTCATGCATTAATATGCTTTTGCCATATCAGTCAAGTTTTTCCTTGTATGGAGTTTTGTATTGTGATAAAAGTGTAACGTTTAGGAAGTTTTAAAAATTTTTATTACAAGATAATAATAAAATTATAGTAAAGATTTATTGGCATATGAAGTCTAACAGCTTTACATTTTCTAATTACTTTAAATACATAATTACATGCTTAGAAAAAAGGTTACCAATAATAAAAATAATAAAGAGAAAAATGTAGGATACTAATTTGAATGCATACATTTTTGAATCACAAAATAAAATCACAAAAATTAATGCATAAATTTTGTTCGCAAATTAAATTTGTAACAAAGAGTACACCTAAAGCTGAGGCTAGCATACATTACATATTAAAAATGTTTTTAATGCAACTAAATATAATACACAAAATATTGTCCTTCACATATTTCGTAACATGTGCAACAATTTTGTCAAAAGCAAACCAACATAATTTTTTCTTCGTGTCCAAATCCTCTCTTCAAGCAATTTACTTCAATCATTGTTACTACATTTATATGAATGGGGCATATGAGAACGTATATACTCGTATACTCGTGTAGATAAAATAAAAAACTACATATATTTTACTTCTGTCATTCATTTGATATAATGTTAAATAATTATATTAACAACTATCATTAACTTTATATCGGAAAAAATATTTTAAATAAAAAGCAAATTGAGCGTATATCTAACCGCAGTGCTAAAAAATTTACGCTTTTAAATATTATATTTAAATAAGTAAAAGATTAACTGATAAAAGTAAAAAAGCTAAAATTATTTAACAAACAACAAAAGTTGACAATAAATATTGGCGTAAATTAAATATTTTTTTTGCTGTTAAAAAGTTAATAAAATTTGATAAAGGATTTAATATCCAATAAAATTTTTTCTATTTAAATATTGAATTTTTTAATAAATTAAGTTTGCTTAAATGTTTGTGTATGAATGACTTTTTATATTCCACCATTTAGTATTTTTTTAGTAGTTTTTAGTATTTTTTTGTATCAGGCCAGCAAAAATCATTAATATAATTTTGTGTGTTAAAATATATTAAAATTTTCTTCTGCTGTTGTAACATTGATTTAATTTAATAATTTTTTAAAATTTAATTTTTCAAGTATTTGGTCTCGATTATTATTTTTATTCGACTTCTTTTTTTAAATTGCAGAAAACAAACAATGTTTTAGTTGATGAACTTTTTAAAAAAGATATCATTTCAGTAATGGAGAGATATAGACTTAAGACTAATGTATCAAATTCTCCAAAGCTCCATAGGAGTATCTTAGATCCATAAGCAGAATTTTCGTTTAAGGCCTATTTGCTCTTGCATTAATTCCCCGGCCTACGAACTGTGCAAGTATATAACGAATATTCTTAAGGTAATAACAGGACAATCAATATATAATATTAGAAATTCTTTGGAATTTAAAGATAAAGTCAAGAGAATAAATATACAAGCTAATGATAGATTGTTTTCCTTTGATGTAGTTTCACTTTTTCCAAGTATTCCTGTAGGTTTGGCTTTTAGGATTATAGAGGAAAAATGGCAGATAATAGAGCAAAATACAAATATTGAGAAGGAATTATTTTTACGTATTCTTAAGTTTTGTGTTGAAGACAACAGGCATTTTTAAGAAGGAGAGCCTCCCTATGGGCTCTCCAGCATCTCCAATTATAGCTGATATTGTGATGGAAGAATAACTTAATTCATGTATTAGTAAAATGCACATTAAACCGAAGATTATCACAAAATATTTAGATGATTTATTTTGTATAACTTCGGAAGATGTAGTGGATGATATTTTGTCAGAATTGAAAGAGAGTTAGAATCTAAACTTCCAATTTAGATATATTGATAATAAGAAAGGGAAATAAGTTAGTGTTTGATTAGTATAAGAAACCAACATCTTCTGGAAGAATTATTAATTTTTATTCTAAACATCCGAGGAAAATAATAATAAACACGGCGAAAAATATGATAGACAGAATATTGACTATTAGTGACAGATAATTTCATTTTAAGAATAAGGACACAATAAGAGATATACTTAATGACACTGATTTTCCAGTAGAATTAACTAACCGTTTAATTAGACAATATGGTAATCATAGGCATAATTTAGGAAATACTACGGCAGAACCAAAAATTTATAAATCATTAACTTATGTTCCTGGAATATCAGAAAGATTAAGAAAGTCTAAAATATGACACAGATAGATATATAAAAGCACACAAAACATATAACACATTAAATAAATTATTTAGCAGTATGAAGGATAAAATAGGAAAAATGGAAATATCTGATGTAGTATAGAGGATACCATGTGGAGGAAATGACCAGGTGAACTGTGACAAAGTTTATATTGGGACAACAAAAAATAAACTTAAAACAGGATTAGCTGGTCACACGTGTGAACAAAAATATAGGAATATTTCAACACAGAAGACATCCTTATCTTCACATTGTAAGAAATATAATCATTATCCATAGTTTGAGGAAGCATCAATATTAGATATAGAAAAAAACTATAAGAGACGCTATATGTTAGAAATATTAGAAGTTGCTAATGTACCAAATATAAGGAGAATAAATTTCAAAGCAGGCACAGACAATTTGGCGCAGAATTATAGGTACTTAATTCAAAAGACACATAATTTGTTATAATAATTTCATAAGAAAGAATTTGTTATTTAATTTCCATTTTAATTTTGTATGTATGTATGTATGTATGTAAAGGATGTTTTTTAAGCCCGATAGAACTTGAAATTGTAAAAAATAACACAAAAAATTAAATTGTAATCAAAATTTCTTTTTTATTCGAAGGATCAATACGTGACATTAACATTTGAAAATGATTTCGGGCATATGGGCACCGCGGCTGTTCTTGACGCAGCGCATTCTGGACGTCCAATTTTGGGCCACTTTTTCGAGCACTGCTGGGCGTATGTCACGAATAACACGAACAATGCTGTCCTCCAAGGCGTCAATTGTTGCCGGTTTATCAGCATAAACCAGTGACTTCACGTAGCCCCACAGGAAATAGTCGAGTGGTGTCAAATCGCACGACCTTGGAGGCCAATTGACAGGTCCATTTCTCGAAATCAACTTATCGCTAAATTTTGATTTCAATAAGTCGATGGTTGCGTTCGCTGTATGGCACGTAGCGCCATCCTGTTGAAACCACATCTCGTCCGGATCAATGTCATCCATATTTTCAAACAAAAAATCATTGATCATGGTGCGGTAACGATCTCCATTGACCGTAACGCGAGCTCCGGCCTCATTTTTGAAGAAATAAGGTCCGATGATGCCACCAGCGTGAAAACCGCAGCAAACGGTGCATTTTTCTGGATGTAATGGAGTCTGTAGGGTCTGTTGTGGATTGGTCTCACTCCATATGTGGCAATTTTGCTTATTAACAAACCCGTTAAGCCAAAAATGCGCCTCATCGCTGAACACAATTTTGCGATAAAACAACGGGTCAGTTGCCAACTGCTCTAGAGCCCAATCGGCGAAAGAACGACGCATATAATGGTCTCGTGGCTTCAATTCCTGCACCAGCTGGATCTTATACGGATGTAAGCCGAGATCTTTGCGCAAAATTTTCCACGTAGTGGACGGACAGAGCCCCAATTCCTGCGACCGACGACGAATTGATAAATTTGGATCTTCTTCCACACTTTCGTTTACAGCGGCGATATTCTCTTCAGTACGTACATTCCTTCGACGTGTTGGTGTTATTGCATCCTCTAGAGAGTATGTGGTACGAAATCTATCGACAGTTCGACGAATGGCTTGTTCAGATGCACGATTATGTACGCCATAAAAATGACGAAGTCGTCTATAAGTTGCGCGAATCGACGACTGATTTTCAAAGTAAATTTGGATAATTTCGTAGCGTTGTCCAAGCGAGAGTCTATTCATGATGATTTGTCAGAGTATACTGAAACAAATAAAAAAAAATGTTTCATCAAAATTTCATTTTTTGTGTTACTTTTTACAATTGAAAGTTCTATCTAGCTTAAAAAAACACCTTTTTTGAAGAAAATTATTTTGTATGTTTTTGTAAATTGTTTACAAAACATGTTACAAATTGTTATAATTTTTATTTTTATAAAAAATAACTTCCTGAAGAAGCTTTCCACAGGAAAGCAAAAAATTGAAAAAATATAGTGTTCAATTAGTATGGTCTCTTTAATTTTTATTTAAAAAGTATTTTTTTTTTAATTAAATTTTACCAGTTTTATTTTCTAATATAAAACCGAATGAAAGTAATCACTTGACTGACTGACTTCAGTTGAAAATTCTGCACGATGAACTAAAGAGAATTATTATGAGTTGCGAAATTTTTAGTATTTTGAGTTGTGACCTTTTTGTATTTAGGGGGCAATATGTCTTCGGAGCTGTAGTAAGTATTGGGTTTTGCAGCAAGAAGTTTGCTTTCAAAATGTGGCGAAACCAACAAGATGCTAATTTAAACATTAAGTGTTTTGAGGAATTGCTACAATGAATACAACTTCACAGAGCCGGATTGTTCAACTGAAAACATCGCAGCCGTGAGCCGCAGTATTGAAGCAGATATAAATTTAACGATTTCTTTACGTTGTTAACAATTGGGGTTATTCAAAATTACCACATGGCGAATCTTGCGTAAGGATTTGACTTTGAAGCCTTACATGGTTCAATTGGTGCAGAAATTGAAGCCGACCGACCATTCACATTGCTTTAGATTCGTTCATTTTTTTTTAGGAACAACTGGCTGATTTTTCATCATCATTTTTTCAGACGAAGCCCATTTTCACTAGACTTTTCTTATCCTATCCCTTTTGTTTGATGCAAGAAATTATGTTTGTGTTTTGACAACAATTTACGAATGATTTTGTTGTTCCCTCAAGTAGTCGCCGAGAATAAGATGAAATAACCATCGAATTATAAAAGTTGCTTAAATTCACACTTCTAAATGTTAAACGCTTTCAAATTTGAAAATTACCTGATAAATTTGGATAAAATACAATTTTAAATTTTAGATTTTTTTTTAATTTTGCAGTTTTTTTATGTAATTTTTTAACTATAATTCTAATTAAACAGATTCTAGAGATTGCTTATCAATTTCACACTTTGGCAGGTGCAAACCCTTTTTACAAAAATTTCGTTTTTGTATCAGGGACACATCAGGTAATGATGGTGGTGATGTGAAGGTGTAAGTAATGGAATAAATCATTCATTTCAACCCTTTAGAGGAGACTATGGAGCAGTTGTAGGCCTTTTTTTTATTTTTACAGCTTATCGTATCAGCTTTTGTCCTCTATCAAAAGCTATTTGATATTCTCTATTTTTTCGCTAAGTAGTTTTGTTTAGAAAAATTGCCCTTAATATTGCTTAAGTATGTATAGTAATTAGGAATTACGGAAAATCTTTAATTATTTAAAATTGTATAATATGACCCCAACATTCGATCTGGTTTTTACTATTTATATTTTTGAATTTTATCTTTAGTTAAGATTACGAATTTAGGGCTTTAAAAACAACCAGTTTTTAGCTAAAATATTTATTTATAAATATTAATTAAATTATTGAAACTCAATTTAATATTAGAAATATTTCTTCGTATTTCATTTTTCATTTACATCATTTGTTTTCATTAAATTGTAAATCAATTTACAATTATATTGGTCGAAGTCAATGGAAATATCAAAGCTATTAATTTAGAAAATATTTCACACCTCATTGAAAGATTTTGCTTTTGTGTTGGATGGCATTTAGCTCTTATGAAAATTTCTCCGAACTATGCTTTCAAATGTATTCATCAATCAGATGAAGTGGAAAATTTTCATTAAATCAATTGTTGATTATGAAATTATTTAAAATCAAATATGATGGTGATGGTTTAGGCTGAAACAGCAGGTTTCTTTATTGATTTGTAATATGGTGTGATGTTAATAGAGGAAATTTTTCCCTCTATTTTTTGGAAATAGATTAATAAATATGAGCAGAAGATAATTGATATTCGGAATCAATATTACTTATAAATCTAAAAACTATAAAAATTATTAAATAATTTAGCATTTGACAGTTCTTTGCGATTTACAGTTTTGGAATAATCGCATTTGTGCATATAATATGGAATTGTTTGGGCATTTTTTGGGCTTTTTTCTTACTAAAACGGCTCACAATAACCCTACTTTTATTTAAACCAGAATATCTCCGCAGATATTCCTTTTTTACTTTTTTGTTTTTCGAGTTACTGTGCTTAAAGCTACATAGAGATAATAATTAGGCGAATAGTTCCCTCTTAAATCCCTTTGCTAATCCTTACAGACCAAGGATTTCTAGTGGTCTTAATTGATTACTATGAACGAAATTCAATATGATATGTGATTTCATTCTAATGCCAGCAAGCCTTTTTCTCTTAGCTTCTTCTAGATACGTATATTAGATAAATAAAATCTGAATTTGCGATTTCCTGTCAAAAAGAAAGGTATTCGACTGTAACAATTACCGTCTTTACATTTTTACTTAAGGGTTCTTTACACACCATTCTCGACAAACTACATGAATCTTGGTTTTGCAATCATTTAAGATTTATGAACTGTTAACATTAAGAGATTTAAGCATGAACTAATAGATTCTATTATGTTAATTATCTAATTTGTGTCCGATTATTTTATTAATATTTTATTCTTTAATAAGAAGTAGTTTTTTTTTCAAAATTATTTTAGGATTGAAAAATACTAATATCTATGCTAGCTCAAGCCACATGATCATAAATATATTATTTTATTCTTCAAAAACATTATTCCTTAAGACGTTGTTAATTAGTTCATGGTGTACAATGTTAGATTCGAAGACTTTAAAGGAAATCAATACTTCGCTTCAAATCAAGACATAATTTGTCGCTTTAAAATTGCATGGTAGAAAATTATAAGGATATTCCAATTAACTTTTGGATTTTGCTAAAGACTATAGGAAAAAATCTATTTATCCTTCATCATTAAAAGTTTATAAAGTTAATTTACTACTTTTTTGAGGTGTACGAGTACATGATCCTAATTTTACATACTTTTTTCCAACTTCAGAAGGATTTCAGTCAGCAACATTCAGAACAACATTTAAGATTTTCTTGCATCAATTTTATTTATTCATTGAGATTTTAAATAACTATTTTTCATTCTTAATCACCCAGTTGCTTAAATTATTCTTTTTAAAGAATACAAAACTGCAAATGTTCATTCATTTATTCTTCATCATACTTACAACTTTAAAGTATGAACATGCTTGTGTGACTTTTCTCACCCCTAAATTCGAACAGTAAAATACTGATTCAATAGCAATAAAGTTAAATTCCCTTTATTAACTCTCTGCAAGACGTTGATGGTTGTTGGATTTTGTGAAAAAATATTTGCGCTGATAGAGTATGCAGAGTTTGATTTGGTTTTAATATCAACAACCAATCATTCCCTATAAGGCATGAATAGACATGCCAAATTGCATCTGATATTGAGGTTTTTATTCGAGACTACAATTGAAAATACTTTAAAGGGGTGGTAAGTTTGACTTCAACAAAATATTGCTTTTATATATTAATGTTCGTATCGTATCTTTCGGTTTTATTGTAGTCAGGTATGGGGTTCATTTGAAATTCTTGTAAAAATAAGCTTAATGTAAAAATATTATTTGATTGTAAGTTGGCTTCAATCGAACTACTTGGGATTTTGAATAGTTGAATGAAGTTGAGATTTAAAATGTAACAGCATTTTTTTTTATTGTGCTTGTAAGGGAATTATGACATTGTGCTAGAGAGGCAGCAAAAAACACGCAGGTAATAAAAAGGAATGTGGTGTGGTCACAAGAACCATATTATGCTGATCTTTAAACATGTATGAATTAGACAGCTAATTTTAAATTAATTTTAAATACTATGCTATTTTCTCGGTAAATAAGCTTATTTATAAATTTTGATTATGGCTCAAAAAAATTGCAGCGTAGATTATTTTGAAGTGAATAATTTTAAGGAAAATTCTCACTATACCAAATGTGTTTTGAAAATTCCAAAATAATATATTGTTGAGTATACTGAGGCAAACTGAAACGATTTTTGGAAAACAAAAAACCAAATTACGAAAACATATAACCATTTTATTCAACCATAATATGATCTACCATCTTTTCTCTTTGCCATACCTTGTTCGCTATTGTTTAATTTAAACATATTTTTGTGCCTCCAACTTTAAAACAAATACTTAATAACTAAACTATTTTAGAGTTTAGATATTTATTATCCGAATAAAGTTTCAATATTTATGTTTTAAAAATACACAGCGATACAGAAAAGTGCGTTAGCGTAGAATTTTTCCTGTTTTCTGTAAGAATCAATATACAAATTTGTTAAATCATTTGAACTTAAGAAGGCTTAATGAAAACTTATTTCGTTAAAATTTCAAGTTTTAAAATTTGAAGTTCGAATTGGCTTTTATTTTTAGATTAAGAAATATATATTTTAGATTTAAAAAATATACATATGCTTGGAGTGTAAATCGTTATTTAAATATTTTAATAAATATGATTTCTTTTTGACCACTTTTATGCTTCTTAAATAAAGAATCCAAGTAAAAATAATAGTTGTTATTAAATCGCACTTAGCTCACATTCACCTAAACTGACACATACCAACTTTTTGTACTTGAATAACAGCGTGTGTATGTGTGCGTATGTTTGTTAAAAATAGATTTTAAGTAGATTGAAAATAGTAAAAAAGAAAGTGACTGAATTAAAAAGAGAATAATTTATATGCAAGTAACGTTCTTTTTCGAATTCTGAATGTCTAGTTTGGTTTCTGTGTTTTATTAGATGTTCAAAA
This sequence comes from Trichopoda pennipes, assembly GCA_030448955.1. NCBI lineage: Eukaryota > Metazoa > Arthropoda > Insecta > Diptera > Tachinidae > Trichopoda > Trichopoda pennipes. The sequence goes on from JASKUP010000038.1 coordinate 1,438,077, forward strand.
CGCATTGCAAGATTTTATTATATGTATATGCATACACACACACACATACACACGCACATATAGACACTCACACACATACACACGCACATTCCTATTTACTTTAGCTATATACTTTCATGAATATCGATAATGGTAAAATATTCATGTCAATATTAAATTGTTAAATATTTGATAAAGTAATGGCAATAACATCAATAACAACTAGAGGTCGAACATTTCTGTGCCAGTAACTCTCACATATAGCACGTATAATGTAAAGTATCGTCTTAAATGCACATTCAAAAAGACGTTTCTTGCCATTTACATTCCGTAATTTTCTACTTTTCTTGAAATTACTTACTTATTATAAAAGTGAACAAAACCCGGCTAAAATAATTAATTTTTAATTTTAAAAGAATTACAGTTTATACCTCTCAATCGGAAGTTCAAATAGATGTGATATCGACTTGTGGTTTTTTGGCATCATGTTCAAAAAGGTAATTGCAATATTTCATCCTAAATTCAAATCACTAACAACTGGAGGTAAAAGCTTTAGGTTGGTGTAGCTGTCCTTAATGTCCATAAACGTTATATATCAGCTGGGATTCGAATTTTGATGACTGTCTATATACGGGCTTCCAAAATAAACTATATTTATATCTGTTCAAGAAATTTTTGTTCAACTTTAAAATGTCACAAAAATAATACGCATAAAGACTGACTTGAAAGCAGTAAAAATAAAGTGATATCAATAAATATATACAGTTAGTTTGTTTTTCTTGCGAAACCATCAATCGCTGTTGTAAGTTCGAGAAGCTATCAGTAGTATCGATTTCAAATGTAGCTGTTTCTATTTTATTTAATTTTTAAAGAATTTTTATTATATTTTTAGATAGTGACTAATCTTCATCTTTTGACGTTGAATTTGAATTTAAATGTTATCGTAAAAAGCTGTTAAATAAAGTTACAAGTAGAAACGAAATTATTTTAAATTATCCTTAAAAACATAATTTTGTATAATTTATAAAAATTATAATATCAATTATACTAAATCTCTTATTTGCTTTCTTTTTACGCTCACGGAAAATCAATGGTTACCTATTGGTAACCATATTATACATCCGTTACTTAATGCTTAGAAATTTGTAACGAATCGAATAACATAATATGGTTATTCTGTTGCTATTATTTCATCTCTAGTAACAACTATTGCTATAGTTTGGATAAATGCAAACTAATATAAAATTACTGATGTAAGCAAAAAAAAGAAGGAAAATAACATTTTAAGAATCTCTTACATGTATCCATATAAACAATTGTGTTTGTTTATACACATGTAAGTATGCTCATAAGTATCTATAGAAGCATATTTTTACATGAACATACAAATTTCATACTGTTTTATAACAAAACGAAAATTTAATATGCACTAAACTACAACAAAAAAAATATGGAACAGTAGCAATAAGAATGAAGAACCGTAGCACTGAACTTAATGTTGAATTGATAGCAGGTCAAGATTTTGCCACATCATACTGAGCCATATGTGAGAATGTGTTTAGAAAATAGTTTAAGGTTTCATTCCAATTTGATTGATTTTAAAATTATTGCTCTTTAAACGAAGGATATTCGCAAGTTTTTCCAATATTTAAATATGACAGATCGTTATAAAGGGAGCATTACATTGCTTTAGTGTTTTAATGATGGCCGCTGCAAAATGCAGCAATCGTGAATTTTTACATCAATATTTGGCCTGGTTCTGTTTCTTATGGTTTTTCTGTTACCTAAATATCGTTTTGTACTCGTATAGTGCTGGAAAACTATTGGGTAGCATGTATGGAGTACCAATTATTTATAAATTTTTTCTGGATGCTTAATATTAAAAAAGTAAATGTTATCGATTTGTACCGAAGTACTCAAGCGAAATGTAGTGGGTAACATCGACTAGTTGATAGTAACTAATTTTATCAGCATTACTAGCATAGCCTGAGATGTTAAAACTTATTTCCTAGAATCTTTTTTAAATTTTTTTTATTATTTATTATTATTTTTTTATTATTTGGCTTCGACCTTAGTTCATAATAATAGTTTATTTTGGAAAAAGGTTATTTTCCAGATATTAATTTACTTATATAATTTTTACTCTTTATTAAATTTAAAGCTTCACTCAATTTTTAACATTGTTTTTACTGAGCAGTCTTTCACAAGTCAAGACAAAATATTTAAAGCTCAATTCTGGAATAATATATTTATTTTGAATACATTACATTAGCAGGCTTGCGTGGTTGCATGTTATTATATTACCTTGTTACACCGTCTGTACATTGTTATAACATAAACCATTTAAACACCTAGAGAATGTTTTAGGCTGTTAGAAAAAGGTTTTTCACAAAACATTTCTTTTATAAAACAAAATTAAACAAAAATTCAAATTAAGACAATTTAAATTATTATTGTAGTACGAAGTGCAAAGTTCGAAAATTATGAATGAAAAATGATATCTGGCAAATGTACACCACAACCTGGTCCTGTTTCGTTGACCACACCACGTTTTTAAGTTTTAAAGCTGAAATCGCTTTGACTGGCTCTGTATAGGTTCTGTCTTTAACAGAAAATAATCGAGTGGTGTAAAATCACACAATTTGGCTGGCTACTTAACTGCTGATTGTTGTGAAATTAAGCGATCGGAAAATTTAGTTTACCTTGTGCCATCCTCTAGAAACCACATGTCAGTGATATCCACATCATCAACAATAGGCGAAATTGAGTTGTAGCAAAAAAAAAAACGGCCCAATCACTCCTCCAGACCATATAGGGCACCATACAGTGACATACTGAGCATGCAAAGGCTTTTCAATAATCGCTCTAGGATTTTCAATAGCCCAAATACGGCAGCTTTGCTTACTGACATACCCTGCCAAGTGAAAATGGGCTTCGTCTGAAAAAATAATTTTTTTCAGAAAAACCAGCCGGTTGTTCCTAAATGAATTAAGCGATATCACGTCGATGTGAATGGCCGGTCGGCTTTAATTCCAGCAGCAGTCTAACCTTGTGAGGCTTCAAGGTGGTGGTGGTAATGGTGGTTTTTGATAACTCCAGTTATTGAGAACGTTGAGGAATTGACAAATTTGAATCTGCTTCAACACTGTGACTCACGGCTGCTATGCTTTCAGTTTAATGACCCGGTCCAACACACATTGGTGTTCGCACATTTTATATCGAGCCAGTCGACACAAAATATCACGAATGTAAATATCACGACTTTTGCGAAATGTAACTTTTTATAGTGGAATTTAATTATTTTATTTGTCTTTGCCCAGACATTTTTCTAACTATAAATATAAAATAAATGTATTTGTTCATAATAAAATAAAAGTAAAAACAATTTTTTTACTGCCGCTGTTTTATTTTGAGAGTAGTAATTTTTTATCCAATGCTATACAACTTTCGGTCTTATATAAGAAATGTTTTATTGCCTGCAACAAACGAAATTAAATTCTTTAACACATTTCTATACATAAGAATCGTAACAATTCAGCTTTTATATTTTATTATTGTATAAAATTAAAATTTAGTTATTTTTGGTAGCTAATGCAGCAGGAGTATTCTACGATATAAAAAGTGTGCTCAATCAGCGATATGTCTTAAGCGATATGCATTCTAGCATACAAAATAATTTTAAAGGGTCTGACAAGTTTTTTTCTAAATAGCCTTTATTTAAATTGCTGCTAAATTTAACGCTTAGTAAAGTCAGAATGCAAAAATTATTAATTTTTTATCTGCTGTTTCTTTTAACAAATTTTAAATATCTTAATTTTATTAAGTTTTCTTTATACTGACTTGAAATATTTATGGTTGATTTTATATAAAATAACATTATCTTATTTATTTTATTCATAACTGACTTATTTGCTGTTTACTTTCATATAATAAATATATTAAGGTATACCAATGCCTGATTTTAATAAAGGATTATTTTTATTGTAAAGTATTTATTAAAATTGAATTTAAAATTTTTCCTTCCCTTGTGCTTAAGTAACATTTTTTATGTTTTCAGAACAAGTAAGGAACTTTAAGTAAAAAGAGTTAATAATAAGTGTAAAAAATATATTAAAAACTACCATAAATTTTTTATGTCCAGCCTCCCTAATATTTATTGTTAAAAAATGATTTTTTTTTTATAATTTTCTCTTTATTATAGAAAGTAAAACACATACATACGTTATAGAAACGACGTTTGTTCATCCGCTTTAACCCTTTTCTTTATATTTTTTTATCTTTTAAACAGTTTATGTAGACGTATATGATTTATTCAATATTATCTTTTTGTATGTATCCTTTTATGTACTATAACAAGAAATACAAGTATTTTATATTTTAAAAGTTGTTTCAAAAGGATATACTTATATAATGTAAATCACTTTTAATGTTATATTATAATATAATTTATTATATTATTTTATTTTGTTTTGCCGAACATAATTTTTACCAATTTTATCCATAATGTTTTAAATGATAAAGTTCATCTTTACCTTGATCAAATGGTTTTGTTATATGTGTATATGCTTGTGAGAGTAGACTTTACTTAACCACAAAATAGGTAAAAACTATAAAAATAAAATCGAAGAAAACTAAAACACAAAGGGACCAAAATAATTAATTTAATCAAACTCAAATTTTTTTGAAATCTTAGTTAGAAAGTGTGCTGTAAAAGTACTGTTGCTATAATGTAGCTATAGCAATATTTTGGATATTGTAATTATAGCAACAAATTAAACAAAAGTTAATAATAATAAATTAAACAATAGTTAAGTTGTGTAGCCGGTTTTTTTAAGAAAATTATTAAAAAATTTAAATTATTAAAAATTTAAGAAAATTATTAAATAATTTAGAAATAGTTGATTCTTTAAATAGTTTATAATTATTTGGCAATTTAGGTATATTCTTTTTAATTAAAAAACCGTGTTTATTTTTCCACTAAGCATATACAGAATCATTATTGTGTATCATACAAACATAACTGCATTACTCATTTGTTATGTATTTCAATATTTTTTATTAGTTGCCATTTTATGTAAATCCCTCATATGTATGTGGAAATCTTAAGTAAGACATTGTGCACTGCAAGGTCTTATCTGGACATAGTATTTTATTGTACTTTTTGTAATAAAAAAAAGGTATAAAAGAAATACATAATATACATATGGAAAACTGTGAAGACAATTATTCGTCATGATACTAATATGTCCAGCAAGAAAGCAGACATCTTCTAGAAAAAGTGTAGTACACTTTGTAACTATTTCACTCATAAATCATAATTAATTGTATTATCTTTTATATAATATCCTATCTTATATACTTAACTATTTTTTTACTATACTATATACAATACAACATTTATAATTTAAAAAAAAAAAACGAATAAAAAAATTAAAATAAAAATAACAAATCTGTGTTTCGTCATTAAGTTTCCCTCCCTAAATTTTGTTTCTTCTCTTAGTTATGTAATTAAATAATATTGGTATGACTTATTGTCAACTAAATAGTTTGTATAGATACAAATTTTCAGAAAATGTTTATCCAATAAAAATTTTGCCAATTAACATTTTTTGGTGTTAAATATAGTTACATTATATTGATGAATTACGAACTCAAATCAATGTAATGTTTAATTAAATATGTCATTATATCAAATAGTAAAAATGATTGATTTCAACATATTTTGGCACTTCTTCATAATTGCTATAATCCAGCATATAAAAATTTATCTATAAAATAACAGTTCTTGTTTAATAAAAGCAATTGTTGATTTAATAAAGTTTTTATTGGCTTAATTAATATTTAGTAAATATCTCAAATAAACAAATATCATATATGTACTAATCTTTTAAATGGTCTCTTTTTAAATTAAATTTTAACGACTTATTTTTTCGAAATTTCGAATTAAGGAAATTATTTTTTTTTTTGTAAAATATAAAGAATAATTTCCTGAAGAAGCTTTCCACAGGAAATATCGAGAAAATAAATCGTTAAAATTTAATTAAAAAAGAGACCATTTAAAAGATTAGTACATATTTAATGAAAATAAAAAAACAAATATCTCAAAACAACAAGTTATTTTACTAAATAATTCCCCTTAATTAACGAATAAATTGTATGAATTTTAATTGTTATTGAATTAGTTTATTCGCTTCTGTAATAATAACCAGCATTACACGGTTACAGATGATAATGCTATATTATTCATTTTTATTTTATAGTCATCATCATGTAAATGCTTTAAAGCCAATTTTTGTTTATTTTAATCATTAAAAATGTTTTTAAGTTTAAAAGTATTACCTACAATATATCGGGGTATTCAGCAAGACGTTTTGTTATTCAATTGTAGCAACATCAACAACATGCTAGTTTTGACATTTCGTTTTTTGACATATTCCTCATAACTCGATTGGCAATTGTTACAATGAATTCAATTTTGCATGTAAATCGCATTAAAATAATTAAAATCCACTTTCATTGTGGATGGTTAAAGATGTTAAAGTTACATTTCATAAAATTAATGACACATTTAGACAACATATTCGTGCTTCTGAGATCGCTATTAAGCTTTTGGACATTCAAGTTGCGTCTTCGGTTTAAGTGAAAACATCGCAGCCGTGAGCCACAGTGTTGAAGAAGATTCAATTTTGTCAATTCTTCGGCGTTCTTAATAACTGGTGTTATCCAAAAGCCCCACATGGCGAATTTTGCGTAAGGATTTGAGTTTGAAACCATACACGGTTCAACTGGTGCAGGAATTGAAGCCGACGGACCATTAACATCGCCGTAGATTCGTTCAATACATTCAGGAACAACTGGCTGGTTTTTCTGAAAGAAATCATTTTTTCAGAGGGGGCCAATTTACACTTGTCAGGGTATGTCAAGAAGCAAAATTGCCGCATGTGGGCTTCTGAAAATGCTAAAGCGATTACTGAGAAGCCTTTGTATATTTAATGTGTCACTGTGTGATGCGCTATGTGATCTCGAGGCGTTATTGAGTCGTTTTTTTCGAAGATGAGGTTGGAAATCCGGTAACGGTCAATGGATCACGCCTTCGCGGGATGTTACCATCTCAATTTTGGCCTATTAATGATAAAGTGGATATCACTGACATGTGGTTTCAACAGGATGGTGCCACATGCCACACAGCCAATGAAACGAACAATTTATTTCATACCAAATTTCCCGGTCGCATAATTTTACCATAATCAGCCGAATCGTATGATTAAACAGCGCTGGATTATTTTTGGTTGTTTATTGTTTTTGGGGCCTTAAAACTCAAATTCCGTGATGTGATTAATGAAAGAGACCATTTTTTTTTTTTGGTAAAAAGTAATTAAAAACTTTGATGCTAGCGTGGTCGTGGTGTACATTTGTCAGATATCATTTTTCATTCATAATTGTCGAACTTTTCTCTTCGTAATACAATAAATTTTTGCGTCATCTTAATCTTAATTTGCTGTTTTCTGTTGTTTTAGAGAAAGGAAACCCTTTATAATCTAGCATGCAATAATGGTCGAATACTTTCTTTTGACTACTATAATAATATAAAATTAAATTAAGGAATTACAGCTGGTTTTAAAAATAGTTTACAGTTTATTTTTGCAGCTCTCTGAAATTTTTAGGCTGGAAATTTAATATTTTTTTATGTAGATCTGCATTCTTTATACTCAAATATGAAGTTACTTCTTGATTAGTTTGAATTTAAAAATTGTCAACATGATAAAATGCACTTAAGAAATATTTGTTTTATTATCCTTGATTAAAACATTTCCATTTTTCTACTTAAAATATTGGCATTTCATATTATTTAGTTTTATAAAAAAAAATAATAAATTATTTTACAAAGAATAAAAATTGTCACTAGTTATTTTAACTATAAATTGAACGTGTAAAAATTTAGAAAAAACTTTATTTAATTTATTTTTTATGTTTAAATTTTTGAAATTTTAACTTTGTATGTATGTATGTATGAAGAAAATTATTTTATATGTTTTTGTCAATTGTTTTCAAAAATTTTTTCAAATTGTTACTAATTTTTGTTTTTATACAAAATAATTTACTAAAGAAGCTTTCCACAGGAAAACGAAATATTGAAAAAATATTGTGCTAAATTTGTTGAAAAAGCCACTATTAAGATTAATAATTATTTTTTTATTAATGAATTTTAAAAATGCTAAAAATAAAATAAAAATATAAAACAGTAAAAAGTTTGCTACGGCAACTTCGCTGACATATAGCCAAAAGCTGGCACTTAAATAAGCTGTAATGTTCAAAAATGATTTGGATTTACTTTCAGTTTTTGTTAGCATTTATTGAAACTTATTATTGTTAAAGATACCTGATCAGTTGACGGCCTATATGTAGGTTTAACTTAAACTGTGTAGTATTAATTAAATATTCAATTTAATTAAATAAAATTGATCTCCTTTGTTCTTAAATCTTTTTATTTGTTTATTTTCTTTGCTCAGCTTGGAGCAGTTAAATGTTACCAAAGCTCAGCTGGGAGTTTGGAGGAAAAAGGACTGAATTATTGTTTTACATATCAGTCGGTTATATACCGACTATGAGAAGGTTAAAACTAATCTAGAGTTAGTGAGAATAAAACGCACTCTTACTTAAAATCTATCCTTAACTATATTTACTATATAATTAGTATTGGTTTAACCAGGCAATCATAAATTTAGATAGTATTCCAAAATTAGTGATTAAGTGGTTCTTCAATATATTAAAATAATTATGTAAAAATACTATTAATACTAATATTTTGAAGTAGAATTAGTATTATATTTTGGGCGAAAAATGTAATGTGATCTAACTGTTATTGCATTTATTTTTTGATTGCTTTCCCACAAAATAAATGTGTCACTTGAAACGCACCGATCAACAACACAAGCAAAGTCTATCTGTGGTATATTAGTTGAAGGCCGTTTAATCGCCGTATGCATAACAATAGTAAACATGTATGCACTGCTAGTGCATTGCACTTGAGAAATTTGAGTTATGTAAAATCTTTTGTTAAGACCGCATGTGTGAATATTTATCATCTGTATTAGGGTGGTTCCGCTACACTAGATACGTTCCTTAAAGAGGGCAACGAACTTAGTCTTTTGTGCCATAAGATTTCTTTTAGGCTTTAATTTAAGTGCCACTAAGTCAGTGATTTTAAAGCTTTACCCTTAATATCTTAAAAGCTGCAAAAGGAAAAACATTCATCGTTATTATAAAATTCTCGTTTTCAGTTACTTGTTGCAAATAAATTATGCTGCTGCAAACTGAAGCGTATTAGAGTATACATACATTTCATTTTGTATATATTTTTAAACAGCTTTTGTAGCTGTCTTCTATAATAATTTTATTCGTTTAATAGCAACTTTTCAACGAAACGTAAGATTTTTTTGATTAACAAAACAATTTAATTAACGAGTATGTAATTGTATGAGTAATTATTTAATACTATGTTAATTATTAAGCAATGTTAAATAAAAGCCAAGGATTACTTATATGGTAAAGAGTGGTTTTCGGAAAAGACTATTAACAAACTATATTGCGGTTTAATTGTATTTATTCCTATGGTTTATCTTTGTTTAATTCGAGCTCTCAAAAGCATAGAATATGCAATTGTGTCTACTTTATAGTTTAAACTAATAAAATTGATATTAACTGATAGCAAATAATTGTGGTCGACCGCATACTGACTACAGTTTAGATAAAAAGCACACATATACTGTATGTATATGTGTGCTTTTTATACCGTATGTACATGTGTGCTTTTCACAGGCAATATAATTATGTGTTTGTTAACACATACATAAATCTCTAATAATTAAACGAATTTTTACATGTTTGTTTATTACTTTTTTACATAACGTTTTTGTAGACTGTATTGCATTAACACTAAAATACTCTTATATATCAACATATGAAATCGTATGTAATTTATTACGTATTTATATACTTGTAAAACATTGTTGTTATTGTTGGACTTTATTTTATTATGAGTATGTTTGATTTCAAATCGTTTATGAAATATGTATACAAGTGATTACAGGATTGAGTCTGGGCTTTTATATGTACATGTGTGTGTGTGTGTGAATTTCGTTGGCTTCCACTAATGAATTCAATTATCCGAATCAATTTGCTTAAATGCTTTCTAAATTTGTAAACAAATTTATATATTTACAAGTGTTTACTTAAATATGTATAAATGTCTCTGTATCTGTATGGCTTTCTGGTCTGTGGTCCTTTACTTATTGGGGTTTTCTAAGAAATGGAGACAAATGTGTAATTATTCTAACATGTAAAACATTTACGATAAATTGAAATATAAATTAGATGTCATATACTAAATGTAAAATTTAATCAAAATTAAAAACTTGCTACTTAAACCTTTTGTAAGTATAATGGTCATAAGTATAATGAATGTCAATTTGTTATAAAAACTTTTATCTTAAAATTTATTTTGTTTTATTTAATTTCTTTCGAAGACGGTTACTTAGTATTTTTATTCTAGTTTTGTATAACAACATTTAATTTTAAATTTCAGTAATGACAATACCGCACCTGCATTCACAATACAGAAAGAGGTTTAAGAGGTCATAAATAATATGACAATTAAGGTACTTTAAATCAACAGTGAAACATGAAAGTTTTTTAATGTTCCCTTTTCTAAAAGAATAGCTTTGTTAGCCATGATGCTGTTCAAACTCACTTTTGAGACATTTAATCGGTACTCGTCCACACAAAATTTGCAACTCGCCTTAATATTAGTCTTCCAATAATAAACTACAATTACGAAATTATTACTCTTCCAAAAAAATGCTTAATCCTTTAAAATACTATTTAAGAAAAGCTATAACTTTTATTAAGATTTACTATGATTAAACAATTTCTATAGCGCCATAACACTGTGAATTTATATGTAATATTTATACTATATAAAGCAGGATATTGTAGCTGAGATACAAAGCTATCGCTCATTTAATAACATCAGTTTTTCGGATATATCTCTGCTGAGAAGCAAAAACTAAATAAGCTAAATCTATTAGCTTACAAATTTTATTGCTGCGATAGTATATTTAAAAATTATATATAACATGCAATTGCAAAGTTGAAAAAATATTTAATTGTCTATCACTTTTTCTCAATAGCAATCCAATTTTAAAAAAGTTAATGTAATTAATTTTTAGGCATTACTACCTGAGTTTAGTTGCTCTTAAAAATACATAAAAATAATTAAAATAATTAAAATTTATTTTGTAGTTTAATTTTTTTATTATTTAATTTCATTGGACAGCGTATGAAGAGATAAACAAATATTTAAATATGTTGTTGTTCATAAAAGAGATTAAATAATTATCTGAGTTAAAAACAAAAACTAAACCTCAAGCTTAATTATTTACTTTATGTTAAATAATGCAATGCTTTAAAAAATTTATTATATAAAATGTATTTTTATTTTAGCTTTATAGAAATATAAAATATTAAAATAACACAAAAGTGTTTTTTCAAAAGATGGTGGTAAAATTTGAAAATGACTCAGAGCATTCTGAACGAAGAATTTCTCGAACTAAATTAAACGTGTAACAAGTTGTTGCTGGCTTATTGGTATAAACTAGAAAATTTAAGTGGTTCCATGGATGCTTTCCACTCTGGACAGCATCTAAAACTACTTATTATCAAATTTTTATTTCACTAAGCGAATCGGTTTCCTGTGGTATAGTTATGACCATGATCACCATCGAACATCTCAACTTTTGAAGAAATAAATCCATTGATAACACAAACGTATAAATGGAACCAGCCGGTAAACTTTTGTTGGTGTAGTGGCATCTTAAGGGCCAAATGTATATTAATTTCATACCATATGTGGAAATTTTATTATTGAAATTAAAAATCTGAGAACAGATGAAATCCGATTAAAACTGATCCAAAGTAAATCTGCATAATTTGGTAGCGTTGTTTAAGTGTTTGCCAAAGTAAACTGACACCTTTAATAACATATTGTTACAAAGATAATTTTCTAAATTTTAAGAGAAAATAATTATCAGTAAAAAAGTAAACTAAACGACCTACTGTGCGTTTTACAAACTGCATAGCTTTTTAAGAAATTTTATACACACAAGATAACAATAACATGCATATAAGAAATTCAATGAAATAAGATAAAGAACAGAAAAACAACACTAACGTAAAACAAAACAAAAACAAACAAAAAACAGCCAGTCAGACACCTAAGCTGAATGATAATAACGACCATATGGGGTGATGTTAACATAGAATATTCTTATGTATGCAAGAACTGCTTAAAAGAATTTTATAAGCACCACACTAACCAAATTAATTAATTCAAGTTGAGTTATCAATGAGTAAAGACAACAAAATTACCATCGTGCTCATTTTGTGTGTATTAAAAGTAAATAAATTGTTTGATTTAATTAATTTAAAACTCTAAAGCATTTTGTAATAAAAGAATTCAAAATAGCAAAACGTTTAGCAACAGGAATAAACGTAACAATATAGTAAATAGCTGTATTTAAGCTTGGTTGCTTGTTTCAAGCTATTTTCTGCAAAATTTCCACTCTTTTTCATAATAAGGTTTTTAGCTGCATTTTGACACTAATCTTAATTCGTAATTTAAAATAACAAACACCAAAAGCTTGTTTTTCTAAAATTGTTGTTTAAGTAATTGTTATTTAGATAAGTGTATACGCGGCATGCAGTGTAAAAAATGTTTTAATTATTTTTAGTTGTTTAGTTTTACTGTTCTAATGTAATCTAACATGAAACCACATGCCAGTGATATCCACGTCGCCAGTAATAGGCCAAAATTGAGTTGTTCGCGTCTAACGATAGCGTAATCTATTCCCAGCCACATCTTTGAAAAAAGAAAACGGCCCAATCAGTCCTCCAGACCACATAGCGCACCATACAGTGACACGTTGAGCAACAATTGCCAATGCATCTGCTACGAATACGTCAAAAAACTGAATGTCAAAACTATCCTGTTGCTGGTGTTGCCACAATTGAAAAACAAACTTCTTGTTGAAAAACCCTAATTTTTATACGCTTGGTTCGGGAAAAACGTTAAAATAGTGTTATATTATAAAATGTTCGAATCACATTTTTAATAATAAAGTAAAGTACTTAAGTTACTATTGCGAAAGAAAATACAATTTTATTTCTTCTTTGGTCATTTAATTCGGTTGGTGCTTGCTAGAGTTCATCAAATGTTAATACACATAGAGAAACAATTGGTAAGGCGTTTTGTATTAATAAAAACTTTTAAGTTGCACTTAAGATCAAGTTCGCCTTTTTATATGATAAATTGTAAAGATAAAACGAATAATAGAATAACAGTAAAAATAGGCTTTAATGCATTTCTTAGGTAGGTGCATTCATTTGTAGAATTCTGCGTGTATTTCTATAAAGTTACAAAAGTGATATTTATACAAAATTTATAAGTTTTAAGTATTTTTTTAGTAATAATTGGCAATTTATGTCACAATTTATAAGAACTCAATTTTCAAAAAAAAATAAAAAAAAAACTGGTAGATGCGAATACTTTAATTTTTAAGTGTAGAATAATTGAGTTATTATTTCCACTGTAATTGGCGGTCGAGTATTTGACACTTTTTTATCTTTGACACTCACAAAAATACATTCACAATTGCTTACACTTCGGGCTGTTTGTGTTTGACAAAACTCTTGATTCATTTTGCACCATGAAAGAGTGCCACATCTAAAACTAATTTTCTGAAGAAATGGCAAGCAAGGTGAGGATGGAAACAGTTCTTTCTACAACTACTATTTAATTCCATTACAAAAATCTATGCTAAGAAGTACAATAACACAGAAGACAGCCAGAAGGTGAGTAAGTATTTTTGTTATTAAGAAAACCTGCATAAAATTACAAATGTCACGCTCAAAACGCCTGCAATACCACAATAAAATTGTCCTTTTTTACTTTCTTTATCTTGCTACCGTTTTGTTGTACCTTCCCCTTGACAACCTGACAAATAGGTGCCCACCTTTCTAAGTGCTCAAGTGTATTTGTTGTTGTTTGCTACTCTCTATTTTTGGTATTTGTTTTTTATTAGAAGTTCAACCGTAAAAAATGAGATAGCATGTTGCTGTTACCACCACCACCATCAGTAGTAGCATTTTAAAAGCTGTAAATGTTGTTGTGGTAAAGTGGGGGAATGAGATGTCAAATAAAATTTCATTTAACTGTTGATTAAAACATTAGCACGATTTAGTTTTCTTGTTGTTTTGTTAATGTATTTAATGTATTTTATATGGGGTGTAAAGAAATGTTTCATATCGCCTGTTTGCATGCGGCGTATGTTTTTTTAATGTGAACTAATAATTACGAAGAGAAGATGGCATCAAATGAAAGAAAATTAGGTTCAAATAAAAAAATTAATGCATATTTAAATACTTTGAGGCGAAAAAAAAACATTAGTCATTATGAACAATGTCATCTATATTTTAGAGGCTTTGACTATTAGAGGAGAAACAAAAAAATGTTCTTAATTTCTAGTGGTTTAAGGCATGCTGCCTTTCGAGACTTCTGTTGCTAGAATTTAGCTGAATAATTTCGATTCAGGATATTCTTCAACATCGAATTTTATTTTATTGCTTTTCACTGCTTTTTTTAATTCATTTTTTTCGAGAAATATTTTAGACATTTTTGTGCAGAGAACGTCTTTCTAAGTCAAGGCTTGTCTATCTTAAAAGTTGTGATGTTCTTTTAAAAAAATGAAAGGCCTTTTATAATAATCTGATTTTGATAGTGGGTTTGTGAAGTTAGCTGATTGAAAATTAATTGGTTTTGCTAGTATATTCAAAAGTTGTTTCAGTTTAGTGTAACGATTTTATTTTTATTTTTGATGTTATTAAAATATCACTCTTTTAATATTCGGCAATGGAATTTATTAAATAATTCTCAGGTCACTTAACAACATGTAAAACTAGAGAGCGTTGTTTTTATTTTAGTGTAATAGAAATTTTAGAAAACTTTTAATAATTGCCTATTTTAATGATTTATTAAATGATTACAATATTTAATTTATTTATTTATTTAATAATTTTTCTTGAAATATTTTAATTCTGCCAATTAGGTGTAACTAAATGCAACGAGCAGTCTGATGATTTTATGTTCATATCTTTTCTGTTGGATTAGAAAAAACTTTACTGCTCTTGATTAACTTAGAATCAATGAGCTTGTATGTGCTTTTGATAGAAATAAAATCGCATAATAATAACACTCAATAGTAATTGTAGTGACCTTAAATTATACTATAAGTACTCATTGCAACAGATAGCCTGTTTTATAATAAACAAATAAATAAATCAATTTTCACTGTAAATAATCTATTATAGATCAATCTAGTAGTGCCCGTTATAAAAAACTCCTTGTTCGAAGAATAGCTCATACCGTAATTGAGTGGTTTCACAGACTGTATGGAAACCATCGTGGTTTTTTCAACTTTGGCAAAAAAATTCTTAATTATAAGCGATGTCTGGCAGTAGTAACTGCCATAGAAAATGGTGTAATATTCAGACCGAATAGTTTTTAACAATTTCCAAATCCATGAGATCTACCGATTAACTTCCCCCCGAGGGCACATTATAAGTCTTTATGGATCACACAACCGTCTAAACTCGTGTCTTGCTGGATAAAAGGGAAGCCCAGTCCCCTTCAAGGCTAGCAGGAGCCAACTGGATAATTCTCTATATTTACACGGAATCAGTAAAGCCCCAGAGTTCCGCTATTTGTCTCTTTAGGCATTTAGCTGTTCTCTGACTGATTATTGAGGTAGGCCCTTCGAGAGCATCGTGGTGGCTGTGTGTTTCGAGGCCCTCGTTTGAGTTTGTGGGTCGGATGATTCACAATGAACACAATGAATGGTCCAGGTCCAGTGAGTATGAATGCCGTCGTGTTCTTAATTATATTAAGTTTCATGCGTTCTGGACCAGGAGTTGGATAGTTTTTAACTCTTCAGCAAGGAGTGAAGGCTGCGGCCTGCTTCGGGCTTTTGAAGTTGCAATTACGAGTGATCGGAGGATACACGTATTCGATGGCCTTCTAGGGCGAGCATGACGCTACAGTTCATCCACAGTGGTAATGGTCTATCATCTGATTAAGGCCTACGGCCAAGTGCAGATGTAAATCTTATCACGTCATACCGATTAACTCTAAAACCAAAAAAAAAATAAAAAAAAAAACACTCGTTATTATAATTATAGTTGTTGCACATATAGAACATAAGGAATTACAGTTCTGGTAACAGAAATTAATTTAGTTAATATATACAGCCCTAATGGTTATGTAGAATATTATCTAGTTTAAGGCTGAGTATTAATGTGAAAGAAATTACAGAATTTAAAGAGTAAAGAGCTATTTTTAAAGTCAACACTGTTTTTTCAAAATGTTTTTTTTTTTTTTTGGTAACTCTATAGAAGAACAGTTATGCTCTTGTAGTCCTAATCCTCTTGGATATTATTTCAATTTATATATTATGATAATTGTAAGGTAATCTGTCATCTGGACTTGATATCGACAATGATAATTTTTGATTACAAAAAGGTGGTCACTCAAAATCTTGTGTATTATTGTTAAAACACTTACTAATTTTTGTATAACTGCCTTTTTTATTATAGAATTTAGCGGGAATTTTTTTTATTATATTTTTATTCAAATAAATTAATGCCTCTGGGAGTTTGTTTTTTATAAATACTTTCTACTTTAGTCTTTTAATAATACACTAGATTTTGCAAATACTTATATCGAGTTAAAATCGCACTTTAATTTTCTATGCCAAACTGGATTGGCTTCCTTTTTTCTTATTCCCTTTGTGGCCAGTAAATAGAAAAACAAGAAAAGAACTTAAATGGAACAAAACACTATTGAAGTTATTGGCGCACACTTTGAAATAATAAATGCAAGTTGAGGGGTAAATTATAATGTTAAAAAATTAAGATTATTAGGGCGAACCTTTTCTAAAATATTGATTTAATAATAATTAAAACGAAGAGGTTAGCTCATAATAAATGAAATTGTATAATTGTTATCGGCTACGTATGTAATGGCATTGGACTACTATAATATTATAGGTAAAATCTAACCTTAATTTCTATAGCATTAAATTGCCGATTTGCTTATGCTTATCATCGATGGCAGATTTTTAAGAAGTACGCACAGTACATTCTTTAGAAAAGGGATAGAGAAGAGATGAAACAGGAGGTGAAAGTAGAAGGATAGTCGGAAATTAACTGCGGTATAAGACAGCACAGCGATCAGTGACTGTTTTAATCGCTGAGCAGCCCCACCAATAGGCAGTTTTTTTTTTGTAGAGAAAAAAACCAAGGTCTTCGTTGGGAATCGAACCCACAACCCCCAGACTGACAAGCTAGTGCACTACCTACTAGCCTAAAGGGGCACCTTACACATTATTTTCCTAATCTCTGCATTCAAGCTTCCAAGTTTTAGGTTTTTAGTTTATTTCATTTATTTGTTGTGGTCTAATCGGGACTTCTATTCCAGAAAAAAACCTCCTTACATCAGTTTTTGCAGATTCGTACGTTTGATTAACAGTCATTTTTGCTACCAGAGTTCTGTATCTCTCCAATATTTTAACAATTTTCGAGGCGTTATTTCCTAATGGCTATACAGAAACATTAGCGTTTCAGCTCATCTTTGTCGCAAACAGTAGATTTTTTAGCATCTACAATAGTAAGAATAGGCTGTATATAATTTCTTTCTCAAAACTTTTAAAACATTAATATCTATGCCTGGATATTGCTTAAGCAGATTCAAATGTGGTTCATTCAAAAGCTATTCATTATTATTGATTTAAGCATGGCATTAAAAATGAAGTAGCATAACTTCTCTCAACACAATATGAAAAGGATAATTTTGTTCGTCACACAACTCAACTGAAAACGGTTTATGAACCAAAAGCAGTTAAAAAATAAGAAGAATGCCATTGGCATTATTCTAGTTTATATTCTCTTTACCATACTTTCAATTTTATTTCTTGTTCATTCGTAAGTATATACGTATATACAAATAGAAGAAGTTAAAAAAAAATTATAAAAGTATTGATTGGTAAATGTTAACTTTATTATTCCTCTACCAAAGTAACTCATATACTGAGTGGCAAATGTAAAAAAATGTATAAAATTGTTTTTGAAATAAAACTCAGATGTATGTTTAGAAAAAATAATAAAACAACGACAAGCAACAAATAGGATTCTGAAGTGCTACAAATCAGAAAATATGTATTATCTTTGTAGGGTACCATCACAACCCAGGACAAATCTAACTACATACACACACATCTAACTATATACAACACACACTCACAGAAACATAAAACTTGTTATGGTTATTCTTTATATAACTTTTTTTCCTAAAGGATTTTGTTCGACTCTTGTTCTTGTTGTGAGCTCAATAGTAAAAATTTCACACTTGACTGCAGCTTGTTTCTTCTTTTTTAAAGATTTCTTTTATATGCTGAAGTTATGATAGTATTTTGGGTTAAAAGAAAAAAACACAAAAACAAAAAACAAAAACTCTGTCAATGAACAAATATTTCTGTAGCAGGTATGTTACATTGACAAAAAGGGAACCTCAAGCTTTTACAGAGTATTTGTTCCACTAGCAGAAAATGAATGTTAAATATTTTGTTCTCGTTTCCGCTTGGTTTTATGTTAAAATATTTCTTTTTGCTTTTGGCTTTTTGAATATTTAACTAGCGTTTATATGAGGCAACTATTTGTTTGTGTATGCCCTTCTCAATATTTAAAGTTGAATATATTAAAAGAGTTTTGCAGCATTAATAAAAATACTTAGACTAAAAGTCTTTTAAGAGCTCTTATTTTTTTTATCTATTATAACTATTACAGTTTTTTGTTGCACCTTACTTTAAACGCGCTCTAAAAGGCACAAAATTATAAAAATTATAATAGTAAAAAATCAGTTTTAATGTTTTGCGTTTAACATTTAGTTATTAAAAAATTTTAATAACTTTTTAGTAAAGTATTCCTAAAATTGTTTTTATTAGAAATAAGGGCTAGTAACAGTGAGTTGTTGTTAGTTGAACTATATGTTTTGAAAATTAATGGAGATAACTAATTTTGTATTTACTATTTTATTTTAAAAATATAATCTGAAATAAAATTACAAAGATGCAATGAACTAAAATTGTAAAAAATTAAAATACTTATGCAAATTTAATTCACTTGAAACTCACAATTTTACATTTTCTTTTCTAAAATATGCTGCATATCTAATTTGTCTAGATTTTGGTTTCCAAAAAAATATGAGTTATATTTAAATGAATAACATTATCTTCTAGTTTCTGATATTTATTTTTACTCATGCAGTGTACTGTACTTTGGTATCTAATTCGTCAGAGCGTCAGTTACTTATAGGAAGTAATAGCGATTCTTATGTTAAAGCAATGATAGTAAGAAAGAAACGTTACAATTAAGCTTCAGTTCTAATATTTTTTTTTTGAAATAAATAAAAAATTTTCTCACTATCTATAATTAAAAACTTTAAACAAAATTTACCTTTGGGAACACCAACAACATGATAATTTTGACGTATTCGTAGCAGATGCTTTGGTAATTGTTATAATGAATGAAATTTTGCACGAAAATCGCATTAACTTAATTAAAATCCGCTATGGAAATGGTGGTTCTATTAAAGTTACATTTCGTAAAATTCATGATATTTTCAAACAACATTATCGTCCTTCTGAGACTGCTATTACGATTTTGCCCCTTAAATTTAAGTCGACAGGCTCGACACAAAATGTTCGGATCGTTTAACCGAAAACATCACAGCCGTGAGCCACAGTGTTGAAGTAGATCCAAATTTGTCAATTCCTTGAGGTTCTACACAAAAGAGGTTATCTAAAACCACCACATGGTTTGGATTTGCCATTAAAGCCTTACAAGTTTCAACTGGTGAAGGAATTGAAGCCGACCGACCATATAACCGGCTGGTTTTTCTGAAAAAAAAAATTAATTTTTCAGTCGAAGTGAGATTGCCACTTTCAAGCGTCTGAAAATCCTAGAGCGATATTTGCATGCTCAAAGAGTCACTATATGGTGCGCTATGTGATCCAGGGGCGTGATTGGGCCAGTTTTCTTCAAAGATGAGGCTGGAAATGCGGTTACGGTCACTGGATCACACTATCGCGAGAGGCTAACTCATTATTGACAACGTTGATATCACTGAGATGTGGTTTCAACAGGACGGTGCCAAATGTCACACAGCTAATGAAATGATCAATTTACTGTAAACCAAATTTTTCTATTGCCTAATTTCACGACAATTAGCAGTTAAGTGGTCAGCCACAACGTATGATTTAACACCACTGGATTATTTTCTAGGGGACCATGTTAAGGACAGTGTCTATGCGGAGCTAATCAAAATCATTTCAGCTTTGAAACTCAAAATCCGTGATGTGGTTATCGAAATAAGACTGGTATTTTGCTAAAAAGGGATTAAAAACCTCGATGAAACAATCGAAATCTGTGAGCGTGGTCGTGACTGACATTTGCCAAAAATAATTTTTCATGCATAATTGCCCAACTTTTCTCTATATCTATGTTGTTTGCTTTATTTTCTTTTAAAACACAAACTTCTTGTCGAAGAACTATTTACTTGCATGATAAATGTTATTAAAATTTTATGATATTTACAAATTTTTAAAAAGGGCGATTACAGAACATTTTATTTTATGTCTAAAAGCGTATTTTGAAAAAACCTTTTAACAATATCACCTTTGTATGCAATACGAACAATATTTATTAAGCTACCAAGTCTACTGGATTTAAGGCAGCTTATTTGTTTTTATTTTTTCTTCGAATTTCTATAAAAATAATCTGTTGAATCCATGCAAGTGGGTGTACATATTTTTGTTATAATTTGTAAAATTATTTATGAAAAACAAAAATTCATTTTAATTTTTAAAGAATAAAAATCCACAAAAATAATATATTTTTTGTTGTTTGATTGGTGTTTTTTTTGTATGTTATACATTTTTTGTAAATGTAGAGGTCAATATTTAAATCCTCTGTGAATAGACTTCATATATATTAAAAAAAATAAATACAAACTACATGTTTTGGCAAACAGAAGCTGCACTTAAAAAAACATTAAATTATTATCAAAGAATAAATAAAAATCAATATAAAGAGAGAAGTATATATATAAAAATTACAACTTTTTTCTTATATTATTGGCTTGTTTCGTTCGTTTCAGCAAAAATGTATGCCATGGCGATGAATAATTTTTATTTTAAAAGAAATACATTTTTTATTATATGATACAAATGTACAAAAGATTTTATCTACAGCTGGGAGAAAATAAATTTTAATAACAAATGAAAAAATTAATCGTCAATTATTAAGAAATAATATTGAAAATATTTACCAATAACGTGGTTATTGTACGCTATTTTGATTTTCTTTCATTAAAACGTTCAACGAATCTAAGCAGAAGTTGACATTTACACTATATATATTATTTATATTTATATTTACACGCAAGTAAAATACGAAATGATAGAAAATTTTAATACGAGTACACAGGAATAAGATAAATCTTAATTGAATCATTTCTTTCTAAAACATTAACAACTTTAAGCTTGTATGCTAACTACAGTGAAGGACAAATTAAATAAATTTGAGATTTATTATATTTACTTTATTCGAAAAAAAATAATTAAAAAAAAGCATAGATAATACTTAAAGGTTGGTAGTAGTGGTAGTAGGAGTAGTATCAGTGGTAGTAGTAGTTGCTGTTGTATTAGAAGTAGTAATAGTAATAGTAGTAGTGTAATACAAGAGTATTCTACTTTAGCATCATATTGTTGTTGTTAGATGTCTGCTTGACTGTGTGTTTTGTTCTGTGTTAGTTGCTATTGTTTACTTCTTTCGTAGAATTTCTCATAAGCGTGTTGTTGTTTTCTTGTGTGTACAAGATTTCCTAAAAAAAATACGAAATTTGTAAAATGCACGGTGGGTCGTTTATTTTTCTTTTACTGTTAAGTATTTTCTTTTACAATGTAATAAATCACCTACGTAATAATATGTTTAACAGAACGACATAAATAATTGTTTTTCCAAAGCTAAAAAATAATTTACACATACATATTTACTATTTGTCGCACGCCACATATTGACAACTTTTTATAAAACGGTAATTTTGTTATTGGGCAAAAATGTGCATATTGATCATCGGTTGTAGAAAGTTTCGAATACAACGTCATAATATTAATAAACAACGAATATGTATATATAAAAATGAAGCTGACATCAAATATACTTTTTATAAACGTTTTGTTGTGTTTAATTCCTAATTGCAAAATAAATAACACCAGATATTAGAATTTTCAAATCAGTTTCAAGTTTATCTACTTTAATTACACATACAAATTAAGATTTGTACATTGGCAAAACACTTTACTAAAGATGCAATTCTATACTTCACGAGGTTTATGTTTTAACTAACTACTATCCACTCAGACGTTGTTCTTTATATTTGTCCACTAGAGGTCTAGAATCTTCTACTCCCTTTTTATTACATTTTGTTCTTAAGTTATTCATTGAATGTATAGGCGCCTGTAGGTCTATGTGTACTTTTGTATTTGTTTTTATGCTGATCAAGCTTCTTCCTGGAATTTATTTTAAGATAGTTGTTGTTGTCTTGCGTGCATAAGTTTTCTTAACAGACTACTCAGGTAGTAAACAACATATCCAATTGTTGTTGTTTTGCATGTATAAAATTTCTACGCTGTTTGTAACTAGAAAGTTATTGTTGTCTTGCGTGCATGAGTTTTCATAGCAAACTACGCAGTTAGTAAACAGCATACCCAGTTGTTTACTTTATTCTTAATTGTTTTCTTTTAAAAATTAAAGAAGACGCATCCGTAACAACATTTTATTTATTGCTAATATTTTCTGTTTTATAATTTTTCTGGCTTAAACAAAATTTTCTAATAATAAAAATCATTTATGTTAAACTGAGGAGAGACAACAAAGCTGATCTATACAGGCATACATATAACATTCGATAAGAAAGTCTGGCGCAGCAGGTTCAGTTGTGTTTAATGCACATAATGTTCATCAGTTTTCAATTTTCCATAGGAAAATATTAAAGAACACAAAAGCACAAAGTTTTGCTATCAAAGCTAGGCGAAATTGTAACATTTAAAAAGTATATGCCGCTTTTAAATTCAGCTTATATTTGTCTAAGGATATGTAGTCATAAGGGTTGCTATAACAACATCATACATTCTGCTTTATTACAAAACGTTATAAAAGGATAAAACTCCATTCAGATTTGTATGAAAAAAAATATCCTATTTAAATTCATAATTTTTTAGTTAAAAATTGTCTTTTTTATATTTTCTTTCATAATTAAAAAAATTAGAAATTAAATAATAAAACCCGAATTTAGGCCTTACTAAGACACCTCAAATCATGATATCATATTTTGAAAAAATCATTTCTAATTGAAACAAGCAAACAGGTCATTAAAGGCATTCATTATTAAAAAAGTCGACATAATGAATAGAAATAAAACCTTTACAAAACTATTATTAGTGTTCTTTAAAGCTAGAATAAAGTTTTTAATATTTTTCACAAAATAGAAATATATTAATTACAATTAAAATTGAAACCTAAATTTTTGGCTCGCTGAGGTTCTGACTATGCGACTTAGTCCTTGCATCAATTTTTCAAAACTTTCGTCAGCATTAATCTATAACTCTGAAAGCGTCTCTAGGTGTGGAAGTATTTTTACATAATTTGTTTGAAATTAAATTCTGCTAATGGCAGATAATCTAGAACTTTACATTATTGTATTTAGAAACATCTTTTTTAAGTATAAAGTGACATCAAAATTGACAACATATGGTGTACAACAACCGTCGGAAATTAAAGAATTTGTCCTTGTTCACTTATTTTATTAGCATTTTCTTTTCTTTCTTCATGACAAAAATTAATTTATTCAAGTAAATTGCCAACGTTAGTAGGTTTTTTTTAATACCACTGTGCTCTGTGGAATCACTTTATTTGACAGAAGCTACGCTATTAACGTCTTTATATTCAGTTTCAGCCGAGAAGATGTGATATAAAGTTGTGAATTTGTTGCCCAAGTTTCTATTTTGTTTATCTTAAACTTCAATTTTACATATTTTCGAACTACCAATAATTTTAAGTATATGGAGACCATTTAAAAATCTCTCAAACTGTTGAAATGACTTCATAAAGGAAAAAAAACAAAATAAACCAATGCATCTTAAATGGATTCCTTTAACGCTACAACATAAAAAAATCAACACTTTCTATCTATCACCAGACCAACAGTGTTCACTAAAACAAATTGAAAAATGTTAAAAGCAAAAGAAAAAGAAGAAACAAAAAATAGAACTAGAAAAACGATTTGTGGTTCTATCTTAACTTAAGATACCAATGAAAAATGCAACGAAATATTCGTATCATGCATGCATGCATGCACGAAAACAGCACTGAATGGCTAAATGACACTGTCAATGGGTTATCAATCTTAAGATACATAACACACATACTCACACATGCTATGTATGTATACATATGCATTTATACATTGGTTCAAAAAAAAAAATCTTCAAATTTCATTTTCGTGTTTTATAATTCCAGGGATAGGAAATTGTAAGTTTGTAAGAATGAAAACAAAAAAGATCGTATGAAATGATGCTTGTGCTAGCTAAAACATAATCCCTGTAGATTCTTTTATCACTATATTTAATAGAACTATATAAGAGTACAATCACGGTGCATGAGTGTATGTAATTTTTCTCTTTTTTCTTTACGTATCCAATGTATCGTATAAATCAGCTTAAGATTTACCATCTTCAACTTGTTAATTTGTAGATAATTTTTTGTTCTAGAATTCTGTCGGGCACGTACAGAAAAGTTGAATTTGTGACGGATTTCACTGAAAACTTTTCAACACATTGAGCTTTATAAAAAATCTATTTTAAGCATCAAATGCATAGCAAATTTTTATAAAACTATGTGTGTGTGTCTGTGTGTGTGTTTGTTGTTAAGACTGCATTCATGTATTTGTTAGATAAATTGTCTTGTCCCAAGTAACTCAATGTATAAGAAAAATCTTAGTAAATTTGTATTTGTGTGGGTTAACTTACATTATTTGTTTTCTTTAAAGATTTAACTGAATTTGTTGTAGTTTTTCTTTTACTGAAAAAAAATCCGCTTAATTTTCTGTTCAAACATTATTTTTTCACATTTTTTCTTTGTTAAAATCTCGGCTTCCAATGAATTGGTTGTTGTTAAAAAATTACACAAAACTTATATTTTTGTTAGCCAAAACAGCAAAGTTGTACAAGAAGTTAAATAGGTTAATTTAATATTAGAAATTCACTAAAAAATTCAGTGTAAAAATATATCGGTGTGATTTCTGTAGAATTTCATTCAGGCTGCAAATGATATCGTAATAGAATTTTCTTTTTACTCATGCTCGTTCACCCATAAACTTATTTTCTTTGGCTAACGCGAGTGTGAAATATTTCCGCCAGATTAACGAAGAGCACATTAATGCTCGCGATTGACTTACAGAAAAATGAACACGAGTAATTAAGTATCGAAAATATTTTATTTTGCAAGATTTTATTTCGTTTAAAATATACATTAAGTAAACGTTACAATGTTTCTTTAGTATCTCGAAATTGCCTCAGTCCTTTAATTTTAGTAAAGAACACCTAAATCGCATTGTTTAAAGCATGAACTTGTTTGTCATTTAGCCGACAATTTGAATAAGAAAGTTACCTTTTAAGCGTATAAAAATATAAATGAAGTATTTGTAATTCCAAAAAATCAAATAGCATTTTTATTATAATTATTTTTGAAGTTAGTGAAAAAATAGCCAAGGATGTCACAATTCTGTGTGGATTTACTTTCGAAATTTAAATTTTGATTTTTGTATGTTTTAACCGTTGTAGGATATAATCGGCTAATATACTGAAAACTGATCGAAAAAGTCGCTGTGATTTTAATGTTGCAGGCAAAGTAATAAAAGTATAATTGATAAGACTAAAGACAATGTTGCTAGATGGTTTGTTAAATTTTTAAGAGCAAATAATTATCAGTAAAAGTATAAAAGAAACGACCCAATATTCATTTTAGAAACTGCATTGTTTTCTAAGAAATCCTATACACACAAGGCAATGTAACATGTTTACAAGAAATTCTACGAAATTAGATAAATAACAAACAACAAAAATAATTAACTCAAAACAAAAACAAAACACATAGCCAAGCAGCCTCATAAACTGAATAATAAGAACAACAACAATGTGGAGTGATGTTAAAATAGAATATTCTTGTATGTGCGAAAACCGCTTAAAACAACTATATGAGCACCACTTGCTGGGCAAATAGAATGAATTCAAGTTGAGTCATCATTGAGTAAAGACAGCAAAGTTACTGTCGCGTTTATTTTGGGTGTATTGAAAGTAAATAAGTCGTTTAATTTAATTCAAATCTCTAGAGTGCTGCTTTATTATTTTGCGATAAAGCAAAAAATTTATTAAAAGAAATAAATGTAAAAATATGTTTTGGCAAAAATTATTGAAACAAATAAAATTTATTTATTAAGCACGCCTGCTTTAACCTAAATTTTTCACATTTTTAAGAAATTATAAACACATTTAACTTTGGTTAATCTTAATTTTAGTTTGACGTTATCGGCATTACAGCAATAAATATAAGAGTTGCAAGGAAAAATGGTTCAACAATATTAAAAATATAATAAGGGCAGTTCAAAACGTGGTATGGATGTATTACCAGAGTAGTAGGTTTGTCATAATGATCATAATGACATCAAATAACAAATTCTTGAATCGTGTTTATATTGTTCTATAACTCATTCCAAGATTAACAGCCCGTACAAAAGCACGGGCTGTCGAAGTTATTTTGAGCAACTAAAAATTTCTACATAGAGCATAGTAGTTTTCTCTCCATCCGCTCATGTGCGCTAAAATGTTGAGGAATTAGCAAAATGATTTTACTTCTTTCAGCTTAATGTCCTCACTTTTTTCATTTGGTACATTTTTTTATAAACATCATCTGCTACAACAAAATGACACATTACGGCCGCAATTGATGCAAAAGTATGTGAAGTTTGCGCACTCTAACCGTTCACAATATCACTCTATAATCTAGATATGCTTCTTGATAATTTGTGAGTTCTTCAAGAACGTAAGAGCGACTGGTGAACATGACATTTTGAGATTGTTTTTCTCTTGATTATTTCTTTAACTTGTTGTCGATAATTCCGTTTTTGCCACAATAAATTTTTGTAGCAATTCAAAAAAAAAGTTTTTGCTCAATAGGACATTTTCTCTTCCATCAAAATTATTTTTAAACAAGAGATCAACAGCAATATGCTTTAGAACAATTGCAAGTTTTGCAAAAGGAGTTTTTTTTGGTTTTTAATAAAGACTTTAGTTTGCTTAGCCATTTCAATACCTGGATGTATTGTAACTACTTAAACCCTACAAAGTTTTTAAAATTATTGAAATGTTCTTTAATTGGAGTGTAACTTCCATATTGTTTTCTATATTATAAAGTTTTAATGCTTTTTTATTTTCTCTTCCAAAATTTTCTAATCTCAATCATTCTTTCCATCTGTGACTTTACATTGAAGAACTTTCTAATTTGAAAACAAAGTTTTTTCTCATACAAAACATTATATTTTTGTTGTCATGTACCACAAACCATGTGACCAAGTGCAAATGGCCATTAAGTAAATATTGGGAGTAAAACGAAAATTGTAATAGAATTAATTTTAAACTCCTAAATATTTGTGTGGGATATTTTTTAATCCAGTTAAGTAGATAATTCTCCTGCTACGTCATCTGCAGATATGACGCTGCACTTTAATTCTATATTATAAAATTGAAAATTTGAATACTTTTTATATGAAAAAAATAATAATCTCTTTTATAATACTTAGCTTGTTTATATATTCAATTACACTAGCAGTATTTAGACATATGATACACAGACTTAAGATAACCCCACCTACTCCAGATAAGTACAACAAGGAACTTGACACAAGTTACACCATAGCTGAAAATAACAATAATAACAGACAATACAATACAACATTAAAAATAGGAATAAAGGAGACAAAGAGATAACCGATACAGTACGATGGTTTACTTTTACGTCCACAGGATCAGAAATATATAGATTAACTAACCTTTTTCACAAAGAAGTTTTACTCACAGCATTAAAAACCAGCAAGACTATAAGATATAATATCAGGACATCGACAGACAATTTTAATTCCAGCACAATTATATAAGACAAAAACATATTGTCATACGCTTATACAAACGAAAAAGAGAAGACTCCAACTTTATATTACACCTTCACACACTCACGGAAAAGGAAATAGATGAATGTATGACATTCTAGCAAGTCTACAAAACAAAAACTTTTAACAGTGGCATTATAAACACGACCTCAGGCACAATATTCACATTACTAAAATTATTCATACAATTCGAGCTAACGAAAAACATCCTGAGACGGACACACATGCCTAGATAATAATAAAAGACGGAAATATTGGAAATTAGCACCGCATAATGTGCCAGGTGGCGGGCATTCTACTTTAACAGTAGAATTAACTAAACTCGAACACTTACCAGTGCAGATTAGAACACGGCATGAAAATGATGTCTTCACGTCGAAAGCGCTCGCCATTCATACCAAACAAACAGCCAGAGAAGACGCAAAATAATGAAAAGAGTATCAACTGGCGAAACAAATCGAAACAACTTAATTAATTTCAATTTCGTAGAAAATTTGAAATAGTTAATTTTACTTATGCTTTTGTCAATAACTTGTAATGCTCCTACATCTTCGATAGACATTCTTTTGAATACACGGCATTATTCAGCTGGTTCTAAGCATTTTTCGTGATTTCTTTCTAGAAAAATTAAAAAACCTAATTATCAAACATGGCGAATTTAAGTTAGTAAAAGGTTAATCAGATTAAGTTTTATGCGTCTAAAGTAAATGTAAAGTCAAGCTTAAGGTTGGTAAGTGGACAACAAACCACTTGCAGTGCTAGTACTGCAATGACTTGAAGAAGCAGTATGGTATCCAAAATTTTATGTTCTCGTAGAGCTTTACAAACAACAATTCCCGGAAATGTGTATTATTTTTGAGGTTTGGGAGATATTCGCCATTTCAATTGAAATTTAGTTTTTTATCTTTTTTTAGTTTAGCCCCTTCTAGTATTCTAGATATTAAATAACGTTTTTGGAATTGCCTAAAATCAAATATCATTACAATTTTATAATTTCGGTTAAATTCATATTTTTTACGCTAGAGAATAATTATTATTTTTATTAATCATCGAACGTCATTATTAATTTTTGTTTTAATTTTGCAATTAATTCATAATTTACGCATTAAAAATATAAAACGTATTAGAAACATTTTGAAAAATATTTTCACTCGCTTTAAAATTATAATTTTGAAAGAAATCAGTTTGACCCTTCAGCATAAAATCACTTTTCACTATAACCACCAAATACTATTCTTGTTGGAGAATGTAAAAGCTTTAGTTGGCAATCATTAAAATATTTCATGTAAAACACATTTGTGTACGATTTATAACGAAATCAATTCAATTGGAACTTCAACCTTTCCACCTTTATGGCATGCATATTGTAGCAGGGTGTTGTATCACATGTTGAACTGCATTGTAAAAAGATAAAAAAAATGTATTTTTCCAAAACATAAATAAAAACGTAAAAAAGCATTCTTTAAAATTTTTCCTCTTTTATATTAAAATAAAGAATAACTTTTATAATAATTACGCAGAGTGGTGCAAAAGTAATCTCATAATGTAAATACGCCTTTACGTTATTGAAATGGGAACATATTTAATTTTAATTTCTAATGAATATTAAAGACAAGTTACGACAATATAGGGATTGACGCTTAGTTGAAGTGCATAGAAATGTTTTCAAGTGTTTTTTAGGTTCTAATGTTTTTTAGGCCACCTGATATTTTACAATTTCTTCTCTTTGACTCAGTCTTTCTGCATATTTTTTTAAATCTTTAAGTTAATTGCTACCAACGATAAGTGCTGCAGGACTTGGAAGTTAACATTGAAGAAGAAATCAGTATTTTACAGCCTGATTTTTTGAAATGCAGTTTGACAGTTGCTCATTTATCGAAGGTAATTTTGTACAGCTCAATGCTATCAATCTAACAGTTCCAATTTATACGTTTCTAAAAGCACTGTTTTCCTCATTTATAATAAAGCCAGGACAATTAACTTTATAACATGACATTATTTTTTTTCCACCCTTTAACTATGTAAAATCAAAGCCCTTTTCAAACTCTTTTTTCAAAGCCCATATTTTTCAATCCTCTTAACATAAATAAAAAAGAGAAAAGAAGAAATATGTTTGTTTGTTTTCATGAAAACCGTAAAATCTGTAAACAAAAACTATTAACATCTTCTAATTTTACTGTTTCTTATATATTTGAGACACTTCTTATTTTTCCTTTCATGGTGACATTACGTATCCCATCTGAACATTTTTTCAATTATCTAAAACACATTTTTGTTCTTATTTTTATTTTTTGTTTATTTTTCTCCACAACACTTTTTGTTGCTGTGAAAAGCTCATCAGGACTGACATACATTTTGCTACAAGATAACAATATAAAAAAGGATTTAAATAAAATTTTTCCTAAAACTACACAGGACCTATACAAACATCGAGCACAGAGTGTAACAAAAGACAAGAGGGATGGATACTTCTGTACTAAATACGCATGAAATAGATGAATGTTTGTATGCCAACTTCACACTTGTATTTGAGTATAATAAAAGAAACAAAAATAAAAGAAATACCACAAATAAAAGTAATATACAGGGAAGAATATGCGAAAGAAAAAAAGTAATAAAAATTAGAATTTCACAAGGTGTTAGAATACTTGAGATAATTAATCAGTGACTTAGTCCCGATGGACAGCATTTGCCAAACAATAAAGTAATTTCATTCAAATGGTGTTTGGAACGATGTAGTAATAATGTCAATGTATGTTCTATTTTCAAAACAGCAAAACACAAACATTAAAGAAACATTTTTGTTACTTGGAAGAATTTGACTAATGAGTTTTTTTTTGTCTAAGACTACTGTGGGGATATAAACAAATGCTACTGCTTCCTTAATGGAATAGATATGTAAATAGTACTTTTGGGATTTAATAAAAACAATCTCTTACTTTCGAGTTTTGCTGGTTTTAGATATTATTATTTATCTATATTAGATCCATTCAAATTGCAATCAGAATTCAGTTCTCATTTTCAACATGTTCTGTGTTTGGTTTCAATTTCTACTGAACTTTATTTTTCGACAAAAACTAAATTTAATTCACCTTTCCTGAAGAGCGTTGTAGCCTTGAATATAATGTGTATTTTGCCATCTAACTAGCATTCGACCCTGTAGTTTGAAAGTTATAAAAAAGCTGTGTTTCACATTTTTTTGACAATAACAAAAACTGCAGAAAAAGCGATTGAGAGGCAGGCTCTTCCAGTTGTCCATTAATTTTAAAAATTCTTTAAATGTTATTTAAATAGGAAAATAGTAAAAAAGATATTTCATAAAACGAGAGAAGAGCATGTTCAAAATTTATAGCTGTTTTCTCTTAAAAAAACTTTATTAGCTATAAAATAAACTTTAGCCTTGAAGTCGAAAATTCCACACTTAAAATGACATAAAGTGTTTGAAGCTGGAGGCACCATCATGATTTGTAAGGAAAAGAGCGTGGAAATGTATTGGCTGCATGTTTAATTTGCGGTATAAAGGGTGTTTTTAAAGCCTAGAAACTGAAAAATTTAACAAAAAAATTAGATTTTGGCAAACAATTTTTTAATATTTAAATATTTTATTTTTACTAAAACAAACTTTTACTGGAAAGATCAACGCATGTCGTTTATATTTAAAAATTATTTTAAGCAAATAGCACTTTGTAGGGCCGAATTCTGTCCTTTTTTTCAAAGATTTTTGACGGTATGTCACGAATTATACGAGGATGGGTCAATAAGCCAGTGACATTTTGAATTATCTGCTTCTTAATTAACCTGACAACACTGTTTCTGTCAAGGGATAACTATCTAAACCATAAGTTGAACCATTTGCTTTGCGTTTGTCCACCTTTGATAGCAGTGCGCCTCGCTTTTTGGGAAGAAAATGCAAAAAAATGAATTTCTCGCTGTTTGCTGTTACTGTTTAAATACCGACGCTGCTTGGCACTCCACGGTTACTAAATTGATAAAAAACTCGTCAATGTTACACACCGGAAATCAAACAAATTCACCTTTTTCAGTTTCTTTTCAAAACCCGATGTGGTCTGAGAACCAGAACCAAAATCTATATGACATGGATTGTTCAAATTTAGATAGGAGTCAAGCTACAATGCAATTAGTTATAGACTTATTAACTCACCCATGGAGCAACAATATAGACCTGCAGAGAATCGATAGCTGCAGAAGCTAATAACTTGGTAGAAATTACGGAATTGTAACGCATAGAAAAATAAAGTTGATCAACACCGTCTGCACCAGTCGATGGAGCCTGTAGGGTACGATATATTAGATTTATTCTACTATCTATGTAAAAATTGTATTTATTAACAAACCCGTTAAGCCAAAAAGGCGTCCCATTGCTGGTCACCATTTTACGATAATTTTCTGGAGTATACTGATAATAAATGTTCAAAAATGAATACAATATGGTAGTTCATGTCGCAGTTAATCGTTTTATAAGATCTGTCGGATTTGAGAAAAATACCTCATGGTTCAAAAAAATATTAGTTTTTAAGTGGAATGTTTGCTGATTGTATTTTCTCTAGTGAAAATCAATCTGAAGAGGAAAAATTATTAACAACATTGAATTTTTCAAAGGAATATTAAAGGGGATATTATTTCTGCCACCTTTAGGTAATTTTAAACACAGCAATTAACCACAGTTTTAAATCCACACCTGATGAATTAAATAATAAAAATGTAAAGAAAAAGACTTTTTTGTGATTTTATAAGTTTAAATTAAATATTAAAAATTAAATGAAATCTTTGGATAAACTTGGGATGTCTAGTAATATTGACAAATTTTAAAAAATTTTAACATCTTTTTGTGTTAAAATTATTAGAAGTTATACGAAAAAATTTCTTTTATTAGAACTTAAAGTTGTTAATCACATTACTTAACCCATGTCTAATTTAAGATTTAAATAATTAAAAACAATTGTGTTACATAAATACCATGAAAAATTAATGATTTTGGGAATTTCATGGTCATTTTCCTTTACACAGAATATTTATAAACATAAATTTATTTTCCTTCTTTCTCAAAAAGAGTCAATAAAACATCTATATGATTTGTTAGATGTTGTATTATATCTCAGCTATAAAGCAGTTTCCACAACATAAAACTAAAGATTAATGTGATTAATAATAAACTCTCAAATGAAATGGAACGTAAACTAATCAAATGTCTACTTAATTTGAAATATTGTAAAAGACAAGAGAAACTTATACAGAATAATCGATAATTTAGCAAAGAAACTGTTAAGTGAAATGTATAAGAAATGTTTTGTAACACAAACCCTTAAACAAAAAGACACAACTCCTCATTGACTTTTTGTATTAAAAATACAAACACAAGATTTGTATTTGTAGAATTGTAGCATCATAGATGTTTGAGTTCACTACTGATTAACAAGATTAATGAGGACAAGATGACCAATATTTTCAATACGATCTAGAAATGATATATATAAATGATAATGTTGGCTTAAAAGAACTTCTTCTTTGAATCCATAGGCCTGCTAAAAGTAACGGAAATAAAAAATATAAATTGTGCGTGGTTAATGCACGTTAAGTTCATTGGGTACACACAGATACCCTTTAATCGAATTGTATTTACTTATACAAAATTTGTAACAATAAAAGTCTTGTTCTGGCCATGTAATGATATTACAATAGAAACTTAATTTGTAATTTAACAAGTAGCCCTAAACGTTTAATAATAAAATAGTAATTTGAAAATTTATAAATAATAATGTTTTTTATTATTTTGTATGTTTTTGTCAATTGTTTTCCAAATTTTTCAATTTGTTAATAATTGTTGTTATTAAAATTAATTTTCCTGAAGAAGCTTTCCACAGGAAAGCGAAATATTAAAAAAATTATATACTGTTAAATTAATTAAAAAATACCGTTAAAAAGAATAACAGATATTTATTTAATAATGTATAAAACGGCGTCAACTTATAACTTTTAATTTTTTGGATTTTTATTTTTATTCGACCTTTTTTTTCCTTTTAAATAATAATTATTAATCTTTAAAAGGTTTTTTTTTTATATTAAATTTTACACATATATTTTCAATATTCGCTTTCCTTCGAAAGCTTCTTCAGGCAATTAATTTTTATAAAAACAAAAATTATTAACAATTTCCAAAAAAATTTTGAAAACAATTGACAAAAACATACAAAATAATTGTCTTCATACATACATACATACATACATACAAAATTAAAATTTCAGAAACTCAAACATACAAAAAACAAGAAAATGGAAATTAAATAAAAAATTCTTTCTTATGAAATAATTATAACAAATTATGTGTCTTTTAAATTAAGTACCTATAAGTCTGCGCTAAATTGTCTGTGTCTGTTTTGAAATTTATTCTCCTTACATTTGGTACATTAACAATTTCTAACATTTCTAACATATAAAGTCTCTTCTAGTTTTTTTCTATATCTAATATTGACGCTTCCTCAAACTTTGGATAATGATTATATGTCTTACAATGCGAAGATAAGAATGTCTTCTGTGTCAAAATATTCCTATATTTTTGGTCACATTTATGACCAGCTAATCTTGTTTTAAGTTAATTTTTTTTGTCCCAATATAAACTTTGTCACAGTTCACCTGGTCATTTCCTCCACATGGTATCCTGTATACTACATCAGATATTTCCATTTTTCCTATTTTATCTTTCATACTGCTAAATAATTTTTTTGATGTGTTATATGTTTGTGTGCACTTATATATCTATCTGTGTCATATATTGTGGACTTTCTTAATATTTCTGATATTCCAGGAACATAAGTTAATGATTTATAAATTTTTGTTTCTGCCGTAGTATTTCCTAAATTATGCCTATGATTACCATATTGTCTAATTAATCGGTTAGTTAATTCTACGGGAAAATCATTGCCATTAAGTGTATCTCTTATTGTGTCACTTATTCTTAAAATGAAATTCTCTATCACTTATAGTCAATAGGCTGTCTATCATATTTTCCGGCGTGTTTATTATCATTTTTCTCCGATGTTTGGAATAAAAATTAATAATTCTTTATTTTATAAATTTTATTTTATTAAATTTTCAGTGCAATAAACCCTTAAAGGAGTCAAATAAACTGAGCCATGTTCTTTGTGTGGGTGAACTATTACTTTATCTACAAATTCCTATTCTACCTCCAATATACTCTATGAGTTCTTGGCAAAAAAAATATATATAGATATATAGATACTGGTAAATGTTGGCACTAGCTTCACCATTTTATTTTTACCACTCAATCACCGAGTTTTTACCTAGGTTGCAATTTGTGAAGGACGTTAAAATTCGTGCTTTATTAATTTGTATAAAATTGTTGAAAAGTTTTTGACAAGTTTCGGTTAATATTTTTTATATATCTATTTAGCCTTTAATAGTTACGAATTAAATAAAATTCTTTTAGCTTTTATGTTTATCGTTATATGAATTGATTTATAAGACGACAGAAACACATTTTAAAGCCACTAACAAATGTCCACTTGCGGTTCCTGGTATCATGCAGCTAAATATGTTTCTAAAACTGCATTATATTATTTATAAACCGCATTAACAAAAAATTATGAAAATTGAAAGAATAATTGAATAGAATGAATAGAAATTAATAGAAATGTTGAACTGAAGAAGTTTGCAAACTAAAGTGTTTGCATAATAATAAATTATTAAGGAATTTAAGTTTTTTACTATTTTCTATAGCATTTTCAAGTACTTTCGCGCACGAATAGAAGAAAAATTGTGAATATTATATGAACAATTTTTTATATATTTATAACTTTGATAATATAATATATAATATATATTTTGAATAAATTTCAACTGTCACAGAGGCCAAAATGGCTCATTATGATGTTCTAAAAATCTATAAACTCGACAGATTTCTATAAGTTGTTCGGGAAATCCTACTTATAAGAAACATCTGTATTTTTTCCCCGCAAAATCTTTGGTTTAAATATTTTGGTCTGCTTTCCTGCAGAGAGACAGTCGCAGAGAAGTCATTGAACAGATTCTTGCTTCTCCACGTTAAGACAACTTCTGCAGCTATCACCAGGAATTAGTTCGGACAAATTTTCTATCATAGCGAAAATTATTGTGATGTCTGCTATAAGCTGACATTTCGACAAAAAGTGTCTCGTTAGGATATGAGTTTTAAGTGCATAAATTATATCATAAAATGCTTTAGTCATTTATTGGTGTGTTAATTTACTATCATAATAAGAGATTATAAATATAAAAATATTTTTAAAAAATACGGCCCATTCAAGTCATGGTAGGCAAAAGAAATTACGACAGACTGTAGATTACTATTTCCGCTATATTAGGAAGTATTAAATATATATTTGAAATTTCCCACAACAAAAACGCAAATATATAAATTTCAAAAGATAGCCTTTTTAAGATGTAATTATGATGTATAATTTAATTTTGTATAGCAAAATACTTGCAGTTAATGCAGGATTTATACAATAACATCTTAAAAAAATGTATTGATAAATATTGAATTCCGTTACCAAACTATGCGTAAGGCAAGTTCGTTTATATAAATTTTTGTGTTTTCATAGATTCATTAATTAGTTAAATAAATAAGTATTAATCTTAATAACGATGCTTTAAAATATATTTAACACGTATATTTTCAATATTTCGTTTTCCCTTGGAAAGCTTCTTCAGGAAATTAATTTTTATAAAAACAAAAATTATTAACAATTTAATTGTTAAAATATACGTGTTAAATTTATTTAAAAAGACCATTATTAAGGTTGATACTTATTTATTTTAGTTAATTTACTTTAATCTTTCTAGATTTCTTTAATTATAAATATATTTTTATAAAATATTTTTTACGTAAAAAACTAAAAACATGAAATCTATTATTACTACGATGAATGCGTATCCTATTTCGCTACTGCTTATGTGGCTCTCTAGTGGATTCTAACCAACATTTTTGTATAGAAAACCCAAGAATTTTATATCTCAAGCTAAGTTGATTTAATTAGAATTGTGTTCAACATACAGCAACCATTGAGAAACTATTTTCCATTTAATTTTTTTATATAGGGGTTTCATTGGAAGTCATATATGTAGTATATGTATTTAAATAAACTTGAGAAAATATATGTAAATGTTCAAATGAACGCGCAACAAATACACACACTTAACGTAGATTATTTTAAAAATGATTCCAAATAAATTGTTTATTGATTTATTATTTTACTTTTAAAAAAATTAATTTATTCATAACCAAACCCATTTTTGGTATAGAATAATAGTTTAGGTAAATGTAAATAAATATAACAATTGTTAACAACATTGTCCGCTTCTCATAGTTATTTCGAATTTTCTACAAAAACTGATGTATAAATAAACGAGGAAGAATTATCTGTGTCCAACTTAGCTCACACTGCACTGCACCTACAAAATTTTTTTAACTTTTTTCTAAAATCCTATGAAATAAAAATATTTTAAAGTTGTGTGCAAAAAAAAGAATAAAAAAATTTCCATAGCTAATGAGTATTTGGGTTTTCTAGCGGCAGAAATTATGTGTACGTACTTGTGTTAACACGTTAGTATTTTTGGCAAAATGATGTAAATTTTTTTTTTATGTCGGTTCGTTTTTTCATTTTCAGCATAAATGTATGGTTTAGTAAAAATTTGGTTGTTAAACCATTTTTATCTCTCATCTGTCAATATGCCTTGACATTTTATACAAAAAGCTTAAATATTCACAAATGTGTAAATATTTTCCTAAAAGTGGAAAAAAAATGTTTTGTATATATGCAAAGGACCAAGAATATGGTGGACAAATATAAATGTATTTCTGTATTTTTTTTTTTACATGTTGATATTTGTGTTGTATGTTTCGGGTACAAGACCTTTATTGCAGACAGACCACTAAACTTAAATATAGAAGTTATATACATATATATTTGTTGTTATCTAACAGTCTGTGTGTGTGTGTGTGGATGGTAGTGTATTTGGAAAATTTGTTCAAACTTGTAGGTAAATTAGTTTATGTATTTACATGCATATTTAATTAAACTTTGCTACTCTATAGGAATATTTCTGTGTTTAAGGGCTAAAGTTGAAATATGTTTATGAAAATAGTTTTCTATTGGGTCAGGAAGGTATACATTATATCCATACTATAATCAGCAGTAACTAAATGTCAGAAAATGTCAATAATGGAAATTTAAAAAAATATATACAAACAAATTTCTAAAGGCCCAAGTTATTTATGCAGCATAGGCGTAATGTGGCACCGTAGCGCTAATCATTGTATTCTTAAAATTTGAAATGGGTTTTTCAACAAGAATTTTTTTTCAAATCTGGCAACACCAACAACATGACTGTTTTGTCATTTAGTTTTTTGCCTTATTTGTAATAGATGCATTGTTACAATAAATTCAATTGCGCACGAAAGTCGCGTTAAAATAATTAAAATCCACTAAGAAAATGTTGGTTCTGTTAAAGTTACATTTCGTAAAATTAGTAAAATTTTCGGACAGCATAATCGTCCTTTTTTTGACCACTATTAAGAATTTGGTTTTTGAATTTGTGTCGACAGGCTCGATACAAAATGTGCGAATATCAACGCGTGTTCGACCAGGTCGATCAAATGAAAACATCGCCACCGTGGTCCACAGGGTTGAAGTACACCCAAATTTGTAAATTCGTCGACGTTCTCAATAATTAGGTTTTGCCAAAACCTTTACAAGGCGAACTTTGCGAAAGGATTTAACTTTGAAGACTTATACGGTTCAACTGTTATCGGAACTGAAGCCGAACTTTCATTTACATCGCCGCAGATGCGCT
This sequence comes from Trichopoda pennipes, assembly GCA_030448955.1. NCBI lineage: Eukaryota > Metazoa > Arthropoda > Insecta > Diptera > Tachinidae > Trichopoda > Trichopoda pennipes. The sequence continues at coordinate 1,477,372 of JASKUP010000038.1, forward strand.
CAATTCATTCAGGAACAACCGGCTGGTTTTCTGAAAAAATAATTTTTTCAGACGAAGTCCTTTTTTATTTGTCACGATGTGGCATAATGCTAACAACTCAATTTTGTCCTCTTACTGGCGACATGGATATCACTGACATGTTATTTCAACAGGATTTGCGTAAGGATTTGACTTTGAAGCCTTATATGGTTCAACTGATGCAGACAGTGCTGCCGACCGGCCATTTATATCGCCGTAGATTTGCTTAATTCATTGAGGAACAACCGGCTTGTGTGCCACATGGTCTGGAGTTGCGACTAGGCCATTGTTTCTTTTTTTTTGGAAGATAAGACTGGAAATGCGGTAACGGACAATGGATCACGCTATCGCGGGATGCTAATAACTTTGTTTTGGCCTATTGACGACATGGATATCACTATGTGGTTTTAACAGGACGGTGCCACTTGTTACACAACCAATGAAACGATCAATTTATTGCAAACCAAATTCCCCGATCGCATAATTTCACGGCAATCTGCAGTTAAGTGGCCAGCCAAATCGTGAGATTTAAAACCACTGGATTATTTTTTGTGGGGCTATGTTAAGGACAGAGTCTTTATGTAGCTATTCTTATTGATTTCATCCTTTAAACTCAAAATTCGTAAAGTGATTAACGAAATAGGGCCCCCACTTTGCCAAAAAGTGATTAAAAACTTTGATGAAGGTCTTGACATCTGTCAGCGTGGTCTTGGTGGACATTTGGCTGATATCATTTCTCATTCAGAACTACCAAACTTTTCTCTTCGTAATATAATAGAAATTTAAATCATCTTAATCTAAATTTTTTGTTTCATTTTGTTTTAGAAAACAAACTTCTTGTTGAACAACCCTTAAAATAACAATTCGTTGGTAATAGCTGAAATCGTGAAACATACCACAATATATATAAAAAACTTTTACAGACAACCCTATATCCTAGAAAGACATTGATCCTGTTCTTGGAGAAATCAAAAGTAATTATTAAAGTTGCCTTGAAAACAATTGGTCTGGACAATTGGTAGATATAAATATTTTTAATAAAAAATATAGTTGTACATCCTTCCCTTACAACTATTCACATACATTGTAGTGTTGGGTGAATATACACAAATCATCTAATTTTAATATGTGCGCCATAAATATCTTGTGATATTTCGTTTTATTTTATTCTCTTGAATCTTACGTGTTAAAGAGAAATAATAAATTTGTAATTCGGTTCAGTTCTACAAGGTCTTTAAAACTTTTACTTGCGTTGTTAGCTTATTAATAAAATAGAAAATGACAAATGGTAATCCAAATTAACTTTCGGTGTTCTTTTTTCCTAATTCCTTTATAGAATATAATTCACTACTGCTCCTATTTTAAACAGAAAATTAAGAGTCTTATATTTTAAGCCAAATTAACTTAAATTAAAATGATTTCAAGAAATAGAACTTTTGTTTTTAAAATAACTTTTAGTATTATTGAGTTCGTTATAATAACTAAACAAAATTAAATAAATTTGAAAATATTTATTAAAAGTTCCTAGGCAAATAACTTAAATTGTCGATTTTCTGAAATATTATAACAATAATAGTAACGAATATAAAAGTTTCGCTCAGAATTTGGGGCCTATTTTTTTTTTTTTTTTGTAAAACAGTCTAATGTCGCAATAATAGTCAGCTAAAAAGGCATTAACAAATTTCTATTTAATTGAATATTTTTTTTTGATATTTAAGTACTTTAAATAGTGCTTTATGAACCGAAATGTTCTGTAGTTCAAAAATATAACTGACTAGCTTTTGTTAAAAATGTAGCCAGACAAAAAACACCAACGTATAGAAAAAAATATGCCATGAAGGACTTAAATCTTTTCAACGATATTGACTTTTTTTGTAATAATATGTACTACTACTGTACTCTTTATTCACGGGTACTTTTTATTTTGTTTTGTGTTTAAATTATACTTTTGGGGCTGGTGTTTATTGCTAAAAATTGTTTGATATTATTTTCGTTTCCTGCTTCCGTTCGAACAAATTTCTAAATAATTTGCTTTCCTTTTTTTATTATTACTTCTTGAAATTGAAGGGAAAGCCCAAAGTTTATTTTTCAAATTTAATTTTGTCAATGAAGTTGCTACATTCTTTAGGAAAGGGATAGAGAAGAGATGAAACAGGTGGTGAAAGTAGAAGAATAGTCGGAAATTACCTGCCGTATAAGACAGCACAGCGACCAGTGACTATGCCGTCATTGCTGAGCAGCCCCACCAACAGTCAATTTTTATTTTTGTAGTGAAAAAAATACCAAAGTCTTCGTTGGGAATCGAACTCATAATCCCCATGCTGACAAGCTAGTAAACTACCTACTAGCCTACAGGGCAACCAATTGTCTGACTTGGCCTTAGTCTCCTGTCTTATTCAACAAAATATTACATTGATGAAACAAAGAAAAATTAATAAATGAGTTGATTTGCGTAAATTTATCGAGTTTAAGCCCGAGGTAAGCAGCCAGAAATTTGTTAATTTCAGGTGAGTGTAACCACCGTGTAACTGATGTCAGGTAATATTTACTTGTAAATATTTTAAATTATAAAGTTTAGGTACGGTTTTCCGTCGACCCTCGTCAAATGTGGTTTGTGAACAAGCCGGTTTCGGGCGTTTGCCATCTCCAGTGTTCTTTTCGTATGTTCTTTTATCGTTATGTAAGCTTGTTTTTAAAAATATTTATAAAATTTCATATAGTCAGGCACTGAGCAATGCCAAGATCTTCAATGTTTTGTTTTTTACCCACTAACATCAACCTTCGTACTCAAAGACTGGCAACGTTACCCTCAGAAGTTGTTATGGATTAACCCATATAAAGAAAAATATCATAAAATGTTATTTTCTAAACTATAGTGTCAAGCTATTTGATTTTTCATAAGTAGGCTTGTTTTGGAATCATAGTCGCTTTAATTTTATGTATTTTAATATTCGCTTTAAGAACCTGTATAAAAATTGTAAATAAAAGGAAAAATAAAATAAATTGTTTTTATTCGGATCTAAGATCGCTCCTTTTTATTCAAATAAAACTCTCATTTGGCTTATTAAAGTAAGCATTGCACCTTTTTCGAAAGCAGTCAGCCTTACTCAATTTTTCTGATTAAGAAAACTAAAGGTCTGTATAGTATAGAGATAAAAGAACACTGAAGATCGCATATAGCCGACACCGGGTTGACGTGAATTCATACCCAAATGTAATCAAACCCCGTCGGACAATATACGCACATATCAACACTACAGGTGTTCGAAATATCGAGATAATAAAATAATATTTAATAAAACAAAAACAAAGTCTTATTTGAATTGAATAGTAAGTGCCCCTGTAGGCTAGTAAGTAGTGTACTAGCTGACAAGACTGGGGGTTGTGTGTTCGATTCCCAACAAAGGCCTTGATTTTTTTTACTACAATTTATTTGTTTCGATTGTCGGTGTGGCAGCTCAGTGATGAAGGCATAGTCACTGGTCACTCTGCTGTCTTATACCGACAGTTAATTTCCGTAACTATCCTTCTACTTTCACCACCTGTCTCATCTCTTCTCTATCGTTTCCTAAAGAATGTTGCACGGTACTTCACTAAATAGGCATTGTTGCCTGAAGTGTTACTTCTCTTTTAAATAAAAAAAAGATTTGACTACGGCGACAAAAAAAAAATAATTGTTTTATATGCTAAAAACGTCGAATAAAAGTTATATAGAGTATTATTTTAAAGACGTTACAGTAATATTTTTGTATTGGTTAAGATTTTCAATAAAATTATGTAGATATTTAGACAATACACAAAGTTTATGAAAATATAACAGCTGTAAAAATAAGTGTAAACATAAATTTAAAAATTCAGGGCTATTTCCATAGATGCCGTGATTTTGCCCTTATGTTGTAAACCGTTTAAGGTAAATGCTTGAAATTTATACCGAATATATATTTCATGGTAATTTTGGAATTTAATGAAATAGTAATGTAGTTTTTACTATGCACTGCTAGTGTGCCTTAAAAGAAAATATACCCTATTTTTGCAGGCCTTATTTTAGGTTTACTGAAATTATATTTTAGTGCGTCCGCTGTAACTTTTTTAAAAAATAAAGTTAATAGTTGAAGTATGGCTTATATATAAGATGGAGACTATTGTGTGTTAATTTAACTGCCACTTTGCTGATTGTCTTGTTTTGACCATTTTATAAAATACATTCTTAAATTATTGAAAAATGTAATTAGAATTAAATTTTTTATATATTTTTTAACTTTTCTTAACTGCGTCATAAAAACTTAGGAGCAAAACTTTAAGAACATTCCAGAATATTAAATATTTAGTTAATTTTTATTCCAATTTCTTCCATCTATATTAAGAAATATTTTAACCCATATATAAGCCTTTACTATATAAAAATAGAAAGCCTAGGAAATAATTTTTGTTTTCTGTCTTAAAGCGAAAGTAGTCTCGAAATTTCTACATCGCTTAAATTCCAGCGAAGTTGTAATAAATTAATTTGCAAGTGTTTTATAGTCATTAAAATTTGTTACGTGACAATTAATATGTTTTATTTTATATTAATGAAGGTGTGCTTTTTATTTAGGAACAATTTACCTTTCCTTTGCCATGACAATGCCATAAAGATAAAAACAAAAAAGTGAATACAGCACATTACAGGTACTAATAAAGACACATAACAAAAAATGCTGGTATGCAAGTGCCGAACGCTCGCTTGGTTTAGAAATTTATAAAGTGTTATTGTTTATCAGCAGTTATAGCACTTTAAGGAACAATAAAACTAAAGTAACAGGTTTTTTTGTTTAAATATTGAATTAAAAAAAAAATTATCACAAATGAATGTACACATATATATCGGAGTTTTCACCAAGAAGTTTGTTTTTCAATTGTGGCAACACCCACAACATGATAATATTGACATTTAGATTTTGACGTAGCAGATGCATTGGCAATTGTTACAACGAATTTAATTTCGCACGAAACTCGCATTAAAATAATTAAAATCCATTATGAAAATGGTGGCTCAGTTAAAGTTATATTTCTTAAAATTCGTTATATATTACGAGAAGATAATCGTCCTTCTGAGACCTAGAATTTTGTGACGTGGATATCACTGATATTTAGTTTCAACAGAATGGTGTCACATCTCACACAGGCAATGAAACAATCAATTCACTGCAAACCGAATTTCCCGATCGCATAATTACACGACAATCAGCCAGCCAGATCATGTAATTTAACACCACTGGAGTATTTTGTGGGGCTATCGTAAGAACAGAGTCTGTACGGAGCCAATTAAATCGATTTCAGCCTTAAAACTCAAAATTCGTAATGTGGTTAACGAAATAGGACCGCCATCTTGCCAAAAAGGCTGGACATTTGCCAAATATTATTTTTCATCCATAATTGCCGAACTTTTTACTTTGTAAAATAATAAAAATTTAAATCATCTAAATCTAAATATTTTGTTTTATTTTGTTTTGAAAAACAAACTTCTTGATGAAAAACCCTTTATATGTTTAGTGCACAAAGATGCTAAAGGCGAAAAAGCGAGGGAGTAGAGGGACAGAAAGATTTAATAAATTTTTACATTTTTTTTGCTGAATTTCTTTGTATGCGTCCATTAATCTAAGTATCTTTCTGTACATATCGTGACCTGGAGCATAAATCAATAATTTGGTTTAACGAAGGATTTTTTCTTATCATTTTATTGTGTTTTTTTTTTGTTATCCACGTAGGATATCAGTATCCATTCATCTACATTGAAAACAATTTATTGTAACGTAATTATGTGGATATTTGCAGATGTTTTTTCTTCATAAAAATATATTTGTCTTTGCCCTCAAACTAGAAATTCAAACTGTATTGTTGTTGTAAAAATCACCTGTAGCCAAATTCTATGTTAATTCCACATCTGTGAGTTTTACAAGTTCATTCATATGAGGTGTGTTATATTCTATATATACTTTAAATAATAAAATGTGTATAAAAAAATATTATTTTGTTTCATTTGCAGTTAATAAGGGTGTATTGTGATTATTCTCTTTGACATATTTGTTGCTGGTGTGCTTGCTCTTGCTTAGTTTAAGCTGCTTTTTAGTAAACAACGTGAGTCCTTATCAGTGTCAGTAATGTCATTGCTCACACTAGGAGATGAATATGGTATACATATGGAATACATTCATAAGAGAACTAAGCAGAATCTCAGCCTTCACGGAGCTTAACTTAATATAGAGCTACAGTCCAATTGAAAATGGTTTAGGATTGGTGATCTTATGTTGATACATATAAAGAACAAAGAAAAAACATGAATAACATTACATTCAAAAACGCTTGACAAACGGTATTGCCAGTTTAGTTATATTTCGTCAACACTTCGATGCTTTGTGATAAAATTTTCCAAATATCATAAACAGTGCCAAGTGCGATGTATTAAGTTTGCGATACAAGGTGTACAAAAACATGTTTTAAAAGAGATACGGCATAGCATTTTTCACTTTTATCTATCGGTTATCAATTTAACTATGTCTCAAATTTTACTGCATTCGGTTGAGCTCCATAAAGTTGGCTATATCGGAGAATAAATTTAAGGCTTGTTTTATATTTCAAATAATCACTCTTGGTGGTGAGACGTTTACATATCTTACTGTGTACCTTTTGTTTTGTTTAAAATTTTTTGGTCAATGATACCTTCAATATACTTTAGTATTTTTATCTGCAAAATCTTTTATACTGTAATCAATTCCGTAGGTCTCTAAATGTAAATGGTTAATAAACCGCTAAGAATAATATAAACCCAAGCAAAATTTTAACACTTAAGGATTTTTTTAGCATTCTAAGAATATTTTATAGTAACATTCAGGAGTTAAGTAGATGAGATTAGATGTGTAAATGTCAGACCAGAAAACCGATAAAATTATTAAAAACATTTTTAATAGCTAATTTTATCTTTTTAAGCTTTTTGTATAATAAACTCAATTAAAAAGTTAAGAAGACGCTATAAAATATAAATTGTGTCCCCTAAAATTAAATAATTTTCGATATAAGGTTTCTGGTATTTAATAGTTTTCTCTTTAATTTCGTTATAAATTTAAGTGTGAATTTTATGTCGCCTTCAAAAAGCTATTCAATGCTATTTAATGTATACTAGTATTGCGTAAAAAAATAAAAGCATTACAATTTACATTTATTTGTAATAAAATAATTTTTATGGTTAAACATTAAAAAATTAATTTACTATATTTTATATTTAAAAATTGAGTTAATAAAATTAAGCAGAGATTTTTTTTGATGGCTTATACAAAAAAGCAGTTAAAATCCCATCATCTAATTTAATTTATTTTACTTCCGTAGCATTAAAGTTTTAAACTAGAATTAAACTTGTCACTTTAATAGTTTCTTCTTAAATATTGAAGCGAATCATAAGAGTTTTTGAAACGCCAATAATTTTTATTTTTAATATCAATCTATTGATTTTAAATTTAAATTTGGTTTTCTTTCTTGAAAATTAAAAACAGAGAAATTGCTTAGGCTCGGAGTGTTAATAATAATATTAATACGGTAAACACTTGTTATTTATTGCCGCAATCGAAAGAGTACAAGGGCGCTGAAAAGCCTTACTATGGTGAAAATTAGGTTTTTACTAAATTAAGCACTGTTGTTAGGTATCTCAAAGTGTCAGAAACATTCAATCAAGCGTGGCCATAAATCAGCTTAAAATTTTTTTCCTAAAACCTCTAATGCGTAAATTGGCCTATGAAGTGCTGGTAAACTGGACTAGCCTCTTTGTTGCGTCTTTATTGGGTAAAAAATTTATTGTAATCAAAACCTAGTGGGTCCTACCTATAAAACAAATATTTTAATGAATTTTCTTAGGTACTTGGAAACATTCCGTCTTCTCCCTTTGTGTTGGCTTAATAGGGGTGGCTTGTTGGTCGTCGACTTTTTAAAAAAATAACGCTTTTTCTTGTAAATAAAAATTTCATCAGCAGCCACCTGGGCGATATCATCATAGAAAAGTAGTTTTAATCAAATAATGCCGTTTATCAAAACATGCCTACTTATCTCAGCTTTCAAAACAGCAGCAAAAAGACGCTATTCTCCCTTAAACGTATTGTGATAAAGTGACTTATTCTACCTACAAAATAAACTTAAAATTAACAAATATTTATTCCACAATATATAGCATGCTTTTAGGAGTTCTTTTTTTCTTTTCTCATCATTATTTTCGGTTTGCACTTTTCTTAGCTTTTGCTTTTGGTATTTCACATCGTGTTTTTCCCCATATTTAAACGACTACGTATTGGTTAACCAAATAATATACATGTTAAATAAAGTATTGTTATATTCAATCATATGTTTTTTAACATATCTTCATATATAGGATTTCATTTCAATTCAAATACCATCATAGCATTTCATAGGTAGACATTATGAATCTTAAACAATTGTTAAAATTCTCACGTAAAATGTATAAACATTTGTATCAAATGAATATGAAAAAGACATAATGAAATTTTAGAAACTAAAGAAGAGGGCCAAAAAAAAACTAATAATAAAATTTGAAAAGGCATAAAAACGTATAACGTCGATAAAGCAAACAGCAAAAACTAGCACGTATAGAAATATATACTGATACATGATGACACATAAAATGTTATTTTGTGCTCAAAATATATTATGGTTGTAGGGTTTTCAAACAAATAATCTTTAGTCGGTTAAATGTTTTAGTTTTCTTTCATTTATTTAAAATTAACTAGTTTTTACGATAAAACAATTTTTCCGCAGAAGCCTGAAACTGAAAAAGGTAGACCGTCGAAGTCCGAACAGTGACCAACTGGTACCATGGGAAACAGTAGCCCACAGGGCAACGGCCGTTTGGGGAGTAATGCAGTGACAGTTGACAAGGGTGGCTTTTTTCTATCCTATCCTATATAGGAGTTGATACAGTCTCCGGCTCTTAGGCAAGGCCTGTGTGTATTTCTCAAATTGCCACTCTGGATATGTTATGGACCTGGGGGCATTGGTATACGCACTTTTTCACCTAGTGGAAAGACTACTCTCAGTTTAAGGCCGCACGGTCAGGTACTTTCTCACAATCTGCTATATTATATTTTATATTTTTATATACAATTTTCTTTAAGCACCAAACAAGATCAATCAGTCAAGTGGACATTACACTATGCTTGGAATTATATTTATGTTGTTTTGGCCGCATAATAGATAGCTGAGTTGTAGCTCCTCGAATTTAAATTGACATTAATTTGTTTAGATTTGCTTGTCATTTCAGAAACTATTCTTCATTTAATACTTATAAAAATCTAGACTTATAGAGTTTTCTGTTAATTTAACAAAGTTTTTCCTAATTTCTGTGCTATTTTTTAGCTAGATTAAAGGATTTTGTTGAAGAATATTTAAAAAAAAAAATATTTATTTACTAAATATTTTATTTATTAATAATTAATTACAATAATACAATTATAGTTATTAACGAAGGCAAAGAGAACTAGCTACTACGGCTTTCGTCTCGTAAATTTAGATAAATTTATTTTACAGTTTGTGAAGAAGATTACACTTTAATATATTTATGGAGTATTTCAATGGTTGTTGTAGCATTGTTAACAGTTTGACACTCATCCAATATATGAAAAATGCTAAGTTGCTTATTACGGCAGAGCAACTAGGGATCTATCTCGAATCTATCTAGTAAGCTTTTATGTGTTAATCTGTTAGAATTGGCCACAATTCTAATTTTAAGGCATATTTTAGGGTAGTTTAGTTGTTTTCCATGTACAATTTTTGTAGGCATGCTGGCAGGTCCTTCCGGCTTGCTTGTGAGTTTGAAATTTAATTTAAAATATCATATTTTTGCAAAGGCTGGACAAAGTGTAAAGGCATAAGTTTTGCTTGCGCAGCCGCGGCGTGTGACTGTTCATTCCCTGGTATTCCAAAGTGCGATGGAATCCACATAATCTTGATTTTGTTAGGATTTTTTATGCACACGTTTCTAATTTTGGAAATCAAAGAGGTCTTGTGCAGGGTTTTCTTTATCGCCAAAATAATCGACAGAAGAGGAAATTTGTTTCGGTTTAAGGTTGCAAATTCATATGCTGTGTAAATAGCTATCTATCACTTGACCATGCAGTTGGAGCAGTATTTACGAAGTAGACCGTGTCCAATGATCATATCATCTTCGTGTACGGCAGCAAATGAAGTAAAGTCATTTGATCTTGCCATCCGAAATTTGATAGAACATCAGCGGTATAACTAACTATTAGTTTTAGTTTATAGTTAGTTAGTTATAGTTTACCTTTATATTAATGGTGTTGTTGTAGATTTGGAATAAACAGATAATGTATCCACAAAAGATGTTCCTTTAAGATCCTTAATTTATTTTTATATTCTGTAATTTAAATAAAACTTCTAAATTTGAATATAACTTTAGAGTTTTGTTATAAATTAAATTGATTTAGCCATTTTTATTTAATATTGTACCATTAAGGAATTCGGTATTTATATACAATTTGTCCATATGTGGGAGTTAGAACATGATGTTATTGAAAAGATAAGTTTTTAAAAGAGTAAACGAAGCTGTTAATAGTATAAAAATTTCCTGATATCAGAGAAGAATTCGAGGTCCTAGAAGGAAACTAAAAATGCTGATAATTAAGATATTTTTTTATAATTATTATGTTATTTATATTATTAAAAAATTTCCAAATAGATTATAAAATAATTTAGCTTAAGCCAATTAAATGACAAGTCCGATTATTTATTGGTAAATTTATTAAAGGCCCCAGCCTAATATCTTAATATCATGTTATGTTCAAATTTTCGAATACATTTATACGGAATAAAGAAGGTTCATTTAAAACTACGTTTTTGTCCTTTTCTTTTGTTTAATTTTTTTTTATTCTTCTTCCGAAACATGTACTTCAATTTGTAGCTTTTAACATTATAACTTGCAAGACTACATCCTGAAAACGGAAATAGGTTAAAATATTGATAAGAACACACGTGACAATAATTCTACTGATTTTTTTCTCTCTTAAAAATTTTCTAGTTTTTCTAGTTTCTTATATACTCGTATTTGTATTTTTAATGAAATGTAAACATATAATAAATGGTTAAATTGCATGCATTCGTGTTCATAAAACAACACAAGAAAAGGCGAAAAAATGAACAACTTGGGGAGTAAAAAATATATAATAAAATATATAATAAAATTTGCTTGCATTTTGCAGACATTCTTATTTTACCTTTATATATTCTACACTTGCTGCATTATATACTTTCATAAGCAGAGCAAAGCCGTGTGAACAAAGTAATTTTTTTCAACTGATATCAAGCATGATTCACAAACTATTTTAAAAATTTATAGAATATTTAAATTAAACATTTTAAATATAATTTATGCTGATTTGAAAAGAAACATTTAACAAATCGACAATTCAAATTTTGTTTAACATCTAATATGACGAAATTTACGATGTAAGTATTGCCCTGTGGAGGGAGTGTCTTCTCTACATCTCGTTTAATCATTAGACTACAGATATAAATGTTAAGCTGCCAATAACGAAACGTTGGAGGAATGTCACTTATAGCTTTCAGATTTAAAAACATTTTTCTCTGTGTTAAATATTTCTTTTAAAATTAAAATCTAACTGACCTAGCTTTCTTAAATGCTAAAAAGTTATTTTGCTATATCCATTTAAATGATTTTAATATTAAAAGAACTACAAAAACTATAGCAACGTTATTATCTCTTAGGTCGCAATAATTATTAATGTATATCTCTATAAGGGTATTTGTTTTTAGATTTAACATAGTGACAAAACAGGGAATGGCGCAATTCCAATTGACCCCACCACAAAAATGATTACGCTTTCAGATTACTTTTGCCACTTTGTACAATTAAAAGAAGAATTGCTCACAAACTTAATTCCCGGTGTTGCACAATATTTTAGAAACTATGATTGGTTGGGGGAAAGAGCTATCTTAGCTGCGGAAAACGCAGATGTTTCGGATATCAATGTTACAATTTTGAATGACATTCTCGGGAAATTTTGTACCTAAAAATCGGTTGACTATGTTACCAATCAAGACGATGTTGTTAATTATCCAGTCGAAATTTAAATTTCGCTTGAGTTACCTGGACTGCCTCCCCACCGCCTACAAGTGAAAGTTGGTGTTCCAATTATTTTGCTCAGAAATATCTGCCAGCCACAGCTTTGCAATGGGACACGTTTAGTCATCATGAAAATTTGATTGAAGCAAAAATTTTAAAAGAAAAATATAAGGGCGAGGATGTGTTGATACAACGCATTCCAATGATTCCTCCAGATTAGCCGTTTGATTTTAAATGGCTTCAGTTCCCCATACGTGTTGCTTTGGCAATGATCCCTGTTTTTCGCACCGTCAATTATATGTATCATGTTGACGTGCTAATAAACCAACTGCTTTGTTTGTCTATACCGCGAAAAAAAATCGATCGAAGAATGTCGTATATGTAAAAGCATCGCAATAGAATAAGACGTATTATAATCATACAAAAATATTGAATTGTGAAAAAGATAAAATTATTAAAAACCTAAATCGTCGTATCTACCTACGTAGTTAGAATCTCAGCCAATTATAAACTCTGGCGTTTTAAATTGGGGATTAAATTAAATATTTTCGTGTTTTCTGCTTGTTTGAGTTTATAATTAGTTTTAGTGGTGTGAAAAATGCGTCTGAGATTGTTTTTATCTGTTCGTTAATAAAAAGTCGATGTCAAAAGTTTTTGTTTTACAGATTTCTATGTTTTTAAGTATGTCTAGTATTCGTCCGTTTTTGCTAGGATGCAGTAAAGTGATACACTCATCTATTTCGCTTGTTATTTTTCCATGATTTTTAAAATGCAATGCAAAATTTGGGGTCTTTGCTTTTCCGTTTATATGACCGTATGTGTTCTGTAAATCTTGTTTTTAGTGTTGGCCTGTACAAGTACATTTACAGGTACAAGTACGCCTGTATACTCCGCTAGAATTAAATTTGTTAGTTGTGCCTGTCGATGTCCTAATATTGTGTCTCAGAATGTTGTTGGTTTTTAGTGCCGTGAGTAAACCTTCATTGTGAAAAAGGTTCGTTAATCTGTATATTTCTGATCCTGTATACGTAAAAGTGTGCTGTCGTGTTGTATCGGTTGATTGTTTGTTTTCTTTAGATTTTTAATTTGTGGTTTGTATGGGAGTTACCAAGCCCCTATGTCCAATTGGACCGAATTGTGAATCTAAACCACCCAAACGCATATAAAAAAATTTACGCAAATCGGTCCAGCCGTATAGGAGGAGTTCAGTCACAACACATGTATAGTAGAATTAAATATAAAAATATTTTAAGAATTCCCTGCATGTTCAAATAATTTGTCTTCCTGGGCTGAAAATAAAAAAACAAAAAATGCACATACAAAGCAAAAATAAAACAAAAAACGGCAGACTATATTTAGAGTCTAGGGAAGGAGCAAACGGCTGCACAAAGTAAACCATGAGCTCTACCGAGTCACAATTTTTTTATGTACCATCACATGAAAATATATTCCACTCATTTAGTTAAATTGCAATCCCTCTTCATGCAAAAGAGATATTTCTGGCATCTTTTAAAATAGAGAAAAATATGGAAAAAACATAATTATAATAAAATATGTTTGCAAACGTAAAAATTAGTTTTTTTAAGGTCCTTAATTTAAGTCTTAATATTATGAAAAAAAAATTTAACTCTTGTATCCAAGGAAATGAGAGAAGGCAAATTTCAAAAACTCATGCAACATCACGCTTATGAAAACTAAAAACAAAAAGTTGTATTTCCCCTTGTCTCATCTTTATCATCTTAAGTGTTGACATTTTTGCTGGCAGTTACTAATATTTAACTTGCATATCATATTTTATATTGTAAAGATAAATTATAAAATTCAAATGTGAACAAACTTAAAAAATTGTCACCTTCCTGCTGTTAGTTAATAAAAGAAGAAAAAATTCGCATACACATAACCTAATATACTTTGAAACAAGAAAATGTAAAAGCATAACGAATAGAAACAAAGATAGAAAAAAACAAAAAAAAAAAAACGTTATCGAACGAACACCAACCAACCAGGTTTTGTTAACAGTTCGTGATTTGCCAGTTGTTTGTCTCGCTGCTATAGAACAGACTTCTGATTTCCGCTGTTTCAAACAAAAACAACTGCTATAAAATAATAACAACAACTTTAGCGTCTAAACAAATAAATAAAACAAGAAAAAAAACTTTAAGCAGCTTTAGGCAGAAATTCTTTGCTAAATTTAGTTGTTATCATTGTTGTAACCACCTAAGCTCACTCTTTTCCCGGTCACCCTTTCCAACCTTTCAAATGTCATTTACACACTGTTGCAGACACATAAATCCAGGATAAAGTTTGAAAAAATGAAAATAAATCAGAAAACTAAACTAAAATAGGGGAAAATGTGTAAACAAATACGCTTAAAATGGTTGATGTAGTATTTATTTTCAAGGTACAGACAGACATTAGCGACTAAGAATTAAAATAAAAAAAAAAATAGATACAATTTTATATGAGTGGGTAAAGTGTACTGGAGTATTAAAAGTTTTGCAAAAAAGTTTCGTTAATAAATAGGGTTGTAGAAGTTGTTTCAAGTTGAATTCCCTAACTAAATCTTTTATCTGTAAAATTCACGAGAAACTAATTTATTTTATACCCAATTAAACCCTGAAAATAATACAATATTTATGGAATTTTGGAAATATGCAATAATTCTCGTTTTGTAGAAAAACGCATTTTACACCAAAATTTTGCATATCTAATCAAAATAAAGTTAACATTAGTTCTCATTCTCCAAATGATTTTTTCACTACCATCTTGCTTATTGGATGAAGCAGATTAGAAGCAGATTATTTCCTTGTCTTGAAAGCAAATAAGAATAAAAGTTTGATGAACATCGTCTTATCATTTATTGCAAAGAACTTATGAATTCTAAAATTTAAGACAAAGCCCAAACAACAAGTTTTTTTTTTCGTAAAAATGATAATATGAATCTTGCCCTAAGCAAGTACACGACTGAAAATTTATTATTTTAATTATATTTAAATATTTGTTATCTCAGGTCATGCTTTTGTTTTTTTTTACTGAAAGATTGCAATTAAACCAAGTTATGCCAAGTTATATTGTTAAAAATAATGTTATAAAAAATCCTTAATAAATCTCCAAAGCATTTAAATTCTAATGTTATCCCCTAATCCGACAACACTGCTTGTTAATCGCATTAGCAGGTCGTTGAATGATGAAGAGAGAATAAAGAAAAATCGGAGAAATAAATTTATAATAAATTTTAAAATAAATAACATATTTTATTTTAGCTGTTGTTGGTTAGGATATTTTAAAAGTACAGACACATAAAAATTATCAAATGAATTTTTGTTTTCTTTATCATGTTTGATAAATATTTAATATTAATATTCATTTGTATTAACCAACAGCTGGGCCACTGCATTCTGGATTGATAATTTACGTTAACTTAAGCTTGATTATTTCTCGTGCCGTCACTTGTGCTTAATTTCTAGTCTGTCGACCTCTTCGTAGTAACTAATGTCTGTTTAAGGCTAATATTACCGACATTATCCATATCATATATATATATATATATATACCTGCTTATAGTCCTAGGTAGTATAGCATATTAACACATAAAGTGTATTACCTTATAAGCACAATAACTATTACTAACTCTGTTATTAAAATTAAGACAATTAAATTATTTCCAAATAACCTGCTGGAACTCCTTTCGAAACGCTTTTAAAGCAATTATGTCTTTAGCAAAAATCTATCCAGCTTTTTTGAATTTTTTAACTGGTCACTAAGAATGTGAGGCTCTCAGAGACCCACCTCTTTATGTTTAATTTTTCGTCATCAGATTATCAGTAATTTATTGATTTACCAAAATGAGAAAACTGTACTGGAGTTCAATAAATCTTTACACACCCTGCCGATAGAAACAAGACCTAACGGAGAGTTTGTAATAGTCCGCCATCGCGGGAAGGTATCGGTCTGGCACTAAATTTAATTACAACGAGTTACATGCTTGTGCCTGTGAAGATAACTAAAAATAATTTTTTTATGGCTAATGATTTTAAGTATACCACTGACTTAAAAACAACAACTAGTGATTGATGGGAGCCAAAAACGTACATCTCTACTTAACCTATATCGAAGCGATCATGGCTTTTTCTTAAATTGAATAAATTAATATATTTTTGTATTTGAAATGACTATAACGTTGTAATATTTAGCTGAATAAGCTAGAAGCAATGCCATCTAAACATAATATATGTTTTCAAACAGAACAAATGTTTATAAGAGTTAAACAAAAAAAACTTTTAACGTTAGGCTGATAACCATATCGTTATCCTTAAAACGGTGTTAGTTGTATTGTAAATATTCTTACATATGTATTACCAACATTTTCTTACTAAATTTGAATTTGTTATTTAATAGCCAATCTCTTCATATATAAACCTGCTTACATTAAAGCTGTGTGAATGGCATATTGTCTAGTTGGCGCTGAGAATTTTTTCTATATTTAATGTCATTATGTATATAAAATTATCTAAAGAACACTTTGTATATTCGATTCACTATTAAATGTAGGCGATCAAATTATTTCAGGTTACTATTTAGTTCTAAACTTAATCCATATAAAAAGGTAAACCAATAGACTATTTTTGCCAGAACACGCTCTAAGTAAAGAATATTTTTGAAAAAATTTTATTAAACTATAGATTTTGTTACATATATTTTGATAAAAACTATTATATGCTAAAATATTTGTAGAGCACTTGTATAAATTGTAACATTCTTTTAGGCATAATACTGTCAACAGTCATTTTTCTTTTTGTTCTTAGTTAGTAGTGCGGTTGGTATCTGGTTGCGAATTGCATTGGCAAAATAATTCTTTCTTCCTTCCGTTTATTTTTATGGTTTAAAATTGAGAAGAACCCCTTAAGCAAGTTATCTTCACTCATACCTTCTCTGTTTGCTCTACTTATTTTCTTATATCGTAAGCATTATAAAATATTATTTTTGGTATTTTGCCTTAGTTTTAAATTTTGTTTTTTTTGCATTTTTATTTTCGTTAAACACATTTTTCCTAGTTCTTTTTAACACTTGGTATCTTGGTGTCACTGTAAGCTTAGCATCATTTGTTATTTAAGCATATAAATAATATGCTGATTTTATTTCGTATTTTTAATAAAATTTTACTTAGTGCAACTTTTTCTTTATCTTTTAGCTTTTCCTAAGTTGAGGCTTGGAAGGAGAATGTAAATGTAGAGTTTTGCAATGACACCTTTTGTTTTAAGTTTGTTTTGTGGTTATTTTATTTCAACTGCGGATTATTTGAGTTTTTTAAAACTTCTAAAGCTTGTTTTTCTTCACAAAAATAAGCTTTGAGTTTTATTCGTATAGATTTTTGTGTTGTTTGTTTTTTATTTTGTAAGTTTTTATTATGCAATATTTTTGTTTTTTTTTTTTGTTATTTTTTATTTGTATATTTTGTTGACATCACTAACAAACTTGCACAAGTTTTAAGTGCGACAATGAGCACCTCTTGTTGCTGACGTCGATGTTATTTTTTTTCAACTTTGTTGCACCTTAATTCTAGGTTCTTTCCAACAGCCAAACAGTGGCATCATTTGTTACCAAACACAATATTATTTTTTAAACAAAAAAAAAAAAACAAAAAAAATAAAAACTGGAAAAAAAGTTTGTGAAAGAATTGCAATTGGCATGAATCACTATATTCTGCTTTACCTTCAAAGAACATAACAATTTTAAGTCAATACTATGAGAATTCGAAGACGAGGCAATATTGGCAGTAACAATGTAACTTCTTTAAAGCAATCCATTGTAAAGGAAACCCAATTCAAATGGAGCAACGAACGTCCAGTAGGCACAACATTTTTACGCTATAAAAAGTTTGGAAATTAAGGAAAATTGCAATCAAAATTTTGTCTGTCATTTTTTAATCAAGTTTTAGTTGCAGAGCACTTTTCTCGAACTCATGACAACTGGTATTCAATACCTGTTTTTATAACAACCAGCAAAAGGAACTTTTATTTAAAACCTAAAAGCAAATTTATGTTCTTGTCTTAAATCCTGTTACTAAAAATTCAAATCTATTTAATATTCGATCGAGAGTAGCAGTGTAAAGCAACCCTTCCAGCCTAACGTTTGCAAGTGGCAACATTTTCTGTTTTGAAAAACTCTGGTAAGTATTAATACATTCCAAACTTTACGTTAACACATAAAAGTGAAGTTTGAACAGATTCATATTACTCTGGGGTTTAAATTTTGTGCGCTTTTCTTCGAAAGCATAATCTCAAACCTGAAATTTCTGTTGCCCACTATCAAACCTTAATATTCCTTATAGCTCTGGACCATTGAAATAATAATAATAATAATAATAATAATAATAATAAAATTATAAAAAGTATGGTAACAGGTTTTTCATCAAGAAGTTTGTTTTTCATTAGTGGCAATACCAAAAACATGATAGTTTTGATATTTACTTTTTGACATATTCGTAGTAGATGCATTGGCAATTGTTGCAATGATTTCAATTTCGCATTAAAATTGCATTGCAAATTATTAAAATCCACTGTAAAAATGGCGGTTCCGTTAAAGTTAGAATTCGTGACGTTTTCGGGCAACATAATCGTCCTTCTGAGACCTCTATTAAGAATTAAGACGTTAAATTTAAGTCGACAGGCTCGATACAAAATGTGTTCAATTGGGTCGTTCAACTGAAAACATTGCAGCCATGAGCCACAGTTTTGAAGTAGATCCATTTTTGTTAATTCCTCGACATTCTTAACAGTTGGGATTATTCGAAACCACTACATGGCGAATTTTGGGAAAGGATTTGACTTTGAAGCTTTACAAGGTTCAACTGGTACAGGAATTGAACCCGACCGACGATTCAATACATCAAGAATAACTGGCTGGTTTTTCTAAAAAATAATTTTTTTATACCCAATCTGTATCTCAGTGTATGGCTTCTGAAATCCTAGAGCGATTATCAAGAAGACTTTGCAGACTCAACGTGTCACTGTATGGTGCGCTGTTTTTGTTTTGATGAGGCTAGAAACGCAAGATGCTGACAAAAAACTTTGGCCTATTATGCACGACATGGATATCACTGAGGTTTGGTTTTAACAGGACGGTGCTTTATGGCATACAGTTAATAAAACGATCAATTTATTGTCAATCCAATTTCCCGATCGCATAATTTTTAGCCAGATCCTGTGGTTAAGCACCACTGCATTATTTTTGTGGGGTTATGTTAAGGACAGAGTCTATACCGAGCCAATCGAAGCGATTTCAACCTTAAATTTCAAAATCCGTGATGTGATTAATGAAATAGGACTGTCAGCGTGGTCGTGGTAGACATTTTCGAATATCATTTTTCATTAATAATTGCCGAATTTTTCTCTTCTTAATACATACTAAACTTTAATCATTTTAATCTAAATTTTTTGTTTTATTTTCTTTTAGAAAAAAAAACTTTTTGTTGAAAAACGATGGTGCAAAATCTAGTAAAAAACACTATTTTTCGCATATTATTTAAAAAATAGTTACAAATTTAAGCTTAATTTTAGCATGACTGGAATATCAGCTTATAAAGAGGTACAAGAATTTAGCTACAAGATATTTTTTAATAACTAAACTCTTAGAACAGCTTATGCCACTATCAAATCGCTAAATTAACTTATTATTTACTTTAAAGCAACCTAAACTTGTAGTTCCCCTCAACAATCGACCTATCTGTGTTAAACATTTGAAATTAAGTTTTTATTTTCCATTTTGATTTTGAGTTTTCTTCTTCTTCTTCTTGTATTTTATTTAGTTGTAAACCTTTAATGGGAAGAAAACAAAAAAAAAATATATTCAAACATGTATATGAAATACCTTGCTTAATGCAAAAGTTTTTCGATTAAAAGTATTATTTTGTATTGTTTGTTTAAGAATTTGTTTTGAGTAAAACTAGAATGATATAAAATACACGCTACAACAAGAACACCAACAACAACAGCGTGTATAAATAAACAGTGTTCAACTGAATAAAAATAAAAAGAAATAAATAAATTAGTTGTACCTTGAAAGCAGAAACAGTAAAACAACAATATTATATTCATAAGATGTTTAAGATTTTGTTTTTTTTTTTTTTTTTTTTTTTTTTTTGGGAAGGTTGTTTCTGCAAAGTTTTATTAAATACTTTTATTTGTTTGTCATACTTAAATAGTATGGCTCGCACTAAGAATGATGAGAATAAACAGGTGTTGTTAGGAAAAAATGGAAAACTTTTGTGCCCTTATTTATTTGGCTGTTGATTTCCAGATGTTGCTAAGGAAATTAATTTAGTTTTAACAATTCATTTTCTTACAATAACGAGAACTATTCAGATCAAATTTTGTATTTAACTTCATTAACATTAAAAGTTTTATCTAGTAAATTTAACTTAACAGTTCAATATAATGCAAAAAATTTATATTAGAAGTGATGGGAACGGTAACGGTTCTCTTTGGCTATCAATTATCTTCATAGGTATTTTATTTATATATGCAGATTTAAATATTAAATTAGTTATCAAAGAATTATTTGTGATATAATATGTTGTCACTTTACTACTACTGATACATATTTATGCATTGTGTATATAATAAAGGGTTTTTCAACAAGGAGTTTGTTGTGTAAAACAAAATAGATGATTAACATTGTTATTGTATTATGAAGAGAAAAGTTCGGCAATAATGAATAAAAAATTATAACTAGCAAATGTGCACCATGACCACACTGACAGATATCGACTCTTTCATCAAAGTTTTTAATCAATTTTTTGCATTATTCCGGTCCTATTTTGTTAATCACAACACGACCTAATCGATTTGATTGGTTCCGTATAGATTCTGTCCTTAACTTAGCCGCACAAAAAATAATCCAATGGTGTTAAATCACACGCTCTGGCTGGCCACAATAAATGCTGTGTGACATGTGGCACAGCCCTTTTGTATCACATACCAGTAATATCCACGTCGTAAATAATAATAGGCCAACATTGAGTTGTTACTTCCTCGCGATCGCATGATACTTTCGCCGTTACCGCATTTCCAGCTTCATCTTTGAAAAAAAAACGGCCTAGTCACGCCTCCGCATCACATAGTGCACCATTCAGTGACACGTTTAGCATGCGGCAACAAGTGAAAATAGGCCTCGTCTGAAAAAATGAATTTTTAAAAAAAATTAGCTGGTTGTTCCTAAATGAATTGAGGTAATCTTCCGCGACGTGAATGGTCGGTCGGCTTTAATACTTGCACTTGTTGATCCTTGTAAGGCTTCAAAGTAAAATCCTTACGCAAAATTTGCCATGTGGTGGTTTTTTGTAACACCCATTGTTGAGAACGTCGAGCAATTGACAAATTTAGATCTGCTGTGGCTCACGGCTGATTTTGGATAACCCCAATTGTTGAGAACATCGAGAAATTGACTAATTTGGTTCTGCTTCTACACTGTGGCTCATGGCTGCAATGTTTTCAGTTGAACAACCAGAACGCACATTTTGTATTAAGCCTGTCGACTAAAAATTTAACGACTAAATTCTTAATACCGGTCTCAGAAGCAAGAATATGTTGTCCAAAGATATCACGAAATGTAATTTTAACTGAACCGTCATTTTCATAGTGGATTATAATTATTTCATTGCGAGTTTTGTATTCATTGTAACAATTTCCATTGCATCTACTACGAATATGTCAAAAACTAAATGTCAGAACTATCAAGTTGTTGGTGTTACCACAATTGAAGAACAAACTTCTTGTTCAAAAACTCGATATATTTGTATATGTTTCTAAAGAAATGTATTCATTATTAAAACTGCTAAAGAAGATGATTAAATGCTTGGATCTTTTGCAAATATCTCCGCTAATTAGTAATAAGCTGAAATCTATCGCAGCTAAGAATTCTTTTATACCACAACATCTAGGCTTTTACTCTAAATTAATAATTTTTGATTGGTGAGTAATGAATAATTACTTTAATATTTTATCACAGAATTTCGCGCTTAATCTTAAGGTTGAATTACTTTTCGCCATTTACCTTCAATGAACCACTGCCAAGCCATTCGCAGACAACAATCGTTTGGCATTACAGCCTCTGAAGCAAATATGGTTTTCTTAAATTTTCGTCTGAGTTATAAGACATTCGAAATTACAATTCTCCAATCACCCAGGCAGTTATTCAGTTCTGCATGCTTTCAATGTAACAAAGAACTGTTTTTGCCTTTTTGCGGATTATAAAAGTTTAAAAAAGTTAATTCTTTACAGTATATCATAAGATTTTTTTTTGCTGGGAACTAATGCGATATAAAATGAATACGTCTTGTTTCTTGAAGAAGTTAACCGTTGTTAATTCCCTATAGCAGAGATGCTAAACTATAATTCACTTTACCATTTTCTTATTTGTTATTCACATAACTTGTTTTATAATAATAGAACGCTTAATTAAATAACAATAAAAAAGGTCTGGGGAAAACACACCAATTAACTCTACTTTAGTGTTTTGTTCAATAGATTAATTTGGATATTAAAATAAAAAAGTATTAAACTTATAAAATGCATTAAAATTTAATTAATTCCGCTTTTTATTAATAGTTCAACTAAAGATTTAATTCCAAAAATCTGTTTCCATTTGGTAATCAAAAATTATGTTCGCAATGATAAATGTATTTAAACATAGTTGTCATATTGTTAATACCAAATTGAAATATAAGAAAGATGTAAAATAAAAAAATAAATATAAACTCATTTTATATATATCTAAATGTTTTTATTTGTCTCTTTTTTCATTATTTTGTTGACAAAGGTAAATTGAAAATAAAAATTTACATTTTATATTTTCTTTGATCCCAACGAAATAGAATTTTTGTTGCCATTAAACAGCCAAACAATTCGAATATAACCAACTTTGGCAAGCGATGTCAAGTCAAGCTAGGCCAGAACGTTTGTTAAGACAGTTAGTTAGCCAAGAAGGCTGATAACACGGGCAACAAAACAAAAAACATTTTATTATAAATCCACATGGTTGACCAAAATTGTATTTTCTAATTTTGCTTATTTTTTCTTCCACATTTTTAAAAGTTTTTTTATTAGAATTGTTGTTTTTTTTTGTTGCTGCCGCTGTTTGAATTTTTTTCATCTCTAAATCCTTCAGTTGTTCGTTGTTACGGCTTGTCGGCATGTTGTTCTAGATTTACAGTAACAGAATATTATTATATCACTTTCTCTAGTATTTTTTTTTTAATTTCATACTGTCAGTATCTGTAGTTTAATGTGTGCCTCTCTGTATGTGTGTGAGGGCTTTTTTATTTAAATAACACTGTACAGTGGTGTTGAAAATATTTCATTCTATAGTTTTATGTTCCAATGATTTTAAGAACAATTTTCCTGCCTTTGTTTTATAAAATGCAATTGTTTATCTTTGTTTTTTAAAAACAATAAGAAAGAAGACTTCAAGTTTTCTGAATATAGTTTTTTTTTCATTAATAGAAATTTTTTAGCCCCGATTAATGGCTAATCAGGTCGTCAACAGTACGATTAAAAAAAAAATTATACAGGATTTAGCAGCAAAGCATTTGCCGCCGTTAAGCTCTTATAAGCAGCAAAACTTAATCCAATCAAATTATGTGACAGTGCCGGTATTTTTACAGGCATTTGTTAGAAATAAATGCCTGCGACAAAAATGCGGATCTATTTTAAAAAATTTTTTTACCCATTTACGTGTTTCTCATTCTCTTTAGAATTTTTTCAAATATTAAAATATTTAAATATATATTTTATGCGTTGCATTATATCTTAGTCTATAGATTCCGTATCCTTACAGATAATAACAATATTTAATATATTTTTACAACATTAGTTACTCAAAACTAAAACAATATATTTACAGCATTTTATAAACTTTGTTCAATACCCCATCGTTCAGGACATATTCTCTGAAAGAAACACATATAGCTGCACTTTTTATAATTGAGCTGCATATGATTAATTTTGCACCAGGAACTAATACCGTCTAAATCATGTTGCAAGAAGATATAATCCGGATAATTATAAGTTAAAAAAAAATTTGACAGCAGTGGCATGCATGAGGATATTTATTACTGTTAGTAAATCATTGATGAATAA
Organism: Trichopoda pennipes; assembly: GCA_030448955.1. NCBI lineage: Eukaryota > Metazoa > Arthropoda > Insecta > Diptera > Tachinidae > Trichopoda > Trichopoda pennipes. The sequence continues at coordinate 1,501,660 of JASKUP010000038.1, forward strand.
AGAAAACAACAACGGTCCGAAATGGCTACCTTATAGCACACGAAAGTTAACATGAATCGGCTTAGATGTCAGATTCTTGAAGGAAACTTTCTGTATTATGTTCAACAAATAAGAGGAAATCCATCTTAAAGAGTCAAGTGTAAATCCCATGTAATTAAAATTGTGTAAAGGCTAACGTCGGTATTAAACATCAGTATATTTTTTGTTGAACAACTCTACGATTAATAACAGTTGAAAATTTAAGAGATTTGTAATTGTTGAGCAACATTTTCGAAAACCATGTTGAGCAGATACAATTGATGAAACTTTATGGAAAATTTGATCCGTAATATTTTTTCAAAAGGTTTAAGCGGAGTACTGAACTTAACAATGCCCCTGTAATTTGCAATATTACTTTTGCAACTAGATTTGAATAATAAAATTATAAATGAATCTTTCCAGAAACCATATTTAATTGTTATATTAAAAATGTTTGTTGTAGGAGAAATTGAAGCAGCAGGACAATTGAAGAGAACTCGGGATACCATTAGGGCCATATATATATATATATATATATATATATATATATATATATATATATATATATATATATACTAGCTTGCCCGTGACTGATTTGCAAGTCATTTTGGTTTGTCCTTATTCTGCAGCATTCTTTCTTGTGTGCGCCAAAAAATTCAATCATTCCAGAAAATTAATCAGAAAGAACACAAATTTCTTTTTTTTTCTTTTTTATGTTTTTTTAATAATTTTATCTTTTCACAATTCAATATTCTTGTGTGCTTATATAATACATCTTATTCTATTGCAATGCTTTTACATATACGATATTTTGCGATTGATTTTGGTTCGCGGTATAGACAAACAAAACAGTTGGTTTATTAACACGTGAACATGATACATATAATTGATCGTGCGAAAAACAGGGATCATTGCAAAAGCAACACATATGGGAAACTGAAGCCGTTTAAAATCAAACGAAAAATCAGGAGGAATCATAAGAGAGCGTCGTATCAACACATCTGCGCCTTTTAAAATTTTTGCTTCAATCACATTTTTCATGACTTTTTTGACTATTAAACGTGTCCCATTGCAAAGTCGTGGCTGGCAGATACTTCTAAGCAAAATAATTGGTACACCAACTTTCACTTGTAAGCGGTGGGGCGGCAGTTTAGGTAACTCAAGCGAATTTTTAAATTCGAGGATAATTTACAACATCGTCTTGATTGGTAACAGAGTCAATCGATTTGTAGGTAAGCATTTCCCGGGAATATTATTAAAAATCGTGAAATTGATATCCGAAACATCTACATTTTTCGCAGCTAAGGTAGCTCTTTCCTCCAATCAATCATGGTTTCTAAAATTTTCTGCAATACCGGGAAATACGTTTGTGACCAATTCTTGTTCTGATTGTGCAAAGTGGCAAAAATTATCTGGAAGGCTAATCATTTTTGTGCTGGGGTCAATTGCAATTGCGCTATTCTCAATATCTAACAATTGCTTTGAAAAACGTTTGGCTGATGGATCATTTTGCAATTGAACATGCAAATTACGTAAACAAACATTTCATTTGATACAAAACATTGAGTCGAGGTGTTCAATGGAAACAAATTTTTGAGTTTTTTAAAAATTTGTCTGGTTTCAAACACGCACTGTGGACGTACTATTGTGCGTAAACGCATGAAAGAAAGATACAAACCAGCGAACTACCATTGCGAAGGTACTTGGTGGAAATCCGACGGCGCATCTCTTCAAACACTGGACACCTATTTTGGGCTTAATTTTTATATATATAGATGAAAATTTCAGTTTAGTTACATAATTAAATATACACCCAAAGATGCGATAGATATATCCAAAATTAATGTCTCAAGAAAAGTTTCATCATATTGCTCATCAAAAAATGTCGTTGAAAAAAATTCAACAAAAAGATTGTTTAATGTTAATTCATCATCAGATTCAACGGAATCAAGATAAATTACTATTGTGCGATATATCTTGTAATTGGTGGATAATCATAACTGTTTTCTTGTTTTATTATAACTGCAAACTCTTCTAATTTTGGTAGGGGTTTGCGTTTGTTTTCATAAAGGAAATGTTCCTCATTTTAATTTCCATATATTTTCATTGTGGTTGACTGGTCTGTGCCAAAAACGGAAATGTTTCAAAATCAAATGTTCCGTTTGATGTCGCTTTGTGTGCATTTTGCATAAGATTTTTTTTTTGGTTAGAAAATTGCAGACGAAAAATTATTTTTAATTTAAAAGTTCTTAGCACTACTGTAGTTGGCTGCGGTTGTAAATATAAATCCATTGTTTTCCAAAACGGCATTGTTTCAATTTTTGTTTGTTTATTAAATATATGGAAAAGAATTTTTTACTCCCTATTTTTGGAGCGAAAAAATATTCTAACAACTACATCTCATAGAACTGCAAAGCACACAATATGTCTAAGCCTATTGTGGGCAAAAAGAATAAATACTTGTAAGCATAGAAAAATGTTAGTTTAAGTCCAACCTACAGAAAACAAAAACTTACACATTTTATTCATAATTTTTTATGAATATTTTTTCTATCTTCATCACCCTTGTAATATGCTAGTTGGTCTTTATTAGTTTTTATTTTGGCTTAATTTTAATCTTGTTTTCCTTTTTTGTTGGTATATGTCGTTGGAATACGTATTTAAATGACGCATTTTTTACAAGGACTACATCTGAAAGTATAATACAAATATATTTTCAGTTCAAATATATTTTTTTGTTAAATCTACTTCTTTATAAATTTACTCGAGTTTTTGTATAAAAATTGTGTTTGGCCTAAATATTTTCTTAGCGTTATGTATTTTTTATTCCTTAAAGTCTAACTAGTTAATAATTTTACATATTTAGAAAGGTAGCATCTGTGTGGAATTTTATCAGAATACCATTATAAGCCCTTTAATATAAAAATTAAGAGTTTCTTTTTCTTCAGTTCTGGCTCTTTTGAAGAATGACCAAATATTCACTGACCCGATTAATAAAGCTAACCTGCTTTAAAACGGTGTAAGAGATATCTCACTTCATCTAATCTTCGTACTAACTATACCAACTATATCCGCCCAAAAATGCAATACAACTCTAATGTATGGTCCGGCGCCAGAAAGAGGAGAGGATCAAGAGGCTCATTGGGGACAGTAGGGTATCCAACTATATTGATTCTCTAGAGCATCAATGCAATGTGGGTTGTCTTTTACTGTTTTATCATTACTACCATGGGTAGGTGCTCTAGTTAATCGTACGCTTTTGCGTTTACCTCCTCCTCCTCCTTTTATGGTTGGTCGACAAGTGAATTAAAGTACGACATACAGGAGAAATTCGGTTTTTAGTGGAACGGTCTGTTTGTTGAATAAACTCCCGCCAGAGGTCTCTCATGATGCTTTCAATGTAAAAAAGTTCAAATCGAATGAACACTACTCCCTCCTTTCTCGTCTCCATAACCTAATTTCCAAGTTCTGGCACAATACATTGCAAGTATTGGGGTCATCCCCTGACTGCTGGTTCAAAGAAAAAAAACAGCTCTAAGAGTGCAGCAAGAATTTCAACACTTCTTAAATACGCAAAATCATTATTTTTAAAACGTCATTGGATGCCACTCAGTTGCGCTGTTTTCTTTATGCCTTAGTATTCTGTGAGAAAATTAAATAAAATAACCCCTAAACAAATGATTATACAACCATATGAGCAATTAAATTTTAAAACTTTTTTTCTGCTCTTGCCAGGGTAAAAACAGAGGAAATTTAGAGTAATTTATAATGAATGAAATTATAAACAAAATGAAGCTTGTGAGCAAACTGAGAAAAATAATTGTTTTGGAAAAAACTAATATCAGTAAAGCCAATGCACTTATTTTGATGACTCCACTAACAACAACAACAGCTACTGGATCTTGGTTATTTTCGACAATATATTTTATTTGTAAACGTGTTTTATTTTATTGTAAATTTTATAAATGTAAATAAATATCTCACCATACTTTTTTGGTTTCTACTTCATCTGCTCTTAATAGCTAAAATGCACTTAAAACCATAAAACCTTACATTTCCTAATACTTTTGAAATCAAGCTTTTTGTATTTTATTACATTTCTTTTTTTCTCTCCGTTTGGTTTTCTTATTTTCAATTTTGGCTTAATTTTATTGTGATTTTATTTTTGTTCCTTTTATGTGGAGATTTTATTATAGGGGACCATTAATATACATTAAGTGAAATAGTGTCACACTGAAACCTTTCAGTACAATCCCAATTCAACAAAACAATTGTAATATATTTCTCCTAAAAGACCTCTACTTTAGACATTTACCTTTACGTTGTGGCATGAGTACGGACGGATATTTGTTCTGAAGTAGCAGAGCTGAGATTTAATATTATTTTTTTTTCTCTATTTAATACATTATTTTAACACTCTTTACCCTAAATCTATTATTTTTTTCCGACTGTTTTTTGGCTTAATGTTCGAATTGGCGCATGTAACAAAATTGCACTAGATTTGAGTGGTTCTTTGATGTGTATTTTTTTTTTTTGTTTAGCTAGCGTTTAATCTTTTGGTTGTTTTCAATTTTTGTGCAATTCGAAATCTGTAATAAACACAGAGGAAACCCCAAATAAAATACATAATGCCAGAACATTAAAAAAGGAAAACGATACACTGTTAAACTGCAAAATAAAGAAACATACAGTTTTTATTATTCTTTATCTGCAGTGCATTAAAAACGTAAATATTCCTTTAAAAAAAATTTTGTTGTTGAAGGAATTTATAAAAAGGTAATGTTTTGTAAATAAGCGATTATATGTAAACATTACTTTGGGTATATAAGCCAATATTGCATGTTTTCATAGCCAGCAAACAAAAATCATCATGCAAATAATAAATTAATGTTTTTGTCCCCATTCTAACTTAACTTAAAATTTAGATTTGATATAAAATAATATTTTTTAATTATTTTTCTCTCAATAGCTATAGAATTGGAATTCTTGAAAATTTTTCATTTCAATTCATATTTGTTATTGATGAAAAAAATATAAAAATTGCATGTTTACTGGGTATGCTTTTGTATGTGCGTTAAAATATTTGCCGCATACGTGTAAAGTATAAAAATTTGGGGTAAATAACTGTAACTATATAACTGTAACTATATAAAAACGTAAGTTGTGAATGTAAATTGGAATTAAGTCCTGCTTAATCGGAATTTTAAAAGTGAAGCCTACTTCGGGGGGAATTGCATGGAAAATTCCAAACTGTTTAATTTAACATCCTCGTTGTTTATGCAATACACTTGTTGTTGCGGGGGAGCTGCGTTCAATATATTTTTCATTTATAAGATAATAAATTTTGATTTGGCACTTATGTCCTTTATCTCTTACCCAATGCAGTGTGGTAATTGTTGAAATTATCTTAAAGCCAAACGAATCAAAAAATATCAATGATATGTGTTTCAATTTCGACACTTTTTTGTTAGCTGAAGTTTTTATTTTCTTACTTGCCACTTAGTTATGTGCGCTTAAAATATAAATTGTAAATTGAATTGTGTTGATAAAAATATAACACATACAGTATAGTAGAACAGCTATTGTCGGCTGAGCTTCAGGACAATTATTTGAAGATTAACAAAAAAAAAAACAACAACAACATGTAATGTTTGGGATTTTAAACATAAGTTTGATTTTCAATTGTAGCAACCCCAACAACATGCTAGTTTTGACATTTAGTTTTTTGACATATTCAAATTTAATTTCGCATGAAAATCGCACTAAAATATTAAAAATCCACTATGAAAATGGTGGTTCCATTAAAGTTACATTTCGTAAAATTCGTAATATTTTCGGACAACAGTATCGGCCTTCTGAGACCGCTATTAAGAATTTTATCATTAAATTTGTGTGGACTGGTTTGATACAACATGTGCAAACACCAATGCGTGTTCGACCGATAAGTTCAACTGAAAACATCGAGCCACAGTCTTGAAGCATATCTAAATTTGTCAATTGCTTGACGTTCTCAACAACTGGGGTTATCCAAAACCACCACATGGCGAATTTTGCGTAAGGATTTGACTTTGAAGCATTACATGGTACAACTGGTGCAGGAATTAAAGTCGACCGACCATTTACGTCGTCGTAGATTTCCTGAATTCATTCTGCAACAACCGGCAGGTATTTCTGAGAAAATCATATTTTCAGACGATGCCCACTTACGTTTGTTAGGATATGCCAACAAGCAAAATGGGCGTATTTGGGCTTTTGAAAATCCTAGAACGTTTATTGAAAAGCCTAAGCATGCTTAACATGTCATTGTATAGTGCACTATGTGGTCTGGAGGCGTGATTAGGACGTTTTTTTTTTTAAGATGAGGCTGAAAATGTGGTAACGGTCAATGGATCACGGTATCGCGATATACTAATAACTAAATTTTGGCCTATTAAAGACGACGTGGATATCACTGACATAAGATTTCAACAGGATGGTGCCACATGCCACATAGCCAATGAAGTGATCAATTTATTCCAAACCAAATTTCCCGATCGCATAATTTCACGACAATCACGAGTTAAATTCCCTGCGAGATCGTGTATTGAACACCAAATTCTATAGGAAGTCAATTGAATCGAAGCCTTAAAACTCAAAATCCGTGATATGATTAACGAAGTGGGGTCGCCATTTTTCCAAAAAGTGATGGAATGGGCGTGCTGAACATATGTCAGATATTATTTTTCTCTTCATAAAACAATAAAAATTTTAATCATAATCTAAATTTCTTGTTTTATTTTGAAGAAATCTTTACATATGTAATATTTTCTATACTTTTTTTAAAGTTAATCAAAACTTGATGAATTTTAGATTTATTGAAATTAACAAATAAAACAGATAGTTTTTTTGGAGAAAGGCAGGTTCGAAGAAAAGTAAAAGAAATATTTTAAAATAAAAATGGATCTACGCCCAAATCTTCAAAGGATTATTAATGCTTTAGTTATGTTGGGAATACAATTTCCAGAATCTACCACCATGAACCTAGTAAGAAGTTTATTTGATTCTGCAAATTTAGGCAAAATTTGTAAAACTAGTGGGTCGATTTCTTCTTTTGTTGTGATTACCTCTTTCGAATTTCTGAATATACCTTCCGTTTCAATTGTTGAGATGGTCACAGATCGAAATTATACACAAGTAGTGATGTCTTTATATTTTACCAATTTCATTTACTTATAAAACTTCCCAAAAATTTTCCGAACAAGCTTCTGCAACAACTTCAGGCAATTCTTCAACATCATCTGCTGTAATAGCTGAAACAGCATTCAATATAAGCTCTGATACATATAGATGTTCTTAAGTTTTTTTCTAATTTCTCAGTAAGTGTCGCACCGGTTACTTCTACTTCTGCTAAGCGTAAGATATGATTGTTTATCCATATATTCCAAAAACGTCTGAAAATATTGACTATTAACTATAAACTGATAGATGTTAGATGATATAATGTTGAATAAAGATAGGACAAAATTAAAATATTGCCGGGCTAAAAGAAGCAAATTTTCTGCTAAAGAAGTGGGAAAATTGCAATAACTTGTAGCTGAAATGCTACAAAGTTATGAAAATAAATTAAATAGAACGTCAAGAAAACTAAGGCTCTATAGGTAAGAGGAATGATGCAGATGATCAGGAAATTACGTTGTCACGTTGGAAAGTTGTATAAAAATTTAAGATATTTTAGAATACGCTGTCATTCATGAAGATGTTACCAGTTTGTGTTGTTTAAGCAATAATCATATTCTAAATTTACAACTTATTCTCCTTTATCCTAAAAAATCAATGTTTTATAAAAAAAATCGGGTGGTATTGATTAATTATAAAAATTCACAAAAAACGACTTAATTAAAAATACAAAATTGCAGCTAGAAATTGGAATCTTATAAATGATTTAAAATTATTTAATTTAATATTTATAATTTTCAATTAATCAAAAGTTCTTAAAAAAAGCACAATTCTATCAAAAACTAAGTAAGATTTTTTTTTCAAAATTATTTCTTGAATTTTCAGATTAATTACACGAATGATAAGTGCTAGACAAAAAACTTTTTATTGAAGTGGCTGTAAACATAACGTCTCATCTCCGTGATATTCGACTAAGGCCCAAAAGAGATGGTAAAATTTTTCAGTGATATCCTCTTGAAATTATGGTTATCAAATTAATTTTAAACGTTTTTGGTACAACCCGCAATTATACCTGCAATATTAAAAAGTATCACAATCATTCTGATTTTCTTCTTTGGAAACAAATGTACCAAATATCTAATTTCGTTTAATGACAAAGAAACATACATACCTACAGGTAACATACCTATACTTACTGTCGTATGAAGAGCATGTGGCTGTCAGAGAATTATATACATTAGTAAAACTATATAACTTGAAGTTATTGAAATTATAATACTTCAGCTGCAGAAGTAAAATACTAATTTGATGGATTTTGTGTGTTGTGGAGTATATTAAGAAAATCTGACAAAGCCATTAGAATGCAGATAGAGATTTCCTGCCCGAGGGTTTTAATACAAATGATTTCCAATGCGTTTTAAAACAGCTTCAAAATGATCGCGTCCTGTGCAGCCACTCAAAGAAGTAGATGACATAAATTCAAATGAAATAACGTTTCTCTATCTAAAAAATAATAGATAACCATAAAAAAATTAACTAATAGATTGAAATATTAAAAATAAAACAATTACCTGCTAATACAAAGTTAATATTAATGGTTCCACAAAACAGAGGAAAGAACTTGGAAATTATAAAATTACGAAATTCTACGGTACTTTCTTCTAAACAATAAAAATTTGATAACAAATTACAAACTAAATTAAAAAAAAGTTTTATCAAATTTTAATGCTTTAATTGGTCCACTGAAAATTGTTTTATAAATTCCAAATTTTTACATAAAGTTTTCTGCAAAACATTTATTTTAATAATTTTTTTAATAAATATCTGGCTGCTTTTAATTTTAAATTTCTTCTTCAGAATTTATAGAAAAATAATAATTTTTTTTTGTAGTTAATTATTAAACACTAGGTCATTACTTAATAAAAAATTTTAAAATAATTTTTTTAAATCATAACATTCAATCTTAATTAAGGGCTTTAGCCCGCTCTAAAAAATTTCAGGCAGCTTTTTTATGTTTTCTCAATCTCTTGACTTTAGAAGCTTTTTTAACATCGTGATTATTTTGACTTGCATCAATTTTTTACGAGCCTTACTAAGTGCGTATTAGTTTTCGATTTTGTAAATCAGTCTTGCTTTCCTTTTTTCAATATTTCTAGTTCAATAATATCCTGCATTATTAGTTCATATTTGGCAGGGAAGTATATCGTCTAACCAATAATTATTATTCTATTGTATTTACTAATATAGTTTTTGAAGTTCATTTGCTATCTAGTTTTGAACGAAAGATTCTGCCAATATCGCCTTCTTCGATTTATGAATCTTTAACTTTTTTTTAAATATTATTTTAACTTCGATATCTTTCATTCCAAGAATGAAAGCGATAGAAAGGCTTGAGTTAAGCAGCTTGGTCGATTATCATTCTTGTACATTTGGTCATGCAATCTTTGATATTCACCTTAAACTACGACAGGTTGCTATTTATAAACTCTTTATTGCACCTAAAATACAAACACTTTTATTTACCAAAAATAATTTTGCTTTCCTTAAAGTAATATAATTCTTTAATTTTTTACTTAAGGCCGTTTAGGTAGGCTTATACGTTTTTCAAATATTCATCAGTGCATATATATATTCATCTTTGTCATTATTATTGTTATAAATGAAATGTTTGATACCCAATTGGTTATGTGTCTGACTTACTTTAGTATTGTTTATTGTAAGTTCTAAATTCATAATTATTTTTTAACTTTCTGCCAAAAAACCTATGACACGAAAGGAGTTCTTTTTTTTTTTTTTTTAAAACTGTCATTAAAGAAAATTTCTTTGGGAATACTTTTGGACACAATTAAAGATTCTTTCAAGCCATTTGAAACAAGTGGGTTATGTGGGTAAGTTTTATGTGTCAAAATATGTATAACAAAGTAAAACTTTTGTATTTTATAGAATATGAAGATTTAATTAAAAAATAATTATGCGAACACTTATAAGCTATGAAGAGTTGCCATGTTGACTTCTAAGTAGCTTAATTTAGCCAGCTTTTTAGTAAAAATTTTGTTTTATATCAAAAGATAATAGTTTTTCAAAATATTATTCATAAATTTAAAGTGCCGGATTTACCATTAATCATAGAACACCTCGTGAATATTAATACGGAATGCTATAGGCTTCGTAAAATGTAAAATGCCTTTGAAAATCATAGAAGTAAATCCTTTTTGGTGTAACCAAATTAATGCTCTACTACGTGATAAGATTTACATCTGCGCCTGGCTATGGAGCCTTAATCAGATGGTGGTCAAACCACTATGCATTAATAGGGACATCATGCTCGTCTTAGGAAGCCGAAGACTAATTCTAAAAACAGGTCTTTCCTAGTTGCAACTTTAATGATTCCAGAGCAGGGCTGCAAATCATCACTCCTTGCTGAAGAGTTGGAGACTATCCAGCTCCTGTCCAGAACACATGTCTAGCATGCTCACTGAATCTGGGAACATTTCACCAGGTAGGTGTTATTAAAGTTGAAATGAACCCGGCCACCATATAAAAACTGACCTGTCTGTTATGGGGCCGCGAAACCACAACCACCACGATATTCCCATATAGGGGCCAACCTCAATAATCAGCCAGAGAACAGTTAAATGCCTAAAGAAACAAATAACGGAACTCTGGGGCTTACTGATTCCCGTGGAAATAACGTGGAGCTTCCAGTTGTACCCCTGCTGACTTCAGGGAACTGGGCTCGCTTTTTCCCCCAGTTGCACAGGTCTAAATAGTTACTCTCCTCAAAGACCGATAATGTGCCCCGGAGGGACCAAATTAATGCTCTATGTAACTAAATTTATTTCCTATATTTACGATTATTTCATCAAAAGCGAATTTCCGAATCCTTTTATCTTAAAATTTCGCAGGACGCCAAAGTCATAAAAATTAGTCCTGGGTTTTTTCAGGATTAATATTTTTTAATACCTGAATAACATAAATATTAAAAAAGAGTCTCTTAATTTAGGGCTCCAAAACATAAATAACAAGTGTTTCTAAACTTTCTGTTGAGGATGACAACTCCACAATTTTAGGAAAATATTCTGTTAATTAATGGAGTTTTTAAAATTTTAAGATCTGAAAGAAAAACGAGATTTCACAGCTTAAATTTCCAATATTTTAAATTTCGGGATTTTCAAAAATCAGTACCGATTGCCATCCTAATTTTCCACTTACTTGCAGCAGCTTTGCTATTTTATAAAGTCAATTTACTTTCTTTCTTCTAACACATGGCAACAGTGGCAGGCTAAATATTCTCATGTTTCACTAAATATTTAAGAACTTTGATGTATTCTCCCCAATCCCTGCGTTAAAAAACCATTTCCTTATTTCTTGTCTCCACAGAATTACTAACACTTATGTATGTGCGTCGAAAAAAATTAGAATTTCCAAGCGTAATTTGTTTTACAATTTCTTCAAGTGTTTTTTTTTAAGAAACACATTGTCTCTTTGCTGAACGCGTGTTTCTATTTAATTTTTACACTCAATTAAAAGATAATTTGTATAAATAGCTTAAAAACATTAAGACGTTTTTGTTGTAACTGCTTGTAAAATGTCTAAATGTAGACTAGATATACATATGTGTGTAAGTGGGAAGGTGTCTGTAGAATTCTTGTAGATGTCTAATATGGATTAGCTAAAAAACTTTATCATTTCTTGTGTGCTTACAAGTATGTTTATTCGACTAATTGCTTTAAACATAATCCTAAAGTGGGAAATTGAGACTTGTGGGATTTGTCGTTTCAAAAGACATTTACGGGAAAAGTTAATGAATGTGTAATTTATAATTTTTTATAAAATAAATTTTTCTACAAATATAAGCAAATGAATTGATAATCAACAAGCCTTTGCTTTAACATAGAGTGTATCTACTCGAGTTTTTACATATAACTTTAAAGTTCAACTTATTAGACTTGTTTGCAAAATAGGTTATCCTTAATTCGGATTTATCTGTATAACCAAATTTCTTACTTCTGGATTTGTTTACAACATCTTTCATTTCAGTGAACTTTCAATTTAGAGTTTTCAATGACACACTTTAAGAGGCATATCCTAAAATTTTCAAACAAACAGTCCAACTAAATAATATGCTCTTTAAAGACCTCCAGCAAATTTTTGCCATTTTCATAGATTTCGATAAATGAGTTTGAGAAAGCCTATTTAAAAACAAATACTTTTTATTGTATTATGAAGAGAAAAATTCGGCGATTATGAATTAAAAATGATATCTGGAAAATATCCACCAGGCCATGCTGACAGATGTCGATTCTTTCATTAAAGTTTTTAAACACTTTTTGACAAAATGACGGTCCTATTATGTTAATCATATCATGGATTTTGAGTGTCAAAAATGAAATCCATTCTATTCTATGAAATCCATTCCGTATAGACTTTGTCCTTAATATAGCCCCACAAAAAATAATCCAGTGGTGTTAAATCACACGATATGGCCACTTAACTGTTGATTATAGTAAAATTATGCGATCGGGAAGTTTGATTATTTAATTGACTGTGTGATATGTGGCATCGTACTGTTAAAACCACATGTCAGTGATATCCATGTTGTCAATAATAAGCCGAAATTAAGTTGTCAGCATCTCCCAATATTGCGATCTAGTGACTGTTACCGAATTTCTAACCTCATCTACGAAAATAACGGCCATACGGTGACACGTTGAGCAGGCAAAGGCTGCTCTAGGATCTTCAGAAGCACAAATGCGGCAATTTTACTTGTTCATGTACGCCGACAAGTGAAAATGGGCTTCGTATAAAAAAATGATTTTTTAAGAAAAACCAGCCGATTGTTGCTGAGCGAATTGAGCGAATCTACGGCGATGTGAAAGTACGGTTAGTTTCAGTTCCTGCACCAGTTGAAACTTGTAACGCTTTAGTCAAATACATAAGTTAAATTCGCCATGTGATGGTTTTGGAACGTTGAGGCATTGAAAAATTTGGATCTGCTAATTGAAAAACAAACTTCCTGTTGAAATTATGCAGCCGCATAATTTAGGCTATCGGAAAGACGGACTAACAAAATTCTTAATGTTGAAAATTTTCAACACAACCTACATAATATTTTGACGCAATAACCTTTAAACTATACAAGTTAAAAGTATATATTGGAATAGTATCATAGTATTTTAGCATCATAGATTTTAAAAATTTAATAAACGAAGATATTTACTAGATTTATGCTAAAATATGCCAAGCAAGCAATTCTGGTGAATTCTATGAACAAGAGTTTTAAAGGAAATCGATAATTAGCAAAAAAAAAACAAATTATTGATTGTAAATTCTGGGCACAAATATATAGAAATAAAATACATATGTAAAGTAGAAGGCAACTACAGAAGAGTTTGAAAGGACAACATTGGAATCAATCTGGATGAACAAAGGTGATATAAACAAAACACAGAACAGCAAATATGCCAAGGATTAGTATAGTGGTAAAAACCTTCGTCCAGAAATAAGGCCTCGGCGATGATTTTGTAATACTGCAAGGTAAAAGCGACTAGAATAAGTTTTAAAGTAAGTAAGTTTTGGAACTATATGCCATTTCGCCGCACATGGAAATGCAATAAGCTTCTGGCCAAAAAATCTAGACGCTTAAAGAGAACAACGAGCTGTTTAATTCATGCTACCATAACAAATCATTACTTTCTTTTTAGCCAAGAAAATAAATTATCAATATTTCTATACATAGAAACGCAATACATATGACAACATATTTAATACATTTAATAAAAATATTAATTAATAATATTTTTGAAGGCATGAATAAAACCTATTTTACATATATTTTTCTATCATCTGTTAATGACGTAAATAAATTGCAAAATATTTTAATACTTTTATTAATATAGTTCCTTTGCATATGTATATCCCAAAACATATAACATATTCAATCACTGTCGTAAGAAAATTAAGTCGAATGTGATTATATATGTGTTTGCAGTTGCAAATGTTTTAATTAAAGTAAACATGTCTTCAACTAAGATTTTTCATTATACAACATTTGATGTTAAACTTTTCGTACGATGTACATATGTCCATCAACTCATTATATTAGAATTTCTGTTATATACAAATATACTTACCTAAAAACAATTACATACACATGCAATGAAATATGATTAGTATTCATGTGTAATATTCGTACATCTACCAAACTACTATTTGTCCAACAAAAATATTCAACTTTTATGCATAAAATGAAACAAGAAGAAAATTTGTTTAAATAATAAAAAGAAAACTCTTTCATTTATATTTTGTGATTGTATGCGAGTGTGCGAACACTCAGGATAAAATTTATTCTAATACATGTGTTTAAAAAAGGGGTGTGGTTGCAAAAAAAAATTATATTGGACACCCATATTTGATTAGTGCTTGTATAGGAAGTTGTAAGCTTTCACTTATGCAGCTGTGTGTATGCGGCTGTGCATTTATAAAAATTCATAAAATTTTATGCTTTTGCAAAGATTAGTATTAATTTGCAAGTATAATTAAGTAATTTTTATGAAGCTTAAAGCAAATATGTAAATTATTAAGAAATTTATTTTCAATAATTTGATCTATTTTCCGTAAATCGAAAAGAAAATATTAATTAGAGTAAATAATTCCTAAAGTACAATATTGTAGTGGAGATATTTATTTGGTTTGAAATATAGTTGAATGCAAACATATTTTGAAAATTTGAACTTTCATACTTTTCTTTTACATTATAGAGCTTTTAGTCTTAGAAACAACGTATTTTTTTTTAATAATCGAATCAATGGATAATCAATATTTTATTTAGTTTGGATTAAAAACCTGAGTCGATTCGACATAGTTTATAAACATTATAAACGAACAGGTAAACACGACCTCAGACATAATTTTCACACCATAGAAACTTCTCATGCAAACGGGCAAACGAAGAACACCCTCAGACGGACACACGTACCTATATAATAGTAAAAGACGGAGGTATCGATAAATTCATTTTGCATACAAATGCCAGGTGGCTGGCATTCTGCTTACCTGAATATTTACGAACCTAATAACACAACTGCCTGAACGCCAACACTGACTCACCAGTACAAACTAAAACGCAGCTTGAGAATGATGGATTCGCATCGAAAGCGCTCGCCATAAAATATGAACTAGCCAGTTAGGACGGAAAATGGCAATATTATATTAGTTTATAAACGATGATGTAATTTTTCTAAGAAAAAAAAAATTAATGTAAACTGCGTATTTGAAACTAACTAATTCAGACCTGCATCAGCATATCACCTAGCTGAACATCTCACTGGCCTATTTAAAGAAAATATAATTTTAAAAAATACGGTACGTAAGACCTTGTCGCAAAACTTAAAGAGATAAAAGAATATACAAATTACTTTTCAGACTCCGTATGGAAAACTCGACTTCCGCTACCTTTATGGACATTTTCTTGCATCATTTTATAAGGACACGTATGAAAAAATTACTATAGATACGTAGTTGATATCATATGCATCGTCTAATAAGATAACGCCGAAGAAATTTGAACCGATTTAAACACATCCATAATAATATTACATATATAATGGAAAAAATGGACAGAAATTTGCATTATCTTGACATCACAACAACGCGAGGAACTGATTGTTTAGCATTTGACGTGTACAGAAAAGTAACTACGATGAATACTAACATTTACATAACCTCGAACCAACATAAGCTAGCAGCATTTAGTCATATGATACACAGACTTAAGATAACCCCACTTACTTCAGATAAGTACAACAAAGAATTTGACACAATTTACGCCAAATAACGGCTACAAACCAACTACAATCGACAAACTTCTTGGACAATACAACACTAAAAACAGGAATAATAAAGACAAAGGAACGGTTGATACAACATAACGGCACACTTTTACTTACATAGGACCAGAAATATATAAACTTTTCACAAAGAAGGTTTACTCACGGCATTAAAGACTGGCAATACTCTGAGACATAATCTCAAGACATCCACAGAAACAACTGACAAATTTAGTTCCAGCGGAATATACAGATTTAATTGTACCTGTAAACATACTTATATAGGACAAACTGGACAAACACTATAAACAAGATTTACAGAACACATACGCTCATACAAACGAGACACCAACATTACATCTTGATATTCACGGACACACACCAAAAGAAAATAGATAATCGTATTACATTAGTGCATTCTAGTAAAAAAACACGAAGACTAGACATTCTTGAAAATATGGAAATCTACAAGACAAGAACTTTTAACAGTGGCATTAAAAACGAACACCTAAACAGGACCTCAGAGACACCACTAAAATTCGAACAAATGGAAAACATCTTCAGATGGATACGCGTACCTAGATAATAGTAAAAGATGAAAATATTAAAAATTAGTCCTAAATATTAAAAATTACCTACATGAGAAAATACGACTTGAACACTGACTCTGGCTTCCGTTTAATGTTTGATTTCTCATGGAAAGCACTCGCCCATTATACCGAACAAACAACCAGCAAAGACGGAAAGAAATAACAACAGCACCAACTAAATCATTTTTGTTTGAAGTTTTGAGGGGTTTGCTTTTTTTTTTTTTGGGCTACCTATATGGTTATATCAGCACCTTATAGTGAACTAGTCGGTCTTGGTTCTTCTTTTGCTTTGGTTGTTGCTTGAGCCAAATGCTATTTATTTTGACAACTTTGATTTTAAGATATATGTTGCAATTAAAGAAGTGCATAAAATACTAAAAGGTCAAATAAAATAAAAGCTACTAAGTTGCGTTTCCCTGCTGTGTCGGTGCATAATAAGACTTCATAGTTGTTAGTTATTCACGCTTATTCTGTTTGGTGCCGGCAATATAAGACAACGTCGGGCTCAATATGAAATGTGCCAATTTTGCGCAACGATTTGACTTTGAAGCCTTACAAGGTTCAACTGATGTAAGAAATGAAGCTGACCAACGATTCACATTGCCGTAGCTTCGCTCAGTTCATTTAGCAACAACCGGCTGGATTTTCTGAAAAAACCACGGAGACCATGCCCATTTGTCAGGGTCTGTCAACAAGCACAATTGCCGCATTTGGGTTTCTGCAAATCCTATAGCGAGTATTGAGAGAGCATTGCAAGCTCAACGTGTCACTGTATGGTGTGCTATGTGGCTTGGAGCTATGATTGCCACGTTTTTTTTTCAAAAATGAGGTTTGAAATGCGGTAACGGTCAATGGATCACTTTATCGCAAGATGCTAACAACTCAATTTTGGCCTATTATTGACGCCGTGGATATCACCGATATGTGGTTTCAACAGGGCGGTGCCAATGAAACGATCAATTTATTGCAAACCGAACTTCCCGTTCGCATAATTTCACGACAATCAACAGTTAAGTGGCCAGCCAGATCGTGTGATTTAACACTACTGGATTATTTTTTGTGGAGCTACGTTTAGGACAGAGTCTATAAGGAGTCAATTGAATTGATTTCAGCCTTAGAACTCAAGATCTGTGATGTGATTAACATAATAGAACCGCCATTTTACCAAAAAGTGATTAAAAACTTTGATGAAAGAATCGACATCTGTCAGCGTGGTCGTGGTGGACATTTGTCAGATATCATATTTCATTCATAATCGCCGTTTCTTCGTAATACAATAAAAATTTGAATCATCTTAATCTAGAAATGTTATTTTAGTTTTGTTTTAAAATAAATATTTTATGAGAATATTATAAAATATTTGTAGGTAATTTATATTAATAAAATTGTTTATAAAATATTTTTGTTTAAAGGAAAATGCAGCACAATTTAATGTTGATTACCCTTAAAAAATAATATAATTTTGAAATTAAATGTTTTTACATTAAAGTTAAAAACACTTTTAAGGTTGAAAAGGAACAATTTGAATAAAACTGTTGCAACACCTTGCAAAAAAAAAAAAAACAAAAATACTCAACTGATTGCAACATTAAGAATTTAAGAAATTTCGCTGTTTAATTTTCAATAAAGAAACGTTTATTTTATATTTTATTTTTCTTAGTTCTGACAAAATTTTGTGCTGCATACATTAAACTGAAAACTATTTTTTAGTTTTCTTGTAAAAAAATTTTTAGTAATATTTTTCTATACTCTTTCTTTCTTTAAATAACATAAGTCTAGTTTTATGGAATGGATATGGATATGCCCTTAATATTTATATAAAATTTTATTTTATTTGTATAATTCCGATTCCTTTGTATAATTCCGATTTTGCCGCCTGCTATAATATTTCTTAAATAAACAATGGAATGTACTTTATTTTGTTAGCGAAGGAACTGGCGCTAGTAACACCAGAGATATCTTTAACAACTTCATTCAATAAAAATATAAATAAGGAAATGTTGTTTTATTACAAAAACTAAGAAAGATTAAATAATTTCGTTTTTAAATAGATCACAAAATTTTAAACTTTTCACTTTTTGGGTTTATATTTTAACAAAAATATTTTAAACTCTTTTACATTCATTGGTATACATTTAAATACGAGTTTATTTTTTGCTTAACAATAAAATAAATAGATTCTTATGTTAAAAATGTGTATGAATTTTTAAGCAAACACGGAAATTGACATCATTTAAAGTGTTCCACTTAAGGCAACTTTTGTATTTGCTATTTTTTTTCATTTCTTCATTTTTCCTCTTTACAACGAAATGAAAATGAAATAAAACTGCAGAGCTCTACTTAAGCGAATCACTTAAAAAATGTTTAAACGAAGTTGAAGAACAGGAAAGGAACAGAAAAGAACAAAAGTATAATTTTGTTTTTTAACTATTTTCCTTGTGTTCAGTTTTTCTTCATGTAAATTCATTATTGCATGTTGCAAATGTCATTTTTGTTGTTGATGTAATGTTGACATTTCGTTTAGAAAACTAACATAAACATTTAAAAGAAAAATAATTTATTATGTTACGACAAAGCAACAACAAGAAATTAGTAGCTGATTTAAAAGCGCATAAGAATGCAAAATTATTCTTAACCTGTTTAGTTTTTGGCGCTCCTTATTTTGCAAAGAGATTAAGTCAGAGCTAAGGATATAAAATGGTAACATATTAAATTGGAGTGCATTTAGATAAGAAGAGTCTCGAGCTTATAGAAGGCAAAGGTAAAAGGAATCAAAAGATGTACCGGCTACATTAAGTGTAGAAGGGATGAAAACAAAACTTCACAAAAAAATTATAAGAAACTTTGTTTAAAGACATTTAAATATATTATTTGCAAGTGCACATGTAAATAGTGTGATACAAACCACTTCCTTCTCAAATAAGAATGGTCAATGAGAGAGCTCATTACTTTTATTTTTCAACATTATTTTGTCAAAGAGTGAGAGAGATTTATCAACAAGTAAAATACAACATATCTGTTGAATAAGTTGGTTTCTAAGTATTTTCTTTTATTATTCTCAATTGAGCAGATACATAGAATTATGCTTAAAAAATTGAAAATTTTTATTTAATAGCATATTTACGTAGTACTGGACTGGGGCTGTACTACTGGATGAAGCCTTAAATTTTCTCTTTAAATATACAATGAGTTATTTAAACCGTTACCCTCAATAACAAATATTAATAAAATTCTGGAGAACAAGCAATTCATTCGTAATGGTACAATACCTTCACCATCTACGAAGTGAAACTTTGATTTCAAAGGCATATAAATAAATTTTAGCAAGGGATTGTGACGTTCTAAAATTTCTACTTTAAAATTTTGTGATACAGCTTGCGATAACATAAAAATCTACTAAACTGTATTAGATAGATTCAAACAATAAATGTAAAAAAATGAAAAATTTCAATTTGAAAATACTTAGTTTAAAATTTAAAAATAATTCAATGTAAACAGTTGTTTTGCCCACACACGGTCCTAATGAGAACTATTAAGTTCCACTAAAACTACATGTAACGGTTTTATAGGACATTTCTGCAACTTAGATAAGAAATTTTTGACATGCAAATATTGTAGCCTCCTTTTACACTTTTCACAGGTTTGTCTAGAGTAATTCTCAAATCTTATGATTTCATATTATAAATAATATAAACTCAAGTTCACACTGAGACTGCACTATTTTTATGTGAGATATATTTCACTTTAGGTAAAATAATATAGGTGAGAAAATGTGAGCACGCTGAAGGAGGGATAGGGGATGACTCATTACTGTGGATACGAATCATATGCATCCTAGAAAAAAAAACAACGCCGTAAAATTTGTAACAGACTTAAACACAATCCATAATAACATTACGTAACAAGGAACAAGACAGAAACTTGCATTATCTTGACAACACAATAATACAAGAAATTAACTGTCTAACCTTTGACATTAAAAGAAAACCACCTACGACAGGCATAACCATTAGCAGCACTAAGATATACCCTACACTCTTACTTAAGATAATCCTACTTACTCTTGATAATGAACTCGATGCAATCTACACTATGGCTAAGAACAACGGTTACAAACCCAGTACGATCGACAAACTGCTTAGACAGTACAACACTAAAAACAAGAATAAAGAAGACAAATAAGCATTTGATATAACACGAGGACACACATTTATCTACACAGGACCAGAAATATATAGATTACCTAATCCTTTGCACAAAGAATGTTTACTCACAGCATTAAAAACCAGCAACAATCTGAGACATAATCTCAAGACATCGACGGAAACAACCGACAAATTTAATTCCAGCAGAGTATATAAGAAAAACTGGACGAACACTAAAAACAAGATTTACCCACGGACACTCACCAAGGGAAATAGTTGAATGTGTGACATTACTAGATCCCTCCCCCGGGGGCACATGATAGTCTTTTTGGAACCTACTATTCCATTTAGACTGGTGTCTTGCGGGGTAAAAGGGAGCCCAAGCCCCTCAAAGGCTAGTAGGAGTCACCTGGACAATCCACATATTTCCACGGGAATTAGTACACTCGCAGAGTTCACTATTTGTCTCTTGAGACAATTAGCTGTTTTCTGACTGGTTATTGAGATTGGCCCCTATATGGGAGTATCGTGGTGGTTGTGGTTTCGAGACCCTCGTGAGAGTTTGTGGGTCGAATCATTCAAAATGAACACAATGAATGGTTCAGGTCCAGTGAATATGAATGCCGTCGTGTTCTTAATTATATTAAGCTTCATGCGTTCTGGACCAAGAGTTGGAAAGTCTCCAACTCTTTAGCAAGGAGTGAAGGCTGCGGCTTACTTCGGGCTTTCGAAATTGCTACCAGGAGTGACCGGAGGATATACGTATTCGATGGCCTCCTAGGGCGTGAATGACATTTGCAAATCATTCAAGTGGTTTGACCACCATCTGATTATGACTACCTAGTCGGTGCAGATGTAAATCAAATCACATCAATTACTAGATCCCAGGAAAAAAGCACGAAGGCTAGGTATTCTTTAAAACGATTAGGCAAACACGACCTAAGACACTAATTTCAGACTACTGAAACTACTCATAAACTCCAACAAACGACGGGCACACTTACAAGCAAATAATAAAAGACGGAAATATTAAATTAGCCCCGTATAAAATGATTGGAGACGGAAAATTTACCTGCATAAATAGATACGACCCTAATGAAGGAACAGCCTTATACTAACTATCAGGTATTATCTACTATCAGTTACTACATAATTTTATTTTAAATTGCCAACTCACCTCAACAATGTCCTTAAGGCTCAGAGACACTACATTTTGCAAAGCTGTTATTATATGAATAAAGAATTAAATTGAATTGAAAAACAAATCTACAACCTGGCTTGATAATGATGTCATCGCGTCGAAAGCACTTACCCATCGTAACAAACAAACAAACAAACAGCGAAAACGAGGGTTTGCACTGAAAGCAATGAAAGCACTAGTCAAAGCCATTGAAATAAACAAAACATTAGAAGTGTAGATATTTGGTTCCAACTTATTATTACTTTTCATTCCGTCGGGAAAAAAACCAATATCATAACACTCAAAATCAGATGCAAATGTTTTTCGTGAGACCTCATTTTTTGCACTTCATTTTATTTGAATTTATTTACATATTCTATTACAGGGTCGCGTTTGCTTCACTTCCAAAAGTCACCCTTGCAAAGACAAACTACTGTTGCATATTGATCAGTCTAATCGTGTCATTTATGTTTGCTTTTCTTATTCTTATAACATATATAAAAAGAATCCATGTGTTAAAAACCAACACCATTGGAAAATAAACAATATCAAGCATTCGGCCATCGAATTGTTACAACTTCTCTTCTCAATAATAATTACAACAAAAAAGTATTCGTTTTAAGTCAAGGTCCTATATCTACATAAGTATGTTAAGGAGAAAATATACAATTTAACGAATGAAAATATAAGAAAAAAAAATCCTACAAATATTTGTACATAAATTTTCTTTTCATTTCCATGAATTTCGTTTCTGTGGCATTAAATAGTTTTTCTATGCTTTTAGGAAAGTATATTTTTAATATTTTTTATTTAAACTTTCCTAACCTTGGCTGAAAGATATGCATTTTATTGTGCTCGAAAAATAAGCAAACAAATAAAAAACAATAAAACCGTAGTAAAGATATGTGCACTGATGCTGCAGTTTTACCTTCTTTTTAGAGCTCTTTAATCTACCTGAAATATTTTCATCTTATGTACGTAAAGGATGAATTTAAGTAAGATATTTTATTTCGTTTTTATTTATATATATATATATTTTTTTTTTTGTGTAAAAGGAAAATTATGTCGGTACAAGAAAATTTCATTGTAGAAAATAATTCCATGTTAATGAAGATAAGAAATATTTTCCCATAAAGTAAAAAAGAAAATAAAAACAGCAGTAAAATAGTTATGGCTAATTTGGCAAAAGCTTGATGTTAAGTTTAAATCTATAAAATATTTCTTTCAAAGCCTTCACAAGTATATGCAGACTTAAAAATCCCAAACATATTTATATTTACAAATGTGCTTCTTTGGAGGAATATGGTTTGTCTGAGAGAACAAAATAATGGAACTAAACTGTTGTGTAGTAGAGTGTTAAATCAACAAATTTCAAAATGTACTAATAATTTTCGTTTCAGAATAGAAAGCTGTAATTATAATTAAAATATAATATAAGTGAGCTCGATAAAAATAAAAATAAAAATAGAAAAGAGCAAATTAGTTTGAACAAATTCAAAAACGAATCTGAAGGTTGCAGGTTTGGTCAATAGATTCAAGCCTAAAGCGGGCAAAATGATAAAAACAAAAGCGGCAGTAACATTTCTAACCAGATCTAAAAATAAAAGCATCATACCAAAATTTATTTCTAACTCAACGAAGAATATTCTAAAAATTTTAAAGTCAACAGAATTTGGAGAGGTGAAAAATTTAATTGGAAAGCATAACCAAGATTTACAAAACAAAATTTTAAAGTTAACGTTAAAAAAAAAAATATGTAATATTGACGCATTTCCAAAGAGATAGGATGGCTATTGAAAGAAATTTAAGAAATCATTTTTGAGCAGAAGAAATGAGGAAATCTTTAATTTCATGAGGACATATTAAAAATTATCAGTAATACAGAAACAATCCCCCCGGGGGCACATTATAAGTCTTTATGGATCACACAACCATCTAGACTTGTGTAATGCGGGGGTAAAAGGAAGCACAGTCCCCTTCAAAGCTAGCAGGAGCCTACTGAACAATCCACTATATTTCCACGGGAATCAGTAAAAAGCTTCAGAGTTCCGCTATTTGTCTCTTTAGGCATTTAGCTGTTCTCCGACTGATTATTGAGGTAGGCCCTTCGGGAGTATCGTGGTGGCTGTGTGTTTCGAGGCCCTCGTTTGAATTTGTGGGTCAGATCATTCACAATGAATATAATGAATGTCCAGGTGCAGTGAGTATGAATGCCTTCGTGGTCTTAATTATATTAAGCTTCATGCGGGCTTTTAAAGTTTCAGATAGGAGTGATCGGAGGATATACGTATCCGAAGGCCTTCTAGGGCAAGGATGACGCTACATTTCATCCACAGTGGTAATAGTCCACCATCTGATATTGGCCCACATGGCTAGGTGCAAATGTAAATTTTATCACGAATTACAGAAAGAAATAAGCTTAAAGCTAATATTGCTATTGCACCTGAGTTATATATAATATAGTTGTTTTCTTGTTGAGTTGATCTCATTATTTTATATTGTTTCGCACTTATATTTACTGTCATATTCAGAAAATATTATTTGCTCAGACGTTAAATAAATCCATGTTACTGAAATGTGCTTTCCACACATAACAAGTTTATGCATTCAAAACTATTATTCTCTTTGTTGCTGGAAATGCTTCCCTGAAGCCTTTTACTTACAAGAGAGAAATAAAACTTATTATTACTTTTGATGCTTCAATATAAAGAAATTCGTAATTTTAACAGTACTTCAGTACATAGAAGTTTTGTGTGGATGTGGCAGAAATAAACATAAAAACAAATTTGATAAACGTAGTTTAAAACATTTTAAACTGCAAGATAATCAGATTTTATAAAATATGTAACAATAAGGTCAGAGCGAAGTAGATGAGGAACAGAGTAAGGAATTTCAAATGTGGCTCACAATTGTTCTTACGATTTTTCTTAGTAGGACTAAATAACAGCAGATGTTTTTATAGATAAATTGTATGATTGTAAAAATTTTTTTTTATATCTGAAGTTTTTCGAATATTTTTGACTTACTTGGTGAAACAAAGAGTTTTTAAAAATATAACATTTACACCTATCGGTCTATTACTTGAAGTTTTCATTCATTGAATAACTTACTTTACGCACTATATCTTTCCATCCTTTTTTTACTTTTTCCAAATAGCTTTTCAATACAAACATTCTTATACGTTTATGAGAAAAAAGGATAATTTAAGTAAATAGAAGCTTACGCACAATTTTTATATAATTATACTCGTATATAAATAAACTGTTTTATTTTCAAATCATTTATCTTATGAACAACAAGTGTGTAAAATAAATAGTCTGTCTAAATTCTATTAATCTATTTTTTGTGACAAAATTTGATTGTCACTATTGGATTTCGAGTATATTTTGCTGAAGACCAGATTTATTAGATGTCATTTTTAACACAGTTATCTTGCTATTCGTTTTTAAAATTGAGCAGAGTTTTATTACACCCATAACTGTTAATTTTTTAATACCATCGGCTTTTTAAAATTTTGCTTTTAACAACGAAACTTATGTAGCGCAAAACAATTGAAATTCCAAGCAAGAATTTTCATCCAAAATTTCATTGTGTAAATCGAAATCCCTATTTGTTTTGGTGCAAATTTTTTGGTAAATCTACTATTCGTGGCTGATGAACACAAACACTAAAATAACGTCCTGATCGTTTTTTAGCGTACCTTAGGGAACGTTTTATGTAGATGTACTTGATTTAGGATCAATAGACAAAAGTTCACTAAAGATCATTACAAAATATGGTAGAGAAAACAACTTAAACACTAAAAAGTACGCTAAAGCAAACTACACGAACACACAATAAAAGTTCACTACGTAAACTATTATATATCAGTACACATACATATAAACTTTACTAAAGTATGCAAAAAAAATTAATGTGTATTTTGTATTTCTTTGGAAAAACTGTGATTTGTACTGATCTCAAACAGTACAATACAGAACACTAACGTAGCGTTTTTTTTTTGAGCACTGATATTAGCGCACTCGCGAATGTAAATTCTGTAACATTCAGATTTTCAAGCTAATTTTTATTAATTTATTAAAAAAAAACACAAAGTTTTTGTAGTTAATACACATTTCAAAATAAAGGCAAATTGATTTATTACCTTGATTCATATTATTTTATCTTTTCGCCGTGTATTTAGCTAAGCCAACTTAATTGAAAAATATTATATGTATTGAAGTAGATGCTACAGCATTTATTGTATATAACAAATAAAATACAACGTTGTGGCTATAAGTTTATAACTCATATTCACATGACCGTTAATAAAGCTGATTTCATTAAAATGTGGGCTAAAAAATCTACTGATCCGTACATAACAAAACAGTTATACACATCATTTGTGCGACCGTTTTAGAATATGGTTCAGTAATATGGAACCCACAATATAATGTGCACAGTAGTAATATTGAATCGTTACAGAAACAATTTCTAATTTTTTCTTACGAGGTTTAGTTTGGTAGTCCAGAGTTCATATTCCGTTTAATCGTTGCATGCTAAGATTAATTAGATTGCCAACGCTGAACAGCCGCAAAACAATGATTAATTTGCAATCAGTTTAATTAATGGAAAAATTGCAGTCAAAGTCCTGATTTCTAATATATATTTCAATGTCCCGCTTCGTTCAAATCGATGTTATCAGCCACTGTTCTTACAGTTCTTCCGAAATAATTATTCAAATGCGGATCCAATTCATTTATTGATCATTTTTTTTTTCATTAGATGTTGTAAGATTGTTTATTTAAACGACTAGTTGTAGTTTTAAGTATAAGATGCTTCTTATAGTCTATTACAAATATAGAGGAAATCAGTTAATAAATAAATATATTTAATAAGATTTTGGATAATATTAGCTATTTTCACGTATTTTCCTATATATTTTTTCAGTTTTCTGAAATTTTTAGCATCCACGAAAGTATGAGCAGTAATTTCTTATTTAATTCTTAGTGTTATATTACTGTAAATCGATGGCATAACACATAAATAACAAACATGCATGAAAACCCCAAATATAAAAATCATTTCATTTACAAAGGTTTCTCTTATTTAATGTTGAACCATAAAAGACTTACTGTTTGTTCTTAAGAATCCACCTCAGTGTTGGTAAAATAAATTTTAGTTAATTGACCATACAGTTTAGAGTTTTCGATTGGAAAAGAAATATATAACTCTTAATAAACATTAATATATATTGCATGTACACCTTTGTTTTTAAAATATTAAATCGTTTAGAAACTTATCATTACGCCAAGCATGTACGAGTTTGATATTAAACTCAATATAAATTTTCGTTAGTTTATTTTGTAATTTTATTTAGTATTTTTTCGTTTTCTTTTGTGTTATAACATAATTATCAAGTAAGCTTTTATAGTTTGTATTTTCAACAATTTATTTATTTTTCTGCAGCCTTGCTGAGAAGTAAAACATGGAAAAACAAATCATTTTGTTTTGTAAAGTTGTAATTAAAAGTACTAATGAGGGGGTCAAGTTAAAAGCAATAATTAGGTTTTCTTTTACACAAACTTTTTTATGTAAAGACTGATGCAACTAATTGTCTATAGTGATTATACCTACTTTTAAGAAAGTATACAATAGAATGGGTATTATAGTTTTAAGTATAGATAACAGTGAGTTAGCATAATTGGGAACGCTTTGGCCGAGGTTACACAGTCTCAATTGTAGAAGTATAAGCTTTTTATGGCAAATCAAAACAAATTTATAAAACAAGTAATATTATTTTCGGACCAGCACTCAGGAGATGACCCCTAGTCATGCAATGAATTGTGCTAGAACTAGGAAATTAGGTTATGGGGTGGAACGAAGAGGGAGTAGTACTTGCGAACATTCGATTTGAATTTTCCCACATTGGAAGTGACAGTAAAGAACGCGGAAAGGAAACGAATTTTTCCTGTAATAAGTAGTGCCAATCAATTGGATATATAAATTTTTTTAGAAAACTATAGAGTTTGCACAGTGGGTCGTTTTGTATACTTTTTGCGTTTTCTTGAGAGTGATTTTTCACACTAGCGTTAGTCGTTACTAATGATAATACCATATCTGCGCAAATAAAGAAATAACCAAAGTTAAAATAATTTAAAATGTTTTTTTAGCGGTTAATGCCTGCACATACTCGATCCAAATAAGATGGAAATACTTTCGGTCCTCTGTTCACTCAATATGTATTTTTCTTTCAGTGTGATAAAAGAAAAAATATTGAAGCAAGCAAGAAGTCATTACAAAAATTAAAATCAATCAAAATACTCATTGCCTCTTCCAGGTGATGCCCTGCAATGGGTTGGCGAAATACCGGAAATAAAAATAAAATTTATAAAAATACATGTAGACTGGGCTTAGAAAATTAATTATAAAAATTTATTTTATTTGTTTAAAAAAACTTTAACTGACGACATAAGAAATTAGGACATAAAAATAAGTTACACAAAAAATTTAATATTAACACTATAAAGACTGTATTTTTTTTAAATATTTATATATTTTTACGATTATTCTTTTAACAATACTTGGACCATGTCTTTTACGTCAATTAATTATTAAAATGATTTTGGAACTCAACCGGTAATTATTACTACCAATTGAAGACATGATAAGGAATATAAAAATGTTATTTATTTCTTATTGTAAATAAAATTTGTCTCTTTATTTTTTCCCTTATATAAAAATATATGTTTTAAACTGTGCTTTTCTCATATATGAGAATTATTGTATTGCACTTTAAAGCAAAAATAAGTCTTTTAGCAGCTTCCTTTTTAACTGCAAGGAATTTTTAATTTATTTCCAGCCTTTTTTTTTCATAGAATCAAAAGAGAAAAGTGAATAAAAACTGACGATGGAAATTTCAACAAAGGAATTTCCATGGCATAAAATGTTACATTTTACTTCAATTATCATACTTATGGTTCAATTATTGCTAGAAAGATATTTTAATTCATTTTATTACATTTTTTGAAATTTCTTTAAAAGAATCATTAAAATTAAATTAACCCATGAAGCATGTATATAGCGAGTGGGGCAAAATTAAAAAAAAAAACAAAAGTTCTATCATCATTCAATCGATAAAAAAATTTTGAATGATTTCACTTAACGTTTCTTGAATTTTTCAGAAAAAAACATCACCAAACAGATTTCAAAATAAATTCAGCCTGAAAGTTGTTAATGAAAATTATCAACTGAAGTTTTTAGATACAAAAACTTAATTCATCAAGTTTTAGGTTAATCATTGAAATGTTATACTATAGACTTATCTGCTATAGACTTATCCAGGTTATGGATATCATTGTTTTGGATTATCATGTTTTTTATCCATTGTAAAAGTAATTCTATTGTAATTAAATGGAAAATGAACTCAATGCCGTATATAAACCAACCTTTGATTTTTACTATTATACTTTATTATTTGATGTTGAAAATTCAACGTATTGGATGATTTAACAATCAGAAAAAATGGCCGCTATAGAGCCATGATTTCTGACTTTTTCGTTTACCTATTGAACATGATGATCTGCTCGCTGTACTGCATGATTGCCAAAAATGATTTATTGAAGAAAACATATGCTAATTGCATGGTATCACGTTTTGGACCCGCGAATTTGCCTACAAAATTGTACGGTTAACCGCCACTAGGCTTTTTTCTGTGGGTATTTTTTAAGTCGCTAGTTAACGTGATAAGCCCGAAATAATTGAACACTTAGAGCAAAATTATCGATAGACGAATATATACGTCGGAAACAGTCATTCGAAATTGAACCTCCAGATTAGATTGCATTGTATTTAAATTATAAGGCGAGAAATTAATAGTTCATGTTAATTATAAGAAAAACTGATCTTTATTTTATTCAATTTCAAAGTTCTCTTCCTCTATGAAAACTACCTTTTATAAATAGCAAGCGGTCTATTAGAATTCAGAGTACCAAAAGGTAATTGCATTTTTGAGAATACTTTTGTGGCGAATATTATAATTTAAATTTTCAAGAGTCTATCTACACTGTTCTATAGAAAGAAAGCTGTGACAAAAATAGGATCATGTTTTTATCCTTTGGGCATTGCGTCCTAACACACAAACAGTTATATTTAGTACCTAATACACTTTAAAAATCGGATAACAGGTAATTTTGATTTACTTCATACATTTTGTATGATCATGGCCAGATATGATCCCGCTTTATAAATGTGTTGGTTAGTTTTGTTGTATTAAATAGCAACACATGAAATTTATACGATCAAACTTTTTTTCAAAGGTTTTTTAGACACGAAATAACGACATAGTTTGTTAGTCTCATAGTATTTAAATATATTAGAAAATATAGATGTGCAGTTTACAAGTCCAGGAACATTGCAATTTAATTTTCACCTCGAATAAGTTTTTACTGATTACATTTACGAATATACTGATTATATTACGATTTTTTTTTTTGCATGGGGTTAACATAAGAAAGTATTTTTTATATTTTACTATAATAAATTATTTTATATATTCTTAAATCAATTTGATATATTACCTTTCTACCTAAGCGATCTTGAAATTTCAACAACGCTTTATGTTCATATCTTTGTGGCAATTAGCGTGTTATGTTTGTTTAAAAGGTTAAACTTTGATAATTTTTTTAAGCACAACAAAAATACAAAGAAAAAGATATAAAGTGCTATTTTAAAATACTTTATGCTCTTTCATTTCTTTAGATTATTCTACATATTTACTCCTTTTTTTCCCTTTTTTGCGTAATTGGTATACATTCTTTTGTAATTCGGTATGTAGAATAATGCTTTATAAGAACATATACTATTGTTATTTTATGTACAAATAATTTTATGTACAAATATTTTTCAACTTTATAAACTAAAATAGTCGCAGTTGCAAATGCTTTGTTTATGCAGTGTTTAAGCAGAGCAAAAACTTTTTGTCCCTATTTTTTAAATTACATAGTAAGATGCTATTAATAATTAAAGGATGCTATAAATAATTAAAGTGTATAAATGCTGGCTTGCTACTAACAGTTGCGATATGTTGTAAGTTACTTTGCGTATGACTTTTGGAAATATTTAGTTTTTATACTTAAATATACTACAGCTGGCTGAAGTGTAGTGATTATTATGCTGTTTGAAAATAGTTGTACATGTGTTTATTAGCTTAATTTTTTGTCACTATTAATTCGAAGAACGAAGTGGACTTTGTACTTTTACAGTTTTCAAATGCTAAGCGTTATGTTTATATTGTTTACAGTGGAGGTTTCAGAATAACTTTAATTTCTATAGTTGAGCAAATCAATAATATCGGGTGGCTGATCAATTTTGCTGCATTAAGAAACTCGAAAAACTTTTTGTAAAATTTACGTAATTTATTTTTTAGTAATTCATTTGAAAAATAATACAGTTTTATTAAAGTAATTAAATAGCTTGCACCCTCGGTGACACATGTGCGACATATTATCAAAAAGTTACTCATTACTGCCTGAAGTGTT
This sequence comes from Trichopoda pennipes, assembly GCA_030448955.1. NCBI lineage: Eukaryota > Metazoa > Arthropoda > Insecta > Diptera > Tachinidae > Trichopoda > Trichopoda pennipes. The sequence continues at coordinate 1,533,094 of JASKUP010000038.1, forward strand.
ATTGCTTTAAATCATCAAAATTTGTTGGGTTTCTTTTGTAAACTTCTTCTTTGCAAAAAAAAAAAAAAAATCGGGAGACCTGGGAGGCCAACGGAGTGTGGAATTTCTTGAAATCAGTTTATTGGGGAATTTTCGCCGCAATTCTGTTATAAGAGGCATGGCTATGTGACAAGTTACTCCATCCAGTTGAAACCAAACAGAGTTGAAAGGGATACTATTTCGACGAAATTCTGGAAAGAAATATTCTCTCAACATCTTTAAGTAACGGTCTCCATTGACCGTAACAGTAAGACCGTTTTCTTCGAAAAAGTAAGGCCCGACAATGAACCTTGAAGACTCTGCACACTGCACTGTGATGCGAAGTGGACGTAATTGCATCTGCTGGAGTATCTTTGGGTTTGAATTACTCCATATCCGACAATTTTGTTTGTTAACATTGGCGTTTAAATCAAGATATGCCTCATCAGACATAAAAATTCAGTTCAAGGCGTTTGCATTCTATGACGCCATTTGAATGATCTTCTTACAAAATTCCAAGCGAATCGGGAAGTCTCTTGGGTTCAGTTTGTTTTTTAATTGAATCTTATATGGAAAGAACTTTAAATCTTGATGCAAAATTGTCTGCTGCGACTTTCTACCGACACCCATTTGATCATATAAGCTCCTTGTCGAAACTCGAGGATTGAATTGTATGGCAGCAGCTACACCAGCGATAGTTTCCTGCATCCGAACTGAGAGATCTTGATGATAAGGCCTTCTTGAGATTGTGCTATGCTCGGCAAAATACTTCACGAGCCTCATTATAGTCCATCTACTAGGAGGAGTGCCACCAAACGTGCACCTATATTCTCTTTGGCTAGAAACTACGGACTCTAAAGCGTGAAAGCTTCGCACGATCAAAATTCTTATTTCTTTGTCCGAATTCTGCATTTTATTAAAACTTAAAGATTAATCTATAAAATAAAGTAAAAATGGAACAGGTTGGTTACACAGAAAATAAGTTATTACGTTTTTTTTTGTAGCAGCTTTCATCAGCCACCCTGTATTTTCTAAATAAAAATCAAGAGGAGTTTACTTTGAGAGTTGCACCTACGAAACTAATTCTATAGCTGTTGTTATCTATAAGGCAACACTTTAGTCAAAGGATTTCTATATGAAATTACAATTTTTATAAAAATTTATTAATTATCTTGCTTCATGTTTTTATATTTTTTTGTCTTTAGTCTTCTTATTTTAAAGCGATCTCGTACTTAAAATTGCTAGTGCGATTTAGTACATTCAAGAACAAGATGGCTTCAAATATTAACTAATAGTTACAACAAAATGGAAAATACCATATTTTCTAGTATCGTTGGCATCACTGGTTTTCTAGCACTCACATTCGGCTTAAGCTCGCTGTATTGAGTTAAAAGGTAGATAAAAAATGCATGGAGCCTAAAGCAAGTCTGCCCAATTTCCTTTTCCCCACACGAGCTAAGCGAACTATTCTATTGCTATCATTCTGCCAAACTTTTCTATCTCTCTTACTTAAAATAAATGCTGAAATTTAGCAACCAGGTTTAATAAAAACTTAAATTCAAAATGCAAGTTTATATGAGTTCCTTCATTTCAAAAATTAACACTTACAGTATTTTTGAAATTACTGGGCAGTAATCTGCAGTATGGATTACTATTTTTTGGAGTAAAGGGAATTCATAATTTGCAGGATATTCAAAAATTACAGCTTAATATAAATGTATCATGTGCAACCGGAACAGTTGTGATCTATGTGTTTTAGTTACTACTCGTTACAATAAACTTGAAAAAAAAGAAATTTACAACAGTATGTTGATGACTAGCCTGGCTATATTTCATAGCACCTCCAATATACGGCAAGATGAGAGTTAAGCAATAAAAACAAATTATATCAGAAAAAATAAATAAAAATTCAAATAAAAATTATGAAAGCATTTATTGAAACATTTGATAAATATATGAAAAAATGCTGTATATGTTGCAGGTATTATGAAACAACTGCTGATGCAAGCAGTGATGTCCTTTTCTCCTTACTTTCTATATTTCTAATAATTCTGGATTTTGAATATTTCAGTTGAAACTTTTTCAATAATAATTAAACAATTTTATGCTTGTTGTTAATTTGAAAAAAAAAACACAGATAGAACCAAACATCTGTTTGATGGACTTTTGAAATTTTTATTATAATTATATTGTTTTTATACTTGTTGCTTATTTAAATTAGTTTTTGTTTACGTTTTTCAACAAATTTTATTGATTGTTTTATTTTAATTATACTACACATATATTAAATTTTTTATATTTTTTGCTTCATTCAAATTTTAATTAATTTTCAAACTACGCTGCTTATAACACCACATTTTCTTTATAGTTTGCTTTTTTCGGTTTTTTTTAAGGCTGTTACAAATTAAGTTTATTTATTTGATTGTGTTTGTTTTTATTATAAATGTATTGGTATTGCCATTTCTGTGCTTAACTTCATAGGTTTGCGTGTGGCTGTATGCGGTTTGGCTACAGCTCAAAAACAGTTATTGGCAAAATTAATTTAAAAAAAAAAGATCGCGGCTCTTTGTAAGTTGAAAATTTAATATTAAATAAACAGAAACACTTAACCATACACAAGCACATCTTCTTGCATATACAAATACATTCATATAATATTGGTTTCATTTAGTGTTGGATTATTGTATTATATTTCACCTAAGATTATGTGCGTGGGGAAATGAATACGTTTAATGAAAGTTATATACAACGTATATGTAGTTTTCTATGCTTATTAATTTTTATAAAATTAATATTCTCATACACACAAAGCACTGATACATAAGTCAAGATGGAAACAGAAGGGCAAAACCACAAGCCGTAGCAGTTGTTTGTTTTAACTTCACGGTGATGGTTTAAAATAAATTTTTCAACATTTAAATACGATTTTAATCAGTTAGAAACTGATAAGAAATTTATATACAAGCAAATTAAGAATAGTTCTCTATTTTATCTTGCCTTAATTATCCAATTCTTGTAAATCAATCTTGAGCTACGAAGAAATATAGCAGTGTGACCGCTTTATTAAAAGAGTCTCGTTTATCCCACTATATTTTCTTATTAAGCCTCTTACTACCGTAGTATTTATCATATTGTTTTTATAAGGATAAAAGCTGTTTTCTAATGACAGTATTAAATGTCAGCATATGCCATCTTTATTTAGTTTATTTACACAGTGATAATTATTTTTTTATGCTGGTCTATTATAGGCGATAAGCAATTTTTGTTTAATGTATAAACCCGTTGGTACTACTTTTCAAGTAAAATTTTTGTTTGGTTATACTATTTTAAATAATAATCGACTTAAGGATCTTCGATCCAAATATGACAGAAAGTTTGTCACAATTCTCCATCATCATTTAGTGCTCGTCAAAATTGTGCAGAACAAATATAGTCAATCCGTATATTTGTTCTGATTCGAAAAAATCTATTACTTATAAAGAGTTTGCTTGAATTTTTTATAAAATAAGAAAATTGTTTGTTTACCCAATAAGAAGTTAGAAAGTTACAAAGTCCGCTAGATGTAAGCAGTTAAATTTAGGTACACAAAAACATATGGATAGTATATCCCCTAAACTATAAATGATTAAAGCTAACGCTAGAATATAAACAAGAACTTAGCTAAGGTTTTCTTAAATCTGGGTAATAATACTTCATAACGCCTTATACCGAATCAATTATATAAAGACTTAACTGTAGCTACACTATGCTACCTTTCTAAAAACAGGAATTCCGGAACAGCAAGTACCAAAATTGATTGAGACGTCGTGATATTCGGAACAGCGAAGAGTTTTCGCTAAACTGTCAGTAAACGAGAAACGTTTAGTAAAATGATTACATTTAACACCTTTAGAGTGTTTTCCATTTAAAAACGTCGCCAAACATTGTAGGCTTTTCTCTTAATATTCCTACCATTTTCATTAGAAACCTTAAATGTTCATATGAAAAAATTCCGTGCAAGAGTCCCTACAAAATTACAGCACAAAATAAAATAAAATTAAATTTTAAAGAAGCTGCAATTAATTAGATCGTAAAGGAGAATGCAATCAAGTCAGTGATGAGGAGTGTATTATTATTAAAATATATTTTTTTAAATTAATAAATTGTGAAAAAATGGTTAATTTTTAAGCACACAATAAGCGTTCGCACTCATGGAAGTAAACAAAAATAAATTCGAAATTATACACCGCTAAGCGGAGAGTCCACCGAGTTTTCAATCCCCATGTCAGCTTTCAATACAATCTAATAAATGGTTTATGTTGCGACCTGCAACATATTACTTAATTTTAATTTTATTTTTATTTTAAATTCAACTTCTTTGACCACTTCCAAGGTTATTGTGTAGTAAGCAAATTGATTGTTATTTTTTATATTAATGAAAATTCTTTCGTTTCAATTTATTGTTTTTATTAGTTTCTACACACTTATAATTCATTCACGTTTATTGCACAACTAAATTCAAATATTATTTAAGCTAAGTTGTTATTATAGTTTAAGCATTTTTACTGTTAATCATTTGTATATAAAAAGGAAAGTAAAAATAAAGAAGCTTAGCCGTTATTAGTCGTGTGTTTTACTTTGACGACTTCAACCTTTCTTCAAGTTCAAGTGCTTGCAAGAAAAGAATTATAAACTTAGTGGCAGGACAAATTGAAGTGTTTGACCTGAGTACAACTAAGGAATGGATGCTCATCATGAAAAATTAATCCACTTCTGGTATCACCCAATCAACTAAGAAGCGAACTTACCATAATAAAGGTACATCTTCCAACTCAACGTTCAATATTAATAGAAGATGAAATTCTAAATCAACTCTATAAGCTAATGAAGGCCAGCGGAGCAGTTACGAAGGGAGAAGTACTTTTCGAAACAATGTTCCCACTGGTTGACCAACAAGTTTTAGATCTCTTCAATGTCATGTCAGTTCCAACAATAAAAAATAACGCACTTATATCTATAAACTCTGAAGGATCCTTTTTAGCGGCCAATTCACATAGAGATGAGTTCATTCCATTCACAATTTATGACTTGACAAACTGTATAATGTCCAAAAAAATGTTTATCTATATCCAAACAAGCAGTTCAAGCGTCGAAAAGATGCAAACAGCAATAACATTTGGTGACCCCATTTTTAACAATAGATCCACAGCCAATTGCAAATTCACTCGGATATCAGATGACTCATTATGGACACAATTAAAAAATCCAAACAAATGGATTTTTGGCATCACAACAAGGTTGGAATTTGCTGCGGTCAGCGGCACTAAAACCTCACAAAATGAAATAACAGGCACGGGAATAATGCAAATCGAGCCAAGTTGCACAGTAAAAGGTGAGCCGATTAACATTCAGGGCCATTTTAGCGGTTTAACTTATCTGTACACATCATACATCCAACTTAAGCCCAAAGGTAACATAAGTACACTTTAAGAAATCAAGGGAGTAGTTAACAGCACTAAGATCGAGTTTGAAAATCATATAACTCAACTTGACAATCTTCAACAATAACTAAATGATTCAAACGTTGTACATCTGCCAAACACCATCAGATCCAATATTTTTCACCACCATGCGGTAAGCTACTGACTAATAAATATTGAAATTAATATTGAAGATAAAGAAGCTGTTTTTAAAAAATCCCAGTTCTTAAAATGATTTCAAAAAAAAAAAATATGTGAAGAGAAAATTTATAAAAGTTTATGATCGCAAATATGAAATGTGAGCTGACTGTTAAATTAATTTCTAAACATTATTAAAATTAAGTTAAGTCTTTAATATTTAAATATGCAGGTTAGTTGTGATTTACTTTAATATTTTATTTTGTGCAGTTTTTACCATATTTAAGGCTAAAACAATTAACAAAATATCTCTATAAAAAAGATAGCACTTTAATTTTTTTACAAATTTTTTTGTAGTTTAAACAAATTTATTCAATGCTTAATAATCTATTGCAAAATTTATTTTCTTAAGACGATAGATACAATATCTAAAGCCTTGAAAAATATTTACATTTTAATTTAACTTTTTTTCTTTACACTCTATTCTAAATAAATAAAATTCAATAGAACCTACAAAAGCACACTTACGCAGGCATATATACATATAAACAAGGACACAATGTATTTACATAGTTCCTAAAAAATACATATTAGACATACATACATACATATGGTGTTATTGTTTTTCTTTTTTTTTTGCTTTACATTTTTGAAAATTAAAATAAAATATATGAAAATTGTAATATTTTCATTGTGTTTAACTCAACTTTACAAATCGGTTTATTTACATATATGTATATATATATATATAGGCATATATGAGAGCATTAGGTGAAACCCAAAATATCGTATTTAATATTAGTTAAAATAGCGATTAGGTAGAAAATATTAAAAATGCTAATTTTTATTTTGATTTTGATTAGATCAAAAAAAAAATGGTTATTATGGTAAAACTTTCAGGATAAAATTATACCAAATTAAGACCGGTCGTTAAAATCGGTATAAACATTAGAGTATTCCTGGTGAACCAAAAAGCTGTTGAACATTATTAACTTTTGCAACCTTGCGAATCGATTAGGCTTAAACTACGAGAAAATAGTTCATAATCCTTAAATTTGTTTTAGATTACTAACTTAATCCAAATTAATTTTGAAAAACCCGTTAAAAATTATTTCGCAACATTGAAAATATAACTGAAGGGAATATAGAACGATTAGATTTTACCAAAAGTCCTTTATTGACAAAGTTTTGAAATTGCTTGAAAACACAACACATGTATAATAAATTTCAAAAATATTAATCAATTTTTTCATCGATATTTTTTTAATAACAGGCCTCCATTTTTGGTTGCATAATTTGAGGGAAAATGATATTTCCAACTCATGTGTATATTTGCTGGTACTATGCTAATATAGCACATATACACATATAAACAAACATACAGTTTTTCTAAATTTTTGTGTTGACAGAAAATAAAAACAATTGAATAATTGAAACTAACAAACTATACATACACAAAGAACAACAACATATTGACTTATTTACACCACTCATCTATAGAAAACAAAACAATAATGAAAGTAAATAAAAAAATGCATACATATATTTACTAAATATTTTCCTCCAATAAATTTTATAACTTTTATTTACTTAATTTTTGTTATTTCTGTATAAAAACTTTGAAGATTTTTTAATAAGTAAAAAGAATTCATAGATAAAACTTTCCTTTTCAGTCAATAGCTTGTAACCTTCACTCAACAGGTGGACGTTCGTTAAATATGCAAAAAACGAAAATGCAAAATTTTATTTAAAATCTTCTTAGAAGACACCTTTTTTGGAACCAAATTTAAGAAGACTGGCACATTTAGGTTTACGAGGATTAGCGACTTGCAAACAAAAAATTGTAAATATCAGGAAAGTACATATATTAATTTCTAATTTAGCATGAGGTAAACACTGCTATGCGCAGCTCTTGCACCATTTAATGAACTTGTATTGGCGAACTTGGCGTGAAACCTTTTGAATTGAAAATGACAAATGAGTATAGAAAAATGCCCAAAATACTACTACTAATTGATTTCGTACACATACTTGATGCACAAGTATCCCCCCGGGGGCACATTTATAAGTCTTTATCGATCACATAACCATCTAGACTTGTGTCTTGCGGGAGTAAAAGGGAGCCAAGTCCCCTAACAGGTTAGCAGGAGCCAACTGGATAATCCACTATATTTTCACGAAAACCAGTAAAGCACCAGAGTTCGGCTTTTTGTCTCTTTAGGCATTTAGCTGTTCTCTGAATGATTATTGAGGTAGGTCCTTTGGGAGTATCATGGTGGCTGTGTGTTTCGAGGCCCTCGCTTGAATTTGTGGGTCGGATCATTCACAATGAACGCAATGAATGGTCCAGGTTCAGTGAGTATGAATGCGGTCGTGTTCTTAATTATATTAAGTTTCATGCATTCTGGACCAGGAGTTGGATAGTCTCCAACTCTTCAGCAAGGAGTGAAGGCAACGGCCTGCTCTTGGCTTTTGAAGTTGCAATTAGAAGTGACCGGAGGATATACGTATTCGAAGGCCATATCGCATATGTGTTCCTTCGAACAGACTTTATCTTTACAAATCTATATTTTGTTTGAGACATTTAAATTTAAGTCCTCCTAATATTATACGTTTTATCAACAAAGTGATATTCGAGTTTAAATTGTTTAAACATAATATTAAAAAAAAAAAAACAAGAAATATAATTAAAAATGTAAAAAAGCAATATTTTCATATATAAAAAATTAATGCTGCGTCACAAATTCGCATTATGAAATACTCAGTTAAATAATAATACGTTTATTCAGGCTAGTAGAAAGTAGTTAAAATCGATAATTTTTTAAAATCACTTTAAATTCTGTTAAATCTTCTGATAATGCAGTCATATAAAAAGTGCATTTTAAATTGAATCAATAAGTCAAATAAAAATAAATTCGTTTCCTGCTTTTAAATTTAAGACCAAATTTTGTGTTTAAATATACGCTTTCTTGTTTCAATTATATAAAAAAAATTGCACATTACATTTTTACTTAAATGTTTTTTTTATTGTTAGAAGGTTACAACCGTATATTCATATTTACTCGTTTATATTTAATTAAATTTGCAAATTAAAATAGTTTATGAATTAACTGATTTTTTACGATAATTTTTTTAGATAAATAAAGAGTGTTTTTTATAGAGAAACATAACTTTGAAATGGCATAAAAAAACAGATGAATTTTTTTAATTAACATCAAATTTACTTTATTCGAAAGAACTTAAATATGACTTCTAGCATATTCCATTATGGCTAGATCGGGCTTAATCTAATCTGGAGTTTACATTTTCGATGACGTAGCGAATGTTGAACTCCAAGTGGTCTCTTTCCCCACAATTATTATTTTTCGAAGCCCAATTGACGGGATCGAAAAATGAAACTTTGCAGTTGCCAAACGTTTTCAATTGTAGCATATTTGGCCTACCTGTTGAAACTCCAGCACACTTTATGGTTATTCAATTGATAAACGAAAAATACAGTAATCATGGTCTTATAGCACTCACTATTAACTGTAGCGTTCTAACAAACATTATTTTTAACACATTCGGCCGCACTTAAATTTAGCTGGTGGCTGCCAGCGACTCAATTAATTTTTTCATATAAAAACGAAGTGCTTGAATTTCCGGTTTTTTATAATGAATAATTTTTTAAGCTGTGTCGAACAAATGACGGATATTTCTACTATGACGGAAGTTGCCGAATTTTATATTTAAGCCCTATATAGCAACTCTAACTCCATACAAAGTGGAATAAACTTTGGAAAACTTGATCTGAACATTAGCGGGAATTTCCGTCATTAGTTTACTTAAAGATACGTGAATTACGTGAATTCCCGCAATTCAGCCGAATGTGTTAAAGAAGTTTGAACCAAAAATTCCCCCCGTCCATAAAAAACACCAAGATTTATAACCAAGAGACTTATAACCACTCCAAAGAAAGAACAATTTTATACCTGCCTATCTTGTACTAGAAAGTGCTGTACATTCCACTATTATCTAACTACTCTCTCTCTTACTCTCTTTCCCTCTCTCTTTCACTCTCTCTCTCTCTCTCTCTCTCTCTCTGTCATATCTGTTAAAAACGAACTGAAATCTAACTGAAAATTATTATTTCTATGGCATTAATTAATACGCCTTGGCGTATTCTAAAAAAAATCTCATCACAGATTTTAGTCATAATACTTTAAATTTTATGATCAATCCAAGCAGCTTCAGGCAGTTGTATTCTCTGATTTCTGTTCAATGGATAAAGCACATATTTCTATTGAGAAAGCATGTCAAAAATACCATACGAGACATGTGAACAATACATAAATATTTAATGTTGGTTATTAATTTTAACATGTTGTATGTTTTGTACATAAAATTATTTATATATATATATATATATTTTTTTTGTGTTATATTTTTGTTAATGGCTGATCGACCTCACTTCTTAAAACCGAAATTATAACTAAAAATTTTAGAGGGAATCTTGTGTATGCTAAATCAAATTTATTAGGAAAGCAAAATTATATACAAACTGTTATAGAAAGTTTTAAAGAATATTTGATGGCTAATGACGGCGAAAGCGTTGCAGAAAATACTGTATCATAATCTGCTAATATCTAGTGTTTTTCTATTTTAAAATTAATAATAATCAATTTAAAAATTAAAATAAAATAAAGTTTAATTGAGTAATTAAAAAATATAAAAATACTTTTCAACTTAAAATTAAAAAATAAATAAATAAAAATATTTTTTAAACGCTGATCATATGAGACTTTAGTAAAAGAAAAACAAACATTAACACTAACAAAATAGTGATTTAATATTTCTTTCATTAACAAGTTCTTTTCTAGAGTAGTCAATAGTTAGTTTTTCCTAACACAATGTTGAGAATGTTGTAAAAAAAATAAGTACAACAAGAGATCACAACAGTTTCTTGCACATGCAATATCAGTGCCGTGACTGTTCACAGCAGGAATCTTAAATCGCTCTTATTTTAGAGGATGTAAAAGAAAATTAGTTTCCAAAATTAAATGTTTTTTAAACCAAAGAATTTTTAGTGGCTCGAGCTGATGGAGAATATCCGGATATAATAAAATTACACGTCGTATGATTTTTTGCAAACTTTTTGAGTTTTGGAGAGCCGGAATTGTTTGTGGAGGATAAAAAATCGATGTTATATAAATCATTCAGGAATATTTCTGAGCTTGTTTTCTTATGGAATTAAGAGATTATGCTTTTCCAAGGTCTATAATATAAATTATATTTTTAATATATTTTAGTAGCGAGTTTCCTTGCCTTTTCAAACTATCGAACAGGATTAACATTTTATTTCATTTCGTAATTCAAAATAAGCCAAATATAAATTTTCAGTGTGCGTGACATGAATATTAATATAGTTAATAGTACTGTGTAATTTAATGTGTAATCTAATTTATGGAACAATTAGTTGGAAAAAGTTTTCATATTATTTTGTTAAACAAACTACATTGTGTTCTGTAGCTTAAAACACCACTTATAACATATAAATATTTTATATTCGGTATGTGAAACATTTAATTATTTTCGATAATATATAAATGTGCACATGAAATATAAATTATATTAATAATACGTTGTTCTAATTAGATGCCCATAATCTAGTAGTGCATAGCACTAAAATATGTAAATATATATTTTAATGTATTATAATAATAGTTTAGTTTAACAAATTATTATTGTGACCTTACCATTCCTTGTCTTTCTCTTCAATTTAAGAACTTCCAAAAATAAATAATTTAATGAAACAAATCAATATTAATATTTCTCATATAGAATATTAATGTTTAATATTATAATATTACACAGTGGGAGAGAATTGAAATATTTTGAATATAACTGACCTAATTGTCCTGGACATAGCAAAAGTAAATTTGATCTTGAGTTATGATACTAGAAGTTATCCCCCTCTCACGGGGTTGCTATATGGTCTCACATAATTGTACTTCTTGTACCAATTGGAATTTCTTATATTTTGCTTAATTTTTAATAATAAAAAATAATAAGCTCTTATTAAGGTCTGCAAAATAATATCTCTAATTTTGAAATATGTCTAAAACCAAAGAGCATTTTAACATATGTTCTTTTAATTTTTAATCAGCTAATTAACCAATGTACAGGGTGTCCGCCGAAAAGGTTTACTATTTTAGTTTGCTGTTATTTTGGTAAACATTAGTCTTAAGAGTTCAGTCAAGTGAATTAAAGATTTGGCAAATTTATTATGGAAAATTATGAGGAAGTTACTTGAAATTTTTGGGAAAAACTATGGGCCAACAAAACAACAACTATTTATCGTGTAGTGAATGATTTCAAAGATGGTCTGTGGGTGACAGGTCAAAGCTAGTACCACAAAGTACTGCAAGCTCGGCTGAAAATATTACTGCTGCTCAAGAAATTGTGCAAAACAATCCATCAACTTCAATTCGACGCAGTGCTTATGAGCTTGGTCTTCAAAGAACAACTTTGGCCACAATTTTGCGCAAGGACATAAGATATAAGAACTTCTACAGTAAAAACGATGTTACAGCTCGCCCATGACAACCCCGATTTTCATGAGCAAATATAATAAATACGAAGCCCTTAAATTATTCAACAGTCACCTTTGTATCCATTTAAAGTGACAGTGTGGTGTTCAAATATCAGAAAGAATCATTTGACCTTGCTTCTTTCAAAATGAAAGCGCCATAACCGTGAATTGGGAGCGATTTCGCGATATGATTGAAAACTTGTTAACGCCACAACTACACGCTTTGAGCTTGATTAACTATGGTATTAACAAGATTGTGCCACATCGGATACAGCCAGGATTACTGAATTACTGCGAGGCCTCTTTCCACCACCATTTATTTCAAGAAATGTTGCGTGAAATGTGAAAAATATGTTCAAAAGGACTCGCATTTGTGAGATCAACAGAGGAGGATAGTTATCTGATATTGTGTTCCGTACATAATTGCCAACATTAAATAAAACAATTATCGATATAAGATATATTCTCTTTCAATTATTCAAAAAACAAACAAAGTAGTTACCTTCCTGGCGAACACCTGTTAGTTAGCAATCACTTTTTAAAATATTGTAGGGAAACATCGAAATTAATATATTATCTGAGTCAAAAAAATAAACAATTTACAACTAAAAAATTCCAAACTTACAGCATTTTTGAGTATTTTGTCGCCTCAAAGTACGACTGTTTAATTTTTTAATTTAAAAAAATTTTGTAGGAATATATGCAATATTTTTCTTGCAACATCTTTCCATGTAAACATAAAGAAAAATTAGTGAGAAAACAAAAATCCTTGCTAAAGGTGGATGTTTTTCAATTGAACTTGTTTTACACCGAAATTCCAATTTAGCCTGTAGGTTCTCGGGCCCGAAATTTATAAATAAAAATACATTTTTATTGATTTTTGAGGCTAACCTTAAACTATATATAGTTACCTCTGATAAGTGGACGGTTGTCGGCAAATAAAGCTAAATCCAAAATACTCTTCCACTATGTTCAATTTAGAATGTTGATCAATTGGCTTAGCTTTTTAAAAGTGGGATACGTTTTTTTTTTTTGTAACATTTAGGTGCTGCCCTACTGTCATTTGCTAAACATTAAACAACATATTAATTTGAGTTTTGTTAGTTTTATATATGCACAAAATCTTAAGTGTAATTATATGTTTACCTAACATTTTCTTTATGATCTAAATATTATATTATTTGTGTGGGATACTGATAACTTTTCCAATAAGGCCCTACAAAATACTATACTTTTCATGGCATTAAGTTTTGCAATAAAAGGCATTTGACAATTAATTTCGTATTCCTTAAATGTATTAATATTAAGTATAAGTAAATAAAATATAATTTTTATTGAAAACTGTCACTAAAAGTCATGCTTAATATTTTCGATATTATTATTAAAGTTGTAAATAATTGAATTCCAAGATGAAAAACTTTTGTAATTTTGTACATAATTTGAATGTAAATAAAACAAGAATTTAATATAAAGAAGTACAGGTTTTGTTTCTTGTGCCAAGTGTGTCTTAAGATAACATGTTAGTAATTATGTATGAGTTTTTCAACAATAAGCTTGTTTTCCATTACATAGAGAAATACTCGACAATGAAAAATGATATCTGGCAAATTTCCAACACGAGCACGTTAATATATGTGGTTTCTTTCATCAAAGTTTCTAATCACAGCACGTATTTTGAGTTTCAAGGCTAAATTCACGAATTTCACGAAATTTAACTTTAACAGAACCGCCATTTTCAGATTTTATTTATTTTAATGCCATTTTCGTGAGAAATTAACTTTATTATAACAATTGCCAATGCATCTACGACGAATACGCAAAAAAACTAAATGTCAAAACTAGCATGTACTTGCGGTTGCCACCAATATTTTCACTCGTTTGTATCCTAATAGTTATATTGTCTTCGCACCTTCAGAACTAAATTTCTTTCAACAATCAAACAAGTTTGTAAGTCCCAGCACCAGAAATATACCGACTAACTAACCTTTTTCATAAAGAAGGAATACTTACAGCAATAAAGACTGGCAACAGTCTGAGACACAATCTCAGAACGACGACAATAACAACTGACAAATTTAGTTCCAGCGAAGTACACAGACTTACTTTTACCTGCAAACAAACTTATACAGGGCAAACTGGACGAACCCTAAAAACAAGGTTCTAACTTTGCATTACACCTTGACACTCACGGACACACATTAATGGAAATAGGTGAATGTATGATATTATTACATGCTAGCAAAAAAGGACGAAGACTAGACATTCTTGAAAACATGGCAATCTACAAAACAAAAACATTCAACAGTGTCATTGCAAACGAACAGGCTAACACGACCTCAGATACAATTTTCACATCACTAAAACTACTCATGCTCGCCGTTAACACAAAGAGAACAACAGTCAGATAAGACGGGAAATAACAACAGAACAACAGTCAAACATCAGTATTTAACTGTTTTTATTAAGAAAAAATCTAGCAAAAATATAAAACGATAAAAGGAACGATTAAAATTATTTACATCATCCGACGACTCGTAACAAATAAACATAAACATGTCAAAGGATTAAAAACCAAACTTCTTGTTTAAAACCCCAATATGTAAGAAGCCATATTATTTGGGTACATTTAATTAACTTAAAAGTTATCAACGTATACAAAAATTGATTGATTTGTTTTATTAGTCGACCTCAAAAAATGCAAGATCATCACTTCGTTTTTATTTTTTTATAATTTTGTATTCGAGAAACTCCATGACTAATTGGGGTGATCTTTAAAGTTTATAATTTTAGAAATTAAACGGTATCCCTTACAATATACACATATTTTTTTACCTGTGTATTGAAATGTAACATACACTGATATAAAATTTTAATAAACTGCATATCCTTCCCTATATATTCCAATAATATAAAGAACAAAAATAGTAAATTTAAAAATAAAAGGATGTCCCTATTGATGCAGCTTTTTAATATAAATGGCCTTACATTTGGCTGGTGTTGAAGTCATTGCTTGTTGCAAGAAATGTTTAATATTTTCACTTTAATATAGAACAGATTTCTTTATTTTTTACTTTAAATTTAAATTTTTAAACTTTAAAAAATTTTTCTTTAAGCTACATAAATATTTAGGGCTTTGTTTCATGATTTGTATTTTATATAAAAATCCAAATGTGAAAAATGTTAAAAAATAAATTTAAATTAAATATTTTACTTACAGATGGGGTATAGCATGCTTACAGCAATAAAAATAAATCACGCATAAAATTGAACATTTTTCAAAAAATTCCAAATGATGAACTCATCCCTTTAAATTGTTAATAAACTAAAATCGTAGAAATATTTTTAATTCAATTTAAAACAAACAAGCAAAGAGACTTCATAAAAAGTTTTTAAAGGTGTTGGATAAAATATATTTGCAATGAAATATTACATTCTAAAACAAAATTTTTTCGTCAATTATTAATAGTTTAAGAAGGATACTTTTCAATCATCTTTATAAATTTAAGACATAATTACTAAAGCATGTATACATGTCTTTTATACAATTGCAGATACATTTACAAGCAAATTAAATACAATATTGTGTTCTTTCCTAAATGGGAGATGTTTGTAAAGATTAAATTGTATTTAAAAAACAAAATATTGTTACGGATGCGTCTTGCTTAATGTTTAAAAGTAAATAATTAAGTAATAAAGTAAATAACTGAGTACACTGTTTACTAACTGCGTAGTATTCTAAGAAAACTTATGCATGGAAGACAACAACAACTATCTTAAAATAAATTCCGGGGAGAAAGTTTATCAGCATAAAGGCCTATACATTGAATGAATAACATAACACAACAGAATGTGATACAAAGGGAGTAGAAAATGCTTAGTTTTTCTAGACCTCTAGTGGACAAATATAAAATGCAGCGTCTGGGTGGATAGTTAGTTAGTTAAAATATAAACCTCGTGAAGTAAAGACTTGCATCTGTAGCTAATTGTTCTGTAATGCCAACTTTGCGTGTAGTTAAAGTAAATGAACTTGCAGAAAATTTAAACTCTAAAGTCTGGTTTTATTTATTTTGCAATAAAGGAGTCAGCAACAAGAAAACGTTTTTAAAAGGTATAAATGCAGCATTATGTTAAATGTTTGAGAGAAAACTATAGCAGTTTGCACGAACTGACTGACCTTCCTAAAATGTTTGGTGTTGCTTACGGATAAAATTTGATACGTTTTTAATAAGATTTCCATTTGACGTAGCTATTCCCATGTAAAGTAAATAGTTTACAACGTGCCAGTTAATAATTTAAAGCCTTGGAATGGTATCTGGACATAGTTAAGTACGTAATTAGTTAGATCGTTACAATGAACGTGCTACATGGTATTGATGTGATTTGATTTACATCTGCACCGACTAGGTAGTCATAATCAGATGGTGGTCAAACCACTTGAATGATTTACAAACGTCATTCACGCCCTAGGAGGCCATCGAATACGTATATCCTCCGGTCACTCCTAGAACCAATTTCGAAAGCCCGAAGTAGGCCGCAACCTTCACTCCTTGCTTAAGAGTTGGAGACTTTCCAATGCCTGGTCCAGAACGCATGAAGCTTAATATAATTAAGAACACGACGGCATTCATACTCACTGGACCTGAACCATTCATTGTGTTCATTTTTAATGATCCGACCCACAAACTATCACGAGGGTCTCGAAACCACAACCACCACGATACTCCCTTATAGGGGTCAACCTCAATAACCAGTCAGAGAACAGCTAATAGTCTCAAGAGGCAAATAGTGAACTCTGTGGGCGTACTGATTCCCGTGGAAATATGTGGATTGTCCAGGTGACTCCTACTAGCCTTTGAGGGGCCTGGGCTCCCTTTTACCCCGCAAGACACCAGTCTAAATGGAAGTAGGTTCCAAAAAGACTATCATGTGCCCCCGGGGGGATAATGTGCTACATGGTATGGTGGGGAACTCTCTTGAGATGTTATCCTTGAACCTCCGATATTAATGTGCGTAATCTAAAAATTTTTCTAAATTAGGAAAGTAACCAAATGAAATATTATTATCGGGTATCTGGAGATCTATAAGACTTAAAGCTATGAAATTTAGTACAACTAGCTCCCTTATAAGCATGCAGAGTTAAGTAATTGGAAGCATTAAGAGATATATAAATAAAATAGAATGAAAAGTTATTATGATATAACTGCAGTACGTAATTATTTATAATGCATAGTAGAACAATAAACAGACTAGTTTGGAACAGTTGGTGTATTACCTGTCAGCGTGTTCAAATTTTGTGCGAATGGATTTTGTATTACTGTGTGATTAAAACTACTTGCAAAGTACGCTGGGTGTAGCAAATTTTTTTTTTATTAAATTGTACTTAAGGAATATTTTATTAAGTTTTATTATTCTGCTTTCACTGTTTATAATATGCCTTTAAATAGAATCAACTAAATGTTTGCTAACGTTAATAAATACGTTTTTCAATTTTATATTTCAATATTAATTCTTATTCATTCAGTTAAAGAAGGCTTTAGATTCAACTTTAGGATCTACAAGAGCTTCTATTGGTTTTCTAGGAGAGAAATTAATAAAGTTTGTAGTGAATCAAAGGCATTATGGGTTGATATCGTTATGATAATGAAATATGCTATCTGAATCCTATTAAGGCTGAGTTAGCATGTAGTATTCCAGTATTGCAGAATATCTGTGGTGATGATGCTTCTCAAATTAAAGCGTTTGTGTTGTTTTTTTTTTTAATGTGGTTCTTTCGCCATTTATATTGCAAAGAAACCTAATATCGCCATTTGCGTAGCTAGTTGGTATCACCACATTACTGGTTTTATATATAATAACCTCTTTCAGGCTTTCTACAAACCACGAGAACCAAAGTCTCTCTAAATGTATAGATTATCGGTCTCTACCAGCTTTTATTAAGCAGCTTTTTTATCAGTTCAAATTATTTCTGATTAATTATGGAGATTCCTATTTAGTTCAAAAATGGTGGTTTTGCTATCAATTGACAAATACTTTTCTATAAAATTAACAACCAGGTTGATCGTTTATGTTTTTTGTTCAAAACTTTTGCTTTCAGCTGTTTCAATTGGGAATGTAATTCTTTTAAAACATTATTACCTTTTAGCATTTTCGATCAAACGACATATTGTTTTTAGAATTATATTTATTTGATGTGCTTTTATTTTTATTTTGAAATTTTTTATAAATTTTTTTTAGCAAATCTTAATCAATAATTCATTTGGAATTATTTATTATATATTTTTTACTGCTTCGTTAAAATTTATGATAATTCCTTGGTTGTTATTTTCTTTGCTTATTTTTTTTTTTTTTTTTGGCTAAGAGGATAACATATACGCTTTATTTTGTTTTTCTAGAATTAATTGTTTTATTTTGTTTGTTTTATTATTGATGTTTTTTTAAATTGTATTGTATAAATTACAGTCCGCTTAAAATCTTTACAATTTGTAAAAACCTTCATAACAATAAGGATAATTCCCTTTAATGTATAAAAGTTAAAAAGTTGTGGTAGAATTAAATTCTTTTGTATATAATTTTTACTTTTATATTTTAATGTTTTCTATAAAAAAAAATTTAAATTTTGTTTTGCATATGTTTAGTAAAATTCAGTACAATTAAAAAAAACGTACTTTCATATATGTACATTATTAATAAAATAATTTTTCAGTAAGGAATAAGTTCATGTATAATTGTGTGTATCGGGAAAAAAATGCATTTTCTGGCTCGCTAAAACCTTCTTCGTATTTATCCATTCGTTAGTTATAATTTGTTTATTTTTTATATTTATATTTATTTATTATTATAAATCAGATTGTACTTATTATTACTTTTTAAATTTCCAGTTCATTAAATGATGCAAATTTAAAAGAGCAAATAGATTTTATTTTTAAATACCTTTCATAAAACAGTAAAAACAAACTTTATTTAAAATAGCGAAAGTTGACTACTATATATTCCTACTGCAAAATCTAATAAACAAGCAAATAATGGAAATGAGATTTTTTAATCTGATAAAAGTTAAGAGGATTTTCTACTTTCTGCTTCGTATTAAAGTCTATACATACCTGAAAAGAAGTAGCTATTTTCAAAATACAATTGTTGTTTAACTTTCTAACTGTCTAATGAAAGAAAAGTTAATTAAGGAAACAACAATAAATACAACAATGATATAAAAGTATTTTTGTTAGCAATGTGTGGGATATATTAAAATGTATACTAAAAATGAAATGAAACCTGAAAAAGTTAGCCTAATTTAAACTATTAAAATATTTCTCCAAGCTGCAGAACATTAAATGTAATTTTGTTTAAATTAAAAAACAAATAAAATGTATTGGGATTTTCAACAAGAAGCTTACGTTTCAATTGTGGCAACACCAAGAACATGATAGTTTTTTGTTGTACTCTTAGTAGATGCATTGGTAATTGTTTCAATGAGCATAGCATTGAAATACTTAAGTTCCACATTGAAAATGGTGGTTTTGTTAATGTTACATTTCGTAAAATTCGTGATATTTTCGGACAACGTAAACGTCCTTCTGAAACCGCTATTAAGACTTTGATGGTTAAATTTTGGTTGACAGCTACGATACAAAATACACGAATGCCGTGAAAAACAGTGTAAAAGCAGATATAAACTTGTCAATTTCTCAACATTCTTAGCAACTGGGGCTATCCAAAACCACCACATGGCGAATTTTGCCTGCTTGCTGCTTTTGGTGTGGGTGATAATTTCTCCAGATTTATGTTTATATCGACGTTTCTTAGGAATCGCACTATAAGCGTTGTTATAGGTGAAATTTTATCAGACGAGTTCAAGATTAATTCACCGCTAGAATTCGTTCATCCTACCCTATTTCTTTTTTTTTTCTAAACGACCTTCTTTGTTAAAATATCAACCCTATATACTCTTTCGCAGATGACAGAACTATTTGTCATTCGTATTTATTTGGTAATAGAACCAGTTAGCGGTGAGTTCCAAAAGCCGGAACATGAATGATACGCTGAATCGTAGCAATCTCCGAATGGGGTTGTGTGAATAGAATCAATTTTAATGCCCGTAAGATGCAATGTTGCATGCATGATCTGTGTTCGGAAATGGTGCTGCATCTGTTACTATGGTTAATATAGGTATTACGGTATCGGAAACTCTTGATGTTCTTGGCATGAAACTTCAGCGTGATATTCAATGGAGTATACACATTTTTCAAGTTTCTAAAGAAGCTTTCAAGTGCCTCGGTTTTCTAAAACGGTATAAGAGATCCTTCACTTTATCTGATCTTCGTACTCTTTATACCAACTATATCCGTCGAAAGATGACATACAACTGTCATGTATGGGCTGGCACCCTAAAGTTTATTTTGGAGTGGCTCGATCGCATACAGGAGAGGGCAATGATAAGGGCTCCAACGAAATTAGAAAACTTGTTCCTGAATTTCGTACATTTTGGCATTTGGCTCGATTTTCGTTAAGAGTGGGTCCATTTGTAGTCGACTGACCAGAGAATCGCACTACGTATTACAGGGAAAATTCTTTGTTTAGCAGAACAGTTCGTATGTGGAATAATCTCCCTCCAGAGGTCTTTTCTGTCACTTACAATGTAGGAAAATTTAAATCGAATGTCCCTTCTCCCCATAACCTAATATCCTTGTTCTGGTACAATGCATTGCATGAGTAGTACTGAAGCCAATCGACCATTCATATCGCCGTAGATTTGCTCAATTCATTCAGGATTTTTCTGAAAAAGTAATTTTTTAAGACGAAGCGCATTTCCGCTTGTAAGGGTTCGTCAAAAAGCAAAATTTCCGCATTTGGGCTTCTAAAAATCCTAGAGCGACTATTGAGAAACTTTTGCATGCTCAACGTGTCACTGTATGGTGCGCTAAGATAAGACTGGAAATGCGGTAACCGTCAATGGATCACGTTATGGCGAGATGCTAACAACTCTATTTTGACCGATTATTGACGATGAAGATAACACTGACATGTAGTTTCAACAGGACGGTTCCACATGTAAAACAGCCAGTGAAACGATCAATTTATTGCAATCCCAATTTCCCAATCGCATAATTTCATGGCCATCAGCAGCCAGATCGCGAGATTTAAACAGTATTATTTTTGTGGGGCTATGTTGAGGATAGAGGCTACACGGAGCCAATCGAATCGATTTCAAGCTTAACACTCAAAATCCGTGATGTGTTTTTACCAAAAAGTGTTTAAAAACTTGAATAAAAGACAGCTGGCAGCGTGGTCGTGGTGGATGTTTGCCAGATATCATTTTTCATTTATAATTGCCGAACTTGTCTGTTCACAAAACAAGAAAAATTTGAATCATCCTTATCTATGTTGTTTGCTTTATGTTGTTTTAAAAAACAAACATCTTGTTTAAAAACCCTTTATGTGTACGCTGAAATATTGTTTTACACAGTTTTAAAATACAATTTCATCATCTTCAAAAGACACAGATTGATTTGTATAAATATGGTGAGAATGGGAATTTCTAAGTTGTAGAAATAACTCCTTCTCCTTTTTAAACAATATCAAACTCCTGGCATCAAGCTTTGCATTTTTATGGTTTTTTAGCAATACTGAATACTGATAATAATAAATGCCGGATACTAGATATATAAAATATAAGAATGTAATTTATTTCAACTATTATTTAGTTTCTACACCTTTAGCCAACAGTTAGTTTTAGTGTTGTATATTCAAAGGCTTCGCTACTGCATTTCAGTCAATGTTAGTTTATCTTTAGTGTAGTGTATAACAGAATAGATTTAAGGTTATTGACTTTTGTTTGCGCTCGCCGTTTGTCTCGAACAAATATTCAGAAAAGACAGAACAAAGTGACAACATATTTTATTTACTGGCGAAAAAAAAAATCCAAACAACTTAATAGCAGAAGAGCTTTAATGTATTAATAATAATTTTTAAATCAGTTCTTAATAACTTTCCTGTATTACTAATTCTGCACATTTTGATCACGTTCAATGACGGTATCAATGAGTAAAATTCCTCAGAGATCTGGAAACACAGACTATTGAAAAGTGATTCCGGTTAAAAACAATATAGTGAAAAATATTAAATAAGATTATAAGTTCTCAATACCTCAATTAATTCTATTCCAAAAACCAGGCCATTATTTGGGAGCTGCCGTAAATAGCCTAATTATTAATTGCACGCCAATCTTTCATTTCCCTCTGTCAGGCGCATTTATGGAAAACACATCAAAATAAACAAAGCACAACAACTCGATTATTTTTGGGACAATTTGCTTTCCTTTTGCATTTAACAAGTGAATTATTGTCCGCCCACACTTTGAATTAAATCATAGTCACAGAGATCAGATAACTGCCTTAATGATTTTTTACAGATATCAAACCAAAAAAACCTGAAAATCCTGTGCTTCTTGCGGTTCAGCAACCGACCTTATGGTCGGTGATTTTTTGAGAGCAATCTAAAACAAATATTAAAGCATGTGTGGTTGCCATGGTTGCCTGAAGTGTACCAATTTGTAGTTCTAATTTCATCCCGATCAAATAAATTTTGATTCTGAATTTTCCTAGTATAGTTTTCTATACTTATTTATGATTTTTTATAGTAACCATGTTGAAACTCTGCATAACAGATTGAGGCGCTTAGAATTTTCTGTGGCCGTCTAAAGCCTTTGAAAACCTCAACACAGATACACAAGCAGCCAGACATCGGGTTATAAAATATATAAGTGACATAAGAAATCTATTCCCGTATATGTAAAATATTATTTAATGTGCATTGTGAATGACATAAGAAACCTATTCCTATAGGTTTGCCTAAAATTCTGAATATATTATTACTTGTTTATTTCTCGCCCAGACGCTACATGACATCCTTGTTATATTGCAATATAGTAAATATGCTTAACTTTTAATTTTTAATTAGACTTAAGAAAACTTTAAAAATAAAAATTAGAATTTAATCTTAGTAGCAACTAGTTGTTTATTTTTATACTCTCTATTTGGAAGCACAACTCTTAAATATTAGTTATACAATACATGTGTATTATTCGAGTAATTAATGTCACAGAAGATAAAAAAATGGAACTTAGCTTGAAATTATTGAAAAGAACATTTGATTGAATTTTAAAATTAATTTAAATCCCTTAATAAGGTATTAATTTAAAAACAACCCCCATTTCTCGCCATAGGAATGGAAATCCCATAACTTCTTCAGCGCTTCTCCCTTCTCCTTTTCTAAAAAAAAATTTTTAAGAAAGAGGCAAATTTTGAATTTTTATACTTTCCGGATGCCCATTGTGACATTAAAGAGCACAAAATAGCGAGTTAGAGCAAGCAAAATTAATTATGTGCCAAAAACCTTAACGCACACAAAACGATTCGACACCAATATTTGCATTGCGTTTAAAGGGCAATTTTATTTTATCGCACTCTTCACTATTTAATACCATAAACGTTATTTCTTATTCTTCAGTATGGTTCAGCAGAAGGAAAATATAAAATTTTAAATATCAAAAACCATACAATAAATTGCTGTCTGCAGAAGCAACAAAAAATTAATAAAAAAGGAATTTACTCATATCCGTTTCCTTTTTCGCGGTTTTCAATTCTTTCAATCTTTCTTATTCTTGCGTTGCTGTTAGATTTTTATAGGTTTCTGTTTTATAGCAAAATTCTAAATTGATTGTCTGGTAAGGTTTCTAATTTTTATTTTACTTTGTGATAAATATACAAACAGATTTTGAAGCACAAGTGGTTTGGAAATTAAAGCCTCAAGTACGAAATTTATTATAATGAAATTGAACTTGTAATGAATGCTAATTTTGTTTATGCAGAAAATGTTTATGTTTTCTTTTTTCATATTAAAAATATTCCAAATTAAGTTAGAACAAGAAATCGTTAGAAAAAAATTTTTGTAATCATAACTTTTATTAAATGACTGAATGATTTTAGATCTTTAGAATACATAAGTGTGGTGCTAAGCGTAAATAAAATTTTAATATATTATCGTAACTTGCAAAATCAAAACAAATAAAGATTTAAAAAGGAAATGAGTTTTCCAAACAGTTATTTTGAGAATTTTTTTTTTCGAAAAATGTTAATTGATATTTCTATAAAATTTTAATAATTCTTCAACGCTTCGACTACTCATGCTTCTCTCATAATAAGTGGGAAATCAAAACTTCTACCCCCTGTGTCCTTTTAAAACAAACAATATTCTAAAAAATAAGAAGGGAATATGAAAATACTGCTAGGATTCGGCAACATTAATTGTAAAAATTAAAAGAAGTTTGTTTAAATATGTTATACAGAATTGATATTGGTAATTTTCACAAAAAAAAATCAATAAAACATAACACCAACAACTATCAGGTTTTTCAACAAAACATTTGTTTTTCAATTGTGGCAACATCAAGAACATGATAGTTTTTGCATTTATTTTTTGACGTATTCGTAGTAGTTGCAGTGACAATTGTTACAATGAATTCAATTTCGCACGAAAATCGCATTGAAATAATTAAAATCCACTACGAAAATGGTGGTTCTATTAAAGTTATATATTGTGAAATTCGTGATATTTTCGGACAAGATAATCGGCTTTATGAACCCGCTTTTAAAAACTTGATCGTTAAATTTGAGTCGACAGTCACGATACTAATTGTGCGAGCACCAATACGTGTTCGACTAGGTCGTTCAACAGAAAACATAACAGTCGTGACCAACAGTGTTGAAGCAAATTCGAATTTGTCAATTCCTTGACGTTCTCAACAATTGGAGTTATCCAAAAACACCACATGGAGAATTTTGTGTAAGGATCATATTTTGAAGCCTTACAAGGTTCAACTAGTGCAAGAATTGCAGCCGACCGACCATTCATATCGCCGTAGATTCGCTTAATTTATTCAGGAACAACCGGCTGGTTTTTCTGGAAAATCATTTCTGTAGACAAGGCCCATTTTCACTGGTCAGGGTATGCCAACAAGCAAAATTGCCGCATTTGGCCTTCTTAGAGTGGTTGGCCATTTTTCTCGAAAATGAGGCTGAAAATGCGGTAACGTTAAATTAATCACGCTATCGTAAGATTCTAACAACTCATCAGTGGCCTATTATTGACGTCGTGAATATCACTGTAATGATTTCAACAGGACATTAAGTGCCCAGCTACATTTTGCGATTTAACACCACTGGATTATTTTTTGTAGGACTATCTTAACGGTAGAGTCTATACGAAGCCAATCGAGCCGATTACAGCATTAACACTCAAAATCCGTGATGTGGTTAACGAAATGAGTCCGGCATTTTACCAAAAATTGATTAAAAACATTCACGAAAGAATCGACATCTGTCAGCGTGGTCGTGGTGGACATTTGCCAAATATCATTTTGCATTCATATTTGCCGAAATTTTCTTTTAGTAAGACAATAAAAATTTGAATAATCTTAACATAAATTTGTTGTTGAAACAAACTTCTTGCTGAAAAACCCTTTACAATATTATAGCAACCATCATAATAAAAGGGAGCTGTTTATTAAAAAAAAATATAATAATTTTACCTTCCACATAAATTCTTCTATTTTGTTCACCCATTTTTTTAAAACACGATGTCACCTAATTTTGAATTTAAACTCATGCAGTCATGTTGATAATATTATAGTAAGTACTGTTCTATGTATATATGTGTGTAGTTTTAAAGTTTCTTTAAAGAGATTCGCACTATAAAAAACAAATCTGTTAGAATGGAACAAAACAACATTAAATTACAATTTCAAACTTTTCATTTCATTATTTTTCTTTAAATATTTTGTAAACTTTTTGCTCCTTCTTGTTGTTGTAATTTGCAATCTCTGAAATTTTGCAAAAAACTTTGGATTATTTATACATTGATAATTGTTAATCCCTTGAGCATGAAGTATAAGGAATTCAATTAACTTTTGTTATTGATGCAATAAAAATACTCGAAAGTGTCTGTACATTGATTTCGTTTTCTGTTTTTGTTTTTTTTTTGTTTTGTTGCTTTTAATCTTTTTTTTATTCGTTCTCGTTTCTTTGACAGCAATTTAACTTTGTAAGTAACTGACAGCACTAACAATTCTACCGAAATCTTATTGCACAAATGTATCAACCAGCTTATAGACAGATAAGATAAATGTATTGATTTATAAATACAGTGAAAGACAATAAAAAGGCACGCAAGTATTATGTCATTTTAGTTTTGAAAAGATCACAAATTTTAATGCTAAATGAGATTTTTTTCATTATAATGCGAGTGGAATATAAGTTTTAGCTGTGTGGAATGTAATCCATGTGCACGATTACTATTACTTCTAAAATAAAGTAACTAAAAAATTGTCTCTGTGTGTGACGACTTCAATAGGGGCTAAAACATGGGGAAGAAATGTTTTCGTTCAACTTTGAAAATACGCATATTTAAATAAAATATGAAATTTTAGTGGTTTCTGTTTTGTTTTAAAAGTTTTAGACTTTTTTTTTTTGTAATACAGAAATTTTTTAGAAAATCTTAGTTTTTTTAATTTCTTATTTAAAGATTAAATGCGCGTATTTGTAAAAAATTACTTTTTGAGTAAAATATTATATTTGGTATAAAATAAATAATAATAAATTTAGTGAATCTTTGATTTTTGGTCTGAATTTTTAAGTCCTGTTTTGAAGCGCATAAAAGTAATGCTATAGTAGCGGGTAGTAGAAAATGCCCTTTGTTACAATAATAATTATTAAGCAATTTTTAGTAATATTTGTGAATAACAAAAAAAAAGGTTGGACTTCTCTTAGTATTTTTGAGCAGATTTACATATTGATTTAATTTTATTGTATTCATTCTCACTTTTACCTTATTTGAAATATTTTCTAGTGCTACAACTGTTGCAAAAGTATTGTAACAACAAATATGGATTCAAATAAAATTGGCACGCAGATAAAATGTAGTAAAGAAATAAAAACAAAAAAAAAACATCCAAGTTAAGTGAGTGTAGAGAATTGTTAATGCAATCATGTGGAAAAGGAAATAAGTTGTGTATAAAGGATTTTATAATAGCATACACAACCAAAACATTTATTTAAATATTCATGGCTACATACTTTCAAAAACTTGTGTATGTTATTTATCCCTTATGTATTGTATTAAACTTTGCAAAGATTTTTATATAGATTGTAAATATGTAAAAAGTTAAAAAAAAAACTTGTTTTAAACTTAATATCTGTGGATGCATGTATACACATATGAAAAATTGTATGAACAGTTTTTTTCTTATTTTTTACAAATGTAATTGTGTAAAATTTTACAAATTTTAGATGAGAGTGTAATTTATTTCAGAGGAGTTTTCATCCATATTTGGGTTTAACTAAAACAAAAATTAATGAAAGAAACTTTAATTTATCGTTATTTATAAGCTATCAACAAATTATTTGTGAAACTTGTATCTAATTTGTCTAGACCTTTCAGCAGCGTCATGATAACATCTCTATTTATTATAAACTAGAAATGTAAATTTATAAAAGACTTGCCTTCACAAAGCTTGCAAAACCAAGTATATCTACTTCTTTTGAATTTGAAAATCAAACATTCAGGACTATTCAACACAGTCCAAATATTTTATTCTTTTGAAACTATTTTTGAAAAGTGGTGATATTTTTTGAAGTTCAGGCTTCCTAGAAAAAATCTTCAACTATATATGAAAAAATTTGCAATTTTTGTTTTAATTTAATTTGTATTGAATTTTTACATTTTTCCGCCAGAAAATAATAGACTGTTGTCAATTAGTTCGGTGTAAACCGTCAGTACAGACTGTTTGTTCGTTGTGAATGGCGAAGGCTTTCGATGTAATAACATCATTGTCAAGCCGTGTATTGGATTCACAAATATATACTGACTCACCATTACAGTCCAGAACAATGATCTTAATAATGATGTCAACACATCGAAAACACCGAAATGAGAATAGTACGAATTTCTTTTTTTACTATTTTTCTTGAAGACGTTAACTTACTTAAATTGATTTAACCGTTTAGAAACAGCTGATTGATCTGCAAAATATTTTGTGTGTTGTTGCAAAATTGGGCAATTCAATGCTCATAACAAACGAATTCAACAAATCACCAAAACAAAGTGGAAAAATATTTGCCGTCTGCAAATAAATTGTTTGATTTTTTGAAACATGGGGTGGCATTAAAAGTGATGTAAAGGGGTACGATAGTGTGTCTATTCAGCCAAAATAGTCTTCATATAAGTAGTGCAACAAGCTGTCTTAGTCGGCAACATATTTGAGCACATTATGGGAATATCAGATATCCCAAACAAAGTAACACTGTTCATGCATTGCACGTTATATTTCCCACATGCAGTTTAAATAACTGCATGAAATAATGCATCAAAAAATTGCCCTTTTTTGGTTTAAAGAGAAGTAGGACTTCAGGCAACAATGCCTATTTAGTCAAGTACCGTGCTACATTCTTTAGGAAAGGGATAGAAAAGAAATGAAACAGGTGGTGAAAGTAGAAGGATAGTCGGAAATTAATTGCCGTATAAGATAGCATAGCGACTAGTGACTATGCCTTCTGTGTGTACATGATGATCAGTGTGCTTCACATTGCACCCAAAATAGTTCTAATTTTAAATTTATTTACTAAAGTTACCACAACATGATTTAGATTATATTTTTATATTATTCCCATAGATATCAGGCTTTATATGGATTAACATAAGCTATTGTATTAATATATTAAGCTAAGTATAGAAATAAGAGCTTGAGTATAATATGGAAAAACCTTCTAACAAATAGTATACAAGAAGAACAACTTTTAAAAAAACGCAGTTAAATAAACACAACTTAGTAGCTCTCATAGCGGAGACCTAAGCCATATAAAAAAAAAACATTTTAAATTATTTCGAGTGTTATAATATGGTGATCCTGCTATTATTTTAAAAATTTTACAAAATTTTAGCAATTATAATTTTTGTATTCCGAAATTAAAACAAAAATTAAAGTGTATATAATCTATTCTTCCCACAATGTAACATGTTATGAAGATTTTAAACGCTTTCCAAGTGAAAGTGAATTGGTATTCTTTATACGCGCTAGGTATGAGATAAATAGAATTTATAAAAGAAGAGAGACTCTATTATGCATTACATCCATGATTAAATCTTTGGAAAAAAAATTGTTATAAATATTAATCAATTCCTTTTTTGTTTTTGTTATTTCTACCAAACTGTCTACCTGTCATATAAGAAAGAAAATGAAAGCGAAAATTAATTTACCAATATTGTTGCTATTGTATGCAAATTCATTTTTTAGTTTTCTTTGTTATGTCAAAAACATATTCCAATCTGCATATTTATTCACCTCTGTTTGTAAATTTGAAATTTGTTTTCAAATCCTTTAACACACATTTATGCAGAATAAAAGATGAGCTACAATTGTCAGTGATCAAAAATATGTTTGTTAGTTAAACTTAACAAATTTAGAGCATCTGATTGTTGTATTAATCTATTGATGTTTTAACAGTTATGAACACATGTTCCCATAGCCACTATACACACAAAGTACGTAAATTCAATATAACATTTTTCATGTAGATGCCAACAGAAATTATATGCAGTTTTTATTTTTATTTTGTTTGAAAAACAGAAAACATCATTGATTTCAAAGCCATATGTATCACGCTCGTGTAGTTTTGTTGTCAGTTATCAAAATTTTGAAAAACATTGACATAAAATATGAATTTGGCATGTTGTTTGTTATTAAGGAAGTACACACGAATATTTAAAAATTTCCATTAACTATTCGTATATGAACCTTTTAAAAAGTTTGCAAATATCAAAACTTGCCTAGTGAGCTGCTTTTGGCTGTTGAAAGAACGAAAAATATTTCTGAAAGCAGAACTTTTGAATGCATCGAGAATTAGTGGTGAAGTGATTATACAAAGATGTTTTCCCCTAGTTATCTATATATTTTGTATGAATTTTTATTTCATTAATAATGAAATTATTCTTGACATATTTTTTTAAAGTGGTCCTAATGTATGCACCTGCATTTTGTAGAACAGATTCTTAATTTTGCGTGTTAAACAAATCAAAAATAAATATTTTGGTATGAATTCTGAAAAGAAAAATGCATGGATTTTCTTTCTCTAACACCATGCTTTTGTGTAAAACAGAATGCATCTAATAATATTTAAAAAAATATACATAAAGGGAAATCTTATGGAGGTATAAAACTTCAAGTTGACAACACTTTTTTACCTGCCGACATTTTTAAACTCTCAAGTGATTTAGTTTGGTTGGACACTTAAACATGAATAGGCTGACAGAAAATGGTTAATAATACCCTTAACGGGATTATTAAGATTTTATGTTATTTATCGCTAGTTGCAAAAACAATCACAAGCAAAAACTACAACAGGCTGCAGCTTTGGGCACTGGTGTTACTAGGAAAGGAGTGTTTCAAAAAATTTATATTTTAAGAGCTACATATCGCTATGAGAAAAGGCGTATAAAACAAAGAATTTGTCGAGGAATACGTAAAAAACTTTAATGATTTGCCTTAGCGGATGCCTTCTTAAGGCACGTACTTAAGAAGCGTCAACAGGTAGATGTCAGAAGGAAATTTTTCATTTAAATATAAGAGAAAATTTAATTTTAATTTTTTCTTTAATTTTAAAAACGAAGCATAGAATAAGACTTGAGCAAATTGGTCTCAAAACAAGATATTCGTGGATTCTGCTTTCCATAAGTAAATTTTGTTTAGCGATGAAGCTCTCTTTCATTTGAGTGGATATATCAAAGAAGAAAACTGTCATATTTGGATGATGATAATCCTAAAAAATATGTTGAGTTACCATTACATCCAGAAAAACTGACTGTTGGGTGTAATTTACGGGCTAAAAGAATCATGGGTCTGTGCTTCTTTAAAAATGATGAAGTCTGATAACCACTATAGGGCTTGTTTGTTTCACCAATTAAATAACCATAATGAGCATAAGCTGTGAATGGTACCACATATGGTACCACATATCACACAACTCGTGCCACAATTGATTTATTATAGGAAAAGTTCGCTAACAGCATAGTTCAACGTATAGGATCCGGCATTTTCCTACAAGATCGTGCGATTTAACGCTGGTCTAAGCCGATAAGTCCGAAACGAGTAACCATTTGGAGGACAAGAGTTGTCGCATTCTTACCGGTATGCGATCACAAATGTTGGAAAAAGTCATCGAAAATTGGTGTACCAGATTAGGCTACGTCAAAGGTATCGGTAGCGGTTATATGCCAAAAATCATATTAAATTATATTATACGTTGTATATAATAAAATAATTTTCATATTTATTTTTTATTTATTTATTTATTTAATTTAAGTCTATGAATTTATAATTCTTACAGACTATTAGTACATATTCATTTATATATCTATAAAACTAATGAAAGCGGAAAAAAAAGAAAAAATATGACAATTATATGCAATTATTTAATGAAAACAAAATATTACGTTTTATAAGATTTTCATTTAAGGTATAATCAATACAATAGTATAAATTATTAAAGTGCTTACAACATCTAATGAAAGGATCAGAATCTGCATAGTTCGTTCTAAAATATTTAAAGTCCAACACAAAAATATATATTTTCAATTAAGAAGTTAGAGGAGGTATTCCCATTAATTGTATTTTAGATGAACATGGCATTAAGCATAGTTCTGCGACTTTCCAGAGATGGTAACTTAAGAGCAAGTCTAGATTTACAAGATGGTAAACATAGCGGGTTCCATTGTAGTCTACGTAAACAAAATATAAGAAATTGTTTCTGCACAGATTCAATTGCGTAACTGCAAGTTTTGTACTGTGGATCTCATATAATTGACCCATATTGACCCATATAGATTTTTCGTGATATAAGGATCTTCAAATTCCTTTGCCCAACGTTTAATGAAACCAAGCTGATATCTTGCCTTGTTCACAATTAGAGAAATATGTTGAATGAAATTTAGTTTATGGTCAAGTATAATTCCAAGATCTGTGATCCTGCAAATATTTTCCAGCTCATTGCCATCCAAAAAATATCTAACGTTTTAATGATTCCTTTGGAAGAAGCACATATATTTACATTTATCGAAGTTCAATTGCATTAGGTTCAATTCACACCAGGAGTATAAAGAATTTAAATCTGCTTGTAGCAGCATGTGATCATCATATTTATTATAAGTAAAAAATACTTTAACATCATCCGCATACATTAGTATAAAAGAAATTTTGATGACACCAGGTAAGTCATTGAGAAATAATGAAAAAAGAAGGGGTCCAAGATGGCTCCCTTGAGGAACACCAGATGAAACGGAGATTGGCTTAGAAATCGCATTTTTGTATGCAACATTCTGTTTCCTGTTCCCAAGGTATGAATTCATCCATTTTAAACAATTTTGTGTGAATCCCATATAATGTAGTTTCCTGATAAGTAATCCATGGTTAACCTTATCAAATGCCTTGCTAAAATCCATATAAACAACGTCAGTTTGCATTTTATTGACAAAACCACGATTAACCAAAGTTGTGAGTTGTAAAAGATTAGTAACAGTAGAAAATCCTCTACGAAAGCCATGTTGGCTAGATGATAATATTGAAGACACTTGATAGCACAAATGATCCGTAACTAATTTTTCAAATAGCTTAGGTATAAGACACTTGATAGCACAAATGATCCGTAACTAATTTTTCAAATAGCTTAGGTATTACACTCTGTTTAGCAATTCCTCTGTAATTTCTAATATCATTTTTTTTACCAGACTTAAACACCGGAATAATGAGAGAATTCTTCCATATTGCTGGAAATATACCAAATTTAATTGAGTAATTAAAAAACATTGTAAGAGGAGTTACACAATCCTCTGCGCAGTTTATAAGAATGCAACTTGGAACATTGTCAGGTCTACTCTTATAAGAATATTTTAGTTTTTTCAAACTATGAAGTAGAGATATTTTATCCAAACATGGCAGTAAAAAAGCCAGACTTCCCACATTGTGCATTGGTTGTCCATTAAAGTTAATATCCTGATCATCCGCATAGGTAGATGAAAAGAATTTTGCAAATAGGTTACTTATTTCAGTATTATCATCTGATTCTTTATGAACTTTCATACCATTTCAGATAACTTTCATATTTCACAGTTCCATACCTCTGAAACATATTTTATGTATGATATGTTATCTTATTTATGTACCCAAATATTTAATCTCATTTTGTAAAAAAATATTTGCCGATAATTTTATATTGCAGCAACAAAAACCAAAAAAAACGAAATTTTGTTTATAATTGATTTTTACACAAAATAGGAATATTAAATTAAGCAATAGTTGTATGGCTGATAATTTGTTTGCCTGTTTGTTGTTTCTAATTGTACTAGAATCCACTTTCCAACTTAATATTTATTGATAAATGTATGTTTGTTGCCCTCATAATAGATTTTATTAAAATGCTCTTTCTTGGTGGTACTATCCTAAAGCATCAATAAATTAGAAAAGTAGAATAGGAAACTAACAGCTATAGCAGCTTCAAACGAATGTGTGTTTTTTTTAAACAAGCAGCCTCGCAACACCGACTTAAAATTGAATATAACTACTGCAAAGCGGCTGTTCCTGTTCCCTTAACAATTCGAAATAAATAATTGGTGGTCTACCAATTCACTAGGGAAAAATTTCAGGTCATTTTAAAGTGGCAAATTTGACACTGGGATTTATATGACAATTAAGGTTTTTGAAAACATTTAAATATTAAGTGTGGGCCTGAATATGTTAGATGAGTATAACTTCATTAAAGTATTCAATTATTTACTTTTGTGTAAGTTGTGAGAAAATTTTGGTGAGACGGTGAAGGTAATTGAGAGATGCATATAAAATCAATTAACAGATAACTCAAAATCCCAGTATGTATTATTTTCATTAACCTGAGTATATTCGGCTGCATCAAATCTTATACAAATACTTTTTATGGACAAAACGAATTGCATTGTTACAAAATGTGATATTTTGGTTAAATTTAACAATTAAGAATATTTGTGAACTCATGAATTGTTGATATTGTTGAATATTAAAAATTTTGTATTACTTTACTTTGCAATATTATATAGCTTTAATCTCTAATTTAGCTGTAGTTTACTTTGCAGCTAAAAAACAATTTATCGTTCAGCCAATTTGAAGTGTAATCTATATACGTTTCAGCCATTGTACATATTTGTTTTTAAAATAATTTTCTCTCAAAAAAAAACGTAAGGAAAGCAATTATGTTTCCAAGTTATTTTATTTACCGAAGATTGTTTGGCATGAGTGTTAAAACAAAAAGACTAACAGCTTGAATATTGAACAAAAGAGTAGACAAGTTGTAGTAGAGAAAACTTTAATACTTTAAACATAACATGAAATACAATTAAATTCTTAAACGAAACTTTAACAATGAAAGAACTTTTATTATTATTTCTAGAGTTTAACTTGTAATCTTGTAAATTGACGTAAAATTATTTTAATTCTAAACTAATATTATTAGTAAATTAACAACTTTTAGTATGGCGTAAGTTCACTATTACGTTTAATTTCTTTTAGAGTTACGGTCAAATTGTATAAATTCGCTGGAGTACTACGGCAGTTCCTTTAAGGAATACATTTTTACCCTTTATAAAATGCAATCTTCGCTGCCCTAATAAGTATTGTCGTACCATATTCACTATTTCAATCCAGTCAGCTTTTTGTTGAATTATTTACAACAACAAGAATTTAAACACTCTACATAATATCATTCCGTGGTTACACCATAACAATTTTTTCCTTTTTATCAGATATACCATTGCCCACTGTTCCAATTCGAAGAAATTTTTGCATATCCCTGCACATTAATATAAAGTTTTTTTAGTTGGCAAGTTACATTGTAAATAATATTTACTCTGAGTGGGAGGTACGACCCACACTTCCCCAATTCAGGTGGTTTTTTGTTAGTTATGCTCATTTAGAATTTAAGCACTTTATAGTTCTCTAGGTATATGATAATAATTTTCAATTTTGTTTCGGATATCACCCTCAATTTTATAATACATAGAATTTTTCTGTGCGATATATATTTAAGATTATTCCTTTTCCAGTTTCCAAGTGACACTTTACTATATGTTTACTTTCTATAAATATAATATTATATTATATGTTATATATTTATTACTTGTCGTCAACACAGGTCCGCTCTGACCATCAGGCATTTTATAATACAAAACAATTTTCAGATTTCACCAAATACAAAGGATTGCCTTCACGTCATGGTTATTCGAATTCGGTGCTAATTTGGCTAGTTGGCCGACCTTTCTTTATGCATTCGTGTTTTTATCGCCAGTTGTAGTATGATGCAAAAATGATTTCATGCATAATTTCCGAAAATAGCCTTTTAAACTTTCTCGGCTGCAATTCATGCGAGTACCAATTTCCTCGCTTTTGAGTTAATTCCGAAGCTTTTAAACGCATGGAAATGTTTTGTTGTGTGACTCCCAAATGGTGAAAATTTGTTCACAAATTGATAACAAAAATAGTCAATAGTAGAATATAGAATATAGTTGTGGGTCATGTACGATCAATCACAATAAAACCCTCATTAGTTCTTTACTTACGCTAAAATGACAAAATAGAGAGAAATTAAATTTAACTAAATGCAAACTTTAATAGATTTAAGAAATTAAATTTAACTAAATGCAAACTTTAATAGATTTAATTTTTCTTTGATTATTCTTACAGGCGTTATTTGTCTAATTAAACCCTACCCAATATCCATATTTTATTATTCTACATATGTATTGCAATAAGTTTAAACAATGATTGCTTACTTTTTAAGTTTAATTTCTTTATATTTTTTAACTATCAACCCAAACCTTTTAATAGATCCCTTATTTATGCTTTGCCCCCCTACTTTATAAAAAATTTTTTTTTGTATATTTTCTTTACAATAAGTAATTACATATAAGCCAATTCAAAAAACATCTAAAGCAAATGGGTATGAGTTATTGATGTGTGAAAATAATTCATTCTAAACCAATGAATGTCTTAGAAATTAAATTAGAGAGTATTAAAATTTATAACTAATTCAAATAGTCAAATGGTGTAAGCATTATAAAGCTTAACAAATTACAGAATACTATCAAACAAAGTTATTTATTATTTATTTATTAATTGTATAATGCAATAGTAATATAAATAATTTGTTTTAAATTACTCATCGCCTGGCCGCCTTAGTTTTACCACACCTTCCCTTTATTAAGGTCAGATATTTAGTATAAAGAAAAGTTTACATTTAACATGATCTCACTCGTCGCTTTTACCTGAGTAATCTTTGACACATATTGTATCACTTAGGGTGTAACATATAGAGAAATATATCACACAAAACATTCATTGGAATAAAGAACTCCATACATGAATCAATTCTCAACAGTTGATCAACGATAATTAGATAATCTAAATCGAGCCCAATATATTTATTATTATGGTGTTTCAGTTATAGAAATATAAATCTGTTATATTTGATATTGCAAATCAAAAGTTGTTTTTATTTTACTATTATAACTGATAAGAAATTTCTTTCTAAGCAAACATTGACAACTGATTAAAATATTTTATTAAAAAAAAAACGTTCTGGCGAAAATTTAAAATAGAATAATTAGTACTGATAAAATTTTGTTAAAGAAAAATTATGGCATGTAAATTTCCTTTAGAGAAAGTATGATTTTTCAAATTGTTTTGTAGAAAAATTATGAGTGATGTTATTTTGGACAGAAAAATTATGATTAGAGAAATTGTTTTATATATAAACTAGCCTGCCCGTGATTGCTTTGCAAGTCGTTTGTGGTTTGGACATTATTCGATTGATTTTGGTTCGCGGTATAGACAAACAAAGCAGTTGGTTTATTCACACGTGAACATGAAACATATAATTGACCGTGCGAAAAACAGGGATCATTGCAAAAGCAATACGTATGGGGAACTGAAGCCGTTTAAAATCAAACGGCAAATCAGGAGGAATCATAGGAATGCGTTGTATCAACACATCCTCGCCCTTATATTTTCCTTTTCATCAAATTTTTCATGATTTTTTTGCCTACTAAACGTGCCCCATTGCAAAGTTGTGGCTGGCAGATATTTCTAAGCAAAATAATTGGTACACCAACTTTCACTTGTATGCGCTGGGGCGGCAGTCTAGGTAACTCAAGCAAATTTTAAAATTCGACTGGATAATTTTCAACATCGTCTTGATTGGTAACAGAGTCAACTGATTTGTAGGTAAAAATTTCACCGGGAATGTCATTCAAAATTGCCACATCAATATCCGAAACATCTGCATTTTTCGCAGCTAAGATAGCTCTTTCCCCCAACCAACCATAGTTTCTAAAATATCGTGCAATACCCGGAAATACGTTTGTAATCATGTGGTGGGGTCAATTGGAGTTGCGCCATTCACAATATCTAACAATTGCTTTGAAAAACGTTCGACTGGTGGATCATTTTGCAATAGAACACGCAAACTAAATACAAAATGCAACAGAATATGAAAAACAAAAGTCTCTATTTGTTTGCACATCCACTTGCTATGAACATGAGCATATTACGATTTGTATTGCCATCGCATTCTGTGCAAGCACACACCCACACACACAGGAACGTACAAATGAAAACACATTTCATATGATACAAAACATTGAGTCGAAATTTGCCTTGTTTCAAACACGCACTGTGGACGCACTATTAGGCGTAAATGCATCAAATAAAGACACAAACAAGCGAACGACCATTACGAAGGTACCATAAAATTTCGTAGAAATCCGACGGCGCATTTCGTCAATTAAAAAAAAATATGTCTGTTGAAAATATTTTTGGTACAAAAGTATGTTTTATAACTTATCTTTTTAAAGAACAAAAGGAAAGGGGTTTTCAACAAGAAGTTTGTTTTCTAAAACAAAAAATTTTGCTATACACAATTCAAGTTTCTATTGTACTACGAAGAGAAAAGTTCGGCAATTATGAATGATAAATTATAACTGGCAAGTGTCCACCATGATCACGCTGACAGATGTTAATTCTTTCATCAAAGTTTTTAATCACTTTGTGGCACACGGATTTGGAGTTTTAAGGCTGAAATCGATTCGATTGGTCCGTATAGACTTTGTCCTTGATATAACATCACAAAAAATAATCCAGTAGTGTTACATCACTCAATCGCCAGCCAGATCGCTTAACTGGTGGTTGTCATGCAATTAAGCGATCGGAAAATTTGGTTTACAATAAATAAATCGTATCATAGGCTGTGGGACATGTTCAACTGTCCTGGTGCAACCACATGTCAGTGATATACATGTAGTCAATAATAGGCCAATATTCCATTTTTAGCGTATCGAGATAACGTAGTCCATTAATCGTTAGAATTTTCGGAATCCCAAATGCGTCAATTTTGCTTTAACACTGTGGATCACTACTGCGATGTTTTCAGTTGAAAGACCCGGTTAAACACGCGTTGGTGTTCGCACATTTTGTAATGAATTGAATCAAATTTTTTAGTCACTTTTTGCAGCTACAGAAAGGTATGTACTGCAAATAACTTAAGTATCTTGCATTCATGATTGTAATTTGCTGCAGTAATATTGAAGACATGTTTCACGTCTTTTTCAAATAACGTGATTAAACAGTATCATTCAGAAAATAGCAAATATAGAAAGTTTTAGAAAAAGCATTTAGTAATCTTGTGACTTAAATATACATATAATGTTCTGTTATCCAAAATAAGATAAGAAAATTTTAATGTTGGTTCTAGGCTACTAAATAGTATCTTAATATGTGTTTCTTAATAATTTATGAAAGAATGTTTACGATAAACCTTTCATTTGTACATATGAGGTTTGATCTTATCCTATTGGCAATATAAATGGATGAGTATGCGTATATTAAGTAATAAATGAAGATGAGAGTGAAACAATTAACTAAAAGACTAAAAACATATTAATTTTTTTCCTTTCTCATGCTTTCTTTATTTATGAGAAGAATATCAGGGCACATGGTGCTATTGCAAGACATTTCAAGCTTTTTAATTATAATGATAATGTTAATTATTTCTATTGTTAAAACATTTTATTTATATATTATCGCTATGAAGTTTGACGGCGCTATCTTGTATTAGAAAAGATATCTTAATTAAAATTCAACAAATTTCAAAATTAATTTTTACGAAAAACTATAGTAACGGCAGCAATAATTACATCAATTTAGAGTTAATTCCATTCTTTATTCGAGTAATTCATATTCACAAATTTAATTAAAATTTGCAGGCAATTAAAATATTTATTTATTAAAATCTTTTATGTTTTTTATTTTTTTAACACTAGGTGTTTGTTTGTAAAAACTGTTAATTTTAAATAATATTTAATATTTCGCGAATTATTGAAAAATAATGTATGGAAAATAAAAATTAAAAAAGAGCTCGTGCTTAAAAAATAAAATACTAATAAAATATTAAAAACGTTAAATAATTATAATTATTATTTATTAAAATTTCTTCATTTGAGAAAAAAAAAATTAATCACAAAACTATTTTTTCATTAATTGACTACATTTTTTAAATTTTATACACCGATTTGCCTTATTTGGCATTTTTTTGCAAAGTGTTTACATACCAATTATGGCAAGAATTATTTATTGAAGTTATTAATTGTTATATTGGTAATCTATGATCTTTTGGTTTTTTTATATT
This sequence comes from Trichopoda pennipes, assembly GCA_030448955.1. Taxonomy (NCBI): domain Eukaryota; kingdom Metazoa; phylum Arthropoda; class Insecta; order Diptera; family Tachinidae; genus Trichopoda; species Trichopoda pennipes. Next base: position 1,573,083 of record JASKUP010000038.1, read on the forward strand.
TATGAAAATAATTACACTTAAGCTCAGTATCACTTACAAAAAATAATGTGTTTATTAAATCATTTTCTACTTAATATTAATTTCACAAATATTTCTATCATCCTTTTTTACTATTGAGGATCCTTAACTATTTCATGAGGCTTGTGAAATTGAAATAAATGAAGAAAAACACGCATTTGTAATCCTTCAAAGGAGACAAGAAAAGCTTTCATTAAGTAATAAAAAAATATAATAAAAAGAAAAAACAATCAATTGTTATATTCCTGCAGTTGTTAAGAATATTGAACAGATTAGTTAGAATCTTTAGTATTATTATGTGCATAAAGTGCAATATGTTGTTAAAGATGTAACAGCACCCTAAAATGAATTTTGGATTTTTTTTAACCTATAAAAGAACGAAACAAAAATATTTCCTAAGTTTCGCGATTGTAATATGTTTTAAAATTAAGAAGTTTCTACAATTCTCTTAGCTATAAAGGGTCCGCTAAATAACTTTTTTTTTTGTTTTAAATGCTATAAACAAGACTACTGCATATTTTCTCAAATTTCCTTTTTTATTTGAAAGTGCAATTTCATTCAAATGGCTGCCTCGGCTGGCCATGCTGTAGCCTACATGATCGGTCCAATTTTTAGGCACATTATCGATTGTGTGCAACTGTATTTCAATAATGGCTTCACGAATATTGTCCTTTAAAGCGTCAATTGTCTCTGAATTGATGCAAAACATCGAGTGTGGCTTCGGCTGTGTGGCATGTAGTACCGTCATGTTGAAACAGAATGTTGCCAATATCCTCATCCTCAATTTTGGTGAACAAAAATTCGTTTAACATGGCCCGTTAACGATCGCCATTAACTGTAACGGCCACTCCTTGCACATTTTCGAAGAAAAAAATGGAAAGCTTTTTCGTTTTTAAATTCTTTACTTTATAATAGATTAATAGATAAATAAATATTTTTTTCTCTAGTAGAATTTTCCTAATAGGAAGTGTGACTTTGTCATTAAGACCGCTGATAAGTTCTAATATTTAATATCTAACATACGGACAATTAATTAAATTTATTAAAGATTACTTAAGTCTGAGAAAAAAATAATATATTTTCGAGACTATGGCCCTTTGTCTCTGGAATTGAGATTTATTCCGTTTTTCACCCAGTATTCTCCTAGATGTTGTCAAAATGTTAATAACAGTTATAATGACTATATTAAGTACTAACAAGTATATCATGTCCATCAAATGATATTAGTCAATCTTAGAATTTAGTATGTTGCAACGTAACGATCTGTTGGGTTGTGTAATAATTTTATATCTGTACAAGAGAATGAAAGAAAAGTCTGCTATTTATTTTGTTGTGCTGTCAACATAAAGCCTATCAAGGAGAAAGGAGAGTGCATATATTTTGGAAAATTTTTTTTTTGTATCAGTTGTAACTTTTATTTGTCATTGCATATGGATGCTTAAACAACAATAAATTTTAAGTAGGAATTATGATGGGAAAATATGTTTTTTTGTTGTTTTTTTTGTTTAACTCGTTTGTGGCTTGCAGTATGTCTTTATTACTGCAAAATTATGTAGATGTACAACAACAAATCAATAAATAAATTCTTATAAAATTTATAACAAACGAACATAAAGCAAGAAAAATGCTTTAGTTGTCTTTTAAAATATAATATTATGGGTATATGATTTATGATTAATTTGTTAAGCTTAATTTGTTTATCTTTGTATAAATAATCTACCTATATTATAGTGTGTGCATTGATTTCTTTTTTTTTCATTTAAGAAAATTTTTCGAAATGATGTTCTAATGATTGTACATAAATTAATTTAATTAAAACCACAATTATAACTTTTAGTGTAAATAAAAGTTTTGTTCAAGGTTTTGCAAACATGCATTTACTATTGCAATAGTTGAGTTTTAAAGAATATTTTGAATTTCTACTTTTAATATGTATATGTATGTATTGTATATTCATGTGTATATGAGCTAGTGTTGATACAATATTTATAAATTTCTTTATAATTACACTATTAATCAAAAGAAAACTTTATTTAACTTAAGATATTTTTTCCAAACTTATAGTGCACTGTGATATAAATACATTGGTACTACTCAAAAAAAAAAAAACTCTTAAAACTCTGAAGACAATGTATCAACGAATATCGATTATACAATTAGCAAAAGACTCCAAACTTTAATATAAATATAAAACAAAACAAAAAATTAGGAAATAAACTTTAATATATTATATTAAAAAATTTTAGCATTAATTCTCAACCTTAAGTCACAAGCCAGCATTGTGCTCCTTTTGTGACTGGATATTTGTGCACAGTTCAGTTGCTCCAGAATAATTTTGGTTTATATATGTTTAACTACTGTTAGCGTTTGTCATGTTGCCGCTAGTATTGTTAGCGTTGTTTTTATTGCTTTTGTTTTAAAAAACGAAATAAAACAAAAACTAAGAGCGGAAATGAAATTCAGTTGTGGCGGAAATAATATTTTCCTGTTATTTCTCATTTAATATTTTTCTGACGACTGTTGGCTCTGTTGTTTTTCAGGATTATTTAAAACATAAAAAAATAATCATAAAAGCCAAATGTAAAATGGACAAAGACCTGATGCAGTCAGTTTGAAAAAATAAATGAACATAACAAACTTTAAGAAATTACTTTTCGCATTAAAATATTAATTTTTGGATAAAAGTATGCCAACATGTTAGAGAAGAAAAAATTACTTTAGAAAAAGCATTAGTTCTACATATTTACAAGATCTTACATTATAAAAGGTTTTTTTTTAGAAAGAAACTTGTTTTCTAAACCAAAATAAACCAAAAAATTTACATTAAGATGATTCAAATTGTTGTTGTATTACGAAGAGAAAAGTTCGGCAATTGTGAATAGAAAATGATATCTGGCCACGCTAACAGATGTCAATTCTTTCATCAAAGGTTTTAATCACGAATTTTGTGTTTTAAGGTTGAAGTCGATTCGATTGAATCCATACAGACTTTGTCCTTAACATAGCTCCACAAAAAATAATCGAGTGGTGTTAAATCACACGATCTAGCTGGCCACTTAACTCCTGATAGTAGTGAAATAATGATATCGAGAAATTTGGTTTGCAACAAATTGAATGTTTCATTGTCTGTGTGACATATGATGCTGTTTTGTTTTTTTTTTTATATTTACAAGGTATCAGTCATATGGCACTTGGCCCATAAACGAGAACGGGTCTTATTGTTTTAATGATGTAACAATAGTGAATTATTATTATTATTATTACTATTATTGTGAGTTAAGTTTAACTTTCTCAACTTCATGAAGTTGAAAAAGACCTATACCGGGCTATGCCAAGGTATTAGGCTCTGTTGGGGCGTAGACCATGTTCTAGCCCGTTCGCATCTGGTTGCTGGAGGAATCGAAGTACTATATTACACGTATTCAGGATCACAGATTTTCGCATAGTCTGCAGAACATCTTGTAGAATGTGTTTTTCCAGCTGCATGATAAGGCTTTTTGGTATCAATTCTGTGGCGGATAGTATTATTGGCGAGATATCCACTCTTTCCACATGATACGTTGTTTTCAGTTCGTTTGCTAGCTCCGTATATTTTTGAATGCCGATTGAAGGTTGTTGTTGAGTGGGACAGCTATATCAAATAATATAATCCTTTTACCTAGCTTATTAAACAATACGATGTCCGGTTTGTTAGCTCGCATTGTGCGGTCTGTTATCATAGGCCTGTCCCAGTACAGCTTAGAGCTGTTGTTTTCAAGTACAGGTGGAGGTTCGTATTTATAATATGGCAGCCACTGTCCGACAAGACCATACTGCATGGCCGGGGCTTGGTGAATTATTTTGGCCACTTGGTTATGTCTCATTGTATAATCACTCTGTGCCAGGCTCGTGCATCCGCTATGACGTGATCGATGGTTTCCGCAGCACTCTGACAGCGGCGGCATAAGTCGGATTGTATATTTTCACGCAAAACGAACTTGCGGTATTATTATTATTATTCTTATTATTATTATTGCACAAGTTGTCGACAAATTTTTGCAGCAAATGTTACACTGACACTAACGACAACCAGCATGTATAGTAGAAGTTGTTTTAATAGGTGAGAATTAACACATATACACATACACATATGTATGTATATGTTTCTTATGTAGCTTTTATCAGATCGGGCAACTTTACGAAATTCAATAACCATCTAAACAAGAAGAAAATAAAATACTTAAAGCAATAATCATAGAAGAATATTAAAAATTAGGTACTTTAATTAATTGCTTAATTCCCAATTAATCTTTTAGCACTATAGCATCAATTTTGTCAAAGTTTTCAAAATATAATATCAAATAAATACGAATAGTTTCTAGATAATATATAGTCGAGTAAATTCGTAAAATAATCCCACGATTGTTCATACTCTCCTCAAGTTACGTTGCAGTTTTCTGTCAAAAGCTATCATGCAAATAGAATGACGTAAGTTTTGATAGGCTTTAACTGAATGTGTTATTGTTGTTGTTCCAGTTAAGGGTGGAAAATTCAAAAAGTAGTTATTTATTGACTCATCCTCGCATCTATTAATTTAAATTATTATTAATTTAAAATAATGCTGTTTTTTTTTCTAAAAACACCCTGTCGAGAAGATTCTTTTAAACTTCTTAAAAATATCTACACTTTAAAAATTTCAATCAACAAGTCATAACAACTTCATTGTAAAACATGAGAACCAAAAGCTGACATATATACATACATAAACATGTTCAACATGAATTTATCGTAGTGTAAAGTTTATTTCATATAACACTCAAGCAGTAGCACTGTCCTTAATATTGGTGCTTTAAATGTTTACAACATCACACTTCAAGGAACATCATAAAAGAATAAAAGAACATTTAAAAATAATGGATGAATAACAAAATGGAAGAAAGAAAGCCATTATGTAAAATATGTTGTTTGGTATTTATACAGAAACAGCCAACAAAAACAATAAACGTTTTAAAATGATTATCCGTTATGCGCTATAATACATGTACTAATCCTACCTTTGTGGAACATAAAGTCCATGATATTTCGTGATAAGATTTACATCTGCACCTGGCAGTGAGCCTTAATCAGATGGTGGTCATACCACTGTGAGTGAAAAGCAGCGCCACTCACGCCCTATTGGGCCGAAGTCTAATTCTGGCAACGGGTCCTTCCTAGTAGCAATTTCAATGATTCCAGAGCAGGGCTGCAAGCCACCACTCCTTGCTGAAGAGCTGGAGACTATCCATCTCCTGTCCAGAACACATGTCTAGCATGCTCACTGGATCTAGGATCATTCTACCAGGTAGGTGTTATTAAAAGTGAAATGATCCTGGCCACCATATAAAACTGACCTGTTATGGAGCCGCGAAACCACAACCACCAGGATACTTCCAAAGGCCAGCCTCAGTAATCAGTCAAAGAAACAGCTAAATGCCTAAAGAGACAAATAGCGGAAACTCTGCGGGCTACTGATTCCCGTGGAAATAACGTGGAGCTTCCAGTTGTACCCTTGCTGACTTCAGGGGACTGGGCTCCCTTATACCCCCAGTTGCACAAGTCTAGATAGTCGAAGTATTACAAAGTCCGATAAATGTGACCCCGGGGGGGAAAGTCCATGATATGAATCAAGTATTGTTTTTTTTAGTCCATGATATTAATGAAGTATTGTTTTTTAGCACCAACTATTCTACAATGGCTTTGGTAAAATGTTCTTAGCTTTTCCCTTTTAGAAGAGAATAAGCTGTTGTGGCAGCTAAACGTTCGATCAAGTCCGAACCGTTTCTTAGCAAAGATAAACTAAACGTTGAAAATAAACCATCGCAACTGTTGTATCCCCCGTTCTTTTGTATTTGTGACTTTTAATAGTTTGCTCTGAAGGAATCCATATACTTACTATAATAATTAATAAAACCCTGGGCACATCGTGATTAAGACTATTGGAAACCATATCTCAGCTTCATAAGCGATAATCTTATTACGAAGATATTATTATAATAAAGAACAGCTTCAGTGTAATGCGAATATGGAGATAAGGTGACCAGTTATTTAGGCAACAAATGTTTTGAATTTTTATACCACAAGCTAAAATTTCAGCAACTGCAGACGGACATAGGTAATAAAGTAGTACAACAGTTTACTCTTTATCATATCATGCGAATTATCTAGATCAGTATTTCATCTGCAAGTTTAGGACATTGACCACCCCGTTACAACACCAACCTGGCTTTAAGAATTTCCTGGCACTATTATATTTGCAGCAAGACTTCGACTTCAGAAGGAATAGATTAGAGAACAACTAGTTTCCTAGTACTCCTCCATGACAAACACAGCCTTTTTGATTTGAGGGACGCAGTAGAAAATTTTGTTAACGCTATATCAAAAGGATAAACTCATTTGTTTAGGCAATGAGATAGTTTAGATCTGAATCTAACTTCTAGGATTCTGAACATGTGCAGCATTTCTTAATAAGGCTTTACTAAAAGCATGCAGTAGGAGGTGTTATTTTCATCCTAAATTAAAAAAATAAACTTTGCAATCCCACTTAAGAATGGTGGAACTTTAATTAAATTAATTAAAAAGTACGGACAATTTCCGCTGTGGACTTAGGACATTAATTATCAGATTGGTTCACTCAATTGTAAAAATAGAAAATAAATAATTATAGATCCAAAACTTGTTCGATGTGTAGCGTCTTCAATAAAGATGGGATATACAATAAAATCTTTTGGTTTTCCTACATTGAAACGTGCTGAAACTTATAGAATTCTTAACGTTAATAACATTTATTCATGTACTTCTAACAATTTATTACCAGGATTACTATCGCCCTACTGTCAGTCGTGTCGTGAGTTATATAATGATTATCACGATAAAGTTTTATATGTATGTGATGAAAGTAATGGCTATAGGGTACTTGAACATAAAAGCCAGTAGAAGCTTAAAAAATTGTAATTGCGTTTTGTGAAGTAAATATATGTTTAAAATATAAAAACAGTATAAATCAAAGTAAACAATACACTGCATTTTCTTTAATAAATATTATCACTGTATCAGAACTTTTAGTGGTAATACTGCTATTTCTTTCTCTGAAATCTATTAGAAATTTAATTTGTTTTCTTTCTTTTTTTACTGAATGCTTTAACACTTGCCAAACATACTTTCAGTTGCTTTCATTCAACAAACAAAAGGCAACAAAAGCAATAACTTTAATATTGTCTTTCATGTCTCCTTATATGTGCCTGTGTTTGAGTATTGCTGCTAAAAATCAACAATAATGAAAACAACGTTAAAAAAGTTAAACTTTTTCCCGTTATAACATTGTTATTCGTTTGTGTTGGTATTATGTGTTTTTTGCTCTTAGTACCGCTGCCACAGTGGTGTTGAAAGCAGCCTTTTTGCCTGCTTCTTATGTATAAAATGTTGCTTATGCATCGATGTGATGTGTTTATAGTGGTAACGCAATCGTGCGTTACCATTTTGTTTTTGTTGCTTTTTCTTAAAACATTTTAAATTTCTATATATTTTCGTTTAAACAAGTCATTTCTTTCATACTAAAACGACAGAGTTTAAATAAATAAAATCATTATGTTGATATAAATGTATACAATTATATTATGATTGCTTTTACTATATAATTATTAGTAAATAAAATTGAAAAGTAGCATGATATATAATTAACTTATTATAACTAAACACAATCTTCTGAAGAAGCTTTCCAAAGGAAAGCGAAATATTGAAAGAAAAAAAGAAAAAGAAATCGTTATAATTTAAAGGACCGAGTAAAAAGATTAAAATTTAATAGAAATTATAAAAAAAGGTCGAATAAAACTGAAAGTAATTTATAATTTTTATATATATATTTTTTTAAACATATTTTTAAAACAATTGCTTCGTTATTATTCACAATTTGAATTCAATTGGGTTTAATAAAATTATATAAAACAATAAAACTTTGGTGTTTACGGTGATTATACCATCAACTCAACTTTAATAATGAATGGAGCCTTTGGATTATTTGGCATGATAAGATCTGATATTTCAGCCATTAGTTGTGAAACCATGAGATACTTGCAGGCAGTACCCGAATATGAATCATATTGGTTTTGTAATTATGTTATGAAGCAGAAGATGCTGATCATTAAAAAAACTGCTAATGTACCACCTAGATTAGAAGCCTATTTAGAATAACTGGATATGGATCGCCTAGCAGGAACACTACTAACGTGATGCAAGTTAAAATTTCCGCTTCAACAGCCGTGAGCCAGTGCTGAAGCAAATCCAAATTTGTCAATTCCACGACGTTCTCAACAATTGCGGTTATCCACAATGCGAATTTTGCGTAAGGATTTGACTTTGAAGTCTTAAAAGGTTCAACTTGAGTAGGACCAATCGGCTGGTTTTTGTGGAAAAATTATTTTATCAGACGAAGCCGATTTCCACTTGTCAGGCAAATGGGGTGCCTTGGGGCTTCTAAAAATCTTAGAGCGATTATTGAGAAGCCTTTGCATACGTAATCTGTTACCATATGGTGCGCCATGTGCTCTGGAAAAATGAATGGGCCGTTTTTTTCGATGAGACTGGAAATGCCGTAACGGTCAATGGATCACGCTATCGTTAATAACTCAATTTTAGCCTATTATTGATGACGTGGATATTATTCACATGTGGTTTTAACAGAATGGTGCCACATGTCACACAACCAATGAAAGAATCAATTTATTACAAACTCAATTCTCCGATCGCATAAATACACGACAATCAGCAGTTAAGTGGCCAGCCAGATGGTCTGCTTTAACACCACTGGATTATTTTAAGGACAGAGTCTATAAGAAGCCATCAAAATCCATGATGTGATTAACGAAATAGGACAGCCATTTTGTCAAAAAGTGATTAAAATCTTTGACATCTGTCAGCATGGTCGTAGTGGACATTTGCCAGATATTAGGTTTAATTCATAATTACCGAACTTTTCTCTTCGTAATTAAACATTTTTTGTTTTATGTTGCTTAAGAAAACAAACTTCTTGTTGAAAAATCCTTTACTATCTAGATTGGAAGCCTAATTAGAGGAATGGGATGTGGACCGCCTAGTAGGAATGCTACTAAAATTATGCAAAGACGGTTTAAGTTGACACTAAGCAAAAATTTATAACTCCGTCTCTTAGGTTATGTGTGTATATAAGTATGTCACCCAGCTGATGGCCCAAAAATATGTTTAATTAAAAAACAAAATATCACTTTGTTAAAGTTGGCAATATAAAAGCTTAATCAATTTAAAAGCGTGTTTTGCTTAAAACGTCCGATTTAATAAAACTTAAAAAAATAACTCTTCTTACCTTCTACAAGATATTATTCCTTTTCGTCTCTGGCTCCTTTGTATAGAAAGTTACTTGAGTAGAAATTATTAAAAAAAAAATGATTTTACTAACTTTGCAGTTATTGCTGCTGTTTTTACTAACACTTGCTAAAGAGAGAGAGAGAGAGAGAGGGAGATTGTGTATGTTGATGGTGGTTATTCATGCATACTTTTACACTACAAAATGTTCAATAGCTCTTTACTGCAATAACAAAAAATCAACTTTCCATACAAACACATGCATGCACTATCGTTTATTTATATATAGAAGTTGTTTTGTTATTTATATAGACATATTGAATTGCACTAGTATGTGTCTAGTTTTGTGTTTAGTTTGAGTTTTTGTTTTTTATATTTTTATAGCAAAACAAACCATCATACCTGTATATTGTTGCATGTCATGTTATCGTAAAGCAATTGCTGTTAATTATAGACGTCAGTTCGTGCATGTATTTCCAAGTGGTAGTCAAGTATTTGAGCATTTTGTTAAATATTAAGGAACAAAAAATATGTATGTACGCATATACATACTGAAACATTTTAAAACACTTCTTAAAGCGATACACCTAAAATAAAATCGAAGGCAGCCTTAAACCAGAAATAACTACAAACTGCAATCTTTTCAAACAATTTGCTGTGCGGTTTTAAAGAGGTTAACTTTGTTGAGAAGTTTCTGCAGTTATTTCCTTTCTCTTTGCTGTTTTTAATACGGATATAAACATTTTGTTAAATAGTGCCTAGGAAATTCTATCAAAACATAAAACTTTGTTTAAAAATTTTCAATAACATGCCTTTACTTTCAATACATAGTTAAGTGCTAATTAAAAACAGTAATTTGAAAAAGAAAACTAAATTAGTTTAGAAGAAAATTTTAATAACACAAAAAGATGCTACTATGCAAATAAATATGGTGAAAAAATTTAAACCAGCATTAAAATTAAATATTTTTAAGCATTTTTAATGACATTCTTATCTTTAAACCTAAAGTCGATCTCAAATCTTATGTACGTCAACCAAGGGTGTTAGTTCTTAGTGAAAATTTTGAAATTTGTTTGTTTCTCTCTCTTGCCTAACGTGCAAATAAATGTAAAGCTCCTTGGCAATTTGGTGAGTTTATCCATTTATTTGCGATATAATGCTTAATTGTCGTCCTTTAGTGTTTTAGCTTATTGACTAATTCTACAACACAACTTTTTATTTTTGAAAAATTATATAAGATTAAACTAACTATTTTCCATTTTCTCAGAAAAAATATGAAAAAGAATCCAAAAAGTACTAAGTAACATTAAACAATTATCACTATTTTTTGCTTTTTGTGTTCTTATACGTTTTTGTAAAGTTGCAAAGCAAAAGAAGTGCGAAATTTAGGTTTGCGACCAGCAGTTTAAGTTCACACCTTCCGAAAACTCCTAAATGCGAGACCTTCTCTCTCGCCGAGCCACTAGCCTCAACTAACTTAAAGTAATAAATAAATATATTAAATATTTTTCTATAGCGCTCGCTAGTTTTGGTTACCATATCTTCATCCTGCAAAGAGAAGAAGTCACTCCGGATGCCTTCACATATTTTTTTATTCACCTTTTTCGGATTGTTACTGCTAGAATTGCGTCATTTCCTTACTTAAAGGTTATCGTCTTTGATATATAACATAATTATATTTAACATATAACTTAAATCTTATTTACCAAAATTTGATGCTACAAACCTCTAAGAACAGGCAAAACCTTATTTATAAATTATTTGTCTAAATAAGCTAAAGCGAGTTGATGACTTTATAAAATATATCACTATCTGTCACAATAAGTTAAAGAACAGAGAAAGACTACTAGGATTTCGCTGTTTAAAAATAACGAAGGAAATATCTTCAGCTCTTTTATTAAATTTCGGCATAAATGAATGTAACACAGATTCACGATTTCAAGAGATTATCAAACCAATTAATAATTTAGTCAAACTATTTCACCTTTTGAAAAATTATTATTTTTCAAAATTATTATTTTGTAAGGCTAAGATAGGCTAAGGTGATAAAAGAAATCTCCGCTAAGATATCCAGAGGCCTCATTTTTATTCCCTTCATTTTACCAAACTGAAAGTCATTTACACCCTATACGTCTATTACTTAGCTAGATCACGTACTATATGAAGTCGCGTACGTCTTTTTGATTTGACTGATATATCTATCGCTTAGTCATATATGCCTGGAGCTTTTCAATATCGAGCTGACAAATAATATGCTCGCAAGTATCTTACTTCTCTTCGTCCTCGTACATTCTATACAAATTGCTATGCATCGTTAACCTATCTAGTGGTTCTCGCTGTAATGGTACACTTACCAGTGATCATAACTAAAACTATTTTCAGAACTTACTTGTCGAAATTCAGAATCTGATTGCCTTTTGCACTACTAACTTTCTTAAATTCCCAAAACTAATTATTTCTTCTCACTACCACATAGGATAGAAGCCTAAAATATTAAATAATCGTTGTCTTCAGTGCTTCTACTTTCTTTCCATCTCTCTCTTTCTCTCTTTCTTACTGACCCATTCTCCTTTCTGCTGAGTCCTACAAGTACGTTGCCAATTTTGTTATTCTTAGCAATATATCGACGATAGCTTAATTTCTAATTAAATTTCTGTTCTTAAATATTTGTCTAGGCGTTAAAAGTGATAAAAATTATTCATTTGGTTAATTTGTATATAAAAATTAAAAATTATAAAATAAATACCGATTTTTGAATAACAAGGAAAAAGAAAAGAATTTAAACATATTTATTTTTTCGGTACCTTTTGATAAATCCTATTGAAAATCCTTGTTCTTGAAAAACAACATTTTTTGCCTTTTTTGGTACTACTCGTAATTAGGATGCCATTGTCTTCTGGGCCACAAAGTGTTGATAATTTTGTAGTGCGCTCACATTACACGAATGTTAAAGACATTTTATTAGAAATATTTTTATAAACCTAGTTCTATTACATTGTAGCATGCCAAACAAACAGGCATAAAAAAATTTATAGTTTGGTATTAAATAAATTTCGAAAGAAATATTAAACCTTTAACGAAAAATATTCAAAAAATATAACCATATTAGGTTTGAAAACCGCTTTACCACAGTTACTTGCCACAGCCGTAAATTATACTCATATTCTCTAAAGCAAAAACAAAAACAAACAAAAAAACCCAATACGAAAAGCCAAACTCCTAAATCTTGCAAAAATTAAAAGAAAAATCAGAATAATTTCAAACTGCAAAAAGCAATTTTTTCTTAATATTAAGAAGCCACAAATAACTTAACTTTAGTTTCTTAAACTCTATCGGTTACTTAATTGGTATCTACTTTAATCCTTTGCAACATGTATAACAGTGGGTGTTCCTTTACAATTCTAAGAACAATTTTTAAGGTTATGCAATGCAATTGAAATTGGAAAAGAGAAAAAAGGAAATATTTAATTCTTTTCTTCGTTTTCTTAACTAATTTACAACTTTCTTGTAAAATTTTGTATTTTTATTTTATGTTTCTATGTTTGGCATAGAAAAACTAACGAGATAAAAAAGGTTAAAGAGTGAGGTATACAAAGACTAATAACTGTTGTTTTCTATTCTAGAGGATTTTTTTTTCATTTACTTTTGTTTAGTTTCTTTTCTTATCCTTCTACTTCTTCTTCATGTTTATTATAAACATTCCCTTTCAAGACTCTCGAAGTAAAATGTTTAAATATGTGCTTTATCTGTAGCATATTTGAAGGGGCATTGATATGAAAAACTAAGAAATATATAAGACATTAAATAAAAGGAATAACTGAAAATAATATTTGAAATGTTAAGATGTACATTGTTGCATTTAATTATTTTTTTCTATTCTCAAAAATTCTTCATACACAAAAAAAACAGGAATTACATCTTATGTTTCATTCCCTTAATTTAAGTAGTTTTTGTTTTTAACACAGAAAGTTGATTGTTAATTAGTTGTGCACAACTAAAACGAAGGAAAAAAGCTAAAAAATGTTCAGATGGAACAACAAATTTTGTGGAATTAGGCAGTAAATTAAGTTTTTTATTAAGGTTATAAAAGTCGATTAAATATCAGAAAAAGATAAAACAGAATATCACTTCAGAAGATACCTGTCGATTATATTATTTGTTATGTAGTCAGTTCAGTAGCTGTCACAGGTTAAAGTTTTAATTGTGAAGGAAGTTTGAGCCAACTTATAAATGATAAGGTCATTAGTAATATTTTCGTTGATTTAGTTTCAAAAATATATAATACCTAGATATTTTTTATATTAATATTTAAGTGCCTGTAAGATTTCTTTTAACCGATGCAGGGTGCGTGATATAATAAATAAAATTTTGTTTATTTTTAATTTTTATTATTTCGTTTTACATTTAGCTAACTTTTTTATACTATTTTAATGAGCTATCAAAAATTATTTTTAACAGTGACTTCCAGAAGTACACATACACCCTTTTCACACTGCATAAACATAGATGAAATAAAATTGAAATATAAACTTGATTATACCTTTAAGAAATTTTCTCTTTTAATTAAAATAAAATGTCTATATATTTAATACACGCATATAAACGACAACAGCAATACTTGCACGTTTTATATACTCATTTAAGATATTTTTTTCGCTGCCCAACCCATCCATTACTTATCTAATTGTTAATCTTTAAAGGAAAAAAAGTAAAGCAAAAAATTGAAATATAACTACAACAATTTCCTAAACACTATTCGACACAAATTTAACTTGCAGTCGTTAGAAAATTACCACAAATTTCCTGTTCTACAAAAGAAAAATATATAAAAAAATAAAGTGAAGCCTAAATGATACGAGTACTCAAAGAAAAAATTGAAAATAGCATAAAATTAGTAAACATGCTACCAAAAACCAAATGCCTATGGCAAATATAATTTCAAATAAAATTCGATACCACGAAAATGAATATACTGACATACACACATATATCATATTAAGAATAAGTATTATTGACGGTTATATTATATATGTTTATATATATATATATATATATATATATATATATATATATATATATATATATATATATATATATATTTTAATGGTTGTGGTGTAACCCTTCATGCATACATAGATAAATATGCATTAGGGCTAATCAGGGCTAATTTATACATGTTTGTACTAAAAATATACAATTTTTATAGAAAATGTTAAAAACAGGCATAATATTGCAAAAATGTTAGATATTTTGTATAAACTAAAAACCACGATTTACTGATTAAGTCTAAACAAACCTGCTGAAAAATATATAAAATGGAATAACGCAGCAGAAATAACAAAAGTAATATGGACAAACTGCACAATGGGTTGTGCATTCTTGTTAAAAATCTATTTACTAGATTTCCTATTATTAAACTCATACAAGTCGATGATTATTTTTCTAGTTTTCTAAGTAAAGAATCTTTAATGATCAACAACATTATTAATGACAACACATTATTGACTTTGAAACGTTTATTCTCCCCCACACAGATGGAAAGATCATTTACGCTACTCCAATTATAATCATGCATATCATCAGCATACATATACATTTTATGTCATACGCAAAGACAGGAAAAAAAGTGGCCCCAAAATAGAGCCCTGTAGTGTTCCTCTATTAACCCTAAAGGTATCAGATTTTCTATCATTACACATACTATCTCTAATGTGTAAATTTTAATGGGTGGATTCCAAGTATTCTACATAATCCATCAGTGCAGTGATGCTTAGTGTTACTATTCTGTTTACTTTTTTTATGAAAAAATACAAAGAGATATAAGACTCTCGTATTTGACAGATGATGAGAAAAGTACGGCAAGTGTGAATTTTGCTAAGAGTTCCTAACTCACGAACACGTATGTACAAAGCTTAGCTTTTTAGTTCTTCCCGGCCTGGTTACCAAAAGCTAGAAACTAAAAATTTTAAAAATTAAAATAAATTTTAAATGAGCTGTTTCCTTCTGTATAAAATATTTGCGTTTTTAATTTAGGAATCACGGTTAAATTGTCTTCTATATAGTTTTATTCTTAAAAATGGTAGGAGCCAGTTCTTAATTAAAATTTAAACTAAGAAGCAGACATTCTGTATGTAAGAGATGAGGTTTTTACGATACATCATATTATAAAAACTGCTGGAGAAGAGAGCAAAAATAAAATGTATTTAATTGCGTTTTTAATAATAAATCATTCAAACCATGCGATTGATCCTTTGCTCATCTAACTGCTGTATTATACAACTACAGTTGTACAATAATATTGTATAGTACACTATAATGTGAAAATGAATCGCCAAACCTTTGGAAAACGTTTTGTGTAATTTTTGTTGTATTTTATAATTTTAGTTTAGCTGTTGTTCTCATTATATTTTTGTCTGACATCGTACAATAATGCATTGCATTATTCATTTTGTTTTAAGCATTTCATTATCTACTATTATGCGTTTCGAAACTTCGATACTTATTTACACCTTTTTTAAATGAAATAATTTGAATTCGCAAAATAGACTAATGGTGCACACTTGTACTAAAAAACAGAAAACTATTGCTACAATTGTTAAAGTCATTAGAAATCACATTCCTTTAGTTTGACTGAGACTTTAAAAACAATAATTTCAAATATTCTGGACTAGAGGCTCATTATCTATTTCGTGAGATGCATTGTTGCATGTTTTATGATTTCGACTTCTCTTTATATTGTGCATACTCCTTAGCAGCTCATTGAAATCGTCTATATGAACATTATTTTCTTTTGGGACTTTTTTCATTTGACATGTTCTTTCCTTCACTTCAAGCCATAATGAAGGGAAAAAGAATATAAAATCTCTCTCTTTCAGTCATGCACATGACCAAATGTATATGACTAAGTAACTACTGCACTGGATTATAAATAGTTTTGGTTTTGCATACATGATTAGAGAAATTATTGTAATAAGTGTTGCATTAAATTTGAAGGCAAATAGCTGTAATTATAAGTTACCACCTATAGCGGCAGCAAACAATAATTTTATAAGCATTTAAATACTCTTACACGCATGCCATCACTGCTATACAACAAACATCCACATATTTTACTACAAATGAAGGGTTCACTAAGAACATTAAAAGGTTATACAACATAATTCAATAGCTCTTACATGCAATATTTATGTAAAGTGTATAATGGTTAAACAAATATACACTTGGGATGCTATAACAATGACAACCACTTTCATTAAGCTGGCCGGTATTTAGAATAATATGGTTTAAATAAATTTGTTGGGTGTTATTATATAGTATTATCCAAAATTAAAAGTCATTTGTGCAGTTTTGTTGAAATTAGCAAAAGCTTGTTTGCATTATAAGTTTTAAAATGAATTAATATTTTCGCTTTTTTTTCAATTACTATTATTTATTTATTTTAATTAAAAATTATAATAAAGCACTAGTATCTAGCACTATCTGATGAAATTTACAATATAATGGAAATTTTATTAAAGAGAGTTAACAAAATACAAACAAAAATAATTTTTTTACCCTCCTTGTGGAAAAAAAATCACCGATTGACATAGACTAAAACCCGACTTAAGAGCAACTCTCCCCTATATTGTTACGAAGAAAAATAATTGGTTACCATTTACATAACCATAATAACCATAAATGTTGGTATTTGGCTTAGAGAAAAACAAGCAGCTTGAGAGCTTGAACGGACATTGGATGTTAACTTTTTTGTTAACATCTCTTTGGAACTCTCTTCAAAGTTCGATTAAACCACAGCCACCACGTTGCTCCCCGAGGGGCCTCACTAACAACCAGAACAGTGCCGTAGACCTGCGGGCAATGGGTTCCCGTGGATTAAGAGAGCTCTAGAGAGCAGTTTGGGCTCCTGCCAGCCCAAGTGACTCGTGCCGCATTTATTTACGATAGAAATATTTACTAAATTATAAAATATATGTGTATCTGTGTGTGTCTGTATATGTGAGTGTACACACTGGTATTTATATATAAAAATTAAGCCCAAAGTAGGTGTCCGTTGGTTGCCAGTGTTTCAGATTTTCACCAAATTTTCACAGTACCTTCGTAATGGCTGCTCGCTGGCTTGTATCTGTGTTTCATGCGTTTACGCACAATAGTGCTTCTACAGTGCGTGTTTCAAACAAGACAAATTTTGCAAAAAATCAAAATTTTTTTTCTATTGCATACTTCGACTCAATGTTTTGTATCAAATGAAATGTGTGTTTACGTTTGTGCGTTGCTGTGTGTGTGTGTGTGCTTGCACAGAATGCGACGGTAATACAAATCGAAATATGCTCATGTTCATTGCAAGTGGATGTGCAAGCAAATAGAGAATTTTGTTTTCCACACTCTATTGCATTTTGCATATGTGTGTGTGTAATTTGCGTGTTCAATTGCAAAATGATCCATCAGCCGAACGTTTTTCAAAGCAATTGTTAGATATTGGAAATGGCGCAATTCAAATTGACCCCAGCACAAAAATTATTACGATTCCAGATCATTTTTGCCACTTTGCACAATTAAAACAAGAATTGGTCACAAAAGTATTTCCCGGTATTGCACAAAATTTTAGAAACAAGGTTTTGTTGGGGCAAAGAGCTATCTTAGCTGCGAAAAATGCAGATGTTTCAGATATCAATGTAACAATTTTAAATGACGTTCCAGGAAAAATTTTTACCTACAAATCGGTTGACTCTGTTACCAATTAAGACGATATTCTAAATTATCCAGTCGAATTTTAAAATTCGCTTGAGTTATCTGGACTGCCGCCCCAACGCCAATAAGTGAAAGTTGGTGTACCAATTATTTTGCTTAGAAATATCTGTCAGCCACGACTTTGCAATGGGACACGTTTAGTAGTCAAAAAAGTCATGAAAAATGTGATTGAAGCAAAAATTTTAAAAGGAAAATATAAGGGCGAGGATGTGTTGCTACTACGCATTCCTATGATTCCTCCAGATTTGCCAGTGTATCACTTTTACGTGCTCTGTTTGTCTATACC
The DNA here is from genome assembly GCA_030448955.1 of Trichopoda pennipes. NCBI lineage: Eukaryota > Metazoa > Arthropoda > Insecta > Diptera > Tachinidae > Trichopoda > Trichopoda pennipes. The sequence goes on from JASKUP010000038.1 coordinate 1,591,486, forward strand.
GCGAACCCAAATCGATCGAAGATTGTCGAAGAAATGATATCCAAAGCAGTCAGGGGCACGCTAGTATACATATATATAAAAAAAAAAGATTATCATTATCCATGATTAAAGTTTAAAATCGATTAAATTATATATTTGTATTTATATCAATATATATTATTTATTGTATATCAATTTAAATTATTCTCATTAAACAAGACAAGGAGATAATAACTTCTCAATATTTTATATTACCGAAATATATCGCATTTATTTTTTTTTTTTATAATTTATAGTGTTTATTTTTCCCACAAACTATAACATTTATTTAATAACACATATTTTATATATTAAATAATACATATATTTAGGTTTGTGATAAAATTTAACACACATTTCAAACACCGAAAAACATTTTGCATGAAATTAAATTTTCTTTCAAAAATCAAATAAATTTTGCTGCATAAAACCATTTGCAAATATAATGAAAAACATTTTAGAAAATTGAATTATTTTGCCAGGTAAAATGGCTCACGCACACATATGCAATTTTATTAAATTGAAAATTTGAATTTTAAATAACTTGGCTCGAGAATACATGCAAAAAAATAAATAGTTCTGTAAAAAGGTAAAACCACCACACAGTGGAAAAAAAAGAAATAAAGCCAGAAAGATTTGCATTAATTTGAAGTTAGTACTTTGTTTGTTATCTTTTTCCATTCACGAACTGAAATAGGAATATTTTGATGCTAAAATGAGTCGCAGCGATACAAGAAATATTATGCAAATATTTGATATCAGTGAGGACTAATTGAAAGAATCACACAAAACTCTTCTGCTTAAATGCAGTAAGATTTTGAGCCTGCTTAATAATATAAAAAGCGATTTCAAATTTACTTCATTAATCCTAAAAATAACTGAAATAATTAATTTATGAAAAATGAAGGCTGTAGCAAAAGTACTACAGCAAAGATTACTGTGACAAGTTATTAATCTGAATAAAATCAGATTGTTATTCTTCTATTCTGAAAATAATAAACCTTATCAGATAATAAATCACCCGAGAAAATTTAAGAATATTATTTATATAAAAGCAGGAAAATGGCTTAAGAAATTTTCCAACTTTTCAATATCGTTATCTGAAATTCTCCCCGCAGAACGCAGTTAGTTGCGGTCAGATAAGATAATAATAAGTTTAAGGTCCGCCCTAATGTAACATACCATTTTTATATGTCTATTGAACTGTAATTGACACATAAACATTTGAAGCAAAGTTGAATTTACTTAAGCTGTCAGAAATTAATAAGAATTTAAATTTAAATATTAAAGTTAGACATAAATAGTGTCCCTATAGGCGATTTATATATATTTTTTTTTGATAAATACAGACTATAAACTAGAGACTGTTTCTGTTATTTGTAAACGGCTTTTCAACATGAAGTTTATTTTCTCACACAAATTAACATAAACAATTTAGGTTTAGATGATTCAAATTTTTATTGTATTACGAAGAGTAAAGTGCGGCAATTATGAATGAAAAATTATATGAGGCAAATATTTACCATGGCCACGTTGACAGATCTCGATTCTTTCAACAAAGTTTTTAATATATTTTTGCAAAATGGCGATCCTTTTTCGTTAATCACATCACGGATTTTGAGTTTTAAAAATGAAATCAATTCGAGTGACTCCGTGTGGACTCTGTCCTTAACAAAAAATAATCCAGTGATGTAAAATTACACGATCTGGCTGGCCGCTTAACTGCTGATTGTCGTGAAATTATACGATCAGTAAATTTGGATTGCAATAGATTGATCATTTCATTAGCTGTGTGACATGTGGCACCGTCCTGTTGAAACCACATGCCAGTGATATCTACGTCGTCAATAATAGGCGATAGCGTGATCCATTGACCGTTACTGCATTTCTAGCCTAATCTTCAAAAAAAATGACGGGCCAATGTCGTCTCCAAACCAAATGCGACAATTTTGCTTTTTGACATGCCCTGGCAAGTGAAAATAGGCTTCGTTTGAAAAAATGATTTTTTTCAGAAAATAATAAAATGATTTGAATTTAAACAAAATTCCCCATATGGTAGTTTTGGATAACCCCAGTTTTTAAGAACGTCGAGTAATTCACAAATTTGGATCTGCTTCAATACTGTAGCTCACGGCTTTAATGTTTTCAGTTGAGCGGCCCGGTCGAATAGGCGTTTTTGTTCGCAAATTTTGTATCGAGTCTGTCGACTCAAATTTAACCACCAAATTCTTAATAGGGGTCTCAGAAGAATGAAAATATCACGAATTTTACGAAATATAACTTTAATAGAACCACAATTTTCATAGTGGATATCAATTATTTTAATGCGATTTGCATACGAAATTATTCTTCATAGTAACAATTGCCAATACATCTACTACGAATACGTGAAAAAACTAAATATCAAAACGATTATGGATGGATGTTGCCACCATTGAAAAACAAATGTCTTGTTGATAAACCCGATATTTTAGTTTTTTGTTTTATTAACTTGTTTCATGTTTCTTAAAGTGTTTTAATAGGAAATGAACGATAATTTTTATTTTTTATTATATAGAGTGCTCAGGTTACCGGGCTTTTTCAAAATTATTAAAGTTTTAAAACTAAAAAAAATAGTATTGTTTTGATGAAAAAAAAACCAAAATTAAAACAAAATAATATTGTTTTGGTTTTGATGAAAAAAAAGGTTATTAACATTATGTGTGTATTTCTCTTAATCACAACAAATTTTCAATGCAGTTAATTGATTTCCCAATTGAAGCGTTCATTTGTTACTTAAATACAAATAGTAAATGTTAATACAAATGTAAATGACTTATTGTTAAAATGTTATTATTTGAGCATTTTACTTTCCTGTTGTTTTAAGAGATGTAAAACAAATTGTATTCCATTGATAATATCTTAAGGGCTGGCTGGCTGTTAAAGAATTCACATTGCAAAAATATTTTCCTTAGCTCAACTTATTTGTTCAGTGCTCTGCTAAATATATACGAATAAGGCACAAAATAAAACAAATAATTTAAAATAAATAGTAAAAAAAAGAATAAAAAAATATTGGCTTTATTAAAGGTTAAAAACTCGATTGGATAGGCGGATATACAGAATTTGTTTTACTCTTCAATTTTAAATATAATTAAGATTTTAGCTACATTAAGGGAAGTGCAAAAGTTTAGCTTTTTAAATAATGAATGGAAAGTCTGTCTAAAATTTCTATGAACAATTTATTATCTAAATATAAGTTATCATATCACTTAGTTCAAATGGACTATTGAAGTTCACTGTTATTTAATGCTTTTCCTTACATCCTATTTCAGTTTTCTTAGGGAAGTAAGTCCTCAAGTAACTGTAAAAACAAACAAAAAAATGTATTTTTTCCCGTTAAATATATGCTTATGTATGTGTGTGTGTATGTGTGTGTAGTAAACTCAGCTAAAAAAGTTCTTAAGTCCATCAATAAAAAATTAATTGGAATGTTGTGGTTTGTAGAAAAAAATATCATGAGTTCATATCCCAACAGAGTTTTGAGTATAAACAAAATAATTGTTATTAAGTTTTTGTTAAAGGAATTGTTGTGTTATAAATGGAATACAGCAGTACGAATTAGAAACGATTAATAATTGTTATATAGCCGCCGTAGATAAAGTTGTGAAGTCGACTGAATAATTGAACAGCAAAATAATGTTATCAATTTGTGAAAAAGTAATAACAAAACTATAATCTACGATCTATGCGTTACACATACACCTTCAGATAGATACACTAAGCTAGCTAATAGTAAAAATTGAAAATATTAAATAAATCCCGCATAAAATGCTAGGCAACAAGCAATTAATACTACCCTAATGAAAAACTACCTAAACCCAACACTATTTATACTAACACACCTAATAATAATTCTTCAGTACTATCTAAAATAAAATTATGATATTGCAAACATTTCTTAGTAAGAACTCACAAAGGTTAAATAATTTAACTCATTCGTTTGAGGTATAGGCGTTGAGTTTTAAGTTTAAATTTGACCCATGGCCTACGCTTCGAAGTATACTATATCAACTTGAATATCAACACTGAGTAAGATTTCATCATCATTATAACCGATTATGTCGTCATTGTAGTTAAATATCGCTTGCCATTAAAGTCATATCAGTGCTTAAGAACTCACTTTGTTTTATTTAGTCATAATTACATACTAAGGGAATTAACACCAAGTGCAGAGTTTTAGTCACGCAATTGCAGTTAAAAGAATATCTACCTTTTATGGTGTTCTATCCCAGAAGTTATTGAAATAAGAAATTTTTTTTCATCTCATAATGCGTGTAGAAGTTTCTTCTATCAATGCAGTTGGGAATCGCCGCAAGCGCTACTTCATCACATTTTGTAGTTATGTTTACTTTATTATAAAATTATCTATAGAAATCAGGTCGCTTTAAATTCCTGTTTGAAAATACGGATCTTAACGATATTTAAATGGTGCTCGTCGATAAACGGTTTACTAAAATCGTCGACGTCGACAGCATCATCACCATCATTATCTTGAGAGCATATGGTTAATTAATTTCCAGAAAATCATCATCTTTCGATTCGCATTTGTGATCATTAATTATTTTCGAAAATTCAAAACATTTAACATTTATTAAGTAAAAGCTTTTTTTGATTTAATTTGAAAATAAATTCATTTACAAAAACAGTTTTAAATTGGTAATTTTCCAAGAGAGACACAAATAAAGAAACTGATTTAATTTTATTTTAATAACAAAGCATGGCAATTATTTTCTCCTAATTATAAACTAAAAAACTTATTTTTAATTCACTACAAAAATTATGAGAAAATCAGAAAATAAAAGAAAATTGTACACTTTGTTATGCATTATGTTTTAACTTCTTAATTTTTATTTGATAGAAGAACTACAATTGAAAAATCTTAACAAAAAATCTTTTAAAATCTTTTAATTTACTTTGATTTTATTGTACTTTGAAAATGAAATAAAAAATAACAATTATTATATTTTGCTTATTAAGTTTAAAATGCAGTTAGGCATCCCTTGCAATATCCACTTTATTATTATTATTTCATAATGAAATAGCTTATGATAAATACGGGGAAAAAACATGATTAGAACAGCAAAAAAAACAAAATGGGATGAAAAAATGCAATACAAATGTTTGGTGATGCTTTGCAGCAAAAAAAAAATATATTAAAGCGATATTATTAAATTTCAAAAAATTTAATTCTGGAGAAACGTAAGTGCTAGTGGAGCGGCTTTAAATATTTATATGGATACGAAGATGATATGCTTGTTTTCAAAGAAAATAATGATCAGTAAAAAAATAAACAAAATGAACTATTATTGTACGTGTTAGAAGCTGCGTAGGTTTCTAATAAATCATATACACACAAGACAGCTACAGCATGATTTAAAGAAATTCCAGGAAATAAAATAAGCAACAGAAAAGAAAAACAACTAATACAAAACAAAAACAAAACACACTGTCAAGCAGGCGCCTATACTGAATGATAATAACAGACACAGTATGGGATGATATTAAAGTAGACTATTCTTGTATATGCGGGAACCGTTTCAAGCAACTATATAAGCACTACTGGATGGGCAAATGAATTAATTCAAGATGAATAAATATAGAGTAAAAACAACACAGTTACAATCGTGCTTATTTTATGCCTATTGAAAGTAAATAAATCGTTTAATTTAACTTCAAGCCCTAAAGTGGTATGCTATTATTTTGCAATAAAATAATGCAATATAAAAAAATATTTATTAAAACGGAATAAATGTATTAATATGTTTAAATATTTTATACTGATCCCCTGAGTGGAGATACTATTGCATATTCATTGTTAAAAAATATGATATAAGAAACGAATATGTATTATATATTTTGATCGAGATGATTTAGAGAAAAATTTATTACTTTTATTTGTTATAATTTTACACTTAAATAGTGTGTACGGCAATGGATCATGAAAAATTGATTAGAAATTAAAGATCATACCCTTAGTAAGCAGGCAATTGAAACGCACATAGAGGATATGTTACTATATCCGTTGTGTTACCCCCCGGGGGCACATTTATCGGTTTTTATAGAATACTTGACTATCTAGACCTGTGCAACTGGGGGGAAAAGGGAGTGCAGTCCCCTGAAGGCAGCAGGGGTCAACTGGGAACTCCACGTTATTTCCATGGGAATCAGTAGCCCGCAAAGTTTCCGCTATTTGTCTCTTTAGGCCTTTAACTGTTTCTCTGACTGATTACTGAGGTTGGCCTTTCGGGAGTATCGTGGTGGTTGTGGTTTCACGGCCCCATAAAAGGCAGGTCAATTTTATATGGTGGCCAGGTTCATTTCACCTTTAATAACACCTACCTGGTGGAATGTTCCTAGATCCCGTGAGCATGCTAGACATGTGTTCTGGACAGGAGTTGGAAAGTCTCCAACTCTTCAGCAAGGAGTGGTGGTTTGCAGCCCTGCTCTGGAATCACTAAAGTTGCAACTAGGAAAGACCTGTTGCTAGAATTAGTCTTCGGCTTCCTAGGGCGCGAATGACGTTTGTCTTAAAATCATTCAAAGTGGTTTGACCACCATCTGGTTAGGGCTAACTGCCAGGTACAGATATAAATCAAATTACGCAATATCCGCTGTGTCTCTCCCGCGGGGGCAAATGATAGTCTTTATGGATCCTACTACTTCCATCTAGACTGGTGTCTTGCGGGGTAAAAGGGAGCCCAGTCCTCTTCAAGGCTAGTAGGAATCAACTGGACAATCCAATTATTTCCACGGGAATCAGTAGCCCGCAGAGTTCCGCTATTTGTCTCTTTAGGCATTTGGCTGTTCTCTGGCCGATTGTTGAGGTAGTCCCTTTTGGCAGGTGGCTATGTGTTTCGAGGCCCTCATTTGAGTTTGTGAGTCGGATCATTCACAATGAATACAATGAATGGTTCAGGTCCAGTGAGTATGAATGCCGTCGTGTTCTTAATTATATTAGGCTTCATGCGTTCTGGACCAGGAGTTGAATAGTCTCCAACTCTTCAGCAACGAGTGCAGGCTGAAGCCTACTTCGGGATTTCGAAATTGCTACTAGGAGTGACCGGAAGATGACCATCATCTGATTATGGCTCACTGCCGGTGCAGATGTAAATCTTATCATATCATATCCGCTGTGTCCATAAATGTGCCTTAGCAAGCCTTAATATGTGCAGTTAGCCCTATTGGTGCTCCCAAGCACATTGTCGATGCACCGATTCAACTTAAAGCTGGCATGGAATCTAGCCTATCCAATGTCCCAATACTGTCGCTCCCACCTTTTAAGCACGCTTTGAATGATCTGCAACTGGAATATTCATGTTTAAGTTGAGGACGGCCCTACCTTTTAACGTAGTTCGCCATTGTTGTCAAGTATTGATTGAGTCCTTAACAATCCTTTTTCTCATTACTGAAGAAACAATTAGAATGTCATCAATGTATTTCATATTTCCTACCTGTTAGAAAGATATTGCATAAAGTCGGTCCCAGCAATCGTCTCCAATACCAAACCCAAAGAAGCGGTTGTTTAGAAAACTATTAATTATAAGGCAGATGCCAGTGTGAAACTTCATTCTCAGCAGTTTATAGATGAAACAATCATGCGAAACGCTGTCAAAGGATTTGGCAAAATCTAAACTTACTACCCATAGTAGGGCATCCACTTTCAGACCCCTGGCAACACAGTCCGTAAGTACAACTATTACGTGTTGGATAGATCAAATATAAAAAAGGACAATTATTGTTATCCATAACCCATTGAATAAATATCAACGGTTAAAAATTTTTTTTCGCGAAATATCGATTTTGAGATATTGCTAACCTAAACACTCTAGAAAAAGAATAAAAATTAATAAAAAATTAAATCAAATTAAATTTTGTTTTCTTTGCAAAAATTAAAGGTAGAGAATGAAAATTTTCAGAAATGATATATTCCAATGGTCGATATAAACTTTTGGAAAACTTTCGCTGATTCGTGCCATCCGAATGATAATCTTTCCGTCTACTGTCTATTTAAAAGATGGTGTAATTTCTAGAAATAATATTTTTTATCCATTTAAATTTGTTCGATTTTTATGAAAATGTATAATGTCACTTTTTGAAATTTTTTCGCTTAATAGACTAATTTAATTTAGTGAAGAAATTTGAACTTTTGTGAGAATAGCTGTCGGTTTTAAAAGCAAAAAAGCATAATTTTTTCGTCATTATTATATTTTTTTCCTGCTAATAGCAAAGTTTCTAAAACTTTTTGCTACTACACTAAAATGCTTTTGGAAAATTCTCATTTGTCATCAAAATTTCAGCCTAATAATCACGTTTTTTATATGTGCACAGTATGAAGCACATACATAAATTTCTATTCTACATTTTTTGCTTTAATGACCATTTTCATTTAAAGCCATTTCAGCAATTTCTTTAATTTCCATCTGAGTTTTTGATAAAAAAATTAATTTAATGTGAACATGCAACAAAATAGAATTAAAATATATGGAAAAAGCGTTGCGATACAGCTAAATGTTGAAAGCATGTTTAGGAAGGTAAATATATAATTAATATTCCAACGATTATTTTAAAAACGTTTAATAGTAATTAACTAATAAACAAAAACTATAAACAAACATTAAAATTCATCTCTCTTAGTCATTTTTTTCTTAGTTGAGAGTTATCACGATGATTTAATATGTTTTTCAAGCTTCCTATTATGAACAATGGCACATTTTCTGATTGCGGCTTTTATAAAGGGAGAGGAGGTCAGTTACTTTTTGTCGTTCAAATTTTTTATATACTGAAGGTGCTGCAGCGATCATTCAGATAATTTTATTTACTTTATATAAAAATTAAGTCATAAATGACAAAACGAGTTTTTATTAACATTGAATTCTTAAATTTTACAATTTCAGTTATATTTATAACATAATTTTTTATTTTTAAAATAATGAAAATACTGTTATGCTTTGCTATATTGAGTTCCTTTATTATAACATAATAACACAGTACTTTACAGTTTTAAATTTATCGATTTATCTACTTTCAATGCACACAAAATATACATGATGGCAACTTTGTAAATTGAATTTGCCGGGCAAATGGTTCTTATATAGTAGCTTTAGGCGGTTCTAGAATACATTGGGTTTTTCAGCAAAAAGTTTATTTTCTAAAACAAAAAAAAAAGCAAACAATTTATATTATATTCTTTGAATGCAAGTTTTTAATCATTTTAGAGCTATAAGGCTAAGTCCGTATGAACTCTGTTCATAATATATCTTTACAAAAAATAAGCCAGTGGAGTTAAATCATACGATCGTGCTGGCCACTTAATTGCTTATTGTGGTGAAATAATGCGATCAGGAATCTGGTTTGCAGTAAATTGACCATTGATATCGTGCTGTTGAAACCACATGTTAGTGATAACTACGTCGCCAATAATAGGCCAAAACTGAGTTGCTAGCATCTCGCTATAGCCCGATTCAATGACCGTTACCGCATTTTTAACCTCATTTTAGAGAAAAATACCCCAATCACGTTTTCAGACTACATAGCACACCATACAGTAACACGTTGAGCATGCGAAGGTTTTTCAATAATCGGCTGGGATTTTCATAAGCCCAAATACGGCAACTGTGCTCGTCGACATACCCTGACAAGTGAAAATGAGCTTCGTCTACAAAAAATATTTTTTTAGAAAAACTAGCCGGGTGTCCTGAATAAATCTACGGCGATGTGAATGGTCGGTCGGCCTCAATTACTGTACCAGTTGAACCTTGTAAGGCTTCAAACTCATATCCTTAAGCAAAAATTGTGGTGGTTTTGGATAACCCCAAATCTGGAGAACGTCGAGGAATTGACAAATTTAGATCTTCTTCAACACTGTGGCTCATGGCTGCGATACTATCAGTTGAATGACCGGATCGAATACGGGTTGGTGTTCGCTTATTTCGAGTATGTTAACTCAAATTTGACGAGCAAATTTTTAATATTGGTCTCAGAAAGACGATTATATTGTCCGAAAATATCACGAATTTTTAATGTAACTTTAACAGAACCACCATGGTTGTACATAAACCATTTAAAAAGAAGATACACGATGGATGCCGATAATTGTTCTTTATTATTTCAGTACCTTTTCGATAATGATTCTAAAATATAATTTTGCAAAGCTTACAGCAAAAGAATGTCAAAAGAATTTAATCACGTTAGAATTATGTATACTCAAATCTGATTGAATTATTCTACAAACACAATTATAAGAATTTATACTAATAAATAAAAGAGCAAAAATATACCAAAAAAAGTGAATTAACAAAATGCAAATATAAAATATAAATAAACATCAACTTAATTTCTAATAATATTCTGAACGAACACACCATTTAAATGGATTTTAATTACTTAAATGCTATCTATTACGAATGCGTTGAAAAACTAAATGTCAAAACTATCATGTTGTTGGTATTGCCTTAATTAAAAAACAAAGTTCTTGCTGAAAAACCCTTTACAACAATAATCTACTTTAACATCACCCCATATTGTTGTTATTGTTGTCATTCAGTGTAGGCACCTGTTTGGCTATGTGTTTTGTTTTTGTTCTGGGCTCGTTGTTTTTGTTTTCTCTTGCTTATCTTATTTCATAGAATTTTTTATAAGCATATTATTGTTGTCTAGAGTAGTTTGTAAAGTGCAAAGTATGTCATTTCACGGATAATTATTTTCTTCTATATTTTACATTTTGTTAAAGCTTTTAGATCCTTGTATGGGTTTTAGAAATTCTAATGTTGTTAATGAAGTTTCTGTGCTTAAAGAAAATATACAATCTTTAATAAATATGTCCTTGGGAGTTTAAATAGCCAGCGAAATATATATAAACACCATCTTTTTCAATCAATATAAATATAAAAATAAGGAATCAATTCAATTGAACTCTTATAATAAAGTGTTGTTGAGTATTATTTTTAAATCGAAAGTCGCTGTCATATAACTGTTATTTATTGTTTTTATTAAAGTTTTTAGTTTTTCTTTTTTCAACACGCATAACCACTCGAGCGAAATATTTTCATTCATTAATTCGCCCTTATAATAATTTACAGTGTTTCACTCCTTATAACTATTAATTGCTTTAAAATAGTTTGACAATAAAAATTTACGAGCTTTTAAAATACTTTTCGATTCTGGTTTTTATAAAATTTTTCTTTGGCAAAAAACACGCACCATGATTTCTACACAAAAAAAGTTTATAAAAAAAGAATTATTTTTTTAAATAAATTTTCAGTTAAAATCGCTATTCATTTGTTTTAGTGTTTTTGTTCAAGAAGCATTGTGCCAAGTAACAATTATAAGTCTGAGTTTTTTAATGTTTTTTCTCTCACAGTTTCCAATGTAAATTAACATTTCACCATATTTTATTTTATTTTATTTTTGTTCTTCAGTTGGATGGTTTCAAAATTGTGCATTAGGTTAAATTATTTAGTGGGAAATTTTAACACAGTAAGGTTTTGTTTTCTATTGCTTCTTGAATTTAAATTTACATTTGCCTTAATTAACTTAAGTGCTACTAACAACAGCGTGAAACAAACTGAAAATTGCAGGTTACTTAATCAGCAATTAAAATACCACAAAGGAATAGCAAAAGTTTTTTTGGATTGAGTTTTTTTCGGAGTGTTAATTTTTAAATAATTATTTAAAGGTGCTTCGTTTATCGACTGCGTAAACAATTTTTAATTTCTAGTTAAGTACTTAATTATTAACTCAGGGAATTTAAACTTATGATTTATACAATCAACGATTTTATTGTTCTCTTAATTACTAATTTGTACCATTTTTAAATTTATAGCAATTAAATAATTACACACAAAAATCGAAATACCAACTGAACTTTAAGACGATAATATTAAATATTAGTATGACAACAGTGTTCAATTTTGAATGTAACAGAGTCCACTTTACTAGGCTCAAAGATAAAAGCTTTTTAACCTATTAAAGTTTTTTTTTGTTATCGATATGTAATCATTTACATTTTAAATTATCACATTCATATATTTAATAGAAAAGTAAATGCAAATGAGCGCACATTCTCATATGCGCGTTTTTGCTTTGGTCATACATTTCACAGTGGCTTGAAAATGTTTTTTTTTTTAGCCAACGTAAGATATCGTAAGGGAATTTTAAAGAGATCAGGCAGTGGTATTGATAATGAAGGTACGGACGATCGGCCTCCCAGGATAATGGGAGACTTCTGGTTATGCTCCCAAAGTTGGATACCTCGGGCATAACATTTTTGGGAAATATCATATTATTTATTATACATATGTTAAAAGTTTTTGGCCTTGAAAATATCTATAAAAATGTACTGCCATGTCTAACTTACCTCTTTTAGTTTGGAAAAAATCGAGCTAAAATTTTGTTATATCTTTGACGTGGTGTGCTTATTTTCGGATTATCATTGATAATTATTATCTGTATTATTTATAAAAATTACCACACCACAGCGATAGCATGTTTTGTTAAAAATTTCCAAGCCTCTGAATTGGGAAAATGTAAAATCTCGCTTTTCTTTTTAGAATTTTCTCCAAAAAGATGATATGGATTTTTTGCTTATATAATTAAAACTTACTTAGGTGCTAGTAATTTTTTTTTTTGGATTATTTTTTATACAACCTATAGAAAATGCACATAAAAGAAAAATTGCAACAAAGATTGCAACGGTTCACCCTCCAGCCCTATCCAAGTATAGCCAATTTTGAAACAAAAGTTATGAGTGCAAAGCATCGATTGAAAAAAAGTAAACATGCTCCAAAAAGGATTGACAGCCCCGCGATTAACAAAGCAAGAGTGACAAATTTTATAACAAAAAATAGTTTTTGGAACATATTTTCCCCGTTTAAGGAATTTATATGTTAAAATAAAAACAATTAAAATTTAATTTTTCCGTTTGATTAAAAGCCCTTCTTATATATATTGCTTGAAAATTTTGCAATAATATTTCGATGCGCTTAGATTTCGTGGGATTTCAAATTTTATATTTCATTTTCCAAACAACTACTTTAACGTGAAATTTACAGTTTTAAAGATAACAGAATGCAAAGCGTAAAAAAATGTTAAAAAAGTGTTAATCTAGAAATCATAAGCTTTTTAAACCTTGCCTTCTAATGAAGTTTTTCTCTTTATTATATGTCAAAATGGAAACATGTATGTGTTAAACTGACTAACGGAACCTTGCATGAAAAATGTGTTTATATACATTTTTACATCTAAAAAAGAGAAAAGCTCAATCACTGATATCTCTTATTGTATATCTTTATTGGTTCATGAGCTACCGAATTGTTAAAAAAACGGTTGGAAGCCACTGTGCATTCTCATAAAAATCAAACTTAGGCCACAACTGCATACCTCTTATTGCGCCTTACACCTTTAAAATATTTCTTTTAAAAATCTAATATTTTATTCCACTAAAACAATAGTGATAATTAATTATTAAAAAACAAGAATGTTTTTCCCAAAACTAGGAGTTTAGGTTATGGCAAGGAGGAAAGAGGAAAAAAACAATATTTTATTCCTTTATCTACGTTTTTTGAACATTTTTCGTTAGCCGATTTCTGCTAAACTGTTGCCTTCCCATCGAAGTGATTCGAGTACTTTTGACGATTTAAGAATTTTATTTAAGAATAAGGTTAAATTACTCATACGCATACAATTTGGAGTAATCTGTTACTTATCGCTTTTCCAAACTATTGAATTGAAAAGCAATAATAAAAAAGTATAATTTACTTTTTTTTTTTTTATATAACATTTCACACATTAGGAAATGATATTTTTCTACTTTTAATCTTTAAATAACTTTAATCCTCTTAAAATAAAACAATGTTTTATTATTATAATGCCATACTTTATAAAATTTTTTAAGATTTTAAATAAAGTTGAAAAAAATAATATAAAAGTTCTTCTAACAAATACAAAACCATCGCATGATCAACGAGAAAAAAATATAATTGTTTTTGTTAAACATAAAAACATTAAACACTAAATTTTTTTTTGTATACCTGAGCTAAACTAAACGTTTTTGTTTGAATAGTTTTATATTTCTACATACATACATACATATGTATTTTCAGTTTTGGCTCTAATTCAAAACTAAAATACTACAACTTAAATTTTAACTGCTTTCTTTATGTGTGTTCTTTATTACCCAGCCAACTATTTAACTGGAAAGAACTAAAGAATTAAACTTTCTTTAAAATTTCTGAGTAACGTGAGCTCCCTCGGTTTTTTCAACAAGAAGTTTGTTTATCAACTTTGGCAACACCAACAACATAATAATGATTTGGCAATTGTTATAATGAATTTAAAATTCTATTAAAATAATTCCAATCCACTATGAAATTTGTGGTTCTGCTAAAGTTAGATTTCGTAAAATTCGTGATATTTTCAGACAACATAATCGTTCTTCTGAGACCGCTATTAAGAATAGTCGTTATATTTGAGTCGACGGGATCGTTCAACTAAATATATCGCAGTCGTAAGTAGATCCAAATTTGTCCCTTCTGGGGTTATCCAAAACCACCACATGACGAATTTTGAATAAGGATTTGACTTTGAAGCCTTACAAGGTACAAATGGTGCAGACATTGAAACTACTACTATTTACATCGCCTGAGGTTCGGTGAATTCATATATGAACAACCGGCTGGTTGTTCTGAAAAATCATTTTCTCAGACGAAGCCCATTTTCGCTTGTCAGGGTATGAAAATGTTAGAGCGATTACTGAAAAGCCTTTGTGTACTCAACGTGTCAGTACGTGGTGATTGTGCTGTTTTTCTTCCAAAGATGAGGCTGGAAATCCGGTAATGGTCCAAGAATCACACTATCGCGAGATACTAACAGCTCGATTTTGGCCTATTATTGACGACGTAGATAAAACTGACATGAGGTTGCAACAGCATGGTGCCACATGCCACACAGCCAAACCAAATTTCCCGATCGCATAGTTTCACAATTATCAGCAGTTAAGTGGCCAGCCAAATCGTGTGATTTAACTCCTCTGGATTATTTTTTGTAGAGCTATGTTAAGGTCATAGTCTATACGAAGCCAATCAAATCGGTTTAAGCCTTAAAATTCTTTATCCCTGATGTTATTTACGAAATAGGATCGCCATTTTGTCAAAAAGTGATTAAAAGCTTTGATAAAAGAATCGACAGCTGTCAGCATGGTCGAGGTGGTCATTAGTCAGATATTATTTTTTTATTCATAATAGGGGAACTTTTCTTGTCGTAACACAAAAAGATAATTCACTTCATATAAATTTTTTGTTTTATATTGTTTTACAAAACAAACTTCTTGTTGAAAAAACATGTGTATGTAAATCAATATTTATTTATTTTCGTTTTTGGTAAACTTATTTATACTTAATATTAACAAAAAAAAAAAAAAAACTTAAATCAATCTTTAGTGAAGTTAATAAAAAGGTCTTTCGGAGCTTTAAAAAATCAATCAAAATTAGCATTTCTGGAATAAGTTTATGGCTCTCTACAAAGGTATTTTTAAAGGTCTAAAGATTTTCCTTTTGTAAATTATTGTATTTTATACCCTATACAAGCTTTGCTTAAGTTGGCAAGGATTCGGTTTTGATTCATATGGTTTATTGGATATTCTTCAGTGGCATGTGTTTTAAACGTTTTTGATAAAACTGCGTGTTAAAGAGTGTAATATAAAACGACGCCAAAGGAGAAATAGTATTTTAAAATAAACTAAAATTTTAAAGTATTATTTTTAAGAGATTGAAACTCGTAAAGGATTAAGTGTCAATACAAGTTCTTATGCAATCCAAAGGAAATAAGAAAAGAAAATTAAAAGTTTTATTTTTCAACACAGGAGATTGGAAGGTGGTAAAACACCTGCTTTAATGATTTTAGCTGTTAATATAATTTCTGATGGCGTTTGTTAAATATAGTTTTGTTAAAAAAAAAAATAAAAAAGCATACGCAAAAATTTCTAATAAAGCTGTAAAATTTTGTTGTTGTTGTTGTTAAGACCATAAAAAAATATATGTTCAAATATTTTGCTATTCAGCATAAAGCTGAAATGAAATTTTTTAACTTAGAGTAAAATAAAACTTTATTTTTTAAGAGCTTTTGTATTAAAAGTTAATTTCCTGTAGAGTATTATATTTTTATGCTATCGTTGGCGTAAAAATGATTGCAAAATAGCTAGTTCGTGTATAGCAATCAAAAATTTTTGTGTATAAACCTATAGTTTCTGTTATTTTACCTCTGTTTACAGTGTTAAAATATATGATTCACTTGAAATTAGCTGTTTTGAAACATAGCGTAGGGTAACTTAAAATTCAACAATCACTGTTAATTGTTCATCATATTTCTAATAATTTCTATGTTCAAAGAAAATAACAATAGCCGTTTGATTGAATAGTAAAAGTTTACTAATAAATTATTAAGCTTTGTAATGAAAATCACGTTCCACGCTATCTTAGCAAATCTATGATAGAGACGATGGAAAAAAAAACAAAATCCGAATTACCAATCGAATTTTGCTAATTAATGAAACATGACAAAACTTAGTAATTAACTCTAGTATAACAAAAGATATTAACACAAATAATTGTTTCTAATGATTAATACAACGGCTTTGAATATTATGTACATCAGCAAGAAAATATTCCTAATTAAATAACATTTATCCTATTATTTATCAGAAAATTCTTTTTGGTTGAAATAAAATAAAGGCCAACCATAATAACAAAAAATAATAATAATTGTTATTATTAATTATGACTAATAACGACGCGGCATTAGCTGATTAAAAGTAAACAAAAAATGAATGTCAATGATTCCTTAGTTTCAAAAAAGAATAATTTTGTAAGCGAATGAAATTAATTAGTTGTGTCTTTAGATGTCATTTTTTATTATTATGCTTTTCTTGGTTTAGATAATTTAATAAAGTTTAAATACTAAGGAAATGTGCTTTATGCGGTTTAAATGTCACATTGCTTTAATTTTAGTAAAAGATTTATAGGCAGTTTTTTAATATAAATTATTAAAATATTTTTTTGAAAATAATAAATGCAGAGAAAACCTTAAGAAAATTTTATTTTTAATAAACATTTCTTTTAAAGTTAATTTTAAGTTTCATAAACGTTGTAATTGTTTCTATAAATATTTTGTCTTAAATTTTGATTTAATTTTAATTACGAAAATAGTTTTTTCCGAAGAAATATTTAAAATATTTGTTTATCTTTTTTTAGTAATTATAAGTTCTAAAACTTACAATAATTTTTTTTTGGTAATAAATTAAAACTCCCATGTGGTAAATTAGGTTAAGGAAATTTCTGTTTTAAATTATATTAAACTCAAGTCATGCACTATTGCGATTTCTCTCGATGGAGAAAGCCTTCAGTAAAGCATATGACAATGACATTTTATTAAAAATGATTAGGATTTGGTTTAGAACATTAATTGTTAAACTCATTTACAGGTTTTTTAACGATCGAAGAAATTTCGGACAAGTTATCTTGTCAGGGAGAAATTTCTTACATTGTTCCACAAGGCTCCGTGTTAGATCTTTAATTTTATTGACTCAAGCAGCATACTTTGTGCTGATGATTCGCTTTTTAATATCCACGATGAGCCACTTCTTATTACGCTACCGCAGGTTTTACGGCACCTAGAAAAATTCGACGTATACTATACTCATTGGAGATAAAGAAAATTATAGCGAAAGTTTACAAAACTCACAGACATACGATTTAATGACAATGAGACAAAACTACTGGAAACTGGACTGAAGCATAATCTACCGGGTGGGCTGACTTTTTTGCAAATTAAAGTATAAATTAAAAAAATTTTTTAAGCTAAGTATGAACAATTATATCTTTTAGATGGCATCTATTCTCCTGTTGGCAGTTAATGGCTCTACTCAAGACATTTTGCATTACGTTGCTCAACGTTTCTGACTGTAATTGAACAATTTCTGTTCGAATATCCTGCTTTAGCTCCTGAATATTTTGTGGTTTGTTGACTTAAAATGGTTCCTTCAACAAGCTCCACAAAAAAATTGGGGACCGTCAAACCTCTGAAGAACGAGGTGACCAGGCATTTTTTGAAAAATTCTAGCAGAATTGCCATTGTGGCTCTTGAGGTATAAGCTGTAGCTCCATCTTGCTGCAACCATATTATTAAGAACTATTGGACAGTGTCTGGCTCATTAAATTCTTTTTCGACGAAATATGGACCAAAAACTTTATCAGCCATGATTTCACACCAAACGGTGCATCTGGCAGGGTGTAATTGTCGCTGATGCAATGCTCTCAGATTCGCTGTACCCCAAATTCGGCAGTTCTGCTTATTCATATATCCATTTAAATGAAAATGTGGCTCATCGCTCATAATCAGATGATTTAAAAAATTAGCATTTTCTGTCGCTAACAAAACCAATCTATTGGCATATTGTAGTAGTTGTGGTGCATCGCTCGACAATAATTCTTGGGCTAATTAAATTTTATATGGAATCTTTAGATCAACTTTGAGAATACGTCGTAGCGATATTCTGGAGTTGTTCAATTGAGTAAACACAGTTGGACCCGTGTGAACACTTTCTCATACAGCTTCTATAGCTTGTTCAGTGCGAACAGGACGAATGACATTTCTTAGTAGTACAATACCCACTGAACCCGAATTCTCAAAACGAGTCATTACGCTGCTTATTATGTTTACAGCCTCTACAGTATTAAAATGCTGACGGTATTTTCTTTGCGTTGTCACAATTGATTGTCCAGAAACATTATAAAAATTAACAGTTTTTTCAGGTTCTTTCACTGAGTATGATGAGATTATAAAATTTTATAAAATTTTGTATTATCTGCAAAAAAAAAATAAATAAAAAATACAAAAATTATAAGCATTTCAAATCAGTCAGTGCAAGCTAGCCCTGTACCTTTTAAAAGGATACAACGAACAATTGAAACACAAATTGTAGATGCCGAAGCAGCTATTATTTAGTTACCAACCTACCGACTAGAACACATGAAGCTTAAAGTAGCCAACGTACTCGTAAAAGCAATAAAAACACAATAAAGCAAAGCCGAATCCAGCGAATAAAACAATTGCTAAACAAATAAGGACAAACTATGGGATAATGACCTACTTATTACAAAAGCGGACAAAGGAAACACGAAAGAAGTAATGTACAATAATGATTATATAGATACAACAGATCAACTGCACTAAATATAAAAAGAATCCAACTGAATCTTTCCCACAAGAAATACGCAGCCTACCAAAATACTGTAAGACGTTAACTGACGAAAAAGTATACAAATATACGAATATGAACCCGGAACCACCAACACTCAAAGCCATGTCAATGATACCCATTGTAAACTACGGACCTGCACCACAATATCACCTGGCTAAATGCCTCACCGGCTTAAAGATAAGATAATTTTAAAATATATATATATATATGGTACGTAGCACACAAGATCTTATCGAAAAACTTAAAGACGTAAAGATGGCCGAAAACATGCGACTCGTTTTCTTTGACATCATGGATCTATACACCTTAATACCAAAACAAGAAATCTTAATTATCCTACGCAACAAAATTTATTCCACAAAGATGATAATGAAACAGAACTACTTTAGATTTAATAAACATTTTACAAATTACCTGACGGACTCGGCAAGGGTAGGTTTGCCTTGCTGCAATCTTCATGGACATTTTCATGCAACATCTCGAATTACTACATATAAAGATACAGAATAACTCAACACTATAGATATGTAAATAATATCTCATCTATCCTTGAACAAGACAACGCGGAACAAATTCTAACAGACACAATCCATAAAAATATTACATACATAAGGGAAAAAGAACAAGACAGGAATTTGCATTATCCTGATATTAAAATAACACAAGAAACCGGGTGCTTAACATTTGGCATCTATAGCAAGCGAACTACGACGGAAACTACCATATACATCACCTCGAACCATTCAACCTAATATAAACTAGCAGCGTTTAGGCATATGATACACAAACTTCAGATATTCCCACTTACTCCAAGGAACTCGACACAGTTTACATTGTAGCTAAAAATAACGACTACAAATCCACTACTGTCGATAAACTTCTTACACATTGCACCACTGAAAAAAAAGGAATAATAAAGAAGGCTAAGAGACAACCGATACAACACGGCAGCACATTTTTACTTACACAGGACCAGAAATATATGGGTTAACTAACCTTTTTCACAAATAAGGTTTACTCACGGCTTTAAAAACCAGGAACACTCTGAGACATAATTTCAGGACATCGGCGGAAAAAGGTAACAAGTTTTGTTCCAGCGGAGTGTACCTACAAACATACTTATATAGAACAAACTGGACACTAAAAACAAGATTTTAAGAACACATACCCTCATACAAACGAAAAAGAGAAGACTCCAAATTTGCATTACACTTTGCTACTCACCGACACACACCAAGGGTAATAGATGAATGTATGACATTAATATATTAATTTGTTTTGTGAAAGCGAAATAAATTTTACGAAAATCTAAATGAAAACTACAATTCTAGAGAATATATCACGGCCTTGGTAAATAATGAATTTACAATTGTAGGGTTTGTTTTGTGTAATAAGTACAGGTTATTTATATGAAGTGTGTATTTCTTTATTTGTTATTCGGAGTGACTAACCTATCCTTTTCTATTATATGTTCATTATATAAAACTATTAATATTAATCTTGTATATGAAAAACTAACTGTTCGATATCTGTTTTAAAATATTGTTTTAAATTCTAAAATATTTTATTTGTGTCTATTATTGTTTTTCATACACTACACAGTATGCTTTGTAATATATATATAACTGCTAACTGAAAAATTTGAAAAAAGGAATAATAACAAATTGATTCTGAAAGCGAAAAGATGTCTGTTTACGTGAGAAGTAGTGGGTGGCTGGCTATGTTCGACCGTCTTGAAGCGTCGCTGAGTGTACTCGAAACTCATCGTCGCTTTGGGGCGGTCGAACATTGCTATGATCAAACCCTTTTTTTCTTGCTACTCTTAATTCGCTGCTCGTGTGTTTAGTCAGTAGCAATCTAGTAGTGACTGTGAGCAAACCTTTTTTCTAACAATTTACTTGAACGAATATTATTTAACATACACAACGAGGACAATTTATATACTTATATTAAATAAAAAGAAATACAACCATTATATAACTACAACTTACATTTAAATAACAACCACAACAAATAATCATAAAAGAACAAAATGAATTAATAATGGTGAAGCACCAAGAAACAGAATGAATTATGATTAATTTTTTTATAAAAACATAAAATATACAAAATTATATGAAAAATAAAATTTAATATAAAAACTAAGAAAAGTAAAACATCCGTGCATTATATTTAAACCCAGTGTTCCCGCCTCATCTCGGTTAGGTACTTACTCCTTTGTTTAAATTGACTTTATCTACATTATATTTCGCGAGTTACGTAAAGTGATATAAGAACAATAAAATAGTTAAAGAATATCACACCGGTCTTAGTTACTTGTAATTTGCTGTTAAATAACAATAAGAATAATATATGAGCAAATCTTGCAAAATACATCCATCCCTATTGTATAAAATTGAGATCGGATTTTTTAGTGCTGTGAAAGTAGAGTGAAGTTCTCCCAGATTATCCCCCAAACAATGTCTTTGTTTTAAAACGCTTACAAATTTAGAAGTGGGATTAGATAAATTTTTTTTAAATTAAGACTGTCTTATAAAAAGTTGGTTTAAGAAAAGCATCTTAAGAAAGGAATCCAAGATTTAAAAGCCATTCTATAAAAGGCTGATTCGTGATGGAGGCAAACAGTCTATGTGGTACAAAATATATGGTTCGCAGCTGCGCCTTTGGCATCAAGAACTTGGTCTTCCATCAACTGGTACAAAAAATACTTTGCTGGTTCGCTTAAATGATTTGCCGGCTGACAAAAGAGGCGAATGTCCAATGGAAACAGTTGAAACTTCTGATGTAGTTCGCCTAAAAAGTGTCTTAGACGGTGAAAATGCTAGTGCAGAATTAGGAAATGGAAGCCGTGTAAACAATTACGTTGGTGCTATACTTCTGTAATTTGACCGTTCAAACGAATGGTGGAGTTTTGCAAAAGAAAAATGAGTGTTGGCAGGCTAATGATAGAAAGGTACAGGAGAATGAGTGTGAAAAAAATATTGCTAAAAGAGTTGGCGCATATACATCATTTAACGAGTTGTTGAAAAAGAAACTAGATTTAATAAAGAGGAAGAAAGATTTGTTACGAAGAGAAAATTAAGTTTTGAAAAAGACAACAGAGTCCAAAAATAGGCACCAAGTGGCTGAAAAGTCGATAGATAATGAAGAAAGTACAGCAGGAAATGTATCAAATGAAGATGGAAATTTTAACCAGGGTTGTGACAGTAAGTTAAATGTATCTTTTGATATTTTAAAGGAAATTGTTCCTGAATATGATGGTGGGATATTTTCTGAAATATGGATGAATGTAGATGAAATCGCGATCAAAAACTCTGCTTATGTGTAAAGTAAAAGCAAAAACCCAAACGTTTCTTCACTTGAAACCCAATATTATGGACGATAGTGTCAAAATCATTCTGAGATATGAGACAAACTTTTGGAATAACGGAAAATAAACTGGTTATGCGTCGCAATTTTTAAGCACGCAGGTAGAAGTATGGTGAATCTTTTTTTTTTTTTAGATTGAAACAGATTACTTAGGCACCAGAGTACCGATACTGTAGTCTGTGCTAATTATATAAAATTATCGAAGCTTAAAATTTAACTCTGTTATTAAATGCTTTAATATTAAATATTGTTTTTCATTTGAACTCCTTGAACTCTACATTCTTGTTACTTATTTTAGTATTATTTTAATATACTTTAGTGGCTCTATTTATAGATGTAAGATACGAATATGATACTTACGGTTGGCAGAAATAAGTAAAAAAAAAGTTATTACATTTTTGAAAATAAAAAGAAAAAGATTTTTCTAAAGAGACTTTTTATTACTTTGTGTCAAAAGCGTTTAATGCGGCATTTTATACGGCACGCTTAACAACATCAAAGCTACTGTTCTCTTGTGTATCTTATCGTAAGCTGTAAAAATAAGTTACATTCTTTGCTATTAAAGTGTTTTTTGTTTTCAATAATCTTCTAAGAGAAAAATAATATTTTATTTTTGTGTTTTTAACTGTTTATTTAGGCTTTTAAAAGCTGTTTTTTGCTCTAAATTTGGTCGGTCTCTAGTTTTATTTCTACTTCAATTTTAATCCGATTTTTTTCTGGTTCGTAAAATAACTTTCTGAATAGAAATTCGTATTACCAAAGAACATACATACACCCTGGTTAGTTACATCCTTAACTCTAAGGAGGAGGTTAAAAATTTAATACAAAAAAAAATATTTGCTTACTTCAAATAGCCAGGAATAATGCGTGGCAGTGTTGTTTTAAGGGCTCGTTTGTTTTAGTTGCTTGATTTGATTGTGTGGTTTAAAAAGTCATATGAAAAATTACAGAAATTAAATTTTTTAATTTTCAATTTTCATGCCTCATTTTTCTATTAATTATTTCTTTTTTTGCACAATTAAAGAAGACATAAAAATATTTCATGTGTTATATATTTAGCTGCACCTTTAAGAATTAATTTTATTACCAAGGCTGATGCTTATGATCCATATTTTATGTAAATATCATCAGAATAAATTGTGGTAAATTTTTAATCCTAAAATTTCATTTATTTTATAACTTTATCAGAGAAGAATGTAGTCGTTGTTAGTAGAACTAATAATATTAACAATTTCCCTTAACTGAAAATTCAAAGAAAACGAAGCCATGTTTTAATATGTTAGTGTAATTTTTAATGCTGACTATGGACATTTTTTGCATAGAGTATATAAGTAACTACAAAATGCAAGATAGGGACCCTATTAACATCAGCATGTATTTATACAATCTACTGCAATACGCAAACAATCACACAAAGAATCAAACTGATAGCATCTTAAAAATAAATAGAAAAAATAATCCTCTTAATAGATTTCTTAGATTTTATCACATAGTAAAACCAAAAAAGTCAAATTAAAATGATATGACTTTTTCTCACTTTTTGGCGGTCATATTTCGTTAATTACATTATGTATTTTAAGTATTAAAGCTGCAAACGACCCGATTGGCTGGCAACTTAACTACTGATTGTGGTGAAATTATGCGAATTGGAAATTTGATTTGCATTGGCTGTATTAATAAATTGAGCGAATCTACGATGATGTGAATGTTTGCTTGGCTTCAATTTCTCCATCACTTGAGTTTTGTAAGGTTTCAAATTCAAATCCTTACGCAAAATTCTCCATATGGTGGTTTTTGGAAAGCACGAATTGTTGAAAACTTCGAGGAATTGCTTCAAAACAGTGACCTACGTCTGCGATGCTTTCAATTAAAAGACCCGATCGAAAACGCGTTGATGTTCGCATCTTTTGTATCGAGCCTGCCAACTTAAATTGAACGGCCAACTTCTTAACAGGTGTTTTAGAAGGACGATAAGGTTATCCCAAAATATCACGAATTTTACGAAATGTAACCTTAACAGAACCAAAATTTACATAGTGGATATTAATTATTTTAATGCGATTTTCGTACGTAATTGAATTCACTGTAACAATTGCCTATGCATCTACTACGAATACGTTAAAAAACTATCATGTCGTGGTGTTGTCTCAAGAGAAAAACAATTTCTTCTTGAAAAACCCGATATATACTTACGTAGGGAGTTTATGCTATGTGTTTTTTTAACAATAAAAAAAAAGCTTTTAGATGCAATAAATTTGCAAATCAAAATTGTTTTTAAGTTACGTACAATGGCTCCTAACTTTCCTATCTACAAAGTAACAATCTGCTTATTTTATGAATTTTCTTAGAAATAAAAGTACAATTCTGTCCATCATAAAACACTAACTAACCAGGACAAAAAGAAATAATATATAAATTAATATATATTTTAACTTTTAACATGATGTTGTGCGTCGAATGGTTTGAGAATAACGAAAAAATTAATTTCATAGTGTAAATCCTTAATGTGTTAATGCACAGGTGCCCCTGTAGACTAGTAGGTAGTTTACTAGCTTGTCAATATGGGGGTTGTGGGTTCGATACCCTACGAAGACTGTCGGTAGGGCTGCTCAGCGATGAAGGCATAGTCACTGGTCGCTGTGGTGTCTTATACGGCAGTAATTTCCGACTATCCTTCTATTTTCACCACCTGTTTCATCTCATCTCTATCCCTTTCCTAAATAATGTAGCACGGTACTTGACTAAATAGGCATTGGTGTCTGAAGTGCTACTTCTCTTATAAAAATAAAAGATATTATTTAAGTTTTTAAGATGAAAATTAATTAATATTAAAATAAAAATAAAAACTAAAAATCACTTTCCACTCAAAAATTGTATTTAGCTAATGTGTATGCATCTTAGGGCGTTGGTATACGCTTTTTCCTACACCCAGAGGTAAGATCACCTTCAGATTAAGGTCTCGCTGACCTTAATCACATTACGTTATGCGGTATCTTGTATCAATGTGTAATTTAATATACATGTTTGGGAGCTTCTGAGGTATGGAATATGTATAATATCTTTGAAGATCCTTTTGTATAGATCTATTTATCATAACCACTTTATTTTTAATTATTCACAAACAGCATAGTTAATGACAAATTAATATTAAGAGAACTTATCTTTAAATCAAAGCTTAAAATCCTCTTTGTATAATTATATAGACAATAAGGACAAAAAATCTTCGCTGCTGCTTAGTTAGGCTGATAAAAATTTTTTCAGATAACCAGTTTATGCAGAACATAAAAGCTTTTCAATGGAAGCCGGTCACAGAGTAACACCTGAAAAAGACGACAGTATTCTTATTGTTACAAGTTTGAATTAGTAATAAGCTGCTCCGAAGTCAAGATATTTATATTTCATTTCTTTAGTAAACATATTTTACTTTTCGAAACTCTTTTGATTGGGACAATTATCCTTCGTCAAGTAAATTTTGGTGAGTTTTTAGTGAAATTTTTAATTTAACTTCGATTCGTTTGCGAATTTCGTTTTGGTATAATTCTACTAGCTAAGCGCATTAGCACAACAACTACAACCACAGCTATTTTGATGATATAATTATCTGTTTTTTTTATAAATAGTTATTTGAGTCAGTCATATATGCAATGACTTTTTAAAACTTTGTTGCATTCTTAGCGTTCCGTACATAAAATATGAAAATATTACCCTACTACTTGTTTGAATGCCTATCGATTTGTTTGTTACAGCTGTCTTTATCTGTGACTATAGAATCATTACAGAAGTATTTCTATAGGCGTTGGAACAGTAGAGAAATAAATATTGTTATTGTTCCAACAGTGACAGATAAACACTTCAAATGTGCTGCTATGTGATTTTCATAAAGGTGGTCTTATTTATAAGCCTCAATAGGTAGATACTTTAAATTTAAATATTCTTAGTTTTGCTATATGGACAAGTATAGAAAAGCAAAACTAAACTTTAAAGGCAATTCATATAGCAACGTGATTTTGATTTATTCAGCCTAATATCTTAGTGATATTAGGAAATATGTCTGCTGTAAAAATAAGTGAGAGAAATAAATAAAGGGTTTCTTTCAAACCGGCAGTAGCGGTTATAACCAGACGATGTATTGCGAATAGTTTAACGATGTATTAAGAATAGTTAAATGAAATAAAGAATAGCATACTTTCCTACTATTCTTTTAGACTGCAAACATACGCACGGTGGTATTGCTATCACTGAAAAGCAAGCATAAAACAAAATTTTAAGGGGTCCCAATAGTGACATCAGATTTACAGGGTTTTATGTTATTAAAAAAGTTTGAAATATTTATAGAATATATTGTTCTTGTGATTGTTTTCAAGTACCATTCTCATTTGACAATTTTATTAATTTAAGATGCCCCTAACTTAACCGTCAAAACTTAAAAGACAGTTTTGTTAGATGCATTGCAGTGTCCTGCTATTTTTCTTTTATATTTTGCATTTGTGTCCCATACTTTTTTGCTTTTGCAAAAATAAACATTAAAATTGTTTGTTGCTTTAAAAAATCTAACTTTATTTAGAACTAATGACATTTGAACAAATATAACATTAAGTTTTTTGTTTACGTTATTACTCCTTAATCAATAGATAAAATGTTAGTCCTGTAGAAAATTTGCTTGAATTAAATATGTTCTTGTTTCCCAGTTTTAGCTCTTTTTCCAATTTTATTTCGAATTTATTTTCGACCTGTTTTAAGGATTCCTCGTAATTCCTCCTCGCTAGCAACTTCTAAATAAAAATAACATGGTAACTTTATAGTTACCATCTTGGTTTCAGTTATTTTTTATTATTATTTTTTTTTGTTATTTTTGTTTGTCAAATACTGTTTTTTGTTATTGTTGTTGTTGTTGTTCTAGCCAGTCGCTATTTCCTAACAAGAAATTTTCTACATGTTTTCCGTCTACTTCAGCACTTTAAATCATCTAACAAATATTTACGACGTATATGGAGTGAAGTGTCAGGTTATCTTTCAATGACTTTCTTCCGGTTGTTGTTTTACCACATTTTCAATTCATGTTCAAGTCTAAAACATGAGTTTTAAAAATATGTCGCATGTACAGAAATATACATATGTATGTATGTATATGTACAAGTTATTTGACTAAAGTCTTTTTATACTTAAGCACAAACCGGTAAGTTAACGTACTTATTTTGCTATATAAGTGTGTAGGTGGTTGTGTTTAGTAATGGAAACGTATGTTAGATTGTACTTGATTTCATTTTTACGACATTTTGATGGATATGCTAAATTGGCTTTTTTCTATAACGCTTTTGTTTTAAATTTTGAAATATTTTTTTTATGTGGTCTTTTATTGTACAAAAAATGAAAGAAAGCCAACCATTTGTCTTTATGGGTGTTTGTAAATTGCAAATATATGTTAGTATGCACACATAAATAAAGCAAAGCTTTTAAGGTTTTGTATAAATTTGAGATATAAAAAAGCAAATCCATCAGAGGCTTAAATACGTTACGAACAGTGTCCTTTCTACACTTATGTTTTCTAAATAAATATAATAAATTTTAAAACAACAAGCAAGTGTAACAACAAGAATATTTAATGTACTAATAAATGTAAAACCATTAAATAGAGGATAAGACACCGGCAACCAGAAAAACCTTTGCAGACCTAACGGTAATCAATAATGTCATATGTACAAAATGACAACTTTGTCGACAATATTTTCAATATTTTTTTTTGCTTTAATTACAAGCGTGCAGCTTCTGTTCAGCATTCAGTGTTTTGTTTATTGGTTCCACTATAAACCTGGTAATTAACCTCAATCCCAAATTAATTAAAAATTAAGGTTGAGTCATTTGCACACTGGAAGGTAAACTTTTATAAAGTATACACGAAAATGTTTATTTAATAAAAATAATTCTTTAGGACTTTTATTATCGGAACGAAAACATTTCTCCATATCTTGTTAGAAGATGAGAATTATGCTAAATGGATTTTCTTTTTAAACTTATTTATTATAGGCATAGTGTTTAAGTCATTGGCAATATATTTTTTTCAATCTTTAATTTTAACTTGTAACACAATAAATTCGATAGCAAATATGCGATACCCTATTTATACAAAATGATTGCTTTACGACCATAAGCCTAACTAAATAAATAAGAAAAAACTAAAGAAGTTTACTAATTTAATTTGATTTTGATTTGGCAGACAAAGCATTGAAATCCTACAACTCCCTACCAAATTAATCAGAACTATTTTATTAATAATATTAATATTACATTTATTTTAAACCCAAATATTAATAAAATTTAAAACATAAAAACCAAATTCAAACATAAAACAATATTTCTTTGTCTTTCGTTGTCACACTGAATATAAGGCCAATAATTGTAATTGAGTAATATTTTCGGCTCATTTTCTTTGACGAAGAACAGAATTTTGCAATAATTTCTACTTTTTTCAGCATTCTACAAGTCTACAACATTCAACAAGTCATTACATGACACAATCATGTAACCACGCCGATTACTTTGTAGAAAAATAGTAGTATCAGTAAAAAAGATTTAAGCGGAAGCTAAAGCAAACATGCACGCAAACTGTATCCAAATAATATAATGTAAGTACTGAGACCGACTTCCAAGATTTAAATCAAAATACAATAGTAAATAACTCACAAACGCAACTGGTGGTTCTGTTAAAGTTATATTTCGTAAAATTTTTGATATTTTCGAAAAACATTACTGTCCTTCTGAAACCGCTATTAAGAATTTTGTCGTTAAATATGAGTCGACTGGGTGGATAAAAAATTTGCGAATACCAATGCGTGTTCGACCGGGTCATTCAACTGAAAACATTGTAGCCGTGTGCCACAGTGTTGAAGCATATCCAAATTTGTCAATTCTCCGACTTTCTCAAAAACTAGGGTTGCCCAAAACCACATGGCGAAGTTTGCGTAAGGATTTGACTTTGAAGCTTTGCAAGGTTCAATTAGTGCAGTAATTGAAGCTGACCGACCATTCACATCACCCTGGATTCGATCAATTCATTCAGAAGCAATCGGCTGGTTTTCTGAAAAAGCATTTTTTTCAATTTTTGTCAATAACCAAAAAATATCGCATTTGTGCTCCTGAAGCGATTCAAGCGATTATTGAGAAGTCTTTGCATGCTCAACGCTACACTGTATAGTGTGCTGTATTTCAGTGGCATGATTGGCCCGTTTTGTTCTTCGAAGATGAAGCTAACAACTCAATTTTGGCCTATTATTGACGACCTGGACGACATGTCAGTGATACATGTGGTTTCAAAAGGGCGTCACACATGTCACACAGCCATAAAAACTAAATTTCCTGATAGCGTAATTTCACGACCACTAGATTAATTCTCGCGAGGCTATATAAAGAACAGAGTCCATAGGGAGTCAACCGAATTGATTGCAACTTAAAACCGAAAATCTGTCAAGTGATTAAAGAAATAGGAACGCGATTTTGCAAAAAAGTGGTGGTGGGCACTTATCTGATATCATTTTTCATTCGTAATTGCCGAAGTTTGCTCTACGTTATGCAACAAAAATTTTAATCATCCTAATCTCAATTTTTTGCTTTAGAAAAAAAACTTTAACTTTATTAATATAAAAATTAATCAGAATAAAAAATATAATAATTATTAACCTATTGCGTGGAATTTATCATAAGCATATTGTTGCCTTGTGTGTTTAAGATTTCTTCGAAAACTATGCAGTTTTTAAATAACACAATAAGTCATTTCGCTTACTTTTTTACAGATGATTATTTTCATTTAGAACTTAAACAAGACACCTTCGTAACAATATCAAGCATTTTAATTTTGTTTCTATTTACTCCAAATTAAAACAAATTTTTATTATTTTTTATTTTTAAGTTGTACTATCTTTTATGAAAACCACTTTTGGGCTTTACATTTGCATGATGATGCTGCCGGATATGAAGGGTAATTACTACAAACGTAATATCCCTATCTTATGAAAATGATAGTGGCACTAAACTGACGAATTATTATTGTCTTGGGCAAAAAGCTTGGAAAGATTTTGTCTAAGACGCCATTGAGTGGCTAAATAATGTCAATGCCACGTTAAAATCACAGGGTGACAGGACTTTTCATATAAAGTGATGGGATGATATTAACTAGGAAAATGTTTACTTATACTAGTAGTGATAGGCAATCCAAATGGGCAATATTACTTCAATGCTTTAATGATTAACAACACCATTTCAGGCAAGAGGAAGGTTTTATATAAAAAAATAACCTAAAAGAAGAATTAAATTTTGTGAACTTACAAACAAGCTCGGTATAAATTATTTAATCCTGAATAACTTAGCAAACATTATTAATTTTTGTATTATATAATATTATATTTTATTATATTATATTATATTATATTACGCTCAATAATAGGATAACAATTTTTAAAAAACATTTTTATTAAACTGACAGCATAATAGTAAATACAAGCTTACTTTAAAAAATAGTTAAAACAAAAATTTAATAATACAGAAAGTTGTGAATCAAGCCATTTAGTATAATTTCCCATTATTCTTTATGAAAATTTATTTAAAGTTAATTTTATACAGGTTCTTTAACACTTTCTCAGTCCAGTTTTAAAAAGTGATGATTTATTATTTTGTTGTAATTTTTTGCTATTTACCCTTTCACACTTTATTTTTTTATAATAATAAGGAATGAAAATACGGGTTTGGCGTACACTGTCATTTATCTTATATTTGCTTATGTATATACTGCAAAAATAAGAAACTCTATAAAAAACCATCCATAAATTAAACCAAATAACCTTTTTCCTTTCAATTTTTTCCTTTTTTTCTTTGTTCTTCGCCTGCATGTCATATCATTTGTGATAGAACCCGCCTAAACTGTTTCATAAATTTAACAGACATCCCTAAATAAATTGAATATAATGGGTGATTTTTGCTAGTTGATATTCCTGTTTTCCAAAAATTCCTAATATGAAGTATTAAGTAACATGTTTTAAAGATGATAACGCTTAAAAAAACCGAACACGTTCTGTAGTAAGAAATATGTTTGAGCTAAATATGTTTCATAAATAAGACAGGAATATTGTTTTTCTTATCCTTCAATGCCAGCAGTAAATTATCTATTAAAGTAAAATTGTCTATAATCTTGCGCTCTTGCGCAATATGACACTTCACATCCATGCAAATTGTTTACTGTAGAAACGAAACTTTTTATTTTGCCGTCTGAATGTCAGCGAATAACATATTTCCTTTCGACTCTTTCCTCCTTGCAATGAATTTTCTTGCTTGTTAATGTGAAAGTCGCCAATCTGGACAAAAAAATCTTCTAAGAAGAGTTAAGTCAATAACAGCATAACAATAAAATCCTAGAAAAGTCGTAAAAAAAGATATCATAAAAAAGAAAATTGCACACAATTATCACCATTTGGCGGATTAATAACCTGTTCTTATCCTCGAATTTGCCAAGTCTGGGAATCAGCTTCAAACATCGTGCAAGGAATTTACTAGATTAAGGTGAAGCAGGATTTTAATATGGCAAAATATTTAGTTTTTTTTTTTTTTGAGTGCCAATTATCGCTATTAGATTCTATTTATTTGTTATGAACATTTCTTCCGATAAGAGAAAATCTTGCAACAATCTCTAATTAGGGTCGTTTGAATAGAGTCGATTTTAATGCCCGTAAGACTAAATGCTGCATGCTTACGTAGAGATCTGTGTTTTTAAATGCTATAAACTCCTCAACCAATTGGACCTTGTATGGCGTCATACCAAGGTCTTTATGCAAATTTCCTCCCAGGGATGTTGCTGACATGTTCAATTGTTAAGAACGACGGTGATGGCGCTTCACGCACACTTTCAGCTACAGCAGCAATATTCAAGGGTGTACAGATTGTTTTTTGGCTTTTCACGGTTTCGTTTATTGATGAGGATGCCAGTTTCTTTCACTTTTTTCACAAGATAAAGAACATACGGAGCTGGAGGTGCTTCTTTTCTTCCAAAATCCATACGCATTTTTCGCAAACACGCGCTCTACAACATTACCATGATTTTTAAAGTAATGTTGCAATATTTCCCAGCGTTGTTCAAGCGTATACACAACCATTCATCGTTCAGCGGAAGGATAAAACTAATAATCTGTCAAATCAAACATGAGCTAGGTGTTACTATTCACTAAATAAGCACTAGTTGAAAAAAAAAACATTAGATTGCGGACTCTATATATCTGTTACTATAGGTAATATAAGTATTAAGGAATCGGAAGATCTTGATGTTCTTGGCACGAAAATACAGTGTGATATGCGATGAACTAAGCACATTTTTCTGGTTTCTAAAGAAGCTTTCAAGTGGCTCGGTTTTCTAAGAGATACTTTACTCCATCTGATCTTCGTACTATTTATACAAACTGTATCCATCCCAAAATGGGATACAACTCTCATGTATGGGACAGCGCCCAAATGTCTATTTTGGAGTTTCTCGAGCACGTACTAGAGAGGCCCAAGTGGCTTATTGGAGACAGTAGGCAATCCAACTCTATTAATTCCCTAGAGCATTGACTCAATGTGGGTTGTTACAATAATGATAAGTGCTCTAGAGGAATTAGGAAAGAGTTCCTTGTAGTTACATGTTTTTGCGTCGAACTCGATTTTCAGTGAGAGCGCATCCATTTGCAGTTGGTTGGCCAGTGAATCACACTACGCATTACAGTAAAAATTTGATTTTTAGCAGAGCGGTTCATATGTGGAATGAACCTCCTCCAGAAGGTGTTTCCACTTTCAATATAGGAAGATTCAAATCGAATGCCCACAAACACTGCTCCCTCTTTTCTTCGCCCCATAACCTAATTTCCTGGTTCAGGTACATTACATCACATGAGAAAACGTCGCCCCTAAGTGCTGGTCAGAGAAAACGAAAAAGACAAAATATATATTTATTGTCTATTAGCGAGATATGTGAAAATATTATTAAAATAGAAATTTTGTTCTCAGTTCGCTTATAGTTTTAAAGTTTAATTGATGTTCTTAGTAAGTAAGTACTTACTTAGTATTAGCATACTAGAGTGCTCTTGCGGAGTGGGCTAGGCGCTTTAACGAAAATTAAAATTGAGTAGAAAGAATTCTTGGAGCTTTAGTTTTTCTGGGGGAGCCTAGCTTACTCCCATAAAAGTTTACCTACATTAACGTACATATATGTTTCATAAATCTAATTGCAATGGAATAACTACTCGGGAGGTAAGATTTTTTTAAAACCAAATACTTAAAGGCTTAAAGGCTATAAATAACTTCTATTTAGGGTTATTACCTTATCAGAATAGAAATACATATAAATTATATAAATCAATATAAAATTTGATTGAATGAATATAATCTGCCAGTCATGTTTTTATTTAGCAGCAAATAAATAAAAATAACTATTTTACATGCGAATAATTTTTCATTTATAACCATAACAGGAACATCCTTATTACACATATAATGATTCACGCCTTACTTGTGAGCACCTGTCGTAAGTCTCTTTTGTGTGTAAAAACAGAGCGAAATTAAATATTTCACAAATGGCCAGCCATTTATCAAGTAAAGCCCTTTCTATTGATTTAGATTGAACACACAAGACAGACAACATAAAGTATTGTGCATTGAAAAATGACAAATAGCTTCTAATAAAATTATGATATTTATGATGTTAATAATGATCGTATTAAAAATAATGATAATCACTATAATGAAAATTATGTTTAATTTAATATATTTTTAAGAGCCAGAATATAAATCTGAGTTTGAAGCGTTTTTCCGACTTCTTTCTAATAAAGTGTAGAAGAAAAGATTGATGTAGTTGTTTTTGTTTTTATTCACAGAACTATAAAACTTTACACATTTTGCTTGATTTCATTGTGTTCTTCGTTATAAATTATGTTCTTTTTACAACATAGTCTTCACTTTTTTTATATTAACAACTCTTCATATTGAAATAGTTTAGGTTATATATTTTTTATGATTCTAATAAAAGAGAATGAATGGGTACATTTCATTTACTTCCAAAATAATTGAGGTAATAAAAAAATTTTATACCGTGTATAAGTGAAAATATTTAGTACATAAATGTAAAATTTTGCAGAGCCTAACAAGCAAGATATTTCTTTTCTTATGCTTGATATTTTTTCCCCTGTGAATTTGGTTAAGAAGTCACTTTAAATTTTGAACTATCGTTTTCATAATAATTTCATAGAGAGGAACAGGCATTGGTACGATTAACTAATCTATTGCTTCTGAAGTTATTAGAAATTATTTAAATTTATATTATCAGGTTTACTCCTCAAAAAAATCTAATATTAATTGCCAAGCCACTTCTGGCTGTTGCTAGCTGTTACCTTTTATCATCTTTCTGGTAACAATAAACTCCATACCCCAACAGCATCTCTTCTTTCAAGGTCAAAAATTAAACATCTTCTATCTAACATCTAATATCTTAAATTAAAGTAAAGCAAAATCAGATTATTCTTTAGCTGTGAATACTTTAAAGAGGCAAGCGTATCAGTGTGTTGATTATAAACTGGCTGTTTTTCTGAAAGGGATTTGCAGAGAATCACTGTCCTCTTGGATTTAAAATTAGCTTCTTTGGGCAGGCTTAGGTCATACCTAGAAAATATTTTGCATTAATCCAGCATACTTTTCTTCTGCAGGATTTTTAATGCTTTCCAACCTTCTCCTGCGTTTAAGAACTATAATCTTCCAGATATTTTTTTTTTGTAAAAAATTATATTATATTTATAAAGAGTTTTTCCACAAGAAGTTTGTTTTCTAAAACAAAATAAAGTAAACATATTAGATTAAGATGATACAAATTTTTTATTCTACTAAGAATAGAAAAGTTCAACAATTATGACAGATTTCGATTCTTTCATCAAAAAATTTTTAATCACTTTTTGGCAAAGTTGCTTTCCTATTTCGTTAATCACATCACGGATTTTTAGTTTTAAAGCTCCAATCGATTCGGGTGGTTCCGTATAGGCTCTGTCCTTAACATAGCTCCATAGGTCATTTAACTGCTGATTGTCGTGAAATGCGATCGGGAAATTTTATTTGCAATAAATTGATACTTTCATTGGCTGTGTGACATGTCGTACCGTCCTGTTGAAATATCATGTCAGTAATATCCACATCATCAATAATAATAGGCCAAAATTGAGTTGCTATCATCTCGCGATAGCGTGATTTATTGACCGTTACCGTACTTCTAGTCTCATCTTGGAAAAAAAGTCCTAATCACGCCTCCAGACCATATAGCGTACCACACAGTGATACGTTGAGTATGCAAAGGCTTTTCAATAATCGCTCTAGGATTTTCAGAATCCCAAATGCGGCAATATTTCTTGTTGACATACCATGACAAGTGAAAATGGGCTTCGCCTAAATAAATGACCAATCGGTTGTTAATGAATGAATCTACGGCGATGTGAATGGTCAGTTGGCTTCAATTCCTGCATCAGTTAAACCTTGTAAGTCAAATCTTTACGCAAAATTTGCCATGTTGTAGTTTTTTAAACCACCCATTGTTGAGAACGGCGAGCAATTGACAAATTTAGATCTGCTGTGGGTCACGGCTGCGATGTTTTCAGTTAAAAGAGTGGGTCGAACACAAGTTGGTGTGCGCAAATTTTGTATCGAGCCTGTCGGTTCAAATTTAACGAGAAATGATTAAAACGAACTCAGAAGGACAATTATAATGACTGAAAATATCATGTATTTTACGATATGTAACTTTAACAGAACCACCATTTTCGTAGTGGATTTTAATTATTTTCGTACGAAATTGAATTCATTGTAACAATTGCCAATGAAGCTACTATAAATACGTCAAAAAACTAAATGTCAAAACTATCATATTGATGACATTGCTGCCATTAAAAAACAAAATTCTTGTTGAAAAACCCAATATTTTCGCTTGCTTACACGCTAATAGTTGTATTGTTGTCGCACCTTTAGAATAAAAATTGTTTCAACCATCAAACAAGTTTGTAAGTCAATCATCAATGTTTAATTATTTTTATAAAGAAAAAATCTAGCAAAAAGATAAAACGATAAAAGGAACGATTAAAATTATTTACATCATCCGACTATAACAATTAAATGCAAACACGTCAAAGAATTCAAAACAAATTGAAACACAAAGAAACCAAACAGCTACATATAGTCGAACAGCTATATACAGTCTGTCATTTCACCAACGATTTCATTTGTAGCACACAAGCACAGCAAAAAATATTTTTTATTCATGTTCAATAAAGGCAGGCAGTATGCAGACAGACATTTAAAGCAGGCAAAGTCATGGACTTGAAATGATATATTTCTCGGCATATACATATGCGTATGTATGTATATGTTATTTTGTAAAGACCTTTTTTTATAACTAAGATTTCATGGTTTTTAAAAGTTCTATAGAAATAGCAAACTCTATTTAAAATGACAGTTGTCATGTAATTTTTGTGGTTGTGCTTTTTCGAATATTTTCTTTTTTGGAGAATTATTAAACATTTTTACTGATTTTCCTTTAATTTTCACTTTTGGCACATTATTGGCCAATGGTCATTCCTCTAGTTTTCATTTTACATTTTATCTTTATTTTGAATTTGTATACCAAGTTTTTTACTTCAAATTATTACAGAGAAATATTAAATAAATGTCACACTTTTTATGTGAATCTATGTTTGTGTGTGCATGTAAGTTTGCTTATAAGCATGAATATGCTTACATAGTTACATGTGATCATTTGAATGTATGACCTTAATATGCTTTGGTTTTAATACTTACCAAGCGGTTATTTTATTAAACAACACTTCTTGAAGGCCTTCGGTGGCTTTCTTTATGACTACTGTTCTATGTTGCTTGGGCAGGCCGTGCAAAAGGCCTTCAATTTTAATTCCAATTTATTCTTTTAAGAAACAAAATGTTATTTTCATAACATGTTTATGTGATCAAAAATTATTTTGCATTTTTGCAAAATTTTACTAACTTTTCTAGGGTGATTTTTTTTTACAAGGTTATTTAATGAAGCAAACAGCGAAATAAGCGTAAAGTTGTATATGTATTTTAAAATTTTGAATCCGGGAGCACTATTAATAAAATGATCATAGGGATGCAGAAAATGCTGCCTTACATTTGTCCTTCTATCTGTTTTCCCTTCTTTCTTTAAAAATTAACACCAAAAGGGTTATAAAACTAGATTTTCTTAAATTTAATAATAATATTCATTCGATCTTTTTTATACTTATTAGCACTAGGACTTTCTAAAAAAGTTTATCTTTATTTTTTATTTTAGTTTTCGCTATTTCGGCAAACCAGTGGCTGGCATTTTCAGGAAAAGAAAAATTTACAAATTAATCAATAAATTATTTATAAAATAGATTTTATTTTTTTATAAATTTATTACAAATAATATATACTGTTACGTCTATTCTTTTTAATAAACTTTTTGTTCTATTGAGTTCTTTTATTGCAGAATAACAACACAGCACTTTAGAGTTTTTAATTAAGCGATTTTTTTCTTCCAATGCACATAAAATTAACACGATGGTAACTTCGCCGCTGTAACACCTTAAAAAATGCTTTATTATTTTGTTGTCTTTTCTCAACGATGTCTTAAATTGAATTAATTCAGTTGCTCAGCAAGTAGTGCTTATATAGCATATAAAAAAATATTCTTCTTCAACATCACCCCATATTGTTGTTGGTATTATCATTCAGTGTAGGCGCCTGTTGGCTGAATGTTTTGTTTTCTTTTTTGTTCTGTGTTATTTGTGTTTTGTTTTCTGTTGTTTATCTTATTTCATAGAATTTCTAATAAGCATGTTGTTGGTGTCTTGTGTGTATAAGATTTTTAAGGAAACTACGCAGTTTTTGAAATGTATAGTAGGTCGTTTGGTTTGCGTTTTTACTAAAAATTATTTTATTTAACTTAAGCCGAATTAAAATTATTAATAACAACACATAAATTCAACGATTTCGTTTTCTTACTATAAAAGCTTAGTAAAGCAAGATTTTTTTGTTAAAGACTTCAAGTGTAATAATTATATTTCCCGTATGTGTAAATTATATTATGCTAAATTCTCTTAAAGCCATATTTCCATCGCTGGATGTTATTTTATTTAAATGCGAATAAATCGCTTTACATGAGTTGACATAAAGTATTTTTTTAAAGAATTTTGTTTCAGCAACTGCCGATTTGATAGCGGTACACATTTAGTTTGTCTGTTGAGGGAGACACAAATGGTATTTACCACATTGTTTTGGGAATAAGTATTGATGATATCATAGAAGAAGAACTAATAATATAAAACAATATGTTTATGTTATATTTAAAGTTTTAAAAGACGACAGTGTTTAGAAGCAATTGATTGGTTGACATAACTTCCATACGCTATTTTTCAAGAATAATAAAATAATTTCGTGCTGCGTGAAAAGCAAAAAATTCTTAATAAATTGTAATAAATGAAATAAAGTTTATGACACACCTGCGCTAAGGCTGAAAATTATGAAATATTATTAGTATGTGACACGTCAAAAATTAAAACTGTGTTATGTAGCAGGTATTAATTCAAAACTAATTAAAGACCTGCAATGAAAGAGACCCAATAAAAAATTCATCGATTTTTTTAATACGCTGTGGCTTTTATTAAAATTGTGGATGACATGCTTTTGGCTTTTGAGACTTCGCACAGTTACAATTTTACCATATTAAAGCTTTCTATGGTTAAACTACATCATTTATGTGCAAAATTTAATAAGTTTAAAATATTAATAAACCGCTTGTAGTTGCCCTCTTTCAAGTCATGCTTTTTAAAAAGCTATTTTATAGAAATCCATTTTTATGAGGAAAGTTCACTTTTTAAAAATTTCCTGTTGCAGGCAAAAAAAAAAAAACAAACAAAACACATTGTAACGTTCATTTTTTTAATAAATGTTTTGCTATATTTAGTTCTTTTATACAGCATTTAAGAGTTTAATTAAAAATTAAACGATTCATTTACTTTCAATACATACAAAATAAACATGATGGCAACTTTGTTCTCTTTACTCAGGCCAGCAAGTTGTGCTAGTGTAGCTGTTTCAAGTGGTTCTCGGATATACAGGGATATTATACTTTAATATCACCTCATATTTTTGTTGTTATTATCATTCAGTGTTGTTGCTGTGTGTTTTGTTTTTTTTCTGTGTTAGTTGGTTTTGTTTTCTGCTGTTCACCTTATTTCGTAAAATTTCTTATAAGCATGTTGTTGTTGTCTTGTGTGTATTAGATTTCCTAGAAAACGATGCAGTTTTAAAAACTCAAAGTAGGTTGTTTCGTTAAGTTTTTTTTTGCTGATAAGTATTGCCTTTTAAAACTTAACAAAACATCAACAATTTTTGAGTTACTTTTGCCGTAAATATCGAAACTTTTATATCCATGTGCTGTTGGTTGATCACTTTATTAGATCTCTGATTTATTTCTCCAAAAAATACTAAAGTAATAATAACAAATTTAAATTTAAAAAAAAAATGTAGAACGTATTTGTAAATTGTTATCCATGCGAATTATGTTGAAAGAATAATGTTCTTGGTTTTCCATGTGTTCTGATGAGCTGGAACAAACAACCTGTGAAAATTAGATTTCAGCTTTTTCAACTAACAAATAAATAATACCTTTATTAGTTATTCGCAAACTATTTCCCATTAACAAATTAAATTGGTCTGTTAAAAGTTTTCCATAATATAAACACTACAAGCGGTACAACCGCAATACTTATTTCTTTTTGGTTTCACCATAAATCTTTCAGACGAATATAATATCTTTTTTTAAATAAAATTTAAAGAAATTTTAATCTGGATATGAATGAAGAAAACTTTAATTTATATTTGTACGTAAAGCGGCTTAGGTTCTATAGTACTATCAAATTAGATAAGTGCTTTAAAATTCTTAAATTCTTAAACGATTGGACTAATAGTTCTTGTTTGCTAATTTTGCTGCTTGCGGAATTAGTTTTTTAGATAGTGAACACTCATTAATATCCTGTTCAAGAACACAAACTCAAGCGAAAGAAAACTAGTCACTCGCTTTCACTTTAAAATCATCTCACCATCTTCCGACTTATCTTTCGTTTGACTTTGCGTTTCTAACATAAGCCGTTTTTCTATTGTCAAATTAAAAAACCACCTTATCAACAAAACTTTAAATTAATAGCAAAATTAAAAAAAAACGCTAAAATGAATAAATTATACCAAAATTATTACAACTCTCTGCTACTTGAACTTACGCAAATGTTGGCGTTATATAGAAATTTTATGGAATCATATATAAATATTGAAGTGTAAATATAATACGAATATATTATATTTATATCACTAATGACCTTTATATTTTACGAAAATTGTTCTAGCTCCCCATTTATTGAAATGTCAATTGAATGCTGTATTTCTGATCTGTCCCACTTGGTATATATCTTATAGAACTTGTTAGTCGAAGTGGTCGGAAAATTAAACTGAAACGTTATAGTGATGATGTTGGTGCGGCGACAGATTCGGGGACGCTCGCCGCAAGAAAAAAGTTGTGTCGGCAGGCAAGTGGATTATATGTTATATATATAAAGCTTTGCCAATCATAAAATATTGTTTGTAACATATGAAACAATTAAAAAAATTAAAATATTACGACAATTAATATAATAAGCGGATATGGTTTGAACCAAAGTTAATCAATTTTTATTTGTTTAAAACAATTTTTCATTCTTGACATTTCTGTTCACACAAATGGCAGCGAAAATAGTTAAGGGGACGTAAATTTGTACTAAGCTCTTTACGTAGCGATCGTGCTAAGTATTACTATACTTGTCTTGCTGATAATTGTTAGCGTCACGTAAATCAGTTGATTATCATGTAAAGAGCATACGAACCATAATGTTTGATATTGTGGGACAGGCTATAAATTATGAATTTACTGATGATGGTTTGCTGTTTATGTCAAGTATTTTCGACTAAGCCGAGGATAAAATTTACTAGTACTTTTATTTACTTTTTCTCTTTTTAGAGATATGATAAATCTATTTTAGCTTCTGACCATCATACTTTTTTAAGAAGTTTAATACACTATTATATCACTTAAATCAATTTTGTGAGCGACCCTAATTTATCTTGTACTTATAATCTTTAATCTTTTCTCTACATCCCCATTGTACATTTCATTTAATTTGCAAAACAATCAAAGCCATTTATAATGCGAGTATCTACTGTATTATAAAGCTCACAAGAGTCACTATATAAAATCGATTTTCCTTTAATCTTCTATTTTATTACCAAAATATTTCTACTTGTTGACGTCTTGGTAAACTACTTTAACATGAAAAAAAGGAAAAATGAAAGCAAATAATAACAAAAGCAGTAACTTGCTTCACAACAACAAAAGCAGCAATATCGGGTTAAAGTAAAAAATATTAAAAAAATATGAATTTGCTGCTATTGAACA
This sequence comes from Trichopoda pennipes, assembly GCA_030448955.1. NCBI lineage: Eukaryota > Metazoa > Arthropoda > Insecta > Diptera > Tachinidae > Trichopoda > Trichopoda pennipes. The sequence goes on from JASKUP010000038.1 coordinate 1,633,689, forward strand.
AAAGAACGTAGAAAGCAAAGTAACACAACAAATTTACGCTACAAAATTCTAATTTATTTCGTTATATACATACATACGTGCACACAGATAAAGTACTTGCACTTTAAGACATACTTATTCCTTGCATAATTGTTAGTTCATCTTTTGCCCCTAGAGACATTTTATAACTATTGCCAAACAATTTTAGTCCACTTAAAACAAAAAGAGCCTTAAGGCCTAAATGACTAACAACACAAGAAACCTTCTTTTTGTCGTAACAAAAATAGTGAGAAAATCGTTGTAGTTTTGTCGTTAGAAATCTACACTGGGAAAAAGTTGTGCACACATTTAGAGCAGTACTTATTTAATTTGTGCATAGAATTGTTTCTTTTTTTCAGTATTTTAAAGGCTGCATCAAGTCGAAATAACATATAATAAAGTTTTTAGCAGTGAACATGTAAAAAAACTTCACACTATCCCTATGCGATATTTTAATAATGTATTTATATTGGATTAAGGTATTTCACACATTTTTAACACATAATTCATAGACCAATATGAGTTTATAAAGCGCTTTGATTGTCAGTATTAATAAGAAATTCATTTTATTATTATTAAACTACTGAGAAGATGGATTTGTGTAAAGATAAGTTCAAGGGGAAGATTCGATGACTTTTAAAAATGCGTTTGAAGCAGAAGGTAAAAACCAAAACATATAAAAAAACCTATAATAGTAGAAAGTACAATTTGAAAAAATCTTTTACATACACACGATTTTCGGATACTAAAGTTAAATTCTCGTTCTTTAATTAACACAATGTTGGAAGCTTGGACTATGCATTTCATAAACTTCTTAAGAACCTTGAACTTTCAAAAAGTTGAGTATTTTTGTAGCTTCACAAAAACGGCATATATGGCAGCATATTATGGGTTGGGAAAAGAGCATCAGTCATGGGTACGGTACTAGGCATAATATTTTGTTAACATTTAGTTTCCAAACAATTAAACAGTAATAATAGAATTACATATTCGTGTGTGTGAACGTAAATAAAAAAAATAGATTCCGGAGGTTCTATTTCCACAGGTTGCACTAGCTAAGCTCGGACTAACTGCACAGCAAGGTAATAAATTTAGAAACTAAAATATACAGATACTTAAGCCGAATTAATAACAAATCGGTTAATTATAATAAAGTAGTTCGACTAAATATTTAATACAAAACATATTCTAGAAGTTTTTATTTTTCGCCCTGTCTTAGTAGAGTTAGCTAAGTGTAAGTTCAGGGCTATTAATATTTTAAATGCAGAATTTAAAAATTTATAATACAGAAACATCGAACGCGAAATTTTTGCATGTTTAAAACCTTCTGTCGCGAACTGTATTTCCTGGAATAGCTTAATTTTTAGTTTAGCTACCAACACGTTTTTCTAAGTATATACGGATTTTTTATTATTTACTTTTTATTTCTGTATTTGTTTTTTAATCTCAAGCTACTTGTCTTGGCCTTGTTTTCTAAAATAAAACAACTTTCTGTTGACAAAATCTTTAAAAAGAAAAAGAAGACAAAGCAACAACGTTTTTGACATTTTATGGTCAAAACTATTTTCAATTGTTTTTGAATTTTAAAATATTTAACATCCTTATTCACTTTACTTTCATATTTCTGACAGATTAAAATGTTTTGGAAAACAATTTTCATTTCTTTTTGATATTTAAATGTGTTTCAAACTTTAACTATTAAATATCATATGGGATTGAAATTCATAAAATTATGTCTTAAATGAAGTAACAACTAAAGTAAAAGAAAAACGTATTGTTTTTTATCTGGTTTTAACAAAGTTTACAAATAAAAGAAATATTATATTAAGGGTTAAGATGACTACATTTAAATTATAAAGACTAAACGTCTTATAAGCTTATTTTGTTCGATATTTAATTTTATTTGCGATAATCGTGCTGAATTCGGTATATAGCAACATTTTAAACATACTGCTGTTGATAATTCAACGCATATTTGGAGCCATATGGTAAAGGTGAGATCGAATTTTTGTGATGTATATTTGTACTTTACTCGGAAATATTTACGTGACCTTAACAAATTAAAAATTTTCAATAGCTTTTCTCATGAAAATTTAAATTTAATCAGAAACTAAAATCGCCATATCACATGACCATTTCGTGTTTCTAGAAATCAAATTTGGTCAGAAAGTGACCACACTGCCGCAAAAAGGGTAAAGTTTTCGATAAATAAATAACGTGAAACGTTACCAAACATTAAATAGCTATTTTTTTATAATTTGTTGCTCTTAAAATAACTTTTATTATAATAATTAAATATGTATTAATCTTTTAAACGGTCTTTTTTATTAAATTTGAACCATTTATTTTTTCAATATTTCGCTTTCCTATGGAAAGCTTCTTCAGGAAAATTAATTTTTAATTTAATTAAAATAAAAAAGGCGGAATAAAAATAAAAATAATAATCTTTTATTATAACTTCATTTCTTAGTTTTGAAACTGTTTTTGTTATTTTCAAACAAATTATTTAGGTTTGAGATGTTTTTTTATATTTTTAGTTTTTATTTTCAATATTATTTTCTGGACAATAATGTCGATGCAATGGCGGAAATGATTGTAAACATAATATTGTTGGAGTGAAAGCTTTTGTTCCATCCAAATCAATTTCGATTAAAATCAGATCGAAATCTTGGTTTAATCAGACGTGCAAAAATGTAGTCAGATCAAAAGAGGAAGCAGACAGTATTTGGCGTAGAAACAAAAACACAGATATTGATTCGTTACATAAAAAGTCGAAATCCTCATGTACCTATGTACTAAGGCGCGAAAAAAATCAATACGAGGAGCGCCATCGTGCTATGGTTCTTGCTACTCCTAAGAGTAGTACATTTGCAAATAATTCTTATTTGCCGGAGAGCAATCAACGACCGTCCAAGTGCGATAGAGTATCCCCTACTATGCCGAAGATATATTTTCGAGATTGAGTGATGGGATTCCAGCACTGGTCTTGAAACAAAGCTCTTTAACCATAGCTCATCCATTAACAATCCTTTTCAGCATGTTGCATCATGCCGGTAAATTTCCAAAGTGTTGAAAATTTGCTAACGTAACTCCAATTCCCAAATTGGGTGAGGCTAACAGCCCTGAAAATTACCGCCTAATTGCAATTTGTTCTACACTTTCGAAAGTGATGGAAGTATGATTAATTTTCATCTTGAGTCCAACAGCTTACTTAACGACCGACAATGGTGTAAGTTCATTCATCAGTTCAGAGAGTAAGGTGGTGACTCTAGATATTTCCAAGGCATTTGATAGAGTGTGGCATGATGCACTGCTGTCAAAACTTGTTGTTTTTGGTGATAATTTGTCCAGATTTATATCGAGTTTTCCCAGGAATCGCATTATTCGAGTTATTATAGATAGGATTTCATCAGACGAGTTCAAGAATAATTTATGGGTACCGCAAGGCTCGGTTTTTTCTCCTGGCTTATTTAATATTTTTGTAAATGACCTTCTTTGTCAAACTTTCAACCCTATGTACTCTTTCGCTAATAAAAGCACCACTTATCAGTCGTATTCATTTTGTAGTAGACTGAACCAGTTGAAGGTAAGTTCAAAAAGGCGGAACATGTATGATACGAGCACCATCTCGCTTACGACATACTTACGCATAGATCTGTTTTCGGAAATGGTACTGCACCTGTTGTGCTCTTGTTGGTATGAAAATTCAATGTGATGCTCGATGAACTAAACACATTTTTCAAGTTTCTAAAGAAGCTTTCAAGTGCCTTAGTTTTCTTAAACGGTGTAAGAGATACTTTTCTCCAACCGATCTTCGTACTATTTATACCAGCCATATCCGTCCAAGGAAGGAATACAAATCTCATGTATGAACCGGCGCCCTAAAGTCTATTTTAGAGTTGCTCGACCACCTACAAAGAGATTCCCAAGAGGCTCATTGGGAACGGTAGGGTATTTCTTCCCCAAGAGCGTCGACGAAATGCATGTTGTATTTTACTGTTTCATCGTTACTACAATGCTAAGTGCTCTAAGAAATTAGGGAAGTTGTTCCCGAAAATCGTACATTTTTGCGTTTGACTCGATTTTCTTTGAGAGCGCATTCATTTGTCGTCGAATGGCCAGTAAATCGCACAGCTCTTACCTTTCAATGTAGGAAAATTCAAATCAAATGTCTACTCCCTCTTTTCTCCTCCCCATAACCTGATTTCGCAGTTCTGGTACAATGCATTGCACGAGTGGGGGTCATCCCCTGAGTACTGTTTCGAACGGAAAAACAAATTGAGTATCGTATTAAATAGCATAATCGGGAAAAAATAAACAACTATTAATTTCCAATTCTAGAAATAAACGAAATAAAAATAATAAATAATAAAATATATAAATATAATTAGAAAACAGAAAAATTAAATTTTTAATAACTATTTATCCTAACTTGATATTTTTTTTCGGTAATAACACTTTCCGACAAGTAAACATAATAATTATTTTAATTATTTTATGAAAATTAATCTTTTTTGAAAAATTATAAAAGTTTCGCCATATTTTCATTAAAACCATAATAAAATTTTTATTTTATTTTAACAACCACAAACATTTTTTACTTCATGTTTGTTTAAGCAGCAAAAAATAAAGAAATGATTAAAAATGCATGAAGTGAAAAAAATGTAGCTGCTATTTTATCCTGTCACAAAGACTGTGATGATTATGTCATAAACAATTCATTACAGTGATAATATACAAAATCATGAAATTTTTCCACAAAATTTTATTTACAATTTTCAGTAAAAATAAACTTTTTTTAACTACCGACATATTAACAATTGTGTAATGAAAAAATTAAATGCATTATGACAGTCTTTAAAATAAGCACATAGTGACTGCAGCCAGGCAGTTGAGTCTTCGTATCCAAAAATAAAAGTATAAATAAAAATCATTAGAGCCATTTATCACTCTACCACCATGATGAGTTGCTTAATCTTTTTTTTGTGGTTACAGTTAAGATATGTATAACTACAGTTACAAAAAAGCAAACAATATCATACAGTGCACAGTGGTTTGAATACTTTTTTTTGGAAATTTTTCGGAAATAATAATAATAATTAAGATATCCTAATGAAATTTTATAGAGGCCAAGCGGAGGTACTTCTAAAAGAAGTTGTGGACGATCCGCTCTTACGATAAAAAGGGGGCTTCTGGGTATACCCCCAAAGTTGGGTACCTCGGGCATAACATTTTTTTCGAATTTCCTAAAAAGTTTATTTATTATTCAAACATAAGTAGACCTTGAATATATCTACAAAATTGTGGTTACGTCTAAGATATCTACTTTAGTTTAGGAGAAAATCGGGCTATAATTTTTTTTTTTTAATTTTTGTCCGACCTTCACTTAGTGTTTTTGACCTGGTGTGCTTATTTATGCTCCGGTTACGATATTAGCTTAATTCTTGATCAAATTTACAATAAAACAATAGCACACATTTTTTAATTTTACATAGAAAAAAGGGAAAAACTTCATTAAAAGGCGATATTTGCGTAGCTCCTACAATTTAAGTATATGCTTTTTATTCAAGCAGATGGTACCAAAGGAAAGCTTGTAACTTCTAGATGAACAATTTATTAACACTTTTTTACGAGTCGCATGTTTTAGATGCCATTTACCTTTAAAACTGTAAATTTCACATTGAAGTGCTTGTTTAAAAAAAAAAATATGAAATTTGAATTGCCACAAAATCTCAACGAAACGATGTATTATTTCAAAATTGTTAATCAGTATAAATAAATGAACCTTTCGCGAAATAGTAAAACAAAATTTAAATTTGTTTTATTATGACACAAATTCCTTAAACGGGGAAATATTTTCCAAAAATTGTCTTTTTTTTAGAAAACTGGTTACCCTGCCTTTGTTAACTATGGGGCTGTCAAATCCTTTTTGCCGTATGTAGCCATATTCAGTGCTTTGCAATCCGAGGAATTTTAATGTAATTTCTATATTTTGTTTCAAAATTGTCAATGTTTGGATAGGACTGTAGGGTGAACCGTAACAATTGTTAAACAAATTTCAAATTTTCTTTTATTCGCACATGGTATAGATTGTCTTTAAACTAGTTTTAGTTTAATATAGTTTTAACGTTTTTCCGATTCAGAAGCCTGTAACTTTTTAAAGAAACATGCTGTCAGAACCTAATTTATTATTGTTTTATTTTAAACTTTATCAAGAATTAGGTTTATATCTCAGAATCATAAGCCGTACATGAGTAAGTACACTGGGTCAATATTACTAACTTAATTTGACCCAAAAAGAGGTAACCTAGACATGTGCGGACATTTTATGATATTTTCAAGGTTTACTAAAGTTCAAATACTCTTAACATTTGAGTAATAAATAAACTTTTTATGACATTTCCATTTCATTAGGATATCTTAAGTTCTTCATGATCTGCCGAATGATTTAAAAAACAACCATTTTAAGCCACTATGCAATGTAAGAAAAGACACATTTAAAGACACATAGCTAATAAATTTTTAAGTTTTGTATACCCTAGAAATAAAAGAAGTAAAAAATTTGCACAGTAGTTAAAAAAAATAAACAAAATTATAAATATTATTATAAAATTATACTGGAACTTAAATATTTTTAAATATACAAAATGAAAATATAAAAACTATTTAGACAAAACTTAAAAAACAAATAGAAAAATAACAAGAGTACAATAAAAAATTACAATACTTATAGAAAAAACTTAACCTCACCCAATTTGAAAATTTTTACATAATATATATTGTTATCAATCGTATCGAAACTTTCCAAATAATATATTTCCATTTTAAAAATCTCAATTCGCTATTAAAAACTGTTGAACATTACTAAATAAAAGTCAAACCAAAATTCAGCCAAAACAACAAATTAATAAAATTTTCATGTTACCAAAAAATTCAAAACTTTCAAAAGTCCCAAAAAAATATCATTGAAATTCTAAATCCGGTTTTATTCAAAAGTTAAACATGATTTAAAAACAATTTGTTTATAGCCAAATAAGTTTTCATTTGTGGCTTAAGGTCACAAACATTTTAATTACGAAATTTAATAAAAAGATTCGTAATTTATTTTTAATTTACCTGCTTTAATATTTTATAATTTTCCAAACAAAAGATCTGAATAAATTTTATTTTTATTTTCAATATTTCGCCACACCATTGGGTAGCATGTACAGGAAATGAAAAGTGTATAATTAATTTCTACATCAATCAATAAATGAAATATTTTTGACAAACACGTTTCAAACAATCAAAAAATTTTTTCAAAGGACAAAAACCATAGAAACTATATATTGAAAAAATATTTAACATGCATACAATTTTCTGATACTGAAATTAAATTCTTCAATTAAGAAAATGTTGGAAGCCTTAAATGAATTTGCCACTTCAATAAAATTTACAATTGAAAGGGAATACGATCAAAACTATCTTATTTAGATACTTTAATAATAAGAAGAAATACAAAATTAGTTATACAAAGATTGGTACCAAAAACCCAACTACTTCGGATAGAGTTTTTAATTATTACTCTAAACAAAATAAAAGAATTAGTATTATTACCAATTCTATGATAGAAGTGATTTTATTAATTAGTGGCAAAGAATTCTACAGGAAAAATATAGAAAAGATTCGAAATTCATTAACTGAAAATAATTTTCTAATGCAATTAACTAATAGCTTGATTAACCAATTTAATGATAGGAAGAAAACTGTTTTAATTAATGTGGCGGAAGAATAGAGAAATCAATGAATACTAAATATAGGAATAGTTACATTAAATAGGTTGTTTAGTTAAATCAAAGATAAAATTCAAAAATTTAACGTGTCTAATAAAGTGTTATAACAGAATTTATTTAAAACTATAATAACAGGATACAAGTCCAATCAAAAATACAGGTACAATGATAGTTCACAAAAAACGGCCTTATCTTCACATTTTTTTAAAAATAAATCACTATCCTAAATTTGAAAATGTTTAAATTTTTAATTCAGGAAATAAATTTAAACGTCGGTATATACTAGCAATGTTACAAATAGTTAAAGTATCATTAAAAAAAACAACAATAAAGTTTAAAGCAGTTACGGAAAATGCTGCACAAAATTATATACATTTAGTGCGTAAAATTAAGGAAAGCTCTGTATCTATCTAAAATTAATAATTAATACTTTAATTTTTTGTAACGTTTTATTATTAAAGTAAAGTAAAACAATGTTGTTTTCAGTAGATTTACTATTTTCAAAATTTGTATTTATTTGAAAATTCGAAAACCATTTAAAAAATTTTGAGTATGATGCGTCAAAAACGTTATTGCTTTTTTCTTATTTTTCTTTTTAATGATTTTGTTAGCAGAAAGTTTTTTTTTTTTAAACAAGGCCAAGACAAGCTTGAAATAAAAAAAAACAAATATAGAAATAAAAAGTCTTCTTATATTTACAAAAGCGTGCTGTTAAATAAACTGAAAATTAAGCTACTTCAGGCAATACAATCCGCGACAGAAAGTTTTAAACATGTGAAAATTTGGCATTCGACGATTCTGTATTAATAAGAATTTAAAATATTAATGGGCCTGAACTTAGACTTAAGTAACAAGGCAAAAGTTAAATATTCCTGGAACATGTTCTGAAATCGATTATTTTATTATATTTTACCGATTAATCATTAATTTGCCTTAAGTTTCCTCATATTTTTATTTCTAAGTTTATTACCTTATTGTGCAGTTCGTCCGAGCTTAGATAGGCTTCCAACATTATTTTAATTAAAATCGAGAATTTAACTTTAAATTATTTGTGTGTTAAATTTTTTTTCAATTTTTAGTTTCTATTGTTTTTGTCTTTTATATTTTGCGTTTTTACAAAATTTTTGGATTATTTTCAATTTGTTTTTTCAACAATTTCTTATTTACCGATTGATTAATTAATTGCTTTTTTACGTTGCTTTTCCTGAAGATGCCACCCAATGGTGTGATGAAATAAAAAAGAAAAATGAAATATTTTAAATTTTTGTTGTGCTTGAAAAAATTATTTATAAAATAAAAAAGTTTTAATTTATTTAAATAAATAAGAAAACAAGAAAATAACGCACCTACATTAACTAAATTTCTGCATTATTTATTTGTTGTAAACTTAAAAAACCTGGAATTTTATTAATTAAGATGCATACATCCTAGGTTGTTTTTCTCATAAACTAAAATTAAGAGATAATGAACTTGATCGCTACTATTACTTGTTAATTTGATTATATAGTAAAATTACCTGATTTAATTTTGACTGTATAATTTTTATCAGTGTTTTGAGAAACATGAAAAAACAAACAAATAAAATAAAATACACAATGATAACGTCACCTTATTTAGTGTTTTTTTAGCGACTGTGTACTAAACTTAAAAACTCTATGTTCACTAAATATATCCCTAAGGCTAAGTGTTTTTAAGATCAGTACAGAAACACTAAAAGATATACGTACGTACATGTAAATGAAACCAATACGTTATCGTTTTTAGTTTAATCGTTGGTTACAGTATTTTGTTTGCTGTGGCATACACAAACGGTAAAGAAATCTTTATGCATTTTGATTTTTTCTTTAAGCCTCAATTCAGTTCAGAACGTAGAGTTGCTTAGTGTTTCCAAACACTGATTTTATATCATAAGTAAAAAATATAATGAACATGGGAAGGCTTATGAAGATATTTTTGCTCTCCCTCTCAGCAACTTGAAGTTTTAAAACAAAATAAAAATTCAAAAAACTTACTAGAACACCTTAATTTTATAATTTGTATATGGAGTTGATAACGGCTGCTTAATTTCATAATGCTCTTTTCGACTCACAACTGCAGCTCTTTTAGATATTCTATTACTTCCATTCCCATACTGCAGGTGATGGTTTTGTCTGCTTAAAAAAAATCTAAATTCTAAACCTTTAGCATATAAAGTTGAAGCTGAAACATGATGAATAATAAACGTAAAGTGTAAGTGACAAGGTTGTTAATGAGTTTCTTCCTGTTGATAGTTCGAAATAGTATGTAGCAAGCAAAGTTTATTTTGAGTTTATCAAAGTTTTTTATATATCCATAGAATTTTCATTGCAATTTATTTTTAAATACTCCTTCAAGAATTTTCATTGAAGAAATAAGTAAAATGCATTTTTATCTGACACAAAAATTTATCTGGAAATAGATATCTGATTTATTATTTTTTTTTTTGTATGTGCAGGTGTTTGTTGCTGTCATTTTAGTAAACCTTAAGTTCCCAATACAATAATTATTTTTAAATAGAAATAGGTTTTCCAGAAATAGTAAAATTATATTAAGTTCTGTATTTAAAGAGTAAATGTGTCAAATGGCAAAATTTCTATTAGTGTTATTCCGTTTTTGCTAAAATCATAGCCATTTCTCTAAACGGAAAATATTATTTACTTAAGGCTCAGTTTAGAATATATGCCGTAAAGAGTACACTATTGAGTAGCTGCCGGATATATATTTTAAATTCTTGTTTTGTATGACACTAGGCTTTTTTTTGGCCATGACCCTAATCGCCTTTATCACATTGGAGCTTGACATAGAGTGTTAATATTCGACCCACCTCCAAAATATATTGTTCTTTATTTGAATTTTAAAAAAGACATCAATTAAAACAAGCTAGTGGTTCATGTTAATTTTATTTATATTTTTCTGACATTTGTTGTAACATTTTTAAGCCAACGTCATCCCAATGCATGTACAAACAAATTTCGTTTTCTCCTTACAAAGTCTTTGCAGTTCAGTGAGAAAACAGTGTCATTTATTTACTTTTTGTTGACAGTTTTGTTGTGCTGTTGAATGAGGTAAACATGAAAGATTGTAACGATTAGAAAGAAAATATAATTAAATAAAATCATAACATTTTGTAGTTGATTTTATTTTTTCATTCTATTCTTAATCAACAAACTAGAAATTTTAATTGAAGGAGTTAAGAATTTTTAAAATTTGTATAAAAATATTCCTTTGTCAAGTTAACTTTATAAAGTAATTTGATGGAGATAAATATTTCTTTATATAACTTTATATTTTTTTAATAGTTAGTTTTTCTAACTTTTCATAATTTCATAAATTTGTAGAGTATTCTAAGAAAAAGTGAAGGCGTATCTTTCTTTAAAATAATTTATTGTGTTGACATTTTGAAGCTTTATGTTTTCAGTATATCAGTATATACAGTCGTTAAAAAATAACACATTTTAAAATTGACTATTTAAAAAAAAGTTTAAGATAATATTTTTTCGATTACATTATGTTAAGTTGCTTTTCCAGTTATAACATTAAAAACACGACACTCCTAAGCAGTGCCATAGAGTAGTGGATATTTAGCAAGCATTCGCTAGAGCTTATCACGTTGGCCTTTTATATAAAATACAGAAACACCTCACGTCTACATTTAATGAATTCTTAAAATCGTACCCAATAACAGATTATTATACGACAAATTCGTAGATGGACGACTAGATTTCTTTAATATTTGAGCAGAAGTTTTTCAGGGCAGTGTACTAAGCCTAAGTATACTAAGGCTGACATGCCAGTTTTGGACCTTGTAAATATTTATACTTATGCAGATGATATTGCTGTTTTAGCTTCAAACAATTACCCAACTACTTCTAACTCCTTTGTTCAAAATGAATTGAATTTAATTGAGTTATCGTTAAAAAAATTGAATTCCAAAATGATTGCTAAAAAGTTTGTACACATTACATTCGCTTTTAGAGATGGTAATTGTCCTGATGTTACATAAATAATATCCAAAATCCAAAAAAGGATTGTCATAAATTCCCAAACAGACATGTTGATTGTCGACTTATGTGGAAAGAATATATAAAAAATAAACGAAAGCAATTAAATATTCCAAATAGAAAGCATAGCTGATTAATTGGAAAATAAACTGAAACTTTTTAAAGCTCTTTTAAAACCTATATGGAATTATGGGGGAACAGCAAGTGCCTTAAATACAAAAATATTAGAAAGGTACCAGTCGAAAACCTTAAAGCTAATTGTATATTTCCCATTATGCCTTACATAAGGATCTAAATATACAAACTGTCAAAGATGTAATAAATTCATGCAGCGAAAAAGATTAAGCAATATTGTAAATTCTCTGGCAATTATATTATTGGATATATTAGATATACCATTCAGGATAATATTTTGTTTTTCTTTTCAATCCTTTATTCTCTTTTCTCTGTAATTCTTTGCTTTTTGTTTACTTTTAACTTGTTGCAAAAACTTTTAAATTAATAGTTATTTAATCTTAAGTAACTTATTGCAAATATAGGATAGACTTAGTCTTATTATGTTTCTGTTAAATGTATTATAAACTTTTGATTGAAAAAATATTCAATAAAAACTCCCTTTTTAATTCTATTCCATTTCGTTTATTTGTACTTCTTTTCTCTATACTCAAACTCAACTAACTCTATATCTATTTTTTTGAATAATATTGCCATCGTCTATAATAAAATAATAGGATTGTCATCTACTATGAAACGGATTATTTTTAGGGATGTCTAGAGTATACAATATTTCTTTTTCTATATTTCTATTTAATTGAATATGTCTAAACTCTAAATGTCAAAATATTGATCATAATTATTATATTTATGCTTATTATCTTAATATGTAAGAGATAGATTGAAAAAATAAGTTGTTACATTCATTACTGGTTTACGGGATGTGACGCGTTTTAATAGAAACCTAGAAAATCAGGTCGAACTGTATACACGTTTGTCTTAATTTTGATTGAAAATAAAAATTAGACAGTTGCAGAATGTAATGCTGCATATTTGGAATCGATACAATTGCCATCAGTATTCTTGACATTTTACCATTCAAGGCAACATTGGCGCATAATCATTAATGTTAATTAATTCAACACAGAAACCTCTATCAATCCGTTTGGTTTTTCATAATTTTTTACCTCAAACTTTTATATTACAAATTTGTACCTTTTGTAATTTTTCCTAAAACAGGGTTATTTGCAAAAATTAAATGTTTATGGCAATCCAGAAGCTTTGTCCATAACATGTGTGCCACCACCTAAAAATACGGTAAGTTGAGAGAGAAACTATAATTTTAAATAAAGAACGTTTTTGTAAATAATACAAAAAAAAAAAATAAACAAACAAAAAATTTAACAAACCTCACAATGAAAATAATTTTTCAAGTTTAAATTAAAATTTGTAAATATTTGAAAGTACATACGAACTGAAAAAAAGAGAGAAAAATAATAATTAATGTTTTCGAAAGTGTTGCAGCATTAGTGTTTATACACATACATCTATGGTTGTGTAAGGTACATATATGTATACCCCTATTGATGCATGTGTAATTAAGAGTATGTGTGTAACACTAACCAAAAATATTAATATTCAACAGCACCAGTATATAAATCTATATTCCCATGCATTTATAACAGTTTTAAACAGTGATGCCATATTTGGCGATTGTTGTAAACAAACAAGTAAAAATTTCTGTTTTATTTTTAGCATATAAATTGTTGTTGGTATCTTCCGTATTTCTATTTTTTAAATTAAATTCAGTTAGTATGAAAACATGTATCAGCTTAAACAGGCTGAGTTCGAATATCGTATCAGGCTTCTTTCTGTACTCATAGAATTAGTTAATCAAACATCTGCAAAAAAAAAAAACATTTTAGATCACCATAATTAGGGTCCATTATACAATAAGAGCAATTCCGAGCCATTGATTGAAAATATGAATTAAATGATTAACTAGAAAGAGTAAAGCCATTTTGACACTGTTAACTTTAGTTTCATCGTCTGCTGAAATAGGGTTGGCTAATATTATTACTGCATGATTGTTATGTTCCATGGTATGAGTTTATGTCTACCAAACTTATTACCTTACGTGTGCATAATATAAAGATATAAATATGTTGGAAACATATTCGATTTTTAAGTAATTTTCTTTTTTAATGAAAACAAATTTATCTACATTTCCAGTAGAAACTAATGGGGTTTAAAAACAGGTAGCTATAGGACAAGAAATGTTGATTTGTTAAGCAATTACCGGCTAGTTTCCCGGGTAGCTGGAAACTTTATTTATATTTTAGAATTCCGCAAATGCAATTACTTTATCCTATCTCCCGTGAACTGAAAATGTTTGGAGAAGCTTAAATCCTTTTTGGCTAGCGCTTGGCGCTGAATGGTGACTTTGTCATTTGCCTCTTATTAATAATACGCACTGCTATTCATAGACCGAGAGAGAAAATTTCCACAAAAGACTGCAGTAAATACATCATGAAGTGTTGCTAGTTCATATGGCACAAAGTTGCCAAAAATAGTCTCATGCCCTCGTACTAATATAAGAGTGGCTGCTGAGTTTTTCTCCATTGCATTTAAGGTTGCCTGTCGGGGACAAAATAGTAGCCAAGGTTGCCGGATTGTGTGGCTAAGTATTTCATTAGATAAACACTCAATAACAAATATTGGTTTTATTAGCTTCTCGGGTTACCAATACAATTTTGTGTTACTTAATTTACTGACTTAACAAATCCCGTCTTTTTAAAAAAAATTACATTACAATACGAAATACCTCTTACGTTAACAACGATAGCCATGAAACCATTATCATGACCGCAGCCTACTTTAAGTATAGATTTTTTTGTCATATTTTTCATTTATATTTTTATATACGTGCACATACTTATATTTTTTTAAGTTTTAATTAAAAGGCAATAACAACAAAAAAGAGCATGAAAATTTTATGATTTTTTTTTACTAGAATGAGGTCAGTTTTTTTAACATTTCTGTTTTTATATTTTTTAATTTTTTTCCTCTGATTGTTTTTTTTTTATAAATAATTAAAAAAGTATTAAAAAGAACTTTAAATGTCGAAAAAACTATATTTCTTTAGTTTGAAATTATGTAGATAGTTACACGAATATTTATTCAAATTTGTCCAGCTAAGGAGTATGCTTTCTTCACGATAACTTAACAATATAAAATTAATTTGGTTTGATTTTCTAAAAATTACCTTTAAAATTGTACAGCCTTTAACTTAACTTAATATTACTTAGTTTTAATTGTAATTCATTATTTTTCCAATCAATTTTTCCATAGAATTGTATCTGAGAACCAGATAGAAGTTTGAAATTAAAGAATGCAGCAAAGTTTTTTGGGACCAATTAAAGTTTAATATAATTTTAGTTTAAAAATTAATTACATTTTTAATCTAATTAATTATCTATTAAATAGAAAATTTGTTTTTTGTTTTTTAATTAAAAATGTAATTCATTCAATCATATATTTAACCAGAAATGAAATATTTTTTTTTAAATGAAATAAACAAAGGTCTGTTTAATATTAATTTAAATCCAAACTAACACAATAGTGGATGCAAATAAGTATTAACTAAAATGCTATTATTCATGAAAGATTGCCGAAAAGAGTTCACATTTCTTCATTTGCTTAAAACTTTAAGCAATATAAATTCATAAATAAATGTTGCGACTAAAAGCTGCTTAACACAAGAAGTGATTGCAAAATTATCAAAATTAGCTTTGATCTTAATGAAAATTACAGCAAATGTATTTCCAGGAAATTATACCTTGAAGCTATAATTAGCTCCCTATTATTTCTTGTCACTTTAATGCCCTATTACTAAAGGCTTTTATATGTTTTGTTATCAATTTATTAATTTTTTTTTATAAAGCGTCATTAGTTTTTTTTTCACAACTGTCTAAATTTAGTACACTTTGAAAGATTGTTTTTATAAGACACTTTTATTATAACTCTCAATGTATATTATTTTTTAAGGTGTGCTGTGTTTTTACATCCAACACCCTTTTTCACATCTGTAGCAATAAATTATAAAAAATAAATAAACACATCCTTTTAAATAGTTACAAAACGGAAGTGGTTAAATACACCCACAATTGTTCAACTGTCAAAACAATTTGTATACAGTGGGGGCTTTGGAAAAATAAAGTGAATTTGGGAATTTGGGGAAGTGTAAAAAACATCGAATCTAGAATCTGTAGTGCTAAGGAGATTAGTCAACATTTAGCAAAAGGGTTTTGATATAATTTATTTTCTTATTCGATATTCAGTTTAAACAATTGCTGTTGATATAAAATTTTTATATAGTTTTACATGCCATACTTTTGCAACCATCCAGCATTCAATTGCAAATTTCTGTCAAAATTCTCAACGAAGTTTGTTTTCTAATACAAAACAAAACACAATATTATGAATGAAAAATGATTCTGGCAAATGTCCACCACGACCATACTGACAGATGTCGAATCTTTCATCAAAGTTTTTAATCACTGTTCGGCAAAATGGCTGCCCTATTTCGTTAATCACATCACAGATTTTGACTTTTAAGGCTGAAATTGATTCGATTTCGAAATTTAGTTGTTAGTATCTAGCGTTAGCCTGATACATTGACCTTTACTGCATTTGAAGGCTCATCTTGGCCAAATTACACCTTCATACCACATAGCGCTCTATGATTTTCAGAAGCCTTAATGCGGCAAATTTGCTTGCTGACATATCCAGACAATGGGCTTCGTCTAAAAAAAAAAGTTTTTCAGAAAACCCAGTCGGGAATGAATTGAGCTAATCTACGGTGATGTGAATGGTCGGTCGGCTTCAATTCCCACAACAGCTGAACCTTGTAAGGCTTCAAAATGAAAAACTTAAGCGAAATTCGCCATTGGGGTTTATAACCCCAATTGTTGAGAACGGCGAGGTATTGACAAATTTCGATCTGCTTAAACATTGTGGCTCACGGCTGTGATATTTTCAGTTGAACGAGCCGCTCGAAAACGCGTTGGTGTTCACACATTTTGGATCGAACCTGTCGACTCAAATATGACGACCAATTTCTTAATAGCGGTCTCAGAAGGACGACTATGTTGTCACGAATTTTACGAAATGTAATTTTACCGGAACCAAAATTTTCATAATGAATATTAATTATTTGAATGCGATTTTCGTCTAAAATTGAATTCATGTAAAAATTGCCAACGCATCTACTACGAATACGTCTAAAACTAAATGTGTTGCCACATTTGAAGAACAATCTTCTTGTTGAATAATCCGAAATATAAAACTTACGGATGAGCTTAAACATTGAATCTAAGGAGACTTGCAAACATTAAAAAAAAAAATAGTACAACGTAAGGTTTTTGATCGAATTTCTTTTCTTATTCCATTATCACATTTTACAATTGCAATGATTTAAATTTTTAAGTTAACGCTCCGTATGGTAACTTACATATAATTTTATATTTTTGTTGTTTTTTCCCCCTTGTACTGGATTTTTTTTTGTATTGTGTTACCAACATCACCCATCATTTTTCAAATCATTGATAATTTTTTCTTAACCGAATCTAGACAAAATTTTATCGGTAAAATGTACCGAATCGACGGACTTATTTTTCTTATTATTTATTACTAAAAATTTAAAAAAGCTTTATTGATTTCGTTACAGTGTTTTATTATTAAAGTCTACAACTTATCAACTGCATAAATAAATTCTAAAGTTACTTTGACACGGCATGTTTTTACATCCGATATTTTGAAGCTATGACTGTCGCACATAGAGGTATTTCAACGATCTGGGCGGCCAAAATTATTTTTGTGCTAAAATGTACATATCTTGTCGAGTACAACAAGACTGTGTCGTTGAAATTTGCGAAACCCTCTAAAATCTTGAGTTACGGGTAAAAAACCGGGTTTTCTGCCCTTTTGCACATATAAGCTAGTCATTTTTTTTAATTTCAACCGATTTAGAATTTCTCAGTGGATTTAGAAAGAAGAAACTAAGCCATTTCGAAGATATGAAAATGATACTTAAGTAATATTGAGACATCTCTGCGTATTCCTCCAGCAAACTAAGTTTTACAAAAAAAATTGGGTATTTTTCAAGTTTGGAGATATTTTTACACATTTTTTCATTTAGGAACCGTATAATTTAAGACTGTAATATAAAAGTATGTTTATTTATGAGTAAAATGCAACTTTGGTTGAAAACATCCGTTAAAAATTGACTGAGTTAATGAACTTTTAATAAAACCAAAATGCTGGAATAAATACGTACTCAAAAGTAATGAATAAAAAAAAAGAAATGGTATGTAAATGATGAGAATATATAATGAACATGTTTTATAGAAAACAAATTAACAAAAACAACATAAAAGATTAAGGAAACATTTAATTGAATATTGCATCGCTCTCTGAAGAATAATCATTTGTATATGGCTCGTCAGATATGAACATTGATATTGCTTCTGGCAAGAACGGGTTAGTATTTCTATTCTTTATTGCTCTCATACAGCTTAACAAAGGGTCCGAACTAAGTAGAAGGCGATTAAATATATCTTCTAGAAAATATTGTCTAGAAAATTTTCTTGCGAAGTCTTGCCGATAACTTCTGAAATGCTTATTACGAATTTCTGCCGCCTCCTCCTAAAGTTGTCCTATAAGTAACAGAGATTTTCCAATTACAACAGCGCCATGAACCAAAATTTTGTGCAACGTTGGAGTCATAGGATGCCATGGGTACAGGTCAACATATAATCGAGCCGTTGATTTTGAGACGATTCCACAGGAATTTCAATGGTCCCTTGAAGCCATGAGTCATTGTACTTCAAAAAGGTTTTCTCTTTGCTGTGAGATTTTATCCACCTTTGTTTAAATTGGCTTTTAAAGTGAGCAAAGTTACGCTTCCAGCTAGTTAATTGCTCTTTATTATAGCTTTTATATGCGAACAGTTGATTCTTTAAACATTTTAGCTTACCATCAATAGAAGGCACACCTGAACTGTTCATTTTGTCGAAAAGAGTTTTACGCTTCACCATCTTGTCTTCCGAAACAATGATAAGTAATTTCTTTTTTTCTTTAATGAAAACAATATGCACACGAACTCGACATAGACAACAACGATTTCTTTTTATTTTCAAAGTTAGTTTTATTATTTGCAAAAACTCAACTGACAGAAAAAAAAAGCTTTTGAGATCCAAAATGTTTAAGGTGTCAAAAAAGTGCTTATCCGGGACTATCCGGGAAAAATTTTTTGCTACTTCAATAAAGGAAAGATTGAATAATGCTAAACAAAAAAAATTATTGCTTGATCTACCTTGATAACATATCAAAAAGCATCTAGAAAAAGAAATTTAACAAAAATTTACTACAAAAATAACCTTACTTTCAAACAATAAAAAAATCAGCATTGATATGACTAATTATATGTTGTAAAATGATTTTTCATAAGTCCATTATCTGAAGTACTAGGATCCATAATTTTTTCCTTGTGCGATTAACTTGTTTTGCTAATATTTACGATGAAAACCGGTTGTTTTGTAAGGGAACCCAGTTCTATTATGAGAACTCTGTGAAACACTCAACTTTCGACTGCACGTACGTGCGCGTGATGCGCGGAAAAAAAATTTTGGTTGTTGTCTCATGTTCTTTGGAATGTCTTTTAACGCAGTGATTATTTTTTTTCAATATTATTCCTACTTTGACTTTTGGGGTTTTGGCCGCCCAGATCGTTGAAATACCTCTATGTGTGTCGTCCAAGTGCAAATTTCTGTCAAAATTCGCCATTTATAGACGGTTTATAATATTTGCTTTTAAGCGTGCACCTCTGACATAACTTGTAAACTTGCTCAACAGCTAATCTTAGATGCTGTGCCGCATCAAAAGAATGCACACCAATAGAAATTTTTCATTTGACTTTGTCGTCTGACTTTTACACCTGGAATGTTGTTGAAAAAGTTCAGTTGGCATGTGAAATTTGTACAGAATAAATTACGCTATGTGCATATTTAAGAACAAATGTTGTTGTTGTTGCAGACAATAAAGAAGTTTTTGTCAGAAAAGAAAACGCCAATATGTTTCTCTCCATCCTGAGTCCCACCGTGTATCATCTATGGAAATATTTTATTTTTATTTTACATCAACGGAAAACTAACAACACCTGAGTGTATTTTTCCACTTATTATTTGTGTAAAAATATAAAGAAGAAAAAAATTTCATTATATATTTGATGTCTGTGTTTCTCCTCCTTTTTTTTATAAAACGACTAATGATCGTTTGTTTTTGCTCTGCAATACAAGAGATGTAAACAAACAAACAACTAAACAATTTAGTTGAAAAAGCATAAACATAAGTGAAAAAGTTAAAAGGATAAAAATTGTTTTTAACGGTATCAACATCCTCATCAGTAATGTCCTCATTTTGTTGCTCTGGTTATTTTAGTCTGTCTTTTTCTACTTTAATTCATTTTCGTATTCATAGAAGGCGTCATAGATACAAATTTATAAACACAAACATTGCAACCCACTTGACAAAATTTTCGCTTATAAAAATGTCTTGAAATTTTACAATGTAATTTTTTGACAAACTATTGAAAAGTATCACTGTTTAAACGGAACTGCACAAGCCAGAGTCTACAAAAAGTCAGTGATGAATTAAATTTTTTTCCATACATATGAATGATTATGTTATTTTTTCGTGCACTTATCGTTAAGAATATTTTAAGTATTGTCTCAATCGGGATATATAAATGTTTACATTCAGGAATAAGAATACTCAAGAATATTGCAGTTAGTGTTTTGTATCTTATTGGTTTTCTTTAATAATATAAACGTGACGTTTCGTGTAAATTTAATGTTGTTTCAAATAGTTTTTGCTTATCTCCATCTCAATAATACCCAGCAGACAATGTGTCTCAAAAGTTTTACGCCAATTTGCTTAAATAAATCAGCAAAATAAAGGGGTTTTCAATAAGAAGAATTTTTTTTCCAAAACAAAATATAACAAAAAAAAATTAGGTAACGATACTTCAAACTTTCATTGTATTATGAAGAGAAGAGTTTGGCAATTATGAACGAAAAATGTTAGCTGACATGATCACCACGATCAAGTTGACAGATGTCGATTCTTTCATCGAGGTTTTTAATCACTTTTTGGCAAAATTAAGGTCCTATTTCATTAATTACGTCACGGATAGACTCTGTCTGTAACATAGCCCCCTAAAAAATAATCCAGTGGTGTTAAATCACACTATCTGGATGACCACTTAACTGCTGATTTTGATGAAATAATGCTATCGGGAAATTTGTTTTGTAATAAGTTGATCGTTTCATTGGCTGTGTGTCATGCTGCACCGTTCTCTTGAAACTACATGTCACTGACGACGTAGAGTCAATAATGGGCCAAAATTGATTTGTTAGCGTGATATCACATAGCATACTATACAGTGAGATATTGAGCATGCAAAGTCTTCTTAATAATGGCTCTAGGATTTTCAGAACCCCAAATGCGGTTATTTTGCTTGTTAACACACCGTGACAAGTAAATTTGGGATTCGTCTGAAAAAATAGAATTTTCATAAAAACCAGCCGGTTGTTGCTGAATGAATTCAACGAATCTACGGTGATGTGAATGGTAACAATTGCCCATACATCCACTACGAATGACATCCAAGAGAATAGAACAGAGAAACGAGAATTAGAAGCAAAAATATATTGTGACTGATTGTTATATAAAAAACTTACAAAAGTATTGAGAATATTCATTTACTAATAAAATTTTTTGGTTCTTGCAAATTAAGTGGAGATTTCCTCATTTCTGGATTAAATTGCTGCACTGTGCAATATGCACACGTCTCCCTATAATGACTTGAAGTATAGGACTATTTACGTTGAAAACAAAGGATCAATAAAACGCCCTTTACTTTTTAAAATTATTTTTGCGGACATATTTTTAATTAGTTTGTGGAAATGTTGAATGCCTGTTTTCTACGGTAAATATTTAAATAGTAAAGCAATGTGCAACCATAGGTACACCCTTTTCAAAAATCTCATATTTCCATGGCTGTTATTTATACCAATATTAGCATTAAGCTAATGATAACTTTTTACCTTTCTGGATATCTGTTTGATTGACTGGTAGGATTTTTTCGAAAAATTTACATTACATCTTTCAGGAGTATACTTTTAAATTAATTTGACTGTAATGGTAAAAAAAATAAGAAAATCTAATAACTAACAGAAAATGCTAGAAAATATTGTCAATGATGTAAAAAATATAAAAAACGACAATATAGCATTAAGGTAAAATTTAATTAGGAAAAATTATAAAATAAAAGGTTAATTTATAGTAAACTAAATATCAGTCTAGGGCAAATCTATCAGGTAGCATAGGGAAGTTTTATATCATTGAGCTCTTTAGTCAGGTATGTCAGATTAGTGCCTGATGCATAACTCTTTCGTCTCTCAAGTTTGCTCCAACAATATTTTTGCGGAATTACAAGAGTTCAGTAAACAGTGCATCTAATAAATATGTCACACATTAAGGCGGTAATTTGTATATTATAATCAATAAATTAGTTATAAAATATTACAAAGGTCAACTACCTAAAGAGTTTTTCAACAAGAAGTTTGTTTTCTAAAACAAAATAAAACAAACATTTAGATTAATATGAATCTAATTATTATTCTATTACAAAGAGAGAAGTTCGGCAATTATGAATTAAAAATGATATTTGGCAAATGTCGCTGACAGATGTCGATTCTTTCATTAAACTTTTTCATCGCTTTTTGGCAAAATGGCGGTCCCATTTCGTTAAAAATATCACGGATTTTGAATTTTAAGGTTGAAATCATTTCAATTATCTCCGAATAGACTGTGTCCTTAACATAGCCCCACAAACAATAATCCAGTGGCGCTAAATCACACGATCTGGCTGGCCATGTAAGTGTTGATTATCGTGAAGTTTTGTGACCGAGAAATTTAGTTTGCAATATATTGATCGTTTCATTGGCTGCATGATATGTGGCACGGTCAGTGATATCCATGTCGTCAATAATAAGCCGAAATTGAGTTGTTTGCATCTCGCGATAGCGTAATCCATTGACCGGTTGGTTCTGAATGAATTGAGCAACTCTACTAGAATATGAATGGTTCAATTCCTGCACCAGTTAAACCTTGTAAGGATTCAAATACTTACGCAAAATTCGTCATGTGGTGGTTTTAAATAACTCCAATTGTTGAGAACGTCCAAGAATTGACAAATTTGGACCTGATTCAACACTGCGGCATACGTCTTCGATGTTTTCAGTTGAACGACCCGGTCGAACATTCGTTGGTGTATCGAGCCTGTCGATTCAATTTGGAAATAGTCACGAATTTTACAAAATATAACTTTAACAGAACCACCATTTTCATAGTGGACTTTAATTATTTTGATGCGATTTTCATGCTAAATTAAAATCATTGTAACAATTGCCAATGCATCTACTACGAATACATCAAAAAATTAAATATCAAAACTATCATCTGGCTGGTGTTACCACAATTGAAAACCAAACTTTTTATTGAAGAACCCGATATAATTGTTACATGGTTACGGATGTGTCTTGCTAAGTTTTAAAATGGGTATGTTGTTCACGAACTACGTGGCTTGCTAAGAAAGCTTATGGTACAACAACAAAATTTCTCGTTACAAACTGCGTAGAAACAACAACAATAAATTTACACTTATTTTTCAAAATCGTCATTTAAATACCATTAATTTGCTAATAAAATATAAGCGTTATTTATTGTAATTATTGAGATAACAGTGTTTATTTTATCGTATGTGAGATTTATTAAACTTGTAGTCAAAATTATCTTAATTTTTTATATTGTTAAGGATGTGTCTTACTTAAGTTTTAAAATAAAATAATTAAGCAATAAAGTGAACCACTGGATATGTTTTTACGAACTGCGTGGCTTGCTAAAGAAAACTTATGGTACAACAACAAAATTTCTAGTTATACACACAGAACAACAATTTGATATACTGTTTAATCACTGCGTGGCATGCAAGCCAAAAACAAATTTCTGTTTATAAAAACGTTTATAAAAGGTATAAATGTAACATTATTTAAAATCTTACTTCAAATAAAGAGAAAGTATCAACACAAGCTGGAGTTTGGTGAAATGACCAATTCAGATATATTATTCCAATAAACAATCAATCAGTCCTTTAAAACATTTAAAATGTTATTCTTAAGCAGGGATGTTTCTTGGTTTAAAATTTAATAAAAAATTGTTTTAATTTTTTTGGCATTATTTTTCTTAACTCCTATTACAAAAAATTAATGCTGCTATAAAACTAAAAAGAACTGTGATGAATGGTAATTTAAATCCTGAGAACTGTCCAGCTACTGCACAGTTTTAAAAACATTTGCACGACAAATACACACCATTCGTGATAGAGAAGTTTTAATTGTAGCTATTTGTACAAGGTGGAGGATTTGCATTTTTTGCTCAATTGCTTTTTATAACTTTTCTTTAGTTTTTTTTTTAAATCCATTAAGAGTCAATATCTATTTACTGCTGTAGAAGAATTATAGCCTCTGAATTTAAATTACAACTTCAGAATACATAACAAACAGCTTAAACCATAAAGGAAAGGAATACATTTTCAGCCATAAGTGACTGTAATTCTAATTATTTTCTCGTAACATGATGTTGTCTACATAAGTAAAATACTTATTCCAACACAGGTTTCTATGTTCTGCCGTTCATAATTTTACACCATTTCCAAGTGATATAAAAATTAACCGTATTTCTAATGTCATATAAAAATGTCATAAAAATGGTGGTAATAACGATCATAACGATGATGCACGCCATGTTGTTGTGAATGATGGTGATGAAAATTAACTTTGAACATGTATCACACATAAAACGTTAAATGGTTTATGCCATGAGGGTAGTATTATGGTTTGGCATAAACCACCTATACACAGGCAACCAAACGTGATTTAGCATTAAACATTTTTTTTTCTCTCTTTCAAAGCTTTCCTTGTGGTTGTAATTATTTTCTCATGTCAGGTTTTTAGATAGTTGTTGCGAAAATCATATACACTCTCAACTATCAACTACTATTTAAAGTAAGGTATCCAATTTTAGAATTATTAGAATTTATGTTCTTACAAGCTCAAGTCAGGGTTGGTTTTAATATTTTTTAATCGGGAAAATTTTAAGACGCAAAACAATTTTTCTTTCGATAGAGAAATAGTATTTTAAGCTTTCGATTTCACTTAAAATAATCATTAAATTTTTATTGTTTTTTTTTTATTTTATATAATTTTATTTGAAATTTATTTTTAATTTTTTTATTTTTGTTTTACATATTTTTTATTTTTTCTTTATTTTTTAAGGATGTTCCATTTGATTATAATGATATTGATGTTGATGTAGGTGGTTCTGGCCTGGTATGTTTTTAAATTTTGTTTTATTTTTTATTTAATTTATTTCATATTTTTTATTTTTAAATTTTCTTTTTAAATTAGTTTCCTTCTGATGATGCTTCTGGTGACATTTTTGGCTACGATGGTGTAAGTTTCTATTTTTAAGCCGATAGAATCTTGAATTTAAAAAAATAATAACAACAGAAATTTAATTTTAGTAAAAGCAAAAATCTATTAATTTGAAATAATAACACATTTAAAATTTATCACTGGCGTATGCCATGCGCTGCTTTTCTTGACAAAGTGTACCTGTACGTCCAAGGTTTGTTTACTTTTACATATGTTACTAATAATGCGAACATTGTTGGCTCTTAAGGTGTCAATTTTTATTGATTTGTCAGCATAAACCAGTATTAGATCGCGTGCCTACAGAGAATAAATCGAGAGCTGTCAAAACGCTCGACCGTGGAAGTTCTGTTTTCAAAATCAGCTTACCGGCAAAGTGAGCACAAAATGACAATTCGTTTGCTTAAAAGCCATCTTCTATATAGAGTTGTTTTCGTTGGGAAAATATAAAAAAAATTTACAAGTTCTTTTAGACGCTTAAACTATTTTCAATAAATTTGTTAAAGTTTCACTCATTTGCTAACAAATCGAAATTTTTTTAATTATATAAGCACACAATGTCAATATGGGTATATTGAAAAGAAAACATGAGTAACTAGAACGGAAAACCCCTGTTAGTGGTGAAGTATTTTTTTGACATGTTGCTTTTCTTGTTAACAACTTTTTCAATAACAAGTTAAATATTCCAGATTTTCTTCATATTTTTATTGAAAACTTTCTTTTATGTTGTAAGTTTTACAATTTAGGTTGTTTGTTTGTTCGTTTTTTTGTTTTCATTGTAAATAAAAGTAATTAAATATATTTTGTTGTTCTTTTTCTCTTTTAAGGCATACAATTTTAAGATCAGATTAAGGCTTTTAGTTTAATAAAAGCAGCAGGTCCCTTTTGTGTGCAAGAAAAAAATATATGTTATTGACAGACGACTTAAAAACAAGATAAAAACTTCTTAACGATTTGCAGACAAAGAAGATAAGAGCAATTGTGCTGTGCAATGTAAAAATACCTGTTAAAGAAAGTTTATGCCAAAATATTTATCTTTTTGTACATTTTCTCAAAATATTGAAAATAAAACAATTTAAAGAGTATGAACTTTTCACTTGATTCTAAAATGCTTCCAATGCAATATTGTTCCTCATTGTCCACGAAAAAGTAAGCAAGCAAGCAAGAAAAGTAGAATACAAATAGAAATTGATACTCTAATGAATAATAGTTGTTTCACAAAATTATTGAATTAAATATATTGACCGTTCTACAGGCAGCATATATAAATTTACAGCTTAAAAACACATTGCTCACAATATTAATTTTTTAGAACAAATAAATATCCTGTTAACGCAGCTAGTTTTTTGCCGGAAAAATTTATCAACAACGCTTTACATTTTATAAAAACATAAACTTCTCAATATCTGATATAAAATGTACACCCCATTGCATTGAATCCTTGCAGCTTTTTTAACTCAAATGTACATTTTACTAACCCAGAAAACATTATATATTGATGTTTTGGAGGGCAGAAATATTCTCGATCTAATAAATAAATGTCGTAATTTTTCTTAAAAATATTAACTGACAGGTCATTTCAACGTTTGAAAAATATCAGTTCATTTTTGGAATATTTTGCCTCTTATTTTATACAGTTGTTTGTTTTACGGGATAATGTAATATATGTTCCCCCCTGGCGGCATATTGATATGTTTTGATGGAAATTTACATTCATTACATGTGTCAACGATTAAAAAACGGGAGCCCAGTCCCTCGAAGGCTAGCAGGGATTCAACTGGAAGCTCCACGTTATTCCACGGGAATGAGTAAACCCCAGAGTTAAGCTATTTGGTTCTTTAGCTTTTTAGCTGTTCTCTGCCTGATTATTGAGTTAGGCCCTTCGGGAGTATCGTGGTGATTGTGGTTACGCGGGCCTCATGAATTTGATTAAGGGGCCAGGATCCTAATTTTACTGGGAACATTGGGTGAATGATCTGGATCCAGTGAGCATGCTTGTCATGTGTTCTTGACCAGGAGCTGGATAGCCTCTTCAGCAACGAGTGGGGGTTGGCGGCCCTGCTTCGAAACCTCCGAAATTGCAACTAGGAATAACCTGTTGCTAGAAATTAGTCTTCGGCTTTCTAGGGCGCGGCGCACGTATCATATCGCCGAAATAGTTTGACCACCGTCAAGTTATGGAGTATACACGCTAGGTACTGACGTAAATCCTATCACGCATACATATGTATACATGTATGTGCATATATATTGTTATAAATTCGGTATACTATTTACTTTTGCAAACATCATAAGAAAATCTATCCAAGTCATTAAAATTTGATACTCAAAAATGTCCATAAACTCTAAGCATTTTTAATTAAGATTAATTTAATTTTGGTAAAAGTTGCTATATTTTATTTAACAAATTAACAGAACACATAGCAAGCTTCGCATGCAGTATTATTTTATTATTAGATTTTTTCTAATATACAAAGACGATAACTTTTTAGTTTAGTGTCTGCATAAGTTAGTACCAAATTTTATGTAGAAAATGGGTCTTTAAAAGTATAACGAAAAATGTTCGGTGGGAAATTTTTTAATCAATTCAAAAGTTTTTGTAACAATTGTTCGTCCAGTCTTTGCTTTATAATAAAAAAAACATTTTTATTTCATAAAAGTAAATTTTTAATATTTTGTGTTAACAACCTTCAATGGCCTTTGTCTGTTAACAAATATACAGAAAAGGAATACAGTGTTTTTGTACATACATGTATGGGGATATATGCTTTTACTTGGCATTATATTGGTGCATTAACATTTAACATATTATATTCTGTTTCATATTTTTATGCTTGCTCAAGGTGAAAATCAAAAATAATCCGAATTATTTTACTTGATACAAAATGAACGAATAAATTGCAGAAAAAAATAATTTTTTCTAATTTTCCTCTTGGAAAATGAATGACCCTTGAAAATCAATGATATGTTCACAATTGTCATGTATCTTTATGGTTGTATTAATTTTGCCATATTTAAGTAATACAAGCAAAATTTACATGTTTTTGTTTTAATACCATACTATACTGTGGTGTGTATGTGTATTGCTAAGTTTGTATTAACCAAAACTGATAGAAATGCTCATCTAGATGCATTTATTAATGACAATATTTTTCAACTAAAATTTTATATTTTTTAAGGATTAAAAAAGATTCGAATTCGAATTTTAAGGGGTCCCTTGCATATGAAAATGCTATTAAATTCCTTATTTCTTGTTTAAGTGTAGATTAAATTTTTGTTAATGGTTTAAGTAAAGTGAAAACGATTATTTTTAATTACATTTGCCTTTAGAGTATTTCTTATAAATCAACAAATAAAATATAAAAAAAGCATTAAAAACAATTTAATAATTTAATAGATGAGACTAAATATTATTTACATATTAATTCTTTTAATTGAGAAAGAAATATTTACTTCTTAATAAGAATGTAAAATCTTTAAAGTTTTATTATTATTTCAATTAACAAGACTAAATTAGTATTTTGACATATTTATTTCTTCTCAACAGTATTTGTTTAAGTACCTTGTTAAGAAAATTTTTTTAGAAGAGTATACTGCTGGAATATCTTTTGAAAGATTAACTTAAAAGAAATGATTTTTTAAAGTAAAACCTTGCAGCTACAATAAATTTAGTCTCCAACTTTACAGACATACATGCTAAGATCACAATAATCCCGTCATATCATAATGTTTGAGATATTAATTTATAAATTTAATTAAATTTCACAACAAATTATAAAAGTAATTTTTTTCGTGTGGTAAATCAATCAAAAATTTATTTATATTAAATTGTGCTTTTAAGGTGAAATTTAAAGTCAAATTTTAACTTAAAGGAGATTTTTGTAAAAGTATATAAATCTCAAGCTTAGGAAATAAAGAATGATTATTAAAGATGGTTGTTAAATGATTGCCGTCAGAAAAGTCAGATTGAGTCCTGCAACTTTTTCACATATTAAAAATACACGTTCAATAATTTCGTTTCATAAAGGCAATTCGGAATTTGATTCAATTCGTTTTAATCATCCTAGTACCATCTTTATATTTATAATCCTCGAACACTGCATCGTCCTTATCTTCATGTTTTATTTCAATTTCTTTTACAGAATAAGCATATACTATAGAAAAATTGAGGACTGCCATTTCGTTTATTTAATATTGACCCAATATAATACATACAGGGTTGGCAATTATGTATGGAATACAATATCAGATGAATGTTCGCCTTTGTTAGCCTCACAGAGAGAACTCTTTTGAGCACATTTTCCATTACATTCTCACACAATTTCTTTATGAATATTTTGTTTGAGTTGCTCAAGCGTTTCTGGCTTGTTTGCATAAACCTTGCCTTTCAGATATCACCACATAAATAAGTCCGCAGCAGTCAAATCAGACAACTGTGGAGGCCAATCAACATCACCATTTCTTAAAATAAGTAGTTGTGACAAGAGGTCCTGAAGTAATTCCATTGTTATCCTAGTTGTATGCGATGTGGCACCGTCTTGTTGATACCACACGTTAATCAAGCCCAAAGAATGCAGTTGTGACATTCAAAAGTTTTCAATCATATCACCATATCGCTCCCCATTCAAAGTTATCTATAAGCCGTTTTCATTTGCAAAGAAGTAAGGTCCAATGATTCCTCTTGACCAAATTTGACACCAGATTATCCTGGATGCAAAGGTGACTGTTAAATAATTTGAGGGTTTCCCATTCTCATTTATTCATATATCAATTCAAATGAAAATGTGCCTCGTCACTCAAAATCGATGGTTGGTTTCGATAAAATGTTTTAACCATTTAAACACGTTGGTTTTCGAGTATTTTTCAATAATAAATTTGTCACGTGTCCACTTCACGACTGCCAAATATGAACTGTCAGGACTGATGTTTCCCATAATAGTGGCAAAACAAATATCTAATAATCTTTTACCAATCTTTCTAGTATTCATTATTATTTTTTCTTTTGGGTGTTATGCTTCAAAGTTTTTTGTAAGAGAAGACTTTGTGTATGGATAGTGATTTCGGTAGTTGGCCACAAAAAATTTCAACATTTTCAGAATCAAATAGATTAAAAGCACCTGAAAAAATGTATGTATTGCAATTTTTGCAATTTATTTACAAAAACAACTTTCATATCAACATATACATATGTACACAAAAACGGTTGTATCTCTTATTAACAGTTTAATCGTTTTTAGATTTGACTTTAATTAAATTTTAAATTGATCAATTTTTTTTTAGTAAAAGTTTAAAAAACTTTCTTACTGTATTAATAATTGAATCAATTAAAAATTCAATTAAAGTTTAATCAAAGCTTTTGTAGTTTTTTTTAAACGATCTTTTTTTATTAATCTTTAATAAATATCTTTTTTTCTTTTTAACGATCTTTTTTTTTATATATTTTTTTCTTTTCGATATTTCGCTTTCCAAAGGAGAGCGAAATATCGAAAAGAAAGCAATATATAAAAAAAAAGATCGTTAAAAAGAAAAAAAGATATTTATTAAAGTTTAATCAAAGTTTCAACTCTTATTAATTTTTTTTTATATTTGAATTTATTGAAATTTTAGATTGATTCAATTTTATTAATACTTATTAGATCTAACATCTTCTAATAGAAAAAGAGTGAGGAAGTTGCAGAGAAAATATGCCTCCGTCTACGCCCTAAATAATAAAGATGGAATGGCAGTGGCGAAGCACGAAGTAAATACTGGAGAAGCAAGATCCATAAAATAAGCACCAAGGAGCAACACGAAACAATATCAAAGAACTGGTCAATGAAATGGAGCGGAACGGAGTCATTTAGAGGTTTTCGAGAACATAGGTTTCGCCGGAAGAAAGAAGGAAAATAATTGAATCAATTAAAAATTTAATTAAAGTTTAATCTGTTTTAAGTTACAAAGTGTTTTTTCTGTGTATGTATTAGCTGTTTTGCTTTGACACTTTTGGTGCATCTGGGGCAATCTTTATTGTCTATTTTTATTGAGACGAGCCTTAACTGTTGTTGCTTTCTATCCCTTCACTTCAAACATAGCGGAATTTATTTTTGAAATCATATAACGAATATTTTCCATTTTTACTTCTTAGTTCAAATCAATGCGATTTGGTATCCAATTAAAATGACGCTGAAACTAAAGCCAAGCTAAAATTATTTATTTGTTTAAATTACTATTATAATTTAATTTATAATTAAAACTAATTAAAAATATTTGTAAATTTGATCCTTTTTTCCCTTTAGCTAACGGAAAACTCGGTATGTTGATAACGCATATCAGTGTTGTTGCTGGTGTTGATTCGACCGGTAATTTAGTCAGAAAATATTCCTGTTAACTAAACTAGTAATTAACTAAATAATAATTTAACTAAATAACTAAATAATAATTTAAACTAAACTAAAATAATAATTTAAACTAACTAAACAATAATTTAAATTTTATTATAGAGAAAAATTAGTTTTCGTCAAATTTTTGTCATTTTGAAACACTGATTACAAGTGTGATCAAGTTTATCTAATTGTTTATTAAACAACTTTGGTTGAGAACTCCACAATAGCACCATTAGGCAATAATTTAGATAAAAAGATTGTTTCCCTTTTCTGCGGTCTCACTGGATAACATTTTCCATTTACACAGTGCATAATCTAAAATTTTTTCGCTACCATATAATCTTTGATGGATGCTGGGATAAAATAGCTTTTAGAATATATTTTCTTAAAAACATAAGCTGGCATTACAATGAATAACAAACATTTCTAAAAGTTTATATAGTTGCTTTCTACTAGTTGTCAGCTGATAACCAGCAGATTAAAAAAATGTACCGCATAAGTTTCTAAAGCTGTTTCGCAGAGCATTAACTTGTTTATATTTTATTTAACGACTGCACTATTAAGTGTTTTGCAATTGAAACTAAAATCATTAGAATAATATTCATCAATATATCCATATAAAACTACTATCCTTTTTCATTCACCAGCAAATAATCATAATACTTCCCATATTTTTAACACGAAAATTTATTTTCCATTTTCTCTCGCTCTCTCTCTCTCTCTCTCACTCGCTCTATCTCTTTTTTACTGCATCTAATAATAGTTTTGTGGCATTTTGTGTTATGTGAAAAATTGCCATAGTGAAACCATTGTTGCTGTCATTTAAGGATTTACGGACTTTTTGCATAAGTGATTTTATTGGCATTTTGAGTTTATAACCATCTAGACACATTTATTTAAATCCCAACAAATATTTCTATGTGTTTATATATTATATTTGTAAGCAATAAAAATAGTTCCGTTATTGTTTTTGCTTTACTATTATTTTCGATTCTATATTTTCAATTTTTGTTTTGTTTAATTTTTATTATTGATTGGTAGTAAGACTGAAAGTACTTTAAATAAGATAAATAATGGATTATTTTAGTAATTTGAAACTAAACTTTTTATAAAAGATCATTTTTAAACGAAGGCTATTATAACTAATATTTAAATTAAAATCCTTGTGGCGGTATTAAGAAGCAGGTTACTTAAAAGGATCAGAAGAAGACAAGCCAAACAGCCGTCATTCAATTGTTAAAAGTAATAGGCTTGTTGTGATTTGATATATATATTTATTTATTTATAAAATATATACATATATATATATATATATATATATATATATATATATATATATATATATATATATATATATTTATTTTATTCAGGGCGCCCACCGGAAGATACTCTATTTTGTTTGTTTATAATTGTTGATTAAATTAAAGAGAATGGATCTTATATTGATAAATGTTTTATTTAATATGGAATGCAATATCAGCTGAATGTTCGCCTATGTTTGTCTCACAAGTGCGAGCGCTTTTGAGCATCACTGACTATGTCTTCATCACTGAGCAACCCCACCGACAGTCAATTGTTATTTTTTGTAGTGAAAACAGTCAAGGTCTTAAGCTTAAAAGCTTAAAAGGCCACATTTTCGAAGAAGTAAGGTCTAATGACTCCCCTTCACCAAATTATACACCAGAATATCGCTTTTAAGCTTTTAATGGATGCAAAGGTGACTGTTGAATAGTTTGAGGGTTTCACATTCCCCAAAACCCACTATTCTGTTTATTCATATAGCTATTCAAATGGAATTGTGCCTCGTCACTCATTATGATATTTTCATAAAAACCGGACCAGCTGTAAGATCCTATTGACATATGTACGGCAGCGTAAATGGTCTTGTGGAAAAGGCTCTTGTGTCACCTGAATCGTATATAGAAACAAATGTAAATCCTTGTGCAAAGCTGTGGCCAAAACTCTTCTTTAGAGACCAAGCTCCTTAGCATGGCGTGGAATTGAGGTTGATGGATGGTTTTGAACACTGTACTAAGCAGCAGTACGTTATGTTCCATGCTTGGACTTAGCACCTACAGACCATCTTTCTATGAAATTATTCACTGCACGCGTTGTTTCTGCTAAAAATTTCACGTAACTTTCGCATCGTCACAGTAATCGATGATTGATTTTGTATAAAATGTTTGAACGATTAAAACACGTTGGTTTATCGAATATTTTTCCACAATAAATTTGCCACGTGTCTACTGCACGACTACAAAATATGAACTGTCAAGACTAATATTTACCAAAGTGGCAGAAAAACTAACTAGTATACCTTCCCGTTCTTTTTGAAAATATGTGTGAGTTAAATATATTTATATGTATATAATTTTATTTTTATGGCAACTTATGGAACTTACGTTTTTTATTCTAAGCAATGTTGTTTTTATAATTGATAGGGGCATTAAAATATTATTTTAAATTATGATATAAAAATTTCAACTTGAATTTAGTGTAAAATTTTTATTCTGAGAATTAATTATTTACAATTAACTTTTTCAACAAGTAATTTAAATACTTTTAGCTTATATAAATTAATACTATCATATATCATTTCTTTTTTTTTATAGGCCACAAGCATTTACGATGGCAGTGGTATGCCGCCACCACAGTCACAATATCCACATGAAAGACGTAAGTGTTATGAAATTAAACCAGGTTACTTACATTTAAAATATACTTTTTTATATTTTGTAAAATAAATTTTAGATAAAAGTTTATAGTTATTATTTTCTTTCAAGAATAAATATTTGATGATTCTCTTCAAAGGAAGGGCATAAAACAAATGCGTCATTTTATAAAGCATTTTGTTTTCACCAATTATTTTGTTATACATCATTACTTTTAATATTAATACAGATTTATTTTATAGTCAACTCAACAGCAAAAAGCTGTAAAAATAAATAATCAAAATCGAGTTTAATACTTCAAATAATATTTCGCATCCAAAGCCCCACATACGAAATACGCACTAAATTCATATGTTTTCTAGCTCAAAGTCTCGTAACTACGTTGCTTTCGCAATCATTATATAAAAAATATAAAATATTATAATTTCATCTGTTGAAGGCTAAAAAAATACTTGGAATTTTGTATTTCAAACTGTGTTTTTAGAAAAGAAATTGCATAATCTGAGACAGTACTCTTATTTTTAAATATTATTTCTGCAATATATTTTTGATTGCCAGAAATTGCAAAAAAAAACGCTTTATTTTTTAACTTTCTTAAATAAAAACGACGCCACATTGGCTGCTAGTAGGATTTTGCATTAAAGCTACTTAGCTAAATTAATTTTCAAAGCGATTTTTATATTTTTATTTAAGTACCAGGTAACCTCGTCTCTAATAATTTATTTTATTTCTTATAGGAGAATATCATGGAAATTAAAGTGTATTTAAGTGCAAAATTATAGATGCTCCAACTCTACCAATAAATGCAAATTAGTCAAGGGCGCGCTTTAAACTATCTTAAAATATATTAATGGGAAATCCTTAAACGTTCTTTTAGTCAAATTGTAAAACTTTAAAAAATGTTCTCCTTTTCAAAATGTTTCTATAATCTAAAGCAAAGGATAAAAATGGGTTCTGGCTTTATGATTTTCTATTAATATGGGTATACTAAATGCATTTAACATTGTGTATTCAAACCAAAATATAATGAGAGCAAATTTAATTGAACACAAAGTAAATGTCGACAATAGATCAAATACTTTTTTCCATGTCTTAATTTTAACTATTACTCTTGCATCTTATTAAATCCAATTAATCGTCACCAGAAAAAATTTATCACAGTAGCGTCATCTACTTTCGCAACACACGTACATCATTGTGATGGTTGCTACCAATAAAAACGGTACATCATCTTGTTTAACACTTTGTAATCGTGAAAAAATGCGATGTCGCCCATGTTACGGAAAGTTTTCTCAAACCGAAGTAATCATTTAAAATTAAATTTACTAAAGCCTTTAAAATCTCTCTCTATTGCCCGAAATTGTGTAATTATATGTAATTTTATGTGGAGTCACCAAGCGCCTTTTTATAGGGTTAGTGTTGCTTTTTTAGGTAAAACATTCTAAGTTAAATAAATAATGGGCTTATTGACCCGCCACAGTAATAATAAAACAGAGATTCATTCTTACGGATCGTCATATAGTTAGTGATGCTAAATATATTCGCCATCTCAGTATTAATAAAAAAGAGTAAAAAAATACTTATCACTAAGAATTTTTAAGGCAATAAAATTTGAAGTTTTATCACCAAACAACAAATTTAGTTTAAGATGACTCAAATTTTTATTGAATTACGAAAAGAAAAGTTCTGAATTACAAATGAAAAATGATATATGGGAAATGTCGCTGACAGATGTTGATTCTTCATCAAAGTTTTTAATCACTTTTTGGCAAAATGGTTGTCCTCTTTCGTTAATAACACCACGGATTTTAAGTTGTACGACTGAAATCAATTCAATTGGCCCCGTATAGACTCTGTTCTTAATATAGCCCCCCCAAAAAAAAAGTCCAGTAGTGTTAAATCACTCGATCTGGCTCGCCACTTAACTGTTAATGGTCGTGAAATTATGCGATCGGGAAATTTGGTTTGTAATAAATTAATAGTTTCATTGGCTATATACCATTATTAAACCACATGCTAGTGATGTTCACGTTGTCAATAACAGGTTAAAATTGAATTCTTACCATCTCGCAACACCGTGATCCATTGACCGTTACCGTATTTCCAGCTTCATCCTCGAAAAAAATGGCCCAAGCACAACTGTACACCACATAGCGCACCAATGAGCGTGCAATGGCTTCGCAAAAATCGTTCTAGGGTTTTCAAAAGCCAAAACGCGGCAATTTTGCTTGTTGATATACCCTAAAAAGCGGAAATGGGTTTCGTCTGAAAAAATTATTTTTTCAGAAAAACCAGCCTAAAAAAATTGAGCGAATCTAGAGCGATATGAATAGTCTGTCGACTTCAATTCCTGCAATAGTTGAACCTTGTGTGGCTTCAAGGTCAAATTTTTATGCAAAATTTACCATGTGGTGATTTTGAATAACCCAAAATGTTTAGAATGGCGAGGAATTGACATATTTTGATCTGCTTCAACACTGTGGCCTACGGTTATGATGTTTTCAGTTGCAATTTGCTTATTTTGTATACAGCCTGTCTACTCAAATTTAACGACAAAATGTCAGAAGGATAATTATATTAACCGAAAATATCACGAATTTTACGAAATGTAACTTAAGAGAACTACCATTATCATAGTGAATTTAAGTTAATTTAATGCGATTTTCATGCGTTATTGAATTCATTGCAACCATTGCCAATGCATCTACTACAAATACATCAAAAAACTAAATGTCAAAACTATCATGTTGTTAGTGTTGCCATAATTGAAAGACCCGATATAAAGAGTGGAAAGAAAAACACTTCAAAATATTTTGTTCAAAGCAGATTTTGCCGACAATGCAAATTAAAGCTTCGAAATGATAGCATTTTCATTTTTATGAAAACTATTGTGTAAAAATTGGTTTTATAATCCTAAGACTTTGCAAAATTTAAAAAAAAAATTATTCAGCGTCCCTTTTGCATTTTAAGGAACGTTATGCTATAGTAAATTTAATAACATATTCGCTAGGACAACATTATAATGATTATGTGTTATTGCAACGATTTGCATTCCTAAATCCATACAACGAATAAAAATTTAGTGATATTGTAGTTATACACGCATACATTTATTTGCACTAATATTGATTTATGGAAGAAATGTAATTATTTTGTTTGAACGGTTGAAAAACTTTCTATAAAATCAGCATAAACAACATTTGAAATTGAGCAAAAAAAAATTATAGGATTTTTTCAAACGTATACTTTCATATTCAAAGTATATATTTTGCATAAAAATAAACATGCAAATGCTGATAGTTATATTTAAGTGAACGTGTGTATGCAAATAGAGATGACCCTTTAATGTTAAAAAAATACTACGTTGAAAACATTTCTCCAATAAAATGGCTTTTAGACTGTTTTTTATGGAATAGGAAATGAAATTAATGAAAATATTTACAAGAATTTTATTTTAAAGTTGGCATATTGAAAAACGAAATTACACATCCATTCAAATATATTTTTTGCACAATTTTATCTCTTAAAAGTGCAAATGACAACTAAATGTGCTACAAAATAGAATAGTTTTTTCTTAGAATATTTTTATGATTTAAAGAGCTGATAGTTTTAAAAGAGTCTAGAGGTAGCTATAGTGCTACTTTCTATGATAATACTTTTTGTTATATACTATTTATAAAGTAAAAATTTAATAACGTTTATTAGTAACAAAATTAATCAATTTTAAAGATATTTTTATTAATCCCAAAAGTTGGAACCCTGTTCTTAGCTATTGACTTAAACATTGCTTTGGGGCCGAATTTCTTTTGTTGAGCAGATACTAATAATAGAAAAAGTTTTCAAGGCAAAAATATATACGCAAGTATGCTGCTACCGTTTTAATTTCGGTTCTAAAATCTGTAAAAGCGAGAATGGAGAATTAGGAAAAAAATATTGTAATATTCGAAATATTCGTTTTTGATCATTAGTAGTACATTTGTTATACATATAGAGACTAGCACTTTGAATCTGTTATAATTCAAATATCTGCCAAGATTTTTGGCCACATAGTGTTAATGGGGATCATTTATTTACAGCAGACTTATATTTACCAGAATAGGATCTTGCTAATAACACAGTAATGGATAAAGAAATAGAAATTAAGCTAATTGTATCTTCTGTAGAAATAGAATATATTTAGTTTAGTTATCTCAATAACTTTGGAGTGCCAGATTTTGCACATATTATGTATTGAAATGGCATGGGACCAAAATACTTAGTTTAAGTTATGAAAAGATAATAATCCCTAAAAAAGTAAAGTTAAATGACTCCTTATGTTGGTTAACAAATTCACAAATTTCTAAGATATCTTATAAACACAAAAGAAAACCAAATGTAACATTTAAATACCACCAACTAAGATTAAGAAGATAAAATTGAATAAATACCTACACTGAGTAATGATATCTAGTAAATTAGATTATAGAACTTTTATATAGGGTTAAACATTTAGTAAATTCTATAACCCCTCATAATAGTACATAAAATTTCATTCATTTATTGACACAGCAGCTTGTATCCGTTAAAGTGGTAAAGTGACCAGTGACCATGGTTAATATATGTGTGTATAAATTTAAATTGTGCAATGTAATTAAAATCGTAATAGTTGTGACTAATTATTTTTTTTACAAGAGAGCAACTCAATAAACTACATTAAATGAATAAACGCTTGGTGCGTTTATGCATAATACAAAAGAACTCAGCTCGGAATTATTGGTACAAGAGAGCAACTCAATAAACTACATTAAATGAATAAACGCTTGGTGCGTTTATGCATAATACAAAAGAACTCAGCTCGGAATTATAAGCGAGAGCGGAAAGCAATTACTACATCGCAAGTTGGGTGCCCCTGTAGGGTCGTAAATCGTTTTATAAGATGTTATAATGGAATTAAATGCGAGCATCTTATTAAGTCCTTTCATAGTTTCAAATTTAGCTTTCTGGTAAAATTTATGAACGGATATATCTTAATCGTAGAGTTCTTAGATCTTCAAAACCGCTAAAGAGTGGAATTATTATTTGATAGATGTGTGACTTAAAGCAATTTAAGCACGTTTTCGAGAAAGAAAAAATCAAGAACAGGTTATTTTAACTGAAAATTAATCAATTTTAGAATGAAAAATAGAAATATGGCACATCCACAAAAGGGCTTACAATATGTAAAATTAGTTCGTGCTTGATTCCTTTAGAAATTTTATTTTTGAACAGAAAAATGCAGCATAGTTACTTTTGCAAAGAAAACATATACTTGATATTCAAATACATCTTCAGTGATTATCTTCTTGATTTTCTAGTATTCTTATTCTACAGATTGAAAGCAGTTCTCATGTTATCAATGATCTTTTACTTATACCTTTAAGGTTTTCTAAAGAAAGTTTATGTAAAAAATTCTACTGCCCTTTACAAGCGATAGCCAAGAAGTAAATTATTTGTCTTCAATTCTTAGCGAATCTTGGCAAAATATTTATCGGTATAAAGTCTAACCAATAAAGTTAATTATAGTCATGTATTGTACTTGTGTATATACTTCACTAAACGTTGAAAGGAATATATTCTACTATTGGCGGTATTGGTGGCTGCGAAAAGGCACAGATTGATCTTAATAAACTGTCTGACTGGCGTTTGGAAAATGACATACATATTAATGTTTCAAAATGTTGTGTTGTCACATATGCTTATATTACGAGTTCAATAAATTTTAATTATACTCTTGGTGGTTTCCTGCTTAAACGTGTAGCGTCATTTTTGACACTTAATTAACGTTCTCTAATCATATCAATTTATAATATAATCATAAGCTCCAGAAGCTTTTAGTACGCTTGGTTTCATTAGAAGCAATTCTAGAGAATTTAAATATCTTGGAATATTGTTCCATTGTTTGGAATACAAGTCATCTGGGCCCATCAAGTCGTATTGAGCGAATTTAGAAGATATTTACTAAATGCTTTAAAATTAATTTGGTCACATGAACTACCTTCTCATGATGTTAGAAGGAAAATGTTAGGCTTACACTCCATAGAGGATCGTAGATCTTGCAAGTCCCTAGGAGAACTTACGTTGTATAGTTCTCCTAGGGACTTGAGAAACAATCGCATGTTTGAAGAATGTTTTTTCAAAATGAATTATGCAATTAATGAGCCGATTGCAAGATGTTTTCATCCACACTTAAATTTTAATGTCAGTTATAATATGTTCAAGCTTCTTTTATTCAAACATTATAATTAAAATTGTAAAGTAATCTGTAAGAATTTAATTCTGTAGATAAAATAAATAAATAAAGAAATAAATAAATTAAATAAATATAAAAGTTAATCATTTTGATAATACTCATTTCCAACTACATTATATTTTGTGATCTCATATCGACAACCGAAAATCGAAATAAAAATACTGGACTGCGAAATATGGATTTTATGTAAAAGTAAAAAATTTAGTATAATATTACATTTCCACAAACATTTTACTTAAAAATTTTATTTACATTGAAAAATTGTAATTTGAATTAAAAAATTAAAAATTTAATAAAAAAACGAAAATGCACCAACAAACTAAAAAAATTTAATTTTACCTTAAAGTTAATTTTTTAGTCTGGATATGGAAATTCTTAATATTCGGCGGATAGTGACATTTCTTCATGTTATAGTTTTTTTGCATACAATTTTTAAAAATTAAATTCTGCCTGGCACTGTTTCAACTTAAAATTTAAAATTGTTAGATTAAGATTCAAGTTATTGGCTTTCCTGTCAGAACAATGGTACTTCATACATCATTTCAGGAAATTAAGGTGGTGGCTCTAGATATTTCCAAGGCGTTTGATAGAATGTAGCACGATGCACTCCTGACAAGACTTGTTGCTTTTGATGTCGGCGACAATTTCTTCAGATTTATATCAAGTGTTCTCAGAATATGAATGGTTATAGATGGGATTTCAACAGACGAGTTCAAGATTAATTCGGAGGTACCGCGAGATTCGTTTTTTTTCGTGTCCATTTTCTTATTTTTCTAAATGACCTTCTTTAACAAACTTTCGACCCTTTATACTATTTCGCAGATGTCGGCACCATTTGTCATTCGTATTCATTCAGTAATAAACCAAACCGGTTGGAGGTGGGTTTCAAATTCACGATCTCTCAACAATCATCGAATGAAATCTTTTGAATAGAGTTGATTTTTATGTCCGTAAGACTTAATGTTGCATACTTACGCATAGATCTATGCTTGGAAATGGTACTGCATCTGTTACTTGGCATGAAAATTCAGTGTGATATGCGATGGACTTTCCGATTTCTAAAGAAGCTTTCAAGCTGCTCGCTTTTCTAAAACAGTGTAAGAGATACTTCACTCCGTCCGATCTCTTTACTACTTATACCATCTATATCCATTCAAAAATATAATACAACTCTCATGTATTGGCACCAAAATCTATTTGAAGTTGCTCGGCCGCGTACGAGAAAGGGCCAAGGGCATATTTGGGTACAAGTTATCCAACTCTATTGATTCTCTATAGCACCGATGCAGTGAGCCTTTTTTTAACATAATGGAAAGTGCTCTAGAGAAATTAAAAAAGTTTTTCTTATTACTCATACGTTTTCGCGTTTTACTGAATTTTCGTTGAGAATGTATCTATTTGTGGTTGATTTGACAGTGCATTGTACTACGCAATACAGGGAAAATTCGTTTTTTAGCAGAAAGGTTCGTATTTAAAATGAACTACCTCCAGAGGCCTTTCCCGTCACAAAATTTAGAACTAATATCCACACACACTACCCCCTCTTTCCTCGTGGCCATGACCTTATTTTCTAGTTCTGGTACAATGTATTGCATGTATCATCACCTGAGCGCTGGTTCAAAATAAAAATATTAAAAAACTTATAACTAAGTATCTAAAGAGCATATTACAGTTGATAGAATGCTTAAAAATCTAACGTGGATGGTGCATTCGTCAGCTACAGAAAAAGTAGATATATATAGCTGTAGCTTTCTTTTTTAAAATATTGTGTTAGTTTTTTATCGTAAAGTGAGTGAAATGAAATAATGACTCAAGAAACAGTGTTTCTTACCACACAAAATAATGTTTGCTGAAATGTTTCAAGCTTAGGAAGTTATCACTTAATCTATATAATCTATTGCAACATTTGCTTTATAAATATGAAATTTTGCGTCTGTTTTTCTCGTTTCACGAGACCTGAAAAAATAATCATAGGTAATTCTATAAATACGATTTAAAGAAGTATTTAAAAAACAAAAATAACAAAAAACTAAGTGAAAATAAGGATAAGAAAATAATCGAATTCGGAAAGTTTATAAAGCACAAATATAGAAGACATTCGTTAAAATCTAAAAACCTTAATAGCAAATTAATACAAGACAAAATAGATTAATCAAGATAAATCTTGCACTTTGCTTAAGGGAGCCAACGAAATAACTCAACACTATTAACATTCAGAAATAATCGTATTAAAATAAATTTAAACCAATTTTTTCTTTATTTAACTGTATGTTATTTAAAATTACACCTCTACAAATTTTATTAAGTTTTTCTTATTTTTTTATCTTTTTAGCATATCGCACAATTAAAGGCGAGAAAGGTGAACGTGGCCCTAAAGGTCCTCCTGGTGATAGTATACGTGGTCCTCCTGGACCACCGGGTCCTGCTGGACCTAAAGGTGAACCAGGTTCATTTCCTCCCTTTATCGATTTCACTGCTAATCCTGAGGCGGTAAGTCATTTTTGTAAAATACTTAATAATAAAACGTTGAATAACACACCTTAATGACGTAACAGAATAGCTTTTGAAATTATTGTTATTTAATTCTTACTAGCTTATTGTACTTTGCGTAGATTGGGCGCAATCATACGTTTTTCCTAGGCACTATATAACTTCTTTTAGCCATGCTTACTGTGGGGGTTTATACCGAACATATAAAAAACAATATTAAAAGTATATTACCAAGACTACTCAAGTACGACATTAAATCGACATTTTTTTCAATATATTAAAATTGAATATTAAATCTATATATTTTCTTTATTAAAAGTTTTACATCATGATTTTTATATTGCTGCTCCCCTCTTTTATTTTAACTCATTTTTAAAGGACTTATACTCTTTAGCTCCGCAAACCGTCATATGTTTATTTAGAAATTGTTTTTTTAGCCACACAATGTGCAGTCAAAACCATTATTTTATAACGTGAAATTGTTACTTTAGTCATTGTATTTTAATAGTTTTCTTTCAAATATTTCCCAGCACGTAGTCAATGGCAGTTCAATTAGATAGTAAAATGTAGATTATTATTTATTTTCTGTTAATTAGGTAATATAGGGTTGGTCTGCCATTATCACGTTTGCGGACGTCAATATAGATGTGACATTCATTTTTATTTAACACACATTTCAAAATAATTACCAAATACTTTAGTAAGTACTTCATATTATTTAATTTTTTCGTCGCGTGTTTAAGCCGGGGCCTAGGTGAAGAATATCATCTACATCGACATGGATGCGACAACATTCACTGTATATAACGACTAAGATACGATATTCTGATTACTGTCCTAATAAACATATGCCTAAACGGATTTTGAATATTGCATATAGTTTCAAAAATAATTGCCTGCAGATGTTTGCATCTTCCGTAAACGTACTTTTTTAAGGCATAACTCCTACTCATGATATGCATTGTGTCCGAACTAAGAAATTAGGTTATGA
Organism: Trichopoda pennipes; assembly: GCA_030448955.1. Classification (NCBI taxonomy): domain Eukaryota; kingdom Metazoa; phylum Arthropoda; class Insecta; order Diptera; family Tachinidae; genus Trichopoda; species Trichopoda pennipes. Next base: position 1,677,888 of record JASKUP010000038.1, read on the forward strand.
GGAAGAGAAACGAGTGAGTAGTATTTAGAAACATTCAGTTTGAACTTTCCTGACATTTAAATTGATAGAAAAGAGCTTTGGAGGGAGTTTATTCCACAAAACGTACTGTTTTGCTAAAAACGAATATTTCCTGCAATGCGTAGTGCGATTCACCGGCCCATCAATCACAAATGAATGGGCCCTGAAAGTAAGCATGTTTAACGCAAAAACGTGCGAGTAACGGGAAGAAGTTCCCTAATTTCGTTAGATCACTTACCATAGTAGTAACGATAAAACAGTGAAATACAACCCACCTTGCCTCAATGCTCTAGAAAATCAATAGAGTTGGATACCCTGCTGTCCCCAATGAGTTAAGTGTTAAAGTGGAGTGGTGACTATAGCACCAACAAAAATCACTTCTAAGGCAACAGTGGAATTTTACGTATTTCTGGCTTTGTGATTAACGATCAGCTGTAAGTCTGTTCGTGCGTCACTACTACCGTCATTACTGGATGTTCCTGTTATGATGATAGTAGAGACTCTCAATTAATTTGCAATTAATGATTCTGCTACCAAGAATTCAGATTCTTCTCCGATTAAATTTTTTTTGATTTTATATTTTAAGATTTTACAAAAGGAAAGATTCAATTTTTGGGAAAGTGATAATATGGAACTAACGCATATATGTTTGTTAAGAACACAGTTTTTACTTATTCTAACATACTTCGTCTGATGAACTTTATGGTTCAGGATTTATTTATAATACAAATATCTTTAAAATCGACTTTTATTAAAATCGCTTCAGTGTTACAAAATTCAACATTTGTCCTCTCCATTCCTCATAATTCTTTTCTTTTAAATAAAAATACAATATGAAATTATGATTTAAATGTTATTAAAATCGGTGCAGCCCATTTCCGTCTTTTTCTGGACATATAATTTCATTTAAATCGTTATCATTTTTTGGCCTAGCACCTACAGACCCTCTCTCTTCGAAATCATTCACTACACGATAAATAGTGCGTTGTTTCTCCCAAAAATTTCACGTAACTTTCTCATCGCCACAGTAATCGATGATTGATTTTGATAAAATGTTTTAACGATTAAAACACGTTGGTTTATCCATAATAAATTTGATACGTGTCTACTTCACGACTGCCAAATATGAACTGTCAAGACTAATATTTACAAAATGGCGGAAAGACATATTAGTATACATTCGCGGCGGACACCCTGTATATAATCGAGTATATATGCTGATAACGAACTATTTTTTGGAAATTTTAATTCAGTTTAATTTCACATGCATTTAAATTTCTAAATTTAATAAATTTTAGAGAAAACTGGAAAAGGAGACATTAGAAAAATTTAATGCAACATTTTCTGGATCGTTTCGTATATCATTAGCATTCTTGAAATCAATATTTTTTTTGTTCCATAAGTTCGAAATATTTTCGATTAAGCCAACTAATTTGATAAATAAAAAAATGAAAAAATAAGGAATATTGAATTTTTGCTTAGCTAAATATCACAGTACCACACATATAGCTTTTAATCTATCGTCAGTTTTTCAAGGATTACAGATCTTTTTTAATTGTTAGTCTTTTATAATTTTTTCTTCACAACATAGTAAATGCTGCTCCATTATCATATTGAGTGGTATAACGAAAACTTGAATGGGTGGTGCCTTGTACGTAATTTAATTTTCAGTAATTATTGATCGAACCATTTAACTCTTTCAACATATTAATTATCTTATTTAAGATTGTGATGATGATGATGTTTACAACATTAACTTTGTTGATGTTAATGTTTACAGATAGAAGAGAAATGCGTTAGAAGCAAAATCCAGAATGTTTACAAGGAAATTTGTAAAAACTGTTTCTTTGGTAATAAAATTAGAAATTCAAACTTAAGATGACGATTATTCCTATCTTATAATATAATTATATTATAATTTAACAATTTCATGTGAAAAAAGTACAAATAAATATATAGTTATGAAAAAAAAAATTTATTTAACGTTAAATAATTATCACATTGAAAGATAAAAATATATTTTATTGAAACAACACATTTATTTAAAAAACATGTTTGATTTTTTAGCACAACTGCTGAACAAATTAGCACAGTTTCTTGTTTGTAAGTCAAAATATAAAACTTTACTATGATTGAGTAATAGGGCATGCTTATGTACACAAATACACTGAGTTCAGATGCATCTAGCAGTCACATATACACGCATTTACACACAAAACAAAAATTTACATTTCGAATTGATTTGTTTTATTTTTAACAAATAAAGAAAATAAATTGCAATTTCAAATATAAATAAAATAATATAATAAAGTAAAATTAAAATTATTTTAGCAACAACTACAAAATACAAATTATTTTAGATCCACGATATGCTCGTACAATTATTAAACGATAAATACCCAAAAGGGAAAAATATTGTGGTTTCCAATATAAATCACATTGCCATCAGTTCGTGATACTTTAGAATTTCCCTTTGCTATTTATTTCCTGTTCATTTTAACCAATGAATAAGTAAATGTTTTTATTTGTGTTTATTTCCGCTTGGTGAAACTAAAAATCTATTAAATTTGTTTATTGTATTAGAGATTTTGTATTTAAATTCAATCAAATTAATTACTAGCAACTACAACAATGTATTTGAACACATTAAGTTTTTAGATTGAAAAATAAAGCATGAATATGAACATGAACATTATTATTATTTAATGAGAAAAAAAATGCACAAATATTATACAAACTGAAAATAAATGAATCAAACATAAACACTCGATGATGGACGTATTATGCCAGTTGTATATATTTTCAAAAGTTTGCTTTCTTATGGCTGTAATTGTATGGCGGGTATTCCAAAAGGCATATTGTATTTTCTGGTAGTCGAAAAGTGTTAGGTATATGTTACCCAAATTTGCCCAATATAAATAAAAATGCTAAAAACAAAATTAATTGTTAATAAGATAAAACGAAAGGCGCTAAACAGCTAAGTAGTTTAAAATATAATTTTTTTCCTTTACTACTCACTTTATTTGGAAGAAGAAACTCCAAATGATAGCTTTAATAAATATGAAGATGCATCTGTTTATGATCCCATTATATTAAATTCTTACAAAGATGACTACAAGATTCTCAATGAAACTGGTCTAGAATGGGCACTATCAATGCTCTTAATATGGTACTCTTACCATTTTTTTTTTAAGAGAAGTAGCACTTCAGGCAACAATGCCTATTTAGTCAAGTACCGTGCTACATTCTTTAGGAAAGGGATAGGGAAGAGGTGAAGCAGGTGGTGAAAGTAGAAGGATAGTCGAAAATTAACTGTCGTATAAAGACAGCAAAGCGAACAGTGACTATGCCTTCATCACTGAACAGCCCCACCGACAGTAAATTTTTATTTTTGTAGTGAAAAAAAAACAAGGTCATCGTTGGGAATCGAACCCACAACCTCCACACTGACAAGCTAGTACACTACCTATTAGCCTACATGGGCACCTAAACTGAAATTTTTGTTGTCTTGCGTGCATAAATTTTTTTTAGCAAACTACGCAGTTAGTAAACAGCATACTTAATTGTTGTTGTTTTTGCGTTTCTACGCAGTTTATAACTAGCAATATAGCCAGCTATATAATAACCTTAGTTCATTAGCTCTTGTTTTTCAAATTGGAGTTTACAGTGACCTGTTGTTTAGTTTATCGCAATTATAATTGGTGATATATAGCCTGTAACGACACGTTTTCCTGGTAGCTGAGATATGCTCAGCGACGTCCAGGGTCGTGTTGTGTCGATTCCAAAAAAAAGACAAAGCCTTACTCACAATGTTGCTCTTTATTCAGGAAAGGGGTTACCCTATTCGTAGTTCGCAACTTGACTGCAGCTCGGGCTCAAATCTTGTGAACTGGTGTGTATGCAGGCAGCTTCAGTAAACATCTTCTACTTTATGTGGTCCGTATTCGGCGAACTTCACTGGCTAAGTCGACTGCGGGCACAAACTCGGCTGGGTATTACCACGGCTCTGTTTGTGATCGCTCCGTCGAAATAGGTCGATACGCCGCAAGCGCCAAGGCACTGGAGGCTGGGCTGGGTATTACCACGGCGCAACCGTTCACTGCCTGGTCACTGTCGGTGGCGACTGCGGACACAAACTCGGCTGGGTATTACAACGGCTCTGTTTGTGGTCGCTACGTCGCAGTTCTGTTCTGTCTCAGGGTATAGCTTCGGCTGGGTATTACCATGGCCTTATCTATACCCTGACTAACAGTCCAAAAAATAAATAAAAAAGTAGAAGAAGATATTTACCTTTGCTCCTGTTGCCGGTCGCACACCAATTCATTTATTCTGATTGATGTTTGCGCTTTTATACTCTTTTTCCTACCACACCCCAATGCACAAACACACTGACATTACTTCGGTAGTAAGTACACCACAGCCGACGGCTGTTTTCACCACCGAGCTGCAGCCAGTTTTACAATATGAATGTTACTAATTACAATACTCGTATGCCTTCGTGGCTAATTACAATAATAACTAGAACTAAATCGTACGTCAACATAAATACTTATAACTACATGCGTATATAAGTAAATACATGAATTCATATTTTTAGTAAATGATTCTATAACTAAATAAATATGTGCGTGTATAAATAGATGCATTGTAGAAAAATATAGCAATTTAGATATAAATTCATTATCTTAGTAAATACATTTAAAATAACAGATAGGGATTGACCCGTGACTGTTGTCAGACAGTTCTCTGTGTGACCAAAAACGAGGCTGGACTTTTGGTCGTTACAAGCCCAACTTTATATATTGAAGTCACAACCCAACTTTTTTATCCTAGCCCCTTCCATACTTTATTAAGAGCAATCGTAGCTTTAAGTTTTGGTCTTGCTTTAATTTTCAAAGTGGAACACTGTCTACGAGGAAGTGTATTATGATGATCATAAAAACACAAGAGTTTATTTGCTATTAAATCAATGAGATAATTTTAGCGACTAGTAGTACACTAACTATTTTTCAACAACACAAATTATATCAACTACTTTTCAATAATTTAAAATAAATAACCCAGTACAGAATGATAGACAATATGGAAAACTCGAATCATTTATTGATGCTTAACTGTCTTTGCAATGAAACGCCTGCAAGTCTTCAATATGTTGTAGTAGACGAATATTGTATCGCCCTTTTACCCAAACTTCTTTGTAAATGTGGTTTTCGAAAAAAGAGACTAGATGAGATATTTAAGGCGTCTTTCATACAAAATATCAGCTAAAGCTGAGATACCTAGGGATACTTATGTTAAAATCTAGAACATTGTTTCAACACATCAAGATATCAGCACAGTGCACAGTAAGTGCATGCTAAAATATTTGCAAACAATAGATAGTAATGTATTTGGAGATTTAGCCGGGCTCTAAAGATAGACATTGAAGAAAAACTGAAACTTGAGAATGTAATTATTTAATTATTTATTTATGTAATTCTAAGATTATTTTTAGAATAAAATATCTACAAATTCCTATAAGATACCCTATTAAATATAATTTTAAAAAGATTTATACAACCGTATCGACTTATTGTTGTTCCATCTGTTGGTATTTAGAAATGTTTTGCTATATTTTAAAACACATGCTTTTAGGCAAACATATGGTTAGAAGCAAGAATCTGATTTCCCCTGATAAAAATGTGTAAGAACTAACGGATTTTCACATACGTTATTTAAACAAGTTTTTGTTCAGGATCGAGCCAGTGTGTGTTAGTGAATGTGTTTTTATTTTTAACACACATATTTTCTATGTCGCCAACTTTGAAGCATCAAACAACGACAGTAGAAAGCAAATACCGACAACAAAACATCACTTTTAAATTATTGTTTGTTTCTACTTATTTATAGATGAATATTGCTGTGTGTTTAGTAGCATCCACAAACAAATATAAACTCATTGAAGTCTACAGTTGTAGAACTAATGTTTGTTTTAAAAAATACGAGTATGTGAAAAATTTTACAAACTATAGTTATTTTACTTCGTTGTTGTTATTTTTACTTGTTTATACTCCTGTTGTGCTTTATAAATACGTACAAATAATGCTTAACATAACAAGGTACAATAACATATTCACTCACAGCTATACACGAGAGAAGTTTTTAATAGATGAATTGTTATAGTTGGATACATTAATGCACATACAAAATATACATATTTACACATACATACATACGTTTGTTTGAGGGAGTGCTTATATTGACTATAATGTGTTAGGATTATAGACCAATTTATACAAGTGGGCTTAAGGACACATACTGTACATATCCGGAATGAAGTTAGTACTAAAACAACAACTAACATTTAATGTGTAAATCATTAATTATATGTGTGTGTGTGTGCATGATAGTAGATGTGCGCGTTTGTATATGAGTGTTTAGGTCAGCATTAATTTAGTTTTTAGTTATCGCTTATATTATATGGATATTTGCATTGTATCAAACAAAAACTTTAAATCTTTTAATAAATCTTAGATTTTAATTTGCAGACCACTGAGCATAAAATTTACTAAAACTAACAAAATAATTATTTATTACAAAAGTTCAAATTTTATTTTCGGAAAGCAGAAATGTTTCAAATTTATAATAATACACCTAAATTGTAAGAAATTATATAGTCTGAAATTTTCAATAAGTTTTTTGGTCTTCTCGCCCTAGCTAAAGAGATTTTGCGAGCTCTGTTTATCTCCAGATCATCTTTTTAGTGGTCAAGTAAAATAATAACAAACTCTTCAAATAAACTAAATAAATATTTTTTTGATCCTAAATATTGGATTTAATCCCTATAAACGATTGATTTTAAATAGACAAATTTAAAATATACAAACAGTTATATTTTTGTGTTGTTTTTAGGAAATGGTAAAATTTTTTAGAATAATGTTATTTAACGTCAAAAAGTATTTTCAATCAAATGCCTTTTTAATAATTGGTGCGCAAATTGGATGGTTGGAAGTAAATATTCTGTCAAACGGAAATTTTAAGCGTGAACGGCCATGCTATTCAGCAAAGAACTTTTAATTGTAAAAATTTACAAGCAAAATCGTGAAAATTTCACTGCAACACTTCGTAAAATCGAACAGCTTTTGCTTGTAATCAGATTCCTTCTAGGACCGCTGTACGTAATTTAATCACTAAATTCAAAGCTCACAGTATTGTTGCTGACAATAGGTCAAAACGCTCATAGTGACAAACATAGCCGCTGAACACCAAAGTGTTGAACATGAGCCTGGAATATCACCTCTTTGACATTCGAAATGATTGATTGGGCAGTATTAAAAGCACTTTAAAGGTTAAACTCTCTCAAAAGTTAAAGTATGAACATTGCTTACATTGAACATTTGTGAATCGTCTAAACAAAAACAACGCATTTAATAAAAAAAAATCATCTTAAATGACGAGGCTTATCGTCAAATGGGCGGTTATGTAAATAAACAAAATTTGTCGCATATGGGGCTCCCAAAATCCACAAATAGTCATCCAAAAAAAATTAACATGAAAAAAAATTACCCTCTGGTATAGTCTGTGTTCAAGAAAATGTCGTCACCGGAATTCTCTGTGCTACTAACCCATGATAACCAATTTTTTGTGGCCAGATAATTAGATAATGTTGGTTTGGTTTCAGCAAGACAGTGCCACAATCTGCAAAGCTATCAAAACAATTCAGTTATTGCGTCGCTTAATTTCTCGATTTGGCGATATTAATTGGGCGCCATGTTTTTGTGCTTTAACACCGCCGGACTAATTTCCCTGGGGTCATTTCGAGATCCGGGTTTACGTGAAAAATCCATACACAATAGACGGTCATAAAGATGAAATTCGGAGCTGCAATTCATAAGATAAGTGAGGCTTTGTTGCAAAAACTACTTCAAATTTATGAAAAGCAGTGAACATCTGTCAACATACTATAAAAGGGTATTTGCTCGAGACCTTGTCACATTATTAATTCCCATTTTTCTGCTGTACATTGATATTAATAAAACTAAAGATGTAAAAAATTTACTTTCTAGTCGTAAATAAGCTCACCCTACATTTGCGAAATTTTTTAGAGATATTTTTTAAAACAGTTTATATTTTTTTATTTTGATAATTTTTAAGACAATTTTTAGCAAGTGTTTTTGTTACTATATCGCAAATAACCCCAAACTTTTGCTTTTAAAAATGGTTAGAAAATACTATTTTAGTACGTAATTTTCTAGATATGATGTTAAGTAAAATATTTTAAATAAATGTATATTAAACATGATATTCCGCTACTAGAGTATTCCAGTAGAGAATACATAAAAAGTAGCGATTCTCTAAAGGGATCTAAAAGTGCATTAAACCGAAAGATATTTCTTTAAAGATGTCCAATCATGTAACTTAAACATGATATTTTTATATTCTTTGGCAAAAGTAATTTTAATTATAAAAATTTTTTTAAGTTGCATTATTTCGAAGGAATTTCTTAAAAGGGATATTTTTATGCGACACTTAAACTTATGTGTGCTTTGTTTTGAAATCTACATTCACATTTGCTTTAGAGATATACCTTTTGAAAAAAAATTTGCAATTTTATAATCAAAGCTTTTTTAAAGAAGCTTTTTTATTCAAAATACTGTTCTTTATATTTTTTCATAATGTTAGCTTAGAAGCACTTGGTGATTTTGAGATAAAAAATTGCTTTTTGTAGAACCTTTCAAATGTACATTTTTTAAATGTTTCCTTTTTAAGATGTGTTGTGCATTTTTCCGTGCAAAAAAGTTTAACAGTTTTTGTTGTATAGAAACACCCATACTATATATGTATTTTACCTTTAGCAGATTATATGGAATGTTTTGGACACGATATTATAGTTTTTATTTCCTTTTTAGTAAACAATTCGCAAACAAGTTTAAATTATCAACACGTTATATATGTCACCCAATTTAAAGAGGATTTATAAAAGTAAATTACCACAGCTTATATAAAGATAAAACGAATGAGTGGCAAGCAGAGCTAAGAGAGGAATATTTCGAATTTAAAACCAAAATCCCTAATAAGTTTATATTATATTGTTTGTACATATGCTTGTAAATTATAATAACAATATATTTATTGCTAATTATAAATGAATTGATGTTTAGAAAACGATTTCAACTTGTCTTTTTCATTAATTACAACAAATACCACAACACTGCAATTTGGTAGAAACGATATGAATATTCTACAATAGAATATTGCATACGATGGAATGTATGAGTATTTAAGTATGTTCTCATTTATTTTGTTTTAATTTAACAAATATTAACCAGTATATTAAGAATGATAATATTTTCAACCGTTTTCCATATTTTTTAATAACTTGTGTTAAAGTGAGTGTGTTTCAAAACAAGAAATTTGTTAAGCACTTTAATAATAATAAAATAAATAATAATTCATTAACATGTTTTCAAAAATTTTTAACCTTCTAAATTACATCTATTAATATTTTTAAATTTAATATTTTAATTTAATAAATTTAATGGTAAGAACAACTAAACTTTACAAAAAAAATCCTTAACAGCTAATGTAAATGAATAGTAGTGTCGGTTACTATTTAAATTTTAAGAACAGTAAGATCATAAGATAATATTTTGCAGATTTAAAATAGAATCTATTTTTGATTCGATGGCTCATTTCAATATATATTCGCATATTTTTGATCTTCTTGCCAATAATTTTTAAAGGTTTGCGTCTCTTTCACAAAAATGTTCTATTTATATAAAAAACAATTTTAATGGTTGTTACTTTAGATCGGATAGGACAACTTTTTGGAACCCTTAACATTTGATACTTAATTTAGACAATAAAAACCTGACTGCTGATCATCTCGACACGTTACAGAAATAAAAAATGAAGAAATTTTTATACTCAAAATGATAATCATACGTCTTGACTAGGGACGCGTTTCTCATCATCGCCCAGCGTTATGCATTTTCAACATTCATTCGCTAGAAACACATATGTGTTTGGCAGCAAATACTTTAAAGTTAACTTAATCATTTTTGTTAATGGTTACAAAAAATATTTATATTCCGGTGTACCTGATAAAGTTAATGAATTCTAACAAAAAAGTTTTAATTTGCTGCCAAAAATTTAATTTCGACACTTCTTTGCAGTCTTTCAGAATATTGTATCAAATTAAAGAAACAGAAAAGCAATATTTCAGAGCGCTAATCGACTGACCTTCACTGATATCTTACTTCACACTTCTGATAAACAAAACCAATAAAAAATAATGTTTCGTTTTTGTTTTTTTTTTTTTTTGTTTACAGAAATACACTGGCAAATGTACATGCAATGCGTCTGATATCCTAGAAGCAATCAAAGACAATGATATACTGCGAGAAACATTAAGAGGTCCACCAGGAATGCCGGGTAAAGAAGGCAAAACCGGAGCTCCAGGACGTACGGTAAGTCTAAGATTAGTAGAAATATAAAATTTTTACAAATCTTATTTCTAACAATATAGTGAAATAGGTTTTTTAAACAGATATATTGAATATGCGATACAAATCCAATTTATTTTAATTCTGCAACTTTGAAAACAGGGTTTTCGAGCAAGTTTTAACATGATTGCTCTGCAGATTATGAAGGTGATTTTTATTATTTTATTATATTCATTTGAGCCAAATAAAATAGTTTGTTGCTATTTTTCTTTTTAAAGTGAGTATTTTAAATATAATGAAATTTTTTTTTTTTTTTGGCAACATATCATTTCTCACATTGGCAATGACAATATTTCTTATATAACAATTCGTCCTAGAACACGTTTAGTTAAATAATGGCGTATACACATTGTTAATTAAGTGTAAAATCATCTTAAACCAATTACACTTTTTTGAAAAAAAAGAAGTTTTCCTCTCCCGCACTTACTTGCTTAAGAGACATAACAAATGTGGCCCTATATGAAACGGTCCCCATAACTCTAAAACAGTTTATCAGATTTTAATAACTAAACTCACTACTAAATGCGAATTTATAATAAATTTTCAAAAAATCCTTTGATGAAAAGTATTCCAAAAATTCAAATCGAAAAACCAAAAAAGAATCTTCTTTGATATTTTGGTGAGCGATTTTTCACCTGAAAATTACACATGCAAACTGAGAAACTGTAATTCCCATGATATTTAATTCATTTTAGTTTAAGAAATGGTTTCGGGAGTAATTAGTTAAGCGACTTTAAGCGTAAACTTGTAATTACAATTCTTACAAATGATCTACTCAACAAGATCTAAAAGATATATTACAGAAAAATTGATCTATTCACACGATTTGATACTATGAAGTCATTGTTGAGAAAGTCGCACTTTTCAATCATTATTGTGATATTTTAACATTAATTGTGTACTTATATTTTTTTTTCATGGAAAATCCTCATTGGCAAAACTTAAACAAAATCCCTATTCCCACTTCAGATGAACATAACGATTAAGGTAAATGTTTTACTAATTTAAATTGGCTTTGTAGGTCGTACACCTAACGTCTAACAAATTTAACTAAAAATTCTAAATTACTCCTAAAACTAACTGTTGTTAAAATTAAATCCAATTAATTTAAGCAAAATCTTTATTAAATTGTGATTTAGAAAAAATTGTCTTTAAATCCATAACCTTAAAAATATCATTAACTAATATCGATTAAAATATAAATATCTTATTTAAAAATTCATAAAGAGCATACGTTTCATATATAATTTAAATTAAAATTTGAACTGGCATTCAACTACATAAATATCAGAATAAAACTGCATACAAACATACTTTAAAATATAAATATTATTAATAATTTAATTATTATTTTTGTGCGTGTGTATAAATAACTTTACTTTAGTTTTATACCAAAGAAAACTTTCAGGCCAATAGAATATTTAAATAAAATCAATAGTTAAATTTATTTTTGCTATTTGTGTTGTGAAAATAAAACTATGAAAATAACACTAAGGAGTGAAATGGATTAGTGTAGAAAGAGCATAATCTTGTAACTACTTCCTTAGACCCTATACAGCTAATCAGTGCATTTTAATCAAATTTTGAGCTTTATAAACACTTATTTCTCTTTCTTAATTCTCATAATTTTTATAAATATTTAAATCAATCAAGTACAAAAAACGTAGAATTAAACCAAACTAAAAGCTTTAAAATACTCTGCTAGGAGAAGTTGAAAGTTGCATTTATGGTTTATCAGGTAAAACTGAAAGGATTTACACAAAAACATTTTTAAATATTTAATAGTTTCTATACTAGGTATTTTAAAGTCTTTAGCTTAGCCTTCTAAAGCCTTATATATACAGGAAGATATTTTCTTTAAGTTTTAAAAGAAACTTATTATCATTAAAAAAAAAGAGTAAATGAAATAACCTATTGTGTGGTTCACAAACTTCGTAATTTTCTAAGAAATTTTATGCATACAAGACAACAAAAATATGCTTTTAACAAATTCCACGCAATAAGTTAAACAACAGAAAATAAAAACAACTAAACAACTAAACAACTACAATATAACAAAAACAAAACACACAACCAACCAGGTGCCTACACTGAATGATAATGACAACAACAATATGGAATAATGTTAAAGTAAAATATTCTTGTATTAAGTTATTTGGATTTGACCCTAACGAAAGAACTACCTACACTCGAACAAACACTGAGTCACCGGTGCAATCTCTGACAATGGAGTCATCATATCTAAAGCGCTTGACGGTCACGTCGAACGAACAGCCATCAATGACGGTTTACACATCGGAAAATAACAACAGAATATTCTTGTATAATCAAGAACTACTTGAAACAACTATATGCACCGCTTGGCAAATAAATTAAATCGAGTTAAATAAGAACTCTAAAGTCCTGTGTTATTATTTTGCATAGAAGAACTCAATATAACAAAACTTTTATTAAAAGAAACAAACGTATCAGTATATATACTGTTACGTTTGTTTATATAAAATATATCAATAGCACAAACGCACCTTCAATACAAAAGGTTCACAACCCAGAATACTAAAATTTTTCGGAGAGACAAAAAACCGTTTAGTTCATCGTTCAGAAGCAACACACTTAACATAAAAACAGTCATAACTGTATTTTTTCTAGTTAAAGGAGATAGTGATGTGAAGGAAATTTGTTGCAGTAGTTAGAGATGTGCTGTGTGATCCTTTTAGAGTGCGTAATCCTAATTGGTGCTCAGCAAGCACGATCATTACAAATAGATTTGAAAGTTTTTAAAAAATCGTCAGGTTGCAATTGTATTTGTAAGCGCTTTCCCAACTGAGTCTCCATGTTTAATTCTTCAATGCGCTTGTCAAAATTCACATTCATTTAAGCAATAAGTGCAAAATCTTAGCAAAAAAATAAGGATGTGCTTTTACTTCTGCTGTAATTTAGTCTATAGCAGTTGCCTAAATAATTGTGATCAATTTTATTTACCTTATTTGTCTTATTTATTTATCTTTATTAGTTTTAAGAAGAAGTAAATTAACACTTTTATTTCATGGTTAAAAAAAACCAACAAGCTTTCTGTTAGCCATAAAAAACTAATGAAATTTAACGCTTCTTTAACAATGACCAAGTGCTCGAAATTGCCTTAAAATCTTAATGCCATGCGTTAATCTTTTAAATATAAGAAAATTGTTTTAAATAAAATTAAATTTTGTGTTAGCTTTCATATTTTGTATTACTGTTAGGGTAAAAATCACCCTTTTTATATAAAATAATTTTAGATTAGAATATTCATAAAAATTATTATTGATTTCAAATTTACTTTCAAATAAATTTTTTATGAATATTTTAAAAACATGTATTATTTTAGTTTGTAAGAACTTCAGTTTATTATTTTGTTTAAGCATTGAGCCTTCAGTGTCAAAAGCTATTTTTTATGAATTTTTTATATATATTTGTTTAAATTTATTATTATATTTTTTGTGCTAGAATTGTTTTATTTTCATAGTGTTTCCAACTTTGAACTCGGAAGATAAACAAATGCACAAATTGTTTAAGAATTTGTTGTTTTAAAAATAATATTAATTAAAATTTGTTTTTATACAGACACATATATGAAAATCTTTGAATAATAGTTCAGTTCTACTGTCAGGGTCTATTTTAGTTTTATATTTAGAATTGTTTTCTACACTAATTGGTGAAAAAAAGTGCAAAAAAATATATCAGCCCTCTTGATAGCAATTTTACGTATGAACAACAAAATAAATTTTTGAAATGTGATATCGTTTTCCACTGAAATAGGTTTATCAAAAAATCTTCAAGTATGTTAAATAAATAAATAACACTGTACAACAAAAATAAAATCAATTAATTAAAATTAAGAAATACAACTTTTTAGTTAGTTAAAAAACAATGAATTTTTGTTCATGTGTACGTTAAGTCTTTAAAAACTATACCAAAATATGAGCCGATCGTTTTGAAATTGGCATAAGTCACTTTATTTTTAAGTCGAGATATTTAATGGTTTGTGTTTTAACACGTTTAAAAATATGGATGCTAACTTGTAAGAAGAATTATTTGTATTTGTTATCTCATGCCGCTGAGATTTTCTCATTGTAAATAATTTCGCATGATCATTAAAAACTCATCATTTTCATAACGGCAAATAGACTTAAACCGCTTTCAAAATAAATAGTTTAGAAAAATGACAAACATATATTAATTTTGTCGGAAGTAATTTACTGAATTGTTGTTAAAACTAGATATATAATAGATATATAGTAATTAAGTATTTTTTATTTTTATATTCATAAAATACAAAAAAATAATTATTTCGTTTTGAAACTTATGAAAGCACACGTAATTTATATGAAAATACTTAAGTTCAATTTAATTTTCGTTATCAATTGGAGTGACTATGTCCGCGGAAATCGTGTTACATTTCAAATTTTAATAATAACTGTGGTATATTGGGAGTATATAATTAAAAAATCCATCATGTCTTTGTATTTAAATAAAACAAAAAAAAAATATTAAGTGACGCAGCATATAATGGATCCATATCTTTAGGTATTCCTATTTTTGGAGACAAATCGAAACTTAGAAATTCATCTTTTTCATCTAAAGTTAGTTTATAAAATATTTTATAAGTAATGTCATGGTGAAATCATATCCATTGAATTTTTAGCCAATCCACTTTGTTTTGGTCTACATAAATTTACTTTTCATTTTGAAACAAATTTTTACAATGATTGTGTTGTTATAAATCCTTTTTCCTTCACAGTTTTTTTGGCAAGTGGCTATCAAGCTATAATAACCATTTGGAATGTATAAAATATTAAAAAATATTAAGATGTCCAAAAATAATTTTTAAATTTACTCTTACATATTTTTCAATAGTTTCTTTCATTTCTTTTTTTTCATTTCTAAGTTTCTGTTTCTTCCGTTATGCTGTTTTCCTTTTCTGATGACTCCATAGAAATCAATTTTCATCTGATCAAATCACTCTCATATGTCTCTTTCTGGGGTTAAGGCTTTTTCTCATTTTAGAAAGTATTTCTATAAAATAACAATGCGCATTGAAGGGAACTTAATTCATCTGATTCGATGTTTGCTAACACCATATAAAAGTAATTTTAATAAAATAATGCTAATTGTGTGTACTGCTCTACTCTTTCAAAATTATAAAAATAAGTCTAATAAACACAGCTTTTTGAAAAATACATACACTTATAACATGTTGCTATTTCTTTCATACTAAGTACCGTAATTAGTTTTCTAAGTACAGCGACGCCACTTTCAAAATAAATATGTTTGTTAAACTATTAATTGCCAACACTTCTTTCGAAAAAATCTCAATAGTTCTCAACTTATTGATTGCAATTTTTTTAAAAACGAAAAAATATCGTTCAGATGTATTTACTATTGCCATTAAATCCTTTTATTTGAAAAAGTGATTTATGCCACTTTAAAAATAAACGGTTCATATATTGGCTGTTTTAAAGTTAGGAAGAACTTATTTCATTCTGTGCAGGTCATCATAAAACAGTAGAAATCAGACATTCTTTTAAAATTCACAAATGTTTTCTATTCAGATTCTTAATATTTGTGGTAAGGGTTAAACTTTATGATATAGTGCTATCGAGCAGGGCAGTAATTATCATTCATGTACCTTAAAATATTAAGAGTTTAGATTAACATTTACGAAAAATATTTAAACAAGAAATGTAAAACATGTATTTCGTTCTTACAGACTTTGTCAACCATGTTTCATTAGGTTTAATAATTTGTAGGTTATTTGCATTTTTATTTGTTTTGGTACAATTCTCTAGTTGTGTATTTTGTCAAGCTGACGTCAACAAATAACATATTCATGCAAAAAAAGCTCTTCTAAAAATGTTGGTTGTGTCAAATATAGTTGTAGTAGGAATAGAAACAAGTAAGGAATGCAAAAAGAAAAGAAATAATACGTAGACCGCTATTCTACTTGTAAATAAATATGTTTTATTATGTATATGTTTATATACTTGTACATATGGAAAATTTCTAAGCATGTGATACGTTTCAGGAAATGAATTTCTTAAATGTTTAATTGCGACATTACTTAAGGGAGATATTTGTTGTTAAGCTGTGGTGTGAAAGTTTTTTTAAGAGTTATTTCTCAAGTGAATCTTAACGTTTAGAGGAAGTAAAACATAGATAAATATCAAAAGTCATCTTAGACTTAAGATTGAATGAAACAAGGATATATAAAAAGCGAAATGTTTCTTATAAAATGCTCAAAAATCAGATATGATAAAGTTGTATAATAGTAAGGGAAAGTATGTTGAACTTTAACATCACTGAAATTGCCTGGTGTGTTAATTGTCAAACTATTTTTTTTCGCAATTTCAAAAGTTCATTAAGAAATAACTTAAATTAATTTCAAATTATTCTTCAATAATAATAAAATTTTCTACCTTTGAAGCAATCTATTTTTTAGGTTATTATCTACAATTAGTTTTGTGCTGATGTAGCTAAAATGCTAATTTAAAAAATTACTAATTAAAAATACCCAGAAATAATATTATTATTTTAAATTTCAATTCGAGTGTCATATAACAAAAATACCATGCATACTAGCGCCACAAGGTCTGAAGGGGGGCCAAAATATTGTTGAGTATTGTTAGAAAGGTACAGTCGTACTTTTTTTGTACCCCTATTTTTGTATTAGAATACACGGCAAGCGAGAAGGGTTGGGATCAACTAATAAGGAAAAAACTAAGTTAGACGGAAACTCGCGGTATCAACAGGTCCACAATGTTAATAAACGGTAAAATAAAACTTTGCCCCACTATCCGTAGTACTACTCACTATTATATTTACTATTAAGTTAATGGAGAATTATTTATTAAATAAATGACAAATAAAAAATAAAGAATTGAAAATTTAACAATCGTTTGAAGTTGTTATAACTTATGAATAATAAACAGGTTAATAAAAATGAGCTTTGGAAAAAGTTATTTGAAATGATTATGGAATGCTATGAGACTTTTTCTAATAAAAAAGAGAAAAACTAATATTTAAATATGATTTCAAGTACCGTATTATGTTCTTTGTAACAATATATGGTTGCGATGAACAAGAAAGCTGTAAAGGTGGAACTTACTTAGCATGAATTAGAATTATATATTTTTAATAAGAGTAATAAAAAACACAAACCAACGATTTTTAATGAAACTTTCATAAAAAGCATGTGTACAAAATTTATTTAACAAAATTTAAAAGTTAAAAAACCTTTTTGAAAAAACTTTAAATTAAAGATGAAGTGATAAAGTTTTATTTAAATCATTATAGTTAAGTCGCTTAACACGAATTGTTCATAAGATTTTTATTTTAACAAAGAAGATATTTAATTAAAATTTCTCATTATGCTGTACAAAAATACTTTGGGAATGAAAAACAAATTAGTTTTTATTATTTATGTTTGTACCGAAAGCTATAAAACTATAAGTATTAAATCATTACACTTTGAGCTAAATATTTTTTTAATCCGACTTAAGTTCACATATGTACTAAAATAAAAATAATTATCGAAATTTGTTCAGAAATTGTTGTATTAGTTTTAAAAGAAAACAGAAAAAATTCGGGGCTGCTATATTATCAGCATTTTCACATCTGTCTTACCTTAGAAATGTACATTGTAAATACAATTTAACCAACTAATTTGATAATTAATAGTAAGAGGAATATGCAGAATAAATCAATATAAATCAGTAACTTCACAATGTTGTTATTATGTTTAACAATAATATGTTATAACCGTAGCCATAGGATAGTGGTATGCTTTTTCTAGATTATGGCTATCTGAAACATTCCTTTTATAAGAGTGTAGAGGAAGATTTTTATGCCGCATTAAGATTGAAGTTTAAAAGTCAATGCTGAGGATTTGTTCTCTTCAATAAATTATTCATATTCTCTTTAGCCTGAATTGGGTCTGAGAAAAACTTCTGATGTTTTTCATTTTCAACTTTTAGGTAGTTTTTATTAACAAAAAAAAAAATAACAACAAATAAATAAATACGCAAATACCATAAAATCGTTGTAAGTTTAAAAAAATCTACTTAAAATAATTTATGTTAAAAACATGCTAAAGATGTTACATTTTTTTCAAATGCATCTTAAAATATTTTCCATTTTATCTTAATCTCAAATAAAGAATATACCACAACAGCATTGAAAAATGCACTGACAGACATAAATTCAGTTTTATCAACATACTATAGTTACCTTTTATATTTTTATAGTAGAATAGGGTGTAACAATTACAGCGTTTCAAAATTGACTTATTTCGAATTATGGAAGAGGAACAGAAGAATAGTTAAGGTAAATTTTTTTACTAAACAGCTTAGAAATTTAACGTGAAAATAAAGGCAGATACGTAAAATGCTTAGATTGATAAGAATGCAGACAAGATTAATTAAATCTGTCGTAATGTTTCTACAGTTTGCTTGCAGCGATTAATAGGAGAATATGAACTATTGTATAATGGCCGAAGTCAGCTTTTATATCGTAGTTTGTCCGCCAGAAACTTTCATGTTTATACCCCGAAATCACGGGGGGATCAACTTTCATGTTTATACGATTTAGACATTAATAAGATAAACAAAATTTTATGAAGTTGTAATTAAAAAACAATTTTAACTAATAAAGTAATTTGCATTTTTGCTTAAGCAACAAATTTAAAACATTTCATTTCACAAAACCCTCAAATGCTATACCCTGTTTATAATAAATTTTCGTATTTTTATCTACATACACAAATGTCAAACAGGGGAATTTATATAAAATCCTTATCTTAGAGAAAAAAATTTTTCTTTTTTTTTAATAATTTTGCAAAAGAAAACATTTTTCTATACCTTTGGAAAATGGAAATTCTACAAAAATTAAAAAAAAAAAATAAAAAACCCTGGTTGCTGGCAGATATTTTATTTTGGAATCTTAGATGCAGCAATAAAAGCATACTAGAGCACATAAAAGGGTTGGCCAAAGCTTGTAAGAAAAGAAAAAAATGTAAAATAGTAAAGCAACAATATTAAATAGTTATAGAAAAAAATGAAGCGTTAAATATTAAATTAAATAAAAAATAAAAGTTTCTAAAAAGGTATTTATTATTATCATCGTTAAAGTTCGTATAAATTAGTTTTAGAAGCAGTGAATTTAACACGTACAAAACTTTATGTAGTTTTTCGGGGGCTTGGATAGCCCCCATACTGGTGTATAAATTTCCGCCCTTTTATTTTGAAACATTTAATTGGTAGCCACGTTAA
Source organism: Trichopoda pennipes (assembly GCA_030448955.1). NCBI lineage: Eukaryota > Metazoa > Arthropoda > Insecta > Diptera > Tachinidae > Trichopoda > Trichopoda pennipes. The sequence continues at coordinate 1,697,692 of JASKUP010000038.1, forward strand.
AGGTAAACATTTTCTTTACATTAGTAAAAATTTTACTGAGACATAAAAACATAAGAAATAATAAAATTCAATTCGCCAAGTGAAAGGCAGATTTAAACACGAAGGATTATGTGCCCTGTATAAGTCATCCTTTCAATTTTAATTTTATATTTTAAATTTGTTACAGACATACTAGCATATTCCCTAGAAACATTAAAACAAAAATTCTTTGCTAAATTAGCATTACTATCGGAACACTTCTTAGCTTAATTATTTTACAATTGGTTTAATAATACGTTCTAACTAATACTGGCCGTAAATTTATTGTATCAGCTATATTCATTCATACAATAGGGGAATTTATGTGAAAATCACGTTACTAGCGGGTTAGCCTTCATTTTGCCTTATTTAGAATTCTTGTACTTGTTCTTTTAGCAGACATTGCAGTACAAACGTGTGCAAATTTTAAGCGTCTGCCTATAACGGTTTAAAAAAAAGACCAATTAAATAAAAATCACAGTCCCTATGAAGTGCACTTTGTGTTTTAAATATATATCTATCTATATAAATATAATCTACATCCAGATTATAAATGACTGCCAAATAAGAATAAAATTCTAAAGCACTATATGTTATAAACAAGTCCCGGTTTATTTTTTATAATTATTTATATTTTTTTTTATATTTAAGTTTTTTCTAATTGTTTTTGTTTTATTGGCATACCCGTTAATTTAACTTTTCTACTTCTTGCTATGGCTGGAATAGTTTTACACAAAAAAAATAATCATATTTTTAAATATCTACCGGAACGCGGTTACTTGTTAAACAATTTCAAGACTCTACATTTTATGGCTCCTCAGGTAGAGGGCTGCGTCAGCTAGACATTATAGCGAAAACAATACAGTCGCTTTATTATATTTTGTGTAGGGAACCATAAAAATTGCAGTTTTTAAAGTTTGTTAATTATTTTGTAATAGTCGATATAAATCTTAACATTTGTTGTTTTAAATTCTGGGCACTACTGTCTGTACGATATGTATCGTGTTACAAGTTTAGCCTTTACGAAGGTAAAAAAGTTTCACAAAAAAGATTTTCTAAAAATTTGAAAATTACTATTTTTAAAATTTTCCTGGGAATTTGGTAGAGATAGTAAAAAGTATTATGCTAATACAAATATTATTTATTTGTTGGTTGGAAGAGCTGAAACACATATGTAGTTCGCTGCAAAATTCAAACATTTTATTATTATTTTGTACTGCAGAAACTTGGTAGACAACATGAGAATTGCTTGTGAAGCGTATACAAAAATTTTATAGCTTCGACAAACATTTGGTTCCAATACATAAAGTTATATGTTTCAAAGTAAATTTTTTGCAATCAGTGAATGGTAAATTTTTGTTTTCAGTTTTAAGGTCGAAAATTTAAGAAAAGGAATATTTCCTAAAGTTATTTCACAGCAACAACAGACAAAGTTAATGTTATACTAATTTGAATGCCACTGATCGTAGTGTATTTTACATATTGAAAGCTGAACTCGGCAGCTTCTAGGGAATTCAATAAAATATTTCTGCATAAAACCATAAGATTATTACATAGGAATTTGAAATAATCAAATAAAGTTAACACGATTACTTCAAAAAATTGGCTGCCTTCGGTTGTTATTTTAAAATAGGAATCAGGTTTTCACATGTGTTTAGTTGAGAAGCCGCACATTAACCGGCTAAGAGAACCGTAGGTACTTATTTATTTCAAGACAAAAGAAGACAACTTTATTAATTTTCATTTTTGAGTTTTTTTTTTATTTTATCATCATTTAAAAACCTTTTAAATATATTTGTTTTGCCTGTAACAACGAACACAAATAAAAACCAAGGCAAATACTATGTTCTCCTGGCTGTTGTTAAAAGGAATTTAATTTTGTTTTATTTCTAATTTCAAAATATAAATTCTATTTAATTATTTTATTTCGGTTTTGCTTTTTTAATTTCTTTTCTTAATTTGGATAACTTAGCCCCTTGTGGAACGAAGTCTCATGCAATATATTAAGCGTAAAACGGTTGGTAACTGAGTTTCTGAGTACCATTTATAAATGCAATACATATATTTTCTTTAATATTTCTTTTAGTTTATTTTTGTTGCTATTGTCGTTTTTGTTGGTCAAAATTAAACCATAATCTTTATAAATTTTCCCCTATAAATCAAACTTAAATTAAAAAAAAATGTATACTTCGTCTTAGACTTCTTGTTCATTTGCTTGAAAGAAAAATATTTGAGGCAAACCATAAGTATTCCGCTAAATATATTCAATCATTGTAAATATAAAACAACAGGAAAATATTTTCTTAACGAACACTAGAGAATAATGAGTGTTGAAACACTGTGCTCCCATAATGTATTAGTAAAGGAATATAGAAATAAAAAGTACATAAATATTTTAAGTAAAATATGGTTTATGCGTTCATAATCTCTAGACATTAAAATAATCATAAAATGTTGTTATTATTGTACTAAGAAGATGAACGTTTATATAAAAAAAGATTAATCTGAATGTAGTTTAAACAGCAGACTGCAAATACGTGCTTTGTGCCATTGACAAATAAATTACTATTTATGTTCTTATTGCTTCAATGTTATTATAAACTTATTATAAACTTTTTCCTAATTCTAACAGGTATTTTGCTGTATTCTTTATATAAATTGTATTCATTTAAAACCATTTTAAAAGGCTAAATTTTATTTTAAACAAACCAAATAATTTTAATACATACGGCAGATCGTATTTTGTTTTCTTTTGAAATATTTATCAATTTCCTTTATTTGAATATTTAAATAAAAAACATTATTTCTTTGTCACAACCTTAAATTAATTTTATTTTGTAGACTTTTTTGTACACCTTGCATTGCCCTAATGTAAATTTATTTTTACACACTTAGATTTCATTATAAAGGTTGATGAAATATGGCGAAATGTCGGAAATTCCGGTGTGGCTACCATCGCATTAAGTACTTTTTTATTTATAGCAATTAATTTAACCCAATAAGTAAGAGGGAAATTCTTTTTAAATATGCTTTAAAGAGCTGGTAAATATAATTTTAAAATTGTACTAAGCAATTTAATTTGATTGTACTTTTCAAACGAAAGTTACATTTATTAAGCAATTTACTTTTTGATAAATGTGTTATAAATCAGTATCAAATCTGGATATAATTCTGCTACAAAAAATTTTATTACCATTGAAAAATATTGTGGTTTTTGTTTTACAGAAATCCATTTTAAGCAATTTATATTAATTAACCCATTAACGCCCATTGGGTAGAAAAATACCCATAAATGGAGCAGTTGCAAAAAAATTCTACACAAATTTGGATAAAAGTTATAGATTATTTGTTTTCACAAGCAGGTTAATATTGTATCAAGCTATATTTAAAAAAAAAGGGGATCCTATAGCGTCATATTTTGGGCAAAAATTTTTGGGTCCAAACTAACCATTTTAAAATTTTTTTTTTTTTTAAATAGAAAGAGCTTTTTAAAGTGGTAGAAAAGGTTATCACGTTAATCCTCTTACGACAATGTCCAACTGAATGTAATTTGACGAAAAAGAAACAATTTACGAAGGTTGGTCCAATTATTTGAGATATAGAGAGGATTAACTTGCATGGGTATTTAAATACCCATTTGGGCGTTAACGTGTTCTAAAACATAATGCACATTCTATGTGTAGAGACAGATTTAATAAGCTATTTTAAATAAAAAAAACTCTGTTTTATGTTTAACAAATAATTTTATTAAATTTCTCCTGTATAACAATTTTTAGTTTTTGATTATTTTGATCTTTTTATTTTTTTATAATTTTTTGGTGCACCAGAATGAAACTGTGCATAACAGTCTTTTGGGTGTAAATTTAAATTACATTTTACACATCCAAACTCTGTTTTACCACCACATTGAGAACAGCGACTACGTTTCCCAATTTTGTTAATTGCGTGACTAATTGTGTCTATACGTTTTGCAATTTGTTGTGAATTCGGTGCAACTTTTCGAGAGCCAAGATTTCGGTTCTGAGGAATTGTAACCAATGCTTCGACAACATTCACTCGAAAATCTAATTGGCTCATATATGGTGCACCTTCACTGCTTCTGCATATGCAGTGTAGTTTCCAGGCATTTACCATGGCAGCATCCATGGCATTCGTCAACAGCGGCCAATACCACTTCTTTCCTCGAAATCGAATTCGATAATTATTCATTGCATTATCAAACAAATCGACTCCACCCATTCGCTGATTATATGCATTTATTAGAAGCGGTTGCTCAATTGTAGACATTTTGCGAATTTTACGGTCAAATCTTTTCACGCGACACATCGGATTTACATCTAAGAAATTTGACATCACGGTAACAACCTGTAAAAATATTTATACATCTGAAACAAAAAGATCAATAAATAATTGTATTTTTATATTTACAGAATTGTCATTCCAACGAACTACGAGTAAGTTGTTGTTTTTGTCAAAAGCAAAATCAGATGCACCTCGGGGTTTTTTTTTCATTAACTTTACATCTTCCAAAAGTGCTTTACAAGTACGGTTTTTACGAACAGTACCTGTTGCGAAATATCCTCTTTCATTCAAAGTACATAACAGCTTATGACTTGTAAAAAAGTTATCAAATGTAATATTGTGTATTGTTGGATCTGATATGTGTTTCAATAGTTGTAATACAACATTTTCAGCAAGACCATAGTTTGAGTTATTATTCGCAGAGGCACCAGCATATGGAATGAATGAGTAACAATATCCTTTAGACGAAGCTACGACCCAATATTTGTAGCCAAATCGTATTGGCTTTCCTTTTATAAACATTTTCAAGGAATGGCGACCGTAATATGCAATCATTTGTTCATCTATTGAAAGGCTATGAGCAAATATACCAAACTGCAAAAACTTTTTATTCAAAATATTGTTAAGTGAGTAATCTTAGCAAATTTATCATTTTGATCAAGATTTTTATTGTCACAAATCTGAAGGTTTTGTTTTATTTGCTCAAACCTATTTCGACTCATGGCATCCTTTACAAACTGGCATCCTAAGGTTGCTTGATTAGACCAATACGATCGAATAGTTGGCAAAGTATTGTATCCCGTTAGGTATAAAATTCCTAAAAATGTTTTCATTTCGATAGCTGTGATATTGAAGTTTGGAACATTTTTTTACCCTGCATACTCAATTATATTTTTTAAAATCATGGTTACAACCTCATCATCGAAAAAACATTCCCATAACTGCAGTGGTGTAAAAGAACCTGCCAAAAATAAGAGAAGGTCTACATAATTCTATATAAAAAATTACAAACACAACTTACCAATCTTCTCATACAATTCTTTTTGAAGATTCTCTTCATTGTTAAAAGGCTGTTTTTCAAATTTATATTTATTTGACTTACTCCATTTAGGCTTATTTACTGATGGAATGGGATGTTTTGATTTTGATGTAGAAGGCTGTATTTCATAATCGTCATTCGATGTTTTCTCTACCATCGATGGATTCAAGTATTCATCCTTGAATTTGTATTCAATTTCAAACTGTCCCGGCATTTCTTTAGAAAACTGCACATCGTCATGAAGTATTTGGACATCATCATCAAATTCTTCATTTTCACTAATTTCATCAACTTTTTCCGGTGGAGTTATAACAACATTTATTTCATCTGCCTTATATTCTTTCTCATTTTCATCTTCATCACTAGTCCACCCATCTATTTCTGCCTGAAGCAACTGTCAAAATTTTACTTCGTCGATACATTTTAAAAACTTAAAAATCACTGCAACATAAATTTTTTTCTATTTCTTCGACCTCTTACCGTTACTAAACGCACTGAAATACTAAATACTATCAACCAACTAAACGATTTCTTTTTGCAGTGAGTTACAATAGGGGAAACCCCAAATTCTATGATAAAAATGATGCCACAAACTATCATATCACTAAGCGATAAAATTTAATTGTTTTTTTTTTTTTTTTATTAAATATTTATTTTTTTTAGGTTAACCTGTTTATGCCCAAGTGGGTAGAAAAATACCCATGTGCTATATGCTCAGGTAGCGCATATAAAATTTTTTTTTAATATACATATCAATACATATATCCTATATACGGTCTGTGTAAAATTTTATCAAAATCGGACAACGCATTATAGGTTTGGGCGTTAATGGGTTAAAGGGTCTAACCTTTTGAAAAAGTTTTGTTTTTAAATTAGAATATAATATGGAATATAAAATTTTTGGAATACTATTTTATATTTAATTTTCAGAATCAAATAACAATAGGTTTCATATAAAATTACACACATTTAAGAACTTGAACATTTTTCAAACGGTACTAAGAGGCTCATTAATGTACCCTTTTTTTTTTCTTCAAATACAAATTGTACCTTTTAGGAACAATTAAACTAAACTTATCATCTCTTTCGTAGCCTTAAACAACTTCTAACACACCAACACACTTAAGAAAATGTTTACGACATAAATGCTAATGTTTGAATGAAAAATGTGGAGCGTTTCATATTTAAAATAAATAAGCCGATAGAAATGCCGCACCTAATGAAGATGCATAGAAAAGCCATTTAATATCAAGAAAATCATATCGTATTAAAAAACAATTATGTAGCTCTTTTGTATTTCATTGAAAATGACTACACATAATAATATTTGAAAAAATCAGATCGTATTTGAAGTCTTGGGAACAAGTTGAAACGATTACCTTTATTAAAACTTTTTTTACTATATATCTATTTTTTAAAGATTTTGGTCTGCTAGCCGGGTTTTATCAGGGGCGGCGTTCTAGCATTAGCATTTAAAATGTTCCAGAATGGCGACAAATTAACTATGATGGCAATGGAATGTAGCCCAGTACATAGTTGATCATGAGTGAAATCATAAAGTGTCAAACCAAACTCGAAGCTATATCAGGTGGAACACAATTTGTTTAGTAATTTACGGCAGCCTGTTAACCAAAAAAACGTAATACTTTTCAACAAAAATGAAGGAGATATAAGTCTGTTCAATGCAGAAATATAAAAAAAGAGCTTAAAAGAGTTTAATAGGACCAAAATTTGAATTAACAATGTTTAGCACGTACATACCAAAAAGGGCATGACATCACAATAACATGAAGGAGGAGGAACTAACTGTTTAACACTTGAAAACCAACTACGACGAACACTACCAATCACATCACATCGAACCACCATGCCCAACATAAGCTAGCAGCATTTCGACGTATGATACATAGACAAAGTACACAAAAACACTTGACACAATTTACACCAAAGCTAAAAACAATGACTACAAACCAATGTCAACAAACTTCTTAGAAAATGCAACACTAAAAACCATCGATACAACACGACGGCACACTTTCACTTAGACAGGACCAGAAATCGACCTCGACAGGAACAACTCACAAATTTAGTTTCAGCGGAGTGTACAGATTTACTTGTACCTGCAATCATATTTATATAGGATAAACTAAACGAACATTAAAAACAAGATTTACAGAACACAGAATAATTCTGCATTACACCTTGACACTTACGAACACCCATCAAAGGAAATAATTGAATGTATGATATTAGTACGTAATGAACGAGTACTAGACATTCTTGAAAATATGGAAAGCTACAAAGCAAGAACTTTTAAAAGTGACATTATAAACGAACAGGTAAACACGACCGCAGGCACAGTTTTCACACTACTAAAACTACTCATACAATCGAAGAAACGGAAAACTTCCTCACATAATAATAATAATAATAAAGGACGGATATTTGAAATTAGCCTAGCATAAAGCGCCAGGTGTCTGGTATTTTACCTGAATGAGTAGATAAGATCGTAACAACAGAATTACTTAAACCTGAACACTGACTCACCAATACAGATTACATCACGGCTTGAGAATGATATCGTCACATTGAAAGCGCTCGCCGTTTATACCAAACAAACAGTCAGCAAGGACAAAAAATAATGACAACAAGAAAGCTTGTCTTACGTATTCTTAATTTTTAAGCTGTACTTGAAGTTTTATTCCTGCCGTCTAAGATTTAATCCCCTAGATATTTGATAAGCAACTATTGATATAAATACCGAAGAGGCGTATTAAAAATCAGTAAATATTTGTTTTTAAAAGTACCAAATTCCTAAAGGAAGGTGAACTTTCTTAATGAAATTGCCGTAAGAGTGCACCAATTTCAATTACTTTAGTATTTTGTAATATATTAAAATATATCAAAAGCGTATATTTTCACCAAAATGATATTCAATTATAGAACTATAGCAGTTTATCAGAGATACTAAAATAATATTCTATTAATTGGAAATACTGCAATTTTTTACTTATAATATATTTTAGCTTAAATCAGTTTCCATTAAAATTTAATTCTAAAATTAATATTCAATTAACTATACCTGCAGTTCGATAATACATCAAAAAAATTATATAAAAACATTCAATATATATCCAACCCCCGTCTCAAGTAACTTTCAACGAAGAAAATAGTTTTCCAAGACATTAACCACACGTTGAATTGAAAATAATGCAATATGTTATTCTAAATATATTTGAACTCAAATCACTTATAATTAAAATTTAGCTTAAATGCTATGCAGAGGTAAGGATATCAGAGCGTCTGAAAATTAAAATATTGTTACACTTAGAAGCTGATAAAAATATAGACATAAAGTTTTTTGCATGCTAAAGTAATTTCTCCAGTCTTAGGTATAACATATTCCAGTTCTGCTGTATGATTTCTGCAACTAAAAACTCAACTTCTGTGGTAGTTAAAAAAAAAAATAATATTTACTAAAAGCACAGCTATAACTCTTTTCCCAAAACGTCAAAAGTAAAATTATAAAATAACATGCTGGTTGACCACTACAATGAAACTCGCCCATTAAAAGGATTCTACACAATTATGCACAAACTACTGTGCAGGGATTTTGCTTATTCAATAGAAGTTTAAAGTTCATAAAAAAAACTTGGATTTTGTATGTAAAATAAAACAAAAACAATTTTGTAACACGCAATCGTTAAGAAAAACATGATTATTTCTTGTAGTTAATTTTTTTGTTAGAGTAACACCAGAAAAATGTGTGTTGCTGTTTTCTTCTAATGTATTTTTTTGCTTTGGTATCTTTAAGAAAGAATTGGCCCTCCCACTGCTTTGCTGGCAGTCGAAGTCGTAAATATATCTGACTAGGAGTGCCAATGTGTATATTGTTTGATTCGGAAAAACGTTCATGCTGTTGTTGATTTTTGTTATTTTTTTTTGTTTTGCCAATAACTAACCTTGCTGTGTTGTGGTAAATTTAAAATAAGCTAAAGGGTACACCCCTTTATGAAGGGTAAGAAAAAATCAACAACCACATTAAAACTTTCCATTTGTCTTTATCCTTCAGCTATAACACACCTTAGCTACACTAATACTTTTAATTTTTCATTCAACATCGAAATCATTTTATATTAACAGCTCTTGAATTAGACAGTATTGCTATCTTTTGCCTTAATAAATAGATTATTAATTATTTCTTAGGCTTTCGAATTTTATAGCTAATAAATATTTAGTTCATTATTGAAAAAAAAAATGGCAACACATAAAACTAATGTGCTTTTTTTTCTTTTTCCTTTAAATTCATTTTTCATTTAGGGTGCTACTGGGGTGCCAGGTGAACGCGGTGCCCCCGGTCCTAAAGGTGACCGCGGAGAAAGGGGCGATCCTGGTCCTCGTGGTCCCGAGGGTCTGCAAGGCAGCAAAGGTGAGCCAGGTGTTGATGGTATGCCTGGTGTTATGGGTCCTACTGGACCACCAGGTCCACCTGGTTTGCCAGAGAATTATGATGTAAGTATTAACTTATTACTATTATTACTATTGCTAATAATGAATTATTTATTTATTTATTATTTAAAAAAAAATGCATAATTTTCCTTAGAGTATCTTATTCTTAAAAAATTTTTAGCTATGGACAATTTTTCAAAACTGCGTTAAATAATAATGGAGGTCAATTTTATTTCCACTAAGAGATGGTAATGGTAATCTTTTTTATAAAAAATATTTGACATATAACTAATTAAAGAACAAAACCTTTACCATTGAATTATGAGGAAATGGTTTCATAGCACTATCAATAATAATAATAATAATAGTGTTATTTCATTAATAAACATACTTAAGTTTAGTTCGGCATTGTTTTAAACGAGTATTCTTAACCCTATTATTTCAAATATATATGATGCCACACACTTATAAAAGACACTATTCGATCATATTATGTATTAGATGGCTGTAGATCTCAGACATCAAGTCAAATTTGGTATATTACTTATATTTACAAATATTCAGAAAAGGGTAGTGTGACTGATATAATAGCAAAATCTTTATAGAAACAAAAACTATATCGCATTTCCCTTGAAACGAGCTTGAATTCCTTATGTCTATAAAAAATAGCTCGCAGAGTGGGTCAGTAAATAGTTTTAAGGAGTGATTTGATTATTTCAATTAAATGATTTAAAGTAGTTTTATACGCAATCTTATGAGAACTGCAAGCTGTTTTTTTGTAAGAATATTCATATTTATCCTATTTTTTGCAGTGAATTTATCTACAGAAAAGTAATCTATTACTGCACAAATAAATATAAATTTACAAGATTTCGTATATTTTATTTTCTAAATTTGTTAAAAAAGGTAAATTAATTTAAAATAATTGATTAATTGATTCGGTAGCGGAATATTATTCAGTAGTTTTGGGTTGCAGCGTCTGTCATCAGTAATCCTTACATCTCTATTTCAGTTGTATACGTTGTAAATAACATCATCTATTTCAACTATTTTGACAAATTATTCACAATCAATAAATATTAGTGTCATAACACAAACTCATTCGTAGTTTTGGCAAAATTATACTTGAAACCTTAAATGCGCCCTGTGCCCGTAGCGTACAGCGGGGCCTTAATAATTAACATTTCAATATCATAATAATTAAAATTGTGAATTGCTTTATGCTGTTCACACATACATAGGTCTACTTAACAGCTGTTAAGTATTATATCAAGTTTATTATGTGATAGCTACAATCAATTCATTGAATTTTTTCCCCTTAATTTGTAAAGGAGCTTTTAAAATTTGTGACCACACATGTCTAGGTTTTTACTGATTGTCTATCTAATGGCAAACTTTTTACAATCCCATTATCTCTGTCTAGGTGTGTGAAAAGATATTAAAAATTAAGCAAAACAAATTCACTTATCACTTATTTTGGCTTGATTCTATGGCTACTCAAAAATGATAAAAAACAATCTGTTTTATATTTTTGTGTTCTTTTCTATATAATGGATGAAAGCAATAAAAAAGCAGCAAGCAGCAAAAACAACTAGAAACGTTAAAATATACGACCATTGAGCACAACTATTAAAAAAAACAGCGAATGGAAAAAAATGCCAAAACGTGACTTAAATAGAAATTTTAACGTAAAACAGCTAAACAAACACATAATAGGCGAATATCATTCAAACAAAAGCACAAAAAGGAAAACGCATAAAAATTTAGAAGTCCATTAAAAACCTCACGATGACTAAAACAAACAATAAAATTAGCTCTACCAAATGCCTGTTCGGTAAACACATATAATGTTCCATCTTTTCATTTTGGCCATTTTATATTTTTTCTTTTACCCTGTGTTTTCACTGCATTTTTTTATGTCTTTATGCTTGTTTGTAGGAGTGCTTAGACCACACAATTGACCTAAAAGGTTGAATATTATCATTAAGAAAAGCACGACGAAAATTTCAAAACCTGAGCTGACAAGCAAAACTTGACCCAAATATGTTTTTTGTCTTTGTAGCAGACAATAAAAAAATTCATAAAAAAAGTTCATAAAAAAAGAATTTCTAAAGAAAAAATAAGAAAAATGTGACTTTAGATTTCATAGAATTTAGGAATTAATTAAAGTTCATAAAGTCCTAAGTTACTATAAGTTTGCGAGCTTGTTAAGATAAAGCTGACAGCAAGAAAAAGGATTTATACTAGAAAATATATAAAACTATGAAATAAATTAATGAACACAATGATATCAGGGGTTCTGTGTAGCGATTGAATTATATAAGTTCTGATAAAATTTTGAATTTGTTCAAAAATGTGTTTTTTGGTTCGTTGGCCTTTAATAGCATCATCATCTCTTAACTGAGTTAAAAAGCATAATAACAACAGTATTGCATTTACTGGCGAAGTAAATCAAAAGAACTTAATAGCAAAAATATTTGTTTATTACACAACAACAAAATTACAAATGTCAATAGGATACCTACTAAAAAACTTGTTTTTTAAGCCAGATTCCTAGCTCGGATTTCTACAAAAATAAGATAAAATTTAATTTAAAATTGAGAAAATAACAATTATAGAATATAAGTTAACACAAAGCACAAATAACTGCTATTTCGAAAGTAGGTTTATTTGTGATATTAAGTTATTAAGATTTGTACCGCCTGTAAATGAAATACCGTTTTCATTCCTTTCCGTCTTTGCTGGCTGTTTGTTCTTAACTGTCCTGCTATTGACTTCGATACAATTTCGACTATAGCTAAAAGTAATAGCTACACTACTATCGACAAGATTCGTAGACAATACAGCACTAAAAATAGGAGTGAAGAAGACAAAGAGGCAACCGATATAACACGACAGCCTACTTTTAATTAAACAGGACTACAAATATATAAATAAACTAAGCCTTATTACAAAGAAGATTTATTCTCAGCATTTAAAACCAGCAACACGCAAGGCATCGACAGAAACTATAGACAAGCTTAGCTTCAACGGAGTATACAAATTTACTTGTACCAGGAAACACACTTATATAGGACAAACTGGACGAACACTAAAAAAACAATATTTACAGAACTCAAACGTTCGTACAAACGAAATAGAGAAGACTCCAACTTTGACACTCACCAATATATACCAACGGATATAGATAAATGAATGAGATTATTACATCCTAGCAAAAAATAACAAAGACTAGACATCCTTGAAAATAGGGACACAAAAACTTTTAACAGAGACAATATAAACGAACAGGTTAGGACGAACTGAGACACAATTTTCACATCACTAAAAACACTTATATACTCGAACAAATAAAAAACACCCTCAGACGAACACACGTACCTAGATAATAGCAAAAGATGACTGGTGGCCGACATTCTAACTACATGAGGCATTCTACCTACATGAGTAGAGACCTACCTAAGCCCAAACACAGACTTCCCAGTACAGTTTGGAACACGGCTTGAAAATGGTGTCTTCACATCGAAAGTGCTCGCCGTTCATTCTTAATAAAGAGTTAGTAAAGACGGAAAGGAATGACAACGCTAGTTGTTTTTGTTTATTATGACTCTTTTGAACTTTTTTTTTTAACTAATCATAGCACGCAAAGGTTTTAACATGGTTTATTTAGCACTTGGCCCTGCAAGGATGACATCGTATCAGAGTGTGGTGAATTAAGAATTGTTTTTGAGACACTACATGGATGAATCCACATGAAGCCGCTTAACTTTAAACAAGATTGGTTATACTATATACCTTTCAGTAGATTTTTGACTGTGGGCGATAGATAGGATATCAAGAACATAAGAAACAGCGAGTCTAGTGTTAGTTGTCGCCAGGTATCTTGTATTCTTTACTACTTAAATTTAATATTTCTATATCTAAACCGAGACATGATAATGATGACATCGTATCGACATGAGCTCCAGTCCCATCGCATCGAACGCGGTCGCCGATCGTACCAATTAAATAGCCACTAAAGACGATTTTCTACAAAAAGAAAGACAACATTTAATGGTGAAGCATATCAAAACAACTTAAAAGCAAAAATATATGTTTATTAAATAACAATAATTAGAAATGTCAACAGGATAACTATTTAAACATTTGTTATTCTTAACCATTTTATCGTAATAGAGTTGGCAAAATCAATTATTTTTAGTACTTCGCTATGGGTACTCATTACTGCTCGATACTTTTAATGGCTCTTTACAATTTCAAATAAATATACATTGTCTAAATATATAAAAATAAGAATTTTATTTTGCGAGAAGTTGAGTTTTAATAATATTGTTTTTCTAACAGACCGTAAAATTAAAAAAAAAAACTCTGAAAGTATCGAGTAACTGCTTTTGAATATTAAGTTTCCAAAAAAGACCACTGAAATTCTAGCGCATTAATAAATGTCTTTAATAATACAAATAAAACTGGGGCTAACCAATTTATTGTAGATTGGGAAAGTCTAGAGAAGACTTGTATTTAGTGGCTTCTAATTTAGTGTAGACAAGACTTGAGTAAAGTACAGCAGAGCAAAGTTAAGCATAGCAAAGTGGGCACAGGTAAGTAGAGTAAGTTAGATATCTAAGAGCTTAGCTTTAGTGCTTCCAAGTCCCTATCCCATATACGTAGTAACACTAATAATGGATGTTTTTAGAAATCGTCGTATTACTAGCAAAATAGAAATTTGGGTTATTTCTTAATTTTTTTTATGATTGGTCAAGGTAGTTGCAATACAAACTCAAACATACTTTAATTGAAAAAGATAAGCGGCTGTGGCTCACATGGGCTTAAAAGAAGGATGCAAAGCATATACGAAATGAAGAATTTAAAATAATAACTAGTTAAAACAATCAAGGATATTTCGACCGAAGCCGGAAGTAGTACCGAGATAATACTAATGATACATCGCCAGCACTATTTTTTTTTTTTTTTTTTTTTTAAGAGAAGTAGCACTTCAGACAACAATGCCTATTTAGTAAAGTACCGTGCTACATTCTTTAGGAAAGGAATAGAGAATAGATGAAACAGGTGGTGAAAGTAGAAGGATAGTCGGAAATTAACTGCCGTATATAAGACAACACAGCGACCAGTGACTATGCCTTCATCGCTGAGCAGCCAAACCGACAGTCAATTTTTATTTTTGTAGTGAAAAAAACCAAGGTCTTCGTTGGGAATCGAACCCACAACCCCCATATTTACAAGCTAGTACACTACTTACTAGCCTACAGGGGCACTATGTCTAAAACATCTGATTATAGTACAAAAAAAACTTGATTTTCAATAACTTTTTTGCAAGTCGATTATTTTTCCCACTTCATTTGTATAAAGCAGTTTAAATAAAGTATAGCTACTGTGTTAAGTAATTTAATTTCAAAAATGAAGCTAAATAGGACAATGATAAATGTAATATTAAAAGTGTTGAATATTATTTACTTAAAACAAACATATGCATACTCTTTGGATACTCATGGATAGTCTCTGGACTATTAAAAAATTTTTAATTCAAATTTTAAATATTAAAAATATTTCTATAAATTTTCACGTTAGTATCTTAAACGTACAATCACGTTAGACATATTATGATATTGCCTAACAAGCATATTACATTTGAAACTCAACCCTTTTTTGACACATTAAGCGTGCATGACACTCACATAAGCGAGCATTTGCACGATAACAATGCGATAATGCCAGCTAACATGAAAACAACGCAAACAATAAGAAACAGAAACCACTATTTTTTTCTTTTCACTCTGCCTACTTCTAAAAAAAAATATCAAAGAAAAAAAATTTATCTTATAGTAACAGACTTTTGGGAAAGTTAAAAAACACTGTTCTCAAGACAGGTCTTTTTTCTATGTACGAGTATATACTTACGTGCCTTTCTTTTATATTAGTTTAAGTTTAAGTATTAAGTTGAGTGAAAGGCCTCAAGCTTAATAATAAGACGACGGTTTGATATGACTTGCTAAGGAGGTAAAAAAACTAAATGGAAACATAATGCAAACACTAAAGAATAAACAAACAAATGTGCGATATCGTTTGGTGAGCATGTTACCAAACAGATAATAATAGTCGCCACGGAACGGAATGAAATGTTTCTACTTAAGGCAACACCACAATGAGAGAAAATAAACGCACAAGCTATAACATGTTAAACTATATTAGATACATGGACGAAGAGTGTTCAATAAATCATTTAGCTTACTTAATATTATAAACAATTTTGTGTGTATTCGCTTTAGAATTTAATAAAATTTAGTGATGGATTTTTACTCTAATGAAGGACTTAATTTTCAAGCAATAACACTTAAAATTTTCGAGTTAAAGTTTCTTTGTTAAACTGCTCTGATATTTAAAAAAAATGGATGTATAAAGCCGATTAACAAGAAAAAGAAAGCTTTTAATATACTAATAAAATATCAGATTTATATTGATAATATTGATAGGATTATGCTTACAATTTCTTTGAAGACTATGAAAGAATTGGTTTTAATTACACTAACACTATCCATGACCTTTCAGTAAAATTACTCGAACTTTAAAAATAGCTTACTATGGTTTGGTAACTATTTCCAGCTCTAAAAAGTTGTCACGTAGTTGAATTTTCTAATTTAAACAAATTCGTTTTCCACACTTGAATTAACAATTAAAATGTAAATTTTTTTTTTTAAACCAAAACTTTAATCTAAAGGTTGAAATGGACATAAAGGAATAAAGTTTCCTTAGCTCGTTCAAACAATTGAAGCAGGGTTTTCAACAAGAAGTTTGTTCTCTAAAACAAAATAAAACAAAAAAATTTTTATTGAAATAATTGAAATTTTAAACTATTACAAAGTTTGGTAATTATGATTGAAAATTATATCGGGCAAATGTCCACCATGACCACGCTGACAGGTGTTGATTCTTTCACAAATGTTTTTAATCACTTTTGACAAAGTTTCGGTCCTAATCCTTCAATCACAACACAAATTTTAAGCTTTTAGGCTGAAATCGGTTTGATTGGCTCCGTCAGTAACAGAGCCCCAGAAAAAATAATCCAATGGTGTTAAATCAAAATATGCGATCAGGAAATTTGGTTTGCAGTACATTGATCGTTTCATTAGCTGTGTGACATGTACTGCCGTCCAGTTGAAACTACATGTCAGTAATATTAACGTTGTCAAAAATATAGGCCAAATTGAGTTGCTAGCAGCTCCCAATAGCATGATACATTGACTGTTACCGCATTTCCGCTACATGTTTGAAAAAAAGTTGCATTCGCGCCTCCAGACCACATGGCGCACCATACAGTGACACGTGAGCATGCAAAGACTTCTCAATAATCGCTTAAGGATTTTCAGAAGCCCAAATGTGGCAATTTTGCTTGTTGACATATCCTAAGAAGTGAAAATGGGATTCTTCTGCCGGTTGTTCCTGAATGAATTGAGTGAATCTACGGCTATATGAATGGTTAGTTTGCTTCAATTCCTGCACCAGTTGAAGGGCATCAAAGTCAAATTCCTACGCAAAATTCGCCATGTGGTGGTTTTACGTATAACCGTAATTGTTGAGAACGTCGAAAAAATCACAAATTTGGATCTGCTTTAACTCTGCGGCTCACGGCTGCGGAAATTGCATATACAGTCACAATTATTTTTGTGTAGGATTGACTGAACTCAAGGAGTAAAATTTTTAGATGCGATAATCGAACACTTATATACTGTTTCCGAATTATAAGTGATTAAAGAAAACGACGAATTGATCGTTTAATAACTAAAGGAAATAAACAAAACTTCAACAAAGCGGTCCTCTAGATAGCTGTAAATGGCTGTATGGCCAATCCATTAAAAAACATAAAAGTATAAAACGATTACCTGGATTTTCATACATTTGTGGTTCTTGGAAGAATAAAAGACCGAATTTTAACTACAATGAATATGTGGTTCCATGATATTAAAAAGGTGAAAGAAATATTCAATATAAATCTTTTAAAAATCATATTTAAGTATT
Organism: Trichopoda pennipes; assembly: GCA_030448955.1. Lineage (NCBI taxonomy): Eukaryota > Metazoa > Arthropoda > Insecta > Diptera > Tachinidae > Trichopoda > Trichopoda pennipes. The sequence continues at coordinate 1,715,531 of JASKUP010000038.1, forward strand.
TTTGTTACAAAGCTTTTATTGAGTTTAGTATTATATTTTACAGTTCTTTGAGGACTTTTCAGTCTGTCTATATATTTTTCACTTACTTTTACATGCCAGTCTAGAATGGCATGTGTATTTGTAATTTTAGTAGTCAGACATGTAGTTGCAAACTCTATTACCACCTCATTGTTAGATGAACATGACTCTAAATTGGCATGGTACATTTACAATACCTACTGCATACATTTATATTTCATATCATTACATAGATACATACACATATTATAGTTCGCACTGATTCAAATACTCAATCACATTTAGAACAAATTACTTGACTGGAACCTCAAAGGAAGGTATGCTTTAAATGAACAATAAACGTTACCGCTTACAGTATCCTGTATACGTTTGCATTTGTAATCGTATGTGTGGAGTTTCATTTGCTTCAGGTTAGCAGCAGTTGAGACTTGTTGTATTACTACTTTGGCTACTGCCAAATGAAGGTCTTTGCGGTTTAATATTTAGTAATTCATGTGTGTTTGTATTTATTTTTCTACTTATAAGCGTATATTTTATCTGTCAGCATATGCGTTTCGTATTCATGCGTATCGCTAACTAAGATGCTAAAGTGGATATTTTTACATCCGTTATGAAATATTTAAATTGTGCAAAAATTTGTCTAACCAAAGAAAGTTTGGTAGGTTTAATTTTGGTGGCTCTGTCAGAGTAATATGCATAAGCTGGCTCAAGCTAATGTCAAAAATTTAACTAAAAGTCTGTCAAATGCTTAAGCAAATCTTTGAAGACTTTTAGGTGGCTATAATATACTTACACGAATATAGAAATTATTATACACAGTTGCACATTTGTTTTATTCGCACTTTTGCAAAAGGTAATTTCTTTCTAAATAAATGAAATTTATTAACAAAACGATGTTTAATGATCGTATTTCGACCACTGCCTGATGGAGCTCCCATCCTCTTCGTTTTCTTGCAGAAACGTTTCCGTAATAACTTCCATCTGTGTTTGCACTGCGCGACTTTATATAATTCATACCAGTATGAAAATGAAAAAGGAAAACAAAATTCTTCAAGGTATTACTTACCACATTTACAGCAGTTTTCTGCTACTTTATTCCATACATTCCTTTGAATTACGGTTAAAACGCATCTCTTTTGTTATATAAGCAATTTTTTCTTTGTACGTTTTCTATTAAATTCGCTTTTGTCCTCCATTGCAATTTGTTTACAATTGTATATATAACACAATTAAAAATCAGCTGTTTCCGTACGGAACGTGCGATCATTTTCGTATTTTGCTTAAGCAAATAATATTTAACGAAACTTGACGAAAAGTTTTATTAAGTAGATTATAGTTTGCCACATATGATTATTAGGTATTTGTACAATTGTTTAAGTTGGCTTAAGCCAGGTTATGCATATTATGGTTGGGCCTTAAGCTTATGTTTGTTGCCACCATTTGATTTCAGCTAAATAATAAAGTTAAAAAAAATATTTTTGACTAGATGGGACACTTTTAGAGGTCAATTCATGTTACTTTTTTAAAGCGTGAATGAATAGATATATTCATCAAAACCAATAAGAAACCTGCAGGTATTATATTTTCGCTAAGGATATTTTTCAAACAAGATTTCAAATTTTAAGCTATTTATAACCCTTTGCAGTTGAGGTAACGATATTCTGCTTATATTGAGTTCGTTGTTTTTCCATGACGCATTTCAGTATTTAGCAAGTGCCAGTATTCATTTTCCTACTTTGTGGTCTTGTGAGATTATAATGCGGTTGTTTTCTTACCTACAAAATTTTTTGTACTTTGAATCATTTTTTTCTTGGAGTTACCAGATGTTTTATAACTTGTGAGAAATTTGATTATTTCTGTGGCCTCGCCTACATTTTCAACCAATTTTAAGAAGTTTTTTGTTAACAACAATATTAACATATATATAAGTCTAATGTCTCGGATATTTATAATTAAATTTTCTGATATCGGCTGCTTAATATTTATTTCGCCCTTTTGCTGGTCACCTTTTTATGTGTGTACTTAATGTAGCGGTAATTATTAACACTCTTGTGGTGTTAGACTCATAGAGCACAGGAAAGAAATTAGTTTCCTTAGCAAATTGTTTTTGCAGTGTAGTTTGTTAGGTTTACTTGAATGTATCTATAAGTATATAAACTATGCGGTAATATTGCACAAAAAGCTGCTGTAGCTGTTCGTTAATTTTCATTACCTCAAGATTCTTAAACAAAACACTAACAGGAAGAAAATTCTTTAGAAACTCTGCAAAAAAAACCTTGTAAAGGATTTCAATAATTTCTTTATGAAGTTTATTAACCCAATTTCGAAAATTTAACTTAGCAAATCCAAGCGATGATGGTATCAGCAACAATAAAATTAAAACTATAGCACAGAACCGCCAGTCTATAGTCAATTTATTATTTAAGTGTATATATTGTGTGTTAGCTGTATTATTTTCATTTCTTTCATTTTCGCTTTTTAATCCATTGCGGATCGTACTAAATCTGGGAGCAATAATTTAATATTTTGTAAAATCTAAATACCAACTAAAAAAACCAAAAAAAAAGTTTTATTTAGATCACATTGGTATTCAATTTAATTTTTAACTAATACAATTACGAGTGCATTTAAAAAAAATAACAAAAAATATTAATGCAAATTATATTAATAATTAAGTCTGATCAAACATATTATCGAAACAATTAAACTCTTAATTAAATTTTAATACAAGTACAAACAAAATTTAATTGGAACAAAAACCTAATCCAGCCCAACCTTTAGTAAGGCCTGGTCATTAAAATAAGAAGTTTTAGAAACACAAATGCTATAAAAAAATATTTTAAATTTTTAGTCGCTCGTACGACTCCCTGGTTCATTTATTTATTAATTTATATTATACTACGCAGTTAAAGAAAGCATTAGATGTTTTGCTGATAGAATCCATATAGTTCACCTTCAAAGTCATTAACATATTTTTTTGATATTTTAATTATTATTGATTTCCCTAATGGATAGCATAATGTTCCATTAGCGGTTAATAATTATAAAGTTTTCAAATAGATGACTTTTATTCTCTTTTTATTTCATGCTTTCTCTTTCAACTTCTTTAATTAACACTCTAATTTATTGTGCCCTATTAAGAGGGTGCAGGTTTATATTGTTTAGAATTGAAAACACAATCTACATAGAAAGTCTTTATAAAGGTTTTTAGTTATGAAAGATTGTATTGTTAATTTGCTGATAATTTTACAATAAAGGTGTATAATTAATGAATAAATAGCAGTTTATTGTTTGACTTGTTCATATAAAATGTATTTATACTTGAATGGCTTTCTAATAAAAGCAGCTGCAGCCGTAGTAGAAAAATTTTTGCAGAAAGTAAGTTCGATTCTTGTAATGTAATGTGGTCTGCTTGGCTGCGCTGAGTAGACTATGTATGTTTTTTCTTTATACAGTGTGTTTTTATAAAGGTATATCACCTTAAAGTGGAATATGAATTACTTAATTTAACGTGAAATTTACTTTATCCGAAAAATATTCTACTGGCATCATATGACTGGCTCGGACGTAGTTTAATTTGCAGATCCAATTTTCGATGACTTTTTCCAACTGTGACCATATATCGTCATTAACACAGCAAATATTGTTCTTCAGCTGATCAATGGTTTCGAAATTAGCGGGCGGTGACAGGCGACGTCACATATCCTCGCAAAAAATAATCTAGCAGCATTGAATTACATGACTGGTGCCCAATTTTTGGGTTCGAAACGTGAGACTATGTGATAACCATACAAGTAATCGTATAATAAATCAATTATGGTACGAGCTGTATGATATGTTGCTCCCTTTTGTTGCAAGCACAGCTCCTGCACTACATTTAATTGATGAACAAAAGTATCAGTAGTCTTGGCTTTATAGCAGTCACCATTTACTGTTCTGACCAGCATCATTCTGGAAGAAGTATGAACCAATGATTCAGTTATATAAAGCACACTAAACAATCAGCTTTTCTGTATTAAATGATAACTTGAGGTTTATCATCGCTCCAAATGCGCAAGCTTTGTTTATTGACATATACGCATGCATTTAAACAAAAGTGAGCTTTATCGCTAAAGAAAATTCTCTAACGAAAATCAGGATCAACATCAATCTTTGTTCAGGCGCATTCACTAAATCGTGATCTGTGACTTTAATTCTTGCACAAGTTGGATTTTGTAAGCATGTAAACCAATATCTTTTCACAAAATTTTTCATAAAGAGGATGCTCTTAGATCCAATACCGGTCCATAATGGCGAATAGACTAATTCGGGGGCTACTCTACACTGCGTTGTAGAGCAGCAATGACTTCTTCTGTACGCTCTATACGACATCTCTGTGAATGCGTATTATCATTTAGAGTAAACGTCATGCGAAACGTTCCAAAGTTAATTGAATTTATTCTGATGGCCGATTATGTTGACCATAAAATTGACCACTGCGCATTGTGTATTTCGAATAGAACTATAATAGTAAAAATAAATTTTGCTTATTTGAAAGCGTTATTTAGACGGAATTATGTTTATGTTTAAATACCAAATAAACTAAATACAAATCAGTTGACAGCTGACAATATGGCCGCCAGTTAAAAAGTATTACCAACTTAAAGTCCTATACTATAAAAACGCATGAGTGGAATTTTTGTTCTAAGATTGAAGTGTGCATTTCGAATTATCTTTTTGAAGGAAAAACGTTTTTTTAACGCTGAGTAAATTTGAAGATAAATTTAAATACTATAGACACGATACGTTTTCTTATCGTCTAATTAACCAACTAACTTCAATGATATAACTTAGTATAAAATCTACACTTTAAGCTTTCTTTCTTTTGCTTTTTCTTTATACTTTCACTCATCTTTGCACGCATTCATTTTTGCCCGTTTGAACAACTAAGTCATGTTTTATATTCCATAATATTCTAAATTCTATTTGCAACTTAAAAAGTTGTTATTCTTAAAATTAAGTTCAAATATATAATTATTAAAATAAAAAGAATTCATAATTTTTTCTATGTAAAGGTATGCTTGGTCACAGGATGAAATGTTTATTTGATAATTAACACAAGCATTAATTTTTATTTTATAAGGTACTTTTCAAGAAAATTGTACAGGTCTCATTATCTGTCAATAATCATCATTACGTTGTATCCTCATCCTCCAGTATAAAAACTTTTACCACCTTCAATCTAGAACCTAGTGTTTTTGTTATTGAGGAAAGTGCTTTTTACTAAGTTTAACATTTTCAGCATCGATTCTATTGTAGATATTAATAAAAAATGATTGTAAGTAAAAAAAATCATCAAACTGTATTTTAAATACACAGCAAATGTTCTCCAACAACAATAATTTAAAAAGAAGAACAATTCCTAAAATTTCAATCAAGAAGTATTTGTTAAATTAAATAAACAAACATGCTATAGTAATATAATCGTTGTCTATTTGCCTGCTTTTAATATTTTTATGAAAAATCTAAATATTATTTAATTGCTCACATAAAAATGTTTGAATACGAGTTTCGGCTGAAGGTTTTAAATTTGTTTTCCTTTAGCAATAGGATTATTACTTCATTATATTGGAGGCTAAATAGAATTTAGTTTTTGAGGGAAAATTTTGTTTTACTACAGTTTGTGAAACCTATTTTCAGCAATAAAGAACTGTAAACATGGGAACTGCAGCATACATTTACTTTATAGTTTGAGAAAAACGATTTCACCTTACTTCAGCGAACTATGTTGGTAAAAATATTTCCTGTAATGTTTCCAGTACAACACAAAATGTGACCTCCAGCAATCGGATAGAAACGCAAAAGAAAAGAGAATTAGCATTAAACATCAGTTGCATGTAATTAAAAGGAAAATGAAGTTCTGTACAAAAAAGCTCTTAAGCAGATGAGAACAAATTAATTTAAGCGTGTACAATTTACAAAAAGGCGCATTAATGAAACCGAATATAACAAAAACAGCTTGAGAAGTTTTTACTAATGTAGTTGACAAGAGACTTTAAACAAACAAAGTAGCAAAGTATTATAAATTGTAAATCAGTTTTAAAATTGCAAGCTTATTTTTAACTAAATTTAATGTTTTCATCACTCAAGATATCAGAGCGTTCATCTAAATGATATTGTTGATCAACTAGTTATGCTATAATGTATTAATTTAAAAACTGGGTAAACTTTTTAAGCAAAAGGCCTATGAGACAACCTTCTCCTTAGCAAACCATGATTCTTATCTAAAAAAACTAAAATTATAGTGGGTGTGCGATGTCACACCGTCCATTTATGCCTTAAGCACTAGAAATACGTGTTATGTTAGCCTAGAACAGGCGCATAACTACTTGTATTAGAAATAGCAACTCCTTAAAATTAATTTTATCACTCTGGTTATAGCACATTGTTTTAGAGACGTTAAGAGTTTTCAATTGACAAGACTGGTTTATCTAGTCGCCATTTTGTCAGCGACCAAGTCATTTATGTTTATTTTGGCATATCAACATGAGTCGACTGATGGCATATAATTTATGTATTTGGATGGAGTTGATTTAAAAAAATTTATTAGATTATTTTATAAACAAAATTTGAAATTAATTCTAAATTTTTCAATTACTCTTTTTTATATAATCTGTACTTTCTTTGTTTTTGCTACGGAAAATATGAACTTATTTCAATTTTTGATCTGAGAAAACAAAGCCAATTAACACCAATTAAAAGAATTGACATTAAAACAAAACTTCTAAAACATTTTTATACTAACGATTACCGATTTTTATAATAACGATTAATGCAGCTGTCTTGTCCAAGTGTTAATTTTTATTAACAAATTTTGCAGAATGTTAAAGTGAATTTCTTTAATATCCTAAAGAAGATTATGCATTTTTTATATTTTTTATTTTGATTAAATAAATAACAAAAATTTTTTAACTTTAAACATAAAATATTAATAATTTACCAAATTATTTTCCTTTTAACCTAAAAAACATTTAAATAAAATAATTCGAAATTTAAAACTCCAAAAAAAACTACTTAACAAAACAGATCCATTGGAATCCTACAAGGACCTTTAAGGTATAAATATGAGTATATTTATGTAATAAAGTAAAATGCATAAATATTAAGGGTAAGGAAAATAAAAATAAAAGAATAGATAAAGCGATAAACAAAATGATCCAATGAAAACTGCAGAAAAATCCTGAGTTAAGTAAAAAATTCTTGAGTTGGTTTTCAATCTAACTCAAGATTTTTAATCTAAATGGCCATAAATTCATATCAGAGCATTAGTTGTATAATTAATAAATACAAACATGTTTGGTTAACATCTTAATTGCTAACGCTAAAATCAATGGCAGAATTAAACAATACGAAGTGATTTCACAATGGTTTTATGTAAAGAATTGAAAACACAATATAAAGATGACAGCGACTGCATTATAAAATCTGCATGAGATAAAGACGAACATATTTTTTGTGTCTACATTCAAGTGAATAAATAATATTTCAATTATTTGTTATTTTTTGCCAGACATGCATTTTATATTTTATTACAACTTTTATATGTTTATTACGAACATTTTTTTTTCATAAACCTCAATGGCAAAATGACAATAAATAAAGAAACAAAATCAAGTGAATAATAATCGTAGACATGAATAAATAAAAGATCGAATAAATGGAAGAATAAATGACATTTGCTCTCTTTATAAATTTCACATAGAATAGAAATAATTCATAATAAAATTTATATTTTTATAGCTGAGACAAAAAATGTTTTACTAGAAGTTAGAGGGCATTCTAAATGAAAAATTTTATTATATTTAATATTTAAAGAAGGCAGAAGCTAAATTAATAAATTCTTGAATAATATGTCAACTGACTTAAACCAATCAGAAAATAATAAAAGAAAAACTCAACTTAAAAAAGCTAATGACACGAGGTAAATGAAATATTTCTATAATAAAAAGGGACAATTTTGCTCCACCATCTTGTTATTAGCAGATGTCAATATACAGGCCCACTTTGAAAAACGAAAAACAGCTCGTGTCAAGCAAACACTGATGTGGGGTTGTCTGTTAATTTTCAGAAAAATATAATGTGTCAAGGTTATAAATGATTCAATCTAAAGCGATTTAATGTAACCGTGATATTAAAGTCAAATTAGCCCAATGCAACATTTTTTTGTTTCCACTAAGGATATTTTAATTTTTTCAAAATTTTTTGTTCAGAATGAATGAATTGCTATGTTAAATGGACGCAGGTGAAAAATTTGAACTTTCCGTTGTAATTTGTGATTGACGTCTAAACGATAATAAGCGACTAAAATGAAACGGCACAGCTATGCTGTGCTTGTAATTGTAAATTTTTATTCTTCGAAAATATAAACAAAACTTGACAATTTTTATTTATAGCAGAAATTTTTGTGACATGTGTCATTTTTTGTTTTAACTAAAAGATTTCAAAATAAATCCCTTTTGATATTCGTCCGTAGTGTTAATTAAATTTTAATGCCTTAATATTTGCACTACAATTTTAGTACTACAAGTTCAACTAAATTTTCATACTGATGGTAAAATATAACAAATTTTCAAAGCTTATTAAATATTTTTTGTAAAGGTGTTGTTCGTTCTATTCAAATTATGAATTAGAATAATTTTTCACACTAATGATATCAAAATTATTTGTAAAGAAATATTTCTAGAAATTGAAATATTTTTAAAGAGACAGGTAGATATAAGTAATTTTATATGTAACATCAGTTCACAACTCGATTGTACCATATTTTATACTCTGCGTCTTTTGTATTATTTAATAATAGTAATTGCGTTTTTAAATGAAGTTTGCTGAATAAACCAAACATGAATATTTTGCCAAATAATTCCAACAGCATTAGAATTAAATACATAAAAAGTAATTAAGAATAGGAAATTAAATTTTTCATAACAAAGCTTTACTATTAGAGAGTATTATCATTCATATCATTCATATTATCATTCATATCAAATTTAGAGCGAATGAGCACTGGGCTTTTCTAAGACCAAGACAATTTTAAATTAAAGTTTTTGTGGAATTTATCGTCTCCTCAAGAGTTACATATTTTTATCTTACATTGCGCTGAGTTATATAAATTAAAGTGAATTGTTCAATTCGCCAGGATATCCGGTCATGCTAGAGTTCAGGTATTGTCGGAGTAGTATATGCTCATGATTTAAAATTAATTAATAAGAAACGAACAATTAAAAAAAACTTAATACCACTGACAGAGATAAGTGTCGTGTAAGTAAAAACAGTCCAGTCCCCTTAGGCTAGCAAGGGGCCAACTAGCAAATCCACCATTTTTCCACGAAATCAGTAAGCCCCAGATTTCCGCTAATTGTCTTTTTAGCCTTTTAGTTGTTCTCTGACTGATTATTGAGGAGTATAATCCACTATATTTCCACGGGAAACAGTAAAGCCCCAGAGTTCAGCAATTTGTCTTTTTAGCATTTTAGCTGTTCTCTGACTGATTATTGAGGTCGGTTCTTCGGGAGTATCGTGGTGGTTGTGGTTTAGACGCTCTTAGCTTAAGCTTCATGCGTTCTGGATCTGGAGTTGGATAGTCTTTATCTCTTTAGCAAGGAGTGGAGATGTTGGTCTGCTCCGAGCACTTGAAGTTGCAACTAAGAGTGACCGAAGGATATACGTATCTGAAGACCTTCTAGGGCGAGGATGACGCTTCATTTCATCCACAGTGGTATGATCCACCATGTGGTTATGGCTCACACAGCTAGGCGCAGATGTTAGTCCTATCACACATACCGCACAAACACCACGCCGGGGGGACATTGAAATGTTTTGACGGAATTACTCCGTCATTACATGTGCCAATGGGAATAAAAGGAAGCCCAGTCCCCTCTGAGGCTAGCAGGAACCAACGGGAAATTCCACTATATTTCCACGAGAATCAGTAAAGTCCCAGAGTTCAGCTATTTGTCTTTTTAGCTGTTCTCTGATTGATTACTAAGGTCGGGAGTATCGTGGTGGTTGTGGTTTCGAAGCCCTCGTTTGAGTTGTATGGGTCGAATCTTTCACAATAAACACAATGAATAGTCCAGGTCCAGTGAGCATGATTGCTATTTATTAAGCTTGCATGTGTTTTCGACCGGGAGCTCGATAGTCTCTAACCCTTCAGCAAGGAGTGAAGGGTGCAGCCGCTCCGAGTTTTTAAAGGTGCACCTAGGAGTGACTGGAGGATATACGTATCTGAAGGTTTCCTAGGGCGAGGAAGCTAGCCTTGCAGGGGACTGGGCTCCTTTTTGTCCCCGCAAGCCACAAGTCTAGATGGTTGTGTGATCCATAAAGACTTATAATGTGCCCCCGGGGGGGTGTTTGTGCGGTATGAACGGTGAGTCATTGTATGTAGAATGCCCGCCTAATTTTCAATATCCCCTCTTCATTATTGTCTAGGTGTTTTTCGGTTGTTCCAGTGTATGAGTAGTATTACTGGTGTGAAAATTGTGTCTGAGGTCGTGTTTACCTGTTTATAATGTCATGGTTAATATTTTGATTTTGTAGATTTCCATATTTTCAAGAATGTCTAGTCTCCGTTCTTTTTTGGATGTAGTAATGTTATGCATTCATATATTGCCCTCGGTGTGGGTCAAGGTGTAATGTAAAGTTGGAGTCGTCTTTTTTCATTTGTATGAGCGTATGTGGTCTGTAAATCTTGTTTTTAGTGTTCGTCCAGTTTCTCCGATATAAATATGCTTGCAGAAACAAGCAAGTCTGTATAGTGCGCTGGAACTAAATTTGTCAGTTGTTTCTGTTGATGTTCTTAGATTATGTCTCAGATTGTTGCTGGTTTTTAATGCCGTGAGTAAATTTTCTTTGCGAAAAAGATCGGTTAATCTATAAATTTTTGGTTCTGTTTAAGTAACAGCAGCACAGTGTTATATCGGTTGTCTCTATGTCTTCTTTATTACTGTTTTTAGTGTTGTATTTTCTAAGAAATTTGTCGATAGTAGTGTGTTTGTAGCCGTTACTTTTAGCAATGTTGTATATTGTGTCGAGTTCTTTGTTGTACTTATTTGGAGTAAGTGGCATTATCTTAAGTCTGTGTATCATATGTCTAAATGCTGCTATTTTATGTTGGGTAGGGTGGTTCGAAGTGATGTGGATGGTAGGGTCCATTCCGCAATTAGTTAATTATTGAAGGCAACGTTTGGTAACTGCATATTTTCACGTTTTGGTGTCCTAGACAGTGCGACTAAACGCAGTTACATTATTTTCTGTTGGTACTAAGCACGAAACGATTGACCAACAGGAAGACAATATTTCTGGCATTTTTGCTGATATTTTGCAACAAATAGAAACAGCATCAAAAATTAGACCTCCAGTTTATATTACAGCCAGTCTTAGCAATTATATGCCAGAAGTCATATTTGATTAGAATACCAGAATAAAGTTAATTTTATGTTACTTTAAAAAGCACACAACCTTTGCAACTAAAATTCTCAATACAGTGGCAAAAATTTCTTTCAAGTTATTGTCTTTACAAAAATACATTCACTTATTTTTAATAATTTACCCATCAATCAATCAATCATACAATCACTGAAATTACTGTAGAAATTTGTAATGTGTTTTTTATTATTGTGTTTATTTGTTATTATTGTGTTTTACGCTGACTTAAAAATATGTCAAATTTTAAATAAACAAATTAATGATTGATTTTGTTTCAGTCAAATATAATATTAAAAAAACGAAAAGTTAAATAAATTTCTTATATATGTATGTAATAGAATTTGAAAGTTTTGGTCTATTTAAAAAAAATAAAAGAATTCTCGAAGTGCTAATATAATTTTTTTTACATTTTTTAATATTTTAAAATATGTAAGGGTTGATTTTATTTTTAAATGTTTTTAATCACAATACATACATAAGTATTTATATCTCAGAACTTCTTTCATGTTACACCGTAGCCATGCCTTTTAATATTTTGCGCGGTCAACAGAAAATTGTTTAACTTCGTTACAACGTATATTTCTAACTCCCTGTGTTTGCTGAATTTTTGATCGCTTATTTAATGAAATATTTTTAAGACAGGCATTCTATCAGAAATGTTTACAGAGGTTGCATTACTGTCATCGCTATAATAGCAAATACTAGAATTAAAGAGTAATTGTTATTATAGCTAGAGGTGATACCAATCTTATCTTGCTAAACTGACAGATAGATAGACAGACAGATACGTCAAGTTTCCATACAATATATAAAACTATGTTCCTATAGTAACGTAGTCTTGACGCATATGGCTTTAAGCAGACTTTAAAATGTGTGAAACTCCTTGTGTGTAAACCAAACTCAAACTCTGCAATATCTTTTATATTTATCAGTTCTATACTTAAGACAAAGAACATTAGGGGATTGTTCTGTGTTGCATGTTTGTGAAATTCACTTTCAATATTCATTAGCTAGAAGATTTCTCAATTTCGTCCTATTTACTGTAGCTTCTTACAAAACAAAAATTAAAATTTAATGTGCAGCTAGCTTAATCACCCATATCGATAGGTAAATATATTGCTAAAAAGTCAATTGTTTAAATAAACCAAAAATCTTACCGAGAAACATACAAAGAATAATTTGTCATTTTTTTATATTTTAATTTTAAGGTTTAAGGATAATTTTTATCGAAATAACAGTAATAATAACAGAGGTTTATTTTATTATTTTTAACAATTTACGTCTTTTCTTTTCTTTTTGTATCTTAGAAATAATTAATTGATGGGAGAATAATAAATTTTGATAATCTCTGAAACGATAAATTTCTTATCAATATAAAAACAACAAACTATTATAAACTAAATTTATCTGCATTATTCTTACAGGTCTGTAATATTGAATTAATAATTGAAAAAATGTTGTCAACAGAGATATTTGTCTGGATAAACAAAAGGTCATATTTTTCAAAAAGCACAGTTTTTTTTTGTGTATTTATTTGACAATAATAATTTGGAAATGTAAATGGCAAAAAAATAAAAGAAGTTTATTAATTTACAAATATAAATGATTTGCAAATAGTAGGATATGTTTATAAGAAAAAGAACAATAAACAAAATAGACAAAACATTAAGACATCAAACAGACACTCTGCAGCACATGCTAATGAGAATATATACACACTTGGAACTTAAGTACGATATACGGTAACAGCCTTATGTTTTCAGACAAATATGTTTTCACATCCTTTCAAAATTATTGATATGAAAATATTGACAACAAAAGGAATGACAGAAAATTAATTTCAAGTTAACTGAATAGATAAGGAGGACAATTAATAGGGAAATAAAATTTATTTAATGAAAATTTAAATGAATTTAAAAGCTAAATACACAACAGCAATTTAGCCTTAATATGTTAATATACAAGCACATAATAATAATGAAATATAAAAGAATTAAGTACTTCATCTTTACACTCAGTCTTCATCATTTGGTTTCGTCTTGCTAAGAACGTTGAAATGTTAAAAAATGCATTTAAAAACTTCGATTTTATTAAAAATTTATAGTAATTCAAAATATGGCTTCCCTATCATGATACTAAATACCTGATAATATTTATTTTAAAAAAATTTTTTGCTTTTTTGGTAATCATTATCATTTGCTGTGTTTGAGCAGCATTAAAAATATATTAGCAGGACTCATAATATTCCACATTATTAAATTGCAAAAACAAAAACTTGAGTATGTATCGAGTCTTTACTAGACGATGCGCACTCTGGTAGTGCAATTATGAGACACTTTTTGAGCATTGGCTTTAATTGTTAGTGGCTTAGTAACCTTAAATGAACCAGCCGATATTATCTACAGATGTCAAAGGGTACGACTTCGAAAAAAATTAAGATTTTTGAAGAAATAAGGTTCGATAATTTCACTATGGTTCATTAGATGTACATGTAGTTGCTTAAAGGGTCTGCTGTCGTCTGGTCTGATTCTTTAGGCTGCATTTTGTTTACTAATAAAACCCTTCAAGCCCAAAATAAGCCACAACTACAAAAATGACTGACTTTGAAAACAAGTCTCTCTAAATTGGTATTGTTTTTCAAACCTTAATTTATTTATGATTATTTGGTTGAGTACACTGATCATAACTGTAAACAAGTTTTGGGAGTGTGTCAGCCCTTCGGATTCACAGGCACTGCTTTTTCACCCTTATAACTCGTTTAGATTATGGAAAAAGACATGCCATTCAATTATTAAAAAAATAATTAAAATTATATGTTTTCAAATCTCTTTTGCTACGAGAGATGAAATAATTATTGAGCATCCTTTTCATCCCTCTTAGCTCAAAGGGATTATTATTCCTTTTGTTATATATTTATTTTAGGATTCACTCATTTCTCATTGTAGATTGACGACAAAGGATCGTTTAATATTAATGAACTCATTTGTTTTAAACTTAAACCATATACGAAATTTAATTTTTATATGCACCTTCTGCATTTTTTCGTAATCTGCATATCTCAATGCGATTTTGCCACAAAATTATTATAAATAAAAAAATATATTTTATTTTTATAAAAAATTAATTTAGTTTTTACAAATGATTCCTTATCGTATATACTTTAAACATGAATTGAGTGAAACGTCAAGGGATTAATCAAACCAAGTTTGGTTTATTGCTCCTTAGAATAAAAACATAACTTAAATCTGGGATTAAATTAATTGGATTTGTTCCGCCAGTAAGTGAAATACTTTTGTTATTCCTTTTCATCTTTGCCGACTGTTTGTACGGTATGAACGACGATCGCTTCCGATGTGATACCATCATTCCCAAGCCACGTTCTAAGTACACATCGAACAAACAGTCAGCAATGATGGAGAGGAATGACAACAACAATGGGATTAAATGATCTAAAAAAATTTATACGAGACTTAAGGCAACATATACTAATGGGCTAAAGTGTTAAAAATTATAATTTTTTGTGTCACGTTATGGGAAGCAAAAAAGAGGGAGTAGTGTTTGTGGACATTCAGCTTGAACTTTGATACATTGAAAGTGACAACCGAAAAGACCTCTGGAGAAAGTTTGTTCCACATACAACAGTTTGTGGAAAAAATATAAATTCTAAAAATATAAATTCGTTAAAAAACGCATTTATATTTTTAAAATTACCACTTCTCAGAATTAAGCTCTAAATTTTTATAGAATCTTAGTGCACAAGTCTTGTCGTAAAAGCGGTTGACTGTAATGAATGCAAGAGTTAAGGGAAGAAGAAATAGATGTCATATTTCATGACTACAAAACGAATATTTTTCATGTTCTCTTTGTGCGTTGATGTTCATATGTTACAATATAGATTTCAATATACAAATTTTATTATGCATTTGCACAAATAATAACATTTTCATATCATGAAATAACTTTACTTTGTGAGGTGTGTTAAATATATACCTTTATTTAAATATATATATATATATATATATATATATATATATATATATAAATATATATATATATATATATATATATATATATATTTAAAATAGTTTTTTTAGGAGAAACTTTTTCTATTATTCAACGTTTTAGCGCGCTATAAATCCAAATGTAATTTAGATAATATTAAAATTGATAATTGATGGTAAAGTTAGTTCCTGTGACTATTTTATTGATTGCTCAATTCTTAACCTTTAAGATTTAATGTTTGTGTTTACTGATTTTTTTATCCACTTCTCAGTTGGTCAAAGAAATTTTTAAATATAATAAGCAGCTCTAGCTTTTCTAAAACATATGGTGAAAGGTTCCCTGAGTTGAGCACTCAGTGAAATGGCCATAGAAACTAGCCTTACCATCAATAATCAATTTATTTATTTATTTAAATCAAATATAGATTATTTACGCGCTAAAAAGTTAACTAATATATTTAATTTATGTAGTTCACATTTTAAACAAATTTGCTATCCTACTCCAAAAATTTTGAAAGAACTGGAGCTTAAACCGTAATTTATTCTTAAAAATTCTTATTGCATTTTATTTTTAATATTTAAGATTACAAAAATATTACTGTTTAATGTTGTGTTCTAAAATAGAAACATTATTTTTCGGTGATTAGCTCATTCTTTTGTGCAAACTTTTCTTTCTTTTTTGCAAACGTTTTGAAATCACATTGAATACTGCTTTTCATAATAGGGAAACAATGTACTTACAACTTAGTTATTGTAGCATTTAAATAAAAACGTTCGTACAAAATTTTCGCCTGTCCTAAAAAATACACAAAAAAAAATATATATATAACAAAAGAAACAGAAAAAATACATATAAAAATAAAAAGAACAATAAACGATATCATGCAACAGGCAGCTGTACAAAGAACATAGAAAAAATAAATATATTTTTAAAAAAATATTATTGTATTGTAAACATTTAGGTTACTACTCTACTTAATCCTAAATTAAAAATTATATATATTTTATGAAACAAATTGCTTACAAATTTTCCTTTTCTTATTTCTTAATCTCTTTCCCCTCCTCAAAAACAAACATACACGCAATTGTAAATGGTCAACAATAACAACTATAACAACAACCTAAACAAATGCTAAATAATGATGGTGATGCGATAATAAATAGGAATCTTTAATGGGCAATTCAATGGGGGCTTTGCGTAGCAGCTCACCAGGACCTAAAGGTGAGCCAGGTATTAAAGGAGAACTGGGACGACCTGGTGAAAGAGGTCAACCAGGACAAAAGGGTGAACGTGGTGATCCTGGCATGACGGGTGAAAAAGGTGAAAGGGTAAGTACCATTACTGTTTAAGTGTGGCAGTGTGTATGACTGTGTGTAAGAATTCATGCCTACTTGTGTAAATATGTACATAAATTTTCTACTGAATTATTTATTTATTTCTTCATTAAAGAACGAATATAAATTAAAGCTTAGCAACACCGCAAAAATATAACTAAATACAAATGTGTGTAGGTATTCAAGAATTTAAGAAAATAGGCATTCATACAAAAACAGTACGGTGCATAATTATTTGCAAATTTATTAAAAATTAATCCTAAAATATTAACGGTATTCGGTTTACATGATTTAACCGTTTGGATAAAATCTAAATTGCAGATAGATCTTTACTCGAGGATATAGAAAGGTATATTTCCTTTATTGTTGTTGTTAAAAGACTTAGGATATACTCTCAGAAAAACTTAAACAACTTTAATGCATAAAACAAATGAATGTCTAATCAAATGTCTGACACTTTGGTCAAGGCAAGCTACAGTCTATATTAAAGGCGAAATGTATAGAGCAATTTTAATTGTAATGATTTAATTCTAAATATAATATTAGAAAATTAATTAATTATTATGGAAATTTCTTTAGTATGATCTTTCTCGGTTCTTTACTAAGTAGACTGTTAATGTCATGAAAATCTTGTTAAATTAATTAAACTATATCGTGCAAGTGGCTAATAAAATTAGTTGGCGTTTGTGTAAGTTATTTCACTTACGGAAAATATTAAATAATTCTCTGCCATTGATCCAAAACTTATTTCTCTCTTTAATGGCTTATAGTTAAAGTATTCTAAAACAATTTATTTGTATCTTTTAAAGTTATTAAAACAGGCTAAGAATAACTGCATGGCCATTTAAGCAGTTATTAAACTTCAAAGGTTATTACTAGTTATAATACTGCGCTGAAAAAAAGGCAAAAGTAAAATTTTATTTTATGTTTGTATATCTTTTCAAATTAGTCATTTAAAGAAAACAAGTTTTCTTTTTAACTTAACTGGATTTTTTTTAAAGCACATCCGTATGCTTTATACATTTTCAAAATCGATGCTATTATTCTGTAAATTTCAATACTCATAATTGCTTTATAAAAATTGTCCATCCGTCCTGACTTTTTATTTAATAATTTAATCAGTGATAGTTTTTATTTAAAATATTTTCCTGAGCCATATTTATTTATAAAAAAGAATCATCACAAAAAAATTGTCTTTTTCAAA
Source organism: Trichopoda pennipes (assembly GCA_030448955.1). Lineage (NCBI taxonomy): Eukaryota > Metazoa > Arthropoda > Insecta > Diptera > Tachinidae > Trichopoda > Trichopoda pennipes. The sequence goes on from JASKUP010000038.1 coordinate 1,733,552, forward strand.
TTTTAACCAATAATAAAATTACTACAAACAAATTGCCATACATAATTTTTTTTTTAAAATAAATTTCATATCATAATTTCTCTAAAAAATTTCGTTAATCATAATTTCTCTCTTAAAATATTTTTCAAGTCGTAAGTGTTCTATTAAAATAATTGGGTAGTAATTATTTTGCTATTAGAATTTTGTTTAATTATTAAGTTACGAAAAATCACGACACAATGCAGCAATATATTTTTTGGAGAATTGATTACAATGGCAACATGTGGTGTGTTCGTAGTGGAAACCACAAAAGCAAAAAATATTTCAAAAAAATTTTTTTTGTTACGCACAGCCTATACTTCAGCTATTTCTTTTTCTTATACGTGTATTTATTTACATCACTTTAAACATTATTCGAACGCCCTTCTCGGGCTAAAACACAAGTAATCATAAAAACTATAAAGCAGGGTATTATCCACACGAGTACATACATATATTTACATACTTGTAGTGAAGTAAGTGACTAACAAATTGAAAGTATGTGTGCGAGAAAATAATTTATACCCCATTAGTTGCTTAATTGATTTTCAACAATAGATTTGGACCTTAACAAACCCAATATTCCCTTTTTCTTCAACAGTTATACATGATCTAATATTTGTATTATATAATAATATGTCAAATATATGAAGAGGAAAAGAAAATATTTTTTTTAATAAATTTCTCTCTTTTCCTCATCCCGTATATAATCGTATTTATTTACAAAGCAAAAGTATTCTTGATATAAAATTAAGGCAAATACTCTGAATGTAATTGTGCAAATTGTATTTTGCTTTTGTTAGTAAAGACACATGTATGTAATTGTATATGTACTGATTTATACTTTTACTATAGGGAACATAATCGATTATAAGAAAGTCAATCATATAATTTTTTTTATTATGACACATAATATAACTTTTCTCTTTAGATATTTTGTTAAGAGAACCGAATATTTAATAATAACTCAAATATTACCAATTTTTTAAAAAGTTAAAGTCAAAGTTTTCGTGAAATTACTTAACACTTTCTTGTTAATACTTCACGAGATTTTCGTTACGTTTACTTTTTGAAAACGTATATGAATATGCCAACTTTTGTGAACTGTCGGAAAAAATTCATCATAAATAAAATGTATAATGGTTTGTTACTTTCACCACTTACAAGTGTTAGGTCAAAAAATTATTTAGTAGAGAATTGTGATGTGTACCGGTTTTCATGACGGCCTATTTTGTTAACAGATTTTTTGTTCAAATTTAAACAAAGGTGCTTATGCTATTGTTATTTTTGTCTTTAATATACAAATTCGGTTTTCATTTCAGGAATTTTGCATGATTTTTGTAAAACAGCTCAGTGGTTTGATTTATTAATTTTGTAAATCAGCTTTTCTTATTTAGTTTATTAGAATATTGCTGCATTTCCTCAGTAGCTCAGCACTCTGGACTCACGCAGAACCAGAACCACAAAACAAATACATAAATAAATAAAACAAAAACTTAACATTTTTAAATTTATAAAATTTTTAAATTCAAAAAGGGTAGAAAATATATGAACGATGTCGCTGCAATAAACTTTGCGGGAAAATATTAATTATTGAGTAGAGAATTAGTTCAGTTAAATAAACTTATTCATTTAATAATAACATAACTCTATTTAGTATTGAGTAAAGTAGATGAAATGACAAGACTCTGGTTAATTGATATAACGGGTTTGAGTTTGTTTGCTAAATAAGCTATTTTAAGCTTCGCCTGAGCCATAGTGTTAGATGCCTTTATTTGTTAAAGATTAATATTCTCTAAAACAGACGTCGAAAAGTTCAATTCTTACAATAGTAACAAGTTGGGATGTGAATGACTGTTCAAATTGGTTAACGCGAACGTCTAATAAGCAAGTTAGGAGACATAAAACAATAATAACAATTAAAAGTAATTAATTAAAGTGCTACCATTTGCAATCAAAAGATAATCTACATTAAGGAAAAACTATTTAGGGTTTTTCACGAAAAACTGCGTTTACCGAGTTCGAACTTATTGCTTTATTGTTAAATCCTGATAATATAGATCCTTAAGTGTTTCAAAATGTAGAAACTAATTTTCATATAAATATATCAATTTGTTTTTTGGTGCAAAACAACATAATTTTTAGACGTACACATGTTCATCTGTATTTTTCTTTCACGTGATAAAATACAGACAAGAACTTTCCAAGCTGTGGCTGCATTTTATTGTTGAATTAATTCAATGTATTTCACTTATACCTTTCACTGTGATTGAACGATATTTTGTTTGCATTTTTATTTGAAAGTCATGATTAGCTAAATTCTATGACTTGATGAAATCTTATAATCCCTTTATTATGCTAGTCTTTAGTTTAGCTTCATTCTACTTTGTATTTCTTCCTCCGACTGTATTTGTTATTTTTTTCTCCTCTTTTATTCTCTTTATATAGTATTTTCTTTTTAGTTTTATTTGCTTCTGTTTGAATGGAAAGTGTTTGTGAGTGTTTGTGCTTGAAGTTAAGTAGCATGATTTGTAAAAGTTCTTCAATTGTATGTTAATGAAATCTTATGAACATATAAATTAAGACTTTTTGTGTTATATATTTTCTACATGTGTATTTTTGTGGTGTGTCACTATTATACTTAATATTTTTGGATTATAACATAATGGCTGTTTGCTAAGCAAGAAAAAATCTATAAATGTTCTAATGACAATATGAAGTTAATTTTTGCTGACTAAATAATAATAATGTAAGAAAATGTGAATAAAGCCTGATGATTTATGACATTTGAAACCAGTGTTAGGGGTTATATTCCTGTGACATCTTAACTTACCTTTTGTAATGACAAACCACTGGCTTGTTTCTGTTAGTAAGGTAAGATATTTTTCACATGGAAAGTGTGAAAATTATTTTGTCCTTCATAGGGTGAGCCAAAGTATATCACGAATATTTTTAAACAAAATATATTTCAGACCACTGAAGAAAATATGCTTAATATATGAAATAAATTTAAATGAAGGAATAGCATTTATGCTCATCTATATCTTAAGGACATAGATTTTTTACAGAGTTTTCTGTGTTAAAAACAAACAGATTAAATTAAAGTGACGTTTGCCAAGTAAAGTTTAGTTATATTTTGTATAATAAAAACAGTAAAAGTATAAATTTTTGTTGAAGTATTTCTTTCAATTATTTTCAAACTGGTTGGCTACTTCGTGCGTAAAAACACTACAAGGGATAAATTTCATCGAATACAGTACATAATTTTTCTGTGCTATTCCACAAAGTTTTATACAAAAATTTATCAACATGGAAATATTTGAGCTTGAGAGAACAAATATTTTTTAAGTGATTTAGATGTGGAATATTAATAAATTTCATATGCATTCAATAAAATAATAGAAATAGAAATATTTAGAATATATTTTAGTTTTTAGTTATCGCCTCTGGGTTTTTGAGACTTTTTCCAGCATGATACGGCTTTTAAGATACATGCCTGGGTAATTTTTACGAATAACTAAAAATGTAAACCTCAATCTCAATAACGAATTTGATTACAAAATTTCTTTCTTCAATCGCAATTTTTTAATATTTAACTTTTCATGCCTTATATTTAAAACACATTTGTTTACAAAAGATAGTAAGTAAAACTATTTTGGCAAAATGTTTTTTACTTTTGCTGTGATGTCTCCTAAATATACGGAAATTTACTTTTATATAGAGTTTTTATTAAGAAACAATATTTCATTTAGTATTTTGAACTCGTATATTGTGTTATAACACTAACTCTTGACACGAATATAGTTGAACTCGTTTTGTCTGCTTAAAATGAACACTATTGTTTAATATGCGCATTTGAGTTCGTGACATGCTGGTCACACGATCGCAGCCTACCTAAGTGAAAGTTGAGTACATAACATGTTTTTAATCCGTCAATCATGATAATTATAAACAGATAACCACATATGTACCTAATAGCAGCTATCAAATAATACATTCGTCATCCTTGAAGTTCTAAAAATTATTGGTTATTATTGTTGTGATACCTTGAATAACTGTTCATACTTCGACGCAATACTTGTACTTTGCATATACAAATATTGTTGCATAGTCGTTGTTGATTTATATATATTTTTTATTACCATATAAAATTTATTATAACAGCATTTTCATTATATAACAAAAAAATTGAAAAAAATATCGTAAGAAGCACTAAATTAAATAACCCTGTTGTGTAAATTGCTAGAAAAAAACTTTGTATCACATATAATACAATGTAAAGCTGAGCTATCTAAAAGTCGACATTTCCTTATCGTGTTTTTAAATCCAATCTTGTTGCTGGCATTTGGCAAAATTTGAAGGTAGCGTCTTCTTAAGGTGTTAAAATTAATTGTTTAAATATGCCTTTTCCAGTAATATGACATTCGGGTTTGTTCTATACTAATTCTTACATAAGTATACCAAAAAGTATTAACTAAATGATTTATTTATTTATCTATGGATTCAAGGTCCTTACAGATATGAAACAGAAAATAATAATTGTGCATAAAACTTAATTTTAGCTATTCAAATACTTTAAATTACGAGTAAATTAAAAAAGCGCGTAGGACGAAATGGAACATTAAACGAAATATTGCTAATCAAAAAATCTAAACAGACATTTCCTTATATTAAGTTTAAAGAAAATGTGATATTTAATATTATTCTTCGGCTTTTAGAGTTGGTAGCTTTATTAGAGCAAATCTACTATTGTGGGATGGTAGATTCCATTTAAAGCCACGAAGACAAAATTACAATTTTGCTAATACTATAAACTTTATAAATTGGATCCCAAATTATTGAGCCATATTCAAGAAAATATCTGACAAGAAAAGTATAAAGATGTCTTGTGACATACAGATCTCTAAACTCCTTTGCCTAGCGTTTTATAAATCCGAGAACAGCGCGTGCTTTGTTAGCGGCTAACGAAATATGATGCCTAAAATTTAATTTAGCATTTTGTAAAATACCAAGATCTGAAACTTTATTTAGTTTCTCAAGTTCGTAGCCGCTTAAAATACATTGTATGACATCTTAGGAAGGAGCATTTTATGATATTCTCATAAAACATTTATTCCAATAAATTTAAATTTTATTTAAAGGAATGAAGCACGAAAAATAAAATTGCTTATATTGAAAATTATTCCGAATAATTATAAATTACGTAGATCATTAATAATAAATTAAATAATAAAGAACGCAGATGGCTACCCTGCGGCACATGAGATGAAACAATAATTTCCTTAGAAGTAAGCGTGTTAAAAGGAACTATTTGAGCCCTGTTTGAAGGACATGAATTAATCCACATAAGTAAATTGTTTGTGAATCCCATAAGGTCAAGTTTCCTTATCGGAAGACTGAATTGCTTTTTATCGGAGATGTAGGCGTTATAAAAATACCTAAAAACGATAATGCTTTGGTACATGTTATTTTTTTTTAATTAATAGTTTAATCTACGTTAATACGTGCTAGATTTAGAATTATTTAGAACAAAGAAATATATATTTGAAATATATTAATGCGGTGGGACGCATATTCACATGGCCATTTCACTACTGGTTATATGATGATCTATAAGTCATTTTATCCCAAAAAAACACTTCTGTATATAAACCCAGCAAACATTTCGAAAACAAAAATACTTTTCATTTGCAATCTTTCTACATAAGGATTTCCTTTGGAAGCCATTCATAAAATTTTAAAAATACTGTTTTGAAGATTTTCTAAGATTTAATAAAAACAACTTAATTAAAACTTACAAGCTACCAAAACTGATGTCAAATCATTAATATGCATATGTTCAACCCAGCGCATCTCGAGATAAAATTTGTAATTAGTTTGTAGAAAAGAACCAACGTAGATTATATACAACTTGTTCTGTGCGATTTAAAGCCTTTTTATGTGTCAAGTTGCATTTTAGCCCACATCGGGGCAGCATATTATAGTATTGCGTGAAAAATAAGTTTAATAATTAGCATTTTGTTCTCAATACTTAAAGACGAGTTTATATTTACTTTATTGATTATATATTGCACATGCTCTTTGAACTTCATTTTTGGATCTAGGATTATCCCTAAATATAAGACTTTTTGTTTCCATATAACTTCCGAATTTGAAAAGCTAATATTTCGTTGAGGAATATAACAAGGCTTTCCTTTCCTTGTGAACTATGTAGCCTAAATTTTTTCTGCATTTAATGAAATTGTTTGCTAGTTTATTTAGATTTCTTTGTAAGTTGGTAATTATGTTTTCAGAGTATATGTCGGAACATAAATGGTACAGATTTCAAGTTGGGGTAGGTCAGAGGTGTATAAATTGCACAAAATAGGGGAAAGACAAGAGACTTGGAGACATCCTGCCGGTATACTAAAACTTTCAAAGCACGTTGATCCGATAAAAATTTTAAAAGACCGATTCGGCAGGAAGCTTCCAGTTATTTTAATCAAAAAATCGGGGACTTCGAATTTAATCATTTTATTATTATTTTTTATTTATTACTCAAAATAAAACAAAAAAAAAAATATATATATATATATATATATATATATATATATATATTGGAAAGGATATCCTTAAAGCCATTCCACTGCTCATATTTGTTTGAAATAAATTTTCTGGAAAGGCAGTTTTAGTCGTAATTTTATTATTACTATCTTTTTCCCTTAAAATGCATTAGTGGGGTAATCAGATGAGTCATAGTCTAATCAAGAAAAAAAAATGGCTTCTGCATTCTAGATTCACACAATACATATGTACTTTCCTCTTGAAATTATCATTTATTAAGGTAAAATAAAATGGTTTTTATTATTGACCCATAATTAAAACTGTGCTCTCAGCGTATTTCAATTAAATAATTTTGCGTAAATATTTAAAACAATGGAAATTGTATTGACACTAAAAATAGAGATTTATGTACTCTGTTTCCATGTGCATTAATTTGGGTTCATTTTTACGCATACATATACATGTGCAAAACTTTGCTTATATAAAACCTTGAAAAGAAAATATTATTGTATTTGGGTCAAAATATTCTCAATTTAAAATACAAATCGGTAAAAAAATGTTAACTCTTTTAATGTGAGTATTAATTTTCATTAAATTTATAAAATTTCTTATTTAATTCACGGTAAAAATGTTGAACATAATTGTTATGTACTGGTATAACTTTTTTGGTTATTACAAAAATATGAATTATTTTATGGACAATATAAATTTATGTTTTCACTATTTCATTAAAAAAATCAAGGTCACTTGAATAAATATATTAGAAATTTATATTTTTTTATTAATTTTAAACCAATTAAAATTTTTTAAAAATATCCTTAACCACGGTTGTGTCCTCTTTTATTATTCATCACCTCAGTGATGTTAGAAATTATATTACGATGATGTGCTTCTCAATTTTAAGACTAGGTTTTCTTTCTTTTATGGTTTTCAATTGGTTTTTGCACTAATGATACGTAAAAACTGATGGTGCATTTTATAACCTCAACATGAACATACTTCGCAGCTAACGCTCGACCAAGGATTATGTGAAAGATTTTATATATTTTAATAGAAACAGTTTTGTTTGGAATTAAATTGTGAGTGAAAATATGGCGTTTTGAATTATCGGTGTTATTGTGTATTTTCGGTGTTTCAACATTTACTCAAACTAAAAATCTTTCATTAAATCTTAATTTTTAATGAAATTTTGGTGAAAAGGTGTTGCTATGGTAAATTAGGGAATTTTTTATTTTTTATTTCAATAGTAAATAAAGTGAAGCGATAACGAAAAAGAAAAAGAACATCTTGGGAAAAACTCAACCAAGTTAAAGCCAACGGACCGATTTAATTGACTTTTAATATCAAAATGCTTGAAAATATTTTCGATAGAGCTTACATCTTCTGACTCTATTCTAGTAAAAATCTTATTCAAGACATATATGTACGTTACATCGACTACTTGGTTTGTTTATAATTTTTGATCAAATAAAAGAGAATGGATTTTATAATGACAAATGTTTTGTCTAATGTCGGTAATTATGTATGGAATACAATATCAGATAAATGTCCGTCTCACAAATGCGACCATTTTTGCGCACATTTTTTATTACATTCTTTACCTTTCAGGCGGTATTTCATTAATTTCATCACAAATAGTTTGTTTAAGTTGCTCAAGTATTTCTGGTTTGTTTGGATAACCCTTGCTTCTCAGATATCGCCACAAAGAGGAGTCCGGAGCACTCAAATCAGTTGATCGTGGAGGCCAATCAGTGCTACCATTTTGTGAAATAACTTTTTCTTGAAAAAAGTTTCGCAGTAATACCACTATAATTCCGGCTGTAGGCGATGTGTCACTGTCTTGTTGATAGCACATGTTAATTAAGCCCAAAGCATGCAGTTGTGGCGTGAAAAAGTTTTCAATCATATCACGATATCGCTCTCTATTCACAGTTACGTGAATTACCGTTACACCGTTTTAATTTTTAAAGAAGTAAGGTCCACTGTTTCCTCCTGACAACATTGAACACCAGACTGCGATTTTTAATGGATGAAAGGTGACAAAGGTTGAATAAATTGAGGGTTTCCCATTCCCCAGAATTGACTAATATTCATATATCCATTCAAATGAAAATGTGCGTCGTCACTCATTATGATTTTTTCATGAAAACTGGAGTTGTACCATTCTAATTACGACGGCGTAAATGAGCCTGTGAAAGAAGCTCTGGTATGGAAACGAAAGCAAATCCTTGTGCAAATTGTAGTCAAAGTTTTTCTTTAAAGACCAAGCTCCTGAGGACGACGTCGTGTTGAAGTTGATGGCCTGTTTTGAATACGTTCTTGAGAAGCAGTAATGTTTTCAGCCAATGTTGCAGTACGTTGTTTTCAATGCTTGGGTCTATCATTTCAGACCCTGGTTTTTTTTTAAATCTTTCACTACACGAGAAATAGTGCATTTTTTTGCCATGTTTTTCCTCGCAAAAATTTAACGTAACTTTTTCATCGTCACAGTAATAGATGATTGATTTTTTAAATTGCTTTAACGATTAAAACACGTTGGTTTTTCGATATTTTTCCATAATAAATTTACCAAGTGTCTACTATACGACTGCCATATATGAACTGTCAAAACTAAGGTTTACTAAAATAGCGGCATCTTCCCGGAAGAACGCAAAACTGTAAATTGTAAATGACAAAATTTTCTTTCGTTATAAAGTTCTTTGTATAAAAAAAGTACTTGCAAATATAAATTCCTAAATAAGGTTAAAGCTCAAGCTTTAAAAAATATAAACCGATAATGAAAAACCTAATTATTTAAGTGTTGAATCCTCGTAGTGAAAGGAATACTCTAACAATTGGATACAAGTAAGTTGACAGCTGAACCTGCAATTGGACCTTTAACAGAAGCATGTTTTGTTCGTTGGTATAGAGTCAAGAGACACTACTTTTTTTTTAACACAACATCATTAAAAATTTTTATAAAATGCTTTTGCATTCTATTGAAGCTTCAAAACAATATATTCTAAATTTTTTCATAACAAAGATCAAGTTATAACACCATGTATACATGGAATATAAGCGTTACTGTATTTAGTTTATATTGTGCTTTCTTTAATGTTACGTTTTATTTATTATTGCTTTTGTGTTAACTTAAGTGAACATACAAGAATGCGTCCATAAGCTCATGAAATTGCAATATTCATCCATCCATTCATCATTCATCCATCAACGGGAAACTGTTCGTTGACTCCTACCCAAATTTATAGAAGCTGAATCATTTAGTTTGTGTTCAGCAACAGAGTTTTGAGAAGAAAATGGAAAAAAGTGTCTTCGATTTGTTTGGTACTGTTGTTTGCTATTCCGATGTATTGTGATGGAATCATGTTTTGTACACCATTAGAAAACAGCTCGTAAAACTCGTCAATATTCTTACTCTTCAGTTAGCATAATGAAAATATTGACTGCAATTAGAATTAATAAAATTTTGACAAAACAAAAGAGACATGTTCGACTTATATTCTTTATAGAAAAAATCATTGAGTTTAAATATTTTTCCGGTCGCTCTTAATACAAGAAAAATTTAGATCTTTTTCTTTTCGTTCTACATACTATTTTTACGAAGATAATTTATTAAGTTTTAAAAGAAAATAATATTCCGTGAAAGAGAAAACGAAACGACCCACTGTCCAATTTACAAACTGCGCTGCTTTTCAGAAATCTTATACACACAATACAACAACAGCATGCTTTTAAGAAATTCTACCAAATAAGATAAACGATGAAAAGAAATGATAAAAACAATATGGGGTGATGTTAAACTAGAATATTCTTATACAAATATGAGAACCGCTTAAAACAACAATATAAAGCATCACTTTGCTAGGCAAATAAATTAATTCAAGTTGAGTCATCAGTGAGTAAAGATAACAAAGTTACCATCGTGTTTATTTTGTGTCTATTGACTAACTTAATTTACAACTCTGAAGTGCTGTGTTATTGTTTTGCAATTAAAGAACTAAAAATAAAAAAAAAAGTTTGTTAAAAGGAATAAACGTAACATTATGTTGTGTAAAACTGTCATTCTCGCATTATTTCTTTAAACAAAGTGTTAAAACATGCTCTCTTTAAATAAATAAAATTCATTTTCAAAGGAATATTAAAGCAATAAGTAAATTAAACAAAATGAATAATAAAATTTTCTACAAAACGGCAAAGAAATAAAAAAATGTTCTTACAAAATATCATACGCATATTGTGGACATATAAAAAAGAGAAGCCACATTGGTCAACTGTGACCAGACTGCTAATAAACTTACATGGTTACTTAAACAAACATGCCACTTTCTTTATATCCGTCTATCCATGAAGGTAAAAAGAGAGTAAACAAACTCAAAAAATATTCCGTAATTGTCTAATCAGCGTATAAAAACTTGGATATTTTATATAATTTTCCACTTACGAAAATTTAAAAGATAACACATGTGTGTCTGTTTTTTTTTTTGTTTTGGAACTGGCTGAATATCTGCCTCGCCCTTTTAGCTGCTATTGTAAAAAGAGCCCATTAAAGGAATCATGGTTGAGTTGAACTTTAAGAAAAAAAATAAGCAGAATATTTTTTTCATATACGTATTTGCAATGGATTTTGTGTGTGTGTATGTGTATATCAATGATTGTAGCTGTGAATGTCAGTCTTGTTATCCTTTTCGGTCTGTTTACTCATTTTTTGTTGTATTTTTTATCTAGATTTTCAGCCTTTTCAAAAGTTTCTGATGATTTCAAGTTGTAACTTTGTTGGTTGTATGGTTTTGCTTTTGGGATTTGAATTTTGTTGGTTGGCAACACATTTTTCCTTTTTATATATTTTTTTCTGTTTTGTGCAATCAGTTTTTCTTAGATGCTGTTCTTTTTTTTTGTGTAGAAAACTGCTAAAAAAGTTTTGTTGTAGAGGTTTAATATTTCTTTCTCTGTTAAAGTGTCGTGAGAGATAATTTGGTTGTAAGTTATTTTTTTGTATGCCTTCACTTCAGATACACGTAATACCTCAAGTTAACATGTTGAGGGTGTTTGTCTTATTATGCTTTTAAAATCATGGGCTAGATTGTGCTATTTATTAAAATTTTTTTTTCCTTTGAAAACTTTTATATTTCTTGTTTTTAATACCACTTTACCTTTCTCAAGATGTGATAAGTTATTGGGATTTATATTCTATATGTATCTAATTTTATTTAGATTAAAAATGATAACCATTAAAAGTATTATGACCTTAATCTTCTGCATTTAGACACAAGTTTTTTTTTGTCTGGAAAGAAAAATAGCAAAATATTTTTTCCGAAAATTTCCCTAACATTGTGAAGTGGGGTTTTATGTTTCAATTTTATTGTCTTACGTGGTTCATATTCTGTTTTTTAATTTTATATCTTTTAATTTGAATGATGACAATGGATTTTTAATAAGAAAATAACATGACTAGTTTGGAATATTTTGCTAAGCCCTCATTATTAGTGATAAGATCGCTTGGTCGCTTTCTTTTAACAGTCAACAGCATATGCAGTCTGGAATCTTGTCAGATTATAATTTTTAACAAAAATCAACTTAAAAATTCACTTGTTACCGATTTAAAAAATAATTCTTTAGGACAGAAAGTTATATATCAACTTGTCATTGTTGAAAGGAATAAAAGTTTTTTGAAAAAACCAAATATAAAAATGGTTTTAAAATTAAAATTAACCTTCTATATGATTATTTTCCCAATAAATTGTGGTCGCTGTAGCAAGATGCCAGTGCGACAAATATTTTTAATTAATTTCGAAACAACTTTTACGGCAACGTAATTTCTTGGTTGTGTGCAATCTCTGAAAATTGGTTAAAATGTATAAATAAGTTTCTAGTAAAAAAAGACACATTTCGAAATTCGGTAAAAATATAATTTTGAAATGACTAACACGACTTAATATTTATAACATTCATAACGTGGACTCAGTCGAATCTTTAGTTCCATTTTTTCACAACATAAAACTAAAAATATTTCCAAATTTAACCAAATTAATTATATTGCGTATTTTATTGTAGTGTTTTTCAACAAGCAGTTTGTTTTCTAAAACAAAATAAAACAACAAATTTAGATTAAGGTGTTTAAAATTTTTATTCTATTATGAAGAGAAAAGTTCAATAGATATGAATGAAAAATGATATCTGGTAAATGTCCACTACGACCATGCTGTCAGATGTCGATTCTTTCATCAAAGTTTTTAATTACTTTTTGGCAAGATGGCGGTCTTAAAATTGAAATAGATTTGATATAGGCTCTGTCCTTAACATAGCTTCAAAAAAATAATCCCATGGTGTTAAATCACACGATCTGTCTGGCAACTTCGTTGGTGATTGTTGTGAAATTATGCGTTCGGAAAATTTGATTTGCACTAAATTGATCATTTCATTGACTGTGGCACCGTACTGTTAAAATCACATGTCAGTGATATCACCGTCGTCAAAAATAGAACAAAATTGAGTTGTTAGCGTTTCGCGATAGCATGATCCATTGATCGTTACCTCATTTCCAGACTCATCTGTAAGAAAAAAACGACCCAATCACGCCTCCAGACCACATAGCTCACCATACGGCGACACGTTGGGCATGCAAAAGCTTTTCAATAATCGCTCTAGAATTTTCAGAAGCCCTGTGAAAAAATGATTGTTTAAAAAAAACAGTCGGTTGTTCCTGAATGAATTCGGCACGTCTACGGCGAAGTGAATGGTCGGTCGACTTCAATTCGTGCACCAGCTGAACCTTGTAAGGCTTCAAATCATTACGCAAAATTCGCCATGTGTTGGGTTTTGATAACCCCAATTGTTGAGAACGTCCAATACTATGGCATACAGCTTCGATGTTTTCAGTTGGACGACCCGGTCGAACACGCGTTGGTGTTTTCATCTTTTGTATCTAGCCTGTCGACTCACATTAACGACCACATTCTTAGTAGCAGTCTCAGAAGGATGATTATGTTGTCTAAAAATATCACGAATTTTACGAAATGTAGCTTTAAGAGAACCACCTTTTTTGTGTGATTTTCGACGAAATTGAATTCGTTGCAACAATTGCCGGTGCATCTACAACGAATGGAATAAAAAACTAAAAGTCAAAACTTTCATGTTGTTGGTGTTACCAACAAACTTCTTGTTGTACAACGCATTATTTTCCAGGTGCGAAATTTAATAAAAAAAAGTTTCTGTGACCTAAAAATTTCGGAACTTATAACTTTCAAAAATTGTAATTCCTGAGTTTTTATTAGTTTTTTTTTTGTTAGTTTTTCAAATTTAGTTCTTTTCTTGGAAGGCCTTCTTTTTACTTTTAATGACTAAATTTAGTACAGTTTGCTTCATCAAGCTTAAACACGTACTATTTATATTATACTTTATTTGTTTGTCTTCCATCTTCGAAATTGCTTTATTATCAGATATTTTAATTATTGTAGTATTTTGAAGTTTTATCAGTTTTCTCTTTTTACAAAATATTATTCTTCAGTTTAAAATTCTAATAAATTTGAAAGAAAAATCTCAATTTTATAAAATTATTTTAAATCTAAACACAACAAATATTAATTTATAATTGCATGTTTATTAAAAATAAATATTATTAAACTTTTCTTACTTCTACTACTTCTGTACAGCAAGTTTTTAAAATTGTTGTTGATATTGAATTGTTAAGAATAGTTTTACAAAAGGTTAAATTTATAAGGAGCTTTAACTTTAAGCAAAAATAATATATTAAAATAAAATAAAATAAAATAATTTTCGTATTCAACTCCTTATACAAGTATTAAATTTACTTAAGTTCTTTTTAACTTTTTATATTTACTGACCCCTAGATGAAAAGTATACATATTTTTTCATGTTTTTATTTTTTGTTTAAGTTGAAATTTTTTTGCTCTTTAGTCTTTATAATATAATACTTTATTAAATATTAAGTTTCCGAGCACCAGGCATACGTAAGCATATATGGGTTTAGAAAAAAAAGAGTCACATACAGACAATGTACAGCTACAATTTGTTTTCGAACCTTTAATGTATGCAAATACAATAAAGTTTTAAATACGAGTATAGACTATGTACGTGTTTCACCTATTCATATATGTAAATACAAAGAAAGACATGTGCGTGTGTGTGTGTGTGTATGTATGTTTGTATGTAGGTATGTGCAAGGAATCCAAATATATGAACATTTTTTTTTAAATTATCACATGATTTTTTAAGAATTTAAAATAATCAAAACATTTTTGGAATCTAAAATTTTCTTTCGCCAATATTGTGAAGTGTGTTAAAAAGTATAAGAATACACGACTTTTGGTAAACAAAGTCATATTTCATTCAGTTAAGTTTATTAATTCATTTTATCAGAATACCTTCCTCTTAATGAAATTTTAGTACTTAATCAAATAGTCGACACTGTTTTCGTTTTGTATCAATAAAATATTTTACTTCCAAAAAACAGAAAAACGGTCCTTGAATAAAAAATAAATATTAATAAAAGTAACTATTTATTTTGATTATTTGTTCGACCTATTAATTGTTTATATCCAGGTATATCGAGCTTGAGTATTGATATACCTGGATATTATTAATAAAAGTATTAAGATTTAAAGAAACGGCAACACTGGCGTTCGTGTTGTCAGCTGTCAAATGACTTATGTATGTTTAGTTTGGTTTGGCATTTTAACATAAGTAGATTGAAGCCTGAACAACGGTCCGAAATTGTGGGAATTGGGCCCAAAACAAGATTACTGTTAATCGAAATTTTTGTAAACGAATTTTTTGTAGCGATAAAGCTCAGTGTGAATAAATTCGTCAAGAAACAAAACTGCTGTTCAGAACGTTACAGTTAATAATGAGGCGTATAAAGCCATGACTACTGCATTTTTCGTTGATTATTTGAACAACCATTTTGTGCACGAGACATCGTAATATTTTACATAGCTGTTGCCACAATTGTTTGGTAAACACTTGGTTTCACATTGTGAATTTTACCCTTGAATTGTCCCCCAAGATCATGCAATTAAACACCGCTAGGCTATCTTTTGTGAAGATATATGAAGTCGTTATTTTATGCCAATAAGCCCGAAACGATTGACTACTTGGAGGACAAAACTTGCCGCATTATTGCCATGAATGTTACAACAAATCAGCGAAAATTGACCGCCAGATTTGACTAAGACCAATCCAACCATGACGATCATATGCAAGAAGTAATTACAATTATAATGCCAGAAAAATTATAAATTTTATTCTTTTTGGATGTAATTATACACACTAGATATGTATAATGGATTCAGGAACAAAATCTGATTGGTGTAATTTCTCTGTTTGAATCTAGCTGAAAACACCACAGGAATTGTTTATAAACATGTTGCAATACCGATGAGATATTTAAGTTTTCAGGAGTTAATGTAACATTCTTTTCGAATATTTTTTTAGAACTAAAAAAGTTCTTGATGAGAAATTAAATCTCTTTTAAACTAAACGCAATATTCAAGGCATTTAAGACAAAATTTTTTAGCTTTATATAGTGAATTAATGTTTATTTTATTTTATAGTTAATAAGAAGAGAATTAGCAAACAACGATGAAATATCGTTGTATGCTAATTCCTAACTGTAGCAACAGCTACCAGTTAGTTAACGCCAATAATAATTCGCGTTTAAATTATCTAAAACTTGCTTTTTTTTAAAGTCGTTCTTATTCATATAGATCTCAAACAGAATAATAATTTCTTAAGCGTAGCAGCTTTCTTTATAAAATCTATATATTTAAAAATCAATGCCACTTTTCGTTGTAATTTTATAACTCCTAAACTGCTGGACCGATTTTAATGAAATTTTTTGTGTATGTTAATGTAAATCCTAGAATAGTTTAGAATTATAAGCGGTAGGAGCCCGGAAAATGTACCTTTCGGCACAAAGAAAAATAATTTAAATTACGGGTTCGGTCTGTGATATCATATTCATTTGACAATAGCAAAGACAACAGCCGACAGCCGTTTTCATATAAAATATCAAAGATGATAATATCTAGATCTTAAAAAAACAAAATGTGGTACAAATGATTATCGGTGACAACATTTTCATTTGACAACAGCAAACAGAAATTTTCGTAATAATATGTGGACTGTATTAACCTATTGACGAAGCAAAATACCGATTTTAATGAAAGTTTTTGTGTATGCCAATTTAAATTTGAGAATGGTTTATAATTATAAGTGCGTCATCATGAAAGAAATGATATGATATGTTGATTACCTTGGAAATGTACAACGAATAATGATAATTATTGAAGATACGTGTCTAACGATTGCAAATAAAGCATTAGCACAATTGGGTATGACCGCATTAAGTCGTGAGATGCATGATTTGTTTGATCGTGAATTGCAGCGTGCGCAGAAATTCAATTCTAATAAATTGCGTTTATTTGTACAATCGAACATAACCAAAATGAATATTCAGCAATAACATGTATATGACACAATCATGCAAGTCGTTTCCAATAATGCAGGTGGATTATATTTCTTGAATGCATCTGATGGTACAGGTAAAACGTTCGTTATATCATTGATATTAGCGAATATTCCATCGGAACATCGGAACAGAAAATTGCATTGGCACTTGCATCTTTGGGAATTGCTGCTACATTTTTAGAAGGTGGTCGGACTGCACATTCTGCATTAAAATTGCCGTTGAATGTACAGGTGAGTCAAACTGCAACTTGCAATATTACGAAAAATTCTGCTATGGCAAAAGTTCTGCGACTAACGTCAATTATTTTATGGGATGAGTGTACAATGGCGAATAAAAAATCACTAGAAGCATTTAATCGTACAATTCAAGATGTACGTGGTAATCAGCAGCTTTTTGGTGGTGCTTTGATAGTACTGTCAGGGGATTTTCGTCAAACATTGTCTCTGTCTTTCCTCGATCAACTCCTGCTGATGAAATAAATGCCTGTATGAAGTCATCAGTTCTTTGGAGATGCATATTCACCTACAAAATGATCCAGCTGCCCATGAGTTTTCAAAACAATTGTAAGAAATTGGCAACGGCAAAATACAAATCGACAGTACCAACGGATTGATCTCTATACCGAACAATTTTTGTGCAATTACGCATTCGATAGATAAATTGATTGAATGTGTTTTTCCGAATATTATTCAGTATTACAGAAATCATGATTGAATGAGAGAACGTACCAATTTAGCACCGAAGAATATTCATATCAATGCCATTAATTTTCAAATTCAATTGAAACTGTCAGGTGTAGTCACGACATATAAATCAGTTATGAATCAAGATGAGGCAGTGAATTATCTAATTGAATTTTTAAATTCATTGGAACCGGGTGGTATGCCACCGCATTGCTTGAATCTGAAAGTTGGTTCTTTGATTATATTATTGCGAAATATTAATCCACCAAAACTGTGTAATGCCATCAGACTGGCAGTGAAAAAGTTATTGCCAAATTTGATTGAAAGACAATTTTAACTGCAAAATTAAAAGGAGAAGTGTTTGTTTTATACCGCGTATCCCCATGATTGCAACTGATATGCCATTTGAATTCAAACGATTACAATATCCTGAACGTTCATCATTTGCGATATCCATTAACAAGGCTCAAGGGCAAGCACTTAACGTTTGTGGTGTGAAGTTGGAGAAATCATTTTTTCGCATGGCCAACTTTATGTTCCAGAGTCGGTACCCCCAGCCGTTTGTTATCCATGCTCAAAATTGAAAAAACAAAAAATATTGTTTATCCAAATGTTTTAGATTAACTTCTAAAATAGATAGCAATTAATAACCTTTTTTTTGTTCCAATAAACAAATTTGATTTTCCAATAAAAGTGTTTCATTATTTCTCTTTATACGTAGCGAAGCACGTACCGGGCCGCTAGTCTTTTTATAAAAAGAAAAACACAGTAAATTGTAAAAACTTATGTAGTTTCATCGCATTTAACTTTTAAGATCAAACGATCGATTGTGGAAAACCCAAAATAACTATTTTTTTTAGCATATAACATAATTTAAGGTAAATTGGTATAAAGGAGAAAAAGTATATAAAATGCTAAACGCGCAACTATGTTGAGGATTTATGGCACAAAACTTATTTTATATGATGATAGGTTATTAGATTTCAGTTTTAATACAGTTTTTTGCTTTACCTTTCCTTTTTTTTAAATGGATTACAAACTAAAATACACCATTTACTTATAAATATGTTTACAAATTTGAATAATAAAGCATATGAGTGTGTGTGATTTTGTTTATTTTATAACGTGGATATATGTGTGAACGTTGTTATTTTTAAAGCTAATTTAAAACCTTTATATGAAGTTAATACAGTTGAACTAAACATTTTTCAATTTATTTAAGCTTTATAATAAAATGCTTTTCATTTTCATAAACAAAGTTTTGGAAAAATCTTTTAAGAACAGTGAGAAAATAAAATTATATATACCTTTTTGTGAAGAAAATAAACGTTTTAAAAAGATTATTAAGACAAACCTTTTTGAGATAATAAACATTCCAAGGTTTTTATAACAAATATAGAAGACGTTGCCTAAATACCCTTGCTTGTAAATAAAGAATAATAATCAGACAAAAACCTGTTTCTATTCGATATAATATATGCTTACGTAATCTTTGTTATCTCGCTGATAACCAATAAAATATTAAGATTTTATATATTAAATATATGTATTTATATTTATATTATTTATTTATATTTATTTATGTATGCGATATATTACATAAAATCAGAGGTCGCACCTGTAACTTAAAAAAAAGCAATAGCTTTCGCAGCACATGGTATCTAACTTTTAATCTTTATAGTATCGACTTATCGACAATTTGGTGTTCGCTCAGCTTTATTTCTTTAACTAGCGTTATTAATCTTTCGACATATATCCTTTCTTGATGAAACGATAGATGTAAAAATTTACGTCAGTTTAGTCAGTTTTGATTTAAATATTAATTTAAATATAGATTACATTTGCGGATGTTGTACATTACTATTCGATATTAGTAATAGTAAACTCATAGCGAAAATACCTTATGCTAGTTGCTTAACAAACAAATTACAATTGCAAAATCAAAATAATTCAATAATTAGTAGTTTGTTTCAAATTGCATGACGTAATATCACGGTTGTCCCGAATCTATCCCGCTGGTAGTTTCCATTGGATTTTGATTACACAAATTCAATTTCAAATAAAAATTTATTTTATTTGGTTTTTAAATCTATAGAAACAACTATTTCTATAGAAACAACTTTCTTACTTCTTGGTGTGAAAACAACTTATACTTTGATTACAGCAAGTGTATGTCTTAAGACAACCGACAAACTTAACCTTAGTTAAATGGCGCCAAATAAAATCCACAATATATCATACGAAAGAGTACTTTATTTGTCATCTCAATCTATTACTAATTTATGATGATACTCTTCAGTGGGTTTTGGCATTGAGGGCAGCAGCCACTAGCTGGCTTCCCAAAATTTAGCAATTTCTTAAAGAAACAGTAAACATATTTTAGGTATTGAGTTTTAATTCAACAGATTTCTTAAATTATACTTTTTCTATTTTATCTTATTATATCTAATTACGCTATATAACTATTTTGGCTTACTGGTCAAAAAAAATAAAAAAATAAAAGATTCTAATAGAATTCAATTCAAACTAAGAAAATATTTAGAAAAATTCGTTTATTTACTACATGTTTACATACATTTAAAAATTTTTAAAATATTATTCATTACAGGGGCACACAGGCCCACATGGTCCTTCCGGTATCAAGGGTGAGATAGGCCAGCCGGGTATACCTGGAATATCTGGAGCTCCAGGAGCTCCTGGCCTTAAAGGTGACCGTGGTCTACCCGGTGAAATTGGCCCTATGGGTCCACCTGGTCCCCCAGGACAAATTCTTTATGCCGATACGCCGTTTGGCTTACAGAATACAACACAATGTACATGCCCCGCTGGACCAGCCGGTCCTATAGGCCCACGAGGGCCACCTGGCTACGATGGCACACCCGGTTTGAACGGTGAGCCGGGTCCAGCTGGTTCGATCGGTTTGACCGGACTGCCTGGTGCAAAAGGCGAGAAAGGCGAAAAAGGTTTGCGTGGTTTGACTGGACCGAAAGGTGATCGCGGACCTGAGGGTCCACCAGGACAGGCCTTTTTCGCTGGTGGCTTCGAAGGCATGGCTATGAATGGTACCAAGGGTGAGAAAGGTGATAAAGGTATGCGTGGTCGTCGCGGCAAACCGGGAACAGCTGGACCAATAGGACCTCCGGGCAAACCAGGTCCAATGGGCGAAATGGGACATGCGGTAAGTATAAAAGCTTTGCTTCTATGTTTAAAGTACTTTGAGAACTAACTAACGTTAATACATATCCAAGTGACAATATAATTTTCTTATGGTTATTATTTTTTTTGTTGTTATTAATGTTTCGTAAACATTTTGTGTTTTTGCTTTCGATATGTTTGCTGTTTTTTGGTATAAAAGTATAAAAGAGTTGGTATAATGAAAACTCTCATTTAAACAATTTGGCGTCAGATATAAGACTCTTGAATTTTATATATAAAAGGCTCCTCAATAATCACTCTAGGATTTTCAGAAGCCCAAATACGGCAATTTTGCTTGTTGCAATTCCCTGACAAGTGAAAATAGGCTTTGTCTGAAAAAATGATTTTTTCTAAAACTCCAGCAGGATATTCCTGAATGCATTAAGGGAACCTACGGCATTGTGAATGGTTGACCGGCTTGAATGCCTACACCAGTTCAACCTTTTAAGGCTTCAAAGGCAAATTCTTATGCAAAATTCGCCATGTGATGGTTTTGGATAACCCCAAATGCTGCGAAAGTGAAGGAATTGACAAATTTGGATCTGCTTCAACACTGTAGCTTACGGCTGCGATGTTTTAAGTTGAAGAACCCGGTTGAACACGCATTATCACATTTGTATCGATCCCGTCGACTCAGTTTTAATGATCAATTTGTAATAGCGGTCTCAGAAGAAAAATTATGTTGTCCGAAAATATTAGGAATTTCACGACATATAACTTTAACAGAACCATTATTATCATAGGGGATTTTAATTATGTAACAATTGCCAACGCATCTACTACAAAGACTCAAAAAAACTAAATGTCAAAGCTGTAACTATTTTAGTGTTGCCACAATTGATAAAAAAAACTTCTTGTTGAAAAACTTCCATAATAATTTGCATAATCTCCATTGATATGGTTTTACTTTACATCAATCTTTACTTTAGAGAAGTAAAGATCTGATCAAAATTTGACAATGGCCTCTGAAAATTAATGTTATTTACTGTGATAAAACTGTTCTAAAAAAAAAACAAAATATATATAACAACATGACTCACCTCATAACAACAAAAAAGTTGAATTTTTTACAGTACCCTAGTTGCAACACTATAAAAATGAATAACAATGAGGGAACTAAAACTTCAACTATTTTTGCAAATACAATAGTTACAACGTTCTATTGGTAGCCACTTCTCACATCCAGCAACAAAACTTTGTTGAGAAAAGTTTGTCTTAAGCGGCAACGAAACTTGTTTGTTTGATATTTAAATAATGTGGAATAGAATGCTTATTGCAGTTTTTGTTGCTTTTGTCATCGATGTTTTCTAATACACAAACACAAAATTCTTCAACTGAACTATTGAGAAAAATTCGTATAATAAAAGAATGTAGATAGCAAACTCGCACATAGTTAAACTTTTAATTTATAGAAAATGTCTTTTGAGCACTTTATACATTATTTTTCTAAATTACAAAGTCTTAAAGTCACCAAAATATATCTACAGATTAGAGGTAAATAGAAACTAACTTTTGTTTTATTAAATTATCTCTCCAAAGCATCACAGGGTTCCTATGGTCGTGTATAATTTTCAAATCCTTTTATTTGATCTAATTTTTCTTTTGCGACTATAAAAAAATAGTTTGTTTAGTTACTTCCATTTAACTTCGAGTATCGTTTTTTACTTCTCTAGCATGATGTAGCGTAAAAAAAAATTTAACACCAGCTATTGGATATATTAAGAATGTTGGGTATTTGAAATAAATATACATACACTTACCGATCTACTAGAAGTCTGTAAGTCAATCATTAGCTGGCAAAGAATTCTGTTCAAATCAAGATATCACAAACAAAAAGGATGATGCACAGTGCTTTGTGTGGTAATAAAAACTATTAAGAAGTGTTAAAAATGCACATTGTTTAATTGACATCACTTATTATTTGCACTATGCTTTGATCTTCATGTTCACTGCTGATGATTTAGCAATTAGCTTACTTGCGTATCTTTTTTTATTCTTTTTTTCCATTGTTAACCTTTAATAAATACACACTGAATTATACAAAAACCTTCCACGCATTTTTATTTGAAAAAAAGAAAGCAGATTTTTTTATCTTCATAATCAATAATAACCTAAAATTTCTAACTAGAAATAGAATTTTTATCTTATTCTAGAGCAACAAAAATAGCATAAAATTGAATTGAAACTTAGCACTTTTGGTTAATAAATAATAATATTAGAATAATAAGCGAAAATATTTTTGTTAAGCAATTTTTAACGAAAATGCTTCGTTAACCGTTAAATATCCGCATCACTAAATATTCACATAGATCAGTGCTGTACATGAATCATTATTCTTTGATTTCAATTCATTACGAATTAGCTAAATTTTGAACTATTTTCACAACCAACGAATTAGGCAGAAGTTAATTTTTATTCCTTTCTAATTCAAATGAATTTGTCAAATGAATTGCAACTCGTTTCCAATTCAAATGAATTTGTAGAATGTCCTCCAATTCATTTTCAATTAAAGTGAATCTGTAAAATGAATTGCAATTTGACTCCAATTTAAATGAATTTGTAAGTGTGAATTGCAATTTATTTCCAATTCGTTGATTCAATTGAATCAGAACAATGAATTTCAATTGAATTCAAGAGCAGATTAGGGGGGACTGAAAAATGGAAATTTCTCCCACCAACATGAAAATAGTCAGTATAAAACTTAAAAACCTCTGTCCTGGTTTCGAGCCTGATCAAAATAAAGCATGGTGTTTGGGATTAATTTCTTTAATAACTGAATTACTATTTTAGAAGCAATGACTGTCTTTTACATAAAAAATTAATTGAATAACAAAACGATAGTGCATCCTACTACAGATTTGCTTACAAAATCAATTCAAATTTCAATCAATGCAATTCAAGTGAGTTGGAAACGAATTGGAATTCATTTTTACCAAATTAATTTGAATTGACTCGAACCTCATTCAATTCATTTTTTGTGTGCAAATAATTAATTAAAAATTGGCTAATTTAGCGCATGAATAATTCGCGAATAAGTTCAAATATGAATGATTCATTTACATCTCTGTCGTAGAAAAATCATGAAAACAAAAGGTTAAAAATAAATTGGTTTGGAACTTATATCTTTTTTGTGTTTTAACGCTGCCTAGCCGTGAAAAAATATATCACAATTTCTTTTCAATGATTTTACACATTTCCACAGAACCCAAACCTTTTCAATGAAGACAATAATATTGTTTCACTGAATGCACACCACATTGCATATCTCATATAGGGGCCACTATATTCCCTACACATCGCCTTCTTTTTTTTTTTTGTTTAATAAGTCGAGAATTCTTTTTGTGATGTTATACAAAAAGGAAACAAACTCCGATGAGAGTTATTCATTTATTTTATTTACTCGTGAAGTTCTTTTAATTACAAAAAAAATCTCTACAAGCATTATTTTTTTATATCATTTTATTAGCTCTTATATTACTAGGTAGCAATTTGAATACTTAGCAGTGCTTTTGCATCAGTATAGCACATATATTGCATTAGTTCAACAGCAAAAATGGGTAAATTATAACCGTTAAAACTATTGGGCGCCATAATTAAATCAAGCGTAAAATACAAATGAAAACATTAACATATTTTGAAGTAGCTAAGGTTTATTTTATGATTCAGGTTCTAGTTTTTAATGTAATTTATATTTTATTAAAATATATTACTACGAAGATGATTTGTTTAAGCTTTCAATGAAAATAATTATCAGTTAAGAAAATATAAAAGAAATGACCTATATTGTGTTTTACAAACTGCGTTATTTGTTTAAATAATCTTATACATACAAGACAACAACAATATGCTTATAAGAAATTTCACGAAATAAGCTAAGCAACAGAAAGCAAAAATAATAGAGAACAAAAATACAGCCTACACTAAATGATAATAACAACAAGAATATGGAAGTAAAACCACTTCAAACAGTTATATAAGCACCACTGGCTGGGCAAATGAATGAATTGAAGTTGGGATGTCGTTGTGAAAAGACAACAAAATAAGAAAGCATCCTTTAAGGCGTTACAGTGCTGCAGTTACCATCGTGTTTATTTTATGTATTGAAAGTGAATAAATTGTTTAACTTAATTTAAAACTCTGTGATGTGTCATTATTTTGCACTAAAAGAACTCAATATAACAAAACGTTTGTTAAAAAGTAATAAGCGTAACAATACTTTTATTTCACTCCTGCTGATATACCCCAGAGGTAATTAAAAAAAAACACTACTGCGTTATGTAAACTCGTTTCTACATCCCTATGTTCTAAATGGTTATTAACTATAAGATTTGTTAAATGTTCATTGCTTTTGATTCATAATCAAAAATAGGTTAAAGTACATGATGAAACACGTATTTGTTAAGTTCTCAAAGGAATTTACTTTTTTCACTTTTTTCTAACGAATGATTTTTAAATTCTCTTTTGCATAACAGGGCCGTCCAGGTATGCCTGGACCAAAAGGTGATATGGGTGTCAAGGGCCCAAAGGGGGATTCTGGTGGGCGAGAAGGGGTAAGTGTTTGACGATAATGAAATAAACAGATTCTTAAATCAAATATTTATGTATTTAAGAAAAGTATATTTTCAAAAGTCTTTCAAAGTTTGTGTTAATCAAATACCTTCGTTTATCTTTGCATTCAAAAACTAAGTAAAATATGTAATTTGTATATGCAAATTTGATTTACCGATTTACTGTACCATATTTAATAGATGTTCAAAAAAATAAAAATCATTTCAATCATAAAATATGCTCAATTGAGATTTGTTAAACTTAATTCTAGCGTAATGAATGACAGCCCTTCAAAACGTTAAAATATTTTTGTGTTTCCTTTTTTTGTGACTAGAAACTCTTTTATAAAACTTAAACATAAACTTATCATGTTGAATGTTTGTATATTTTAGGATACAACCTCCAAAAATGTCAAAAAAATTTGTAGAAAATGTAAAAGTTCTTTGGAAATAAAAGTAGATTTGTTGTTTAAAAAATAAATATTAACACTAAGGCCTTTCCTAACAGCTTCTTTATAATTACTATTATTTTTATTTTAAAATTTTAGGGAAATGTTTATTTAAAAATATATTTTTAAAACTCTTTTTTTTACTTTCACGAAAATAATATGCTAATTTGCATATGCTAAGAACAATTGACATTTAGCTGAAATGTTGATTTTGCTAACAATGGCCCTTCAACATTCAGTTATAAAGACTTCAGGCAGCATTTAGTTGACTATCTGCTATGGGCTCTTGCTCTGCTACTGTAATAGCTGGAAACCTGAATTTTTTACAACGGCAAGTAACAACGTTGCTTAGAAAAATTAAAAGGTGTCTTAAAAGGGATAATTTTTTTCATATTTGAACTTAACTTTAAGGTTTTGATGATATAGTTTTTAAAATTAAACGGCATAGCAAAAACGAAGTGAAGCACAACAGCCAAAGATCGTGAGTAAATCACGATTAGTGGATTTTTTATTTTCATATATACGAGTAAGAAATGTTTAATAATTATTTCAAATTTGGAACACCTTTAATGGAGCTTTTGAAAAACTGCTTTCATTACACAACTCTTTCCATTTTGAATTATTTTACTACATCAAAACTTAACGAATTTGCGCTTTAGCATAATTCTAATAAAAGTAAATGAAATGGCTTGTTTTACGTTTAGACATATAAAAAACGATAATGCAATATTTCCTTGCTTATCCGGTTTCTTACTTCTTCTCCAATTCAACGATTTTCGATAAGTTAGGAAAGAATCAAATATATTTAAGTGAAGGCAATTGTTTACCCCTTGACTCCACACTAAACACAGCGAAATATTAATTTAGGAAACATTTAGAATTTGCGACACAGTTACATCTGCCGACTGAAATCAGTCCTGCGACTTATCTTGAAAGGTATAATAAATCGTAATTAACATAAGCTTTAAATGCAAGCTAATACTGTTTTTCACTCTGTAGCGTTGTGTTTTAATCAGAATATATCTATTACAAACTTATTATTTCAACTACAGCTCTTATATATTTAAGAAGAAACAATATGGAAGTTACCACGTACTTTAAATTATTTCAATTCAGCCAATTTTGTTTGTTTATATTAACATTTTGAAAATGTTTAAAATATATTTATATTATACATTTGTTCTGAAGGTTTTTTGGTCGTAACATTACTAATTACATGGACTCAAGTATCATTTATGCTTGCTAGCTTATTGTGCAGTACAGTCAACCAAAATCTTTGAAATTTTACATCTAGCAGAAATATTATGTAGTCGGGCAGTCTTGAACGTCAGGTACCTAATCTTTTATTACAGATTTTACTAGTGGCATCTATTAGATATTCCATATGATGATTATAAACGAATTTATATAAATAACTCTTAGTTCTATTAAAACTCCGGTTTGTTTTAAATTTGTATGTGCCATATTTATTGCACCTCATCGCTATCATAGGGATTGATGTTTGAATTTTTATACTTCTATTCCTTTATATCGGTAGTCTGTACAAATATTTCAAATATGTCCTCTTAACATTAAATTTAGCTGTGTTTGTGTTTAAAAGGCATCGCTAACACAAACTTTGTATAGCAGAGAAAGTAAAATTGGCATTAAAATGTTTTCAAGAAATAAAACAGTTGAGGAATTTAAGATTTAGAATTAAGTAACAGCACATTAGCAAAAAATTGGGTACAACAACATAAAAAAAATTTAAATCTATATATGAAAGCATTTTTTTTCAATACTTGAACATTTTTTTTAAAGCAACAAACATATATTTGGCACGCCAATGCTTTAACATTAGCGCAATATAGCATCATCTCTTTGGAGATCCCAAAACAATTTAAATTTTTTTCTAACTCTATAACACTTAAACGAATTAGGAAGAAACATTTTTGATAACAATTGATAAATCAAACACAAAACAAACACCCCCCCAAATAATCTTAAGCTAAGTACTCACATTAATACGAATCTTTCATTCATAATGAACGAGTTATTTTTAATGAATTTAGTGAGTTTTTCACTAAATTTTTAGTTCAAATGAAAAAGTTTGGAATTATTTCACCAAACAACAACAGAAATTTATTTTTTCTTTTTCGATTTCATTAAATACACAATTTTATTTTTATCAATTTAAATGGACATCGCATTAGAAAAAATATAATTTTTCAGAGAGACCAAACTGTGTTAGATTTTTTCTGCGTAAAGCAATTATCTTATCCTGATTTTTGGGATTTCATGGAAAAAATATCACGGTACTACTGTATATCACTTTGTCGTGTCGTTTTCATATTTTAAATGATAAAATCACTGCTAATTGCTGCTCTTATGTTTATGCTGTAATATTTTTCATTTGATTTCTTTGGCAAAATGCTCATTTAGTGAAGACAGGGCTTCAAAATCAGATTGCTTAAAATATTATTAAGTTAAAGCATTCAGCGAATTAGCTATAAAAACTTATTTAAGGAATTTCGAATAATTGGGTTCGAAGTTTTGTTTGAGTCTGTTGCTATTTGTATTTAAGTATATTTATTATAAAATTATTGATACTTAGTTTGATTTTAGAAGTTAACAAAAACTACGTTTCTGTTATATTTAAATTTTTGGATAGTATATCTTGCGAAATATTCATATTAAGTGATAAAGCTTCAAGTAAACAAATTTCTATAATATACTGTACTAATTTGGTAAAAATATAGATTAAAAAATATTGATTTCCAAAGAATTTCGAGGAATTACCAATTATTAATATCTCGAAGTTATTGATAACAACTAATCAGATATCACCTTAAATTTACATCCATACGAAGTTATCGCTCAAAAATTGCCCAGCCTTCAGTTATACCCTTCTCGTATTTTTTAAGTGTTTAATATGTATATTCTTTTTTATCCTTGTTTATAAACAAAATGTTTTAATAAACCACTTGCATTAATTTGTCTTTGAACTTTAGATACTTATTACTCTTAAGACTCTAGGATACATATATTTTCTACACAATCGCAAATGAGATGAAACTTCATTACATTGCAAAAATATCTAGTAAAAGCTACCACCTATCCACTCCGTCATACGTATGTATAAAAAGCGATTTATAATAGCAATTTAAATACTATAAGAAAAGGAAAATATACAGCCTTAAGTTTTTGCATTTTTAATAACTCTATTTTTTCTACCACATAAGCCCAGAAAAGCCCCCAGTTTTCATCCTTAAGTCCAATCGTTTAATGATGAAGTTTATTTTATGTCATTTGGGTTGTCTTGCGCCATTTGAAGTAATATATCGTTGGTGTCATGACGAAAGGTCTAAGCAAAATGCCATAAACTAAACTATTTATGGAATTTATGAAATTGTTAATCTTCTTATTATTTGTTCACAAAAATAAACGCTTCTAAAATGACAATAAACTGCAAAAAATGTTTATTGGAAATTGCATGAAAATTTAATTTTGATACACAACACCTCTGTCACTTTCTATCAGATCAATAGAAATTAAGCATCGTTCGAGGTACAATTTAGTAGCTAGACTAACGATATGAAAATATGTTTAACGCAGTACATTTTGTTTATCGGTTAAGACGAAAACAAAATATGAAAGACGTAAAATAAAATGAAACTCATTAAATTGTAGTGAACAAACATTAAATGAGGTAAGAAAAAAGGTAAGATCATAAATACACATTGTTGTTAGGAGATATTAAGATACTTGACTTAGAGGACTAGCGATACAACGGAAGCACATATACACAAAACTATACGGTCACAAACACAGAAACTTATATACAGCTCTAGATAATACCCTGTAACATTGCGAGGCAATAAATAAATAAATTTTATCTAGCTATATAATAATTATTACTTTGTATGGAAAGTTAGTCAAGCAAGGAAAGTGCAATGTCCACTGATTCAATCCTACCGAATTTTAGGCCAACTACATACGTTTGTAATAAATTTATTTATTCAAAATTTGTGATCGGCAGCTCATATTAATGCAAACAATAAAGCGAGGTTGCAAGAAAATTAGACTATTGTAAAGGGCGTTTTTATAGAGGTATAGAACTTCAAGGCAAACCTTTTTTTAACTGGCGGCCTGTTTGTCAGCTGTCAATTAATTTATGTTTATTTTCATTTCAACTGACGCTTAGCAAGCTTTTCAATTTTTGCAAATTGGGCCCAAAACAAAATTGACATTGATACCGATTGTCGTAAGCGAAACTTGTTTAGCAATGAAGCTTACTTTTATTTTAAAGAATATGTCAAAAAACATTCAAACTGCCATACTGAGAGTGACGAAAATCCACAAGTATACGTTAAGATAGCGTTACATCCAGAAAAACTGACTGTTTGGTATACATTATGGGCTGGTGAAATCATTGAACCGTATTTTTTGTAAAACAATGCTGATCAGAACGTTACTTTTAATGGTGGCCTTCAGAATTGAACTGTCATGATGTATAGGAATTATAGTCTCAAAATAACAACGCAACGTATCATAAATTTGTTTAACGTTTGGTAACGATATAGTTTAAAGCTTTGCACTTGTGAATTAACCTTCAAGATAAAATATTTTCTGTAGGGGATATGTAAAATCGCTAGTCTATGTCGATAAGCCTGAAATGATTGACCACTTGGACAGCAACATTACCCACATTATTGAGGTGATACGGCCACAAATGCTGGAAAAATTATCCAAAACTGGAATTCCAGATTAGGCTCCCTTCAAGCTAGCGAGTAGTGGGTATATGCCAGTGCCATATTTAAAATATAATTCCAGACGATTATCTTTCGAATCAAGAAAATTTTATGTCTATTTAAAAAATCCTTCTTGTTTTATTCAATGCCAAATTCTACTACTCTATAAAACACCTTTTAGTTCTGTAGGTAAGTTATCGCTGAAATATTGATATTTACTAAGAAACGCCACTTATAATGCTACATTCTGCTTGTTCTTTGTGGTGTGAGAAGCAAATTTGTTGGAAAGAAACAATTATTATAGACTTTCTTTGTAGGCTACTTACTGCCTGCATTGTTCCAAACCAGTCAAGATTGAATACCACGCCTATTTAAGTGCAAAATAATATTTTAAATATATAACTACAGCGGTGTAGGCTGTTAAAGATTTTGATCAAACAAACATACAAACAAATCAACATTCATTTTAAAAAATTTTTTATATAATAAAAATATTATTAAGTTGCTGCAATAACTTGCTGTCATTGTGGGTATCTATTTAAATAAAAGTTTACCGACAAACGCAAAATGTTATGTGCAAGGCTTTATCTAGGATATTCACAAACTATTAAAAATAGTTAAAAACAAAATTTAAAAATGCTACTCATAAAACAATCAGAATACAAGAATTTATTTTCTTGCAATTTTAGCAACTCTTCTTTTACATATTTATAGTTTATAGTTTTTTGTAAACATTTTGTTACACTTAACGGCGGTTTAAAATATTTGCTCAATGTTTAGGTATCTGAACTTTTTCTCCTACCCAATTGTTTTTTAGTAGAAATTTCAACTTGAGATGGTACTTGAAAATATAATTCTTTATTTTCTTTACTCTAAGCGGTTGATATTATCATAAATACCACTTAAACTCAGACGACCAGCGTAAATATAGTACTCCAACTAGTAAAAGAAACTGTATATTCTTAATTTAAATAATGTTCTATTTGTTGTTTGTTGCAGTTTGTTGTCTTTTTTTACGACACTTAAGAAAGAGGAAAATTAACCTGCGGTATAATACAAGTTTTGCTGATTTTAAAGAGGTTGTTAGTTGATATTTGAAATTTTTAATTTTAGTTGCAGAATTAAGGATTTCAATAATAATATTCCAAGGACTTCAAGTATATTTTTATTTCAACAAAATCTATATAAAAACCGTTACTGGCACACAAGTACCACCACAATGTGGGTCTGTTGTTACTGTTACTGGCTATAAACTGCAGGCATATCTATGTCACAATATTACAAATATATTTGTTACTTTTAAATACGTAAATTTCAAAGGTTACTTCTCAGAACAGATATTTGATTTTTACATATACGGCATAATATTTTAAGCGGTAGCGAACAAAAATACTAAAATTTGCTAAAATAGCAACTATAAAAATAAAATCAATAACAAAGCACTAAGTGGTGTTGCTATACACATGTGACTTTATCCTATTTCTTTTAAAATCATATTGCAAAGTCGTTTAAAAAATACAAACGATACAGCAACATAACAGTCAAACTAACTAGGATTAAGATATACAAAATAACAACTTTGTTAAAAAACTCGAAAAACTTTTAATCTAGTTTACATTATTAACAACTAAATTTTATTAGTTATATTACACTTCACTTGTTTAAGCAGCAATCGCAAGATTAAAGTAATAAAATACAAAATAAAATAAATTTCTTTTCTTCAATTCAACAAAGATTTTCATTTGAATATTTTAATAATTAAGGTGTTATTAATAAGCATCCAAAAATACTTCGGCCAATTATACGTACTTTATACTAATAGAAAATTTAAACAATTCTATGTTTGATCAGTTCTTGATTTATGCCGTTCTCATGGTTACGTTGTTATAAGTTAGTTGGAATATTATCTGCAAACGAATTGTTTTTCCCCAGAGCTTTTTTCACAGGCAATCACAAATATCGTATTCAAGTGAAACTCTCATTCTTAACCTTGTACTGGGAATGTTTTAATTAGTTATGTTGTTTGTTTGCCATTTTCATTATAGCGATTCCTGATGGCACACATATCATATGTATTTTCAAATATTTCAACATTAACTTGCAGCTAACACTTCTAGGTTAACAAACATGACACAATGGATTTATTGCATCTGTTAATCATGTTTATTATCAATACTTTCCTCTTGTTATCGAAATTACATATGGCATATCTTGCTTATATCAAAAGTGTCTACAAAATTATGCACAGTGGGGGAAAATATTTAATATAAATCCGAAACATGTAAATCAGTATTGATGTGAATTGATTTACATCTGCACCGACCAGGTAGTCATAATCAGAAGGTGGTCAAACCACTTTGAATGATTTGCAAACGTCATTCACGCCCTAGGAGGCCATCGAATACGTATATCCTCCGGTCACTCCTAGTAGCAATTTCGAAAGCCCGAAGCAGGCCGCAGTCTTCACTCCTTGCTAAAGAGTTGGAGTCTTTCCAACTCCTGGTCCAGAACGCATGAAGCTTAATGTAATAAAGAACACGACGGCATTCATACTTACTGGACCTGAACCATTCATTGTGTTCATTTTGAATGATCCGACCCACAAATTATCACGAGGGTCTCGAAACCACAACCACCACGATACTCCCATATAGGGGCCAACCTCAATAACCAGTCAGAGAACAGCTAATTGTCTCAACAGACAAATAGTGAACTCTGCGGGCGTACTGATTCCCGTGGAAATATGTGGATTGTCCAGGTGACTCCTTTGAGGGGCCTGGGCTCCCTTTTATCCCGCAAGACACCAGTCTAAAAAGAATAGTAGGTTCCAAAAAGACTATCATGTGCCCCCGGGGGGAATGTAAATTAGCATTGCAAGTTAACATGGCCAGTGTTTACAATTCGTACAATTGTAGGAAAATTAAAAATAAAATAAGATGAAGTTTTTTCTGTAATCTGCTAATATTAACTTTACTTGATATTAAAGTTCCAATTAAAAGAAGTAAACATTTTTTTTTTTGACATTTTGAACTTTGCATTCCATCAGCCATAATCGAGCTTAAATTTTTAAATATTTCAGAAATTACGCAAATCTATAATTGGAATTATCTCAAGACTGTATTTTAAAATCTTTGTTTTAGTTTCAGGATGCTTATTATGCCGGCATTTAAAGTGTATTATAAAATTTAAGACTTTATTTTGCAGAAATATTTTTAAATTTGACTTTACGAAGCATCTTCGAACCTCATACTCCTGGTTCTAATTTAAACATTTATCTCCATAAAACCATAAATTTTTTGTCATACATTTAAATGAGTAGACTTATTAAAGAAAACTTTAAAATACTTTCTCAAGATTAGAAGTTATCTCTTTGATGGTTTTGTAATTCTCTATTTTAGATAATAATGTAGAAAGATTTTTTTCAGAACCTTAAGTCACAGTGCCATAAATAAACAAAAAATTGTCTTTTTAGGCGAATCTTTAAAATAAGATTAATAAATAAAAGGAAATATTTCAATTTAACTAGTTTATTTAATTTAACAAAAATTTGTTGAACACTAAAAATAATTTAAATTAAAAAGAAGTCTATAGTAAATTTTATTCCACATTAATTTTGAACACAGGCACAAGCTACAATAATCAAAAAATATATTTGTAACAAATTCTATCTACAGAAAAACCCAACGAGTTTAATGTTTTGCTTATGAGTTAAGAATAAATATTTTATTTCTCCAAAGTGCCCATAGTGAGCTGTTATGTCTTGTTGTTAGCAACTAATTGACATTAATTTTTACAGAAATACATTTTCTACAAACACGCACTTAAACTCTCCCACTAATAGAAACAAATTGTGTTACTATGGTTGAGATTGCTATCGTTGCGTGATTTCCCTAAACAATTATTTAATAATTCTTAAACATTGTTAAAACATAAAACGACCTAAATACTGGCACATTTGTAATCCTTACAGCTTAAACAACTGTTAAAGGGATTTCGGCTTTCAGATTACTTTATGTCTCTTAAGTATTTGTTGAAAAGAAATTTAAGATGCTTTTGTAAACATTTAAACAAATTATTGTTTATTAATCTTTCTTTAACATGAACTTAAAAGCCTAAAGGCGATAAGGGTGATAGAGGACAAGATGGTCGTGATGGTTTACCAGGACCACCAGGCTTACCAGCAGCTGCTGGAGAAGGTGTGCAATATGTTCCTATGCCAGGGCCACCAGGACCCCCAGGTCCACCCGGCTCACCTGGTATGCCAGGCTTGACAATAACTGGTCCAAAAGGCGAACCTGGCATGGAAAATCGTAATGGTTATTATGGAGATGCTTCCTACTATGGACGACCGGGTAAGTCAACATTTATACTTTAAATAAAATTTTCTCTTTTAAAAATTACTTGTTAATAAAACTCCTTTAGTGTAAAAAATAACAAGTCAAACCACTAATAACTTTTGTTTCCTTTGACATATCCCTAACACTACCTAAACATGTTTGTTAAAAAAATATAAAAAACAAACAACAATTCAATCACTTAAGATGAACTTAAAGCTTTGCGTGAATTACAAGACTTAAGAGATCGCCCGGATAGCAGTTCGGGTAAAGTTTTTTTCTATATTTGTTTCTCAAAAACACTTTGATATTAAAAAAATACAAAATAAAATTAAAACAACTGCTGTTTAAGTTTATATCCTTTTCATTATTCTATGCGGATTTCAGTTTCTTTTTTCGTAGATTTAATTTTATTTATTATATTTTTATGGCGATTGTGATTGAATTGGAATGATTTTATTTTTTTCTATGTTGAATTTATTTATGTTCTTTTTCTCATTCGTGTTACTTGCACTACATTTTATTATGAACGAGTATTATTTTCATTTATTCTTCTGTATTTCTGTAATTTGTCTTATTCTTGCATGGATACAATTGCTTTTTCTTTTATTGTTTGAATCTGAAGCACTTTTGTGGAAGATATGTCGTGCGTGCAAAAAAAAATATTAAATTTTTATGATTTTATGAAAGAAAAATTATTGACCTGTTAGACTTAGAAGCATATAATCTGAGTGTAGTTGTTCATATTTTAAGAACCATAAGCTTACTGCCTCCAATCCTTAATCCAATGAAAATGTCTGGTTCTAAAACTTCAACCAATGTATTTTAGATCTATACAAAATTTTGGTTTTAATGATATATTGACTGATTTCCGGCAAGAACGGTTATTACTCTATACTGCAATACAAATCGTAAATAATTCATTGACCGATCAGTGTAAAAATTCAGTTCATTTATGTGTAGTTTACAAATAACTTGTTTTAAAATTTGTTATATTTTATATTAACGTACATCTAAATTAACTAAGTTCACTTGCCATTTTTCTCAAGAGATGGAAACTACAATTGTGAAAAATATTTGGGACATTTTTCTTTATTTCTTAACAACAAACAAAAAAAAAACAAAAAAAAACAAAAAACAAAACTTCCTATATAAGTCCTTATTTTTTATAAAACTAAATTATAGAGTGCCTTCGAATCCGTTAGTATAAATGAACTTTTTTTTATTTCTTGTATTACTTAGTCCGGTGAACTCACGTTCATTTATATTTTGCAAGTGCACTTTGTTTGTTATTATCTATGAAAAATTAAACTACAACAACTTTATAAAAATATTTTATTATATTGTACAAATTTGTATTGTTGTGATGTTCTTGTTACGAAAGGAGCACTAACAGATAGAATAGAGTTTCAAATTTCAATCTGTTTTTTGCTCTTGAATTTTATGTAAAAGGAAAATTAAAAAGGTGACTTAAAAATCAATTTATTTTGACTATTATTTTTATTGAAAGATAAGTATGAGGTTATGATGTTAATAGAATACTTTTAATAGCAAATTTAGATATACATATTTGCCTTTAATTGTAATTGTTTTTAAAATTTCAAAATTTTCTCATCAAAATAACATTTTCAAGCACAAGATCTTTATAAAAAATTAAAACAAATTTACTTTTACTTTCAAGATTTCACCACACCATTAGATAGCATCTTCAACAATTTAAGAAACCAATCAATAAATTTAAAATTGGCAAACAAATTTAAAAAGTTCATTTTGAACATGACAAAATTCTTTTTGAATTTGCTTGTCAAAAATTTTTCATTTATTGACTGATTTTTTGAATTGTTTATACATTTTTTTCTGAAGATGTTACTGAATAGTGAGGCGACTTATTAAAAATTGAAATAAAAAGTTATTTTTAAAATATTTAAAAGGTTACCTATAATTAGTATTTTAAATTAATTAAGTATTATATCAAATCGGGCAAACTGTAATAGGGCTGTGCCTGTATCTGAAATATTTTCTTGGTGATGGGAATATTCGTTGACTTAGAATACAGGATACTTAATTTTGAAATTTTTGCTCGTCTGTCTGTGCAAGTATCGTGTAAAATCTGCTGGAAGAATTTTAATGAAATTATCTTTCTTGGATTTCTAGTAAACTTGTCAATATTTACAAATATTTATTTTACCCTAGATGTTATATCATTATAATAGAAAAATATCGCATAAATGGAAAGTCTATTATGTGACCATTAAGAAAGTTTGGA
Organism: Trichopoda pennipes; assembly: GCA_030448955.1. Lineage (NCBI taxonomy): Eukaryota > Metazoa > Arthropoda > Insecta > Diptera > Tachinidae > Trichopoda > Trichopoda pennipes. The sequence continues at coordinate 1,770,800 of JASKUP010000038.1, forward strand.
AACTTAGTATCACCGTCTATTATGCAAAGAGTTATTCAATATTGAAGACCACTGCAGGTGAAGTAACGGTCGTAAGCTACACTTAAACTTCTTACACTTTGTGTATTTAAAAAAATGTAAAATTAAGTATGATGATTATGTAAATTAAGTATGAGTATGATTTTTCGTCATCCCGCGTCAAATTTGGTTTGTAAATAGACTGGTTTCGGCTATGTACTTTCTTCAGTGTTCTTTTTTTTCTCGTCCCAATACTCTAAAAAAATGAATCGTTTAGTTCATTCTCGAGTTATCGTACATCATTTAGCTTTTGCTTAAACTCTATTTGCGCTATAAACTTGAAAGTAAATTATAAGTTAAATGTATAAAAATTAAAAGCAATGCAAAAAAATTAATATCATAAACAAAAACTCATCTTGCAGGAGGACTAATGTTATTTTAAAAAATAAGATTTTTCTTTTCAGAGGATTTTGGATGTAAAAGTATGTTTACTGAAATTTACCACTCATTGTATAATTTAAATCTGTGCTTTAATATTATTAAATATTGACTCAAATTAACATCAGAAGGGACCAATTATCTAATGACCACAATAAAATTAATTATATCAGCAAAACAAGATATGAATCTCAAATGAATTCACAAAGCTCCTTAGTCATAATATTTTGAATTTTTCTTTTTACTGGTATTTTTGTTTTTGAAAACAATTACACAACATTTTTTAAACAGAAAATCCTTTTGATGCATAAGCAAAAAATCAAAGAAATCTATCTATAAAATTAAATTAAGAAAAACAAGCTTTTCCTAACGAAAGAGAGTAGAATAGTAATGTACAGTGGAATATTTAATATAAAAATTTAAATAATATAACAGCAAAACTCTAATTTTTCAGTTTTTGAATTGAAAACTCATACTCCTAAAGAAATGACAAATCGCTACACCAGGAGTATTTTCAAATAACTGGTTTAGTTTTTTTAGCACAGTTCTACAGTGTGCTGTTTATAAATTATACATATTTTGATTCTATAACTAGATTTTTATTTAGCTAATTTATTTAATTTTAATTTTTATTATTATTTTTCTTAAACAAATTCTTAGTACAAATTTTGTTGTTGTCATTTGTCTCAGTGTAAACCGTCACTGCTGGCTGTTTGTGCCATGTGAGCCACGAATGCTTTCAATGTGATGACATCATCGTCAAGCCGTGTTCTGAATTGTACTTCAGTCCAGGAGTACTGAAAAAATTGACAAAAGTATTTTATTTACTGTCGGAACAAATTTGGAAATTTTTTAATCACTTTTAGGTAAAATGGCGGTCCTATTTTGTTAATCGCGTTACGTCCAAAACTGAGTTGTAAGCATCTTGTGATAGCATGATCCAGTGACCGTTAACGCCTTTCCTGCTTCATCTTAAAAAAACGGTGCAATCACGCTTCCAGACTACATAGCGCACCATAAAGTGATACGTTGAAGCTTCTCAGGCTAGCCCAAATACGGCAATTTTGCTTGTTGACATACTCTGACAAGTGAAAAAGGTCTTCGTCTGAAAAAATTGTTTTTTCAGAGAGACCAGCCGGTTGTTCCTGAATGAATTGAGCGAATCTATGGCGATGTAAATGGTAGGTCGGCTTCAATTCTTCCACCAGTTAAACTTTGTAATTCTTTAAAGTTAAATACTTATGTAAAATTAGTCATATAGTGGTTTTGGATAACCGCAATTTTTGAGAAAGTGGAGGAATTAACAAATTTGGATCTACTTCAACTCTGTGGCTTACAGCTGCGATGTTTTCAGTTGAATGACCTGGTCGAAGACGCGTTGGTGTTCGCACATTTTGTATCGAGCCTGTCGACTTAAATTTAAATTTCATGCAAAATTGAATTTATTGCAATAATGACCAATGCATCTACTATGAATATGTCAAAAAACTAAATGTCAAAACTATCACGTTCTTGGTGTTGCTGCAATTGTAGAGAATTTTCTACAATGTCTTAAACAAATTGTTTGGCTCTCAAAATTTATACATGTTTTGGGAAAGACTCCTAACAATATTAAAATCTTTAACCGGTTGATAAAATTGTGCACTTGTATTATATTAATTTTTTGAGATATTTTTTAACGAATCGGCCACTGTTAGTTACAGAAAGAATATGGAAGCGTTAAGTAATGGCAAATTTAATACAACATTATTTTTATAGATATAAATAAAAAAGAACAAAAACAAATCAATGATGATAACGGTGAACAATTTGTTTTGTTCAAAAAAAAAAAACAAGTTGTGCAAAAAGAAACAAAATATTTTCTTTTGTTTCTTGAAACTGAAAAACAATGAAAATTAATTAAATTTCGTATAATTTCAAAAAAAATTTCAGTCTTAATTATTGCCGAATTGGTTATAATTTAATTACTGAAAAAGTATTGCAAGAGAAACCAGGATGGACAATTTACAGAAGTAGTGATAATCATTACCGTAATATGAGAACGTTTCTGGAGGGGGCATTTAATAAAGATATACTAAAAGATCCAAAAGAAAATCAAAAAATTAAAGGAGGTTGGCTAGGTTCTTCCCAGATAGTTGTATAATAGGCCTATCTAAGCCAGTGGTCAAAATTCAAACGAAACAATACCAAAGTAGATGACATACGCAAGAGAAATTCGGCTTCTAGAATCATTTTTATTTTAAAATTTTTGTTTATTCTTAAAAGAAACCAAAAAAGTTATTTAGTTTTTAAAATTTGTTCTTGATTCCTCAGGAAATTTGTAAAAACTAGGAATGACATCTTTTGTAATGATATCTATAGTAAGCAGTAAGTTAAAATTTTTGTGACTCTTGAAGCAATATCTCGAACTAAATGAACCTGGGGAAGCTAAATTCTCCAGGTTGTCCAAAAAATAAATCTCTTTACTTCAAATAAAATTTAATTAAAATTTCTTCTGAAATAAACTCAAAGTATTAATAAGTGAAAATTTTTTGCTGGGATTAAACGAAGAAAAGAATCAATAAGAATTTCATTTAAGGCTTTTAATAAAGAGCACTGGGTAATATGTAAAATTTTTTAACTAATTTTATTAAGAAAACAGCAGAAACATATTATGTCAACGCCGCATAGGTCAAATATATAGCACTAAGTCCAGCAGCTCAGTATTGTTTGTGTCCATAAATTAAACTGGGCTATAATTTAATTTAGTACTTCACAAGAACGTTTTCAATTTACTGAGTCCCGTATGATTTCATTATAAATGATTTTGATCATCAAAATTAAATGCGGTTTGAAAATTTAAAAACTTTTTTATATTTTTTCAAAGTAAATTATTTGTTAAATAGATATTTAGTCGTTAAGTTATACTAGACCAGCTGCATTGAAACATATATGAAGTTATTTTTATGTGGTATATAATACCGCAACGGTGTGCTTTAAAACCCGATTTTTTGCTTAAAGCGCTAAGTAATAGAGTTTTTATTGGTTTTGTTTTCAATTTCTAAAAACTATTACGTTGACGTCTTTTATTAAAAAATAATAACACAATACTTTAGAGATTTAAATTAAATTAAACGTTTCATTTACTTTTAATACACACAAAATAACAACGATGTTAACTTTTTTATCTTTACTCACTAACGACTCAACTTATATTCATTTATTAGCTCAGCGTGTAATTGTTTGAAGCGCTTCTCGCATATACAAGAATAATCTACTTTAACATTACCCCATATTGTAGGCACCTACTTGGCTGGGTGTTTTGTTTTTGTATTCTGTTGCTTATCTTATTTCATAGAAATTCTTATAAACGTGTTGTTGTGGTCGTGAGTGTATAAGATTTCTTAAAAAACTACACAGTTTGTAAAATACACAGTGGGTCGTTTCGTTTAGTTTTTTTTACTAATAATTATTTTCTTTTAAAACTTAAAAAATCATATTGGCAACAGTATTAAAAAGCTAAATAAATTAATCTTTAATAGTATATTTTCTCAGCTTCCGTTTTATTTAGTTCTATTTTTTTTTTTGTTGATAATTGCTTATTGTAGTTATACAATAAGCAATAGTTAGTTTAGTGTATTTTCATAAGTAGTAAAAACATATTGATAATTAGCTCGCAATAATTTTCTATTATCAAATGAATTGAGTTATGTGCAGTTTCGTAACAATAGCTAGGTTCAGATAAACTTCTTCTCCCTATTTCTTGTATAGTACTCAAGTTAGGGACTAATTTAATTACTTTTGTTTTTATTTAATCCAAGCTATGACTTTCTTAATTAAAATACATAACTTTAAAGGTGTTTTTTTTTTTGTTTTATTATGTAACCATCCCAAAAGCAAATATTTTATTCCAAAGCAGAAAATAACAGATTATTTTCTTAATTGCACCATTGTATAATTATTTTTTAAACTTTTGTTTAAGCAAATACTTTAATTTGTGTTCGAGAAAACTATAAAGAGAAGCTGAAAAAATTATTTCCACTTTAGTCGCATTTGAGCAACAATTTTTTACGGTATAAAATTTGTGTGACCATATCAGTTTTCTCCTCTACTTTTAGGCAATTCTTTAATAAGTGAAAAATACAGCAAAAACATAATTAAATATCGTAAACATGCAAGAAAAGCTTAAAATATTGAATATAGTTGAACAAAGAAAATAATTAAAAATAGGGTAATAAAAAACATAAAAAATATTAAAGAAGCTGCCTGAAACTTAAAAAAGAAAAGAAAGGAGAAAACAAACGCTATAGTAATCAATGCAATTTATGGTTACTACAAAAAAAGAGCAGGCAACAACAACAAAAATAAAACGTTTGACAACAAAATTTAATATTGTTGTTAAGATGTTGCAAAAGTATACTAAATATGCTATTAATGATAATGTTGCATTCTACTGCCATAAACATCTTAAAATCACTTAAAACAAAAAAATTTTAAATTAAAGAAAAGAAAAAGGGTAAAAAGTAAAAATAAAAAAAATTTCATATTTTATATATTCATGTCTCTTTTAATAATTTTTGCAATTTTTATTTATGGACTTCTTTAAATGTTCTCTTACATTACAATGGTCACTATTTTAGTTGTATTAAATTTACAAACCGCTATGAACTCATGTAAATGGAAGGAAATTAAACATTTTTAAAGGATTTTAACACCATTTACAATAATTTTTGTTTTGTTTTTTTTTATATATCGCATTTGGAAATGAGCATTGAAACCATTGAGCTGTCATTTTTAAATTATCATATACTGCTAATGGTAAAGTATTCGTAAATATTTTTTTTTTGTGGATTATTCTATTTCAAACGACATTTTACTGTTGACTGGAGCGCACCCAAAAAATGTTTCCTAATTTTTCATATTTATTTAAATATTATATTTATGAAATTTAACGGAAGCAAAACTTTATAAGACTTCTACAAATTAAAATTAAGCTTTTTCTTACCGCTTCGACTTCAGAACAATAAAAATACAAATGAATCACTATTTGCTCTTAATAAAAATGTTAGGCAATTAAAGAAGCTGTCAGATTTTAAACATCTTTCGAAGGTCCTATCACCGATAATTCGAAACCATATTTATTTATCACGTAATTTTTACAAAATTTTCGTTGAGAGAAATATCTAGAACCAGCAACAGATACGCAATAGCTTATTAAAACTGAGTGAAGAGTTGCAGCGAGATTTAGCGTACGCATATACAGTTACGCAGGGTTAGATTAGAGAAGTTTATTTAGGAAGATGCCTGCTAAAAAATCGCTTTAATGACATCGTTATAATTATTATTATCCACGGTATCTTTTTATTAAACACAAATCTAAGCAAATGTTGAAAAATGTGTGATATTTTTTTAGCGCAAATTATACTAATTAACGACATAATAAATATTTTATTTTGTAAAATTTATTATTTTTTTTTTTTTTGTAGAAATTCAATTTAGTGATCTAGAATACACAGTAACACTTTTTTACTTACATCTAGAGAGAATAATAGTTTGAAATACAGAAATACTAATAGGCTTGACGGATTTTTATGAAACTGATTTATAGATAGCTACTATCTTATATCCAAACTTAAGTCTGAAGAATAGAAAATGTGGAAAAGGAGCAATTTATTTACTCCACAAATTTGCAATCTGTTTAGCCAAAATTATTAGCTTCATAATGTCTAGTTTACACATCTGGCAGATTATCCCAAGAGATACAATTTTTTTCCTAGATCTTAAAGCTTTACCTCTGAAACTATTATTTCACTTTATATAATTGCGTTTTGCTGGCTTAGTGTAAGACAAGAAGAAGATGGATACAAATTTTAAAGTTATAATAACTTCACAATTAACTAGAAGTCGTATCTTTTATTTAATTGATTAATGCATATGTAAATTATTTGAAAACATTAGTAATTCACTGTCTTTTAAAATACCACTTTAATAATATAGGACGAAGTTCGTATTGGGTAGGAATTTATCAACTGCTGTATTGATTTTTCGACGAGCATAGTCGTGCAATATTTTTTTATTAATCCTAATTCTTTACAGCATAGTATCTCCAAAATGATACTGTTTGTAAAATAAGTACGTGCGCGCGGTGCCATGGAAAATGATACATCTAACTATTTTAGTATTATAACAAATGAGTAATCATTCTGTTGTTATTTCTTTCGGTATAATCCGATATCGACATCGAACAAACAGCCACAAATAAGGGTTTACACCGTAAGAAATGCCTACAGTTTTTCATTTACTGATGAAACAAATCCGATTAATCTCTCTTTAACTTAAGTTTAGGGTTTATTCAAATTTCTAAATTTATTAAGAAAAATAGTTATTTACAATTTTTTGTAAAATTTTTAAACAAAATTCCTTTTAACCCTATCATTACATATTGTTTATTTTATCAAAGGTCTTGTTAACATTTCTGCTTTAATTATTCCCAGTCAGGTCCTTCGAAGTGACTGCTACCTTGGCGGTTTCCTATTAGACTATTCTAATTTTCTGTAGGATAAAGCCTATCCACTTTAATTTTCGTTTCAACATTTATAGCACTTTTAGAGTTAGAGTTTGTCTTGAATAATAACTATGTCAACTTATTTTCTATATATAGTAAAGAATTAAATTAGCAGTTTAAAAAATTTCGCTGTCCTAATTTATCTTCATAAATATATTGAAATTAAGTTTTAAAATATATAACAAGTAATTAACATCCCCCATAATTTTTAATGCATAATTAAATACGAAATTATGTTCCTGTACGTTTGTTTATTTCCATTTAACCAAGTTTTTGTTGCTAGTAAAAACCAGACCGGAAATGGTGTTGTAGTACTTAGCGTTTTTATATTACATTTCACATTTTTCTGCAACTTTTTTATTGTACCATTTCTTTACACTCTGTTTGTGCATTATAGTCGGTTATAGTTTATTACACAATTCATTGCTGTCGTGTATGCCAGACTGTTAATGTTGCAGGCAATAAAAAAAGCCACAGAAATGAAATAAAAATGAGAGAAATAACAGCAGTGTAGCGCTAACAACTACAGCAATAATAATGTTATAGCCAACTCATCACAATATACCAACTCATATTTTCTGTTTGTTTTTGTACTTCCGTTTCCTGTTTTCAGCTACCACCAGTATTTATTTTGTTCTCCTGCTGTATATGATATGGTACTTATTGCTGTTGATGATGTTGCTTGGTGTTGCTACAACATCATAATAATTTTTACTCTGTTTTATTTTTCATATTTTACTTTAACTGTTTATAGTTTATTTGCATTAAACTATTTTCTTTATTTGCTTTTGCTTTATCAAATTATGTTCTCACTGTTGCTTTATGTTTTATGTAGCTTTTTAATACTTAATTTTTATTTTGTTTTTGCTAAAAATTTTATGTATTTTATAAAGTATATTTCAATATCTATGCGCTTTTTTTCGTTATTCTTTGTCTTCTAACAGGACCTCCAGGGCCTCCTGGTCCACCAGGACCACCTGGTGGCAGTAGCCGTCATCATGATCACGATGATGAAGAAGAAATACCCTATTATTCAGCTGCATCTTCTTGGAATATGCGTATAGTTCCGGGAGCCGTTACTTTTCCCAATATTGACGAAATGACAAAGGTATAATAATTTTCGCCTGTTTATTTGTCCCTTTCGTTTTTTTACATTTCTAATTCAATTTTCATTTGCTTTAAAAAATGTTTTTATAATAATAAATGCACATTATTATTTATGCGTCTTATTATTTATTATATTTATATAATATTATTCTTTTGACATTATTATTCATCTACAGAAATCTGCCATGAACCCACCTGGCACTTTGGCGTATATAACCGAAGAAGAAGCATTATTGGTGAGAGTGAACAAAGGTTGGCAATATATTGCGGTAAGTGATTTCTTTTTTATATTTTTAAAATATACATTTCTGTTCTTAAATCTTTTGATTTAAGAAAATTTTTAAATAATAAAAACCCCTTTTAAAATGAAGTTTCGAAAGCATATTAGTTTAAAAAGGTTTAAGACTATTTAAAACGAGCTAAAAATTAAAATTAAAATAACAAATAAATAATCTAAAACGAAAAGTATTAAAACAAATAAACATATAAAATAAATAAAATATTGAATAGAAATATTTAGTGCATCTCATCATATTTTAAACCATTCAAAATTCCCTACCCAAAATATCATTACTTCTTTATTAAATTTTTTAACGTAAACTGTTTTTGAACAAAATCTCAACTAAGTTAAGATCATAATATTTGGCTCAATAATCCAAATATTATTTTTGATACTAAATCAATAAAATTCTAAAAGTAAGAATAGTAAAAATTAAATCGCTATTGAGTATTGGAACTGTTAATTTGATCCTTGTCTGAGTTGGTCAAAAATATTTGTATGTTTAAAAATACCTATAGCTGATGTATGATGTTGTTAAAGATATCCTAACGATCAATAAAATGGCCTTAGGAACTTGATCTTTCGCAAAATGATATCTGGAAAATATCCACCACGGCTACGCTAACAGATGGCGATTTTTTCTTCAAAGTGTTGATTCACTTTTTAGCAAAATGGCGGTACTATTTCATTAAACACATCGCGGATTTTGAGTTTTAGGGCTGAAATCGATTCGATTGGCTCGATAGACTCTGTCTTTAATATAGCCCCACAAAAAATAATCCGGTGGTGTTAAATCGCACGAGCTGACTGGCCATTGTTGCTATTATGTGATGAAGAAATTTGTTTTGGAGTAAATTGATCGTTTCATTGGCCATGTAACAGGTGGCAGCGCCCTGTTGAAATGGCAGGACTTAAGATTTTATGCTTTCTTTTCATATTCTTCCATTAAGTAAAACGTGATTTTTGGTGTTGTAAAAATTGATTAAAGTCTTTCAAGTGTAGCCTCATATTTAATACGGTTATATTTAAAAAGTATACAGTAATGGAAACGCTAATGTTGATATTCAATCATCACATATTTTTTTTTTAATTTTTATAATCCTGCTTTTATAAGTGACATAACAATAACAATAACAGTAACAAAAAAGCACTCAAAATCAAAATAATGACTTTGTATACAATTGCTGTAAAGCCTTAACATGTGTAAAAGTTTATACGCTTATTTGTCTTATATCTTGTCGGGATGTCTGTTTACTAAATCTAATATATTAATGTATTTGTGTTTACCCGGTAAACCTTCTTTTCATATAATTTATACAATACACATGCTGCTTAATTCGCATTCTCTTCTAGACATGTGTGGCAATGTGTTAACATTTGAAGAGCAATTTAAAGTCGCCATTGCGGTATATAAAGTATTACGAACTATGAGTATTTCTTGGATAAGGAAAGATTTTTTTAATTGGACAAGTTTATTAAAACTTCTTTCCGACTTCTGTAAGACACTATATATATTGGCAAATTAAAATCCGTTACAATTAAAATTTCAAAGTAAAAGTTTTCAAGACTTTTTCCGATAAAATCCACATTTGGTTTCAGTATTCTAAAATCTGTTTTAAGATTTTAGGCCGTGGAAGTTATATTTTTACAAAAATAAAGTGGTTGCTAAGAGGTCCCAGCATAATAAATACTTCATGTAGTATATGTACCTGTAAAAGTATCATCCGATTAGTTAAGAAAGCTCGGATACAAAACTTATTTCTTTTATTGACGATAACTACTGCTACAGCGCCGGTTTGCTTGTAAAATACGACACGGAGATTCATCCTCGTCCAACCTTCCAACCTGCAGCTCTCCAGAACTATATTTATCTATTTCCTAATCGTTGTTGGATTATTCTTTTTCAAAAGGTTCCTCATAATCAAGCGGCCTTCATTTCTGTACTAACAAACGATATAAAAACCCCAGTCATATAAAATTTGTGGTCAATTAAGCAGTTTTTGTAAAAATATGAATTTGAGTTCGACTATTTGTTATTTTTTAACTGATGCTATTCAACTCAAAATTGTTTACTGGGCATAAATGCACGATTAAAAGCCGTACATTCAAATACAATAAAAAAAAAACATATTAATGACGAACATATTAAATATAGTAAAATTGCTCCCTTAGGCTGCGTTATTACATTTACAATGATTTTAAGTTATTTTTTAAGATTTTCCCTTTTTTTATTTTTCCATCGATGTTGTTTCATGTGACTGCTACACATTTTATTTATCTTTAGCACGAATAGATAAATTCTTCAAGATATCGAATACAATAAAATAAAAGAAATAAAGGCAAAAATCAACAAAAGCAATTTTAAGAAAATTTATTTTAAAAAACACAAGAATAAAATCTTGCTTTCAAAATCTGCAAAAATATATAAAAACTAGCTTTTAAACTGACATAAACATGAACAAATACTAAAAGAACACTCACATTTAGCAAACAGTCTTCAAATGCAATAACAAAAAATATTTAATAAGACACATGACATATGTATGGCAGTATGATGTCTGTATATTCAAAAAAATATCTATCAAATATTTGGCTTAGAGTTTTTGCTTGTATATTTGTTTTGCTATTTTTTTGTGCTTCGAAAATGGTTTTAGGTTTTGTAATATATGGTGGTTGAAATGGCGCCAAATAAATATGTGTATTTTGAGAAGAGCTCAGACATACATAAGAAAGCTATTCAGTACACTCTTTTAAAAATGTTACTAGTTTTTGAAACATCTTTTCATTTTGCTTCTATGGCATCAGTAAAGAGCAAAAAATTTATGAGCGAAATAATATCTAACATTTTCACTTGCAATATTTTGTTTCTTGTTTTATTTTTCAACAATATCGACATTGTTGAAACATTAAATAATATTTACTTATCAAGAATTTAGCTTTTCTTAGAAGGTTATTGCGGGTTGTCGGTTTATTTTCTTAGCAATTTCTATAACTGTAGAATATATTTTTACAACAGGAAGGTTTAAATATGTATATATATTCCTTTTCCCTTTTGAAGCCATTTAACTTTAAATTGTTAAATTTTTTGAGGGTTTTAAAAGTTTTAAGATGTAACCCCTGCTAAGGACTTTGATGAAGCAAAAAATTCTGCAATATCTTTTATATTATTCTTTGAACTTACTAATGTTTTAATTATTTTTGCTTACGACATAACGCTTCCAGTTAAGATTTTAGGATCTATAAAATATCGCCACACACGATGAATCTAATGCAGGTCTTTTATTTATTTACTTTTTATATTTTGTCTATTGATTTAAGATCCCTGCAGACAAAAAACAGTAATAATAAAAAATATAGAAGTAGATAACATTTAACGAAATTAACATTAAAAAAAATTATAAAATTTACTAAACCCAAAACGGGTCAAAGTTACCAGAATTTGATCTGAATACTTTAATTACCAGTGGATTAAAATAGCGCGTAACATGAAATGGAACGTTAAACAAATTATTGGTAATCAAAAAATCTGAACAGAAATTTTCTTTTATTAAATTGAAAACAAAGATGACTTTTAACATTTTTTCTTCGGCTTTTTAGAGCTGAGAGCTTTTTTAGAGCAAATCTACTAGTGAAGGATGGTAGAATCAAAAAATTCCATTGTAAGCCTCCAAGACAAAATAACAAGAACTGCTTTTGTACTCATTCTAACCTATTACTATGGACTTTATAAATTTAATCTCTAATTATTGAGCCATATTCCAGAATAGGCTTGACACGAAAAGTATAAAGATGTTTTGTGACTTATAGGTCACTGAATTCTTTTGCCCAGCGTTTTATGAATCCAAGAGTTGCACGTGCTTTGTAAGTGGCTAACGAAATATGATGTATAAATTTTAATTAATTACCTTTACGTCGTTTGCATATAACAGAATGTTTAAATATTTAATGGCATTACATAGATCATTAATAACCAAAGTAAGTAATATATAATATATATATAAAATTATCCAGATGGCTGCCCTGGAGCACACCAAATGAAACAATAATTTCTTTGGAAGTAAGCGTGTTAGATCGAATTTTTGAAGATCTTTTTGAATGATATAAATTAATCCACATAAGGAAATTGTTTGTGAATCCTATAAGGTCAAAATTCCTTATCAGAGGTTTGTGGTTAACCTTATCAGATGCCTTACTAATGTCGATGTAAATAACATAAGTTTGTTTGCGTTGAAGAAATTCCCGATTTACCTCCATACACTTCATTTACTTAATAGTAATCAATTAAAATTTGTTTTTATTTTATTTTATTTTTTATTTTAAAGCCCCTGCTTACCACTTGGCCAAAAATTATTGCTTTACATTTTTTAAAATTTCCTTTTTGTCTTGTCTTATTATTATTGCCATTCTTTTTCTATTTCTTACTATATAAAAGAATTATACTTCGATTTTGTTGCTGTTCATTCTTTCCTTTTCACTAATATTTTAAATATTAATTTTTTACTGTACTGCTCTTTGTCTTATATTTATGTCGTTGTATGCTTCGTTAAAAAACTTCACAATCTACCCACTGGTATTGTTACTTTCTTATCGCTTTAGTGTTTGTTAAACGAGTGTAATAAAATTCACCACTTAAATTTACAACTATGATATAGCAATATCAGTATATTTTGTATATGGTTTAAAAGAATGTCTTGTATTATTTTTATTATGGCTCAGTGATTGTTCCCCAATAGTTATAATATCTTCTTTTGCTAAGAGTATAATTCACTCGCGTATTTTTTTGTTTGGTTGTGAACAGGAATAGCTGTTATTAATTTTACAATTGATTTTAAAAAAATGAGATACATAAAATAGTAATACTAATCAAGATCGTGGTATATTATACTTACAGCCATGTTTATGCAAAATGCATGAGACAAACCTAAATAACGCGCTGTTAGTGCTAGGTAATAGGCAAATACGTTTTTAACAGTGCGTTCGTTGGTAAAGTTGGCTGCCTGTGTGTTTGTTTTTTTATTTTTTAATTTATTTTTAATTATTGCAAAGAAATGACAATTTTGATATTTTTAGTGCAATTTAGCAGTTTTATCTATCTATTACTTCTATAAAACAGAATGAGTAAACATGACTGTTCAAGAGACAACGTTGACGCTCTTCTTGAGATATAAAATTTCAACTTAAATACAATCCTAAAAATATTTTACGTAATTATCTCGCCTAATGAGTATTGTTTTATTTTGTTTTCTTTTTCTTACAATATTTACAAATTTTGTAAATTTTGTGCTAACGAGAGCAGAGATAACAGCTAATGTGCATCTGTATAGTTTTAATTCTTTTGATGAGTATTATTAATTTGTTTTAGTAATTGAAATATAATTTGCAATAGAAATATTTAACGTTATTTTATTTACACGGCAAAACTTTGGGAAATAATTCTAGTTTTGGTTTATGTATATACGAGATGAGACCACAAGAAAAGGGTTTCTCAACATTAAATTTGTGATCTAGAATAAAACAAAAAACTTATATTAAGATAATCAATCAATAATCACTCTATTACTAAAAGCCCAAATGCGGCAATTCAGCTTGTTGATATCCCTGACAAGGGAAAATGGGCTTTATCTGAAAAAAATAATTTTTTCAGAAAAGTCAGCCGGTTGTTCCTGAATGAATTGACCGAATCTACGGTGATGTGAATGGTCAGTCACTTCAATTCATGCACCAGGCAGCATAGTCAAATCCTTACGCAAAATTCGCCATGTGGTACTTTTGTATAATTGAGAACGTCGTGGAATTGACAAATTTGGATCTGCTTCAACACTGTGACTTATGACTGTGATGTTTTAAGTTAAACGACCTGATCGAACACGCGCTGGTGTTCGCCCATTTTGTATCGAAATATTTGACAACACCGTAAACCCAAATTAATACAACAGATCGACATGCCACTTTTGTGGCTTCGGCCACGCTTCTATAATAAGGGCAAAAATTTATATTCATTTCGTCTGTAAGATTAATTTTGACCAAGCTGGCTAATTTATACTATTTTGCACTAATTGAAATACAGCAATATTACATGGGATTACTATAAATTATTTAAGTAAATGCTTTAAGTTATTCAACAAGTAAAAGTAAATAAATTTTAAAAATTGCATAATTCTTCTGCAAAAACAAACACAAACTTTTTCTTGCACACAACCATTTCAAGAAATTTCATTGTTTTTAAAGGACACTTTTGCAATTAGAGAATTTAAGTGTATGGATGAAAGGAAAAGAAAATAAAAAAAAATATTTTTATTAGCTTAACAAACCAAAAATATACTAATTGCTGGCAATTTCTTGTTTTAAAAATTTAAAGAAACAAAAAAAATTTTTTTTTAAGGTTTCCAAATATTTTTGTTTGTTTGATTAAAGAGAAAGCATGTAAATAAATAAAAAATATATATTTGAATTTTAATGAAAAAATGTGTAGTCAGGAGAAACATAAATTTTTTAAAAATGTGTAGTCAGGAGAAACAAATTTTTTTAAGCAGAATAAATACAAAATGAGAGCTTAAACCTTCAATCAACAATAGATTAATTAAAATAATGTAAAAATTTTTTCTATATTTTCTTCCCCTTAGCACTAATATATTTACATTTGATTGCACCTAATCGAATACGAGTCAATTTGTCTCTCTCTCTCTCTCTCTCTCTCACACACAGAGTGAACGCTGCTATTATCATTTAGATTCAAATCTTGTATAAACTAAACAACTGAAAATTGAATTTATATATGTATAATAAATATATTAATGTCCGTAAAATTATGAGGTGTTGTATATCTATCCTAATTGGAATCTTAATAATACTTTGAATTAATTAATGGGAAACACAAAATCTTTTGCATTCTTTCCATTTCTTTATTTACAAAGCTTGTTTCTTTGTTTATTTATTTGTTCTTTCCTGGAAAACAAGACTAAATCTTAGTTTTATAGTGCAGAAACGCATTGCGGTACACTTAAAATTAATATAATTTTGTTTTTTTTTTTGGGAAAAAGTTGAATAAATTATATGTAAAATTATAAGTACAATAAAGTATTTCAAAATAAAGAAAATAAGAAAACGGTCTTTTTTAATTAAATTTAACTATATATTTTTGCAATATTTCGCTTTCCTCTGGAAAACTTCTGCAGGAAATTAATTTTATAACAACAAAAATTATTAACAATTTGAAATATTTTTTTGAAAACAATTGACAAAGACATAAAATAATTTTCTTCATACAGAAATACTGTAATCACTTTTAGTTTTATTGCTTGAAAAGACTGTTGTTTCAGGTTTATAATTTTATTGAATAATATTTGAATGTTCATTTACAAAATAACCTCAACGAGGAGCTGTGTAAATCTAGCTCAACGAGGAGCTTTGAAGGTTGTAAAAAGATTGATTTTCCTTTTCAATTGCATCGTTTATATACCGACTGTGAGAAGATTATTAGTAGTCTAGTATTTGTGGTTATTTAATTTATTAATATTAATTATATACAAATATTATTATAAGTATTATTGGTATTACGAAAAGTGAAATGTGATCTAGTTCTTATTGCATTTATTTTGGGATTGGTTTCCACAAAATAAATGTGTCACTTGAAACTCACCGATCGACACACACACGATAGGTATATGCCTGTTGAAGGCCATTCAGTCTTTGCATGTATGTAAAATATAACAACAAACATAAGTGCATTGCACTTGAGTAATTTGATTTAAATTTTAATTGTAACTATATGTTGTGTAAGTGACTGCGTGTGTGAATATTTGATATTTATATTAGGGTGGTACCACTACATCTCCACTTTTCGCAAAATGTTCATATAACCATAGCTTTATGGACATTCTTTTACAAGTATGGTATAAAGTATTACCAATTGTGTTAAGAAATTAAGTTTTTTTTTTTTTTTAATTTTTAGTAATCTTAAGTGTACTCCGGAGTAATATAATTATTTATTGTATAATTTAAGGCTATTCTTATTTACTATTTGTGTTTTCTTTGTTTTCTTATCTTCTATGGTTACATTATTTCTTAAGTCTATTTTCTTAATTTTATATGGACCCTTATATTGGATTTATAATTTGTGTCCGGTCCCATTTTTAAGTAAAACTAAATCTCCTACATTAAAATTATAGTCTACTAAGGATTTATCATAGTTTAATTTTTGCTTAATTTTATTCCTATCTAATAATTGTTGGGCTCTCTTATATGCTACTTCTAATCTAAATTTTGCCTCTTTGGCGTAATCGTCTATGTTATATAGAGGGGTCATTCTATCTATTTCAGAAAATTGTCGGAAGTTATGTGTTGTGTTAAAACTATATGTAAAATATTTTAGCCATTCGTTCCAGTCAGTACGGATCTTTACAACTCTTTACAGATTATTCAAAACGATGAAACACAAACCATAGACATATTTATAAAATATTTTTATATAAAATATTCAATTTTCCTTTACTAACAACATACACTAAAGTTGGTATCAAGTATGCTTTGACAAGCAAGGCTTTTATCCGTAAAAGAATGAAATATTGCATGATCCAGAGCATACGTAACTTTACATATACTTGACCAACTAAAGCGTTTAAGTGGTCAGGCCATGTCAATGAGTTGTTAAAAATTATGCCGAGATTTTTTGCCTTATTAACAATATCAATATTCTCAAAACAACGGCCCTGAAAAATGTTTGTTCTAGAATTTTTCAATCCTCATAAATTTAAGTGCAATGTAATAGACACTTAAATTTATAAGGATCGAAGCGTTGTCCGTTTGCTCGAGTTCAGTGATAAACTTTCATTAATTCATTACTTGAATGCGATAGGCAATTATCAGCATTGTAGCAGGGGTACCTAGTACAAATTGCATATCATCTGCGTATAGGCGCATAATGGAAATAATAATGGTCCTACAATAGAACCCTGTGAGATGCCTCTGTTAAGTAACAAATTATCAGATCATGCTTTATATACAAAAACGGACTGTGTACGATTTAATTTAAATGTGTTAATAAGTTTAACCGATGTGTCTGAAAATCTGAAAAATAATTTCAATTTTCTAAGTAATATATCATGATCCACCGTATCAAATGCTTTAGAGTTATCTAGAAGCATTAAGCAGCATATGGCATATATTCTCAATTACTTCTGCAAGAGCAGTAATATAGCTATGGTTCTGACGAAAACCAAAATACCCTAGCAAGTAATTTATTGCCGTTGAGGTGTGAAAACATTTGCTAATACAAAATTTATTCATAAACTTATGATAGAAAATAAAGAATTGCAATTAGCCAGTGTATTCGCCATTTGCTTTGTGCAGAGGCAAAAATTTTCGCATGTTTCCATATCTATCGCAACGTAAATGACATAATAATATTGTTAAAAAGATATGTAACGTAAGTGAGAATCAGAGGCAAAAAGTTAATAACAATAAATTGCGTATTATTTTTAAATTAATAACAAAAATAAACAAAAAAAACCCAAAATATTTTAATTTTGATTTAAAGAATATGTGTGAAAAGAAAAGATAAAACGATTGCAGTATCATCGTTGTGTTTATTTATGAGAAATTTTTTATTCAGATAAACGAAGATCTTTTACAGAATTTCCGAACCTGACAAGTCAATTAAATTAGAAATGCACATTCAGTTGACAATTCGATATTAATTTGAATTATTTCAAATTAGAAATCACTAATGAAAATATTGAGATTATAATTAAAATATTATGAAAAAATAATTACTGAAATCCAAATTAAGTTCTAAATAAGTAAAATTTCATTTAAAAATGTTATATATCTCTCACATGCAAGAGTATTGAACGAAAGTTGCTTTATTATATTTAAAATATTGTACATAAAACAACCTGGCACCTTGTGAGGCCATCAATTGCACGAGTAGCTTAGAAAAATCATTTCTATTAAAAAACAAAAAAAATGTTGATGGTGTTGAAAATTGCAAATTGAACACAATAAAATTTTCTTTTCAATTTCCCAATGGACACTGTACAAGCAAAGAAAAATATTCTAAAAAGACAAAAAAAATTGTAAAACTAGTTAAAGTTTACAAAACTAATATTTGATTACTACCATTTTATTTGAATTTCCTTTCTTTATTTACACTTTTATTTTTCTTTTTCTTTTATTTAATCTTAAGTGTCACATCATTGAAATAATTTTTTTTTGTTTGGCCATTTATCGGAAGCAAATTTAAATTGAAAAAACAGAATGCCAAAAAGAAATATTTGTAAAAAGGACACAATTATAACTAAGAAGAGCTAGAGCATACAGATGACTATTAGAGGAATAAAGAAAAAAAATTTTAAAAATATAAAAAAGCGAAATAATCACGCCAACAATTTTTAAATGATCAATTTGTTTTCACTTTACGTGCTGGATACAATAAATAAAATTTATTGTAAATTATAAACTTTTTGCCGCTTTAAATACAAAGTAATACTGTGATGAAAAATTTTAACTTGCTAAATTCTTTAAGGAACAGTTTTTTTTCGTATAAAAGTAATTTTCATATTGGGAAAATTATTGAATCGTAAGAATACTCAGTACAGTGACACTCTCATAAATATAGAGTTGTAAACATTTCTGTTAAGACTCTTACAATAAAAATGTACAATGAAGCCAATTGCATCAGATTTAAAGAAAAGAATAAAAAGAATAAATATTTTTGTCAAAATTTAATACTTTTTAAGTTTTTCCTGTAAATGTATTAAGAAGTAATGGAAAGAAAAAGGATGACATGTATTGCACAATGATTTATTTTCCGTTTCATAAACTCAATTTTCATTGTAAAATGAATTTAGGAAGGAAAGTTTATGCTATTTCTTCGGAGCAAATGAAACTATATTCAGTTTTATATTGAATGAATAAAATTCTACTAACGAAATAGTTTTTAATAAAATAAATGTGTTCGAAAAGTTTCAGAGCTTGAAACCTGGCGAAATATACAAAAAAAGAAGGTTGATCAATATCTCAACAGTAGATAGAAAATAGCACTGTTTCTCTTATGGAATTAATAATGAAAATTTCGCTTGGATATAACTGAAATTCTATAATATAAAATTTTTACAACAAAATTTAACAAAAATTTGACGATAAATTTAGAGTACTGGTATGCCGAATTCATATTTCAGAAAATGATTTTTGCAATATTTAAAAAAAAATATTCTTGCATTTATTCCTTTTAAATGAACCCTTTTTTCTATTGAGTTTTTTTATTGCAAAATAATAATAGAGCACTTTAGAGTTTTAAATTAAACAATTTAATAAATAAGTATTTATCTTTATAAAGGCCTTTTTAAATTAAATTTAGCAAATATATATATTCAATATTTCGCTTTCCCTTGGAAAGCTTCTTCAGGAAATTAATTTTTATAAAACAAAAAAATTATTAACAATTTCAAAAAATTTTTGAAAACATTTGACAAAAGCATATAAAATAATTTTCTTCATATATACATACATACAAAATTAAAATTGCAAATATTTAAACATACAAAAACAAGGAAACGGAAATTAAATAACAAATTTTCTCTTATGAAATAATTATAACAAATTATGTGTCTTTTGAATTAAATACCTATAATTTTGCGCTAAATTATCTGTGTCTGTTTTGAAATTTATTCTCCTTACGTTTGGTACATTAACTATTTCTAACATTTCTAACATATAACGTCTCTTATAGTTTTTTTCGATATCTAATATTGATGCTTCCTCAAACTTTGGATAATGATTATATGTCTTACAATGCGAAGACAAGAATGTCTTCTGTGTAGAAATATTCCTATATTTTTGGTCACATTTATGACCAGCTAATCTTGTTTTAAGTTTATTTTTTGTTGTCTTAATATAAACTTTGTCACCGTTCACCTGGTCATTTCCTCCACATGATATCCTTATTTTATCCTTCATACTGCTAAATAATTTATTTAATGTGTTATGTGTTTTGTGCGCCATTATATATCTATCTGTGTCATATATTTTAGACTTTCTTAATCTTCCTGATATTCCAGGAACATAAGTTAATGAATTATAAATCTTGGTTCTGCCGTAGTATTTCCTAAATTATGCCTATGATTACCATATTGTCTAATTAATCGGTTAGTTAATTCCACTGGAAAATCATTGCCATTAACTATATCCATTATTGTGTCCTTATTTTTTAAAAAATTTATTTATTTTCACACACAAAATATACACGATGGTAACTTAACCACTGTTACGCCTTAAAAGATGTCTTATTATTGTTGTCTATGCTCAGCAAGTGATGCTTATATAGCTGTTTTAAGCTGTTCTCGCATATACAAGAATATTCTTCTATATTATCACCCCGTATTGTTGTTGTTATTATCATTCAGTTCAGGCGCCTGCTTAGCATTATATTCTTTTCTTGTTCTATGTCAGATGTTTAGCTTACTTCTTATATCATGTTGTTTGTAAAAGAGGGCTTAAACAGATCATATTCGTAACAAAAGCTTAAATTCTGGGCAGTAAGTTAATTAAAATTTTTTTCTAATTTAACTACTCTGGTTACCTTAATACAATCACTTTTTTTAATATTGTTCAAAATACGTCCACATTGTACAATTATTTTTGTTGAAGTGTATGCTAAATCCACCCTTTTTGCATATTCGTACACTTTTCTTGCAGTTCATTTGAAACCAAAAAACATATATATATATTAAATAAAAGGTTTCTTATGTTTGTGTGTTAATTTCTATAGAACTGAAAAGCTTTGACAATTTTGCTTGGTATTTTGTTTTGATATTTGATGTTGTAACAAATCATTTGATATGTTACATATAAATGTACGCCCAAGTAAAATTTTAAAATAATTGTTTTATTCTTCTAATAGTAAAAAACTATTTAAAAGCTTTCATTAAAGCATAAATTAGAGAAAACCATTGGTTAAAATATGCTCAACAATTATGCCACTAAATAATTTTTTATACGTCGCTGCCGCTTGCATTTGCAATACGTAGCGACCTATTTCTCATTTTACATATATTTTTACATACACGTGTTCTATATCACTTGATATTGTATCACAACCTTATTATTAATATCTTTAAGCACTTGAAAACAACTTACACCTGTTCTATACTTTGACTTCTTATTTATGTAATAATACTATTATAATAGATTATCAATATTTGTGCTACAAATATGACTTTAATTTTATTTATGTATATAAATGTATATTATTATTTAACGTTAAAACGGATTTATTTAGCTGATGAGTTTAATAACTCTGTTAAATAAAATGAATGTCTCCAAAATTTTTAATAATATTAAAATTCCCTAAATAAGGGAGTTAGTCATTGAAAGCATTACTTTAAATTAAATGTAATGACAGCCTTAGATGTTTTTCAAACGTTTGATCAAGAGTTACAACGATGATCGATGTTCTCAAAAATTGCACTAAATGGTCTGAGGAGACTTCTTTAGGTTAGTTAAAAGATACTGCCATGATCTTTTCCGTTCTTATTTTAGATAATATTTTCTTGTCTCTCACATGTTTGGTATATGTATAAGGCGCTCAACAAATAAAATATATTTTTAAGCCCTACAGATTACAAATTGCACCCTATAGAACTAATATTTATTTTGAAGTAAGAGATGTTAAAAATATTTTATATATGCACCTTGATCAACGTGAGTTATAATTAGTCAAATATTTTTTGTTGTAAAGTAACAAAAAGGTTTACAACATGGATAACCCCTACCACATGCAATGCATTGTGCCAGGACTAGGTTATGGGGAGGAGGAAAGAGGGAGTAGTGTTTGTGCACGTTCTATTTGAACTTTGCTACATTAAAAGTGATAGGAAAGACCTCTGGAGGGAGTTTATTCCACATAAGGATTTTCCATGTAATCCCAATGTAACTGGCCAATGAATCACAAATGGATGCGCTCTCGACAAAAATGGAGTTAAACACGAAAATGTGCGAGTAACGGAAAAAAAGTTGTAGTAACGATAAAACAGTAAACATATTGTGTCGATGCTCTAGAGAATCAATAGAGTTAGATGCCCTACTGTCCCCACTTGAGTCACTATGCCCTCTTTCCTACGCGGTCGAGCAACTCCAAAATAGATTTTAGAGCGCCGGCTCATACATGGGAGTTGTTTTCCATTTTTGGACGGATATATATAAATAGTACAAAGTTCGGATGAAGGGAAATATCGCTGACACTATTTTAGAGAAGCGAGGCACTTAAAAGCTTCTTTAGAAACTCGAAAAATGTATTTAGTCCCTCGACCATCACTTTGAATTTTCATGCCAAAAACATCAAGAACTGTTGATTCCGTAATACCTAATCACCCTTATTAACAGATGCAGCACCATTAACAAACACAGAGATCTATACGAAAGCATTCAACATTAAGTCTTATGGGTTTAGAATCGTCTCTATTCATACGACCCCAATCCGTATCATTCATGTTGTGCCTTTTAAAACTCATCTCTGACTGGTTGCCGAATTTTACAACAAACTGTAGCTTATCCTGTGTAATGAAACGAATTTAATTCATGTGAGAAATTTCGAAACAAAATACTGATAAGTCCTCAAATTTTCCTAAATATTTTTTTATAAATTCCTAGAATTAAATATTTGCTTAAAACCTCTTTAATTAAAAATTATGAGAATTTTGGAATCAATATTGAATTTCATATTTTACCCAGTTGCATTAATTAA
Source organism: Trichopoda pennipes (assembly GCA_030448955.1). NCBI lineage: Eukaryota > Metazoa > Arthropoda > Insecta > Diptera > Tachinidae > Trichopoda > Trichopoda pennipes. Next base: position 1,793,906 of record JASKUP010000038.1, read on the forward strand.
TCTCTTAAGTAAGCATTTCGATATGTAAAATCATGGAGGTGATTATGGTCCCAAAATCTAATTTTGAGTTGTAAAGTTAGTATTTGTAAATCGATTCCTAACTTTTTTTTTTGTAAAACGTAAAAAGTATAAAGACCTAACTTACCCATATTCTTTTTCCAATAGCTCCCTACTTCAGTTAAATATTGTACTTCTATAAAATTTGCAAAGACAAAAAGTCTTATGAAGTCTACAGGATAACATTCTTAAAATTTTAAAATATGTATATATCCACATTTTCTTTTCAAATAACAGTTTGCATATTTTATGACGTACAAAAATATACGTTCAAGCATTGAGGTGGGTAGGCTAGGTGAAAAGTGTGACAAAAAGCTAAAATAGCAACAAGGTTAATTGCATTATGCTTCACTTAATTGAGGATTTTCTAAAGGCGTTTTCTTAATTATATCTAACTTAAAATGTGTGTATTGTCTGGTGCATACACAACTACCTTACACTGTAAAAGTTTAAGCACTTTTAAGTGTTTCCTTAATGAAAATTATACATAAATAATAAAGTGAAACAAAAAGGTTAATGATTTCATCTTCCTCAGTCTCCTTGTGATTATAAATCTTAATGAAAAAAATGTATAATTATATTTAAATACAAATTGGTATTTTTTAATACAGTAAATTAACTGACAAAAAGTTTATTCCATGTCAGTCATTTGTAAGGTCTGCAAATAGCATTCTCAACAGTTGAATTCTCGGTGAAAAAATTGGATGTAGCACAACTATACTGCTTAAGGTAAAAATATACTCTTCTGAGAATCTTTCTTAATAGCATATGAATTGATTACTTAATTTATTCTTCTTAAGTTCATTTTATATAAAAAGTTTTGTTTTAAAAAAGAAACTCTTGCTAAAATAGAAAGTTTAGTTTAATCTATACCATATTTTCCCACCATTTTTACACAATACTATAGATAGAATACAAAATCGGATGAGTGAAAAATATAAACGGATGGAACAGAAATTTACAAAAGTAACAAAACAGACATGCATTGTTTCACCACAACAATCCAATCACTTGTCAAAGAACTAGCAGACACACGATTCAATGACAAAGAGACAAAACTACTGCAGAAAGGACTGAAACATAATCTACCTTTTAACAATATACAAAAAACAATTGCTACCGACAATAACATGTCAGACACAAAGAAGCCAACGTACTCGAAAAAACAATTAAATAACACTATAAAACAAAGACAAATCCCAAAGAACAAAATACTGATAAACGAATATCGGCAAAGCTATGGGACAATAACCTACTTATTAAAAAGCGGATGAAACACGACTGTAATAATGTACCAAGAAGATTATATAGATAAAACACAACAATTTATATGTCAAACAAACTGCACTGAACTTAAAAACTGACTCTTTCTAAAAAGAAATATGCAGTCTATTAAAACGCTGCAAAATGTTAACTGACGAAGGAGTAAACAAAAACATGAAGATAAGCCCCGGACTACCAGCACTGCCAAAAATACATAAGGAAAATATAAGAATGACATCCATTGTAAACTATTACCGGACTCAATACTTTACTGCCCTATTTAAATAAATTATAAATTTACAATAAAAAGATATACGGTACGTAATACACAAGACCTTGTCGAAAAATTTGCAGACATCAAGATAACCGAAAATACGCGACTCGTTTCCTTTTACATCAAGGATTTATATACCTCAATACCAATATAAGAAACCTTAGTTATATTTCGCACACTAGATAATTTATACGATAACCAATATATCACCGACATTATAGATATTGCAAAGACGGTAATAAAATATAACTGCTTTAAGTTAATTAACCACTTTTACAAATTACCTGACGGACTCGGCAGAAGTTGGGCTTCCCATAACTTCCGCAATCTACATGGAAATTTTCATGCAACATCTACACATAAAGGTAATATTGGAAAAACCCAGAATATAGTGTTACGGATGTGTCTTGCTTAAGTTTTAAAATAAAATAATTAAGCAATAAAGCAAACTACTGGGTACGTTGTTTACGTACTGCGTGGCTTGCTTCGAAAACTAATGGTACAACAACAAAATTTCTAATTACAAGCTGCATAGAAATTTTATACACAAACAACAACAATTTGTTATGCTGTTTACTAACTGCATGGCATGCAAGACAAAAACAAATTTTACAACAACAAACACGCATGCTATTTACCATCTGCGTAGTTTTCTACAAAAAACAACAACAAATATTTTGAAATAAATCCCAAGCAGAAACCATATCAGCATGAAAATAAAAACAAAAATACACACAGACATATAGGCGCCTACACATCGAATAAACAACATACAACAACAAATGTGATACAAAGGAAGTAGATTCTTAAATCTTCCAGAATATAAATGGACAAATATAAATAGGGTGTACAATAAATCAGTGTAAAATTAAACCTCATCAAGTAACGACGAGCTTTTTAAGTAAATTGTTCTAAAGTGCCAAGTTTGTGGGGCACTAACATCCACATCACTCCGAACTATCCGACGCAACATAAACTAGCAGCATTTATACATATGATACACAAACTTAAGGTGATCCCACTTACTTCAGATAAGAACAACAACGAACCCTACACAATATACAGCATAGCTTAAAACAACGGCTAAAAATCAATTAGTATCGACAAACTTCTTAAAAAATACAACACTAAAAACAGGAATAATAAGACAGACATAACGGATTCAGCATGATGACACACTTTTACTTACATATAACTAGAAATATGTAGGTTAACTAAGATTTTTCATAAAAAAGTTTAAATATACAAAACTATAAACAGGTATAAAGAAGACAAAGCGACAACCTATATAGTACGAGACTACACTTTTATTTACACAAGACCAGAAATATATAGACTTCTTCACCTTTTTCACAAAGAAGGTTTACTCACAGAATTCAAAACCGACAACACTCTGAGATATAATCTCAGGACATCGACCGAAACAACTGTCAATTTTAGTTTCAGCGAAGTATAAATTCTTACTTGTACCTGTAAACAACTTGTATAGAACAAATTGAACGAGCACTAAAAACAAAATTTATAGAACACATATGCTCGTGCAAACGAAAAGGAGAAGACGCAAACTTTGCAGTACAGTTTGACACTCACGGACACGCACCAAGGGAAATAGATGAGTGTATGACATTACTACATTCTAGAAAAAAAGGAAGAAAACTTGAAAATCTACAAAACAAAAACTTTTAACAGCGATATTAAACAGGTAAATACGACCTTAAACACAATTGTTCATACTCACTTACCTGGATAATAATAAAAGACGGAAATATTAGTTTGGTCTCGCATAAAATGCCAGGTAGCGAACAATCTACCAAGATGAGTAGACACGACCCTAATGAGAGAACTATCTAAACCTGAACGAACACTCAACAATTTAGCACAAAGCTTGACAAACAGTCAGCAATGATGGTTTACACTGACGAAAATGACAACAGTAAATATTTTTTATTTGTCGATATCTTTTAATTAATTTTAAATGTAACTTAAAATTCAATTTCTTAGCCACAAAAGTATTAAGTATTTTATTTTGATATGTGCTTGGATTTTTCGACGGGGTTAAAATTACTTTTATTTATTTTATTTCGTACTCGTACGAAAAGAACGCTGAAGATGGCAAACAGCCGAAACCGGTTTGTTCACAAACCAAATTTGACGGGGTCGACGGAAAACCGTACCCAAATAAAACTATTTTATTTTAATTTTATTATTGAAAATTAAAAATTTTGGTGTTTTGCGGGTTGTTTCTGCTCTTTTGTTGTTAAAGCTTCGTTGGCTTTTAATATTGTTGAAATGCTTTAGCAGGTTATAAGTCAAAATCGAAGTGTCATTTATTTGTTCTTAATTCAAATATTAGTTCTTGTTTGAATTATTTTATGTCATTGGCTCAGTCTAAAAACCAATATCAAAATTCATCAAAATGGTAAGATCGTATTATCCGTAATACTCTTGTTAAAAAATTGTTTTTCGTTTGTAAATTCTATTACCTAGCAAACAATATAAATCCCTTCTCTGATTTATAAAGAGAATATATGGTGTTAATGGATTTCAGAATTTATGGTTATTTAAGCATATTCTGAAGATTTTCGCATAAAAGTATACTTACGCTAGCATATTTCAGCATAAATTTAGGCTCCGATGTCACGAGATTTGCAGCAATTGCATTTTTGAAAACACAAGTAGTTTTGTTGTGCAAATTGGAGTCCTTTGGTATTTTAGTTTTAAAATAACTAACTTATGGATAAGAAAGCCAAGAAATTTAATTTTAATTTTGGTGGCATTTCAGTAAAGCTATTATTTTTTATGGCGCCAAAATACTCGAGTTTGTTCAAAATAAAAAAAAATATTTTTTCTAAATGGAAAATTTATTTAAAACTGAAACGAAATCCATTACAAGTGTTATGATGTATTTCTTCACTTAAAAAAGTAGATAACAACAACAGGAATGGAACTCTGGCTTTCTAATGAAATTTCACTAACAGAATCCGAAATTAAAAATTTTTCGCTTTGATGCGGACGTTAACAATGAAACGTGTAAATTTTATATACAAAAATATAAAGATAATTTTCTTAATAACGATATTGGTTTTTCATATAACAATTTATTATTTGTGTGGCTGCTTGTTATAAATATTACAAAAATTATATATATTCGAAAAACGTTAGATATATTGGCCACATAAAATAAAGCATATACGTTTTTGAAATGTGTTGGAATTAAAATAAATAGCAAATTTGTCTTCAATACAGAATATGTGTTTACAAAACAATTATTTTTTTTTAATTTTAAGTTAAAGAGAAGACTAAAGATATTTGCAAAGTTTGTACATAAATTTCAATATTCTATTTAATAGTTAAGTGTACAAGTGATTTCTGTCCTTAAACATTATTGCTTTAAGATTGCAGGAGTAGAATATAAAATTTGTTTGTTAAATTTAATAAATTTTTAAAAACACAATTTTTAATCTTTAAACTATTAGATTTTAAAACAATGACATAAAATGCCCTCACAATAAACGAATATATACAAAAAATATGCTAAAACATTTAAAATTCAAATACAAAAAATGTTCCTTTAAATCCTTAAACAACCACCATGGATCTCCCTTGACGTTTAAACCCGCCTTTTTCGTCCTTTTTTTATGAATCTATAAATAAAGCTCGGTAAACAAAATGAAGCCAATGGAAGCAGTTACTTGATGTACTTTAGTGTTGTTAAAATTTAACGTTATTTAGTTCAACTTAATGTGGAAAAATAAAAAGCAACATAATAAAAAAAACGACCGAGACTTTTGGCTGTGGAGTTTGTGTACCGAAATGATGACAAAACTTTTAATTACTATTTTGCCAAGTTAAGGCAGTTTACTCGTGCTCTGAAATCTAATTACATTGCTTCACTTAAGTTAAATATAAAAAATTTTAAAGAAGAAACAACAACAAAGTAGAAAAAAAAAATAATAATAAAACAAGCAAAAAGGAATGAAGTGCATGTGCTGGGATATTTTTGTTCGTATTGCATCATGGCGCAAAGGACTTGATGTGTATATTTGCTACACTTGATGCAAATAATCTGTTAAACAGAAATACGTAACCGTGTTATTTACTATATACAAAAAAAATCTATTTCTAGAAGTTTTTGCTTGATTATCTCTCAGAGTTTGTAGCTGCACGAACTTTCCTATTTCATTTTATTTTTTTTAATTTTTTATTTGGTTTAATCAATTTTGCATTGAATTCAATTCTTTATTTCCTTAAAATCTGTTATTTTCTACACCCCAGTTTAAGTAATTAGCAAAAACAATAACAGCCCACAGACCTTCTGTACACAGAAGAATAAAAAGCTTTCTACGGCAATCAAAGCAAAACGATATAAGTTTAGTATTGAAAAAAATCATTTAAAGTTTGCCAGAAATTAAAAATTGCAAACCCTTGAAAGACTTTATTTCAATTAAATTTTCAGAAATACCAAGGTATTAACAACAATGCACGAAATAGAAAATTGTATGTATGTATGTATGTATAAATTTGAAAAGTGCTTCAAAACAATCAAAATTAACGTTGATTGCTCTCAATTCCACATTAAATTTGCATCAATCTGCAAATACAAATCGATCTAAATATGCAAAATTTACAATTACTTTGTTAAATGAAAGAAAATTTAGTATCGGGTATTTTCAACAAGAAGTTTGTTTTTCAATTGTGGCAACAACAACAACATGTTAGTTTTGATATTTAGTTTTTTTACGTTTTCGTAGATAGCAATTTTAACAATGAATTCAATTATGCACGAAAATCGCATTAAAATAATTAAAAGCCACTATGAAAATGGTGGTTCTGTTAAAGTTACATTTCGCTAAATTCGTGATGTTTTCAGACAATATAATCGTCTTCCTGTGACAGCTATTAAGACTTTTTGAGAATATGAACAATCCACTGATGTTTAAAAATAAATTGGTTTTCTTGAAGTGGTATAACCACGAAGAAACAGTTTTAAATGTCTTTTAATAATCTCCAAATAATAACATACCAACACACCAACATATGTTGTGTTGGGTTTCCCTTTCCTTTATTTTGGAGCTGTAATATATAGAGTCTAGATAAAAAATTAATAAAAGGTGAATTACAGACGCTGCAAGAAATAATACTAGATATTAAAGAGTGGTCCTAAAGCAAAACTCTTTGTGAAAAAAAGTATAATTTTTTTCCAATTAAAGTAAAAAGAACCACAATAAAGTGCTTTTTTTTTATTAAAGAGAAGTGGCACTTCAAGCAACAATGCCTATTTAGTCAAGTACCGTGCTACATTCTTTAGGAAAGGGATAGAGAAGAGATGAAACAGGTTGTGAAAGTAGAAGGATAGTCGGAAATTAACTGCCGTATAAAGACAGTACAGCGACCAGTGACTATGCCTTCATCGCTGAGCAGCCCCACCGACAGTCAATTTTTATTTTTGTAGTGAAAGAAAAACCAAGGTCTTCGTTAGGAATCGAACCCACAACCCCCATACTGACAAGCTAGTACACTACCTACTAGCCTACAGGGACATTTAGTCTAAGTTTTAAAAGAAAAGAAAAAGTTAATGAAATTACATAATGTGTCTACAAGACATTTTATGAACACAAGGAAACAATAACATGCTTTATCAAAATTCTGCAAAATAAATTAAATACACGGAGAATAAAAACAAAAAAATCACATCCAAACAGGCGTCTACACTGAATGATGATAACAACAGCTATATGTGATGATATTGTGGTAGAATTTTCCTGTTTATGCGAGAACAGCTCAAAATTGATTATATAAGCACCATCTGCTGGGCAATAGCAAGTTGAAGCGAAAACATCGTCGAAAAGAGATATTAGAGCAAGTTTTATGTGTTTAAGTGGTAAAGTTACCATCATGTATTTTTGTATATTTAAACGCGAATAAGTAAATATATCGTGTAATTTAACTTAAAACTCCATAGCGTTTTGTATAATTATTTTGCAATAAAGGTACTATGTTATCATTCCAAATTAGTCTATTTTTATAACATATGTGTGTAAGAGATAATGCGCGTAACTGCATAGAAAAAAGTCTTTAAAAAGAAAGCAATCCAAACTGAACGAATCAAGTTACTTATTTTCGTTTGCTTAACTTTTCTTTCGAAATTGTATCTTGTTATACTGGCCGATTTTTCTAAACTTATTTTAATGTGCTGAGGTAACATAGAAGAAGTGTTTTCGAAAACCTTAAGATAAGAGGTTTTTAGATCGTCGCAGTGTAGGGCATTTCGCTAGAAGGGAATAAAAACTGTAATTAAACGTAATTTGTCAACATCTGTAAGGCCATCTTAAGACTACAAAATTTAAGTACACAAAGTATATTATTATATTAGATTCAAATACCAAAATTTTTGATAGAATTATTAAATTTGCACTTTGTCGTTCTAACGTTAAAGTTGGCTCAAACACATTTTTATTTTGAGGCTACGTTCTATGAACTTATTTTTTAGTTACTGTGCACACATCCAAAGAATAACAAGAGGCTTAGTCTTCAGAAATTGAATGTAATTAATCTTAAATAATAATTATAGTTGACTGGTCCTTTAAATAGTTCATAAACAAAACTTGTCATGCACAAGGTCTTTATATACAAACTAAATAAATTTTATTTTCAACATTTCGCTGCACTATTGATTGGCGTTTTCAGGTTATAATGTCTATTACAAATTTAAAAATTACTCTACTGACTTACACATTATTAGGTAACTGAAATCACAATATTAAATTGATGGAGATGTGATATATTATATTATCGAAAGAAGATTAAGAAAATAAAAAAGGCCTACTACTATGTCAATCTTAAAGTTAATGGTTGAAATTTTAGAAATATTGAACAATAAAACCACGTATATAAATAATTTTTTCTAATTTTATCGGGTTTTTCAACAAGTAGTTTGTTATCCAATTGTGGCAACACTAACAACATAATAGTTTTGACATTTAGTTTTTAAACGCATTCGGTGTAAATGCATTGACAATTGTTGCAGTGAATTCAATTTCGCACGAAAATCGATCTAAAATAATTCAAATCTACTATGAAAATGGAGATATATTTTGTAAAATTCGCAATGTTTTCTCCTTCTCAGAAAGCTATTAAGAATTTGGTCGTTAAATTTGAGTCGACAGGATCGACACAAACTGTGGAAACAACAACGCGTGTTCGACCGGGTCGTTCAACTGAAAACACCACAGCCGTAAGCCACAGTGTTGAGGCTGATCCAAATTTGGCAATTCCTTCCTTTTTTCAGACGAATCGCATTTTCACTTGTCAAGGTATGTCAATAAGCAAAATTGTCGCATTGGGCTTCTGAAATCCTAGAGCGATTATTGAAAAGCATTTTCATGCTCAACTCTGTAACTGTATGGTGCGCTATGTGGTCTGGAGGCGTGATTGGGTTATTTTTTCTGAAGATGTGGCAGGAAATGCGGTAATGATCAATAGGCCATTCGATCTCGAGATGCTAACAACTCAATTTTGGACTATTATTGACGGCGGCGATATCACTGATAATTTCACGACAATCAGCAGTAAGTGGCCATCCAAGTCGTGTGATTTAGCACACCTTGATGAAATTCGCCAGATATCATTTCCCCCCCGGAGGCACATTTATAAGTCCTTATGGATGACACAACCATCTAGACTTGTGTCTTCGGCGGTAAAAGGGAGCCTAGTCCCCTTTAAGGTTAGCAGGAGCCAACTAGACAATCCACTATATTTCGTTTGAGTTTGTGGGTCAGATCATTCACAATGAACGCAATAAATGGTCCAGTGAGCATGAATGCCGTCGTGTTCTTAATCATATAAAGCTTCATGTATTCTGGACCAGGAGTTGGATAGTCTCCAACTCTTCAGAAAGGAGTGAAGGCTGCGGCCTGCTTCGGGATTTTGTAGTTGCAACCAGGAGTGACCGGAGAATATACGTATCTAAAGGCCTTCTAGGGCGAGGATAACGCTAAAATCACCCACAGTGGTTCGGCCACCACCAGGTTATAACCTACGGTCGGTGCTGGTGTAAACCTTATCACGCATATCATTTTTTATTCATACTTGCTGAAGTTTTCTTTTCGTCAGACAATAAAAATTAGAATCATCTTGATCTAAATTTTGTGTTTTATTTTGTTTTGGGAAATGCATGAATGCAATTGGCTAATTGATATGTATTCTAAATAATTGCTCTTAATAAACAAGTATTTAAATTATAGATCAATTTAAAGGATATGTCTGCAAAAATCAATGTAGAAATGATCAGTTGCTTTTGTAAAATGTGAAAATAAAATGTGAAATTAAAATTGCACAAATTGTTCGGTTTGAGTATTATTATCTGGCATGCAATATGGTGTAAAAAAAATTTAATTAAACTTCTATTTGCCTCCAAGCAAATTGAGATAAACATACAGTTAATTGTAAATATTTTAGTTCATATATTTCTATGTACATTTTAGCTCTGATGTGATACATGTTATAAAGATATTAAAAAGTATCAAGAATATTGTAATTAAAATTAATGAGCAATTTGCGTAGTTTCTCATTAATTACATAAAAACACGAACTCCTACTTCAATAAAACAGTTTGTTTCATTAAAGCATTCGCCTATACAAACTCTCTATAGTACAACTAATTACAATCAATTTAATGAAAGTGCGAGTATGTGTCTAAATGACATACTTTTTGATTTTAATTTGTGTTAATTATATGTCATGAAATTGCTTATTTTTTTATTATTTATTTATTTATTTTTTTATAATTACCACAAAGTTTTATATCTCTTACATTTAAATTATAACTGCCAGTTAGAGGAAAAATTGTGTTAATAATACTAGTCCTTATTACACTTTTATTTACTTTTGCTTTAAATCCATAAACTATTCTAGAACGAGATGTTTATAATAATATTAAATTATTATTTCATGCGAGCTCTAATAGGGAAATTAAAAGAAAATTGGATTTTGCAAAGGGCGAGTTATATTTTACTTAAATGTTCATTAATTGTATTTAGCATGAAGAGGAGAAGTCATAATAATTATTATTGAGCATAAATGGGCTTTTAATGTTATTTGTTATAATTTCAATTTTTTTTAAACAAGTATTCGCTGGTTATGTTAGGGAAAATATGTGTGCGTGGCTAAGATTGTAGAGAGTAAAGCATATAAACAAAAACTAATTTATATACATTTTTATAATTACAAGCAATTTTTTAAGTTAAAGGTATTAGTAAAGCCAATAAAACTGCCTATTTCACTCTCAAGCTTTTTAAAAACCAAGCTATAAAAATACTGACACGGATTTTAATGTCCTAAGTCTTTTCAAAGAAATAAGAAATTGTGATTAGCCGAGGGTACACATTGTCATCAAAAAACTGACTTGGTCATCAATGCAAAAAGAAAACGGAATTTAATAATTTCTTAGTTCCTGGTGATCAATTGAATTTTAAAAAATGATTTAAAAATGCATTAATTGCCAATTTCTCCTTGTATAACTAAAATTGAAATTGTCTAAAAAAAAGTACTAAAATTTGTTTAACTTACATATATATTCCAGACACAATACCAATTCATAATTCTACTCGTATGCTAAGATGACTTAACATTTTGTAATTCGAATTATATAAAATATAAATTTAAAAATATTTTACTAATTAATAAAAAAAAAATTTACACGCTTTTGAGATTATTGACATTTAATTTTTTATTTTATTTATATTTTTTTTTTCGATTAAAATTTATTTTGTTTAATCTCCCGTTTGCCTACAATTGACGGCACATAGTCTCTTTTAATAATTCATTAAAGCAATAATACTAGAACAACTGATCAACGAGGCATAAGTTGTTTTATTTTTGATATTCTATAAGAAGAAAAAAACTACAAAAGTTTGCAAAATATCTTCTTAACTTTTTGACAAAAAAATATCACAAATTTTCGGTAGTGCGCTTATTGCTTAAAGCATTTGACCATTTCGCAGCAATAGTGGCTTTAAATGAGGAGTAAAATCTTTTCAAACCCTCTTTTTTAAATTTTTTGCATGTTCTTTAGCGACTTAAAAAGTTTCATAAATATATTATATCTATTTCCTTAGTTTTTCTAATTGTTTATATTATATTATTAAAACGGTTTTAATTTAAAAAGCAACATCTCTACATTTATAGCACTTATTCATTTGATCGCCAAATTCCCAATTTAAATTGTAAAAATTTTAACGTGTACATGCTTTAGCTTATAACGCTTGTGTTCTGCAACCCTCATATACATAGAATGTTAAACAGTTTAGACTTTAATTACTTTCTGCAGAAACCATAAAAGTTCTTAAAGTATAGTTTTATATGTAACGAATGATATTTTATTTGATAACTAATAAAATACGATTCAATCAGAGTTCCTGAATTGAGCAATTATTCCTTTGGGATTTGAAAAACTCTAACACACACTAATATATATAAAATCGAGTTATTAACGGAAGAGAAAAATTCATACTGTGATTTTGCAGGTGAGGAAATATTCATGATGGTTAAATACAGTTTCATAGTGAAAAATACCGATTTTTTATTACTGCCTGTTATTTCAATATTAAATAAAATTTAAAATTGTATAACACAAAAGTTGAATTAAGCGTTTTTTTTTTCTTTTTTTTCCTTAAAACCAAAATTTAATAAAAAATATTCATTAAAATAATCAATCAAAAATGTTTCTAGGGTTGGAAAAATAAATACGCATGAACAGACCTTAACCATGTAATAAATCATTTCTGGAATTTCTTTTATATTAAAAATCTTAGAGCCTACATAACACACAATTTTAAACATTCACTTGATACACAAAATGCTGGAAGAAAATAATACTCAATTAATAACTTAGTTTACTATTTTGTTATACATTCCAAGAACCAAACGCTAGAACAGACTTAATATTCAAATTTGTAAACCAGGCACAGTTTTTATAACTATAAAAATATTTTTAAATTTGTAAAAACATTTGAGCACTTTCTTTTTATTTTGACTTAAAAATAATTAAAATTTACTGCTTAGAATTTAACACCCGTTCACTCATTTCACAAATTTTTTGTTTCGTTTTTTCTTCAGTTTTATTCTTTCATTTCAATTTAATTCTTTTGTCTGATATTTATAATATAATTTGTTTCTGTGCACATAATTCCTTTCATTCGTATTGCTGCACAGTGGTTGGAAAACATATTATTTTTTGGAAATAATTCAGTAGCTCATGAACCACTTAAGATGCCCTAATAAAATTTAACAGAGGTCAAGCTGAGATATTTTTGAGTGAAGTTGCGGACGACGACTGGGGTTTCTTAGGTACCTCGGACATACATTTTTTTGTAAATGTCATAAAAAGTTTATTTATTACTCAAATGTTAGGAGATTTTGTAAATATCTATAAAAATATGCTTACATGTCTAGTTTACCTCTCTCAGTTTAGGAGAAAGTGGGTTAGAAATTGTTTTTTTTTTTAATTTTTACCCGACCTTATCTTAGTATTTTTGACGTAGTGTACTTATTTATATTCGGATTATATTTCAAAAATATTAGCTGCATTTTTGATAAAATATAATTAAGGAGTGTCAAGCATGATCTGATAGTATGTTTCGGTACAAAGTTATAATCCTCAGATTAAGGAAAATGTAAGAATTGTCGTTTGTTTAGGATCTTTCCAAAAAAGGAGGTTTGCTTATAAAATTAAAACTTACTTTGGTACTAATAATTTTATTTTTTTTTTGAATATTTTAAAGACAAATATGACAGATTGTAACGATTCACCCTCCATCCCTATTCAATTATAACCAATTTTGAAACAAAATTTATGAATTACATCAAATTTCAGTGCAAAGAACAAATTGAAAAAGCTCAGAAAAGTTTAGGGAACATTTTTTCCCGTTTAAGGAATTTATGTGTTAAAATAAAAAAAAATTTGTTTTATTGTACGGTTTGATTAAAAGCTTCTTTGTATATATATTGTTTCAAAAGTTTGCAAGAATACCTCGATCTCGATTTTGTGGCCATTAAAATTCTAAATTTTATTTTTCAAACAAACACTTCAACGCGAACTAAACAATTTTAAAGATAAATTCTATCTAAAAAATGGGACGCAGAGAAAACTGGTAATAGCTTGTAAACCTAAAGGTCAGAGGGTTTCCACTGATACTTGTATAAAGAGCATGAATTTAAGTCGTAGGAGCTTCGCAAACCCCACCTTCCAATAAAGTTTTTCTCTTTTTTATGTGTAAACATTAAATATGTCTTTTAAGCACATTAAATATAAAACTGATAAACGAAACATTATATGAAAAATGTCCGCAACTTCACTCAGAAATAGCGCTGCTTAGCCTCTGTGAATTTTTCTCAGGATATCTTAAGTGGCTCAGGAACACCGAATTATTTTCAAAATAAAAGTTTTTCAACCCACTGTGCGCTGTAGCGTTGAAATTAAGTATGACATATGTAACGGTCATCATTTTAAGAAGCTTATTATATTCTTTCAATTCTCTTCAACAAGCAAACTTCTCTAGTTAGTTCAAGGTAAATATTCTTTTTGGATCACTATTGATGCAAAATTCATGGATAATCGAAATACAATACGCTTGTAAAATTTCTAATTGTAAAAAAATTTTATGAATTTATTCCTGACAAAGCAAGCATAAGTTTATACAAATTTCGTATCTCTAAAGATAAAAGACAAGGAAAAATATCATTTGCATAATATTTCAACAGCAAAATGATAACATATTATTAATTTACTTATATCAAATTCTACAAAATATAACTATTTGTGCGGTATTTTTAATATGCTTTAATTCTAAATGAGGCGTCTGCATAGGATGACCAGCTTCAGAAAAAATATATTATAAAATTATTAAACATTATTTCACTTTTGGGGTGCTACTTTTTCTATTGCTTTATTGTTTTTTTAAACACTATTCTATATCGAAAATAAAATTTGGGTGGCGTAAACAGTTTTGAGTTAAACGCTCGTAAGATCTGATGTTGTATGCTTCCGTGTAGGTATATCATGTTGTTTAACAAATCATCTTATTGTCGATACTGTCTTTGTATATCAGACTAAAAATTTAATAAAAATGTGCAATGATGCTTCAAAGCAACTCCATTACGTTCCGAACGATAAGAAACTCATTGGGTTCAGTAGGGGAGTTCACTGTCTAGGCTTGATCGAAAATCAACGCACTCTGCGCTATATTTTGATTTAATCCGGAAACTCATGAGTTTTTGGCTGATCAGTTCTTTTGAGGAATTAATATCCTGCATTAATATTTCCTAACAGTTTCAATGTAAAAATATTAAGTGAAAAACTTCAAAAACTTCTCCTCTACCCTTTGCCTTATATTCTTTTCTTCGCATTTTGGCAGAATTTTTTGCATTATTGGGGGACAACCCTAAAAATCAGATCAAAAGAAAAAATCTAAAACCTATAATTACTAAACATTTGTTAGAGATGTTAGAGTGCGGAATAAAAATCATACTACATTTTAAAATGAAAAAAAGTTTATATCACACGACCATATTAAAATAATAATATGTAATAAATATTATTCCAATAACAAAAGTTGCCAACTCTGCTAATAAAAGTTTAGTCTAACCAAAAACTACATTCCTGATATTTTTAATACTAAATATCTTAATAATATAGTGGCCGTATCAACCTTTATAAGATCAATTGGTTAAATATTTCAATAAACAATAAAATAATTTTTGATATTAAATAGAAACGTGTTACGGTTTTTTCTTATACATAGTAACCAGAAATATGATTTTAACCACAAATATGATTTTTCCTTAATTTTTTATAAATATAACAAACAGTACTTTCAAATTGGCGGTAAGCGAATAATGGTCATGGTGCACTTGTATACGAAAACGCGATCATATGTTATTAGAGGCACAAAATTAGCATGCCTGTGGTCTATGTTTTCGTGTACTAAATAATTTAAAAATAATAGTAAGATTTCGGTTTGAATTACAACTGAAAAAATGGCTCGCACAAACTTAAAGGAATATTTTTGATTTTTTAATGAATTCCTGATTTGGCCACTTAATTTTCTCTGAATTTATTACGTTTTATTTGTATAAGTGTTACCAGAAAGCTCACTGGGGATATATGGTTGAACTCCTTTAAGTCTTTTTTTTTTTTTCAATATATATTAATATAATCACGCATATGTATTTGACTAAACGTAACCCACACACAAGATTTAGATGTGCGAAAAATGCGATTTATTATTTACGCTTTCTGCTAGTAACCTTGTTAGCACTGCCATATTTACTTTGTAAGCACACACGTTTTCACTTATAAACACTCACTCATACTTAAATTCTACTATTTTTCATTACAGCTCAGCACTACTTAGTATATACATATTAATAGAGATGATGGGGCAGCCTTAGCTAAAAGATATAGAAATTTTTAACAATAAAGAAAATTATGTAACATACACAATTACATAATGTTTCCAAAATTTATTCGGCTTACAAAATTGTGAAAATGGAATCCCTCATTCTTTATAACGAATACCTTTATGTAATTTCTCCAAAAAGATTATCCTGTAGACACTCAAACACAACTACATCATTAAACTTGTATAAAGGATTCTCTGTAATGTAATAAAAATTATCCTTTTTCGTGCATGCCAGCTGCCGTTAATATCTAATTTATATGCGTTTAAAGCATTATTCTTCAATGTGTTTAACGAGTATGTTAATAATATTATTATAAATCTTCAGTTCATAATGTTTTTATGGTCATGATAAACAATCTGTTTCATATTTAACATTTTTTGTTCCCGGGGCATGCTTTCATATGGTAATTTTATGCTATTTACCAACAAAACAATTTTATTGATCCTGAGTATATGAAATTCAATCCATAAATATAGTTAAGAGTGTATCGAAGTACCAAAAATACTACTACTAATTTTGTTTAAAACACTAGCAACAAAATGTTAAAAGCTATACATAAATATATCAGCAGGGTTAAGGGAAAATAAATCATTTTTATTCTTGATATGCGAGCTAATTCACCATCAGGTATTTCATAATTTCAAATAGATCTATTTGATTTCAAATTATTTTCATTGTTCATTAATAATGATGATTTATGATTTTAAAGCGTGATACTAAAGGGTATATTTCTTAGCTGCTTATATAACAATTTTTTCCTACCATCACAAATTTTATAGCAGCATTTTTTGCGTCACACTAGTGCAGACTAGATTAGAATCGACGATATCCATTAAAAGACCTAATTTCCTCCGACTCTAAGATTAAAATTATAAGAAAATAATTTTGGTTTTACAGGAGTATCTCCTTGTTTGACTGCCTAATACTTTCAAAATAAATACAAACAACATTAAATATAATAGATTTTTAAGTGGAAAGATTTTGCATATTTTTTTTTTTTTTTGTTTTGGGGTTTAAGATCATAAAATACGTCACGTATCTAGTGAGAATTATCATTCCGCCGTTTACTGGACTCCGTTGCGGCTTCCGGCTAAAAACCCACTTTAAGTCTGGGATATTTTTCCCTCCCCGGCACCACTTTCGCATGACCTTGGGGAGAATCCCTATTTGCCCAGTATGGCCCTGCTTCACTAAGCCAGCGTTCAGGCACCGATTTGAGCACCAAATTAACGCTGGTTCATCGTTACCATATCCAAGTCACGTTTCATACGCCACAACAGTCCAGTTTTCGTGACTGCTTACCATTTTGTCTACTATATTTGCTGTTGCCGTTCGATTAGCTTGTGCCTCCATTTCCGCGCAGTATTCAGACCAATGGTAGTACTTGAAGAAGGTGTAGCCAGCGTCATCCACTATATCATCTATTCTGCATTTCCCCATATTATAGAGGTACTTGTGAAAGTAGCCGTGTCCAGATAGCGTCTGTTTTAAGAAGAAATAGTATTCACTCCTGCATCGCATCTGCCATTTCTCCATGGTTTCCCTTTTTATGGCAGCTATTTCGGGTGCTGCTAGGGAGTTGTTCTGTCTGGCATAGTAGATTCGATTTTGTTATTACACTAGTACTTATAATACCGTTGCCTAGTGATATTATTTATTTTCAAATTTAAAAAATTCACAATAAAACCTCAAATTTAATATGATGGATTTTTAATACGAATGCTGTTATAAAACATCAAAGTTTACTCTCACTATGAAAAGCAAAAAATTAAATTTATTCAAATGCGTTACCTGCGCACATGCTTCCAAAGTGATTCAAATTTATTAAAAAAAAATAAATTAATAATTCATTCTAACAACTAACTTTCATATTCTAGAGACGTTCGATATTCCTAAAGCTGAACTGAGAGCACTTGGACTGCATTCGATTTCATAGACAATCTCGCTGACTATTAGTAAATAAATTAATCGGACAAGTACGATTTTATTTCATATTCACTTAACTAATCTTAATTACTATTGAAATTGAAAGCCTTTGATTTATAGATATACTTTTTATACTTATTTTAATAGCAGAGTTATTTATTCTATATAAATTTTAATGTAATGCCTGTCTTCTAAGGCTTAAAAACTTAAGCTATATTATTAAGATAAAACCACGGCCCTTTATTTTTTTTTATTTTAAACTGATTGCCTATTGCGATACAAAGGAAAAACCTCACCATTGACATACTCTTTAATTAGATATTTTCTATTTACCTGTTCAAAAGCAAAACATTACTTTTGGAATACCTTTTTCTAGCAACATCTTTTGCAGTGGCAAAATAAATTTATTTTATTTCACAAATTTTTTAGTAAATGATTTTCATACGTAGCATTTATTCTTTTTTATTGCAGCTTGGAACATTAGTACCAATTGCCACACCCGCCCCACCAACTACAATTGCACCACCAGTACGTGTTGATATACAATCATCGAATTTACTAAATAATTTACCACCACTACTCAACACTCCTACGGTAAGTTTGTGCTCTAGATTATTTTGCGTTTATTTTACACTTTATTTTTTATGCTTAAATTTATGTTTCATGTTCTTTAACATGTCATAATAAGTAAAATAAATGAATACAGTGAGAAATATTGTCAAAAAAAAAAAGTAACGAAAGTTATTTCCAAAAATTGTTAACGACAACAACAATATTAAATAACTTTAAAAAAAAGCTGTGTTGGCTCACTTTATTTTTGAGTTTATTTTAAACAAAAGTGCATAATTGTTTTATTTAAAAATTACATTTGGGTTATTACTATTAAAAGTGAAGTAATATAAAAATATCGTCTTTTATTTTAATAAATAATTACATATTAAAAACTTAAAACAATAACCCTTCACGGCAATTAGTTACGTGCGCCTTATTAAATTATTCTCAGTGTATTCATATTAGATATCTGCTTTGTTTGTTTGTAAATTTCTTACAGTTTTCTTATTTATTTTATGTTTTTTTTTTATTTGTATTTATTATTATATTGTGTTGATTAATATTTTGTCCATTTTCTGTTTACCAAAAAACACAAATGAATATTTAAAAATCAAGATTAAGACATTAAGACAATAGTAACTTATAATAACCAAATTCAGAAAATTTTTTTATACAACATCTACACATTAATTTATGATTTTAAAAAGCTTCTCAAACAATTATTTTAAGTTTAATCAGATTACTCTTTTCGTTATACAAGAGTTGATCCTCTAACGTGTTATTACCAGACAAATGTATTTGCTTAGGAAATCTATAAAATATGTGATAGCATTATTTGAAAAGGAATAAAAGAGTGTAACGACACGTTTTCCTGGTAGCTGAGGTATGCTCAGCGGCGTCCAGGGTCGTGTTGTGTCGATTCCAAAAAAAAAGACAAAGCCTTACTCACAGTGTTGCTCTTTATTTAGGAAAGGGGTTGCCCTATTCCTACTTCGCAACTTGACTGCAGCTCGGGCTCAAATCTTGTGCACTGGTGTGCATGCAGGCAGCTCCAGTAAACATCTTCTACTTTATGCGATCCGTATTCAGCGAATGTCACTGTCTACGTCGACTGCGGGCACAAACTCGGCTGGGTATTACCACGGCTCTGTTTGTGGACGCTCCATCGAAATAGGTCGGTACGCCGCAAGCGACAGGGCACTGTAGGCTGGGCTGGGTATTACCACGGCGCAACCGTTCACTGCCTGGTCACTGTCGGTGGCGACTGCGGACACAAACTCGGCTGGGTATTACCACGGCTCTGTTTGCGGTCGCTACGTCGCAGTTCTGTACTGTCTCAGGGTATAGCTTCGGCTGGGTATTACCACGGCCTTGTCTATACCCTGACTACCAGTCCAAGAAATAAATAAAAAAAGTAGAAGAAGATATTTACCTTTGCTCCTGTTGCCGGTCGCACACCAATTGATTCTTTCTGATTGATGTTTGCGCTTTTATACTCTTTTTCCTACCACACACCAATGCACAAACACACTTACATTACTTCGGTAGTAAGTACACCACAGCCGACGGCTGTTTTCACCACCGAGCTGCAGCCAGTTTTACAATATGAATGTTACTAATTACAATACTCGTATGCCTTCGTGGCTAATTACAATAATAACTAGAACTAAATCTTACGTCAACATAAATACTTATAACTACATGCGTATATAAGTAAATACATGAATTCATATTTTTGGTAAATGATTCTATAACTAAATAAATATGTGCGTGTATAGAAAGATGCATTGTAGAAAAATATATCAATTTAAATATAAATTCATTGTCTTAGTAAATACATTTAAAATAAAAGATAGGGATTGACCTGTGACTGTTGTCAGACAGTTCTCTGTGTGACCAAAAACGACTCCGGACTTTTGGTCGTTACAAGAGTTAAACATGAGCCTGAAATTGCTTAGTTCAGAAACATGCTAAATAAAAATTTGGCAACTTTTTGAAGTTTTGTAGTCGTTAAAGGTAAAGTCAAAATTTCTTTTAGGTAAAAGTACACGTCTTTAAATAGCATAAAACTTCCGCACCAGCTGTTATTACGGTAACTGTAACTGAAGAGTTCTATTCTGATCATCCCAACTTTAATTCTTACTATTATTGTATTGTGAGTGGAGTTTTGTTCGGGTGCATTTCCATTGGAACATAAATGAAAAGAACTGCCGGCAACTACAAAATGTATTAAGAATAGAAAGCTTATGATTAGTAGTATCATCACCAAGATTCCTCAAGAAATAACACCTACTACAGCAACAGCTTCAGATAGAAAAACCGCAGAAACATAGCCAAATCGTACCGACAGCACCAACACATATTATCCGATTGCAAAACTCTGAAAATAGGAACTACTCGTAAACCCAACAAATCGCAGCGCACTTCTATTGATGCTAAATGCAATGATGGAGAATATTATAGCCATTGCAAACTACATATGCATTAATGGAGTTTGGCACCCAATTCATGTGATAGCAATATAATTTAGGATGATATAATAAAAATCTGTGCTTGGCCTGAGAATGTTAAGGGTGTTACAACCATTAAATATTTGCGTCTGCAGATCCTTGTCATAGTGAGCTGAAGATTCCATATCTGGACTATTGTGGCTGCGTTATACTTTATGGCAGCCACGGGTCAATGTGATTAGACCAACATAGTTAATTAAATCGACAACAAAATCTAAGTAAGCTCCTACTACCGATAAGCGTTCAACTACTTTTATGAGACCCATCTATCCAACTGAAAAACCTATTTTAAAGCTATTTTAAAGTTACTGCAAGGTCGTTTCCTACTTTACGAATTGGGCTAGGTATCGTAAAGGCTTAGGGCGTTATATAACTGGTGATATTAATACTGATTTATGTATGCATATCCTATATAATATATCCATATATATATATATATACATATATGAATATATCCATGTAGTGGTTTAAAGAGCAAAGGTATTGAGGTCAGTTGGGCTTTAGCATGCTAGAATAAAACTCAGAGTAACAAATATAGTAGTCGATACGTTTTTGAAAATGCGAACTTGTATGGCGAACTAAACAAATAAAATTTCAATTTTTCTATTTATTTACGTGTCAACTGTTGATACTTTAATTATAAACAGTTGTGTCACAAAATTTTAAAAACAACTTTTTATTATATTATTCAATTATGTAAACTCTCCAATAAAATTGCGGGTAAAATAAAAATTTATAAAAATTCAAATTAATAATTTATAATTTTTATGTCACAAGCAAATCAATTTTAATTTATTACATATGGAATATTCTTAGATAAAACAAAAAAAATGTTTCAAATTTTTTAAAATAGAATTAAAAAGTATTTAAACGTAATTAAATTCTCATAGTCGATACATAAAATATAAAAAATTTTAACTTAAAGAGGGGTCAATGCTATTTTGATGCTTTTCTAGTACGCACTTTTCATAACCACGGAATGAGTATTTTGTGTGATTGCAATAACCTTCCCGTTTTATAAAATTTGTGATCGCGAAACTAAAGAGTTTAATCTTATTAAGTATTCATCTACTTTAATAAACAATTTTATTTGTATAAATTTTTAAATATTTTTTCCTTTTTAAACTTTTATGCGATCTAACATCTAAAATACTACACGATTTAAAGAACACAATGAAAAAATCGGGTATTTTCAAGTTCTAAAATCGAAACATAATATAAATAAAAGCATGCTAAGCGCATCTTAAGTAAATATTAAAACATAAACTTGATCACAATGTTTGCGTTAGAATTGCAAGGCCGCAAGTAATTATTAACCACTTTACGCAAAATATTATAAATTTGCTTTTGTATAAATTTTCCCAGAATAAATGTAATTA
The DNA here is from genome assembly GCA_030448955.1 of Trichopoda pennipes. Taxonomy (NCBI): domain Eukaryota; kingdom Metazoa; phylum Arthropoda; class Insecta; order Diptera; family Tachinidae; genus Trichopoda; species Trichopoda pennipes. The sequence goes on from JASKUP010000038.1 coordinate 1,816,327, forward strand.
CAGAAAGGAAACTTTAACGAATACATGCTGGATTTTTCTTTGACTTGCTATTTATATTTGCTCAATATATTTAAATAAATAAATAAAACTCTATCGAATCGTTTTCCACATAAACATGCAAACATTTTTTTTCATATGGTTTTTGTGAAAGCATAAAAACAATGTCGTTAAATTTCAATATCCTGCGAAAAAACTATTTAAAGATAAACAAAAAAGAAACGATAAGAAAATATCCTTTTGATGTTTTTCTTTTTATCACTTTTTTGACCCTTCTCTTATTTACTGAACAATAAAGCTTAAATTGGAAATTTATGTTAGTTGAGAATAAATAAGAAGCAAACAGAGATGTAGGTTAGATTGTTTTCTCTGATTCAATTGTTCTGATACGCTGTACTTGGTTACAAAACCAAAAAAAAAAAAAAGGTTTAACGACAGTAAAATGATAGTTGTGCTTATGGTCAAAGTAAGAAATTGAAAGTTGTTACTTCAATATTATTGAGATGTTTACTAATTGGAACACTGGATACTCTGCAGTACCCAAGCATCCTTTGGTCTATAGTGCTGAAGTGCATCTCTTTAAAGAAAGTACTTCAACTAAAAAAGTATTCAAATAAATACAAGAAGATTTTTGTTTTAATTTGTTAAAAAAGAGACATTCAAAAACATGATGGTATTAGAAATTTATTTCCTGAAGTACATTTTTTTTTAAACCAAAAATGTCTTTATTTAACAACATCTATTCTAGCTTTTGGTAGTTTTAGATACCAATATTTGTAAAATAACCTCTTGTTAACAGAAAAGGATACAAGTAAATAATTTTATTTCTTTGACGTGACCCTGTCTTGGTTTTGACGATGATTTTTATATATTTTTGTATCTTTATTTATGTCAAGTTAATCAGGCACTTGAAAACATACAATAACAAACTCAAAGAAAATCTTCAATTTAGTATTATCTCTATGGCTTAATGTCTTTTGAATTGTTTATTTTCATTTTCATCTAAATTCGTACGCGTTGCTTACTTTGGAATTCTTGCATATATAGTTTTATAACAATTTTATAATTCGGATATATCAGCTAATAATTGCTGCAGAAATTATCATAATTTAAATTTGTTTTCATCTCCGAAGTAGTATTTGTGGTTGAAGTTTTTTATAGACTCTCCAGTCAGCCTATAGCGGTCGATTTTTATCCGCTTATTTGGGTGTTTAACTGGTTTTAGTAGTTGCGGTGAACCCACATATCTTTAGTACTCTTAACCACTCACTTTCACTCTCGTTTCTTATCACACCTTTACTGTTCCATTCCATTAAAATCCATAAGAGTCAATAGTTTTTTATCTCTCTTCCAGCTAACTTATTGATCCTAAATTTTTTGGTTTAAACATCAACTTACTGAAAACATATTTATATGGAAAATATTCAATATGACATAAGTTTGTGGGCATGCATTTTTGAATTGTTATATTTTTCAATTAGAGATGAGCAATATTGCAATACCTATGATTTAATCATTGCAATTGTAACTCACTCGTCACTGATCTGAGTTTTAAATATAGAGGATACTTAAAATATTGTTATTTTATTAATAGTTTATTATTAAGCACTGGGTCTTATTTTATAAAAAATTTTAATATTTATTTTTTATTTTTTATATTATTTTTCAATATTTCGGCAAACCGTAAGTTGGCATCTTCAGAAAAAAAAATGTATAACTATATATTAAATTAATAAAAAAAATAATGATTAATTTAATATATTGTTTATACACTCTTATTTTCTTCCTGAAGATGCCAATGAAAGTTTTGGCGAAATATTGAAAAATAATATAAAAAATTAAGGTTAAAATTTTGAAAAAAAAACCTAGTGCTTAATAATAAACTACTAATAAAATATTAAAAAGGTCAAATAACTATAATTGTTTTAAAAAATGTTGTTTTATATTTACATTTCAAACAACCTGAAATATTATTTTACTCTCAGTTAAAAGTTTTATTGAAGCTATACGGGTTTTTCTTATGAACAAAAATATAGTTTGTCTATTATTTTGTTTTGTTGAGGGGACACCTTTTCTTTGCCGTTCATGTAACAAACATTTTAAGGAATGATGTTTAAAAAATCACATTTACTACTTAGCCTGATTTAATCTAAACTTCACACATTTATGCTACAGATATGGTTGAGTTTAAACTTGATCATTATTGTGCTTATGAAACCATCGCCGCGATGTTTCCAAGTTGTAAATTGCGCCTTCTTTATGTTTCAACTCTTCCCCAAAAAGCGTAGATAATTATAATGATATTTGAATTATTACTTCAATGGAAAATAAATAAATAAATAAATAATAATAAAAAAATTAATAACATATATAACATAAAAACATAAAATGTAAACATTGTAGAAATTCGAAAAATATTTGTTAGATATTAATTTAAGATATTAAAATTAAATTAGTTGATTATTCCCACTTGTCCAAATGGAATTTCCAAAAAGTCAAATCCTATTGCCACCAATATTTTGTTTTTAATTTGAGCTACAATGATAAGAATTTGAGTGCATTACGAATGTGAGGAAAACAACAATAAAAGTTAGTCAATTCGACATTAGGTGTTTTCCTTTGTAGCCATAGATATAAGAAAACTATTACAAGAAGCATGCGAATAACATATTTCTACACAACACTTTTGTTTTCTCGATTACTATAAACAACTTTCATAAATTTATATTTTTATAAATTTATTTATCAATAATTTTTCACATTTATTTACCTTATAGTAGTTTTAAAATTATATAAAAAGTTTTTTTTTTTTTTAAATTCAGTAAATAAAACAGGAAGCACACTTTTGCAAAAAATAATTCTTGAAATTTGAATCAATTTATTAAACTCGTTTTTAATTTCTATTTTTACTTCCCGTAACTTTTGCCTGTCAATAGTTTACAACAGCTCCGGAATATGAAACGGTAAATATTTTTTCAAATTTAGTTTTAATTCTTAATATTTTTGTTTTTTTTTTAACTTGTAAAAATAAAAATAAATATTTGTTAAAATGTATAAATAAATATTAAATATTCTGGATGTGCATGTAATGCAAATAACATTTTTTTTAATATAAATATTTGTTTTAATTTTTCATACGCTTATATTTTTGTATTTATTTATTTACTATAAATAAATCGAATTTTTATATCGTTGTTGTGTTAAGTGTTTGCGATTAAGGGAAATCACGAAAAATTTAAACAAAAATTGCTAAATGAAATTGTTTTAATAGTTTGAACAATTAAATACTAGTAACAAAATTATTTTTAACAATAATTAATATTGCATGCTTTCTTTGAGTGTGAATCAATTATTTTCAAATAATTTAATAATTTATATAATCTTTTTCAATTTTTTTACATCAATAAATATTTAAGTATTTCGCAAACCCTTTGCGAATCAGTCGATCTTTTTAGAAATGAGTTTTTAATACAAACATACTGACTATAAAATATGTATGTGTTGTTCTCCATACTGCATCACATTATTTCCTGTGGGGTATCCATAGGCCACCACAAACGCGTAAAAATTAATTTTTGATATTTAAGACGGAACTCTGGAGGTTCTAAAAACAGGACCAATTAAATACCGTTATGTCTACTATATTCCTCAATATTTTTACATTTTATTCGGCATAATGGCCGTCCTTATATTAGGTTCTTCGCAAATATTGCGCTAAGGAAAATATTTCTTTTTTTATGTAGATTTCAAGTGGCCTCGTTTTTTAAATTCGTTGCTTAAACTCTTGCTACTTTAAGAATTGTTTTAGAATTTTTTTATTTAAAAACATAACCCTCAACTTAACTCCATTAACATTCATTAGTAGTTTAATTAACAAATAATAAATTGCAAACATCTTGATTCAAAACATGTGAACCGTAACGTATGATTAATTATAATTTACTTTTCAAAATAGGTGATGTTGCACATACGCTGAGGAATATAATTGAAATTATATTAAATTAAGTTTATATGTTCGCCTGCCTAAGGCAGGGATGGCAAGCGAAATTTTCAAATTAAACTAAAACAAAAAAAAACAGTTATTTTAAGAATATCTTCAACTATCGATTCGCAAATTGCATATTTTTACGTACATACACATACAAATTAAATACAAATATTATAATTAATTACCTTTTTCCTTCTTTCGAAATAAAAGTTTACACGAAATTAATAAAACTTATTTATGCGATTAATTAAGATTATATTTTTTCATTATTTAAATCTCTTAGATTTTTATAATGCAAATAAAAATAAAGGAGATAAATTAATTAAATTGAATGATATATTTTGCTACCGGGAGTTGCAATGAAAGAGTTTTTAGTATTTTTTATTTAATTGAAAATTGACGTCAAGACCAATCTTTATATTTTAGGCTTCTGAGTTTTACTGGTACTTAAATATTGCGTTTTTCTTTAGGGAATTAAAATATAGGAGATTTAATTAACGAAAAACAAAAAACCAGTAATATAACAAAATAGTAACACAAAAGATTCAAACTGGCATCTCTGGCATAAAACCCTACATGTATTTATATATATGTATACATATGCCAGAGATGTCAATTTAAATTCTTGTGTTACTATTATATATATATATATATATATATATATATATATATATATATATATATATAATATATACATATTTTATATATTTATATGTATGTAATTTATGTTCCTAGTTGATACTGGTATTTTACTACAGAAATAATAGGTTCAAACCGATTGATAATAGCTCGGTCTTTAACAGCTCCCATCGTATTCAGCACTAGAAATGTTTTAAACATTATTTTAACTATAGATAGCATATAGTTATTTAAATATAAAATTTTTAAGTAGTTCAGTTGTCGATATTCGAAGATGATAATGAATATCATTCTGTTAATTTATTGCATGCTATATATTTTTTTCGTGCATGTTGACAGTAAAATTCGCAAAATTATTGCATAGAATTTCAAGTTAAAAATATTTAATAGAAAACCATACTCATTTAAATTAATAAAATTTCGGTTAACAAATACCACATTGGTATTGTACTCCAGTATACTCCCACATAAAGATGATGACTAGCTTCCGTTAAATGCTTAAAAAAAATAAATCAATATTTATATATATTCTTGCTGAAATAAAAATCAACTTCGAAATGGGCAGACGTTAATAGGGTCACCGACTTCGACATGAAAATTTAATGGAACAAATGCGTAGGCATAACTTTGAAAACATGTCAAATATTCAAATTTATTTTCGCTATGGAGCCATCCTTTCATTTCTAATTTTTCACTTAGCGGATATAGTTACGCGAATTCTACAAAATGTCTGTTCCGTATATAAGAATTTTAGAAACAAAGTCGTATTAGTTAAATAAAGCCACCTTAACGTATACGCTGCAGTTTTTAGTTGTAGTTCAATAAGTTTGTGTTATTGGAAATTAATGTTTTGCACACTTTTTGAATATTCAAAATTCATACACCTTATCTCCCTAAAATCATATACACAGTATTAATCGAGAAACATATACGAAATTTTATTTTATCATATTTAAGGTGATAAGTAATATCTCTGCATGTAATTTATATTTATAGCATTTTTCGGCTAAAACACAAATTTTCTTTGTAAAACCAATCGGCCTCAAATAAATGGGCACTTTATAAAAAGATTGTTGCAAAAAAAAAAAAAAATAAAAATTACAATTTTTGGAAACAAGTTTGAAGATTTTATATTTTAGTACAATATTGGTAAAATAACGAAATACATGATATATTTTGGGGCTTCCTTATCACAATCTAGTTAAATACTTTTCACTACGTACTTTGTTATCCTATTTTTAATCTATATTAGGTGTGATGCGCTTGTATTACAAAATCTCCATCCTTAAAACATCAGGAGATTTCGATTCCTTTAGACTTGTATAATGCAAGGCTACCTCATTTTATTATTGTATCTTGATTAGCAATGATTATAGCCTTTGTATTTTGCCGCATAACCCCAATCGTCGTAAGGTTATTGTCTTATCATCTGCGAAAGCATCGATAGCTTTCAAAGTATAACAAAGCAGAATTTCAAATAGACTAAAACGATTTGATCTCTGATATGCCACTGAATTTTTTTAAAACCTATCTACAACAATTCAAATAATTAATAATATATCGCAAGTTAAGTAGATAATGTGTTAATACTGACATCCAAAACAACAAATTTCTGCAGAAACTTAAAACTCTACCGAACGTGTTAGCAGTACCTAGAACCAGCTTGAACCAGCTTTTTAATTACACCAAAGTGGCCAACGAATTGTTTGAAATATTTAGATATTTATTAGAATGCTTTTTATTTTTTATTTAGTCTATGGATTCAAGATCCCTCCAGGCATTGTAAAAACAAACAATTATATTACATAAAACTTAAATTTAGCTATTTAAATATAAAATAAACCGACATTTAACAACATTCACATCCAAAGAAAAATCAATATGCTTATAAAATTTATTAAATTCAGTACAAATTCTTAAAAACGTGTCAGAGTAAGCATAATTTGATCTGAACACTTCATGAGTGGATTAAAGTAGCGCGAAGGACGAGATGGAGCTTGAAATGAAATATTACTAATCAAAAAATCTGAACAGACATTTCCTTTTATTCAGTTTAAAAGAAACGTGACATTTAACATTATTCTTCGGCTTTTTAGAGTTGGCAGCTTTTTTAGAGTAAGTCTACTAGCGTAATTATTGACCCATATTCCAGAATAGGTTTGACAAGAAAAGTATTAAGATGTTTTGTGACTTATAGGTCACTAAATTCCTTCGCCCAGCGTTTTATAAATCGAAGAATTGCACGCACTTTCTTAGTGGCTAATGAAATATGCTGTATGCTGTTTAGTCTAGCATCCAGTAAAATACTAAGATCTGAAACCACATTCAATTTCTTAAGTTCACAGCCGTTTAAAATATGCTGCACGTTCATATGACATCTTCGGAAGAAACACATGCAATGTTTAACTCCATAAAATTAATATTACGCCATGAATTAAATGCATCTAAATCCTTTTGCAGGAGAATATGATCAGCGTGACGATTATATATTCGAAATATCTTCATGTCGTCTGCATGCAATAGAACGTTGGAGTATTCAATGGCATTAGGTAGATCATTAATAAGCAATGTAAATAATAAAGGACCCAGATGACCACCCTGCAGCACACCAGATGAAACGATAATTTCCTTGGAAGTAAGCGTGTTAAAATGAACTTTTTGATTTCTGTTTGAAAAATATGAATTAATTCACATAAGTAAACTGGTTGCAAATCCCACAAGGGCAAGTTTCCTTATCAGAAGTTTTTGGTTCACCTTATGGAATGCCTTACTGAAGTCAATGTGAATAATATCAGTTTGTTTACGTTGAACAAACCCCCGATTGACTAGCGTTATTAAGTCCAAACGATTAGTACCGGTTAAACAATCTCTTCTAAAGCCATGCTGAGCAGGAACCAATATCGTCAATAACTGATGGGAAAGATGATCAGTAATAATTTTCTCAAAAAGTTTAGGTATAGCGCTGAGTTTAGCAATACGTCTCATTATTCGTACGACCAGATTTAAATAACGGAATAATAAAAGAATCTTTCCATATTTTAGGAAAATAACTAAATTTTAATGATAAGTTGAAGATTATTGTAAGAGGTTTTACCAGTACCAGAACACATTTGAAATACCATCCGGATCATGTTTATACGAAAATTTCAGCGATTTTTAACAGCTTAAAATTGTCAATTCATCAAAAAATGGAATTGATAGAGCCCGATATGGCACCGCTGATAGTTGATAATATTTTTTATCATAATAGGTGGTAGAAAAGAAATCTGCAAACAAATTACTTATTGTCAGCTTATCATCAGATTCAAAATTTTTATACTTCATAACAGAGGGAAATACCATTGATCTTTTTTTGGAGTTGACAAACTTGTAGAACGCTCTTGGATTCGATTTAAAATTGTTTCAAATTTTATTTACGTAAGAAGAGTAATACGATTGATTTATGGAATTATATTGAGCATCACTAACAGAATTCTTGGCGTAGTCAATAAATGAACCAGACTTTCTATACCTTTTGTATGACTTGTTCTTCCTATTTTTAGTTCTAATCAGATACTTAGTGTTCCATGGTAGAGCAGTAGATTTAAACTCGTAGCTTTTGTTGTTAAAACCTTTAATTATATTATCAATATCCTAGGTGGTGCTAATTTGTATAGAGTTTAAAAGCAGATTCAACCAGTTTGTATTATTTAAAAGTTCATTAACATTTGATAGTTCGTCTTTTTGGAACAAAACCGTTTCTCCTTAGAACAAATGTTTGGTGATATAACAGGACCCAGTGACATAGATATATTAATTTTGATTGTAGGATGGTAACCATCATCCGGAAAGGAAGTTGGATGAATTCGATTAAGAGTAATATTAGCACACTCATTAATAAAAAAAAAGTAAATCCAGCAATTTAAAATGTTCATTTAATTCGTGAAGATCCAAATCAAGTAAATCCTCTACGAAATGCATCAAATACGTAGTTGTCCTTAACGTTGGGGTAAAATAACCGTCATCAGCTGAAAAGTTTCATGATATCGAGGACATATTAAAGTCCTCTACCATAACTATATAATCATTCAGGCTTGCAGCATTAACAACATTTTTAAAAGCGTTAGTATGTTTCTGGTACACCGTTTTAGGTGAACATGGAGGAATATAAGAAGAAGCAACAAAGATTTTGTATGTTTTAATTTAATGGCAACACCAAGAAATTTAATATCGAAGCCAGATTCATTTATTAGAGCTTCGGATGAAAAAAATTGGAAACTGCAATTAGGCACCGCCTCCTCTGATATTACCACCACGATTTAGTCCGTAAATTTGGTAATTATCGCAGAATATTTGAGTGGTTAAAACAATATCAACCAGCCATGTTTCAGTAAAAATAATGATACTTTAGGTAAGGGCAAAACTTTGATTAAATCATGAAGACAATTTTGTATTTATTCCACGAACGTTTTTGAAATATCAGTAGAATTATTTAGTTTTTTGATATTATTGAAGTAGATACCGGTAGACGTACTGAAGTTCTCCGATTATCATTGTGAACATATTCTCGAACAAATGTAATGTACTAATAGGCAAAAAAGTGGGATCCACTATATCCTTAAATAAATCATCAGGTGCAATAATTTTAAAAGAAGTTATTGTTCTTCGTTGAGAGTATGTATGTTTATACACTGAAATGTTAAGAGTTATATGAAGTTTAGATTTGATATAAAATATAATATCCTCAGCTGTAGTGTCTGACGCTAACCTAGAAACAAAAATTTACCTACTAGGAGATATAACTCTTAGCGGCTTCGGTTCACTTTGATTAAAATTTGAATCAGCAACGGAAATTAGAGTTTGCGCATTTTTGCTATTGTTATCATCTTCAAGAACGTTTGGTAATGAATTTTTAGGTTTCGGCGAAATTTGAGACGTCACACATAATGTTGAATAAGGGTCCAATATATTTGCAAAAGTAACTGTAACCATAGGTGTAGCTGCACGTGCCCCATTACATTGAACTGGGGAAATACTCTTAGAATTTCGAATTTTTGAATAGTTGCACATCTTGTTGTTGGTTTTTTCCGCTTACGTGAGTCAGCTAGTTAGGAATTGAAAAGTTTGTCCAAATTTGGATAATTATCAAAAAGTTTACCAAAATTGGCAAATTTGTCATGCAGGACCAAAAATTCATTATTTATTCTTTGAAACTCAACCTTAGAGTTTTTAAAAATTTATAAAATTCAATATTTATGTTTCGGCAACACTTTGAATTATCAGCCAATGCATCCGCATCACGAGGTTTAAGGACACTGCACTTTATATGGTAAAGGTCCATGCATAACTAGCAAGTTAGCATCCGATCACTTCCAGTAATAACACAATTAGTAAATGAGCATGCCAATATAAATAAGGTTGTACAGGCAGGAAATCAGGCTATATTTGGCAATGTTCCATTTTAGACTCCAGCACATACACAAACCAAATCAATTGACAGTATTGCCAGTACAAAATAAAAACCAAGGATTAAAACAAAAGTTTATGGTTAAAAGAACGAAAGCGATTGCGCGCAGTTGTAGTTGTTGCAAACTAAAATCAATAAACTTTTTCACTTAAAATAACACTCCAGAAGCACAGAAATAAATAAAAATATTACAAATAAATTTTAAGCGAAACAAAAAAAAACTAAATAATAAACTAGTCTAAAATCAACAATGATAAACAAAATTCAAATCAACAATAAATATTAAGACTATGACATATATGCATACATATTTATTAGGCTTAAAAGATATCAAAGCGAAAAGGTGAAAATGAAAATAAAAAAGTTGGATTTGCATATCGGATTTGCATACTAAATAAAATATTCTTTAATTTTAAGAAAAAAAAATATGCAACATTGTTTATATGCTAAATTGCAAAGGCGACATTATGACTTAATAATATGTGTATAGGAAAACAAACCAAATGAATTGAGTGTATACAGGTCTAATCAAGAATAGAAATAATTTTACAAAAGAGAAAGAAGCAGAGGTATTAACATACGACATAAATTTCAACTAGATTTTACATAAAAAAACAAGTATAAGAATAATAGCAAGTTTAAAAACACAATATCGGTATAATCTATGTTAAGTAAAAACTCGAAAATTATACTGTGACAAAAACAATGTTTTTGTTATTTTGAAATGTTTTGCTGTGTTTGTGTAGACGTGTTTTTGAGTCTTGCTGCCGTCTATGCTATGTTGATTTTATGAAAATTCTCATTGAATCAGTTTGGCTTTGGATAAAAGACTCTTAGGTTTTCTATACAACATTGGATAAGAAAGTCTTTGGAAAATAATTTTTTTTTTTATGTAAAGAATATTTTGTAAAATTTTATAGTATATTTGTTAATTTTTTTAAAACTCTTTTGTAAAATTTTTTGGAAAATAAATTAACCTTTGAAATCTGAAATCTATACAATACTAGCGTGCCCGTGACTGCTTTGCAAGTCATTTGTGCGCCAAAAAAAATCAATCATTTAAGAAAATTTATCAAGAAGAACACAATTTTTTTTGTCGTTTCTGGGTTTTTTTTTAATAATTTTATCTTTTTCACAATTCAATTTTTTTGTGTGCTTATATAATACGTCTTATTCTATTGCAATGCCTTTACATATACGACATTCTTCGATTGGTTTTGGTTCGCGGTATAGACAAATAAAGCAGTTGGTTTATTAACGTGATACATATAATTGACCGTGCGAAAAACAGGGATCATTGCAAGAGCAACACGTATGGGGAACTGAAGCCATTTAAAATCAAACAGCAAATCTGGAGGAATCATAGGAACGCGTGGTATCATCACATCCTCGCCCTTATATTTTTCTTTTTAAAATTTTTGCTTCAATCACTTTTTCATGACTAAACGTGTCCCATTGCAAAGTCGTGGCTGGCAGATATTTCTAGACAAAATAATTGGAACACCAACTTTCACTTGTAGGCGGTGGGACGGCAGTCCAGTTAACTCAAGCGAATTTTAAAATTGGACTAAATAATTTACAATATCGTCTTGATTGGAAACAGAGTCAACCGATTTTTAGGTACAAATTTCCCCGAGAATGTCATTCAAAATTGTAACATTCATATCCGAAACATTTGCATTTTTCGCAACTAAGACACAGCTCTCCCCCAACCAATCATGGCTTCTAAAATTTTGTGCAATACCGGGAAATACGTTTGTGACTAATTCCTGTTTTGATTGTGCAAAGTGACAAAAATTATCTGAAAGCGTAATCATTTTTGTGGTGGGGTCAATTGGAATTGCGCCATTCCAAATATCTAACAACTGCTGTGAAAAACCTTCGGCTGATGGATCATTTTGGAATTAAACACGCAAATTACACACACACACACACACAAAATGCAACGGAATATGGAAACAAAGTTCTCTATTGGCTTGCACATCCACTTGCTATGAACATGAGCATATTTCGACTTGTATTGCCGTCGCATTCTGTGCAAGCACACACACACAGCAACATACAAACGAAAACACACATTTCATTTGATACAAAACATTGAGTCGAAGTTTGCAATGGAAAAAAAATTAAATTTTTTGGAAAATTTGTCTTGTTTCAAACAAGCACTGTGGACGCACTATTGTGTGTAAATGCAGGAAACAGTGGCACAATCCAGCGAACGACCATTGTGAAGGTACTGTGAAAATTTGGTGGAAATCCGACAGCGCATCTCGTCAAACACTGGCAACCAACGGACACCTATTTTGGGCTTAATTTTTATATATATAGATTGGGGTAAAATTCACTGATGAGCTACTTGAGCTGTAGTGAAATTGCAATATGAATATGCTCTCCCCCACAGTAATATATTTCAAATATTTGTATTTGTATTTTGGTTATGTTATTCAAGCATGATTAAGAAAGAACAAAGAATACTTGTTTTAAATTAAACAATTATTTTTGTTAAACACTTTTTAGCGATTCAAGCGAAAATGTTAAGTATCACTTATTGTTAATTAAAATTTTTTTAAAACCATAATTCGATTATAGTATAGCAATAATCTTGTGTTGGAACATCTTAATAATTAAACCAAAAATTGTTCTTCTTATATTATGGTTATTTAATCATCTTGATTCCTTGTAGTTTTCGTTAGTACATTGTATCTAATCTTAATCTGCTTAAAAATCCTTACTAATGATAACAAATAAACAAACGGAGTTGCAATAAGCCTTAATTAAAGCACAATAACATTAAAAATTATATAATGTTTAGTTCATGTTACAAAAATATCAATATTGTACGCTAATCCAGACAATGGTCGACAATTAAAATCTGTAGAATAAGATTGCCGGCTAATGCATTATTCTAAAAGCTTTGCCTTGTAATACATCGGATATGTAAAAGAAATGAAAGCCCCATACAAGGTAAAAAGGTTTATCTAAATTGTAATTTCACTTAAATCCTTCACTTAAAAACCTAACACCTTGAAAGTCAAAAAAAAAAAAAAAAACAAAAATTGCTGCTATATTTCGGTTGTATAATTTAGTTAGTTCACAAACATCCATACGATTCAAAGAATGTTTTGTGTATAATCATAATCGTATATGAACACGTACACTTTTTTTAGCATTCAAAAAGTTTAAAAGAATAATTTCATTGCTTCGCCACGTTTTAAGGAACTCTATTATTTTAATGACTGATATTTATATTAATGTAGTGTTGTAAAAGTTATATTTGCAATTTTTGTTTAACGACCTTCAGAATTTTCGAAGCCTTATTTTCATTTTGGTTGTTGTTTTCATACGGGTTGAATTTTTGTATGTCATTTTTATTATTTAGTTTGTTTTCTTAATTTAAGAACATGTTTTATTTGTTTTTTTTTTGCTGTTGCAATATGCCCTAATTATGCAATTGTTCAATTTAAGTTAAACGTTGCATAACCAAGGATAGTGCACAAATCAAAAATACTGCCTGATATAAAATAACAACAAAGTAACTAGCATGTTTTCTTCAGAAAATATCGATTTTCATTTCAAATTACACATATTTGAAAATGTGTTTGGTTACATTTTAAAAACATTTGTGAATCCTTTGGCCTCCCAATACCCTTATATAAGTCCACTTTTCTGTTTAAGCAATCCAAGGACAAAGGTAAAATAAAACCCCCTCCGGTTATTGTAAAAATAATTCCGCGTACGACAAAAACAGATTACTGAAAGTAGCATAAGTTTTCTACCGTACGAACCGAACGGGACTTAAGCTTCGTCATGTTGGATATAACTATTAGTGAAAACTTAACACCATCTATCTTTGAAATTTCTAAAGATGCGCAAGGAGAAAATTATTAGCTCTACATTTACTCAAATTTACAGTAAATGTCAAAACTATCATGTTGTTGGCGTTGCCACAATTGAAAAGCAAACTTCTTGTTGAAAACCCCATATTACCTATGATACATTGATCAGTTTTTCGGAAATTATCAACTGGAACCACATTTACTGGCTTAACAATATTGATGAACAGCTAACATTCTTCTGAATGTGATTTTTCTTATTCGACCAGTGCGTTTCATTTAACACAAAATTTATAGTTTTTAACCAATCCCTATACTGTACCGCGAAAATTAAATGCCTAATAAGGACACGTGATCGGGGATATTAATGCTAGAAAAGATTCAAAACAGATGATCTAAAAGCATTTTAAACAACTAAGCCTAGGGAAGTAACGAAACAAATTCAAGCGACAAATTGCATATATTTAAAAGGTTAAAGTTTTTAAAATTGTTTTTCGATAGATTTAATACAAAAAGAAAAGTTATATAAATTTATGTGATCATTAACTATGTTCAATTTTTAGCTTTTCTTTACAAATGCATAAGTTATATTTTCAAAATTACTGGTTCCTAGTAATAATATGACTTATTAAAGAAATCACCACACTTAGAGTGTTTGTTAACTAATGTGTACTTTAAAGCTGAAGTAAGTCTTTTTAACACATACGGCTGTTAATCTATATTTATTATAATATGAACGTAATCGTCCAAACATGAACAAAAATAAGCAATAATAACTAAAAAACATAAAGCTTCAAATTGACATTGTGTTTTGGTATGTTGCAACTACCAAGAATAATCAATTACCGAATGCTATGGCGGCTTATGCAAGTGGCATGTTTAACAAGAACAAATTTATTCCCAGTGAGAACAGGTGAATTGTAGCTAAATTCGCAGGGGTTTAACTTGTATAATTTCAATATTTTTCGATTATGGCAACACTAACAACATGATAGTTTGACATTTAGTTTTTTGACGTATTCATATTAGATGCATTGACAATTGTTACAATAAATTAAATTTCGCACGAAAATCGCATTAAAATAATTAAAATCCACTATGAAAATGTTGGTTCTGTTAAAATTAAATTTCGTAACATTCGTAATATTTTCGGACAACATAATCGTCCTTCTCAGATCGCTTTTAAGAATTTGGCCAATAAATTTGAGTCGTCAAGCTCCATACAAAATGTGCAAACACCAACGCGTATTCGATCGGATCGTTCAACTGAAAACATCGCATCCGTGTGCCACAGTGTTGAGGCGGATCCAAATTTTTCAACCACTTTGATATAAAGTGTGCATCCACGCCCTTTGGAAACCATATCATAACTCTATCTAACAGGCAATTCCCAGTGGCAATTTCGGGAGCATGGAGCAGGGCCGCCACCTCCACTCTTTGCTGAAGTGTTGGAGGCTACCAACTTCTGGTCCAGAATACATGACACAGCATTCTCAATGCATGGGGATCATTCACCAGGTGTTGTTAGTCAAAAGTGAGATGATCCTGGCCCTTTAATCATTTCATGAGGGCCTGCGAAATTACAACCACCACGATACTCCCCGAAGGGCCAACCTTAATCATCAGTCAGAGAACAGCACAAATTGAACTCTCGGGCTTAGTGATTCCCGTGGAAATAAAATGGAAATTCCTAGTTGGCTCCTGTTAGTCTTTGGGGGACTCGACACCCTTTTACCCCCAGATGACATATATCTTAATGGTGAGATTTCATTAAGACATATCAATATGCCCCGGCGTCGGGGGCTATCACGAGATGCTAACAACTCAATTTTGACCTATTATTGACAGCGTGGATATAACTTATATCTAGTTTTATATCTAGGATGGTGCCACATATCACATAATTTCCTAATCGCATAATCTCACGGCAATTAGCAGTTAAATTGCCCGCCAGATCATGCGATTTAACACCACTGGTTTATTTTTGGTGGGCTATGTTAAGAGCATATTCTATACGAAGCCAATCGAATCGATTTCATCTTAAAACTCAAAATCTATGAAGTGTTTAAAGAAGTAGGACCATCAGTTTGCCAAAAAATGATTAAAAACTTTGATAAAAGAATCGACATCTGTTAGCGTGGTCGGGGTGGACTTTTGCCAAATATTATCTTTCATTCATAGTTGCCGAACTTTTCTTTTCGTAATAAATAAACATTTTAATCATCTTAATCTAAATTTTTTGTTTTAGAAAATATACTTCTTGTTGAAAAATCCTTCACTTTTTAATGGTTTTACATTATAAAAGCCATTGCAAAATGTATACTTCATAATTTTAGAAGTCGTAATATCTATAGTATAAAAAAAATCGTTGACAGGATAGCATGGCGTAAGAAGAACCATTCTTACAGAAAAATGAAGAAAGTATAAATAATATTTTCATCCTAATGATGGTACAAGTTAAACTTAACCGTATTTGTTAATGAAGAAACAGAACACGCCTAATGTACTTACTTATACAATTTGACACCAAAAGTGCATTATAAAAGGAGACAAACTATTTTTTCTTAATCATTGATTTTAAGATACACTATCCCCGAACAATGTTAACAACGGTTAAAAAATAAAAACAACCGAAAAAATTTTTAATAGAAAATTTTTAAGGACGATATTGCTGTGACTTTATTTATGGAACTATTTATTTATAGAACATTTTTCGTCAAGTTCTAATATTGTTCTGTTTTATACGTTAGGAGACAAATTATTTTATTACTCTCATTTGTAAATAATACCTGTTTCCCGGAAGAAAAGTCCTTATTTCAGTACATTTTTAGAAATAATAAGCGCTGCTTTTTATTAGCACCTGTTTTAAGTGGCTTTTTTCTAGCGAATTGACCAAAATTGTTTTTTCTAAGAACAAAACGAACAGTTTCTGGGTTTGTTTTTTTTAAGAATTTTCTCTCTTTTGCTGCTTCCTTTAGTGGGTTTAATTATGAATGCGGGTAGTAGTTGTTGCTTATTATGTGAGAAGAATTAATTTTTATTCAGCTTTGGGTTTCGTATCTTTTATTTATATTAAAAACAGCTGTAAATATACTATTCGCTATATTTGCGATATCTCGGTTAGTTTTGTCCTCTTTGCAATTTTTTATCACTTCTCGTATCTATCGTAAATTTTGAACTCTACGTGACGCAATTTTAAATTTATCAACAAAAAATGACGTAGGTAGTCTTAACAAACTTTTTAAAAAGCAATTGTCCAAAAAGTTTTAATTGATTAAAGGAACAATTTGTCTATGAGATATTTTTTCAGTGCAGTCATACTTTCACTAATTAAATAAAGACTATGAAAGAAATCCGGGATTTTTACTTACTCTAAATAATCTATTCATTTTTGCTTTATAACTTTAGAATTAAATTTGCTTATCTGTTCCACTTTAACCTTGTTTCATTATAACTTTAGGTTCTTACAAAATGTTTGTACAAATAGAAATATTTGAGTTAGAAGAAAAACTTGCTGACAAATGTTTATATAATTATTCACAATTAATAATGAACCAAAGTCAAAACTGAATAATAATAATTCATTATCTTTTTGTTTATCTTTCTTATTGCTTAAAATAATATTATTTGTCCAAACGAAAATAAATAAATAATTAAAATTACTGAATATAAATTCTAAATAAGGAAAAATCAGGCACTTAGACATTAAAATTTGAAGCGTGTTTAAATAAAATAAAAACTTAAACATTTGTCAATTTTAACCAGAAAATGCATGTTTGTATGTATTCGTATTAATATATTTTATCATAATAATTTTGATTTATGCGTGTATCTAATTTAATATTCCTGTTCACAAAAGTCGCAGTGTAATTTGAATAAAACAATCAATTCTTGTCCTAATCTAAAGGCTTGTAATATATTGAATCAGTAAGAAAATACATATTAAGGGGTTTCCAACAAAAAGTTTATTTTCTAAAACAAAATTTTTATTATATTAAGAAGAGATAAGCTCGGCAATTATAAATGAAAAACTATATCTAACAAATGTCCACCACGAGCAAGCTGACAGATGTCGATTCTTTCACCAAAGTTTTTAATCACTTTTTGGCAAAAAGGGCAGCCCTATTTTGATAATCCTATCACAGATTTTGAGTACTAAGACTGAAATCGATTTGATTGGCTTCGTATAGACTCTGTCCTTAACATAGCCCCACAAAAAATAATCCAGTGGTGTTAAACCACGCGATTTGGCTGGCTATTTAACTGCTAATTGCCGTGATATTATTCGATCGTCAAAGTTAATTTGCAATAAATTGATCGTTTCATTGGCTGTGTGACATGTAGCACTGTCTTGTTGAAACCACATGTCAGTAATATTCACGTCGTCAATATTAGGTCAAAATTGAGTTTTTGGCATCTCCCAAAAGCCCCTCACACTCCCACCTCCCCCCCCCCCGGGACACATTATTGTCTTAATGGAACTTCACCATTAAGTCATGTGCAACCGGGGGTAAAAGAGAGTCAGTCCCCTAAACGCTAGCAAAAGCCAACTGGACAACCTCCACCTTATTTCCATGGTTCAGCTTTAGCTGTTCTCTGTCTGTTTATTGCGGTTGGCCCCTTGGAGAGTATCATGGTGGTTGTGGTTTCGCAGGCCCTCATTAAATGATTAAGGGGCCAGGATTATCTTACTTTTGACCAAAAACACATTGTGAATGATCCGGATCCAGTAAGCATGTCATGTGTTCTGAACCACGAGTCGGATAGTCCCCAACTGTTAAGCAAAAATTGGGGGCGGCGGTCCTGTATCGAGCTCCCGAAATTGCAGCTAGGAGTGACTATAGAATAGAAATATTCGACGGCTTTCTAGGGCGGGGTGACGCTACATATCATCCAAGTGGTTTGATCCACCATCAGATTATGACTCACACAGCTAAATACTGATGTAAATGCTATTACGCATCTCTCGACAGCGTGATCCATTGACCGTTATCGCATTTCAAGCGTCTACATGTGACACGTTGAACATGCAAAGACTTCTCAATAATCGCTCTAAGATTTTCAGAAGCCAAAATGCGGCAATTTTGCGTGTAGACACACCCTGACAAGCGAAATAAACTTCATCTGAAAAATTTTTTTTTTAGAAAAACCAGCCGGTTGTTTCTAAATGAATTGAGCGAATCGACGGCGATGTAAATGGTTGGTCGACTTCAATTTCTGCACCAATTGAACCTTGTAAGGCTTCAAAAAATCCAAAGCCTTGCGCAAAATTTACCATGTGATAGTTTTGGATAACCCCAATTGTTGACAACCTCGAGGAATTGAGAAATTTGGATTCACTGCTGCCATGTTTTCAATTTAACGATACGGTCGAACACTCGGGGATGTTCGCACATTTTATATCGAACCTGTCGACTCTAATTTAACGACCAAATGCTCAATAGCAATCCCAGAAGGACGATTACGTTGTCTGAAAATAGCACGAATTTTACGAAATGTAACTTTATCAGAATGAGATTTTCGTGCGAAATTAAATTCATTGTAACAATTTCCGATGCAACTACTACGAATACGTCAAAAAACTAAATATTAAATTATCATGTTGGTTTTACCACAATTGAAAAACAAACTTCTTGTGGAAAAATCCGATATATTAAATTATTTGTATATGTTTAAAAACAATCTAATTTTTTGTCTTCTTTAAGAACAGTATATAAGAGTTCAATAAAAATTAAGCCGAATTTACAACTTTTTTATATTTCTGTTTCTACACAAAATTTAAAAAAAAATGGGTTTTATCCAAAAAGTATTCACAAAAATATTTGCAGATAGAAACCAAAAAATTTAAGATTAAATAGAAAACTTTTCACAAGCATTTTCTGAAATACATTTATCAATACAGGAAAATTTCCAAACTCCGATATTTTTAGAAGTCTTAACGATTACGTACCTAAATTTTGCTTTTATGCAAAAAATATATTAGCAGGAATTTTGGCACCTTTGCCACTCACTTCAGCATATTTTGAGTGATAGTTTATGCTAGTTTCGTCTATTAATACAACTTTCTTCGAAATTGCCTTACCCTCTAATATATAACTAAAGGCTGGTTTCTGCAAGAAGTCAGTGATCAAATTTCTTAGAAAAATGTTTTCAATTTCTCCTCTTAACGTCCTTCCCGGCTGTTTGTTCGAAAAAGGCGAGCGCTTTCAATATGAATACATAATTATCAAGCCAAGTTCTAGTACATAATAGAACGGGGCTTGATAATGATGCATTCACATTCAAAGCGCTCGCCATTTGCGAACAAACAGCCAGAAAGGACGTTAAGAGGTGGAATTGAAAACATTAGTACATTCACCGACGGAACAAACGTAAACAATTTAGTACTTTAAGAAAAACTTTTGCAACAAATTGTCTCGGAATTTGATTTTCGAATTTATATTGGACAAATCTTTATTAATAACCCCGGCTGAATAAGAATTTATAATAAATAAAAAAAGTTTGTTTAACTTTGGAAGCTGTTATGTTTATCTAAATAAGAACTTGTTTTATCAGGTTTTACAAAAATTTAAGTTAGATTCTCAATTTTAATAATTCCGTTTGATTCAGTTTAATAATATTAAAAGCGGAGGTCTTCTGGTTGTTATTAATAAGATTATTAATCCTGTTTTTTGTTTTGTGTTGCTTTAGAAAATTACTTTTTTTTATTTTATTGCTGCTCTTAAATTTTTTATTTTTATTTAGTTTCTCTTTTTTGTTTTTAATTTTTTTTTTATATTGTTAATGTTTGTTCTTAGTTAGAAGCATTTGCCAAATCAACAATTTACTATAAAAACGATTTTAATATTTAATTGAATTTAATTTTTGTTTTCTTTTCTTGCAAAATTTCTTAAATATTTATTTGATTAGTGGTATCCACGTATGGTAAGTTATATCGATATAAATAAATTAAGTCAAAATCAAGTTTATTAACCATAAAAATAAATGTTTCAAAAATTTATCTGTTTTAAGTTGAAGTACATGGCTCTAACTTTAAAAAAGCAAACTTATTATCTTCCTTAAACAAAACTCCTAATATTGATTAATAGGGTATTAGTACATAGCACAAATTCTACTTGTGTTAACAATTTTATTTGGTATTACTTTGAAAGTAAATTAGATTTTTAACTACATAATTTTTATTTTTAACTAGAAAGATTTGATTTCTTTTCTATTTAAAATGTTACTGATTTAAATATCTTATTAACACTGTAATTATTAATTGTAAGCACAATAAAATTATAATCAAACCAATTAAAACCTAAATTAAATAGGTGTAAAAAACTTTCCTCTGTGAGAAATTTAGAAAGCTTCCCAAATTAAATTATTAATTTTTCATAATTTAAAGAAAGTATAAAGGTCTGTTTATAAAAAATGTTAGTTATATTTTATTTTTAATAATATCACCAAATTGTACATACTCTAGGTTGTCGCTGTGCTACTCATTAAAGATTTGTAAATCTGTTAGATTCTTTTAAGTCGGTCCAGCGATTAAGAAACCACAAATTAATTTTTATATAAGTAAGTTATTATCTCACTATGGAATATATATACTCTCACACTAAAGGAAAAAGCAAATTTTCATTTCCATGCCTATATTTCTTAAAACAATGTTTAGTGCCTGTCCACACTGTGGAACTATGTGGAGGGTAATTTTTGTTTATAATATTTCCGCTTAAAGTCATACAGCTCGTGAAATAGATCTATTACTATATCCCACCTTCTTAATTTTGCATTTTGCATTATATTTTGCATTTATATTTTCGTTGTATTAAACATTCATTATCCAATCTGGCCATTCTTCATTATGAATTCGAAACATCTTATTACAGCTTGTTTTGCATTACTAAGACATGATAACGCAAGATAAGATTTTAATTCAGATTACTAAAATTGTTTTGAAGATTCTGTCACGTCTTTATTTGTTATCCTTAATAGTGATGTCGCAATCTATCAACGTGACTATTTAGACTAAAGATGCAGATTAAAGAAGGTCAACTTAAGCTTTATTTAATATTTTGAAAACTATTAAATTTTTATAGTGGATTTCTAAAAAACGCTTTCCAGAAATTAAAAAATCGTTAATAATTTTAAAATAGTTATTAAAAATGCATTTATTTTTATGAGTATTAACGTATTTCATAAAGAAGTTAACCCTATGGAAATTTTTCTCTGTTATGTTGTTGAGTGCAAGCACTTAATTTAATCGTTTAAATAAAATGTTCGCAATTACATTTTTCTCTTACATTTTTCTTCAATTATTGGAAAGTAAAAGACTTTATTTCTATTTTATTGTTGAAAAGCCATGTACCAAAACGAAAGTAATTTGTAAGAATTTTATCCCATCTATTATTTCATTATAAATAATTAGAAACTGCTTTTTGGTTAAGTTTTCTTCTTACCTTTTATTATAATGTAAATGTTTATTAAAGTACAATTAATTTATTTTCTATTTAGTTACGAGTGGCTGCCCTAAATGAACCATATATTGGTGACTTGCAAGGCATACGCGGTGCTGACTTTGCTTGTTATCGTCAGGGTAGAAGAGCTGGTTTATTGGGAACATTTAAGGCATTCCTGTCATCGAGGTATGTTTTAATTTTAATATTTTATTTAATTATTTTATTAAGCTTCTCAAACAATATTCTTTTTTTTTGTGAAGTATTAAAGGCATTGAAAGAGCCACAAAAAGTTTGGTGTTAAATTAACAATTAAAAGGAAGCAAATTTAAATTAACAATATTGTCTTATAACAAATATAATGGCTGCAATGATAAGAGGGTGCAAAGCTTCGAAAATAAATTCAATATACCCTCCAATTCAATGGTACCCTCCAAATATCATATTCTTGAAATTATTTATTTATAAGAAAGTAAAACTTAATTAAGGTTACTTTAAAATTTATTACAAAATCATTATAACTTGGAAAGAAATCTGTGTGTTTTTAAACAGGTTTTAAATTTTTCATAAAACTTGTTCTTACGTTACGTACAGATAGAAAATTTATGACGAGCGCTATTCATATAATTAATTATTCATTGTGCCACCCGCAAAACGGATTAATATTGGCAAGATTTAGTAAACTAAAAAGACCTTTAAATAAAAGCGTTCGCAAGTAGAAATAAGAGTTTGTATTAAAAAGAAAAACTCAATTATATAATTTGTTATATTTTCTACTTGTTTGAACGTTTGACCTAAATATTAAATAACATACAAAGTGCATAAAAACAGATCTACTGTGACAAGAAGAAATAAATCTGTTAATTCGAGTTGGACTCGTACACAGAAGGCTCTATACCATAGATATGACACTATTTGGTTTTAAATGCTGCTTTATAAAATTGTTATAGGGGCTAAAATAATACATACTTTGAGTGAATTTAAAATAAACAACTGTCTAATACTAAAACCAACTAATAGGACATTCACTAACTGACGTTTACTTTCACTTCTATAGCGAATTAACAAAAAAGCACATGTATATAAAAATCACACAAATATTTAGATAGCCTTTATTTTTTTTTATTATTTACCTTTTGTACTTATTATTACAGATGCTTAAAGTTATTTTTATAGCGAACATATTTTTACATACTATATGTGATTATTGTAAAAGTATTCGAAAACTAAAATTATTTAGCTTTTTTAATTTTTAATGTTTTTATTTGTTCTAATATCGGTCGTTAAAATATTTAAACGTAAAGTGTCTGTCTATTGGGATCCTGAAGCCAGGCTTTGTACGTCCTAAACTTCATACAAAAATCCCCAGTGTGCGTAGCAGTCACGAGACTTTCTTTTTTCTATTTAGTATTGATATTTTTTAAATATCACATCACTTTCGAAACACCTTTTAATTTTTAATATTACTTTTTATATCGCCTATATCTATACTACTTCTTCTTTTTAAATTTTACCTATTACGGTTCCACAGATAGCGGGTTACAATATACAGGTGTACAAAACGAAGTTGTAGCGAAAAGAGTACGGGTACGTTGCAACACGTTACGGATAGAATTCTAATAACAAATTAAAAAACCACTGCAGATAGACATATGTCTGTATTTTGTGGCGCCTGAAGATTATTAGCTATGTTTCTTATTTAATCTATTTTGAACAAGCTGTTAACAAGCAAAAACCCTTAACATATGCCTCCTTGTCTCAGTTACTCTAATGAATCTAATTAAAGATGCTTTATTGAACAAATCTAAAATTAAGTCAAACAGCTCATCTTGAACATAAGTACATACGAGTACACTTATAACCTACACAAATATTCTGTGTTATTCATTAAATATTTTGTAAAATGAAAATGGCAATAAAATGCAATTAATAAATAAAAACAACTCAACATTTAAACTTTCTGATAGATGTGCAGCAAAGCAAAGTTAGGTAGCACTGAAAGTAATTTAATAGTTGATAATACATATGAATATTGAACGAAGAAGTATAATTTCAAATTTTATGATATTTCTTTTAATATTCTCTTCTTTAACTGCTTAGGAATCTACCAATGATTGAACTGTAGGGATCTTAATACCACAATTTTCGGAACTGAGTTATATTAAGGGATAAAATTAAAACTCAACACAGTTATCGAATTCTTTCTTGCAATAAAATGTTGTTAAGTGACATACAGCTTCTCATACAATTTAGTTGCTGCATATATATATATATATATATATATATATATATATATATATATTCTTGATATAGCGACCATTGACTTTTATTATGGAATTTTTTGAAGGCAAAAATTTATACTGACAATACCAATTACTACCAATACGGGGATCATCAGTTATGTTAGTGATATTTGTAAGAAATCCTCAATATTTCTATAGAGCAAGTTTTTATGCACTATGTCAAATTGTTTGCAAATCATTTATATATTTAATAATAGTTAATTTAAAAATCAGTTATGGCCAGAAATTATAAGCTTCAACTGTTTATATTTTCATTATTTTTTGTTTTAATTTTAAACTTTGAAATATTTAACTGATTGCTGTTTGTTCCTTTTCCGTTATTAATTAAAAGTCCTAAAATGTTCACTTTTATATTTTTCATCAAAAGCCTTGACTTAGTAAATAACATTAAAAAGTTTCTGCATCTATTAAGCGAAATAAACTTTGTTATGAAGGTTTTGTTTAAAAAAAAATTAATAAAACCAAGTAGAAGTGCTACATTAAGCAGTGCAGAATCTTGTTTTATAAATTTCTTTAGATAAACGTTTTAAGCTGAAACACTTTTTTTTATATAATAAAGAGATTGTATATATTTTGTTTTTGTAACGTTTTGATAGTTTCATCTTAAAGATGTCAACAGGTTTTCCGCGGCTATTCCAATGGTATTACATATCTAAACATCAGATGGAAAACAAACTAAGCAACATTTACTTCCTAAAAATAACTTTAAACTTCCATATTATGAAGGATTCCCCCCGGGGGCACATATATATGGTCTTAATAGAATTCCACTATCTAGACATAGTGCAACTGGGGAAAATGGGAGCCCAGTCCCCTGAAGGCAGCAGGGGTTCAACTGGAAACTCCACTTTATTTCCACGGGGATCAGTGTGCCCCAGAGTTCATTATTTATCTCTTTAGACATTTAATAGTTCTCTGGTTGATCATTGAGGTTGGCCCCTATATGGGAGTAACGTGGTGGTTGTGATTTCGCGCCCCCATAACAAACAGGTCACTTTTTAATGGTGGCCGGGTTCATTTCACCTTTAATAACACCTACGTGGTGAAATGTTCCCAGATCCAGTGAGCATGCTAGACACGTGTTCTGGACAGGAGTTGGAAAGTCTCCAACTCTTAAGCAAGGAGTGATGATTTGCAGCCCTGCTCTGGAATCATCGAAGTTGCAACTAGAAAGTTCTGTTGCATAGAATTATAGCTTCGGCTTCCTAGGACGAGCATGACGTTCCAAATTATGCAGTGGCTTGGTCCACCATTTGATTAAGGCTTAATGGCCAGGTGCGGATGTAAATCAAATCACATCAATATTAATTAAGGATTATAAAGTCATTTCTTTTTATTTCATTGATCTCCACTCTTAGATGCAGTATCTTCTAAAGTCCATCGAGTGTTATTGCATACTTTTTTTAATAAAGTGGGAAGGGTCATGTCAAATTGAATGCCCATGGAGTTGTATTGCCTCCAGTTGTATTTTTTCTTGCATTTCTAATCCAGGTAAATCGTAAAACTCTGAGAAAGGATTTTCACAAGGCTTCAGTATAACGCTTTGTGTGTCTTACTTTCACATGCTACCAATCAGCAACCCCTGTGATAACCTAATCCCTATCACTGCTTTTAATTTCTACCGTTTTCATTTTCACACAGTTTTAATATAAAAAGAGAAAATTTTTAATTTGTTTGATAGTTTCTTTTTTTTTTTAATTTTAAGTTTATTGATTGCAAGAACAAGCTTTTGGTAAAATTCATTTTTTTTGGTGAAAATTCGAAAGAAAGTTTTTAATAAATTTTGAATTTCTTGTTACAAAAACAATATTTTAACAGGTTTATGTTTTGCGGAAATTTGATGAAAATGGTAGCATTAATTTTTCGCTAAAACGACGCTCCTATTGTAGAAATTGCTAAAGGAATGACAATTCTATATACAGCCTTTTCACCTGTGTTAAAACATATAAAATAATATAAATTTTCCTACAAGATGGAAAAAATTGTTTGGCACTTACATAACCTCGTTTTCTTATGTTTATGCGTTTTTTTAATAAAATGCAAAATATTTTTGAAAGTTATTTTGTTTCATAATTGTACAATTTAATTGTTGTGTTGCTGAAATCAGCAACCATACAAATTTGAGGAAAAAGTAGCAAAATATATTTATGTAACTATTTAAGAATAACGTTAAGCACAAGGGCAAGTACAACAGGTGCCCATTATGATAATAGCAGAACCAAATTACTTACCACACAAAAGCCAGAGTAAAAGCAATAGAATGTACGAGGGTGGGTTAATAAGCCTGTAAACATATTTTGGTTATAAAAATATTACTGGGCCCACAAATGTACGGCTGTTAATATTAGGTTAGACATACACTAATTTCTTAAAGCAAATTATAAAAAATAAACGTCATGGCGCACTATGAAATTTATTGGTAAGATCTATTAAAAATAGCATACCGGCATGCGGTCAAAATGGATCTCCACTTTCGGGGTTAAGTGGCGGCACCAATTGCCCTGGCTGTCAGCACTTCAAAACTGGAAGATAATAAAAATGTACTCTTGAGTGTCGACCAGTTGACTCAAACACACTGGTAGCACGGCAAAACAGTTGCTCGCAGGGCTACGGTTCTGTTCTGATTATTCGTGACGCGTCTCTCAAAGTTACGCGGTGTTGTTTAAAATAAATTGCTTTTAAAAACCTCCGAAGAGATATTACAAATGGCAACATCCAATTACCGATATTACGCATGTAGCAGGAGAAGGAGTTGGATAGTCTCCGGCTTTCGAGCTAGGGTGTGTGGGCACGGGCCTGCTTGATGTACTTTTAAAAACTGCTACTAAGTCGTATATGCACCTAGGTGTATGTAGGTGGATACAATATAATTACCCATCATCAGATTAAAACCAAACAGTCATGTGATGACGCCTATCTACATCACATCTGTTTATGTCGATTGACTTAACTATAACTATAAAGACAAAAAAGGGCCACAAAACCAAATACTTATCAATGTAAATTTTAAGCATAAAGCTTGCAATAGTTGATAAAAACTCCTAAATTATATCACGAGTTACTTAAAGGTTTCTCGTTCAATCAAATTTTTTGTCGCTTTTAAGAAGTTACACCACTATTCAAACTTCCAAAGTAATAAACCAAGGTTAGTTCTATATAAGATGTAATATCTCTCCTGAATGTTACATTATTACAGTCAGACCTATTCCCAAAAATACTCACTATCATCCATATCTAAGCGAGAAAATCATCCCAGCTTATTTGATTTATTTATCTTATCCTCCATCAGATGAAAAAATTTTAATATCTATATTTATTGATCCAGTTGTAACTTAAATTTTTTTGCAATCCTGATATATCACTTTTGAGCGTCTCATTTCTAATGATTTATATTTACAGAATAATTAACTATTTAAAGCAGATTTACATAGAGAAATTTAAGGAAGCAAATATTTATCATAAAGAATACCTACCATCTTTAAAAGTTCTCTTTTATTTATTTATATTTTATTTGCTTAAAAAAATAACGTAAAAATAAAAAAAACTTTTCATAATGAGGAAGTTTATTAAAATTAAAGCGTTTACAAGACACAAAATTAAAACGTTTACTGCAACAGTAGTTATGAAAATAGAAGAAATAAAAATAAATAAAAATTTTGCAGTAAACTTAGCATACCCCACACACTCATGTTCTTAATTCAGAGATGGAAAGCTAGTATTATTGTTATTATTAAATTATTATTTTTTTTTATTATTTTAATTTATTTTTTTATAGAAAAGTTAAAAACTTATGATAAAGAGATTTAACTCATTTATTTAAAAATTTCCGAAAACATTGAATAAGTTTTAAAATGAATAAAAACAAACGCTTTCCTATTTTCAAATTTATTTTGAAAACATAAGTCAACATGCATATAATTTTTAAAGAACATATGAAGACTTATATAACAAAAAGTTTCCTGTTCTAAACTTTTGTTTAACTATTGATAAGAAAACAACTTGCTATTAAATTCTTCTAAACATCTGACTACAAACAATCAAACTAAATTTTCGAAGCTTAGAATTTGACAACACAAATTAAAATTTTAGAAAACTGTTATCATTAAAAAAAACTCAGTTGCCATTCCTGTAAAAAGTAATGGCGACTGCTATTTTTGTTTGCTTCTTTATTTAGTTTTTGGTAAAGATTACTTTTTGTTGTTGTCATTGTTTTTTTTTTTAACATGCGACCATTACAATTACAATTTGGGTCAAGTTAAGGCAGTAAATTTACTATATAAAAATAAAGCAGTGTTATCGTTTTTGTTCAGCATTTGTTGTTATTTGCACTAGTTATGGGATTGTATAGAATGTATATGCGTGTGTGTGTGTGTGAGTGATCCTTAAAGAACTTTGCCACATTTTGTTGAAAATTTTCACACGTACAAAGAATAAATGACAACAGTAACCTTGTTTTTTGAACATAATTTTTGAGTTGTGCATGTACACGCTTCAATTTTTTCGCAATAAAAGTGTGATTATTAAATATAAATGGATATATAAAAAATTTCATTATTAATAATTTTCCATATTTAAAAGAGCATACTATAAAAATCAGCGTTTGGGTATCGTCCCACAGTGGTTTGAAAGCGTTTTTTTGTTTGTTAATAATTCGGAACGCAATGAACCACTTAAGGTATCCTAAGAAATTTTTACAAATGCCAAGCAGAGGCATTTCTGAGTAAAGTTACAGACGATCGGCTCCATAGGATAAAGGGGAGTTTCTGGGTATGCCCCTAAAATTGGATACCTTGGACATAAAATTTTTCTAAAAGTTTATTTTATGCTTAAATTTTATATATAAAATATTTATAAAAAATGTGTGAGTTACCTCTTTAAGTTTGGGAGAAAATCAGGTCAGAAAATTTTTTTTTATTGCCTGACCGTAACTTCGGTGGTATACTTATTTATGTTCGCATTATTATTCTAAGATATTGGCTGTATTCTTGATCGAATTATACTTATTATCATTTGGATATCCTTAAGATATCAATAATGGCTCACGAGATATCAAATTATTTAAAAAAATAAATAAATGTTTTCAAACCACTAAGAAAACTAAAACAAAATTATAATGAGTTGAGAAGAATCTATCTGTTGGTGTGAAAGAAAAACTATACTCACAAAAAAAAACCCTTGCACTAAACTTACTATGGAAACCAATTTTTATTTATGGTCTATATTGAAAAATTCTACTTAGAATACCGGTATGCTTGTGAACGTTTTAGAAAAGATGCTTAGAATCAAATATTTAACAGATATTTATATTTATTAGCTTATCTGCTAGTATTTGCCAAACATACTTTCATAACCTTTGTAAGCTTTCCTTCTTTTTTTTTACGCTATATTATATACAGTTTGCAATAACCCGAAGTACACAATTAAGCCTTTCTAGATATATCCTGTAGTTGGGAAAACCTGAAAATAAATTTTTAGCTCAGCATTCCATGTTGTATGGTACCTATAAGCCTATAGTGTAGTGTAAACAGTTCTTACATGCTTCTATTGAACGATATTAGCCCTGTCGACGTTCTGCAGTAACGATAGAACTCCGCTTTGGCCCTAGGTATAGTTTTAGTCACCAAGCACATATCGGCAAATGTCCCCAAATGATGCAGCCAGCTTGGCGTTCTCAAGATAAATACGACCGCCATGTTCTTATATCTTGTAAAAAATGTTGAAAATATACTTCTGTTACCTAAAAAAATTATTTTTAACTTGTTCAACGAAAATCCAACTGTATAAAGTTATACAAGCGTATATACTGAATTCTGCTAACGAGCAGCAACTACGTCTAATACTTGAGACTAACAGCATAACAAAGTCGCTTAATTTTAATACAAAAAAAAAAACTAAAACATGGCTTCCTTACTCCTTACCGATCTTTGGCATGACATTTTTTGAGTACTTATAATATATTACTTTTTTTGAAATTATTGTGCACATAAGAAACAATTAATTTTTAACTTTAGTATGCTTTGCAAAATATAAAAAATCATCTAAAAATAACTTTATAAATCAGAATATTTATGTCATGTTAACTTGCATCTTTTACTTTTTTGGCAACGTGTTCGTGCATTAACAAATATTTGCAAATAATGAAATTGCACGTTTGGCACCGTTGAACACTTTACATGAAGTTCTAATATAACAGCTTGTTCTTAGCATAATAAGTTTTTTTACAAACGAGGATATTGCATACATCTCCTATGTTTACATGATGATCTGCATATGTATACAGCGCAGTCTTATTAACAAAAAGGAATGTGCACACGTTTGGCATTTGTGTGTTTATTGCCGAGCGTTTTAAACCTACTATAACCAAGTAATTTTTCTAAAATTAAAATCATGGTGTCATTAGATGTTGTGGTTGGGAGGATATCGACCAAATACTGTTTTGATAGCAGAAGCTGGGCCTGCTAAATAGTGGATAAAATAAGAATTATGAAATAGTTTGTTTTTTGAAAAGAATTATGTTACGTTAATTCACTATTCTAATAATCCAAGTGTTATTTTTAACTAAAATCTTATTGCTGCTTATTATATTTAAAAACTTTTTTGACCAAAAAATCAATAAAAATCAAAAATTCAAAACTAAATACCAATAAACAATAGTGACTATTTTTGCCCGCATATCCTCACACACATGCTTGATTACTTTTCCAGCATGTTTAATTATAGTTACAGATAAAAAAAGCAAATGGCAACTATTCATTTGTATTTACAATTAACTATACAGTCACTTACCAGAGCTATTTCCGCATGGGTACTTCTAGAGCATGTTTAAAAAAATTTTTGGTAACAATTATTTTTTATTACACTAGTTCTAGTTTTAATAATAATCATAAACATTTGTTATTATTCGTAAAGCAGGCTGAAAAATGTACCAATAAAATTTTGAAACATTCACAATATTTCGTAGCATTTACTTTGCTAGCTTTATGTTACAACTTTATTTTAAGAAGCAAAATTGTATGAAGTTGCAACTTGGACAAAATAAATATTTTTGTTTAAACGCCTAAAACTTCGTGTGGGTACGTAGCCACATCAATTAAAAGAATAAAAAATTTCTGACGTATTAATAGTAGATGCATTGGCAATTGTTACAATGAACACAACTTCGTACAAAATCGCATTAAAATCCATTATGAAAATGGTTGTTTTGTTAGAGTTACATTTCGTAAAATTCGTGACATTTTCAGGCAATATAATCGTTCTTCTGAACCGCTATTAAAAATTTTATCGACAGACTCGACACAAAATGTGCGAACACCAACACGTATTTAAGCGGGACGTTCAATTAAAACATAGCAGCGGGGAGCCACAGTGTTGAAGCAAATCCAAATTTGTCAATTTTTCGTCGTTCTCAATAATTGCGGTTATACAAAGCCACCACATGGCGAATTTGGCGTAAGGATTTGACCTTCAAAACCTTACAAGTTTCAACTGGTGCAGGAATTAGAGCCGGCCGACCATTCACATCGCCCTAACTCATTCAGTCATTGTTTCACACGAAGCCCATTTTCACTTGTTCAACCTTTGCAGGCTCAAGGTGTTGCTGTATAGTGCAATTACAATTAGTTCTTTAAACATACATATCTATTCTAATTAAAGTAACAAAACCAATAAAGTGTAGATTAGCTTATAACGAATCAGTTTAAAAACTTTCTTTTTATATCAAATCAAAGATTTTTCTTTTATATTCCCTAGTCACTACCACTTAGCAAAAGACACCTACACATAAACATACTTAAAATTTAAGTCGTTTAACATTTATCTCTTTTAATTAGTAACTTTTCTTTAGTAAATACTTTTAAGGAAAAACAACTATTTTGATATAAAAAATTTTTAACTATAAAGAAGTTATGCGTATCATGAAACAGAAGACGCAGAAAAGACTAAAGAAAAATAGGAAACTTGTTGTAGAGAAAATACGTGCAACGTTGATGTTAACGACTACGCTTATATACACAGTAAAAAAGCTTTTCTTATTTTTACTAAAATATGTTATTGAGCCAAATAAGTTAAATTACACAACACACACACCCACACACAAAAGCAATTATAGCACAAGAGATATAAGACTTGCTATCCTTTTAACTTATACGTTTAAGTTAAAAAGATTTTATATAATTATTTTTAATAACATCATGATGTTGTGCTTATTATTTATTATATTTTAGTTTGAAATCTTTAAGGTGCAAAAATAGTTAAAATACTTGTGTGGTAGTTAATTTAATTTTTAATTGATCTAGTAGCTTGTTTTATAAAGCTTTTTCCTAGTTAACGTTAAAATGCTAAATAAAGACACTGCAATGTAAAAATTTAATTTTTTCATTACCCAATTAAATAAGTATTAATTATTCGTTTTTGTTAAAGACACGCGTATATTATTCTTACACTTAAAACATGTGGGTAAATTGTAAAATAATAAGGCGTGCGTGGAGTTAACGTGAAAAAGTAAAATCTATCATACACTTACAAAATAGGATTCGAATTTTTTAATGATAATGATGATGATCTAGTTTAAAATTATACGTTCATTACATTACTTAATTGTTTTATACGAAAAACACAAACAGTAAACAACTTTAAAAAACAGAAATGCGAAATGAATGAATTTTAAATAAGTGGTATTTTGGCACAATATGAAATATAAATTTCGATTTCGCTACAGCAAAAATATTAGTCCCCCTTTCTTTAGCAACAATACAACCAAATCTCTCGATACAACCAAATCTCTTTTTTCGAAAGCGATCTTATAAAGCCATGAATTCTAAATTTTAACTTTGAATAAATTATTACCCGTCTTAAGATTACGTATATTGTAGATTCTAAATTAATTATACATTTTTGTGATGCATTTTTAAGAAGCAAATAATAAAAAAGATTACAAAAATCAAGTATGCAAATTTAAGCAAAAAAGCTGCTTTCATAAACATGCAATATAACACTAATAATATATTTATTCATAATTTAAAAAAATACTTAATAAAAGTAATATGAATTCAACATCATAATTTTCTAAGCTTAATATTTCAAACACGTCTTTTTTCTTGTTTTTCATTACAAATTGTGACAAACTTTTAATATTGCTTTCTGTCGAGTATCGGTTTAGAAAAAAACCAATTATTTCTTTTAATTATTACAGATTCATGCTTGAATTTTTCGCTCTTGAAGAAACGTATCGCTAAAATATCCTTTGATATCATGAGCCCTAAGAAAAAACTGTAGAAACTTTTATAACAAGTTGCTCTTTCAATACATACTTTAAAGAAAACCTTACGCAGACTGTCAGCCGCCTTCACTAGTCTAACTAGTTTCAAATTTCATTAGATATTATTGCTTATTTAGGTCAATCATCAAAAGGTTTTAACGCATGGTTTTTTTTTTTGTTATTAATTCGTTTTGTTTGAATTTTAGGTGATGACATCTGTTCTTTGTAAAATCTGTTCTAATAAGACGATATAATAAAACAATATTCGCTTCAAACTAATTAATAATATCAGTTATTAAAAGAGTTGAGTTTTTTTTTTGTTTTCTTTGAGTGATTTATAGTCTTTCGTTATTCCAAAACTAGATATTTTTAGATATCGTAACCTCATGTTGATGTTATAAACTACCCTTTGTTTTTGAAATTATTTTAAGCTTTGGACAGATTTTGTGAAATAATTTGGACTATTTTGCATTTATCTCTACCAAATTTCATTTTAGTAGCAGAGAAAAATATTCGTTAGAAGATTGACTCAGTTTCTACAAATTCCACAGTATATTTTCACATTGTCCATATAAAAAAGGTGGGTTTGATTAACTGGTGCAGAATCCTACTTCATTTCGAATCCATAATATTTGTCATTAAGAAGTGTTAAAGATAAAAGATGCTAGAAAAAACCATAGGTATCAGTGGAAGTCTCCTTAAAACATTTCTCTCTTCATAGGTTAGCTTGGTAGGAAGGTGTTGACTTCTATTTTTGTCTTCTTAGCGTTCACAAATCTTAAATATGTACAGCGATTAACAATGTGAGACATACTCAAACTCAAACGCTTTTTCATAACTATAAATGTCTCAAAACTCACAGATATACGATTCAATGAAAACGAGACAAAACTAATGGAAAAAGGATTGAAACATAATTTACCTTTTGACAGAATACAGAAGACGATTGAAACACAGATTGTAGATGCTGAGGCAACTATCGCTCAATTACCAACCGATCGCCAAGAACACATGAGACACAGAGTGGTCGACATACTCGAGAAAACGATAAAAGAAAACAATAAGACAAAAACGAATCCAAACGAGCAAAAAATTGCTAAACAGATAAGGGCAAAATTACGGGACAATGACCTAATAATTACAAAGGCTGACAAAGGAAATACGACAGTAATAATGCACAAAAAAGATTATATAGACAAAACACAACAATTTATACAGCAGACCAACTGCACTAAATTCAAGAATGACCCAACTGAGTCCTTCCAAAAGGAAATACGCAACCTATTAAAACGCTGCAAAACTTTTACTGACGGAAAGGTATACATGTACATGAACATGAATCCAGGACCACCGACGCTCAAAGCACAACCAAAAATACACAAGGAAAACATACCAATGAGACCCATTATAAACTATAGACCTGCACCGGCATACCACCCAGCTAAACACCTCACCAGCGTACTTAAGGAAAGGATAAATTTACAGAACACATATACTATACGTAATACACAAGACCTCGTTGATAAACTTAAAGACATAAAAATAACCGAAAACACGCGACTCGTTTCCTTTGATATCAAGGATCTATATACTTCGATACCAACACATTAGATATTCTACGCAACACACTAGACAATTTGTACGAAAGCCAATACGTCGCTGATATTATAGATATTACAAATTACCTGACGGACTCGGTATGGGAAACCCAACTTCCGCAATCTTCATGGAAATTTTCATGCAACATCTCGAGTCACTACACGTAAAAACACTCATGGAAAAACACAAAATAACTATTTACTATAGATACGTAGATGACATTATATGCATCCTCGAGCAAGATAACGGCGAACAAATTCTAGAAAGCTTAAACACAATTCATGATAAGATTACATACACAATGGAAAAAGAACAAGACAGAAATTTACATTATTTTGACATTACTATAACGCGAGGAACTGACTTTTTAACATTCGACATCTATAGAAAACCAACAACAACGGACACTACCATTCACAACACCTCAAACCACCCTACCCAACACAAACTAGCAGCGTTTAGACGTATGATACACAGGCTTGGGATAATTCCACTTACTCCAGATAAGTACAGGAGGGAACTCGACACAATCTACGCCATAGCTATGAATAACGGTTACAAAACCACTACCATCGATAAACTACTTAGACAATACAACACTAAGAACAGAAATAGAGAAGACAAGGAGACAGCCGATACAACACGACGGCACACCTTTACTTACACAGGACCAGAAATATACAGACTAACTAACCTTTTTCAAAAAGAAGGAATACTCACAGCATTAAAAAGTGGAAACACCCTCAGACACTATCTCAGAACAACGACAGAAACAACTGACAAATTTAATTCCAGCGGGGTATACAGACTTACCTGTACCTGCAAACAAACCTATATATGGCAAACTGGACGAACACTAAAAACAAGGTTTGCAGAACACATACGCTCATACAAACGGAAAAGAGAAGATTCAAACTTTGCATCACACCTTGACACTCACGGACACACACCAAGGGAAATAAATGAATGTATGACATTATTACATCCTAGCAAAAAAGGACGAAGACTAGACATTCTTGAAAATATGGAAATCTACAAAACAATAATCAGATGGTAGTTAAACCACTTAGTTGATTGGACACCAACTACGCCCTAGAAGGCCTTCAGATACGTATATCCTCCAGTCACTTCTAGTAGCAATTTAGAAAGTCCGGAGTAGGCCGTGCCCTCACTCCTTGCTGAGGAGTTGGAGACTTTCCGACTCCTGGTCCAGAACGCATGAAGCTCTTATTTATCAAGAACACGCCAGCATTCATACTCACTGGACCTGAACCATTCATTGTGTTAATTTGAATGGTCCGACCCACAAACTCTCACGAGGGTCCGAAACCACAACCACCACGATACTCCCATATAGGGGCCAACCTCAATAACCAGTCAGAGCACATTTTTTGTCTAAAGAGAGCAAATATTGTACTCTGGGGCAACTGATTTCCCGTGGAAATATGTGGATTGTCCAGGTGACTCCTACTAGCCTTTGAGGGGCCTGGGCTCCCTTTTACCCCGCAAGACACAAATCTAAATGGAATAGTAGGTTCCAAAAAGACTATAATGTGCCCCCGGGGGGAATACGAACCTAATAACAGAACTGCCTGAACGCCAACACTACTCACCAGTACAAACTAAACCGTGGCTTGAAAATGATGCATACGCATCGAAAGCGCTCGCCATCGAATACAAACCGGCCAGTTACGACGGGAAATGGCAATATTATTG
Source organism: Trichopoda pennipes (assembly GCA_030448955.1). Lineage (NCBI taxonomy): Eukaryota > Metazoa > Arthropoda > Insecta > Diptera > Tachinidae > Trichopoda > Trichopoda pennipes. Next base: position 1,853,542 of record JASKUP010000038.1, read on the forward strand.
TCTCAAATAAGGTTCCGTTCTTTTGGCAACCTTGACTAGTTAAAATTCTGTTATAATTACTATAACTGCAATTATCATTATCTCTCGCTAGAAAATAGCCTTTAACACAATATAGGACGCACAATACTCCAGTTGTAACCCAGAAAATATTTTGCTTGTCTATGTATGAGTAGTTTAACTTAGAGTAACATGAAAAAATTCAAGACTATCAGGTTTTCCTAGTTAAAAGATAATTACTTTTTACTTTACATGGGAGGTAGTACTACCACTGTTGGGATCCATCTAATGATTTTTCAAGCAGCAAGAAACTTACTTGTAAGAAATTTTAAAAATGTAATAGTTTTTAAGTTATACGATGAAAAATATACACTTTATATAGACTTTGAATGCATAATATTAAAAAAAATATTGACAATTTTACACAGTGGATAGAGAGAAACCAATAGCGAAAATTTCAGGAATTTTGTTCCACTCGTGAGAACAATTATAGCCCTCCAACAAACAAATAAATAAATACAAAACGGCTTTCACTTGCCTTATATTGTTGCAGGTAGGTAAAATATTGACAGCTAAAACTTTAACTGATTCATTATAATGATAGTAAATAAATCATCTTAGAAGATATTAAATTAGGCTTTCAATTTTAATTTACAAACATAAATTTAATTCTTTTGTAACACTTTGTATACTTTGACACCAAACTTTATGCTTTTTATTTTCGAAAAACGTATTTTTTTAAATTCACTTTTATAAATTTCATGTGCATTATTACTAAAATTTCTCTCTCTTATTTTAAACTCAAAATTGTATAATTAATTTTTTACAACATTTCATTATTGGCTGCAAACTTTTGTTGTGCGAGTGATAATGAAAAACTAAATTTAGCAAAAATATTCTAATAAGAGTTTAAAGTAAAAGTAAGCAAATATTTAAATAATGTACAAAATATGAAGATGATTAAAATAAACAACAAGAAAATACATACTGCAGAATATAATGTTGAAATTTTATTTCAAGATAAGGCACATTCTTTTTGTAGAACACTACCAAAAACACAAACAAAAAAAACTAACTAAAAGATTATACGCAAAATATATATTCGGTGGAGACAACAAAAAAATTCGTATGCATATGACACACAGTTCCACAGTTTCCAGAAAAATGTCCAAGATAAGGATTTTTAAAACCGTTTATTCTATGAAAAACAAAATTAAGCTTAAATTTGAAATTTCATAAATATGATGGCTTTTTTTGAAAATTTTATATGAAAGTAGCCTTCAATAAATATTAAAACTTTTGATTATAACTTTTTGCTGGAACTTACGAAAAGAGGCCTTTTTTAATTGTTTGTTTCCTTTATTTTTTTCTAAATATTTTGGCTTAGAAAAGATTTTTCTTTCTTTAACTATAAAACATAACGTATGTGTATACCTATTATCGCGATTTAGTATTATCAAAATCAGAGCAAGAATTAAATTTGCCATAAAATCGAAACAAGTTATTTTAAGACATCTTGAAATCATCCCACAAATTTGAAACTCAATCTTGATATTTTAATATAGTCCGTAACCTTAGACGTTAAGAAACAACAGAATTTTTTCCATATTTTTCTAAAATCTTCGCTATGCAATGTTGCCTCTAAAATAAAATGATCATCACATCAGACAACAAAATAGTTTAATAAGAAACAACAAATTTTAAATTCATAACGTAAAGAAAATTTGAACAAACGCAAAACTGAAATGTTTTAAAACTTATAATAAAAATTCAGCGCCTGGAGATACTTCTATTTTCCTCTAAGCGACTGAAGCATCTAGCCCAATCTAGCGGATACCTTAAGAACTATCAACGGTTAATAACTCTTCGATTTCTATAAAAGGCGATTGTTTATTCAACCAAACTTTAAAATGGAGTTAAATTGGTTTTGCTGTAAACGCGTCAATTATAACAAAAATTTGTAAAAAAAAAATGTTAAATAAATTTAAAAACAAATATCCAAAAACTTAAGTTGGTTTAATAGCTGCCCATCCAGTGAACAGCCAAATAAATATAAACTAAAAACTGACAAAATGTCTGTCTTTTTAAGCAATACTGTTGCTGCTTTTTTACCATTTGGCTACAAAATACAGTTTACTTCATCCAATAACTCATATTACGCTAACAAATGTTTGTAACGAAAGAATTTTGTGTTTGCAGCTGTTCTCTTAAAGGCGATTGTTATAGTTGTTGTAAAAAAGGTCAAAATAAATATAAAAAAATAATGAAAGATATAAACCAAAGAGGCGAGAATAGGACAGGGGTGGCGTTAGAAAAATAAATATTTGTTAAAGGAAAAATATGTAAAAGTACTCAAACATAACCGCCATTTTGCTTCCAGAGCATAAAAACAGGTGCTTAAATAAAAGAAAATATTATTTTAATTTGATCAGGACGTGATAAGGAGATTCTTAGCTTTCTTTGGTGGTCTGCTTTTGCCACGTACTTATTACATTAGAAAAGAAAAATAGCAAAGAAAAATTTATTTTAAATGGCATTTAAATAAATTCATCCATTGGTTGTTTCGTGTTATTTTTCTTTATCATAAAGCAATCTTAACGGTTCCAGTTTAAATAAGGTCTGTTTGCTTGTTTGTTTGTTTATTTTCTTTTATTTATTTTCGTTACAAATAAGTTCTTAAGCCCCAAAACTTTTTGTTTGTTTTTCTTGGCATTTTAATTTTAGGAAAATGTGTATATAATTTATTTTTTATTTTCAATGGTTGACTGCCTAAATACTAAGGACACCTTTTTAAAGATTTATGCTTTCGTTTCGTCTTTCTGGCAACAAGGTCAGCAGAGGTGTTTAGTTACATAATATAACAATAGCTTAGGAAAGTGTCATTTAGTTAAATTTACAATATGCAGACATTTAATTCAAACGAAAATATATTTCACTTTTCAACATTAAACTTGGTCTACTTATTGTTGGTTGTAAATAAAAAAGACCAAAAGAACATTTTTAAATTTTATGCTGTATTTAAAACTGTCAATTACTTTGAAAAAAAAACATACTTTCATGGAAATGTTGATCTGCATATAACGGCAGGGAAGCGCAGCTCATATTAGTTATAAAAATATATTTTCAAACAAAATAATTAAACCGCTGTGTAAAAAATTCACATAGAAACACAGGAACTAATAACGTGATGTCTTTCACATACAAATATTTTTAGGTATCAATGACTGTTTTATTTTTTTTTTTTTTTTTTTTTTTTGGATTTATGACACATACTGCCTTTTTATTCCCACTACATCAGACGTAAATTATCTATTTGAAGCCAGAATACTTTTAATGGTAGCCATGTCTAAATGAACATATAAATATAGTGCCAAATTGTAAGCTCTATCTGCTATTTTACCAAGTCTTGTGGTAAAGGTTCAAGCTCAGTTCTTTCCCCTACTCTATTCCTTTTTTTTAATTAATCTTCTTTGTCAAACTTTCAACCCTACATACTTCTTCTCAGATGACAGCACCATATGTTATTCGTATTAATTTAGCAATAGACCGAACCAATTAGAGGTGAGTTCCAAAATATGGAACATGAATAACACGCTCAATCACGATCTCGATTTTAATGCCCGCAAGATGCAATATTGCATGCTTATGCATAATGATGCTACATCTGTAACTATGGCTGATATAAATATTATGAAATCGAAAGCTCTTGATGTTTTTGAAATACAACTCTCATGTATGGGCCGGCGCTCCAAAGTCAATTTTGGAGTTGCTCGCCTGCGTACAGGAGAGGTCGAAGAGACTAATTGGATATTGCTATCTAACTCTGTTGATTCTCTAGTGCAACGATGCAATGTGGGATGTATTTCACTATTTTATCGTTACTACAATGATAAGTGCTCTTATGAAATTAGGCAACCTGTTCTCGCTACTCGCTATTTAACCTTACAACTGGCTGCAGAGCCACTTGTACTCCGATAATATGTATAAGATTTACCCGATAACCGACTCTTGATCTGTTAATTTGGCTTTTCTTTTGGCTAAGCTTTTCTGAAATAACAAAAAAAGCAACAGTGTATCCTATGGAACTTTTACATTGCCGCTGAATAAAAAGCCGTCTCTTGTTTGTTAAAGTTAATTCTTTATCTAGGCGATCCAACACTTCGAATACGACAATAATTATTAATAATATTCCAAAATCGAAATTTGTTTTATTGTCATACCTAAGAGGAAAACGCTCTCATATCAATATTTCTTTATAAAATATATTTCATTCTAACCAGCAATTACTACTATCACAGCTATAGCGCTTTTCTCGCGGTATAAGACTTTCAGTGATTTTTATTAAAAAGTAACATTTGGATCATGTAGTTTTTCTTTTGGAGACAAACTACAGAATTCCCAGGTAGTCAAATTAGTTTTCAATATCATGCCAACCTAAGCCGTTGTACAATCGAATTCTATATTTAATTATGCCATGTCTTAAAAATCACAAAAAAAAAATATCACGAAAAAAATCATCCGTTTTAGTTATTTGCTTGACAGTTTAAGAAATTTTGGGGACAAACAATAAATGTGGTGTTATTTAAATTGCCCATTACTTTAAAAGATGAATGTGTTTTTGTGAAATATGGCAATTTGATTTATTTTTATTTTTTCATAAACAAACAAACAAAAGTTCTTTTTTATTTTAAAAACATTTTTTTTTATATTCAACTAAATTTTCACATAAATGATTTATTTATATGAAAAAACACTAAATAATTTTAATAGCACAGGCTTTTGTGTGTCGTTCTTAATGTGAGTGTTTGTATGTAAGCTAACAAAGCTTTTGATAATTTATTTGCTAATTGTAATTTAAAATTAAATTGCTCTCAATATGGTTTATAAATTTGAAGATTTATTTACTTTGCGCTTCAGATATTTTGTAAACAAATAACTGCAATAAATAATTTGAGAAAAAAAAAAAAATTAATTTGTTTCACCTTGATGACATATTTCTGAAATAATTGATTATAATTATTTAAAAATTTAAATGCGATTACGATTTGGTATATTTGAAAATTGTTATTTTTCCAATGAACTGACGTTTAATAATTTACAAGTTTGTTATTAAATATTTACAAGTTTGTTATTAAGTATTTGGAAAACTTTCGTAAAACTGCTGTCTTGAAAAAAAGGTAAAAAGAAGTTTTAAATTTAAACCTTTCAATTTCAATAGACTTAAATATTTATAAACTTCTTATAGCCGATAGTCCTAAATATTGGTGTTTTTATTTTTAAAATTAATTATAATTTTAATTATAATAGATGATAAAATAAATAAATACAAAATTCTTGTAATCTAACGTTTGTTATATAAAAAAAAACAAACTGTTATTTCTTTTCAATAGGGTTGCCTCTAAGTATAATAATACTGTGAATATTTGACGTGCCTCCCTTTGTTATATCAAAAATATGTAACATCTTCTGTAAAATTTATCGATAATTTACATGTAATAGGAACTTTTTAAGTTGACAGTTTCCAGAAAACTGGAAGGAAACCAAAGTTAGCCCAGTTGAAAAAGTGAAGGGGACAAGAAAATATAAAGAATATCGCCCCATAAATATGCTGAAGACATGTGAGAAAACATTAGAAAACATAGTAAAATAACGGTTCGAAAAATATATGGAGGATAAAAAATTTTCTCAAAATACTAATCAGGTTTTACAAAAAAAATTTTATGTGAAATGGCTGCTAATTTTGTTATAAATCATTAGAAAAATATTGAGAAAATATTTTTATACTTTTAAAGAGCATTTGAAACTACTGACAGAAAAATAATAATTCGTAATGTGTACATGTATGGTATCAACGGAGTAGAGCTCGAAAATATAGAAGGCAGATTACTAAGGTTAACTGAACATAATCTGATACAATAAGTAATCGTTAATCGGACTTTCGCAAGGTTCAATATTAGGTTCCCTACTGTTTATCATATACATTATTCTGGCTAAATATGAAGTTGTGTTCTATCCGAACGATACACTCATATACACAGAAGGATCCTCAGATGTAGAACGTTAGGACAACATAACACGTGATAAAAACAATGTTAACACATGATTAAAAATTAGAAAATTTAAATTAAATAAGAAAAAGGCTAAAATGCTAGAGATAACGTTTAAAATTAATGATAAAGTTATAGAAAAAGTTGGAAGTATAAAATATCTAGGATTTGCAATACAGAGAGAAATAAATTTCAAGGATCACATGAAATTATTTGATATTTAAAAGAAAATATGTGTGTTAAAAGGAAAAAAAGGGAAGAAGGAAGGAATTTATTATGAACATTATAATTTTTGATGAATAAATGTATTGTAGAGTATTATAAGTACTACTCAATAAACAAATACAACAAAAAAATCAAGAGTATAACTTTAACTATTAACATTTACGATTCCAGAAATATAAGGCTGCAGCTGACGGACAGATGAAAACACGACACACATTGTATTGTTACATATTTACACTTTATGTACCGAAGCCCCAAAAATAAGATTTATGATGGCTACTTACTTTTTAATCATGCATTTAGCGAGTCTAAGAGCAGTTTTCAAAATTTTTTAAGTTTGACATTTTTATATCAGGTGTTTTTTATAGAGGTATGGAACTTTAAGTTCCATACTGGGTCATTGTTTGGTGTGCTTTATGGTTTGACAGAATCATTTCTTAAAGGACATGCTGCTAAGAATTTACAATCAGTGGTGATCGCTATAGCGCCTAACTGACTTTTTCTTTCATCAATTGAACAATCATGATGTGCAACAGCTAAGGTTGTAACAAAACGACGCAACATATCACACAGCTGGTTCCACAATTGATTTATTAAATAAAACACATGGTTTCACGTTTCGAAGCCGAGAATTGATCGTCTACGTCTATAAGCCAAAAACGATTAACCGTATAACAGCCGAGGCGGTCATATGTCAAAAGTCATATTTAAATTTTAATGCTAAATTTATGTCTTAAAAAATTAATCCTTGTTTTATTCAACTTCAAAGTTCTACGTCTATAACAACACGTTTTATTAAAGTGTTTATTGATACTTAAAGTAGTTTGATGGGCAAACATCAATTTGATGAACTGGCCACAATGAGATAATTTATTTATTTGTTATCTTTTATAATTAAATTATTTTTTTGTTGTTGTTGTAGTTTTTGAAATGCTATTGGAGTTTGAATTAATTCGTGCGGTTTGCAAAGAGATGGCGTAACTTGATTATTATTCCATCGTTCCAATAGTCCAAACATGCATTGGAAAGCTACTGTTATTGTGCGTATTTTTCAGTATATGTTATTCATTTGAAGCGTAAACAACAATAATTTTTTTTTACTCAAATATTCCGAATTTTGTGCCTGAAAAAGTGTTTTTGCGGGGAGTTCTTCTTCACTACTTTAATATGAAGATAGTCATCGTACTTTGGTGGAAGTTTATGGTAAAAATGCTCTAGCTGAGCGAACGTGCCAAAAGTGGTTTGCACGATTCAAAAGTAGTGATTTTGGCTTGGAAGACGAAGAACGTCCCGGGCAGCCGAAAAAATTTGAAGATGCAGAATTGGAGGCCATACTTGATGAAGATCCATGCCAAACGCAAGAAGAACTTGCAGACGCATTGGGAGTTGACCATTAAACAGTTTCCAAACGTTTAAAAGTCATGGGAATGATTTCAAAGCAAGGAAATTGGGTACCATACGAATTGAAGCCAAGAGACGTTGAGAGGCGATTTTTGACATGCGAATTGTTGCTCGCACGGCAGAAAAGAAAAGGTTTTTTGCATCGCATTGTCACTGGCGATGAAAAGTGGATTCATTACGATAATCCCAAGCGCAAAAAATCATATGGATATCCTGGTCACGCATCTACATCGACCGCAAAGCCAAATATTCATGGCAAGAAACTGATGCTGTGTATATGGTGGGACCAGCTTGGTGTGCTCTACTGGGAGCTGTTAAAACCGAATGAAACGATCACAGGGGATGTCTATCGACGTCAATTGATGCGTTTGAAAGAAGCAATGCAGAAAGAACGGCTGATTTTCCTCGAAAGGCATGACAAAATTATTCTTCAGCATGACAACGCTCGGCCACATGTTGCTTCGGTGTTCAAAAAATACTTGGAAGGGCAGAATTGGGAAGTCTTACCCCACCCGCCGTATTCACCAGACATTGCTCCTTCCGACTACCACTTGTTTCGGGCGATGACTCATGGCCTGGCTGAGCAGCACTTCACTTCTTATGAGGAATGCAAAAAATGGGTGAATTCTTGGATCGCCTCAAAACACCCCGGGTTCTTTGGACGTGGAATCCGTTTGTTGCCAGAAAGATGGGCGAAGGTTGTAGCAAGTATTGTTCCAATTTTCCACAATAAAGCTTCAAACTTTAAAAAAAAAACCGCACGAATTAATTCAAACAGTAATAATTTAAATTGATTGCAACTAAAAAGTCAGTGACCATCACTCAAGCATTAGAGTTAGATTCTGCAACGCACGCATTCTTTCTTAAAATTCGTTTGATAGTTCTTATGCAAAAACCATGAATTTAATTTAAACATTTCAGCTCACAATAAACTAAACTACTCGTCACATTGGTTACAACCTGAAATGTAAAGAGAGTTTCCCATGATTGAATAGTTAACATAACAAAGAAAGCAGCATGAAAATTATTACTATTGTGTTAAAAGATAGCAGCACCAGAGGTCACATAAAATTTGAAAACAAATCTTACTGCTACCGATTGCAGATGAAACAAAATGCTTTCTTGACAAAAAAAATAACGAGCGTCTTCCTTTGATGGTATCTTTTTGAAGGTGGCACAAAAATAAATTGCTCGAAATTGCTGTCTTTTCCATGTTTAACTTTTTCCTTTCTGCTCTTATTTCGCTTTTATAAATTGCTGTGTCGTTTGACAATGTCCTGATTGATGGCGGCGGGATGGCATTTCTTAATGTGATTTTCATTGTTTTAAATTGTATGGTAAACAAATCTTGTTAAGAAGCATTGTGATGGTTAAACATGTTATTGTTTGCTTTCAGAAATATTTTGATTGCTCCAATGGCACACCTAAAATAAAGTTACTTTAAATTAAAGTACATTTTATGACGTGGCTTAAAATAAAGTTAATATGCATTTTTAGTTGTTGTATACACAAGAAGTTTTCGAGAAAGTACCGAAAAGTTTTTCTTTCAATTGGCTAAAATTTTTTTAGCGAAATTTTTAAATAAGCAGATAATCTAACAATAAATTATTTTTGAGGGTCAACATATAGATTCCAGATGTGTAAAGGAATTGTTTCCTATTTAATTGGACAATTAAATAGGACAATTATTTTCTAATTTGTAAATCGATATGAAGTTCTCTTAAAGTATTTTCTTCTTCTTTATTTAAAAATAAAATTAAAGGGTCTTCAAGTTTTGAAACAATTACTCAATTACATCATTTCTTTCGGTGTAAACCATCAGAGCTGGCTGTTTGTTCTAAATTTTTCAACATATTTAAGAATAATGATGACATCCCATTTGCTTTTAAATATAGTGGCGTATTGATTATGTTAAATCGCATTGAATTGAAGAAGCTTTTGCAGTGTTTTTCAATTTAATCTATTACAATAAAAATTGAGCTGTCCACTAACAATAGAGTGGCCATAATCTATCTATCTTGTATCTATTTGAACTTAACCTTAATCAAACATCCTACATATACCGGTAGAAAGTGGTTCTTTTAAGGTAACAAAGCATCAATGCAAAGGTATGTCCTTGCTCTGGCGATAAACTAAAAATTTTGAACAGTACTACTACATCCTCAAATTAAGTTCTCTGTGACAATTTTATTAAAATCTAAATTAACTTTAAGATTAGAATCCAACAAGCAGCTCTAATTTTTTCTAACACCTAATTTCTTAAGTTGAGAAAGTCTGTGCTTTGTGTAAAAAATTAAAAATAAAATAATGGAAAAGCATTTATTAAATTGTAAATGTAAAAGTTATATTCATATGAACCTTGCTTTTGTAACTGAGTGTAAAAGATTTATAATTTTCGTTAAAGAAATTCCTTTGTTACTAAAAACAAACGAAAGATAAAAAAAAATAGCAAAAATTTTCCAAGGCGAATTTTTGCTTTCTCACAAAATTTTACACTATAAGTAAATATATAATTTTTATTTAAAACATAATTTGATATATACAAAAATATAAACTTGACATATACAAACTGGCTACGCTGACTAATAATTATAAAATATTATCCTTTATTAGCATTAACTTAAAACTATCAAAATTCTCTTCAACTAATTCTATAAAATGGTATAATTTTATACGTATACTTCTCTACTGTCAATTTTTTAAATGCTATTTTTTAATGTCATCTTTTGTATTGGTAACAGTTTAATGTCAAAAATATTTTTGATTTGGTCGCTTCTTAGCACACAAACCAGTTATACAAAGATTTTAATTTTCTTACTTCAATTGAAACTACTCTTTGCAAAGTTACATTAAGCAAAAATATTTAATTCAGGGTACGTTTGTATGATTTTATTTCCATTGAAATACCACAGGCCACATACATATAATAAATCTCAACATAAATTACCTATTAACTTTAACAACAAGTTCAACAACAACAAAAAAACCCTTACTTTTCCAATATTTTTTCACTTTTCTATTTTTGTTTTATTCTTTTTCAGAGTACAAAATCTTGATTCTATTGTACGTGTAGCAGACCGCGATCTACCGGTGGTAAATACTAGAGGTGATGTTCTATTCAACTCATGGAAGGGCATATTTAATGGACAAGGTGGTTTCTTTTCACAAGCACCACGCATTTATAGTTTCAGTGGCAAGAGTGTTTTAACGGATCCATTGTGGTAAGTCAAACAATATTACAACAAAAATAATATAAATCCCCAAATGATTTAAAGTTTTCACTTAAGTACAAATATCCCTTTGGCATCTTAATTTCCCAAAATATTTTGTAAACTCTCATTCACGTATAAATTTGATTTTCATTATATAACTATTATTTGCTGCTACGAGTAGTAAAAGTAGCATTCAGGATTATTACTATGGCTAACAAAAGTACACAAGCAAAACCTGAATACAAAACTGATGTTAGGTCTAGTCCCATACCGCATGTTTTTTACCACAATATTTTTCATTTCTAAAATTGAGCAAAATATACTAAAAGCTATTTTTTGTTGCTTTTTAATTTATCGTTTCACTTTTATTATTATTTTATTTTTGAAAATTTCTTGCTTTCTTACTTTGGAATGTTGTTATTTCAAATTAAGGAATGTAATTATTTTCCACAGCATCAGCAGCACAGCATTAAGAATCAAAACATTTACAACAATACAATATAATAAATAATTAAAAGATTTCCTTTCAATATTATTATATAGAGTCGTTATATAAACAATGGTATTGCTTGTCGTATTCATTATTGAGACAAAAGTCAAATATTTATGTTTTAATGTGTTAAAAGCTAATATATTTTTGTTTTCTTTATTTAATATAAAGCAAATTTTTTAAGCGAAAACAAATCTCATTTTTATTTAAATTTATTATAACCAGAGCAGCGTTTTACTTATTTCCTAATTGCTTTGGAGAAAATGTTTAAAAATTGGCATTTCAGTAAATGCCAATAAATTAAGTTGTGAGTACTGAAAATTTTATGTAATTTAACGCTTATCTCTATCGTAAGCACATTAAATTCCTTTCGATTTAATTATATGTATGCGTGCTAAGTGTTAGGGAAATATTTTATATATTTTGAATACTTTAAGAAAATAGCAACACTTGTTCAGAATTTCTTTTTTCGTAAATGTTGCAGAGAACCAATCAATAATTTTTTGTAAACAGGACTTGCTTTAACTATTACAGAGAACTTGTATTCGGGTTTTTAACTGTTTCTAGTTTTTGAGAAATTTATTCAGAGTTTACTAAACATTTATATTTATTTATTTATACGACAACCAATACATCACCAACATTTTAGATATTGCAAAAACGAAAACAATACAGAACTACTTTAGAATAAATAGTCACTTTTTTTAAATTACCTTACGTACTATGCAGCTATCTTAATGGAAATTTTCATGCAACATCTCGAATTACTACACATAAAGGCACTAATGAAAAAACAAAAATAACTCATTATTATAGATACCTAGATGACATGATCTGCATCCTCGAATAAAACAAGGCCGAACAATTTCTAACAAACTTAAAAACAATCCATAATAACATTACATCGCATTACAATGGAAAAAGAAGAGTAAGACAGAAATCTGCATTATCTTAACATTACAAGAACGAAAGAAATTGACTATTGAAATTTATAGAAGACCAACTATGACGGACACTACCAAGTCGCATTTATCCTCTTACTTCAGATAAGTACAACATAGAACTCGACACAATAGCTAAAAACACACTACTATCGATAAACTTCTTAGACAATTCAACAATAAAAACAGCAATAAAGAACACAAAGAGACAGCCGATACAACACGACGGCACACTTTTACTTACACAGGACCAGCCATATACAGATTAACACACAGCATTAAAAACCAGTCACATTCTGAGGCATAAGCTCAGGACATCGACAGAAACAACTGATAAAGTTAGTTCCAGTGGGGTATACAGACTTACTTGTACCTGCCAACATACTGGACAAACTGGACGAACACTAAAAACAAGATTTACAGAACACATACACTCACACAAGCTTGTTGAAAAAGCCTTTACATTTATGCAAAAGAGCATTTCACTGCATGTTAAATAATTGCAATTTCTTCGAAATAGGGAATTTTTAGTAAAATTTGATTTAAATTTTATGAAGTAGAAAATAGCTTGTGGATTTTTAATATTTAGTTATATTTTTTAGGCAGGGTATTTTTGTTGATTACAAAAAAAATTATTTTCAATGGTGTTTTCTAAAAATATATTTTGATAAATAGTTGGTAACAAATTTTCCATAAAATTTTTATTTTAAAAAATAAATATTTGTTTTTACCTGTAATTCGCTAAACAAACTTGATTAATATATTACCTGAACTTGTTAATTTTTTTCTTCTTTAAATTTAATATATTTATATAAATATATGTCCTTTGAGTTGTATGTGTCATGATTTTATTGATTAAAAAAAAATAACAATTTTGAAAAGATATTTCTTGAAAATTATTTCAATTGCAAGAATTCCAATTAATTTTCCTTTTTCTTCATTATTTTATATATCTTTTGTATTTTTATGGGTACAACCACAAATAAGATAAAATTTATTGTTTCAATTGCTGGTTTTCTTTATTTTTTTAATGCTTTTTATATTTTGGCTTGAATAACTTTGTTAATATTCATTGTACTTCTCTGCCTTTATAAACATTAATATTAAGCGGCCATCAATTTTGCTGATACTAAAGATTGTACGTAAAGCAAAATAAAAGACAACAAACACACACACACACTTTTTTGTTTGAGCATTCCTTCAGATTTAAATAGAAAAAAGATACCAGGAATTTATAATATTATTTTGTTATCATGACGCGAAAAACCTTTTGTGCTATTTTTGATCACGGAGATGAAAGTATTTACATTGTGGGTTTAGACTGGGGTCATTATTAATGTGAACTTTTTTATTTTTTGCTATTTAAACAAATTTTCATTATCAAATATTTATATTAAATTAGCAATTAACATCTGGATTTATTATGTGTGAAATACAAGATTTACTAGAAAATAAAAACATCAGTGGATAACAAATATTTACTTCAGCAAATAAAATATTAATGTAAATAAATGAAAGTATACTAACAATTTGCATAATGGACATAAATCAATAATGTTTATTTTGTTAAAATATTATTTAAAAAGCCAAATTATTTTATAATTGTGTTATAAAGAGATAGATATTGTAAATACATATATATATTTTAGCAAATACATTAAATTTATATACTGAAAATTGTGTAACAACAAATTGTGCAAAACAAAAAACAGAGAAATTAAAAATTTTTGTGCACACTTTGTTCAGATTTGAATTTTCTATACATAGCGGGTTAAAAAAAATTACTAATAATAAAATTAAATTTAAATATTTCCTCTTGTTATTATGGCGTCCTTGGGTATATTTAAAAAAAGGCCATATATATCAAGACCAATTAATGGAACACCCATTACTTTTTCGTACTTGTAATCTTGGACAAAATTTTTAATACTTTGTTTAAATTTTAAGTATATGGTTATAAAGATTTATATATTTAATAAAATCTCCTATTAGAACACCCCCTAATTTCCTAATGGGTTACATTTTAATTTTATATTATTGTTTTAGCGATCTTAAAAAACGCGTTCTGGTAAGTTGAGCGTGTGCCAAAAGGTAAGGGCATATACATCAACGAATTCTATCATACTACTAAATGATAAATAATTTCAGTCATTTCACCAACGAAACATAATGAAAGGGATGGTATTCGCCGCTTTAACAAAAAGCCAAGCAGTAGAAGAAAGTAATAAGCTTGCGAGTTACATATTCTCCACCCACTCATACAAGGAATATAACCTAAGAGAGTTTGATCTAGATTCCTTTAAAAATAAATATTTTATGAGAATATCATATGCGGGGAAGAGCATATCCATATGCCTATTTCACTACTGCTCATATAGCTTATCAGTGGATTTTACCCCAAACTTTGTATAGAAAATTCTAGAGTTTTATACCTTAAGCCAAATGATTAAATGAGAGTTTTCTTTGAAACATAAATATTTTATAAGTATCTTCTATGCATTTATTTACACCATAAACAAAAACTAACGAAAAAATCACTCGCATTATGTAGCATTATCCGGATCGGTGTATTCGTCATCAGCGTTCTTTCCGCCTTCTTACCTTATGAGGTAAGGGTTGTAAACATCATCCAATTAATCAACTTATTTACTAACTTAGAAAACAACAAATAGCTCATAATCAATCATAATTAATACATCAAAAATTTGAAGAAATATGTCAATCAAAAAAATTAATAAGTATGTCCAAAAATCTATAAACACTTAAGGCACTAAACATGGAAAAGGCAAGAGCGTTTTTCAAAAAAAAATTAATCACCTATTAAAAAATTATGCCCAAAAAATAAATTTACATTATTTTTTAAAAAAGATATAAATTGACAATTTTAGCAAAAAATGCGATGTTTTCATATTATATTGTGTATAAACTGCGTAGTTTTCTGGGAAATATTGTACAGATAAGACAACAACAACTTTCTTATATAATATTCCAAGAAGAAACTTAAAAAGCATGAAACAAAAACAACTAATATAGACCTATTGTATTGTTTCCAAACTGCGTAGTTTTCTAGGAAATATTATACACACAAGAGAACAACAACTTTCTGATGCAATATTCCAAGAAGAAACATAAACATCATAAAACACTAACAACTAATATAGAAAACTGAACGTATAACATAACAACAACTATTATATGTGAGATCTAGAAGATTCTTGAATATTCGAGACAACATGCGCAACAAATATAAAAGGGCCAGCGATGGATTAATCAGCAATCAGTAAAAGTGAAAGAGAAAAATTGATTCGGAATGTCGAGTATTTCAAGAAGAGTGGACATGGAAGTACTTCTTTATGGAATATGACCAAAAACCTATTTGTCTTATCTGCCAAGAACCGGTAGCTGTACTAAAAGATTATAATCTTGCTAGACACTTTAATTCAAAACGTCTTGGGTCGAAGCACTATAAAATGACAGATGAAGACAAGAAAGTTCGTTCAGAGGAATTGGAAAAAAAAATATCTAGTCAGCAAATGTTTTTTAAAATTCACATTGGTCACATTGTTGCCTATAAAATAGCAAAAAGTAACAAACCGTTTTTTGAAGGAGAATTTATTAAGGATGTGTTAATTAGCATTGGAAAAGTATTATGCCCAGAAAAGGTTAAAGATTTCGAATCTATAGGGCTGTCACGTAGAACGGTCACAAAAATAATTGCAGCGATTTCTTCTAATTTAACCAATCAACTCGATTGACGTCTTACAAACTTTAAGTATTTTTCGGTCACTATGGACGAGAGTGTTGACAGGAGTGATACAGCCCAACTTCTAATTTTTATCAGAGGAGTCGATGAAAACTTTGTAATAACCGAAGAATTTGGTTGTTTGAGATCTTTGAAAGGAAAGACGACATGACAAAAAATTTATGATGAATTTAGAGAGGGGATGGAATCTCCAAAATAAGGAAAAAATACGGGGTTTGCAGGAGTTTATAAAAGTCAGAATCTTGAAGGCGAAACAATTTTTTTACATTATATAATCCACCAAGATGTTCTTTGCAAGGCTGCCTTGGATATTAACCACGTACTTAATATTATTTTAAAATTAATTAATATCATTCGAGCCCGTGGTTTGTTACTCGACAATTTCCAGAGTTTTTATCGGAAGTTGATGCAGAATTTTCAGATGTACTTTATTACACAAAGATCAGGTGGCTAAGTTGTGGGCATGCCTTCTCGAGAGTTTTGAGTCTTCTCGAAGAAATTAAAGTTTTTCTAAAAACCAAAACTGAAATTTGGGATGAGTAGGAAATATTGGAGGATAAGAATTGGTGCATCGAGTTTGCTTTTTTTACGAATTTACTCGAGCACTATAATAAACTGAACAAGAAGTTACAGGGAAGAAATAAATTTATAGATGAAACTTGGGTCTTTTAAAACTAATTGCTTATATTTTCCAAATGTTTGGGAAAAAATGATTTGACTCATTTTCCAAGACTTAATTCTTTGAGGCCTGTGAGTGAAGAGAACTTAAAAGTCTTTTCACAATCTTTATTAAAACTGTATTCAGAATTTGCTGACTTTAAAAAAATCCATCCATGTTTAGAAATTGTTTCAATGCCTTTTAATGTTAATCCTGGGAATGTTCCATTTGATCTACAATTGGAAATTATAGAATTGCAATGTAATAATAATTTAAAACAGCTATTTTTTAATACAGATAAGCTTAATTTCTATAAATCCTTACCAAAAGATGAATTTCCAAAGCTAATTAATCATGCGCAGAAAATTATGGCAATGTTTGCTTCCTCATATTTATGTGAACAGGCCTTTTCAGTAATGAAATGCAGAAAAAATTCAATAAGAAACCGATTCTCAGACGAGAGTCTATTTAATTTATTAAAAGTCGCATCCTCCCAGCTGGAACCAGATTTTGAGGAAATTATGTCAAGTCAGAAACAGATCCATGCTTCCTACACATTTGGGAAATCTTAAAATCATAATAAACCGTATCTTACAAAATTTGTACGTTGTTTTAAAATATTACGTAATACAACGGTTGCTGTTCAATATTTTAATTGAACAGCAACCCCATAATTTTTTAATGAATGACTCTCTATGTTTTTTTTTAATTACTGGCCCGCCGCAAGATTTTTTTTAATTTATTGACCCGCCACCCAAAAAGTTCGCCCATCACTGTTATAGAACCTAAAACATGGAAAGGCATTCAAAATAGTGAAATGAAGTTCAAGATTCGCTTGATAAGCAATAACATTTAAATAAAACTAAAAAGTTCAAAGTATATTATAATATAAAATAGTCGGCTATTTTAATAATTAGAAAAATAATTTTTATTCCTCTTAATAAAAATTTTATTATTTGGAATCATTTTTAATTTAACTTGTGCTTAATTCCTTAAACCTATTGTTACGTTCATTCATTATAATAAACGTTTTGTTATTTTATTGCAAACTAATAACACAGTAGAGTTTGACATAAAGTGAAACGATTAATTTACTTTCAATACACACAAAATAAACATGATGATAAACTTGTTGTCTTTACTCACTGACCACTTTAGTTGAAGTCATACATTTGAATAGCAAGTGGCGTTTATATTGTTGTTTTGAACGATTCTCGCACATACACGAATATTCTACTTTATCACCTGATTGATATTGTTGATGTTATCATACCGTTTAGGCGCCTGCTGGACTGTGTATTTTGTTCTGTGTTAGTTGTTTTTATTTTCTGTTGTTTACTTCCTTGGTAGAATTTCTCATGAGCATGTTGTTGAAGTTTTGTGTGTACAAAATTTCCTAGAAAACTACACAGAATATAAGATGCACAGTGGGTCGTTTATATCTCTGTTACTGTTAATTATTTTCTTTTAAAAATTAAATCATCTTCGTTACAATATTATAAAATATTAATTATTCAAAAAATTTTTCAATGAATTACTGTGGATCTTACCCCAAATTTACAACGCTACAAATAACTTATTAACAATTTTTAATCCATAATTGTTTTGCAAAAAATGCAGATCACTTCCACAGAATATTTTATCTCTAAAGAATTTAAATTATTTTAAATCAGCAGCTTTACTGAAAATTACTCTATGAATATTCAACCTTATTTGTCACACTTAAATTGTATTCAATTCAAATAAATTTTAGGTTTTCCGTTCTACATTTACAATTTGTCTTCTAGTTTTCTTTTAAATAATAAT
Organism: Trichopoda pennipes; assembly: GCA_030448955.1. Taxonomy (NCBI): domain Eukaryota; kingdom Metazoa; phylum Arthropoda; class Insecta; order Diptera; family Tachinidae; genus Trichopoda; species Trichopoda pennipes. Next base: position 1,872,082 of record JASKUP010000038.1, read on the forward strand.
AAGAAGAAGAATAATTGCATTTCATTTCAATTTTATTTTATTTTACTTCTTATATGCTTCTAATTCTTTATCTATAATATGTTAATTTATTTTTTGTTGGGCTGATATGTCACAAATAAATAATAAAAAGAACAAATATACAAAAACAATAAAAACAGTTTGTAGCAAAAACTAAATAACTATAAAAATATCGTTTAACCCTCTATAGACTTAAGTGGTTATTATTTACTGGAATAATTATAAAATATTTTTATAAATATGTGTCGGTGATGAGTTATTTGTAGTTATTGTAAAGCTTCTGAGGAAGAGGACAATTTTGGTAAAAATAGTTGTGATTATTGATTTTTTTTGGACCTACCCATCTGCTTCCTCAACCTTTAACATGTTAATTTACTTCTTAAAATTTTTAACCATTTCTTTGTTTAATGGCTATTCTTAACATATATAAGTACATACGTGGGAGATCACTCTTATAGTTACTATAATATGCTTAGCGATATACAATAGCGCATCTCAAATCAACTCAATGTTCTTTTTTATAACAAGTTAGAATAACTTCAATTTCGGCGCTTCAAACACGATTATGACAACTGTATGCATATGAAGTAGCTCATCTAAATATAACAGAAATTGGTACAAAAATTATTGATTCACAAAAGCATCGGTGCTATATATCACATATCAGTTCTTTTGGAGTTGGAAGGCGAATTCGTTGAACGAAATAGTCATCTGAAGAGTTAATGTGCTTTCCTCGTCTTTAATGGCATGATAAGAAAGCAGGTTATAATAAAAGAAATAGTCCCCACTTTACAAAAAAGAGACTGAATTAGATTTGGAAACTCTAAGGTAAATAACTATTACATAAAGAAAAACTCACAAATTAGCTAAACTCATAAAATGCATATCTATAAATTTAAAATTTTACCGATTTAGTATTAACTTCATTAGAACATTGAATTGTATTTTAAAAACAAATATGTTTTATTCTGCTATCTGAGACAACAATGCCGTTGCCTCACTCCGTGATTACTCAAGATTATGCTGCACTATAATTTATTTAATTATTCACATTTTAAATATTGCCGGAGATTGATTGCAACAAGGGAATAGTGACCGCGAACACTTCAAGATTATTTACTCTTTAAGTTCAATGTAAAGGCACAAAAGATTTTGTATTATTGGAAAATATGCAGATCTCTTTAGATTACTTTAAGAAATAAGCAAATAATAAATAAAAAAGAAATACTTCCGGTCTTAAAAATTGAAAAACAATAAATTTATTCAGAATAATAACATGTTAAAAATTTTTAGTGGAATTTATTTTTCAATGGCATTTTCTTAATTCAACTTTATTTTGTATAGTTATTCACTAATAACTTTAATTGCTATGGTGGTGTGTACAAACATGGCACACTAAATATAAGCTGGCGATATTCGAACATTTTTAATAACAAACCAAATATGGAAAAGGTAAGACAAAATCGAACGGAATAGTTAATGGTTAATTATAACGACTCCAATCGGAATATGTGATATTTATGATTTTCTAAGAAATTTTATACATACAAAATAACAACAACACGCTTATAAGAAATTCTTCGAAATAAGATAAACGACAGAAAACAAAAACAAATAACACAAAACAAAATTCACAGCCAAGCAGGCTCCTAAACTGAATGATAATAACAGCAAAAGTATGGAGTGATGTTAAAATATAATATTCTTGTATGTGCGAAAACCGTTTCAAACAACTATATAAACACCATATGCTGGGCAAATTAATGAAGTCAAGTTGAGTCATCGTGGAGTAAAGACAACAAAGTTACCATCGTGTTTATTCCGTGTTTATTTAAAGTAACTTAATCGCTTAATTTAATTTAATTTAAAGCTCTAAGGTGCTGTGTTATTATTTTGCATAAAAAAACTTAATATAACAAAACGTTTATTAAAAGGAATTAACATAACAATATGATTAATGACAAAGGCAGATATTTATTTCACTGCTCTCCTTAATAAATGACAGTAAATTTGTACATTAATTTAGAGCTATAAATTTTAAAAAAATTAAAAAAAATTCTAATTTTGTTTTTTATGTCTGCCTAGGGTTAAAGTTATCTATATCTAAACAAAAAGAAAATATAATTTACGTGTAAATAATTTAATTTTTCTAAAACAATACAAGAAAACATAAAATAATATAAATTTATATAGAAAGAAGGAAACCATGTTTTTTTTTCTTTAAAAGATTTCCATTATTAGTTGCTTCTTTAAAGAAAATATACGTTATCAGCTTTACCTAACTTTTCTGCTTTTGTATCTATTTTGTCTTTATTGTCTGTTTTGTTGTTGTCTGATGACATCTTTTATATTCAATTGCATTTAATTATGCAAATGCTTAAAATTCAAAAATACACTCGTGCACATTTACATTCGAAATTCTGAAGGACTAAGAAAAGAACAGTCCTTACTTACAAAGTTAAAGTCTTTAAACATATACATACATACATATACACATACCAAAAACATATAGATATGCATACATGCATACATACTAAAACACAGACAGACAGATAGACAGACAGACATACACACACACACACATTCATAGGAGAAAATAAATAAGTTACAATTATTTTTTTAATATATTTGACAAAAGTAGGAAACAATTAAATTTATGTATAAATGAATTTATGTGCGTACGTATTTTTAAATATATGTGCCATTGTGTATAGATGAACATGTGTGCCAATAAAAAAAACCAAACGGTTTCTACAAAGATCACGACAAAGTTAAAAATATTTGCTTCTGGCAAATTTATCATTGTGAATTAAATTACTCCTTTAGAGCTCTGCTCATTTGTAGCATGAAAAAGAGAGTTATTTGTAGTTCGTAACAAATTTAAATAATATTCAAATTTGTTTTTATACTTTAGATATATACATATGTACATTTTTGTGAATAAATTTATTCAATTGTTTCAACGTTGGTTTGTATATTTCAAAAAGCAAATGCTCATTTATTAAAAAAAAATTCGCTTTTCTAACATGAGTTACTTTACGAAAAAACACATGTGAAACAATATTTATTTATTTTTGGCAAAATATCAAAATATTTATTGCATGTTCTCTAGAACTAATAATGATTGTATACTAAATATATATGTACAGCATTGGCATTTAGAAAAGCGTAATTGAATTTTTGATGGGTAAATACCTCTTAGCAAAATGTAACTATTCTTTTTGAAAACTTAAGGTAACAATTATGGTTACATATGTATATAATTATATTTATATGGATATGTATTATTCTAGTAAATTGTATTTGTTTAAAACACAAATAAAACAATTACTAACACAATACAATACAATAATGCTTCCCAATTGTAGATGTCATAGTTCTTTATAAAAATTTCTTTAAAAAAATAAAATTTTTTAAAAATATTCAATTTTATTAAAAAATATTAAAATACTGTTTTCCATTCTACATACGAAATAAATAGAAAGAATTTATTAGTGGACTAAAGATATTTCAACGAAACGTGAAATAATCTGCACCATAACACCAAATTAATGAGATAGGTATCATATACTCTTAAGGCACAACTATAATATGCATAATCTGGCTTAAGCTAATGTCAAAAGTTGGAAGAAAAGTCTGTCAAATGTTTATGCGAATCATTGAAGACTTTTACGTGGCTATATAGTACTTACATCAATATAGAAATTATTAAATCGTACTTTTGCAAAAAAATAATTTCGTTCTAAACAATCATATTTTGTATACCTAATACTATCCTTATACAAATTTATAATTTTTCGTTCATAGTTTTAAGAAAATTACAAAAAAAAAAATTACACATATATCGCTCTATGTATTATTTGGGCCAAAAGTATTAAAAAATGCAAATGTGTGCATCATTGAATTTATAAACAATACAAAATTAAATTTTATTGCAAATTGTGTGTTAAAAAAATGGAAAAGAAAATAAAAAGTTCCTTTGAATTGCCGTTATAATAAAATGCGTCTTGTTTGTCATATATGCAATTTTTTCTCTGTACATTTTCTATTAAATTCAGATAAAATATTTTTTGTCCTCCATTGGAATTTGTTTACTAATGTATCTATAACACAATGCAAAATCAGCTGTTTGTGTACGATCAGTTTCGTACTTTGCTTAAGCAATTTACATTTGACGAAACTTGACGAAAAGTTTTGTTAAGTACATTATAGTTCGCCACATATGATTATTAGGTATTTGCACAGTTGTTTAAGTTAGCTTAAGCCTGCATATGCATATTATAGTTGGGCCTTTATGCTTCTGCATCTAGAAATTATAAAACCACCTGCAAATGCAAAAAATTAAACCAACAAGATGAATACGATCGTAAGTTAAAACCAAATCTGGTTCTGGGGAATGGGAAATCCTCAAATTATGCAACATTCGCCTTTGCTTCTATTAAAAGCGTCAGTCTGGTGAGCAATTTGGCTAGGAAGAATCGTTGAACCTTACTTTTTGAAAGTGAAAACGGCGTAATGATAACTGTGAATGCGGAGCGATATCGTGATATGATTGAATAATTAAAAACAACTGCTTGCTTTGGGCTTGCTTATCATGTGGTATCAACAAGATAGTGCCACATCGCATACATCCAGGATTACAATGAAATTATTACGATACATCTTTCCACAAAAAGTTATATCAAGTAATGGTAATATTGATTGGACTCCACAGCATTAATATTATAAATATTTCATTAATGTGTTTAACATGTTATAATACCGTGATTTTTTTCTAGACTTCCTTATGAGAATATCCTTTGAAGAAATTGAGTTTTAAATGCTTTTGAAATTTTAAAAAGATATGATTTTTGTGACAAAAAAGATCAAAAGGTCTCACCGTGTGCAGTGTTTATCAAAATGCTGGAGCACTTATTTTGAAATTAAACGATCCACAGTGCAGGATGCCTTTTGAGAGGCTATGACCATGCAGGTTACTTATTTTTAAGCAGAAGAGGTTATTTTCCAAATGCTTTATACATTTTTAAAATATCTTTATTACTTTAAAAGTTATGATGTTTGAAACAAAAACAGTTAAGTGCACTGTGCACAGTGCCGCGGCTTTAATTTTTATGTGAAAATCATATATGTTGAAGCTTGAAGAGTCTTCTTTCAAAGTAACTGGTATTTTTAAATATCTCTATTACATTGAAACTTATGATTTTTGCGACGAAAAAAGTCAAAAGACCCCAGTGTGCCCTGAAGACTCCAGAGGGCTTTGAAGAAAACATTTTTTGGGAGTAATTATTTTATTAAACTTAATTTTTCCGTGAGCTTACTACCCAAATTTATTTAAAAAATAAATCGATTATTGGTATTAAAGCTGTTAAATGCAATTTAAAACATTTTGACAAATATATATTTGTTTTTGGTTTTGACAGATATTTATGTACATTTTCGAAAAAATTGGGGATGACATTGATCTCTTTATAATATATTTTTCTTTAGTTTTTTGAGATTAAATAATTTTTATATTAAATTAAGAAATTAATGCTGTTATATAGGGTTAAATTGGGAATGACAGCTTTAATTGTACATAACGGCTGTATAGTGAGCATGACATTTACAAAGATTAACTATAAAATAAAAATTTGAATAACTCTTTTTCAATTGTTCCCACACTTTCTAAAATTAAGTTTTAATTTTTCAATAAACCGAAAGATGCTATTAAAGGTACTTTTTAAGTTTGGCTATATAAGCTCTTTGGTTGCGTGCTGACAATCGGTATTTTATAAAATAAAATAACTACAATGGGGAGTAGTGGAGTGTTAGTGATTACATATTTATATATAATATATATAAAACGTATATAATATTCTGAAGTTAAAATTTTACAGAGAAAATCGTCCTTTGACCTTTTGTGGTGTGGCATAAAAAAGTGGTAGAAGATTTTTTAATTAATTTTGTAAAGTAAAAAAAAAATAATAATAAAACAAGTTTGAGTTAACATAAATTTTACAGCTTAAATTCTAAACTTTTATATTAAAAAAATTTAGTTCGTTAACTAGATATAAAAGTTCAAAAAAGCTTCATTGATCTGTTTGTTGGTTTAAGTGGCTCGCCTACAATCAGTAAACTATCAAATATAATAAGAGGACTCAGTTTTGACAAATCCCTTTTGACAAAGTTCTCCTAAAGCATTTCAAATTGCTTTATCAATTATTATTCTATTAAAATCAAAATAAAATATCTTTGACCCCATAAATAAAATAAACGAATGAGAAATTTAAATAACAAAAGTCAAATTTGTATTTTTGATAGTGGTTGTTGCTAAAAGGAAAACTTGATTTAATGAAAACATTGTTCAATAATTTGTAAACAATTTTATAACTGTAATTTAAATTAATACAAAAATTTATATTTAATAACAGTATATATACTTATATGTACATATTTAAATATACATACACAGACGTGTACATTTACATGCCATATAAAAATTATATACTTTTATTTCTTTGCCTACTTGCTTGCAGTGACACTGTCCCCAACAATACAAATTTTTTCCCTTCGGATTCGAAATGTATTTTCTATTTAAAACTTCAATGCCAATTAAAACACCTCCACTTTTTATTGTCTTACTGTTTTTAAAGGCTAATGGTTTTGCTTGTAGATGTATATTCAAAAATAAAAAAAGATATACGTGTGATAAAAATTAAGCACACAACTGCAATAGATAAAAGCAATTGTACACGATATCAAGCAGCAGGAGGAGGTATGAAAAATTAGCAGCAACCATCGCTGTTAAAAACAGAGCTTAAAAAACAAGTTGAATTTTCTAGAGTACAATTTGGCAATTTATGGTTATATGTAACTGTGGGTGTGTGTGTATGCATATTGTACATCCATTTAAAGTTTGACCTTCTAAACAATACACTTTAAATATATACACAAAGGCACACGTACTTATCTCTGAACTTTTATACTTGTGTTGATAGAATGAAATGAAAATACTTAAATGCTGAGTGTCAAGCTTAAACATACGTATGTATGTGATACTTCAGATAAATGTATTCGTAAGTAAAATGTGTTGTGGGTAGAAATGCTTACAAGGCACATCCGGTATGCAGCGCTAATGTTTCTACTTTACTTTCCTGTTAGTGTTCACCCATTATGCTATAGCTTGTGTTTTGTTTTTCACAAAATTTTGTTATCTCCTTTCTTCATTTTGCTGCAGTTTGTTTTTTAGAGGTTGTTTGTATATATGTGCATGCAGTATGGTCATTTGTCTGCTTGCCTCTTGCGAGTTAAGGAAGTTTATATATTTAATACTGACATTATTACATTCCTACATATCTTCATATAAAATAAAAGACAGGCACTTTAAAATAAATTTTGCATAAAACAGAAGCGTAATGCTAATTTCGAACTGCATCCGAAGTTTAATTGTTTATTTAATAACAACGAAGCAAGTATCTCATGAAAATAGGTTTTTTTGTTTTTAATATTAAAAAGAGTCATCATTATTTTTACATTGCTTCGTATGCAATACATAAATAAATAAATAATTCAGATATTTATAAATAGCTGGATATATTGAAATAAAATTTTGCTTAGCAGTTGCAGCGAAATATAGGAACTTCACCTTACAGTAACGAATTAATCGCCTTCTAACTAGAATAATTTTATGTGGTTCTTGCCTTGTTCTGTTTTTCTCCGGACTAAGAACTTTGTTTACCTTAAGATCCAAATACAAACTATTAAGTTTTTTTTTTTTCTTTTATGACCAGCACTCAGGGGATGACCCCTACCCTATTGTGCCAGAACTAGGAAATTAGGTTACGGGAAGGTCGAAAGAGGGAGTAGTGTCTGTGGACATTTGATTTGAACTTTCTCAGAATGAAAGTGACAGGAAAGACCTCCGGAGGGATCTTACTCCACATACGGACTGTTCTGCTGAAAAACGAAATTTCCCTGTAATGCGTAGTGCGATTCACTGGCCAATCAACCACAAAAGGATGTGCTCTCATCGAAAATCGAGTTAAACGTGAAAACGTGCAAGTGTCAGGAACAAGTTCGCTAGTTTATTAGCGCACTTACCATTATAGTAACGATAGAACAGTAAAATGCGCCCCACATTGTGTCGAAGCTCTAGAGAATCAATAGAGTTGGATACCCTACTGTCAGCAATGAGCCTCTTGGCCCTCTCCTGTACGCCGTAGAGTAACCCTAAAATAGACTTTTGAGCGCCGGCCCATACATGAGAGTTGTATTCCATTTTCGGACGGATATAGGTGGTATAGATAGTACGGAGATCGGATGGGGTGAAGTTATCGTTTACAGCTCACTACTATATTTTTTCCATTAACTTCAAATTGAAACTTTATAAAACTCAAAACTCAATGGCATAAATGTCCAAAAATGCGACTCTTAACCCGATTCTGTAGTACTAAATTTATAATTTAAAGTGTATTTTAGGACAATATGGTCAAGGGCGGATAATACAAAAAATAACATAATATTGAATTAAATAATTTGGGAATATCGGAGCGTGGATTATGTAAAACTTGTTTTAATTGTGTACTTTGGATTAAAAACAAAATCGAGTGAAATTTTTTTCAATAACTTTACAACTAAACGACATATTTACCGTTAAATATTATCGTTTCTCTTTAAAAAATGCTGAATAGAATTCAGGCAAGAATTTAAACAATTTCTTATTTTTCTAAAGGACCTTCTTTGTTAAACTTTCAACAGAGTTTACCATTCATTCAGTAGTAAATCGAAAAAGTTGGAGGTGGGTTTCAAAATGCGGAACATAACTAGTCACGATCTCACAACAATCTCCGAATGGGGTCGGATGAATAGAGTCGACTTTAATGCCAGTAAAACTTAATCTTGCATGCTTACTAATAGATCTGTGCATCTTTTACTATAGACGATATAAATATTAAGATATCGGAAGCTCTTGATGTTATTAGCAAAAAAATTTAGTGTGATGTTCAATGGATTAAGCACATTTTGCAGGTTTCTAAAGAAGCTTTCATGTGCCTCGGTTTTCTTAAACGATGTAAAAATACTTCACTCCATCCGATTTTTGTACTATTCATACCACGTACATCCATCTAAGAATAGAATAAAACTCTCATGTATGGGCCGGCGTCCCCAAGTCTATTTTGGAGTTTCACGTTTGCATACAAAACAGGGCCAATAGGCTCTATTCCATTGATTTCTAAAGCATCGATGAAATGTGCATAGTATTTCATTATTTTATCGCTACTACAATGGTAGGTGCTGTAGAGCTATTAGGGAACTTGTTCCCGTTACTCGCACGTTTTTGCTTTTAACTGGATTTTCGTTGAGAGCGCATCCATTTGTTGTTGATTGAAAAATGAATTGCACTACGCATTTTAGCGACAATTTGTGTTTTAGCAGAAGGGATCGTATGTGGAATGAACTCCTTCAAGAGGGAGTCTTATCCGTCAATTTCAATGTAGGAAAATTCAATTCGAATGTCCACACACTGCTCCCTCTTTCCTCCTTCCCATAACCTAATCTCCTAGTTTTGATAGAGTGTATTGCATGGCTAGACATCATCCCCTAGGTGCTGGTCCTAGAAAAAAAAACATGTTTCTACTGCGCCGCTCTCCTAGAAAACTGCGAGTACGTATTTTTTTGTAACACTAAAAAATACAACCGCAATTTTGACGAAAGAGTTGAGTATAACTATTGCTGTAGTAGCAAAAAAGACTAAATAAATAAATAAACCGTACACCGTGTTTAATAAAAAGGCTTTACAATATGATGAATGTAGGTTACGACACCCTTTACACTACCAGTAAGTCTATATGAAGAATAAACCACAGAAGTAATTGAAAAAATTTCAAAAGAAATATTTAGTCATTTTTAAATGTTCCTGCTACGACATTGATGTGTACTCTCCATGCCCATGATTTTATTTTAGCTGCTCATCCATTTGTTTCTCAAAAAGCAAAACTAGATAAAAAAAAACTTGATTAAAGTTAAAAAAGTCTACTTTTCCTGGAAAAATAGTTTTAAACAAAATATGACAAATAACATTTTTCCCTTACAAACATACATACACACGAAAATACTATGAATTCATAGATAACAAATTTTAATGAATGAATGAAACTAAAAAGAGAAAGTAGTTTTAATTGTACAGGAAAAAGTATGAATGAATAAAAAGGTGAATGAAAGAGTTTTGCTTTTATTTAAATATTAATTTGTAACAGCCTCAGGTTGTAAATTAAGTGCAGCAGTCATAGTAATGAAAAACAAAAAGAAAACTAGTCACATAGCATTGCACTGATTTAAAGATAAAAGAATACTTAATGTATAAAAACTTAATGAACTAACTAGTTCTATGTGTATAAATGTATAAATGAATGAATGATTGCAGGATGAATGAATTTAATGGATACATTTTTGTTTATACTTATGTGGTTATGTATGTGTGTGGGTTTTGATGAAAAACAAAACTTGAAACCATTACGTTAATAGAAGATCAACTAGAAAAAAAACACAAAAAACTAAAAAAATCAAATAAATACGGATATAAAATAAAAATCCTTTTAAATATGTAAAGTAAAAAAACTACAGATTTTAAATTGAATAAAAAACATATTGGGTCATTTTTTCTTCTATTACAACTTGTTAGAACTAACGAGAACCAGTCTACTCCTGTTTGGTTTCAATAGAAAATATATTTGTTTTACTTTCTAATTTACAAGTTTAATACTTAATAATAAAACCATAAAATTAAAAGAAATTTATTGGTGCTTCTCTAAACAAAATCACTAAGTTGTCATCTCCAAAAATGCGGTCGCTCATATTACGTAGGGTAATTACAATGCGGAAAAACGGAAAATAAAAATATCAAGCGATTCCTACCACACATATTGGCAATGCAACCTTATTAAAGGTTTGAATAACCAAATAATTAATTTAACACAAGAAATCAAAAGAACAAAAATGATAAACATTTCAACAATTAATTATTTAACGTTTTTCTTTATCATATTATTACAAACAGAATTTGTGTAAAGTTTAAAAGAAAATAATTATCAGTAAAATGATAAACGAAATTACATTTTGTGGGGTTTACAAACTGCATCGATTTCTAAGAAATCTTATACACACAAGACAATAACATGATGATGCTTGTTATAAATTATACGAAATAACTTAAAAAGCAGAAAACAACAACAACTAACACATAACAAACTGAATACTGAATGATGATAACAACAACACGGGATGATGTTAAAGTAGAATATGCGAGAATCTTTTAAAACAGATTTATAAGCACCACTTGCTGGAGGGTATCCAAGTTGAATCATCGTTGAGTGAAAAAAAAATAAAGCATTTTTTAAGCCGTTACATTGGCCAAGTTACCATCGTGTTTATTTTGTGTGTATTGAAATTGAATAAATCGTTTATTTTAATTTAAAGCTCTAAAGTGTTGTATTATTATTTTGCAATAATATGACAAAACGGTTATTAAGAGAATAAACGTAACAATATGAACTGTGTTATTAAAAAAACATATGTTAGTTAGCCAAAATATTCAATTAACAATTAACCAATCAAGATAACATTAAACTTTATTTTTTGTACATACCTCCCATAGTTGTATTCAGGTACATTATAACGCATTCTTCTTGAAAATGTGTATGTCAAATTAATAACTGTTTTACAACATAGCACACCTTTCATTAATATTAAAGTGACATTTTCATGGAATTTAATTTTCCATGTTCCACATCCACAGCTCATTTGAACAATAACTGTGATACTCGTGTTCACAGCATTTTCTTTTGAACTCACCATCTTTGTACTGTTATAATATTGTGATAAACAAAAGAGCAATATCCGCTGATGCAAAATGTAAAACAGATTTTTACATCACATTTTTTATAAATAAATTAATAAGTGTTATTTAGTGTAATTTAAAGAAATACATATTTCTGTGTGAGCAAAAGTTTTTTTTGTTAAATTAAATCTTTGGAATTGCAAAAACTAAAAAATTAAAAAAATTTCATAACTCAATTTCTTTTAACATCTTTTCATCAATATACAACTTTAACCACTAACAAAATCATAATACCATAAAAAAATGTTTAAGTTTAAAAAAAAGCGACAAAAATTTGAATTAAAAAAGACATAAATTATTCTTGACAATCTGTATAGTTTAACGACCAGCAATTAGAGTTTTATTATATAACATCTTTTAACTTCCTTTTTTTGTGTACCGTACAAATGTCTAACTTTGTTCATTTCGTTTTTAAGAGTTGCAACAACAACAAAAAAAAGAAATAATAAAAATATAAAATTAAATATTCTGAAAACTTTAAATGTCAAAATTAATTTCAAAAGTAATTAACGCATAAACTTTTTATGTCACATTTTTTGTGTTATTTCCCTCTCTCTCTCTCTCTCTCTCTCTTTCTCTGTGTTTTGCTTAAACTTTAATAGTTTTTATTTAAAATACGTTATACTTAAATTTTACGGCAAGATGCTTAAAAGAGTAGTTTATTGAACTTAATATTTAAATTATTTTATATATTCTTCCACAATAATCTGGAATAATTTTCGAATTCAGATTGATTGACTAACTTGGCTGGTTAATATAATGTTTTTATAATTATTTTTAAAATATAAGTTAAACATTTTCTTCAATTTATTTATGTGAGTATAAATAAGTGTGTTTAAATAATGAAAAATTACATTAAACTAAATTAAGATTTGACTTAAAGCAATCAACTAAATAAACATTTTTAAAAATTAAAGGCCATATTCATTAATGACATGTCTTTTAATTTTACAATAGTTGTTAGAAAACTTTGCAAGATTATCCAATTTTAAAAATTCGTTTCAAATACACCCAATACCATACACACAGACTATACGGACTAACTTGTATCTGGAAACATACTTATATAGGGCAAACTAGACAAACATTAAAAACAAGATTTACAGAACTTTTCATTACAGTTTGACATTCCCGAACGCACACCAAGGAAAATAGATGAATGTATGACGTTACTATATCCTAGCAAAAAAGAACGAAGACTAGACACTCTTGAACATATGGAAATCTGCAAAACAACAATTTTATAAACATTATAAACATTATATATAAACACGACCTCAGACACAATTTTCACAACACTAAAACTACTCATACACTCGAACAAATGAAAAACCTTCTCAGAGGGACACAAGTACCTGAATAATAATAAAAAACGGAAGTGTTAAAAATTAGCCCCGCATAAAATTCCAAGTGGTAGACATTGTACTTATATGAGTAGGTACGACCTTAATGTAAGAACTTTTAAACCCGAACACTGACTCATCAGTTTAGAGAACAGTTTAGAATACGGTTTGAGAATGATATCATCACATCGAAAGCGCTTGCCGTTCATACCGAACAAACAGCAAGGAAAGACGGAAAGGAATGACAACAACACCCAATAACAGTTCAATAGTTAGTTAATGTCTTAAACATTTTTTCGTTTTTATCTGGCAAATCTTTAAACATTTTTTACCTTAAACCTTAATTTTAAAACCAAAAAATAATTAACCCGTAAACTGAATTGATTTGCTCTTTATATTAGCTTTATTTAGTACAAAATATGAGGACTTTCAGAGTTTTACAATAGACAATAAACTTGAATAGCAGAACAATTTTTGAGGCATATTATTCATTCATATAATAAAATTGAATACAAAAATTTAAATTATAAATTTGATTTATAGAACTATATTTTTGATCACACAGACTTCTCCCTTTAAGCGGACAATTTAATATTAATTCAGAAATTAACTTTTATTTGCATATAAAAGGCAGACAAACAAAGTACGAGTATTTATAAATCTAGGAGCCATTTTCAGTTTAAAGTATTCCTTTTTCAAATACAATGTCATCGTAGAAGATTTTTAAAAAAGGCTAAAATAAAGCTAAGTATGTTAAATAGCGTCATAGCTCTTCTCAGACAGTAAGTTATGACTACGAAAGTAGTCTGTTTTATTTAATAGCTCTCCTTTTCCTTAATTTTTTTTTGTGTGGCACACTCAACTTACTCTCAACTCGTCCTTGCTCTCATTGGAAAAATCATGTAAATCTGGTTATAACTAATACACATGTTTGTGATATTAAAGTATGTGTTCCTCTGATTTAAATTCTCTTCATTTTTAACATTCTTGTAAACAATTTGTTCATGGTGAAGTTTTTGGAAATGAATGTTAACAACTAACTATTTTACATTAAGCAACGTTTAACAAAAATCCTAAAATAGAGAGAAATTAAATTTATTTATTTTTTAACAATTTTCAAATTAATTATTATCATTAGTTCTTTTAAAAAAATAAAGTTTGTGTAAAGAAGTATTTAAAGTTGTTTTATGTTTAAGCCAAAAAAATAATCTCACACTATTTCTTTGAACTTAAATATGTGTAATTTTATTTCAATATAACTTTTGGGTTATTAGCATACTGAAATGTAGATTAATAAAAATTTAAGCTAATAAGTCATATAAAAATCTTAAATTTTTTATTCGTCAATTATGGCTAAATGGATCGATCAACCGATGTTAAGGAATTTGAAAGTATAAGTAAATTCTTATATAAAAATTGCAGTGCAGTAAAAAATAGTGAATATAAAGAGTACGGATAAAATTTTTATATTTACAGAAATTAGTGAAATTTAAAAAGCAAATAGTTCCTTGTTATAAAATAACAGATTTATATATAAAATTTGTTTGTTCGTGAACTTTCTTTTTAGCAATTATAGTCAGAGATATTTACGTCTCTGTATACTTTCGATACAAACATATTTTTTTAATTACTCATAATTATATCGTTTATATTTAAAATGAAGCTAAAACTTATCAAGGGTTGTTTATTACTCTAGTACTGGAAAGACTCCAGAACTGCATCCGGCCAATCTCACGTATAATTAACTTCTAAAGTACTAATTTCTTTTCTCCATTGTAGAGAGATATATGGAAAGAATATAGAGATATAGAAATTTATTTGAAGTTTTACTTATTTAATTATTTTATTTTAATTTAAATATTGTAATAATAAAAGCAATCATATGGCCAACAAATATTTCATCTAAAATAAATTCTAAGAAAATAAACATAAAACTAAAAATCAGTTTAATAATTGTAAGGAATAAGTCCAAAGAAAAAAAAATAAAAAATACTCGTATCAGCATAGCAATCAATAACCGTTTAAAGCATTTTTAACTCTTACAGTATTCAGACAAATTTGACCATTGACGAAAAAACAAATGATTTCAACTTCCTTGCAGGTTTTACTAGGAGGGATATTTCATAAAGTGAAATATTTATTCTAAGAATAAACATTTCTAGAAGAATGAATACAGCATATACGTTGAGACAAGAATGATGGGTTCGACTTTTTAGCAATAGTATAAAAGCTTTACAAATAGTTAGAAAATTTCAAACACTTTAGATTCCTTTTACCTATACTGCAACACGATATCTGGTTGAAATACAAATTTTATTATTTTATTTAATAAAAGTTAATTTCTATGAATACCACTTATTTGGTGCACCTAACATGAAAAGGCAGGTAAATGTTAAGGGGGTATAAACAAAGGAAGAGTAAAGTTTACTTTTGAATAATGAAAAGGCAGGTAAATATTAAGGAGGTATAAACAAAGGAAGAGTAAAGTTTACATTTGAATAATCTGTATTTATATAATTAATTGAAGCATTTATTCTTATCATCCAATATATCGTAACATTTGAAATTTTCTATTTGTTATCAGATATAATTTAGAAATAATAAGTCTTAGAGACCTAAATCTCCTTAGACGATAACAGACCGAATCTCATAATCCTTGTCTTAGTTAAAAAACTGTTCGATATCATCCAAGTTTCGATATCATATAGCATTTCGCAGTTCTAGTAAGTGGTGAAATAATGATTTTATGTCATCTGCAAACGCATAAACGCATTTTTACGATTGTCGTTGTTTAATACTGCAGAACTTAAGCGTAACTAAATATAATATTTCTTTTGTTATTAAAAATTATTTAACAAAACTTTGCAAATATTTTTATTTTTGTTTTTGTAAACGATTTTGTTTCTTCTGTTACTACACACTGTAGTTTTAGCGTATTAAATGCAGCATCAAATAAATGTTAATTTAATCGAATTTTGACGATACTGCGAATTCAAGATTAATTAATGTTTAGAAGTAAATTTTTCAAAACTAATAAAAAAATATAAATATGAAACATGAATAATTTGTTTATTAGTTTTACTCGACCTCTTTTTTTCTATTAAATAAATAAGTTGTGTTGAAGACAACAGGTATTTTCAATTTGATAATAGGATATATCTGCAGGAAGAGAACCTCCCTAAGGGCTCTCCAGCATCTCCAATTATAGCTGATATTGTGATGGAGAAATTACTAAATTCATGTATTAGTAAAATGCATATTAAACCGAAGATTATCTTAAAACATGTAGATGATTTATTTTGTATAACTTCGGAAGATGCAGTGGATGATATTTTGTCAGAATTGAATAGTTTTCATCCGGATATTAAATTTACGATTGAAAGAGAGTTAAAATCTAAACTTCCATATTTAGATATATTGATAATAAGAAAGAGAAATAAGTTAGTATTTGATTGGTATTAGAAACCAACATTTTCTGGAAGAATTATTAATTTTTATTCCAAACATCAGAGAAATATGATAATAAACATGGCGAAAAATATGATAGACAGAATATTGACTATAAGTGATAGAGAATTTCATTTCAAGAATAGGAACACATTAAGAGATATACTTAATGACTATGATTTTCTAGTAGAATTAACTAACCGATTAATTAGACAATATGGTAATCATAGGCATAATTTAGGAAATATTATGGCAGAACCTAGAATTTATAAATCATTAACTTATGTTCCTGGAATATCAGAAAGGTTAAGAAAGTCTAAAATATATGACACAGATAGATATATAATTGCACACAAAACATATAACAGATTAAATAAATTATTTAGCAGTATGAAGGATAAAATAGGGAAAATAAAAATTTCTGATGTAGCATACAGGATACCATGTGGAGGAAATGACGAGGTGAACTGTGACAAAGTTTATATTGGGACAACAAAAAATAAACTTAAAACAAGATTAGCTGGTCATAGATGTGACCAAAAACATAGGAATATTTCAACACAGAAGACATCCTTATCTTCACATTGTAAGAAATATAATCATTATCCAAAGTTTGAGGAAGCATCAATCTTAGATATAGAAAAAAACTATAAGAGACATTATATGTTAGAAATGTTAGAAATTGCTAATGTACCAAATGTAAGGAGAGTAAATTTCGCAATAGACACAGACAATTAAGCGCAGAATTATAGGTACTTAATTCAAAAGACACATAATTTTTTATAATTATTTCATAAGAAAGAATTTGTAATTTAATTTCCATTTCCTTGTTTTTGTATGTTTAAATTTTTCAAATTTTAATTTTTGTATGTATTTATGTATGTATGAAGAAGTTTTTTTATAAGTTTTTGTCAATTGTTTTGAAAAATGTTTTCAAATTGTTAAATATTGAAAATACAGTGATAAATTTATTTAGAAAAGACCATTGGTAAGATTAATACTTATTTATTTAAAAATTAATAATTTATTATATAAAAATTAATCACATAAAATAACGATCCTTAGCCCTACTGGACATAATATGTATATCAATTGCAATCTTTTTCCAATATTTTTTAAACATGTTTCGCTTTACGTTTGACACTTTTTGGAAATTTAAATTTGATATCAAATCCAAATTAAAAGAGAAATTTTTAATGAACATGTTGGAACAGTTATATTTAATTTCACTTTATCTTTGCTAGATACTAAATGCCTGTAAACGGGTAAAGTGGGTATGCAAATAATGGTTAATTATGATGAAAGACTATATGCAAAATATCCACACGCACACTCGCGCATGTAAACATGAATTAGAATATACACATACCTAACGAACGGTAAAAAACATTAAATAACTAAAAAATTAAAGCTAAAAATATATATTTATTTATAAAAGATAAAATATATTTAATTATACGAAAAAAAGGGTTCAAAGATAAAGCACATTCATTCATATTTATGAATATCTAGTAGCGAAAATGTAAGGAAAATTGGAATTTATTTTTATTTTCTTTTGCATTAAATATACATACATAATTCGAATTTAAAGTGTTCACTCCAATTACATTTTTACAATAACACGATCCTTGTTGCCTTCTAATAATATTAAATGATAAACACTAGAGGAATTGTGAAAGGTAAGAGGAATTAAAAATCGATAGCTGATTGTGGTCGGAAAATCTTTACATTCATATGTTCGCCATTAATTTGAGAAAAATTATTTTAAGAGAAATTTCTTTTTCTTTATAATTCGAAAAAATATAAAAAAGTTATAGTTTTGAATTTAATACGTATTTGAATGCATTCAAGTTGCTTCTAGAATTTCGAGACTTTTGATGTATGTGAATGCACAATAAATTAAACAGTAGCAAAAACCTGCATCTACTTATTTTAACATGACATACAGAATAGACCATTGAAATAAACAAACTTAGAATACATCAACTTTTATTCTACAGAAGATTGGGTTACACGGGCTAGAAAACTCTAGAAAATTCATCTAACTTAAAGAGATAGAAGCTTAAAATAAGAAGAGTATTTGCTGAAAAGTGCACTAAAATTAAAAACATACAGTTTGGCAAACAATGTCAACTAAACAAAATAAAGAAGAGTAAAAATCCTTTGTTTTAAAACAATTTTTGTAGAATTCTCGTATTTAAAATTTCGCTAAAACGTTTCCTAATTCGCTATTTCTCCTAGTATGCGCCGCTCAAAATATATTGTTACAAAAATGTTATATTTAAGTTTTAAAATATAATAATCAGTATACTACAAACTTAGTTGTTTTCTAAGAAATCTTATATACACAAGCCAATAACAACATGCTTATAAGAAATTCCACGAAATAACTTAAACAACAGAAAACAAAAACAACTAGCAGAGAACTAAAAACCACCACAGTCAAATAGGCGCATATACTTAATGATAATAACAACAACAAAATGGGATGATGTTTAAGTATAATATGCTAGTATATGTGAGAACTGCTTAAAACAAATATATAAGCACCACCAGCTGGGCAAATAGATGAACTAAAGTTAAAACATCGTTGCGTTAAAGCCAATAAAATAATAAAGCATATTTCAGGCGCTACAATGGTGAAGTTACCATCTTATTTATTTTGTGGGCAATTTGATTTAACAACTGCAACGTGTTGTGTTATTATTTTTCAATAAAAGAACTCAATATAATAAAAGGTTTATTAAAAGCTACCAAACAAATTAAAACGAGGATAAACTTAAGCAATTCAGTGGGGAAAACATTCTTTTACATCTCTCATGAAGACTTCCCATTGTTTCATTTGCAATGCAGAACAAAGCGTCGTTTTGCTGAAAGAATATATCGTCTAGATTAACAAATGAAGTATAGGGACGAATAAGCCTCAAGTGTAACTTTTGCCTCTAATCATGTTCTCTCTACTAATGTACTGTCGACTATAAACAGAACAATCAGCTGCCATCCAAAAATTTCGACCAGTTTTAACATTGCTGGTATACATACGCAACTACCGACAAACTTGCCTCATCTGCAAAGATGATTTTTAAGGTACAAAGTTTACCCTAATGAAGTTAGTCAATTGCAATTGCTGTGCAATCGTGGCATTTGTAAAACCTGTACTCAAATGGGAAAACGTGCAACAAGCGTGTTCCCAAGCTTTTTGAGGTTTTTGTTCCAAACTCTTTGTACTCAGTACTCAGATATTACTCAATACTACCTAAAACGCGGCTTAATAATGATCGCATCGAAAGCACACACTGACACAACACTCTTTGTTTTTACTTCTTTTTAATTTAGCGCTTTAAAATAAACTGACTTATAAATTTATCACAGGTTTTCATACATAATTGTATTCTTATAAATGCATTTTGTGTTTACCATTTAGACCATAAACCATTGTTACTCTCGAAAGTATGGATGGTATTAAAATATGTTATGCTATTTTAAATATTTTGTAAATTGAAAATTGCTGACAGCTTGTATTTAGTCTGATGGCATTCATTCAATTTTACTGAGTTATTTGCAATTTATTGAAAATATATGAATAGATTTTCTTATTCAAAATTTGACGCTTGACAGTTTTCGGTTGGTAAAAGGAAAAATGATTTTTAGCTTACGGTTTTAATAGAAAATATTTTAGGAAATAAATTTACCAGGAATTCAAATGTCTAAAAATTGGATGTATTTGCTTCATCATCACATGTTTTAAAAATATACCGCGAATATAACACATGCAGACGTTCATGTTTGTTATTAGGAAAAGGTATAAATATTCAAAATATTAAAATTTCCGTAAAACAACAATTGTGTTATTTGTTATTCTTTAGTTTTTTTTTTAGTTCTTTAGTGTTTCGCGGCAACAGCTTTCAATAAAATGTTTATATGATTGTTAAATACTGATATAACTAGAGCAATAAATTTTGAAGATGTTTGTTATTATGTTTTTTAAAATATATATATATGAATACAATTATGAATAAAAAATGACATCCACCACGACCACGCTGACAGTTGCCGATTTTTTCACCAAAGTTTTTTATCACTTTTTGACAAAATGGCGGTCTTATTTCGTTAATCACACCTCCTATTTAGTTTTAAGGCTGAAATCGATTTGATTAACTCTGTATAGACTCTTTCCTTAACACAGCCCCACAAAAACTAATCCAATGGTGTTAAATTACACGATCTAGCTGGCCACCTAACTACTGATTGTCGTAAAATTATGCAATTGGTAAAATTGGTTTGCAATAAATTAATCGTTTCATTGGCTGTGTAACATGCGGCACGGTCCTGTTGAAACCACATATCAGTGATATCCGCATATCGGTGATATCAGTGATATCCACGTTGTCAATAATAGGCCAAAATTGATTTGTTAGCATTTCGTGATAGCATGACCCATTGACCGTTACCGCATTTCCAGCCTCATCTCCGAAAAAACAGCCCAATCACGCCTCCAGATCACATAACGCACCATGGAGTGACACGGTAAGCATGCAAAAGTTTCTCAATAATCAATCTTCTAAAGAAACCCAAATGCGGTAATTTTACTTACTGATGTACGCTGACAAGTGAAAATAGGCTTTGTTCAAAAAAATCATTTTTTGAGAAAAACAAGCCGGTTGTTCCTTAATGAATTTAGCGAATCTAAAGCTATGCGAATAGTCGGTCCGGTTCAATTCCTGTACCAGTTGAACCTTGTACGGCTTAAAAGTCAAATCTTTACGCAAAATTCGCCATGTGGTGGTTTTGGATAATCCCCGTTGTTGAGAACGTCCAGGAGTTGACATATTTGGATCTACTTCAACACTATGGTTTACGGCTGCAATGTTTTCATTTGAACGATCCGGTCGCACACGCGTTTATAATTCGCATATTTTGTATCGAGCCTGTCGATTCAAATTTAACGAACAAGTTAATAATAGCAATTTTAGAAGGACAATTATGTTGTCCGAAAATATCACGAATTTTACGAAATGTAACTTAAACCACCATTTCCATAGTCGATTTTAATTATTGTAATGCAATATTCGTGCGAAATTGGATTCATTGTAACATTTTTACTAATCGAAAAATTTATTTATTTTATTTATTTATTTTATTAAAACAAAAGTGATGGTACGAAAAGAACACTGAAAATGGCAAACGGCCGAAACCGGTTTGTTCACAAACCAAATTTGACGAGGGTCGACGGAAAACCGTACCCAAATAAGAGTGGCATTTTCCATTATTTGTCAGCTTTGTATGGTTGGCTGCAAGTACTAGTGTAAAATGGTAGAATAAAGTTACAAGAACTGTTTTTTCACTGATTCAATGCTATTACTATGGAATTTATAAATTGGATCCCAATTTAGCCATATTCCAGCACAGGTCTGACAACAGAAGTGTAAAGATGTTTTGAATCACCAAACTTCTTCGCCCAGTGTTTTATAAATCGAAGAACTGGACATGCTTTGTTAGTGGTTAACGAAATATGCTGTATAAAATTTAATGTTGTTAAATAAAACCCACTGAATAAAACTAAAAATAAAAACAGAATAGTTAGATGAGCCTGATTATTACCAGATTCTAATTACTTTTTGACAATAACAAAAGCAAACGCCAGACAAACAAGCAAGCAAGCAAGCAGTCAACAAAAAATATATATGAAACACTTAGTGACACCATACGTGACATTTAAAAGCTAAGCATTACATTTTGTAAATATAAAAATACGTAAAAAAAATTAATGACATTATATTTCATTCAGACGGTATTATATGTGAAAGAAATTAAGTACATATGCTAACATTGTAGGGATTTTCAACTAAAAGTTAAGTTATGGAAAATTAAGAGAATTTAGTGACGTGTCATTTAAAATATTTTTCCTTTACAATCGATTATATTTCTATAAAATAGTCCTTGGAATATTTTTTATTGAACATAGCTGTAAGTTTAAATTTCAAAGGTGTACTTGACTGCAATTTGCAAACAAACATAATCGATTGAAATCTTAAGATGGTAAAACAAAAGTCACTACATAGTTAATATGGAGACAAAACTAGTCCAATCGGATTGTGTTGCATGTCTGTCTAAGCCACAACGAAATCATAATTCAGCCAAAGTATAATTTGTTTTATGAATTTACTAATGAGATTTCTAAAATCTTAATAACGTATTTTTTAGAAATGTTCACCTTGTCTTTAGTTAGTTAGAGTTAGTTAATGTTCATTATTTTTTCTCTATTGAGCAAGCTAAGACTTCCTTAGAAAAAAATATATATTTTTACTTACAACTTACTTCAAAAACATTTCTAAATCCTTGCAAACTTCCCACAAATTCTGCATTAAATACTTAAAAATATCAGCCGATAAATTCTTGATTCATTAAATTCTTGTTTATAAGAAAATCAGCACTAAGGAGACGATATCCACTTTTGCAACGCCATAAGCCCGAATGTGGAAACGACGTTGTGGGTTTCAAGTTTTACACCTTGAAAATGATATGGAAAGAACTCTGCTGGGAGTTTTGTTTAACACAAACTGTTTTCTATTATCTATAAAGCGCGTTTGAAGGTAATTAAATTATAAATTCGTGTGTAGTTAAAATATTTTATTTTTCCATTTTTTTTATTTTAATGTTTTTTTTATAGAAGCAAAATCAAGAAGTCATATCGCTTAATTTTCTTTTATATATTTATTGTTTTTAAATACCAAGCTCATAAATAATAGACCTACCTCTCGGTATCTGAAAATTATTATATTTACTAAGAAACGACAGATTTATTTTACATTATTATTCAAATCCACAATTCTGCTTGTGTTTAATCATTTCAAAAGATAAAAAGGAATATAGCTAACAAAACTGTTAAAAGCTATTGACAAATACACGCTTTTGTGCAATATTTTTATACAAAATTTCATAAAAGATAGAATACTCCATTCCTTTGTTAATCCCCCCGGGGGCATATTATAAGTCTTTATGGATCACACAATCATCTAAACTTGTGTCTTGCGGGGTAAAAGGGAGCCCAGTCCCCTCAGGCTAGTAAGAGCCAACTGGAAAATCCACTATATTTCCACGGGAATCAGTAAAGCCCCAGAATTCTGCTATTTGTCTCTTTAGGCATTTAGCTGTTCTCTGATTGATTATTGAGGTAGGCCCTTCGGGAGTATCGTGGTGGCTGTGTATTTCGAGGCCCTAGTTTGAGTTTGTGGGTCGGATCATTCACAATGAACACAATGAATGGTGCAGGTCCAGTGAGTATGAATGTCGTCGTGTTCTATAATTATATTAAGCTTCATGCGTTCTGGACCTTTGTTAATATCTAGGCTGCTTGTTTTTAAGATTTTTAAATATTTTCCTTGTCTCAAAGCCATCTCAAAGATTATTTTAACATAAATATGAATAATAAAATAATAATGTGAATAATAAAAAATATATAAATAAAAGGCTATAAAAGCTTCTTAAATGATTGTCAAGTACATATGTATCTGACATCCTGTAGTTTCATATCATTTATTTTAATTAATTTACCTGTATGTAAAACGTTTAAATTATTGATAAAATTATAAATTTCTCTTCAAATTTCATATGTGTCTTATTTCCATGTATGTGCGACCATTAAGTATTTAAATGCATTATTATTTATGCATTAAAATTTTATTTATTAAAGGTTATTTCACCACACCATCTGCAAGAGACTTAAATGTTATAAATATTAAATATTTATATAAATTAAAAGTTTGGCTCTTGACCTTTGATTTGGTTTTCTGTATTTTTATTTGCTTTCTTCTCTTGTTCTATTTTATTGAATAAAATTAATCATTTATAATGCAGTCATGTAGATAAATTATTATCTTGTATTGAGACTTTTGAGTTGAGAGTTAAGTCATAACAAACTTGTAAACGTGTGTGTATGTAGTAGTATGTCTGTTTGCAAGTAACCATATCCATATGAGCAAATGTTTTATTTGTCGGTTTGCTGATTTTTTGTATTTCAAGGAAGCCATATTATAAAATAAATTTAAATATAATAAATTGCACACTTAAAAAAAATATAAAAACGTATATAATTGAAAACTTTTGACAAAATATCTGAAATCTAAATTATCGAGGTGTATGAAACAATTTTTAATTCAATTAACTAAATGAAAATTGTAATTAAACACAAAGCAATTAGACAACAAATAAAAAAATGTTTTTGTTCAAAGACACAGTAACCATTGAAAAACCACCTATTTAAGGTTGTGTGCGTTGCAAGCAAACGTCGTCCATTTAAAAAAAAATTCGAGAAATTAGAATACGAGAAATCATCAAGTGAATGCATCTTCCTTTCTTAGACGCTATTTTTTGAAAATATCGGGTTTTTCAACAAGAAACTTGTTTTTAAATTGTGGCAACACCAACAATATGATACTTTTGGCATTTAGTTTTTTGACGCATCTAGGATTGGCAATTGTTAAAATGAATACAATTTCGCACAAAAATCACATTAAAATAATTAAAATTTTTTTTGAAAATTGTGGTTCTGTTAAAGTTACATTTCGCAAAATTCGTGATATTTTCGGACAACATAATCGTCCTTTTGAGACGGCTATTAAGAACTTGGTCATTAAAATTGGGTCGACAGGCTCGATACGAAATGTGCGAACACCAACGTCAAGGTCAATCAAAAAATCATTTTTTCAGACAAAGCCCATTTTCAGGGTATGTCAAAAAGCAAAATTGCCGTATTTGAGCTTCTACAATTCCTACAGCGATTATTAAAATGCCTTTGCATGCTCAAAGTGTCATTATATGGTGCGCTATGTGGTCTGAAGGTGTGATTGGGCCGTTTTTTTTTTGTTTTTGAAGATTGACGACGTGGATATCACTGACATGTGGTTTCAACAGGACAGTGCCACATGCCACAGACCCAATGGAACAACGGTCAATTTATTACAAACATATTTTCCCGATTGCATAATTTCACGGCAATCAGCAATTAAGTAGCCAGCCAGATGGTGTGGTTTAAGACTACTGGATTATTTTTATGGAGCTTTGTGAAGGACTGAGTCTATACGTATCATTGAATCGATTTTCGCCGTTAAACTTAAAATCCGTGATGTAATTAACGAAATAGGGTCGTAATTTTGCCTAAAGTGATTAAAACTTTTAACGCAAAAATCGACATCTGTCAACGTGGTTGTGGTGTATATTTGCCAGTTATCACTTTTCATTCAAAATTGCCGAACTTTTCTCTTCGTACAATTTGAATCATCTTAATCTAAATTTTATGCTTTATTTTGTTTTATAAAACAAACTTCTTGTTAAAAATCCCTTTAAATTTATATGTTTGCTATATTATTTGAAATGTATTATTATTAAAAGTTAAGTTTCGTATTAAAATTTTTCGCAAAAAACCAAAGTTATTGTGAATTTTTTCGTATCCAAAATGAACTTAATACTTTTAATGTAAGTATAATTGCTTATTTACAAGAATAGCATATAAAATTTGAGAAAATCAGACGTAATTTACTTAACATATACATTTTAATACAAACATTACTAATCGTATGTAAAAAGATAATTAGCAAAAAAAAACAATATATTTGTATTGATTAAATTGAGAATCAAGGTAAAAAACTTTATTATTAAGTTAAGTATTATTATACTCATAACAAAGGGTATTTTTAAGGCCGCTAAAACATACGAACTCATAATATTGAGCTCACCTTTTTATCATATATTCTGGCAAAACATTACGAATACCTTGATGCACATCTTATGAGACGTTTCCCGCGATGAGACTTATTTTAAGCTAACCCGGATTATTAATAACCAAACCACAATAAACCCACAATAAACTAGGCATGTTTTTCACGTCAGTGGTGTATGTGTGGACATTATTATTTTTTTAATTAAGCCAAAACATTTTCATGGTTGATAAAGATTATTACCGCACTAAAATGAATAATTATTTGTTTAATATTAAAAATGTTATTGATCTTTCTTAGAATTTTCTCTTCTGAAGTTAAAAGTTAATTTCGAGAAACTTGCCTCTTAACTCTCCTCCAAATGAGATCAATAATTTATAATGAAAAACTATTAACAATTGACGCTTTGGAGGCCAACGTTCTTTGTGTTATTCATGGCATACAGCCAGCGAAGCTCGTAAAAGAAAGCCCTTCAATATTCACACAGTAAGAATATGTTTAAAAGCATTCTTAAAAAGTAATGTCATGTTTTGAACTTTCAATTCAAGAAAAAGCAAATTTAAATTTGAAATAGTTTTTTGGGAGTAAGGATTTTATATCAGTTTACTTTTCAGTGTGTTGAAGGGTCCCTAACGAGTTGAGTTGAACAACCAACAAAATGGCCATAGGAACTAGCTTTGTCACCAATTATCAATTTGGTGATTTTATTGCGAAATAATTTTGGACTATTAATACAATGAAAAATAAACCATTACAAATTTAAATTTAATATTTGAGTTCATTTTTACAATCTAAAGGTCTAAAGGGATTAAAATAGTATTCTATATTATTCCAATTAAAACAATGATTGCAATTTTTGTTTCATCATTCATTTATGATTATTTGTTTATGATTACAGTTCTCGTTATTTATATAATGTAAAATTTTTCCATGTGTATATTACTTGGGTATTTATATATATAAGCGTGTGTGTGTGTGCGTACACAGCCTTAATAAAATTAAATAATAATTTGCTGCTGGTTTCTGACTTACATCTTACCCTTTTAAAGAAATAATGCACTTCAGTTAAAGTTCATTCAAGAAAGTTCTCTCTATGCACTATATATATATTTGTATGTTTGGGTTAATGTTATGAATACATGTATGGATTTGTTATAACTTTTCGAGTACATAAGCTATAAATTTCATAATGCAATTAGTAGATTTGTAAACATTATAATGTTGAGTCGTTCAAACCTTTATACCTTCACACAAAAGGGTTTACTTATTTACAAACAAACACATACATAAATATGAACTTATGTTTGTATTAACATTCAGTAGAAAATTTCATTAATGTGCATATATACATATGATTGGTTAGTTGTTTATTTCAACGTTATTTAAAAGATTCAAATTTCAACTGCAGTCCCATGTTGCATTTTGTTGCAGCAACTACATTTCCTTACTCAAACAAACATACACGCAACTTGTTATTATAAGTCAAGTAAATATATATGTATATGATATAAAATATGATAAATATGTATTTGTGTATGCTTCAATAATAACAACAATAAGAGATGTTAAATCCAATTGCTTCTTGCGTGACATTATCATTTACTAAATCGGTCCAGGTCAAAATTGTAATACCAGTGTTTAGAGTTTTCGTTTAGCTTATTGTACATAAAGTAAAGTTATATGTCAAATCATAAATTTGTAATGTGGATGACAGAGCTATTTCTTTAGAATTGTAATATATAATCTTTATTTTATACAAAACTTTTTAAGTTTAATAAACTTTTAACAATGTTGTATTAAAACAAATCACTTGCTTAAAACTTGTCATTATCTTAAGTTATTTGGGTATTGAGGAAAATTTATATGACTGAAATATTTTTTTTAAATTATGACAAATTAAATTTTTCTGTTGGCTAATGATTTGTTTTTATAGAAAAACTATGCTGATAAAATTAATTTACGGAAAAAAATGTGACTTGAAATTATCTTATCTTATAGAAAAATTTTGACTTGTGAAATTTATTTATCGGAAAATTGTGAGTAATAAAGTTGTTTTTATTCTTAGAAAAATGTGGCTAATGAACATTTTCTACAGAAAATGACGGTATTTTTTTATAGAAAAACTATGGCTGACAAAATTTTATTTTTAGACAAATTTTGACTGATGAAAATGTTCTATAGTAAAATTCTGATTAAATATATAGAAAAAATATAGAATAATTACGACTGTAGAAGTTTTTATACAGAAAGCTTTAGACTTTGACTTATGAAAATTTTGAAGAGAAAACTTATTATTTGTAGAAAAATTGTGACATGAATGAATTTTGTAACTCAAGAATTTTTTCGTAGAGTTGATATGGCTGATAATTTTTTTTTTCAAAAATTATGACTGAAAGCAATTGTCTAATTTTCTAAATTTTCGAATCAAATTTTTCAGAACAACTATGACTGATGAAATTGTTTTATTGATAAAAATTACTCATGAATTTGTTTTATAATAAAAGACTTTCTTTGTTTTTGAAAGAATAGAATAGAATAGAAAAGAAACACACAAACCAGATCCCAAAATTATGTGGAACGGACACGCTAGGTATTTATGTAAAAAAAAATTTATTTATTTTATTTTATAAATAAATCTTGCAAACATTATTCTTGTTGTATTCATGACTAATGAATACAAAGCATATCAAAAAGGGGCAAATTATTTTTTCTTTCAATTTTTACATAAATTAAAACTACTGAATGTATAGGAAGTAGTTATATTACTCATGTTATCCAGTTACCTTTTTTAATTTGTTTCTGATATTTACCTCTTATTGGTGTTCGATACCCTTAAGTGAATGAAATCTTAAAGAAAACAAAGTTAACTATATAACTCAAAAATTGTGTGTCTTCTTCATTCCACAAAAAAAAAAACTCGCAGCTAAGAAAATACAAAATATGCATTATTAAGAGATCGACTAAACATTAAATTTAATTACTCTTAACTTTTTAACAATAAAAATTTATATTTAATCTACGTTCCTCGATTCCTTTATAAATAAATTTTTTAGATATTCTCATAAAATATTTATTATTCAAAAAAATATATTTGAAATATATTACTACGGAGGAAAGCATATCCATATAGCTATTTAATTGCTGCTCATACAGCTCATCCTTAAATTAAAAACAAAAAGTATTTTTGTTAAAATCCACTAATGAGCTATATGAGAAGCTGTAAAATCCCCATACGGATATGCTTTTCCATTTCAAATATATTTTTTTGAATAATAAATATTTAATGAGAATATCACAAAATTTTTATTTGTAAATCAATGTAGCAAAACATTTACTTAGATTAAATTAAAAATGATTCCAAAAAATAAAATTATTTATTAAAAATTTATAATTATATATATTGTTACGTTTATACCTTTAATAAACGTTTTGTTGTAAGTTCTTTATTGCAAAATAAATAGCACCAGTTTTTAGAACTTTTAAATTTATAATAATTTTATTTACTTTAACTACACAAAACTGACACCAGAACAATTTACTTAAAATGCAAGTCTTTACTTAATGAGGTTTAATTTTACACTGACTGATTATCCACTCAGACGCTGACCTATTTTTATTTGTCCATTTAAAGTCTAGAAGATTTAAGAATCTTCTACTCCCTTTGTATCACATTTTGTTGTTGTATGTTGTTTATTCGATGTATAGGCGCCTGTATGTCTGTGTGTATAGTTGTTTTTGTTTTTATGCTGATAAGGTTTCTGCTTGGGATTTATTTCAATACATTTATTGTTGTCTTTTGTAGAAAAGGGTTTCTTAGAAAACTACGCAGATGGTAAACAGCATGCATGTTTGTTTTTGTCTTGCGCTTTTAGATGCTAAACAGCATACATGTTTTTTTTTTGTCTTGCATGTCAGGTAGTTAGTAAACAGCATATTAAATTGTTGTTGTTTGTGTATAATATTTCTACGCAGTTTGTAACCAGTAGTTCGCTTTATTGCTTAATTATTTTATTTTAAAACTTAAAATAAAAAAAAGAATCGCGAATTAAAGAGCAATCATATTTACAAGAAAGTTTTATTCAAATAAAATTATTAATAATTATTTAGTTTCCATTCTAATGCCACAAATCACCTATTGTTACATCTATAGGTCTTTGTATTAACACCAAAAACTATTTAAACGTCAACCAGTGCGAAAAACCATTTTAAATAATATAAATAATTATGATTTATAATACATACAAAAGTTTTATAACGAAAAACTATTAAATTCATATTTCTGTTTATCAAGAGCATGTCTCTAGGCCAAAAGTCACAAGTAGCAAATTAAAATCTAGAACAAGGTGTAATATAATTTTTACACCTAAGTAATGGAAGAAACTATACATTTTTAAAATTCATTAGTTTTAATATACAAATTTATTAATTTTTTTTTTTACAGTTCTACCGTTTTTTTTTAACTTTTTCTGTTCTTTATTTTATTTATCTTTGATTTTATTAATGAATTTCTTCATTGATGTGTAACGATATCAAACCAAACCATTTTAATTTAAATCCGAATTTATTCATTTCTCTCCTAAGTATACTTAAAGAAAAATATTCAAATATCGTTTTATTAACAAACATATAAACATATACCATTCTATTGTTTCACTTACAAATAATAATTTATTTTTCACAAATTTACTGAAATCCAAATCACACTCTAGAGATTAAACAAAAAATTCATATAAGAGAATAAGAAAAAATAAATTTAACTAAGGTTGAATACTTGATTATTTTCATTCATATAAATACATAAACACATGTTTAGCCACGTAATTTAAGGTAACATCTTCATCTTATAAAAGATTCGTATTCTACTGCATATCATAATGACTGCTTAAAGTGGTGGAGATAATTATAGCACAAAATTTGTTGGTATTATACTGTATACAAATAATTAATTATCAGGGATTTCAAAACAAATCAGGTACGAACGACGAGAAAAAGGCAGGAAAAAATGCGATAAAAAACTAAATAAAAAATATAAAAAAACAAAATGGAATAAGAATAGAATGTAATAGAATAGAATAGAACAAAATAATCTAAAGTAAAGTTGAACATAATAAAATAGCTAAAGTAAAATAGCGTATAACAGAACAAAATAAAATAGCATAGAAATATACCACATATAATACCACAGAATGCAATACAATACAATACAATACAATGTCGATTTTTTTTCCTGAAAAACGCATTCATTATAATAACAAAATATAAAAAAAGGAATATAATACAATATAATAGAATAGATTAGTATAACAATAGAATAAGATGGAATAGAATACTATGGAATACTATAGAAGAACAGTATACATTGATAAACACCCTTTTATAGAAAATATGCTAATAATAATTATTTTGTATACAAACCAATTAAAAATACATAAGATATCTTATCTTATTTAAAATTAATTAGATTTTTAAAAATGATTTGATTCGTAGTATTTTTAACAATAACAATAAAAATGCTCTTGTTTTGATTCAAAGTACAGAAAGTCTCATTTAAGTAATAATCATTTTAATATTTGTTGTGTAAAAAGTATTAAAATATTTAAGTTCTTTCCAAGGGCATTTCCAATTTAACCTCGTTTTTACTACACATGTTATTTCTTTAAAATGTTTAATTCCCAATGTGCATTGATTTGTATTTATATTAGGAAATCTCTGTAGTTTGTATGCGGTTGACATCATTTAAGTAAATACACATTCAAAATACATTTATTCAAATTTGCACACACAAATATACATATAAAATAATAAATTATTTAAAATAATGTATATTCTCGTACTCTATAAACATTTCATTCCAATTTAAGCATTTTCATATTGTGTAATATAAAATATTTATATTAAAAGATATATATGTACATTGACTACAATAAGAAATCTTGAAAGAAAATGGTAGTCACCTCAGAAAAGTTAGAAATTGAAAAGATTTTTATTGACTTGTACGGTCTCTATTCAATACATAAAAGCCCTACTTCAAAAAAATGTCAATGTGTTGTTGTGCTGGTTCGTCTACAAAAAGATTAAATAGAAATATTCGTAAACTTACATGATTCTTATATGCATATTCAATACTGGCTAACTCACCTTTAATATAATATGAAACAGGTCAGGAAAATTTAAATTAAAGAAAACTAAATTAAAACATTAAAAAAGGAAAAAACAATGATCTTAACAATAGCAAACTAAACAAATTTAGTGCATTTCATTGACACACACAACTGTTAATTAATTGCTTCTTGAGACTAATGGATACAAAAAGAAAAACTGTTGAAATTTTTCCAAAAAACATTTATAATATTGTCGCGAAAATGATTTGTTAAATTTGAAAGGAATATAATTATCAATAAAAAAGTAAACGAAACGACCCCCTGTACATTTTACAAACTGAATAGTTTTCTAAGAAATCTTATTCATGCAAGGCAAAAGCAATACGCTTATAAGAATTTCTACGAAATAAGATCAACAACAGAAAATAAAAACAACTAGCACAGAACACAAAGAAAACATACAGCCAAGCAGGCGCCTACACTGACTGCCAATAACAAAAATATTGTTAAAACCGCTTAAAACAAGTTTACAAGCACTACTTGCTAGGCAAATGAGAATTCAAGTTGAATAATCAGTGAGTAAAGACAACAAAGTTACCATCGTGCGTATTTTTTGTGTATTAAAGGTAAATTAATCGTTTTGCCATAAATTTAGGCAAAATGGTTTTTCGCGAGCAGATTACTGAGTCACCGCTTATTTTCCTTTTTATTATTGTAATAAAACAGTTCTCAAAGTTAAAACAACAAGAATAATATAGAATACCTATTTGGGATTGTATACTACATCAGGCTGGCTGCGCCATGGCAGTTTGTTTTTCCTTTATACTATTCAGGTACAAAATATTGAGTACCACTTTAAAAATTTTAACAAAAATGTTTATTAAAATAATTTATTATTTTTAAATTTTTGCTAAAAAAAAATAATACAAAAATTGTAGAAAGTGATATAACGACTATGAACACCATATATTTTATACTTTCCTATGTTAAATAAATATGACTTTTTAAAAAAATATTTTTAGTTTGTTGCTGTGATTTACTTTTCACATAACCTCGCTACTTTCAGATAGACGGGCAGAGTTTCATCGACCATGAAGTAAAAATTGTAATATTTACTTTGTTGACATTTCAATTTTCTATCTATAACAGTTAAAAATTAAGCTCATTTATAGTCACATTAAATCACCTGTGGGTTTCTTATTTTCTAATTTTTATTATTTATAATTTTTATTCACAAGTTAAAAGACGTTAATTATAAAAATATCCCTTATATTGTTTTATACTTCTAACTGTGGACACAGTATTACAAACTCTGTTAAAATTTCAAGCGTCTCTCTATAATGGTTATAAAGACATATACATCAGACAGCATTACTTATAGAGACGCCCTGTAATTTCCAATTTTGTCCTTGTTGTTACAACAGACATAAATGTACGCATTCGGTGTACTTTTCAAGTGTTTGTCTACAACGATTTAATAGGTATGTCAATAGATATAAATAAAGATTATGCCACCTATTTAAACGGCCTTAACATTTAATATTATTTCTTCATTACTTTTGTTAGGTTCTACCTTGGTGTAGGTGACGGTTCAATAGACATTTTACAATCATGTATTTTGAATAGATTGACTTTTTACTTTTACGTACTAAACACTTTTCTTGCTTGAAATGGGACTAATCTGTAAGTATCATAAATTGTTGGGAATAAAAACTTTTTCCCATCCAAAAAAAATTCGAATAAAACCAGTTTCAAGTTTAATCAGGCATGCAAATAGCATTCAGTATCTGGTGTAGAAACAAAAACGAAGATACTGATTCTCTACGCAAAAGAGTAAGATCTTCGTGTACCAAAGTACTAAGGCGCAAGAAAAATCTGTGCTATGATCGCCTACGTGCTAAAGTTCTTACTACTCCTAGGGGTGGCTAGATCTTTTGGTCATTTGTTAAAAGAGTAAGGAATAATTCTAGTTCGTCAATTCCGATTCTTTTAAAGAATGGCCAAATATTCACTGACCCGGTTGACAAAGTTAACCTTTTGACTGGTATATTTGCAAATAATTCTTGTTTGTTGGAGAGTTCCGTTACTATGCGAAAAATATTTTTTCGAGTTTGAGAGGTTAAAAAGGTTTTAGAAGATCTCAACACCAACAAGTCTCCTGGGCCGGATGGGATTCCAGCACTGCACGAATCTAACGCGTCCGTTAGCAGCCCTTTTCAGCACATTGTTTCATGCCGGCGAATTTCCAAAGTATTAGAATATTGCTAATGTAACACTGATCCCCAAAAAGGGTGTGGCTAGCAACCCTGAAAAATACCGCTCAATTGCAATTTGGTTTGAATTTTTCGGAAGTAATGAAAAGTATGATTAATTTTAATCTTATGAGGTACCTGAAGTTCAACAGCTTACTTAGCGACCGAGAGTATGGTTTTCGTAGGGGGCACTTTACGGGTGACTTGTTAGCTTTCCTGTCGGCGCAACGGTGCAACTTTATATACCATTTCAGCAAGAGTAAGATGGTGGCTCTAAATATTTCGAAGGCGTTTAATAGAGCGTAGCATGATGCACTTCTGTCAAAACTTATTGCATTTGGTGTCGGTGATAATTTCTCCAGATTTGTATCAAATTTTCTCAGGAATCGCATTATACGAGTTGTTATAGATGGGATTTCATCAGATGAGCTCAAGATTAATTCAGGTATACCAGAAGGATCTGTTCTTCCTCCTAACCTATTTCTTATTTTTCTAAATGACCTTCTTTGCCAAACTTTCAACTTTATATACTTTTTCGCAGATGATAGCACCATTGGTCATTCGTATTTATTTAGTAGTAGACCGAACCAGTTGGAGGTGAGTTTCAAAAGGCAGAACTTGAATTATATGCTCAATCACGATCTCGCAATATTCTCGGAATGGGTGGTGTAAATATAGTCGATTTTAATGCCCGCAAGATACAATGTTGCATGCTTACGCATAGATCTGTGTTCGGAAGTGGTGCTGAATTTGTTACCACGGGTGGTATATATATTGCGGAATCGTAAGCTCTTGACGTTCTTGGCATGAAATTTCAGTGTGATGTTCGATGGACTAAACCTCGGTTTTCAAAAACGATGTAAGAAATACTTCACTTCATCCGATCTCCGTACTAATTATACCACCCATATCCGTCGAAAGATGGAATGGATTTCACTGCTTTATCGTTACTACAATGATAGGTGCGCTAACGAAATTAGGGAACTTGTTTCTGTTATTTGAGCGTTTTTGTGTTTAACTGGATTTTTGTTGAAAGCACCTTCATTTGCGGTTGATTGGCCACTACGCTTTACAAGGAAAATGTGGAATAAACTCTCTCCACAAGTTTTTCCTGTCACTTTCAATGAAGAAAAGTTCAAATTGAATGTCCACAAACACTACTCCGTCTTTTCTCCTTCCCATAATCTGATTTTCTAGTTCTGGTGCCATGCATTGCATGTATATTGGTCAACCCTTGAGTGCTAGTCCGAACCGAAAAAAATAAAAATTAATTTCTTTCAACTTCAAATGACAATTCTGTAGATTAAAAATTCAGGGGTTAAAAATAAATATTAGATTTAAATTTACTGGTATTGATTGTTACAGGTGAAACCTTTTGATGGTCTATTTGCTACCACTTACTTAAACCTTCAGGGACTACTTTATAAATCTTTGTATAATTACAAAATTATTTAAACAAATTTACGAAAGCAAGCCAGTAATCAAAATGGCAACAAGCTTGGAATGGTTTTATGCGAATATGAATCAAAATAATAATAAAATTGAATAAATAAATTAAAAATTAATATGGTCGATGAATGGTTGCCTAAAGAGTGCCAGCTTGTAAATTATAATGCCTGTATAGTGATGTAAATAAATTTCAATTGATATCAAGTTAAAAGGATATACATGGTATGATTGCAATAAAAATTTACAATTACACTAATCTAGTGATCACGTAACTCACAATAAATTATACCCTTCAAAATAGACCTAAGGTAAAACCTGTAAATTGAATTGCGTATTATTTTCATTCATTAATTATATGTAAATTTTTATTTATAAAATACACAGCCACACACATATCAAATTTTATTACCTTTAAAAAAATATATTTATTATTTATTTTTGTATTATTTTATATTTTTAGGCCACAAAAACATGTTTGGCACGGTGCTCTACCCAACGGTGAACGTTCAATCGACACATACTGTGATGCTTGGCATTCTGGTGCAAGAGATAAATTTGGTTATGCCAGCAATTTGCTTGGGAACAAATTATTAGACCAAGAGCGCCTAACATGTGATAGCAAATTAATAGTGTTATGTGTTGAAGCTCTCTCACAGGATCGACGAAAAAAGCGAGAGTTGAATGACAGGTAAGTTTATGATTATCTGTACATTTAAACTAATATTATCAGTTATGTATATTGAGAGAATATAAATATAGAGAATCTGTGAGAAAAATAAGTTTTAGATTGACTGCCAACTCACATTGGCTGCCAACTACGAGATAGATTGATTTCCCTTCCAGGAAGTCAATTACGAGTTATCTCGTACTATCTAAAACTGACACTTTTTGTGTAGGTACGAGTAAAACCGTATTATAAATATCATTGCTAGTATCGATAAATGGCTTCTGGGAAAAGAAAAAAAAGTAAGTTTTGGCTTGCGTGAGCTGAACATTTAAAAAAAAAATGTTATCAATTTTGGGTTCTTAATAATTATAACAATAAATTTAGAGAATGTTTATATATCTACAAAGAAAGAAAATAATAATAAAATTATAATAAATATTATAAAAAATTTTTGATACAAATAAATACAAAATGGCATACAAGAATACGAACACTTTAAATAGGTTGTTTAGTAAAACTAAGGATAAAATTCAAAAATTAAATATGTCTAATGTAGTGTACAAAATTCCTTGTAACGGTAATGATAAGGAGGATTGTAATAAGATTTATGTAGGAACAACAAAATATAAATTGAAAACTAGAATCGCAGGACATAGGTCAGACCAAAAATACAGGAATAATATTAGTTTACAAAAAACAGCATTATCTTCGCATTGCTCTAAAGTTAATCACAATCCAAACTTTGAAAATGTTTCAATTTTAAATTTAGAAAATAATTATAAATTTTATAGCAGATACGGAGAATGTTGCACAAAATTATAGACATTTGGTGCATAAAATTATAAAACAAAACTCTGTACCTGCATAATATTAATACTTTAATTTTTTGTAATGTTTGATCATTAAATTTATGTTTTTGAATATATGTGTAAAATAATATTGTTTTGTAAATTTGTTATTTTCAAAATTGTTTTTCATTTAAAAAAAAAATTTTTAATATTGAAAATTTGATGGTATATTTGTATAGTTATAAACAGCTTTTTCAATTTGTAGTTTTTATTGTTTTTGTTTGTTTTGTTTTTTTTTGATAATGTTTTTGATTATTTTGAAATTGTTAATCAAAAAATTTTTCAATTTTTGATTAATTGTTTGTTCATTATTTTTATTTGTCCTGATGATGCCAACCAATATTGATAAAAATAATAAAAAATAAAGTTTTTTTTTAATATTTTTTATTAAATAATGACCTAGTGTTTAAAAATAAACTGCTAAAAAATATTAAAAAGGTCAAATAACTATAATTATTGTATATAATTATAATAAATTATAATAACTGTAAAACAAAATATTATAGGAAGCAAAAATTATGTTTTTTAGAAGAAAAAGGACCTACGAATTGACTCGTATTTGGCTTCTGCGTAGCGATTTCAGTCACAGAAGCCAATTACGAGATAATTCGTACGTCCTTTTTCTCCTAAAATAAACATCATATTTGCTTTTTCATGAAACCTATCATCTAGAAATAGAGTTTTTAGTAATATAATGTGAAAAAATCAAAATGTCATTTTTGACCAGTTTTTTGAAAATGGCCTTGGCAACGTGTTAACCAAATAATTCTATCTAGTTAAAAATATCTCGACTTTTTTAAATTAGTCTCAAACTAAATTAATTACAGCATATTAAGATATGCTTATTCAGTTTAATAGATTTAGTTATACTTTAAAAATTCTGTAGTCGATTACAGAAAATCTTTTAGTATAGGAAATTTTTAAAAGGAACCCTCCATCTTATGCAGCAATTTTGATCACACTTCTGTTCTATAAGTAAAGCAATCAGCTTGTCATATTGAAAATAAATTTAAGTATATTCCCAAATTTATTTTTTCAAACTCAACTTTTATATATGTAGCACAAAAATGTAAAAACAAAATATCTTATTTTAGTTAGTTCAGATGCGAATAACATTGACAATCTACGGAACCTGAATCTTTTCATACATCAAACACCACGTTTCCTATATTTACTTTTTGCTTTTCTATCAGTTAAGAAATACAACAAATAAATACGTTACATATATATTTATAAAGGTTCTTCTACTTAAATGGCCCTATATAACCCTGGTGAGTCTTAGGCCGAAGACAGGATAGCATTCCATTTAGGTTTGAGAGATGTCGTTGGCCCTGATTTTTCCATTCGATTTTGGGTCGTCCTCTTTTCCTGTCCTAGCCAGTTTTTGCATTTTATGCGCTTGACAATGTCAATGTCAGCGTAAAGCTCATACAGTTCATGATTCCTACGATACCGATAGTTTCCACTTATACCAACTGGTCCGTATATTCTACGAAGGATTTTTTCTCTCGAATACGCCAAGTACTTGCTTACCATGCTTCTTCCCCATATAAAAGAACCGGTAGAATTAGTGTCTTGCAGAGTGTTATTTTCGTAATTCTAGAGAGGGTTCTATTTTTAAATTGCCTGTTTAGCTTAAAGTAGCATCTGTTTCTGATATAATTCTTCGTCGTATTTCCAGGCTGATGTTGTTGTTTTTATTTATGGATGACCCGAGATATACAAATTTCTCCACAGCCCAAAGTTATAGTTGCCAACGTTCACAGTTTCACCTAGTTTAGTAGATCTACTGTTCGTTGCAACCATCACCTTATTTTTGCT
This sequence comes from Trichopoda pennipes, assembly GCA_030448955.1. Taxonomy (NCBI): domain Eukaryota; kingdom Metazoa; phylum Arthropoda; class Insecta; order Diptera; family Tachinidae; genus Trichopoda; species Trichopoda pennipes. Next base: position 1,911,619 of record JASKUP010000038.1, read on the forward strand.
TTCATTAACTGCCAAGCCCATTTTTAAGGATTGCCTCTCAATGCCCACAAAGGCAGCAGTTACATCTCGCAATGTCCTACCAATGACGTCAATATATAACTTTTTCCAAAGCAATGTTAAATATGTCGCACGATAAACAGTCGCCCTGTCTAAATCTTCGTGAAGTGGTAAACGATTCGAAAAGACTATTTTCTGTTTTCACTGATGATCTTGTATCAGTTAGCGTCATCTCCGTCAAAGTTTTATCAATTTCGCCGGAATTCCAAATTCAGCCTTAGCCTGATACATCCTCGTTCCAATCGAACTATCAGAAGTGGCTTTATAATCGACGAATAAATGGTATGTGTCGATTTGCTTTTCGTGCGTTTTCTCCAGGATTTGGCGTAGTGTGAATATCTGATCTAACGTGGATTTTTCATGTCTAAAACCGCATTGGGACCAATTACTTCATTTACTCTGGGTTTAAGGCACAATATTGTGGCCAAGATCTTATAGTGATGGGGAGCAGACTAATGCCCTTATGATTGGCACATATTGACTTGTATCCTTTTTTGTGAACTGGACATAGCACGCTGAGTTTCCAATCATAGGCCATGTATTCATCCAACCAAATTGTACAAATAAGTTGAAATTGCTCTGCCGGCAAGCCATCAGATCCAGCTGCTTCGTTGTTTTCAGCCTGAATATAGCTATTTCTACCTCAATCTGGCTGGGCGGTGTACATTCAACTCCGTCATCATTGATTGGTTCAATGGTCCCCTCACTGTCGTTTCCCTCAGATACCAATAAATTGTGGAAATGTTCATTCCATATTCTCAGCACGCTTTCTTGCTCTGTCACTAGATTTCCTTGTTGATCTTTACAGGAGGAAATGCCAGTACAGAAACCCTCTGTTTGATGTTTCACTTTCTGATAAAACTTCCGCGCCTCATTTCATAAAGGACCAATTATATATTTTTCTAAGTAGGTAGGTTATGTAGGTAAAATATTAGAGTCTTTTTTTATAACCAAAAAGAAAATATTGAGTACAACTGAAATTAATTATGCATTTCACTCTTTAATGTTGCAAATCAGACATTTGTAATTTAACGTTTATGATGATGAAAAATATAACGAAAAAAAGGTACCACAGAGCTTTGCAAATATAGAGTTAACCAAACAGCTAAGTAAGATAGGTTATAATAAAATCAATATAGTTTGTAAAATTAATGGCATGGGCATATAAAATATCATCACCATTCAATTTATAACTCGAACAAGGAAAAAGTTGCAAAAAGTATTTGAAATAAAACTAAGTTTGAAATTTGAATAAAAAATATTTTTTTTAATAATAAATACAAGTTAGCCCAAAATTAATGTCATATCAACACATACTCTTGACCAAAAATTTATCAAACTAGCATTAGCATTAACTTCCTTTAGCATTAAATAAGTGTGTAACGCTCTGTTCATTCCTCTATTCCAAAAAATTGATTAATTATTTAAGAATAATACCACAAGATATAATCTAAGCTGATACGTGTTTTTTTTTCTTTTTGTCTATTTGTTCAGGATACGGTATAAAAGAAGCTTTTTTTAAAATTAATTTGCAATGATAAAAACTTATTCGATATATCGCACCCTAAATACAAAAGGGTCACAACTCAAAATTTTTCAAAACTGACTTTTTTTCCATAAATTAATTCAGAGTACACATCTCTAACTACTGCAAAAATTTTCTTCACATCACTATCCTCTTTAACTGGAAAAAAATGGCTATGTCTATTTTTGTGTTAAGTGTGTTCCCTCAAACAGTTTTTTGTCTCTCCTATAAAATTTTTAATATTTTGAGTTGTGACCCTTTTGTATTTAGGATGCGATATGTATGTAAACTGATCATTTTGTTTATGGACTTGAAAAGGTTCTGCTTCACCAAATGGTTAACAAATCGGGTCGTGTGGTCGATTTAATTTCCGACACAAAATGAAATTGTTTGCATTGATACAAATTAAGTAAGGACGGTTTACATATTATCGTGCTATGAAAATCGTGAGTTATGGCTCTTTTCCGTAAAGGTGGTTCTAAAAACAAAACTATTTTGTTTTTCACATTAACCATTGGCTTCTTTGTCTCTTGTAAAACATTTCAGTTTTACATGAATTCCGCAATTTCGTTTAAAAAAGCTTTGCACATACATTCAAAAAGCCAATTATTTTTACATATATTCGCATTTAAAGTGGCGCATATTTTTCAATTATTCTGATATAAAATCAGTATTAAAAATTATACACTTCATATCACCAAAAAATATATAATGATAATAGCTAGATAGTGATTACTACTGATTATCTTAAGGTATTATAATTGTCCATTGATTTTTTTCTCCTCTTATTAATATTAACACTTTAGTATTGGTTTGTCTCTTAACGTAATTAAACGTTTATAAACAATAACGGTTGAGTTGTTTGTTATATTCCGTTACTACTTCTAAATCACTAAAATTAATAAATTATTGTGTTTGTTCAAATTTGCTGAAATCCCATTGGGTTCGATTATAGAATATATTGCCAACAAGTATGTCTAACATGTTCGTTTTACCGGAAAATTACTATTACTTTTACTTAATCATCTGTGCTGTATCGTAGCCACAGACATAATAAAATATCCACAAGGAAATTTTTGCACAATAGTGCAAATTTTATAAGTCGCAGCCAGTGAAGCGTATCTACACAATGGGTGTTTTTTTGTATTAGAAATGGACAACTTTTAATTGGAATACAATAGAAACAACATATTTTTAATATCTTTAAAAAGTGTCATTAGTTTTTTTCATAAAATATAACGTAAGTATTTGTAGGTGACATGGTTGATGTACACTTTATTATTTAAAAAGCCATGGCTTTAAACATATGATAACCTACAAAGTACTTCAATTGCCTCAACATCGTTATGATGTGTGAATCCTAATTTCTAGCTATGATGACTTTAACACACCAAACCAAACTGTAACTGTATTTCGAAAGCCTATGTTAATGTATCCTGACTACAATTGAAAGATTCTGTTGAAAGGCAACCCATTTAATATAAATCAAAAATCAACAAATTAGCAAATAAAACCACTTCTCTGCAAGTTAAAGTTTATAACCAAAAATTAAAAATTGTAAAATCGTGAAATTTCCTGATGTTGAAAAAAAACACCCTTTGCCAGTCAATATGTCATAGTTGGGTGTTTAGTTGTTTTACACCCAAACAAATAAATCAATTTACAACCACGTTACAAAATATAAATTCTTTCATGGCATTCTTGATCACTGTATAAAAATAACATTAAAAAGCAGGTCATGTCCTATCGCTTTTAGATACCCTACAGTTCTTAAAGTAGCAATAAATCACATTTTTAGAGAAGGATTTTTATATTTGTTTGAGTTATTTTTTAATGCATCAATTGAAAAAAAAATAATTTAATACTGCCAGCTGCTATATCAGCAATTTTCATTGTCGAAACTTTAACAATAACAATTAAAGAGTGTTCAGAAATCGAAGAATTATCCCTAACACATAAAGTTTCGAAAGTGCATGTAAAACTAAGTGCACTTTAGCAGCAAGTACAGATAAGAAATTTTTTATTAAAAGGTATTCCAATAGTGACGAAGAAGAAACTGAATTTAAGTATATTTATGTCGGCTCAAAGACATGTATTAAAACTGAAAGATAAAACAAATATAAAGCGCGTCTATAAAGACGTTACTTTAATATATAAGGTCTTACTATTTTAGCTATAGGATATATGCCATTAGAATTTACCCCGCTATAAAGATAAGTGAATAAAATTAATTTAAAAATTACTTAATAATTAATAATACTTTGATAACCTAAGTTTTCAAAATGTTTGATCCTTAGAATCACATACACACAAATCTGAGAGCTAGATATCTTGACATTTAGAAATTGTTATAATTTAAGCTAGCAGAAAAATGAGATTTGTTATTCAAAAATTTCAGAGTTACAAATCATGGATATTAACGATTAAAATGCAAACACCACATTCATTTTTGAGCGTCATATAAAAACTATAACTTGTTAATATATTAATTTTTTATATTAAGCATTATTAGCATAATTTATATAATTATATTTAATCTATTTTTTTATACTTTCAGTGAGCCTAATTTCCATACAGCAGAGGAGTATGAGCAGCATTTAAGGCGTGCACTGACTTGAAATAAAAATCATACAAAAACTTTTTATGTTTGAAGCTCCTAAAACATTATGCTTAAGTACTACAAGCTGCAAAAAATACATTGAAGCGTGAAAATTTGTTTTTTTTTTAAATTTTGTTGTAATTAATTTAAAAGTAACTTAGTTCTAGATTCACCAAAATAAATTTATACGACAAAAGAGATTTTGAAATTTTGGCATAGAAACTAAACAAAAAAAAACAATGATTATGAAAAATTACAGGCATTGCCAAAAAAAATTGTTTTTAAATTTATGAAAATAAAATTGACAAAGGCAACTTTAACGGAAATACACGTTAAGAAATATGCAAATTAATATCCCAAAAATTATGCCATACTAAAATTAATTTAATTAAAAATTATGGGGTTTTTTTTTGTATGTTTAACAGAAACATAAATTACATTTATTATTTATTTTTTCAACTAGGCTTAAAATTTAAGGAAATTATTACAATAATTCAAATTGAAAGAAAACAATATTTTTCATATAAATAATAAAAATTAAAAATTGTTTAAATTTTTTGTATATATTGTAATATTTAATTAACAAAAAAACAAATAATAAATAATAATAAAAATAGCTCCTACATGCATCTACACATATTATTAGTTTAAATAAATTATAGCATAGATAAAGAGATTAAAAAAAAATAAATTCATAAAGTTAAAAAAATATCATGATCATGATGTAATTACAGCTAAACAATGCAAAGGCAAAAAAAGCATTTAAATCTAAATAAAACAATTAAAATTTAGCAATAAAATTTAAAAACATAATGTCATATATATATTATAAGCAAATTATAAAATAATTTAAAGGTTTTCATTTAAATAAATCACAGCAGGGATTAACGATTTGTATACATATATATTATATGCGAATGACAGTATAAAACATTTTTCTAAAGGCAAAATTTTCTTAACAGTTAAATTTGATTTCTCTCAGTAAAAAAATTTCTAACTAAAGTATGCATTTATAACACGGCTAAATTATTAATTTCAACAATAAACAGCAGCTAAGATGTTCATTTAAAAAAATTTACTCGCGTTGAAATTCCATAAAGAAAAAAGTTTGAAATCAATCTTTACATTCACAAATTAGTAATTTTTAATGTCTTCCCTGTTAAGTTAAAATTAGACAGAGCTTATCACGTTTGTTCATTCTCGTTTTTTAGATAATATTTTTCCAAACTACAATTTGAAAATAATTATTATTTTTTCAGCTATGACTAAGTTCGCCGTTTCATCAAATTGGTTTTCTTTACAAATAATCACAACTATCAATGAACTGCGAAAATAATAATTCATATTTATTTGTTGCAGTGAGTAGCGTTAAATGTTAATTAAAACTAAATCTAAAAGTTTCTGTTATATAAAAATCTAATGAGAAAAACTTGCCGCCTTTAAATGCATCTGTATATTCCACATAGATTCTAAACTGTTAATTAGAATTAAATACAATTTTATAAATTAATTAATTTATATATTATTAATGCGCATATTACCAGGGAAAAACCATAAAAATATGTGAGCAAAGTATCTAAAAGAAAAAGTCTTTATAGATAACTAACGACTGGTATTTAAAATAGTCTTAACTTTGTCGAAATACCATTATCTTAGGCTTAATTTATTATCCAAGTTTACCTAGTACTTGACATGTTTTAAAATTTTGTTAAATATTTCTTGCAGCGCGAGGGCGCTAATTCTAAAATAAATAAGTTTCACTTTGTATATTACTTCATTTGCATTTGATTTTTTTACCACAACAAAAAATCTAGAACGTAAATATTTTTTGTCTACATTCTGTCAATAAAGCCATGCTTACACAATAATAAATGTTTGTATTTTTCAAAAACCTTCAAGTTTTCTCGAATTAGCCACAAAATTTGTTATTTTCTTTTTAACATCTTCGGCTTCCCCACCGTACAAAATTCATTTATTTTTATTTCTCTTAAAAATATAAATGATCCTAAAAAGTAAAAATGATTAAACGCAGTTTTAGAAAATTAACGTTAAGTTCAGGAAAACTAAGTATTATTTATAAAATCTATTTCTGAAAAATGGAAGCAAGAAAAATAAAAGGGTAAATCTAATAATTTACAATTTTTAATTTTGTAATTAATTCTTTTAAACATTTGAGACAGCGATTTTCCCAACATTTTTGAGTTACAAATAATTAAAGGCTAGAAAAACTTCGTCAACTGAAGCATCATATAATTTCTCTCATATTACAGCCATAATATAAATGACAAAGCTTTTTCTGAATCTGTTTAAATAATCTTTGTCTATTTAAATATCTTACAAATATTTTAAGATAATAATTAACACTATATTTATTAATCCAAAAAATTTTCAACTTCCAAAACTTAAAATTAAAATTGACCTGCTGTGAAGTTAAATAATTACCACAATAAAAATTGTTTTATTAATGAAATAAAACGTTAAATATGAAAATATGGAAAAGCCAACAAAAAATGTACTAGAAAACTCAAACAATAAAAATGTAATAATTTCAAGTAAATAAAATGATATGCATGTTAAACAACATATACAGATTTAATATTTTTCATTCATTTGTTTTATAAAATAATTATGCATTTTTAAGTTTTTTTATACGAGAAAAAAAGAATATAAAAAAATGAAAACAATAAAATAAAAATGCAAGTATTCTATTCAATAATAATACTAATAATAATAATACTAATAATAATAATAATACTATTAATAATAATAATTCAAGTTTTGGAAAAATATCCAGCAATTTGATAATAATAAAGAAAGAAACCCAAAAAACCGAAAAAATATAATTTAAATAGACTTCCGATCGAAAATTAAATCTTGCATGCACATCCAATAACAATCATAATTTTAATAAAAATTTAAATAATTTTTTTATTTATATAAAATATTAAATTGAAATAATACAAACATACATAGCATACCCACACACACACACACATATAAATTCAAACACACAAGCTATCATAGTCCTTTCTACAGTACAACCCCATTCACAAAAACTACCACAACTACTATTAGATGTAAATTAGCTCTAAGATTTATCAATAAATACAAAAAAAAAAAATAAAAAAGAACCGTTTAAACTATAAAATTCCTTAAATTATGGCTAAAATAAAAACAAAACGAAAACAACCAACTTATCTTGCATTTAAAATAAATAAAAAAAAGAAAAACCAAACAAAAGCCACATGTCTCTAGACCCTAATTTTTAATAATATTTAATAATATTTTTTTATTTTCAACAACTGTTTAAAGAAAATTAGAAAACTTAATTAAGAAAATCCAAAAATCAATTTTAACATAAATTGAACATTGTAAGTCATCAAGCATCATTAAGTGGTAATACTCAGATTTTTTGTTAAGCAACAATTCTAGTCCTAAGGAAATAATTATAAAATAGAACTAAAAGAATATAAGTAATGACAAATTTAATAATAATTGATGAAAAAGGTGATTAAACTAATAAATGGAAAGAAAACAAGATAAACCACCAAATCAGTTTTATTTATATACATATTTAATATATATAAACATTTATTTATTTATATATATAGGGTTTTTCAACAAGAAGTTTATTTTCTAAAACAAAATAAAACAAAAAATTTAGATTAAGATGATTAAAATTAAATAAATATATTGTATATTAATCTTTTTAACGCTTTTTAATTAAATTAAACAATATAATTTTTCAATATTTCGCTTTCCTTTGGAAAGCTGCTTCGGGAAATTAATTTTAATAAAAACAAAAATTATTAACAATTTGAAAAAAATGTTGAAAACAATTCACAAAAACATATAAAATAATTTGCTTCATACACAGATAAATACATACAAAAATTAAAATTTTAAAAATTTAAACATACAAAAAATAAGGAAATGGAAATTAAATAACAAATTCCTTCTTATGAAATAATTATAACAAATTATATGTCTTTTGAATTAAGTACCTATAATTCTGCGCTAAATTGTCTGTGTCTGTCTTGAAATTTATTCTCCTTACATTTGGTACATTAACAATTTCTAACATTTCCAACATATAACGTCTCTTGTAGTTTGTTTCCATATCTAATACTGATGTTTCATCAAACTTTGGATAATGATTATATTTCTTACAATGTGAAGATAAGGATGTCTTCTGTGTTGAAATATTCCTATATTTTTGGTCACACCTGTTACCAGCTAATCTTGTTTTAAGTTTATTTTTTGTTGTCCCAATATAAACTTTGTCACAGTTCACCTCGTCATTTCCTCCACATCGTATCCTGTATACTACATCAGATATTTCTATTTTTCCTATTTTATCCTTCATACTGCTAAATAATTTATTTAATCTGTTATATGTTTTGTGTGCAATTATTTTATGAAAATTAATTTCATGAAGAAGCTTTCCAAAGCGAAATATTGAAAAAATATATTGTTCAATTTAATTAAAAAGACCGTTAAAAAGATTAATACATATTTATTTAAGATATAAAAAGTCGAATAAAAATAATAATCAGATGATTAAAATTTTTATTGTATTACGAAGAGACAACTTTGGCAATTATGAATGAAAAATGACATCTGGCAAAAGTCTACCAGCCCCAAGGCTGACATATGTCGATTCTAAAAAAAAAAAAAAATGGCACAATTACGCCTGCAGACCACATAGCTCACCATACATTAACACGTTCAGCATGCAAAGGCTTCTCAATATTCGATCTATGATTTTTAAAAGCCCAACTACAAAATTTTGCTTATTGACATACCCTGACAAGTGAAAATGGGTTTCACCTGCAAAAATGATTTTTTCCCAAAAACTAGCCGGTTGTTTCTGAATGAATTGAGCGTATCCACGGCGATATGAATGGTCGGTAGGCTTCAAATTCTTACCCAAACTTCGCCACATGGCTCATGGCTGCAATGTTTTCAGTTGAACGACCCGGTCGAACATGCAGTGGTGTTCGCACATTTTGTATAAAGCTTGTCGTCTTAAAATTTTACGACCAAATTCTTAATAGCGTTCTCCACAAATATCACAAAATTTATGAAATGTAGATTTAACAAAATCACCATTTTCATAGTGGTTCTTAATTATTTTAATGCGATTTTAGTGGCAAAATTAAATTCATTGTCACAATTGTCAATGCATCATATACGCCAAAAAACTAAATGTCAAAACTATCATGTTGTTGATGTTGCCACAATAGAATAGAATATACGTATATAGCCCATAACACAAAAGCTGTTTTAACCTGTAGTGTTGCATTTTATCTTTATCCTCGAACTAAATATTGCGGAATAAATTTTACAAAACTTCTTCTCTTTTCACTGATCTTCGTGTTTATTCCGCCTTACATTAAGCGAAGTATCATTAAAAAACTTTAACCTTAATCTTGTACTTAAAAAACAAAATGCATACGATATTAGTGATCAATTTTGCCTAACACAAATGGGTTTTGCAAATAAATTTTTAACATTGGCCACATTTATTAGCATATTGCGTGCTGTTGGAGCGACTTATACAAAAGAAAAAACGACCCCTTTCCAAATTACTGGCTTGTGAAACTGCAGCTGAATCACTTTAAAAGCTTTTTTACGAGATATTTTCCCGCTTATTTAGTACATACTTAAGTCTTCTAAGAAAATAGGTCACTTATACTTATACATCAGCATTATATGCGAATATATTCAAAATGTTGTAAAAAAGCGCTTGTGGCCATCGGTTAGTTCTGCTTTCACAGATGTAAGTTCTTATTATTTGATCTAAAGTATCTACCCCCGATTTCATTGCATTGTAAAAGTGAATGACTTTTTGGTGATAGCTTTTATTTCTGTGTCGTAATGTAATGTAATGTTGTTGTAATTTTGTTTTGTTCTCATTATCGAAGAGGAAGTGTGCATAATTCTCTGGTTTACTTTTTTGTTGTAAAATGTTTTCTGGCAAAAAAGTTTTGTACAGTACCCATAATACTTCTTTCAAGTAACATTATGCCCTATCAAATCCTTGATTAGGTCTAAGACGACGCGGCATCGCTGATCTTTCTGTACCTTACAGTTCCTATTTTTTCCAGTACACACCTGTATGGGCCATGCATACTTGGTTTCTGCATCGCATAATTGCCAAACTTGTATACCATATTTCCCTGATTTGGATGATATGTACTGCTTAAATGAACAGAGTTCACGATATGTAGTAAACCGCTCATCCACTGTAATCGATACACTGGGATTAAACATTTTCCATACATTCGTTTTTCATTGATTTCAAAAGTCTCCAATGCGAGCAATTTTTTTATACGAACTAATTCTTCGCTTCTGTCCAACTCTTTACCAAACCGAATTACTCGGGCTATACTTTGAAACTTGCATAAACTTATGGTTGATTTGAATAGTGTCTGCCGTGAAATTTGTATACACCAGCCATTAGAAGTATTCCGAAATATGCTTCTTTAAAGTTGTGTTCTCTACAGTAATCCAATTATTTATAAATAATAATTGACCTAAATTTACATGATGCCTAAGTTTTATCACACACGCTTTGTGAAAAGATCTATAAGAATATTATTTTATATTCAAATAGTATTCGCTAAAAAAATAATTGTAATAAAGTTTCAAAAAAGTCGGCTGAGCATTTGAAAAACAAAAATTAAATAAAAACTGTTTGGACAATTTTACCCATTAATACAGCATAAGGGTTAAGCAAATTTTCTTATAACTTTTATTTAGCAACTTTTTAGAGCAAAGAGGGCTATAATGCAGCATTCACAAATAAATTATCTCCAAGATAAACTCTTCCATAAGACGGATGCCATAAAAACATGGAAAGTGTTTTTGTGCTTAAGTCTTTTTAGGAAAAAAGCTCCTCAAACTCAATCATAAGTAAACCGGATGACGTGTTCTGTTACAAAAAAAACTTTTATAATTCAGACTTTTCTTACCACTAGAAATAATTTTCGTAATTGCGAGCTTTGAGCTTTACTGGTTGATTATGGTAAAGTTTAATCTATAAAGTTGACTTTTTAAAATAATGATAGCACTTTTAAAAAGCACTAAAAGCTTATGTGTGTAACCAAAAGTTATAAAGAGCTTTCTGTTATGATTTGGTTTTTGAACTAGCTATGAGCGTACTTTATACTTTGCAATTTTCGAAAAGCACTTATTTCCTATGTTGCTTGCTGGAGAGCTGATGCACCGCCAGCACGGTTTATTTTCTCTCGCAACAGAAAAATTAAAAATATTGTTTACTATCAAGCTTTAAAATGAAGTATATGCTTACCTTTTTTGTTTAAATTTTGGTTTTTAAGATTTTAAAACAAGCATTTATGCCATAAAAACGTTAAATGCTTGCACAACATCGATAACATGTTCAAAACAATATATTTTCCTCCTAGGTAAATGTGGTAAGTTACTAACATATGTGTTTGTTCGATAGCTTTATGCTATCTTCGGATGTGATGATTCAAAATACATGATTTTCTGTTTAAAATAGGGTTCAGCGTAATCAGAAGCCCACACTTACACAAATAATAAGTAACCAAGTAAGTATAAAATATAACATTATAAGCAATTTTTAAAATAATAATGTTATAACTTGATAAGATGTAAAAGAATTGAACGCTATTATCTGAGGTGTCTATGAGCGAACAAAATAAACGATATAAGCATTCTGCACGTATATTGACAACTTAGTAAAATAAGCATCAATGTAAGGATAATAGTCACCATCGTTATGGAAAGGGAGGAGTAAATCTTTTTTGCGTTTGTTGTAGTCGAAAAATGTTTGATTTTTTAAGTAGTGCCTTTGCTATTATTTTTTATGGGTGAAATTTACAAAAAAAAAAAAAAAATAAAATAATACATATGTGAAAGCATCTTTACAACAGACATGACTCGAGTGAAACTATATATGGATCAGTTTTTAATTTTTTAAGCTTGTAAGCGGACAAGCCCAAGTATTACAAAAATTGCGTTATTATCTGGAAAACCTTCATTAAGTTTTTCTAATTTGCTCTTATAGCAGATATATCCTTGTGAATTTCTAATCTCTGTCTATAACAGTTTGAAAATTAATTTTCATTAATTAAAATCACAGCCTCTATGGAAACACCGTTAAATTTTAACTAACACCTAAGACTCCTTTTTATAGCGATCATGTGCGTATATGTTCTGTGTTAGTTGTAAATATCTAACTATTATAATTGAAAAACTAAAGCTACATATATACTTTAAACCACATTTATACTTTTTTAATATTATTTATCTATATATGCCCAAAACGGATGTCCGTTGGTTGCCAGTGTTTGACAGTACCTTCGTAATGGTCGTTCGCTGTTTTGTACCTTTGTTTCATGCGTCCACAGTGCATGTTTCAAACAAGACAAATTTTTCAAATGAAATGTGTATTTTCCAGAGTAGCGAAGTGTTCACTCACTGTTCATACATGTATGAATATGTACATTTCATTTTTTAGCCGCTTCTTCTCATACATGTGTGAGAGACTGAAAAATATTTTGCGTTTTCTCATTTATGAATGCGACGATTTATTTTTTTCTTTCTATTCATAAGTGAAAAAATGAGAAACACACAAGTGTTCATTTTTGAATATGTACAATTTTGATAATTTTTCATGTATGAAAAGATCGTAAAAATATGTGCGTTAAGCATTCGCGTACATAAACGCACATATTTGATAATGCGCAATTGTCGGCGTATGTAGGAAAAAAATGTTTTTTTTTTATTTCTTTTAGAATTTATTGCAATATTGTATTTTGTGTTAATATGTACCCATGTGTTTTTCTATATTTTATGGTAAACTGCGATCTTAGGTAGAACATTTTTTCACATTCATTTATAAGAAATTTTATAAAATTTCAACGTTCATAAATGAACATGTACATTTATGAAAAAGAACATTAATGAGAAGTAGCTGATTTATCATTTATCACATATGAATAAGACTAATAATTCTTGTTGTGCGCATTCATGTATGAACATAAGCAGAACATTTTTTCTTGTTCGTTTATGCGCGTGAAAAATAAATATAAAATTTTAGATTTCTCATTTATGAAAAATATCATGAATGTTGATTTTTGAATGTTCATAAATGAAAAATTCTGAACCCTGGTATTTTCGTTTCTACCTTGCTGTGTATGTGTGTGCTTGCACAGAATGCGACGGCAATACAAATCGAAATATGCTCATGTTCATAGCAAGTGGATGTGCAAGCAAATAGAGAATTTAGTTTTCCATATTCTGATGTATTTTGTGTGCGTGTTCAATTGCAAAATTATCCATCAGTCGAACGTTTTTCAAAGCAATTTTTAGATATTGGTAATGGCGCAATTCCAATTTACCCCACCACAAAAATGATTACGCTTCTAGATAATTTTTGCCACTTTGCACAAACAAAAAAAGAATTGGTCACAAACTTCTTTCCCGGTATTGCACAAAATTTCAGAAACCATGATTGGTTGGGGGAAAGAGCTGTCTTAGCTGCGAAAAATGCAGATGTTTCGGATATCACTGTGGCAATTTTGAATTACATTCCCGGGGAAATTTTTACCTACAAATCGGTTGACTCTGTTACCAATAAAGACGATGTTGTAAATTATCCAGTCGAATTTTAAAATTCGCTTGAATTACTTGGACTGCCGCCCCACCGCGGCTGGTTATTCGCAAAAAATTATTTTTTTGGACGAAGCCCATTTCTCTTGTCAGCGTATGTCAGCAAGCAAAATTGCCGCATTTGGGCTTCTGAAAATCCTAGATTGATTATTGAGAAGCTTTTGCATGCTTACCGTGTCACTTCATGGTGCGCTATGTGGTCTGGAGGCGTTATTGAGCTGTTTTTTTCGCAGATGAGGCTGGAAGTGCGGTAACCATCAATGGATCACGCTATCGCGAAATGCTAAGAACTTAATTTAGGCCTAATATTGGTTGATATGTAGTTTCAACAGGACTGTGCCACATGCAGCCAGTGAAACGATCAACTTATTGTATAGCAAATTTCCCAATTGCATAATTTCACGATAATCAGTAGTTAAGTGGCCAGCTAGATTATGTAATTTAACACCACTGGATTACTTTTTGTGGGGCTGCGTTACAGACTCATTCGAATCGATTTCAGCCTTAAAACTAAAAATCCGGAATGTGATTAAGAAAATAGGACCGCCATTTTGCCAAAAACTGATTAAAAACTTTGATGACAACTGTAAGCGTGGTCGTGGTGGAAATTTGGCAGATATCATTTTTCATTCATAATTGCCGAAATTTTCTCTTCGCAATACAATAGAAATTTAAATTATCTTAATCTATATAGATTAGAGATGTTTTGCAGGCATCATTGATTGCTTTTTTGTAAAATTTTTATAAAACTATTTACAAATATTTTTTATTTTCTGGAATTTTCAGATTACATATGAATGGTTTCCAATGGAAAGCCTTATGTAGAAATGATTGAAAATAAACAATGTTTTTTGTTGGTTTGTGTAGAAGTGTTATTGAGTTTTGCAGTCTATGCTATGTTGATTTTATGTGAATTCTCATAGAGTCAGTTTGGTTTGGATATAAGACTCTTAGGTTTTTCTATACAATATTGGGGTAAAATTCACTGATGAGCTATTTGAGCAATAGTGAAATTGCAATATGGATGTGCTCTACTCCGCAGTAATACATTTCAAGTATTTTTATTTTTATTTGAATAAATGTTTTATGAGAATATCATGAAATATTTATTTGGCGGAATCAAGCACGAAATAAAATTGCTTAAATTTTACAATATTTCAGTTTCTGCTAAAAATTTTAAAGTTTTTAAAGCTTAGTTGGGTTTACCTGATTTATTACGAGGTAGTGCCAGGAGTATAGTAATAAAAACCAAAATAATCAAATAAAAGGAAATATTTCTGCATGCAGATAAAAAATTTATTGCACCAAGAAATATTTCTCTTCGAACATAATTTGATTCCTTTCTACGAAAAGCTTCCGATAATCACTTGGAGTACAAAATTTTAGCTTATTGAGCAGATAACCATGTATAAATATATACCCAAAAAATTACTTAATTTCTATTTACAATAGAAAGCTCTTTAGCTAAATACTAGCTTTTTTTAAAGCAAATTATTCTTGACTTATTGCTTCACATTTTATGCCTTCAAATTAAAAAAAAAAGATTATTTTTATATTTTTTTATAAACACAGTTTAACAGTTATTGCAATTAAATAACACTACTAGCCATATTTATAACAACTAATTGGTATTGAAAAGGTATTTTAAATTTAAATTTCATAAAAAATTCAGTTTTAAAATAGATTATTTTTTTATAAATATTTATTAACGTTATTCCTTACAAACAACTTCGCACACTAAACGGGAGGGAAAGATGTTATCACTTGTACCACAATAATTTGTATATCTAGAACAGCTATTGATAATAGAAATGTATGACCAAGCTTCTACACCGTTAGTACAATTATCGGTTTTATGCATGCCATCAAAAGGTAGTTGGTCGCAGAAATCTCAAAATTCAAATATTTTTTTTTATTAGTTATTGTGGTTTTTATTTATTTTTAAAAATTATTTTTTACAATACAAGAAGAACAAGTATTTTATAACAGTCATGGATAGTAATTTGGTAAATAAGTTTAAATTATAAAGTGTTAAAAATATAGTGGTACTTACAATAATTTGAAGCATCTACCCAAGAAACAACTAATGCCAATATAGCCAAAACTAGAGTAAAAATTTTCATCTTTTTCTTTATCAAAATCTTGCTTAACACCTTGAACGAAGTGTGATTTTTGACTGTTATAATTATAATTTGCTAAACAGCTTTTTATATTATCATTAAAAGATGTTGCTACATACAACAAACAAACAAACAATTAAATGCTTTGTACCTTGTTCTTATAGATCTTTATTTGACGTGAAATTCAGATAAAATCAAAAGTCTTGTACAAATAAATAAAATAATATAAACAAAAAATAAATAATGCTTTAACAAAATTCTCTTGCGTATCAAGTATCCTTGATATTAAATATTTTACTCATTCAAATTATATTAATAAGATACATAGCGAAATTACTTATCAGGTGATAAAAATTATTATTATTTATTTAGTAGTTTTTAGAATACTTCAGTATACAAAATTTTTTTAGTTTTTTAAATACTTTTTTGTTGGTTTTCCCCTTAATATTATTGGCCAAAGAGTTGTATAGTAGAAGTCCCTTATAAAATAATGATTGCTGCATAGCACTTGTTGATACCCTTTCATTTCAAAATGCTCAGTATTTCTTAGCTGATATGGTTAGATTTCTCTTACGTGGGCTGTTTGTTCTTTCAAATATTTTAGCGCTTCTCCTCTTTTAATATTCCAAATGAATTTTATAGTGTTTAGTTCAAGTCTTGCTTTTATATTTAGCCATTTCAATGTTTCCAGCATAAAGTTTATAGAGATATATTTATTAAGTTTTAATATTATATTAAACATTAATTGCATTTGTTTAAAAAAATGACTAATACGATGTTTAAATTTTAAATCTCAATCAAATCTCAATTTTAATTATCAATCATTTAATTTGGTTCACCTTTTCTATTAATTCATTATTTATTTTGAAGATTTTTTTTGTGTTAGCATTTATTTCCATTTTAGATTTATTAAATTTAAGTTTATTCATATTCAGTCATATGGTAATTTCTTTCATATCAGGGGTTTTATTGGGGAAATATTGTTTAACTGAATCTGCTTCTGTGAATATAAGCGTGTCACCTGCATATAATGTGATTTTCCAGTTTTCCACTATACTTGACAAATCGTGAATTTATATAATGAATAAGATCGACCCTTGTGGTACTCCATACTCGTTATAAACTATCTGTGATCAAATTACTATGGTGTTCGTGATGCTATATTTATATCGATCGTCTCAAAGTGTCAATAGGGCGAAACTTCTCACATTTTCTTAATTTTGCAATCTCTTCTATTGAAGCTATCATTGATCTTTTCTAACTCTAGGGGAATAATTGATTGTCGTCAATGCCCGAAATATAAATTATTCAACCACTTCTATCAACTGATACCTGATTTCGTCATGATAAAGTGAATTATTTCTTACTTACCGGATTAAGTATGTCAAAGTTAACTGTCATAAATAAAAAGAAAATAGAAATTGTAATTAAATTGTAACAAAATTTGTAACTAAATTGTAATAAAATGTTTTCAGTTTATTTGAAACACTTTTATTAATTTTATTACAACAGAAACAAACCAAACTGCTGGAATAGTAGCTACACCTATTATTATTATTTTGCCTTTAATTTATTTTTAGTTTTAAAATTTAAATAAATAGAATCCAATGTTAAATATTTTTTTCAATTAATCTACATTAATTTGTGCTAGATTCCTTTAAACATAAATATTTGACGTTTTTTTCATAAAACATTTAATATTCAATAATTTAAATGTAATAATTATTACTTTTATATAAAAGTTTTTTGAGTTTTGTTGTTGCTTCTTTGTGTAGCTTCAATATAATTCCTATTTTATCAATTTGGCTTGAGATATAAAAATTTTGAGTTTTCTATATAAAATTTTTGATAAAATGAAACAATTTTATGGCCATATGGATATGCTTTCCCCACAGTAATACATTTGAATTTTTGAATAAAAAAATATTTTTTACGAATATCATTAAATATTTATTTTTAAAGGAATCAGGAAGAACTTAACGTAGTTTAATTTAAAAATGATTCCAAATAATAATATTGTTTAAATATCTTTTTTTGTATATTTCTGATAATTATGCTCAACTCAAACTAAACTAACTCTGCTTAAAGTAACTAAACACAGCAGAAACTATGCAGCATAACAAGAAGTTGAAAAGTTTTTTCAGACTAGCATATATAGTTTCTGTATAAAGCTCCCCAATAGTTCCACCAAAGATAACACATAAAACTAATTAATTAAAATTCACTTTGTTTTGCTTTTCGAAAAAGTGCTAATTGGTGAATTTTGATAAAAAAAAATTATTCTAAAAATTTTTATGTAAATCGGTTGGATTAAGACGTGCCGCAAGCCTGTCCAAATTTTCGGGAAAAACATCAAAATTTACCTTATTTAACTAATAGGTTGAAAACTATTGATTAAAGCTTGTAAAAGAGAAAACTATTGCGTATGAAGTTCTGATCTTTTCTTACTTTTACAATTATTTTCTATATATTATAGTTTACAACATAATTGACCTGCGCAAATGCATTTAATTAAAATTAAGAGGATTTGGTGAAATCATTTATAGTATCTTAGTTCCGAAAATGTCGCTCTTGCATTTTTTGATTCTACAATACCACGTTCCACACTCGCAAAATGGTTCAAGGTTTAAGAATCGATAGTGACGAAGAATAACTGTATTTACAACAGTGCTATCTGCAAGAAGAAAAAATTGTTCATGTAAAAATTTTTAAATTTTCATAAGCAGCGATTTTCTTGTGAATAACCCCAACCGATTCATATGAAATTTTTTGAGGATAATTTTTTTTAACAAAATTTACCAATTTAGGGGGTGAGGGCAAAAAATCGCTATATAGCTAAGAGTCACCCTACTGTATTCTCTTGTTCTATTTTTCTATAAAAAAACCCAAAGAAAATATTGCCTATTTTACGGGATTTTCTATTTTAATGGTGGATGTGTACAGTACAAAAATTGAATATCAAAGGAGATGAACCGCTTAAGAGATTTGTTTTAAAACATAAGAATGTATAATCTCACAACACATTAGTTGAAAATTACACACTAACAACAGAAGCGATTTATAATAATTTAGATCTTAATATAATTGGAACGATGACGAGAGACCTACACTAAATTATACACCAAAATGAACCAATTGTTTCGATCGCTAAATCACAATAGCACACCGTAGTGTTCATACGACTTGTTTCTTGTTTCGTTTTAGGGTTTAGCTACATGCGCATACATAAACGTTTCGAATGAAGTTTGCTTTTAAATGAATAAAAGACATGAACCCAAATCTAGTATAACTTTATTAAATTCCAAACGCTATACACAGTGTCATTTAAATTATAATATTAGGAAAATCGATTATCAATTGCAAAGAAGAAAATATGTTCGTTTTTTATTGTGCTAATTAATACTTTTTATTTTAATTTGTTTCTTTGTTTATATTTTTTGACAAATAGTACAGAGAACTTGGTTTTAAAATTAGATAAGACTTTATTCCATTGTGATTGGCCGAAGCTTGTTGTTAATGAAGTTGGCTGCTGTTTGTTTATTTGTTTCTCTTTAGAAAACTTATTGTTGTGAACTACTAACATTTAAGCTGTAAAATATGTCTAAAAATGCGTACAATAATTAAACTTTTCGTCATTGGCGCAGTAAACGATCTGGCTTTAAAAGCAATTTAACAACTCACGTTTTCATTGCTAAACAACATTTTAAAAGTAACAAAAATTTGTCGGCTGATCTTATATTCTAGCCGTCACTGTAATCAATTAAATTGTTAAATTGAAATTAATGTGAATAACCTATTTTACTCGTTTAATATAAATTTAATTATGCTGCTTTAGTGCTTCACTAATATTTGGGTATGCACAACTGTAAAAGCCGTACTCTGTGCTGAAAGAAAGAAAGAAGTAAAGAAAATATGTCTGTTTTGTACCCAAATCTTAAACTTGGTACTCGTTTTATTTTAATAAAAAAGAAGTTAGTATAACTGTTAGCAAGATTTATTTTTTGTTTTTAATATATTCGAGTATTAATAACAATTCCTTAAAATTTGTGTTCTTTATTTACTTTTTGCAAAGAAACCTTTTTTAATTTTATGATGATTAAAAATAGAGTAGATTTTATATAAATTACAAGTTGTTTAAAAAAAAATACATAATTTATTTGCTAAGAGCAAGTTAGAGTATTTAACTTTGTTAGGAATTTTTATTTATTTTTTATTGGTCTTCTTATTCATAAAATTTAATTTTTGATTAATTCGAATGGTAGTTTAGTAAAAATGGAAGAGAGACCAAAGAATTTATGATTTTCTCGTGCTAAGACTTAGTCCTTAAAGCTGTTAAAATTGAGGTGTGGCAAATTTACTTACATATCTCAAAAACATTTCAATTCAATTGTGATATTGCAATATCTAAACACATTTTCTCCTGCATCTCAGCACACTTTTTCTCGTAGTACAGAATTTCAAGAAATATTGTTGTGAGAGTAAAGCGTAGAATCGTGTCGAAAAGTCAGTCGTAGTACCGTTTTAATTTTTAAATTAATTATTAGAATTATTATTGAAGAAAAATGGTGAAATTGTGTTTTAATTTTAAAATGACAATAGTTTAAACATTGTTTTCGGCTCAACAATGAGGATGAACTGATTTTGGTGAACTCTAACTAAAGTTTTGAAAATTTAGTTAATTCATATATCAAACTATGTACCGATGACGCAACATTTGAAAGCATTCTCGGCTTGACATTGCATAGACCTATATCAAGCGACGACAAGTGGATTTATTTTAAAAATCTGAGCAAATCAAATGAGCAGTATTATTTAGCAAGTACTGCCATGTTTTTAGAAATGGATAAAAGTTCGAAAAAATAAAATTAAAAATAATGCTGCATTAAAAAATTACTTATAGAATATTAAAAAGATTAAACAACTATAATTATTATATTAAAATTAATAGTTCAATTAAAAACTTGTAGAAATAAATTACTTTATAAATTGCAAAGTAATATTTTCGCAAAAAAAAAACGCTCGCTCTAATAATGGACAACCGGTCAATGTACTTAAAATTATAATTTAATTGCCGCAGTGCTGAGCTGCACTGCTGTCATAATTCGAGACTGTTCTTATATCGCTCCTAAGGTCTAAACAATATAGTTGTTAGGTCTTTCAGAAAAATGGATTTTATTCCGAAACGTGGGATAATGTGACTTAAATTAAATATCTGAATACCTGACAGATTTCTTGATATATACCTGTCTTTCAAAAAAAAATAAATAATTTCTGTACGACTGGGATAGCAATTTGTGTTAGACACACTTTTACGTATATTATTATATATAAGTGGGACAGAAATTCATCACCATCTTCGAATACAGCGTAATTTTATTATTGGATAATTTTCATAATTTGCAGAATTTGACATTAGTGTCAAAAGACAGGGTGTACGTAAAGGAAATCGGTGCATATATATATATATATATATATATATATATATATATATATATATATATAAATGTGACAGCTGACATTAGCTACTATTATATCAAAGATTTTGTCTTAAAATTTTCATAAGATTTATTTGATCTCACTTCCATTAATAATTTTAATATAATTATTTATAATAATATAATATATTATATTATATAATATATATATAATAATTATTTAAAATAATAATTATTTGTTAAATTATTTATATTAATTATAAGCAAATAAATAAAATATTTTTTTGAATTATTTTGTTTTTAATATATTCTGTAGCTAGATTTTATTTCAAATTTCATTTCATTTAAGGTATTAAGCTGTTTGGATTTGTTCCGACTCTTGTCATTCCTT
Source organism: Trichopoda pennipes (assembly GCA_030448955.1). NCBI lineage: Eukaryota > Metazoa > Arthropoda > Insecta > Diptera > Tachinidae > Trichopoda > Trichopoda pennipes. Next base: position 1,933,409 of record JASKUP010000038.1, read on the forward strand.
GCGATGAAAACCGTCGTTACCCAACAAATAATAAAAGACGGAAATACTTTTGTTAATGTATGAGTATTTATGATTGTGTGCACAAACGTCTTTAATATTATATAATTTTTATTCAAATACAGCCATTCACGATCTGCTTTTCCACTTTAATATGAATAGTCATGCAACGGCCTCTCGATAAGGTATTTACTTGTACAAAATTTGAAAACTTTACGAGCTATAATATTCTCGATACATTATTTTTCGCTTTGTTTCAATGCAGGCAATTTTTTTCAAGCTATGCAGGTTAATATAGTGGCTTCTTCGTTTGCTGAATAATAAAGCGTTTTTTAACACAAAACTTCAAGGTCCTATCTTTTATAGTTCCCAAGCTACAAGTCATATAAAGATATTAAAATTACCTTTGTGTGCGAGATAAAACACTCACTGTTTCAATCCAGCTAGTTTTTTGTTTGACTATAATCAGTTCTTTCGGTGTATTACTTTGTATGAGAGGTAGCACATTCACTGTGACCATAGCTCGTTTAATTTTTTTTTAGGTTATCTACATTAATAAATGAATTACTTTTACAGAATTGCTAGATATGGTTTTACTATACTTAAAAAATGAGTGACGTCTTAATAAGATCAAAGAGTCCATTTATCAGGTGTTAAAGAAGTTTGTTGGCTTTGGCATGTAATTTTTTTCTTTTTTTGTTATTAAAACCAAATTCTATGTAAGAAATTAACATTTTATTTAGCGATGAAACGTTGATAGTTCATGAACTATCTGTCATTCGTCAGAGAATTATTGTTTGTTTGAAAATAAGTTACACAATTGTTTTGAATAGCCAGTTGTATACTTTAAATCTAAGATAGTCAGTTCTTGAGAAACAATTGATTACTTTAGAAATTTTTTCTATTTTCCAATAAACAAACACTTGTTTTGTTTTGTAAAATAAACTATTTTTTTATTAACATCATACATACCATAAATAACCAAACACAATGACTTACTGTCGTCATTTATTTTTGCGCAACACTGGTACTTAGCCATAATCGATAACGATCATTATTGATCGTTTTAATTTATTTGGCTAAACAGTTAGTGTAATAAGAACCCCCAACTTTAAGATATTTTACTTTTCAAATCATTGTTTAATATTCAACTTCCGTTTTTGCCTTAAAAAGATCCGTGTACTAGTAAAAATTCGCTTTTATAGGTTTTATTTGCAATGATTTTGGTGTGGATCACAAAGATTTTGAACTTTCGACATAAAGTCGTATGCATTAAATACCAGGTGGCGGGACAATTTATTTGCATAAATGGATACGACTTAAACCCAATACTTACGACAACGACTTAAACCAAATACAATTTATACTAACAGGCTTAGTACTAACTTTCTAGCACTATCTAAAACGCTGCTTGATAATAATGTCATCGCATCGAAAGCGCTCGCCGATCATACAAAACATACAGCTAGTAGCGAAGATTTTCACCGTCATGAAAGGAATGACAGCATTAGTTAATTTTTTTTTTTAAAGCAACAAGATAATTAATTTTGTAAATTAGCAACATATATTTGTTGTATCGCTTAATAATTTTTCTATTTTTTGCTTTATTTAAACAACTAAATTAGAAGAAAATATCTCAACAAAAAAGGCTTCAAATCTTTATTAAAGGAATAATTTAGTTTTTGTATCACTTGAAACAATATTGTTTTTAATAAAAATATGTGATATATAATTTTCAATTTTCTTTAAAATTTTTCTTTAATTTCTTTTTCTTTAAACTATATAACTAATGTATAGTATAAGTAACTTTTAATGGCATAAGGATATGAGATTATTTATATTTTAAAGAGATTAAAGGATCTTAAAAATTAAGGTTCTTAATTCGTACATAATTTAACAATAAATAACGATTTTTAAAAAACAAATTATATAGTTTTTAACAAATTGCATTTAAATAATTTATTGTCTCTCAAAAAAGATACATTAAAAATAATTTTTTCACTTATCATAATAGGAAGTTATATAGAGAAAAACAAGATTATAGACTGAATTAAATATTTTATTTGCGTGTTATTATTATTATTATTATTATTATTATAATTATAATTATTATTATGTTATTCTTTTCTTTTTCTTTCTAATAATACATAAATAAGTATAATTTTTAGTTTATTTTAAGCTTTAAGTTTTGGTCGGTTAGTTTTCATTGATTTATACTATAGACAAAAATATCGACTCATTATTTCGGTGAGATAGAGTGTATAATAGTTAAGATATTAAATATTTAATATTGGCATGGTTTTCAGTGTATCCTAGTTGTTGAAATTTTTTTTAAGATATGTTTAAAATTTAAATGTATACTGTATAATAAAATGATATTTTACATTAATTTAGTTGATAGTTTTATTTAATCGGGGTGTTGTGTTAACGTAAAATTAAGCTGGAGTTTTTATAATTTTTAATTAAATATTTTATTAGATGAAAACAAAGAAATGTATAAAATAATGTTTTTGTAAAAGGCCTAAAGTTTTATTTTATTTTGTTTAATTGGTGATAAATATACATAGTATTTTTGTCCCTTCATTAAATTACTTGTTATGGTTTATATTTTATATTTAATGGTCTTCAATTAATTCAAAATTTAAATACGAAATTTTAAAAGAAAATTTTAAATATGGGCTATATATAAAATACACCATTTCTAGCCGCTAGGATGTAAATGTCCAGTTTAGCTTTCTAATTAATTGCGAGAAAAACAAACCCGAGAGCCGTTTACACGAATGAGTAGTTCTTGAATCCAAAGTAAAATCAATCAGTAGTAATGAGTGCTTTTATATATTTTAAACTTGAAATTCAATTAAGATATGAATGATTTCTTATGCCTCCTGTCCTTTATATAACCCAAGCTTTTCGTTATTTAAATGACATATGTCAAATATTATTTTCAATTTAAAGGCATATTTATTTTATATTCATAATTTTTCTATATATTAAATTTAATGGTGCTGTTACACTCTATTCGTCCTCACTGACTCTTTTTTGGGTAAGCTTAGCGGCCGTTTTCGGTGTAATAACATCATTATCAAACCGCGTGAAACCTTTTTACTTAAATCTCTTTTTTATCTATGTTTCCGGAAAATTGCTTGCGATCTGTGGAATTAACGTCAAATGTGTGTCAAGCCAAAGTTTATCAATCACAAATATATGCAAGATCTCAGATGAGTTTTTCTTTTGGGCTTTTATCATGATATACATATGTATAACACAATTTGTTTATATTTCTTTATTACAAAATGATTTCTTTTTATATGTGCCCGCATACATAATTTTAAATAAGAAAATGTAAATTAAGCACTAATTATTTCTCATTAGATCAGTTAAATTTTGTTAACATGCAAAAATTTTCTTCCAGTTTTGTGTTTTTTTTTATTTATTTTTCGTTTTGTATATAACTTTTTATTTTATTACATCACAGATGGTTAAAGATATAGCCGGAATGAATATTTAGGTCTCAAAATGCACTAACTGCACTGTTATTAATTTTTGCGCAATTTTTATTCTTCTCCTTGATTTTATTAAATATAGATGTTATTTACCAAAATTAGCCGAGCCCAAAACTCAATTTACCATCCCTGGATTTATGTCAGCTGACAATTCATGATTTCCACCCAAAAAAATCTCGTTTTGATGTATTTAATGTAGATTTGCAAATACTTGGCATACTTTTTATAAAATTTTATATGTTTATTATCAGGGAAGCAGACGTATCGATCTACAGGTCTTTTTAGTTTTTGCAGTGATGTAAGAGTTTAAGTAATGCAATGGGAGTTTGTGGTAATGTTTAAGTGTTCATTAATAATGTTGTCATCTGCTTATTAGGATTTAGTACGATCCTTTCCATTCTGTACTTTATTTTAAATGTTCGCTTAGTGTATTCTATATATATATGATTTCAGTTAACTTGTTAACTCGTTTCGATCATTATCTCAAACTTATGTCGTGGAATTCTACTCATTTCAGTGCAGTTTGTACACCTGCATTGTGAAAAATATAAACTAGTCTATATATCGTTTTGGTCCTGTGTCAAATGTATATTTATCTCTTTAGCATCTTCTTTCTCTTGTTATTCTTTTATCTGAGTACTTGTTCAGTAATATTGCCTTTGTTGTATCACTGTATAAGTATATTCTGTCAAAATCTCTGTTGGACTTAGCTAGAGTAACTGGTATCATTTTAAGGCTGTGCATATATCTGGATGATGCATATTTATGTTAGATAGAATGTTTCTATAATATCTTATTACTTATTCCACATATTATTGTAATACCAAGGTAATGTAAAGCTCTATCTTGGTCTATTTCAATGCGTAAGAATATTTATGATGTTTATATATCCATAATAATGAATTAATATATGTTGATTATTTTTTATTGGTTCATGATTAATTTGTATAAATTATTACGAATAAAACTTCAAGATCTGTTAAGTAACGATTTCAGAAGAAACCTATATATTATTTCTGGGAAAATAACTGTTTCTACTAAGACAATATTAATGCAAACCCTATTAAATTTCTAATAAAACATAATCTTTTTCGATGGAAAAGACAATTTAACACTGTTAACGCAAAAATATTTAGTACTTTAAACTTAAATTTTGAATTTAGTTACTTATATATTTTAGGTTAGAAATTCTTTCAAAACAACAACAACAAATAAAGTTGGCCTAAATTTTAAAAAATATTTTGTGCTTGCTACTTTTTATTTTATAGAAATTGGTGTATTTTATTATTATTAAATTCTTGTTTTATTATTCTCTTTTTTTTTAAATTTGATTTATATTCAATTTATTTTTATTAATTTATTTAAACGCTGTAAAATTCAACAACAAATTTTTGTTATTTCAAATTAAAATTATTGATCAACATATTTAAAAACCGTAATTAATAATATCGTTTGATTTTTTTTAGATTAAATCTTATAATATAAAATAACAATATATATGATGTACTAAATTCATTAGGTGTATAACTTTGTAATGCATGTATAAGTATTTATAAATTATTTTAATTAAATATTATTTTACACTAAACGTGTTTTTCTGTTCAACTACTATCACAATATTAAAAAAATATTTCCAATGACATTTGCTTGGCTGTTCGCCTTATTTTTAAATAAACCGTTACACGTACAAATTTACATAATGACACATTTTTTACGTGTTACACTACCGTCACCTTCATTCATTTGCATGGTCTTTGAGCGCATTAAATTTAAATCGGTACGTATACTTGGTCTTCGTGCGTTTGGTGTAACCACACCACAGGCATCACTGAAACGTCGCTTTATTGATAGTGCATTCTTTTTTGTACCACCCGTCGATGAGTGGGGCGGTAATGGTGAAGGTGCTCCGAATACAGTTACAACGCGACGATGGTGGTTGGGTGCCATTTCAAGTGGTAAATTGGAGGCGGTAAAGAGAGCATAGAACAAATCATCAATGTGATAATTTTCTTTAGCTGAGCATTCAATAAAGACACAACAATTATCTTGACCTGCTATGTACCCCATTATTTCATCCAGCTGTACGGTTCTAAAAACATATTTATTTATTAACCAATTTTCCTTTTTTTTTTGATAAAAACTTTTAATTGATAGCTATGGGAAGGAAGTTTACTTACTTTTGTTTCTTATCACATTTGTTGCCAGCCAATATCATGGGTATTTTTAGTAAAGCTTTCTTTTTAAATCCCGAACCCGGATTAAGAGCCGCCCATTTTGTTTCTAGTATATTTTCTCGTAAACGTACGACTTCTTCAAAGGATTCTCTAGAGTCCATGCTGAACACGAGTATGAATATGTCACCTGTAAATAGAATTAAAAGGAAAAATTAAACTTTCATTAACACCCATCAATAGATGTTAATATAAATAGTTAGTGGACCCGATTTTTTTAAGACTTTAGCTAAATAATAAACATAAAAATTATTGGAAAAAAGTAGAGATTGATGGATGATCTTTTAAAGATTGACGTTTCCTAAAAAAAATAATTTTTCTATTCTTTTTCGATATTACAATTAAAAATAATAATTTTTATTTTCTGACGGCTATCACACTTAAGGCCGGCAGGTAAAAACTGCACTGTTTTTTCAATTTACATAGCGGTTTTTGTACCACATTTAAATATAATTTTCTTTAAATGCTTTTCGCTGATGCGATCTAATTTTAACTCAAATCTAAAAATAATATTCCAAAACTTTTTTAAACTATTTTAGTTTTAAGCGTGCTTTTAAATAACATAAACTGGTTTAATCTATTTTTAAACTCTATGCAAATTAGCATCACCAATAATATTGATGACATAATTGAAGGTTTTAACAACAAAAGTACATGTGTATATAAATCAATGTATCCTATAATCTTGGAGTTTTAATCTACCATGAAACACCAAGTATCCAATTAAAGCTAAAAATAAGAAAAACAAGTTATACAAAAGATATAAAGAGTCTGGTTCATTTATTGACAAGTGAAAGTATTCTCTTAGTCGTGGTAAATATATTTCACTTAATCAATTGCGTTACTTAAAGAAATTTCAAAAGAATTTTAAATCGAATCCAAACGGTATTTACAAGTTAGTCAACTCCGAAAAAAAAAGAAGAATGACATTCCCCTCTGTTAGGAAGTATCAAAATTTTGAATCTGATGACAATCTTTTGATGGGCTGACAATAAGTAATTTGTGTGTCGATTCCTTTTCAATCACCTATTATGATAAGAATTTTGATGAATTCAACTCTTATTAGCTATTAGAGGTGCTATATCAGGTTATATCAATTCCATTGCTTGGTGAATCAACAGTTTTGAGCTGTTTAAAAACTTGAATTTTCATATAAATATGGTCCGGATGGTATTCTGAGTTGCAATCTTAACAATTGTGCTGGGCGAAACCTCTTACAATAATCTTTAACATATCATCGAAATTTAGTTATTTTCCTAAATTATGGAAGGATACTTTAATTAATCCTTTATTTAAAGCTGGTTGTAGGACTAATGTTGCCAATTACAGAGGTATTGCTAAACTTAGCGCTACAACTAAACTTTTCGAGAAAATTGTCACTGATCACCTTTCGCATCAACTATCGTTTATATTGGTTTCTGCTAAGCATGGTTTTAGAAGGGTTGTTCAACTGTTACTAATCTTTTCGAAATAACAACGCTAGTCAATTGGGGATTTGTTCAACGCAAACAAACTGATGTTATTTACAACGACATTAGTAAGGCATTTGATAATGTCAACCATAAACTTCTGAAAAGGACACTTGACCTTATGCGATTCACAAACAATTTACTTATGTGGGTTAATTCATATCTGTCAAACAAAACTGAAGATGTTCGTTTCAAAGAAATTATTGTTTCATCTGGTGTGCCGCAGGGTAGCCCGTTGTGTCCTTTATTGTTTACCTTGCTTATTAATGATCTACCCAATGCTAATTAATACTCAAAAGTTTTATTACATGGAAAGGACGTGAAGATATTTCGAACATATAGTCGTCACGCCGATCATATTCTCCTGTAAAAGGACTTAGATGCATTAAATTCCTGGTACGAAAATAATCTTATGGAGTTGTAGCAAATACATGTGTTTCTCCTGAGAAGATGTCATACAAATTTTAAATAGCTATGAAGTTGAGAAACTGTATGTTGTTACAGATATTGGTATTTTAGTTGATGCTAAATTAAATCTTATATAGCATATTTCGTTAGCTACTAACAGAGTACGTGCAGTTCTTGGATAAAACACTGGGCGAAGGATCTTTATACTTCTCCTATCAGACCTATTCTGGAATACGGCTCAATAATTTGAGATCCCATTTATAAAATCTATAGTAATAGCATGGCATCGGTGCAAAAGCAGTTATTGAAATTTTGTCTTCGGGGCTTATCATTTTTACTAAGTTTAACCAATTTTATAAGCATATTAATTTTTCTTCAAATGTTAATACTGTTAAATTTTATCTACTTTTATATTTGAATAACTAAATTTAAGTTTAATGTATGTAGGGATATTGAATCCATAGGCTAATTATAGATAAAATAAACAATTTTCCAAGGAATTTGATATTGTTTTTATATTACGTGTCATTTTTTAAATAATTTTTTTCAAATTATCGTTAAATTTCTTATATTAAAAATGTGACATTGCAAGGCGTAACAAAAATTTTAGCAATCGATTTGAAACTAAAAACAGTTTAAAAAATCGACAAAGCCACAATGGTTATGTTTTGATCCTTATGAAAAACACAAAGGTATGTAAATGAAAATATAGACACTACAAGCAATTTCTATGTTAAATGAAAAATTAAAAGTTAGTAGCAAGAACCTGCATTTTAGCCATATTTTTTTGTCTTTTAAGTTTAGAGTGTATTAATATTTCAATATAATGTTTGCATATTTTTAGGATTAATGTGGAGTAAATAAGTAATTTTATTTATGTGTGTACATAAAATTTTGTAACAACAAAAGCCTTCTTCTGTCCATATATGAGCAACCAACTAACGAAAACATAAAAACCTAAAGTCCATAGTTCACGATGTCAAATAGCAATGAAAAAATTCAACAAGATATTCCGAAACATGGTCCCTAAATCTAAGTTGAAATACGAATCATAAAACTTTATTACTTAAGATCTTAGTCTTACATTACAAATTGAAGCACAAGTAAAAATTTCCAAACAGTTAAGTAAATATGTTTTAATCTTTTAAATGGTCTTTTTTAATTACATTTAACTATATATTTTTTCAATACTTCGCTTTCCTCTGAAAAGCTTCTTCAGGAAATTAATTTTATAGCAACAAAAATTATTAACAATTGTTAATATTGAAATATTGAAAAAATATATAGTTAAATGTAATTAAAAAAGACCATTTAAAAGATTAAAACATATTTACTTAATATAAACAAAAAGAGGTCGAGTTAAAATAATAATAAAATAATTTCCAAACAGTAATATATTTGAGACATTAGTAAAACATGGGCTACATATCACAATAACACGAGGATCTGACTGCTTAGCATTTGACATTTATAGAAAACCACTACGGATGCTACCATCCACCATCCATCCACCTCAAACCATCCTTCTTAACAAAAACTACCAGCATATTGACACAGACAAGATAACCCCACTTGCTCCAGATAAGTACAACAGAGAACCGGACACAATATACACCATAGCTAAAGACAACGATTAAAAAACCGCTTTTATCGACAAACTTCTTAGAAAATACAACACTAAGAAGAGCAATAAAGAAGACAAAGAGACAACCGATACAGCACGATGACACACATTTATTTACACAGGTTTACGTACAGCACTAAAAGCTAGCAACACTTTAAAACATAATCTCAAATAAATAAACCTCGACAGAATGAACTGATAAATTTAGATCCAGGGGAATATACAAACTTACTTGTAATTACATAGGACAAACTGGACGAATATTAAAAACGATATTCATAACACATACGCTCATACAATTCAAAAGTACAAAACTTCAACTTTGCATTACACTATGACACTCACACGTAAGCAGCAAGGGAAATAGATAAGTGTATGGCATGAGTGTAAGACATTCTTGAAAATATGGAAAGTGACAAAATAAAAACTTTTAACAGAGATATTATACACGTACAGGTAAACGCGACCCAGAAATTAAAATTCACACCACTAAAACTACTCATACATCTACTTGAATATTGATAAAAAAAACGAAAATATTAGATGGGCCCCGCATAATATATCAGGTGGCAATCTACCTACATGAGTAGATACGACTCTAATGAGTGACAAAATTTACATCAGTACCTAGCTGCGGGTGATATGTAGCGTCACCCACGCCCTAGGAAGCCTTCGGATATCCCTATCCTCCAGTCACTCCTAGTCGCAACTCTGAGATCTCGGAGCAGCGGGCCAACGCTCCCACTCTTTGCTGAAGAGTCTAAGACTATCCAACTCCTGGTCCAGAACATATGCAAGCTTAATAAAATTTCAGAACACAACCGCAAGCATGCTCACTGGACTTGGACCATTCATTGTGTTGATAGTAAATGATTAGGCAAATACAACTCAAACCAGGGCCGTGAAACCAAAACCACAAGTAGCTACCGAAGGGCTAACCTCAATAATCAATCAGAGAACAGCTAAAAAGCTGAACTCTGGGGCTTACTGATTGCCGTGGAAATAACGTGGAGTTGTCCAGACTGGGACTCCCTTTTACCCTTTTACCGATAACACATATATTGACGGTAAGATTCCGTCGAGTCATATATATATATATATATATATATATATATAAGTGTGACCCCTGAGGAGGTTTGTAAAATTCGATCTTAATGAAAAAATTACTTAAATCCGAACACTGACTTACTAGTACAGTTTGAGACACGGTTTGGTAATGATTTCATTTACATCAAAAGCACTCGCCGATCACATCTAACAAACTCAATACAAATATAACCTTCATCACAAGTAAATTAAATCCTGTTTAATGTTCTTATAAAAGAACTGATTTTGCATAATTATTTTGTTTTAAGAGTTCAGTAGTGCGATTCACTATGCTTTTTAAACCACAATTGTTTCGTTTAAAAATGTTAACCACAAAATTAACCATTTTGCTATTCACTAACACATTAAACGATATCTACTGGTGTTTAAAGTCAGTTGTTTCAGTCAGCTGTTATTTTTAACAACACAAATGGTGGTTTATTAACAGCAGAATTTTTTGTGTGGTTTAATCCGTTTAGAAAAGTGTTTAATTACTGTGAACCTAACAAATTATTTTACATAGAAAACAAAGAACAAAGTTTTTTTCTAAGAAATATTTATTGCCATGTTAATAAAGAAAAGATTTTATAAAAAAATAATGTAGTAATAATAAACAATTCATGAGATCAAGAATTCAAAAGAACCAATAACAATTAAAATAAAATAACAAAAATTAAAAAATATGTACATGTACTTATGTATGTTACAATGTATGTTATGTATTAATGTATTATGTATTAATGTATTACTTTGCACAAAACTTTTCGAAATTTGTAAACAAATTTTTGTTTTTTTTTGTATTCTTCTTTGTTATTTTCTTCTATTTTGATATTTCGCATGGCAGAGTTGCCATGTTATATCAATTTGAATAGAGAGAAATATAAAACTGTTTACCGTGGTTAATAATGAGTTAGTGAATCACATAGTGGTTAGTGCAAACGATAAAATGTGTGGTTAAAGTTAACACCTTTTAAAGTGTTAAAAGTTAGTGAATCGCACTACAGGGATATATTAATTAAAGAACATTCTTACAAAGATTTATTATAACTATATTTTTTTCTCTGATTAAACTTTGGTTTTTACTTTTAAAAAAGTTAATTTTCTTTTACCTAATTTTTTTTTAAATTTTTATGATAACTTTTCGTTTCTCAAGCAAATTTTCTATAGAATTTTGTTGCATATTGTGTTAATCATTTCCATTGTCACTGATGGCGACCCCAGGTGCCTTATAAAAATGTCATACTTTGGTGAATCATTAAATAATTGTATAAAACTAACAGCCGAGTGCAAATGTGAAATGAGTTAAGGTTTGTGGTTTCACAAATATTCATCGACTTATTTTTCTTCAAATTTTATTTATTTGCGGTTTTAAATTTCAGTCATTTTTATTTTGATATATATTTAAAATCTTTAGTTCATATTGACAGGTGTCGATTTTTAATAAAATTTTTTGCAATCTTTTACGGGCATTATTTGTCCGTAAGTTTAAATTAACGTACCAAAGTCTTGTGCAAATCCAAAAAGGATCTTAAATAAAATGATAATGATAAAATTATTTTTTTAACAGTGGTCAGCACAAGTTAATTTATTATTATTTTTTTGTTTACGCGGTTTTTTGTTTTGACCGAGCCCTTCTACGTCAGCATAATTGAGATCCTCCAGACACCCACATAAACCTATTTGATGCCTCCTAACATATTCCTTACCTGTAATTTTAAGATATTGAGTATGTTAAACAACAGTGGGTCAGAAAAAAATCTTGAAGTTATCCATTGTTTACAATGAAATTTCTAGCCAGTAAACATTCAAACAGCATTTTGCATGTTGAAGTTCTCTATAGGGCAAGAACAAATACGTATTATTTTACTTGAAGTCTCTTTGCATAAGAAAACTTCGCAAATGGCCTGGTTTTGGGAAGTGCTGAAAGCGTTTGCAAAGTCAATTAATATGCAACATAAGGGAGCACGCCATTCCATCAACTGCTCAACGACCATAGATAGGTTGTTGGTGTTTTTAATGCCGGAGCGATTAACTCTTAATCTAGCTTACTTTTGTCCACTGAATAGCACGACCTTGCGTGAATAATGTGAACTAGAACGTTTTTGGCTGCTTTTGGAATCTTAAAAAATATTTCCACAAAAATTTATATGGTATGTCGAACTATTAAGACAGTTTGTTATTATCAAAATACCAAAAAATAATAGATAAATTAAAAAAGACAACATATTTGATTGCTGCTTTACATTTTTATAACCCTTAAATTGTATATAAAATATAAAACGAGTAAATATTTTGACTCCCAGAATATTAAGTCACAAACATTATTATGTTTATATATAAACAAATATAATTTATGGTTTGTTAATGCACAAGTTAATAGATTTAAAATAAAAAAACTAGACTAGTTAAAACCTAAAAAGATAAGAGAAAGCGATAAGAAAATTAAAATTAAAATAAAGTTAACGTTAAGCATATCTACTATCCTACACAATTTTATTTTATTCGATCACTTTTAAAACTACATTTGCAAATATAAAAAAAAATATTTAGGTACAGAAATTAATTTTTTTAAAAGACCTTTGTTTCGTCGCCTGCGTATGTTTAATATTTGTACACAAATAAATAGGAACCAAGCAAAACGGTATAAAAATAATCATTTTTGCACTAATTACACTGCAATCTGTTATTACGGGTTTTTTATTTCCGGTATTGGTAGTAGATAGATGCATTGGAAATTGTTACAATGAATTCAATTTCGCACGAAAATCACATTAAAATAATTTAAATACACTATCAAAATGGTCGTTCTATTAATGTTTCCTATCGTAAAATTCGTGATATTTTCGGACAACATAGTCGTCCTTCTGAGACCGCTATTAAGAATTTGGTCGTTTGCAGGGTCGCAGCCGTTAACCGCACAGTTTACACTGAAGCAGATCAAAATTTGTCAATTCCTAAATGTTCTCAACCATTGAAGAATTGTGTATAATGATTTGACTATGAAGCCTTGCAAGATTCAAATGGTGTAGGAATTTAAGCCGGCCGTCCATTCTTATCCCCGTAGATTCACTCAATTCTTTCAGGAACAACGGATGGTTTTTCTGCAAAAATCATTTATTCAGTTGCCGGGAAAGCAATATTACCGCATTTAGGCTTCTGAAAATTCTAGAGCGATTATTGGTGAGTTATGTGGTCTGAAGGGTGATTGTGATGTTTTTTTTCGAAGATGAAGCTGAAAATGCAATAACGGTCAATGAATCACTGGATCAAAGTTTTTGGCTTTTAAAGTAAAACAAAACCCAAATTTTTTAAATAAATGCGCTAAAATCATTCTTAGTTGCACTGTTTGTGATTTTTACCCTTTGCGATCTAAATTTGCATTATCAAACAATACAATAAATTGGAAATGTTTTTTCAAATATTGAAAAGCATAAAAATTTGTTATATTTCTTATTAAAACTTTTTTATTGCTTTGAATACAAATGCGACAATATGTGTCAAATTATATTATAAAATATTAATTATAGTTCATTTTATCATATTTTATATGTTAGATAGTGAATACAAAAATAAGTAAAAATAATACAATTTTAAGTTACGTAGAAGTTAATGTTGTCGTTCGCTGTGTAAACTGTTAAAGATTAGTGCATGTAAATACATAAAAAGTTTACTGAAGTACCTTACCAAGAGATCATTACGTTATTGTACCATATTTTGTTTGTGTACAAATAAACGAACGGTAAACACAAGTTAAACGTTTGAGTTTTTTGAACAGTACTAGCGTACTGGTAATGTGGTTGTGTACTGATCTTAAAAACAATACTACAATACTACAAGAGACTAACGTAGCTTACACTCACTAATGACAATAAAAACTTAAGCTCTTATATTAAAAAGCTCTTATAAAAAGAGTTTTAGTAATTTTTTAATCTTACTACCTATTTAAGTTTAAAATCTGAAAGTGTAACCTGTTTATTATCTTTCGCCAGAATTTTACATTTACACACATAATTTATTTATGAAAGTCATGCGATTTATTTATATTTTCTAGTTCTCTGTTTGGCAAAAAATTTATTTAGTTACTATTTTCAAAAAAATTTAATTATATAAACAGCTTCAGTTGTGTCATCTTTTAGACCAAATCTCTAAGGATTATTTTATATTTGATGAGGACCTCAATTTTCATTTTCCCATTCACTCTTAACGCACTACTTATGTCCTGGCTTACAATAGAGCTTACATCTTGCAAGGGAAGGAAAAACGTTGTCGCCTTTGCGACAATAGCTAGTATATTTAGTACAGCTATCGTTGTGCGAAACATATGACCAGGCTTCTCGACCCTTAGAGCATTTCTTAGATTTTTTAATACCACGGAAAGGTCGCTGATCACAGAAATCTGAAAACGAAAATACATTTTAGTAAAAATAAAAATTCTTATTCAAGATTGTTTTATGTTTTCTGCCATACAGTATAATTTATTTGAATACACCCAGGAAATAAAAACCATAATGACAAAAAATAAAGTTAACACTTTCATTTTTATGTTTTTGCTCGATGTTCTAAAGCACCTTGAAGCAAGAGTTGTTTTTGACTGACGTATAATATCTGTTAAGCACCTGTTTTTATAAACAGTTTACGATTGTTATGAAAACAAACTTAAGGCAAACAACATAAATTAGATTATTATTCAGCAGTATAGAATTATTAGGAGACTCTACACGAAACGGAAATATTCTTATAACAAAAGTTGGCAAAAGGTCGTATTTTTAAAAAAGTTTACTTACAAAAACGTCGAAAATAATATCACCAAAACTAAAAGTATAAAACATTGTTATTATTATTTTTTTACTCCTTTTCAGGGCATAGGGCGGTTTGCCGTTGTTGATTTTTCCATGTTAACATTTTTTGTCTTGGTTCACACATTGCTGTCTTGTAAACGAGAAAGTGGTATTATAGTTTCGCTTTCCGATAGCGAGGGGGTCTATTAACTCCCTGGTTTTGTCCTATAGTTCTCTGTTACTTATTGTGTTATGCCAAAATATCTTGAATATGATTAAGAGGCAGTTGTAACTGAGTATCTGTAGCTTTTACGTGATGGCATTCGTTACATAACAGATTTCATTACAGTATAAAAGTAATTACTTGACATATGCGTTGAATATTATCAACATGGTTTGCCTAGATATTTGCTCTCTTCTCCACATTAACATTCATTATCTGAATCTTGCTTTCAAATTATTGATTTATAGATTAATTCAGGGGTACGGCAAGACTCCGCGCTTTCTCCTAGCCTATTTCATATTTTTCTAAATGACCTTCTTTGTCAAACTTACAACCCCTCCAACTCTTTTACAGATAACAGCACCATTCGTCTTTCATATTCATTTAGTAATAGACCGAACCAGTTGGAGGTGAGTACCAGAAGGCGAAACATAAATAATACGCTCAATCATATTGATATAAGTAATATAAGTATTAAGGAATCGTAAGCTTCTGATATTCTTGGCATAATGTTTGATGGAATAATCACAATTTTTCAGGTTCAAAAAAAAACTCTCCGATATTCGTAATATTTATACCACCTATATCCGTCCAAATATGAAATACAACTCTCATGTATGGGCCGGCTCCCCAAAATATATTTTCAATTTTCGTTGATTGATTGGCCAGTTAATCGCACTACGCATTACAGGGAATATTCATTTTTTAGTATAACAGTCCGTATATGGAATAAACTGTCTCCTAAGCTCTTTTCTGTCACTTTGAATGTATGGAAAGTTCAAATGAAATGTCCACACCCTAACTTCCTAGTTCTGGTACAGAAAGAAGAGAAACAAAATCTCTTGTCTCTATCAAATTCTAATATTTCATTTGAAGCCTATCTTTTCCCCTGGCATTATATTTGCTATTTTGCTTTGAAGTCTTCACTTTACTGCCCCACTCTATATATCACGTTAAGCTGTTTAATTTCATCTCGTTGTTCATCTTCGCCTACTGCCCAGCTATCTTTTATATCACATAATCTTGTATTCTTAAATTTTTTGTTGTGGAACTATACTGCTACATTTCGATGTACTAAAATGTCTTCGCTATCTAAGCATACTACTATTTGTTAGTAGTTTAATACTGAGATAAGCAATTATTTGGTTTCTCTGATCACAATATTGTGTATATATATTGTGATCAAGAATAGAATATAATAATTATACGGGGTGTCCGTCGGGAAGGTTTGTTTATAATTTTTGAAGGAAATGAAGCAGAACGGATCTTATATTGATAAATGTTTTATTTAATGTAGGCAATTATGTAGGTAATACAATATAAAATAAATGTCCGCCTCTGTTAGCCTCCCAAATGCCACTTTTTCATAACATTTTTGAGAACACTTTTTATTACATTCTTACTCATTTCACGTGGTATTTGATTAATTTCAGAACGAATGTTTTGTTTGAGTTGCTGAGTTGTGGCGTAAATGGTCTCGTGGAAGAAGCTAAATCTTATATGGAAACAAATACAAATCCTTGTGCAAAATTGTGGCCAAAGTTGCTCTTTGAAGATCAAGCTCCTTGGCATTTTGTTTGTCCCGAAAATTTCACGTAACTTTCTCATCGTCGCAGTAATCGATGATTGATTTTGATAAAACGCTTTAACGATTAAAACAATTGGATTTATGGAGTATTTTTCCATAATAAATTTGCCACGTGCCTACTTCACGACTGCCGAATATGAACTGTTAAGACTTATGTTTACCAAAATTGCGGCTAAACAAAGTAGTATACCTTGTCGGCGGACACCCTGTATTTGCTTTAGATATAAGAATCGTTGTTAATTTTTTATTACATAGTTTAGAATTTATCTTTCGCGAGTAAAAATATTGCGTATAAATACATATTTTTGTTATTCTTCATTGAGATTATTTGTTTTCTGTTTTTTCAGTAAATAATTATATCAAAGCAAAAAATTATTTATTTTTAGTGTTGGGTTTTACCCTGAGAAAATTTTGTTAATGTATTACACAAATATTTAATTGATTTACTCTGTACTAATTAGGAAATTAGTATATGGATTGTGGATTGTATCTTTGATAAAAAGAAAATTTAACTAAATAAGCAATAAATTAAAAATCATGTACTTCACCCTGGACTTTAGCATAAAGATATGCATGTCTGTTGAGTAGCAGCGTTGGATGAATACGGTAGAAAATGGATGCCGGATTAGCAACTTGGAAAATTACTCATTAGCATGCTATTAGAACAGCAGATGAGTCATTTTAGGTACATCCTTATTAAAAACATAGTCCTAACATCGCTGTGTAAATTTATAAAATTGCATGTACTGAATAAGAACAAAAATAAAAAAGAGTTTTGTTGTCCTTTTGCTATGTTGGTTCAATGAAAACTCTTATTTAATCAATCAATTTGGCTTGAGATATAAGACTCTTGAATTTTCTATACAAAATTTGGAATAAAATCGACTGATGGGCTATATGAGTAGCAGTGAAAGAGCCATACGGATATGATTTCCCTCGTAGTAATGCATTCCAAATATATTATTTTTTGAATAGTATATATTTGAAGGAAATTAACGTAGTTTAAATAATTTCGTTAATAAAAACGAACAATAATTTTGGAAATACACTGCGATCATAATTATTATAGATATGTAGAATATACCTACACTCTAATAAATATGAGACTATTAATTCCATTTTTAATATAAAAAGCCCAAAATTTACTTGATTTGCAGCTAAAACATTGCAACAACATAATATGAAAATTTAACCTCGAATAAAAATTTAAATATAATTTAACGGTAGTAGCAAACAAAATAATCATGATATCCTTAAAGTTTTTTTACTCAAAATTTAGATAATAAAGGATAGTCCTTGCTTAGCAATGGCTATAATTTATTCCTTCACGAAGTTCAACAATAAAATATTCTACAAATTTTACTCATGCTTGTAATGCCCAATGACGCATAAAAATTTAAAACAAAATAAAGGAAACTAACACATGTGTTCGCTTACCCGTTAAAAACGATAAACGTCGCATTGCTGGAAATGGATGATGCCCTGATGTGTCTAGAATATCTAATTGATAGACCTCATTACGTATACGATACAATTTACGATGAAAATCTTCAATGGTGGGAGTATACGCTTCGTCAAATCGATTTCCCAAAAAACGTGCAATTATTGATGATTTCCCAGCACGTGACGATCTGTAATAAAACATGAAGAACTTTTATATTTCAGTTAGAATAATCAGATAAACTTAAACTAAATATATTGATAAGGTTATCCAATTTCTTTCTTTTTAAAGGTAAAGCTTTTGGTTATATTAAAAAAAAAATATTTTAAAATAAATGAAGAAATAAATTCTCTCACAATAAGAATTTTAAACATTATTACAGGGTTCAGAATTTTTCATTTATGAACATTCATGATATTTTTCATAAATGAGAAATCTAAAACTTTATATTTATTTTTCACACTCATAAACGAACAACAAAAAATGTTCTGGTTATTTTCATACATGAATGCGAACAACAAGAATTATTAGTCTTATTCATATGTGATAAATGATAAATTAGCTACTTCTCATTAATGTTATTTTTCATAAATGCACATGTTCATTTATGAACGTTGAAATTTTATAAAATTTCTCATAAATGAACGTGAAAAAATTTTCTACCTACGATCGCAGTTTACCGTAGTACATATTAACTCAAAATACAATATTGCAATATATTCTAAAAGAAATAAAAAAAATCTTTTTTTTTCTGCATACGCCAACAATTGCGCATTATCAAATATGTGCGTTTATGTACGCGAATGCTTAACGCACATATTTTTACGACCTTTTCATTTATGAAAAATTATCAAAATTGTAAATATTCAAAAATGAACACTTGTGTGTTTCTCATTTTTTCACTTATGGATAGAAAGAAAAAAATAAATCGTCGCATTCACAAATGAGAAAACACAATATAATTTGTAGTCTCTCACACATGTATGAGAAGAAGCGGCTAAAAAATGAAATGTACATATTCATACATGTATGAACAGTGAATGAATACTTCGCTACTCTGCATTATTATGTTAACACTGTCGTAACTAGTTTTTTAACGAGTAAGTATTTAAGTTTTGTTATCATTCGTGCATTTCATAGCGAACAAAAAAAAAATTCCTGGCATTTTGAATGGTATTTCGAATTCATGGCGCAATTTTTTTAAAAATTTAGAGACTCTTTTGTAAAAATCTCTAGTTACCTTTGTATTGACAACACAATTATGAAGTTATCGGACAAATAAATGGTCTTTCATTATTAAACTTGGTAATAATAACTAACCGATAAGTTAAAACTATAATAAGCCTGGCAACAGTATTTCATTTACTGACGGAATAAATCCAAACAACTTAATACAAAAAATATAAACTTCAATTCAAACTTTTCGAATTCTACCGATAGAAATGTTTTGTTCGCCAACATATAGATAGAATTTAAAAAAATAATTTTTAAATTGACGACAAAAAAAAATAAAATATAATAAATAACTGTTTAATTTGGTTCAATTACTTGATAACTAATTCTTTTTGTAGCACAGTGTTACTAATAAAATAGTTTCTTTGAAAGACTGTTATCTAAAGTAAACGCATATATTTCGCTAATTAAAAATAAAGACGTGATATTATTTAATATTTGCGCCCGTTCACGTATGAATCCTCAACAAATTTGTAAATAAGTTTTCTTCATATCGGTATTTGTAAGATTAATGCATGGATGGGCCGACGTAAATGTCTCTTAATTTAATTTATGTGTATGTATTGTGCGTTTTTAAAAAGTGCTTATAAAAATTATTTTATAGAGGTTTATTTATTTACAGAGCGTTGGGATCCCTTGAAGAATTTATTATTTTTTATTTTTCGGATTAAAAGAGATTTTGCTTAAGTAAATAAAATTAAAAGTATGGCAAAATTGCTTTTACTTAATCGAATAATGCCATCTCTACAGTAATGATGTTTAAGTTTATTATTATTTTTTTCTTTCTTTGGATTATAAATGTCTTATCAGAATATCTTAAACTGTTAATTGTTTTTTAAGTAAAGTTTTCTTTTCCACTTGACAATTATAATTTATTTGTTATTTATCCTAATCAAACATTAAATGGTCAAAATAATTTAACGGATGGGTGTGGTGATGCAAAAAATAAATATTTTAAAGATGTTTTAAAGAAATTATCACTAAACAAGCTCATCGCTTGTTTATCAGTTTGTTAAAAATCAGATTTATGTCGGGCAGAGATTTTCAAGATTATCACCATAAGCCGTTCAAAGCAACTTATAAAAGAAAAAATTCTAAAACAAATCCTTTAAAATAAAATTGTTTTGATTTTGATTTATTAAGTAAAAAACAAAAAACAAGTATCAGTAAAAAAGTAAACGAACCACTGTGCATTTTGCAAACTGCATAGTTTTCTAAACAATCTTATACACACAAGACAACAAAAAAGTACTTATAAGAAATTCCAGCAAATAGGTAAACAACAGAAACCATAAACAACTAAGACAGAACAAAACAAAACGCACATCCAAGCAGGCGATTAAACTGTATGATAATAACAACAACAATATAGGGTAATGTTAGAGTAGAATATTCTTGTATATGCGCGAGCTGCTTAAAACAACTATTGATTGAATTGTTTTGCAATAAAAGAACCTTAAATAATAAAAAATTTATTAAAAGGAATAAACGTAAAAATATGTTCCACTTACCCGAGTACTACAAGTCGATAACAATTTTTCGAAGTCGGCAGTGTATCATCGCACAGCATAGCCGAACTGACCACATGATTGGCCAAAAATTCATCCGTATCTAAGGCATCTAAATCATCAGATGTATGATGGTCATATTGATATTGCTGTTGTTGCAGATCTACATTGTTTATTAAACGTGTAGTCGTATTGACAACACCATTACTTCCACTTGGCACATCATCTAAAAATGTAACAACATGTGGACTAGAACTAGCCGAATTGGCACAAACACTTGCACCCATAGTACAACTATTACTAGCATTAATTGCTTGTGTCGTTCCTATACTGGCTGCTGTTCCAGCTGCTGCGGTTGTGGTTGCCGCTGCAGTCGTATTGTGTATTGTGTGCACTGCAGTACTATTGCCCATTATTGTTCCTGTTCCACTTATATTTCCATTTATTGACTGCTGTTGACGTACCATGTTTGGCGTTATAGTTGTATCCGTTGCAGCGGTCTTTGTTGGTGTTGTGGTTTTGTTATCACCAAAAAGAATCTCAACATAGTCATTGTTATTGCTACGAGCACATAACCAATTTTTGCAACGAATCATATCGACATTTGTTGTACAGGCATTAAATGGAAAGATTACAACTTTTGTTGGGTTTTATGCCTTTAGTGGTTGCTGTTGTTGTTCTATTGTATTTGTATTTTTGCAAATTTAGCTCTAAGAACGTGTGTCAGTTTTACTATTTCTTATTTCTATCCAGAGACTTTTTGTTCATGCTGTTGGGTTTTGATAAAGTATTAATTTTTTTTATTTAGTTACACCTTCAAAAATTCTTGTACTCATCCATAGACAAGTGGTGCACTATATCAAATAGTTTTAATTTTGGCATTAATAATATCATCGATTTTTTCCATATTTTCCCATTAAACACATTTTCTCTCCTTAATGTATTTGATCTTCTTTTGAATTAGTTTTACCCAATGGGCCCTTCAGCTGCCACTTACGATATTCTGGGTGCTATGATGTAAATGTAATTGCTTTTTTTTGAGTAAATATATTTTATACAGAAGCTTTTACAGCATCAGCAAGAAGTTTTTAACAATAACAATTGTAGGATTATTATACGAATTAATTTATTTGCTTTTATATTTGTATGGATTTTATTTGTTTGTGTTGTTTGCTGGTCTTCTTTATCGGTGGTTTACATTGGTGTTCGATTTGGTGTTGTCGTTTTTTTTAATCTTGTTTTCTGATTACTATTTGTTAACGGTGTGAAATTATTTTATTTGTTAATCTGAAAATAAGAAATAAAAATGAAGAAAAGCATAGACAACTGAAATTATTAAAATAAATTTATTTCATCCAATTATTTTTAATTTTTGGCTAACACTTTTTTTTGCGGTTTTCAACACTATAAAATCTGTTATGCATTAATACGCCAAGCAAAGACAATAAGATATGACACTTTAACCAGTATTTTTCAGTGCCAGAAAACTTATAATAAATATTACAAACAGAAAGTATTTCTTCCAATCTTCATTTACATTAAAAAAAGAAACATTTTCCTTTTAACTAAAAACATATTATTTTCTTATAATTATTAAAACAATCAAGCATTTGTTTAAACAACAATGTAAAACTTTCAGGCCAGCTGGAACTTGTTATCAGTGACATCTGAATGGTTACATGAAAAATCGTGTCATATTTTGCAAAGAAAAATTATTAAAGCAACAACAACAACAAATATCAAAAAACAAAATGCCATACATTTATTTTTACGTTTCCGTTTTTAGAGTTCTTAAATTACACTTTACATATTTAATTACAGACCATGCTTAAAAATAAAATTGGTTAAATTTAAATTGCTACAATATTTTCCAGCATTTATATACAGTTAATGACAAAACACAGGGTCCCATACGATTTATATCGCCTTTTAAATAATTGCTTAGCATAGCTGGATAATTGAATAGGTGCAAATAAAAATAATGTGATCGGTGGTAAATTGCAACAATAATATATTTTATATTGTTGAAAGTTGTCAGCCAACTTGAGTCTTGTAAATAGCTTGAAAAATGACATCATCAGGATGCCAACCAACGGTGTGGCGAAATATCGAAAAAATAATAAAAAATAAAGTTTTTTAAAAATGTTTTATTAAGTAAGACCTAGTGCTTAAAATTAATTACTAAAAAATATTAAAAAAGGTCAAAAAATTATAACTATTATATATTTTAAAAAATATTTTACTTATTTAACAAGAACAATATCCGGTGTGCTTTGCTATTTAAAAATTACTTTTCACTTTGTGTTTAAATTGGAACGCTCGCTGCTCTAATCCATTTAGTGTTTCGCTTTACTTTGTAAAAATTCAAGGCTGTTAGTTACAGTTTTCAAGGTATGATATAATGATATTTCATTTGGTATGGACAGTACCATGCCCACTTTTGTTATTCTTTCACGTTTTCCTCGTCTGTGGTAATTTATTTCCTTATACAATTTTTTAACTCTCTGTGTGTTATAATTCTCTGGATACGCGATAATTTAATTTATGTGGAAGGAAAACCACGCAAATGGTTCTGAACCAGAAAATTTTTTTTCTACCATGCACTTGAATAAGTTGAGACTCTACCTATTATAGTTTCCAAGGCAAATATATGTATTTGTCAAGAATTGTCGGAAATAATTGTCTTAATATTTGCCGATCTTTACAACTAAATGTTGCGAAATAATGAGTATCCTGACGCGCTTTAGATCCATATAATTGATCCGATACCGAAAGACATTAATGTGTGTACTGTGGATAAATATCGCCTAATAGCGCTACTTTCAAAGGTAGATAAAATTGTTATAAAAACTTTAATGAAAAATAAGTGCTCTTCATGAAGTAAGTTATTATAATTTATGATTTTCAATTTAGTTTTAGACAAGGTTGTGGTACTGAGGATGCAATCATAAATATTGTGCAATATATTTGTAAAAATGCAATCAGTGGGGTTTTAGGTACTTTCTTGGACTTCATAAAACCATTTGATCTGTTGATCATCACTCACTATTCGACAAATTATCGATATATGGAGTTAGAGATAATGAATTGCAGCTGTTGAAGAGTTACTTTAAAAATAGGAAGCAGTATTTTCAAGTTAATGAAGAAAGTGTTTTATTTTCTGATGCTGTGAAATACGGAGTGCCTCAAAGAGTTTACTTCTATTTTACATATATATATATATATATATATATATATATCAAAGACATGACGGCGCTTAACCTTACGGGGAAGAATTTTATGTTTGCGCCTGATGTATGTTTGTTTTATTCTTATATCCACATTGATCGGAATATAACGATGATTTTTGAGTGTGAATACGATGCAATTGGATGGCACATCATTAACGGAAAACATTTTGGTTGTTTAATTAAAAAAAACTAACTAAACTGCTGACTTGAAATTAATAGTAATAATAAATATCAATCTTTTAAAAAGTTTTGTAAAGAATACTTGCTTAACAAAACTGAAACACTTCTAAAAGTTAAGCAAAATCTTAAAATATTAAAAGATTAATATTACATATTGTATATTATTATCAATATTATTATTGCTATAAATAAATATATATATATTAATCTTTATTAAATATCTTTTTTCTTTTCTAAGATCTTTTTTATATATATATTTTTTTTTCTTTACGATATTTCGCTTTCCTTTGGAAAGCTTCTTCAGGAAAAATTTTATATTTTTGAAAACAAAAAATTATTAACAAATTGAAAAAAATGTTTCAAAACATTTGACAAAAAACATATAAAATATTTTTTCATGCATACATAAAAAAATTTTAAAATTTTCAAATATTCAAACATACAAAAACAAGGAAACGGAAATAACAAATAAATAACAAATTCTCTCTTATGAAATGATTATAACAAATTATGTGTCTTTTTAATTAAGTACCTATAATTCTGAGCTAAATTGTCTGTGTCTGTCTTGAAATTTATTCTCCTTACAATTGGTACATTAACAGTTTCTAACATTTCTAACATAAAACGTCTCTTATAGTTTTTTTCTATATCTAAGATTGATGCTTTCTCAAACTTTGGATAGTGATTATATTTCTTACAATGTGAAGATAAGGATGTCTTCTGTGTTGAAATATTCCTATATTTTTGGTCACACCTGTGACCAGCTAATCTTGTTTTAAGTTTATTCTTTGTTGTCCCAATATAAACTTTGTCACAGTTCACCTCGTCATTTCCTCCACATCGTATCCTGTATACTACATCAGATATTTCAGTTTTCCCTATTTTATCCTTCATACTGCTAAATAATTTATTCAATCTGTTATATGTTTTGTGTGCAATTATATATTTATCTGTGTCATATATTTTACACTTTCTTAATCTTTCTGATTCCGTTATCTTGTTTTTGTATATTTGAATATTTGAAAATTTTAAAATTTTTTTATGTATGTATGAAAAAATATTTTATATGTTTTTTGTCAAATGTTTTGAAACATTTTTTTCAATTTGTTAATAATTTTTTGTTTTCAAAAATAAAAAATTTTTTCCTGAAGAAGCTTTCCAAAGGAAAGCGAAATATCGTGAAAAAAAATATATAAAAAAGATCTTAGAAAAGAAAAAAGATATTTAATAAAGATAAAAAAAAGATCGGTTAAAAAAACAATAAAAATATATATATTAATAAAAAAAAGTATGTACAAAATAGTTTATAAGACTGTCAACGTGCTCCAATAATGCCTACCGGGCATTGGAATGATTATGAAAATGAAATTCGAATATTTTACATGAACTTAATAGCAAAAAAAAAAAAAAATTGTGAGCAAAATTTAGCCATTTTTTTTGTTCAAATATGTAAAATGGATACAAAGGCAATAAATTTCCGACAAACCAACATCCAAACAATATAAAATATATCTGATGATTTATACATATGTACATGCATATATATATATATATATATATATATATAAGGATTACATGCCAAAAATGAATAATGTGCAGATACTAAGCACTGCATTTTTTAATTTTTTAAAAATATAGGACATAGGCAACTACAAAATGACAGATATCAGAACTTAATTAGGAAGATCCCATTAAACATATTGCAATGAGAAGATTCGCAGTGACAACACTGATCGTTGGGGCAATTTATATCTCCTGAAACAAAGAACTTTCTTCCTCCTGCACTAATAAAACTTTTTAACTTTCTAGAATTCTAGGAAAAATATATCTAGTGATACTAGTGAAAAATATATCTGTGTTTTATCCGTTTAGCAAAAAACCAAAAAAAAAAAAAAAATAGCGCTGGGAAAATAAAATAATTTTATCGTTGTATAATATTATCCACTTTTGTAAAGCTATAAAAATGATTGCACTGTCAACAACAAATGTAAATATGCCCCCATACACGTAAGTTGATGCATTTTAATACTTGAAAAATAAAAATCATTACACCATTATGCAAACTTTATGTTCTTTACTGCCAAAGCAGTCCTCATTCATTCATCCATTATTTGATATTTCTCATATCCCTTAACAAAACTATTTTGAACACACACACATTTTGACTTTCATTTATTCATGAAGGCAATAAAAGTTGGTAAAAGCTTTGTTAGACATACATACATATATATGTATGTGCATGCTGGGTTTTGCTTCAACTAACGCCTTCCTCTATCACAGATTCATGATGAATACGAACGTACGCTTTCATTGAAAGCATTTTTATTTTTTTTAAGGCAGCATCAATGAATAAGCAAAATGTGTGAGTAGTGAATTTTTCCTTTATTCTTGAATCTTAACTGGAATAAATTAATTTTAAATTAAAACAAAAAAATAAATGAAAAAGGCTTTTATTGAGCAAATAATGAAGAAGGTAATAATACTGTTAAAAAGGATATTAATACAAACACTGGTTGACACTTTTTTTGAGGCGCTGTTTATTTTGTCAAACACTTTAGACAGACAGGGTACAAAATTGATTGTAATATTAAAACGGTGTGTGTAGAAGTGTTTATTTAGCCTTTATCGTATTTTATCACGTTTATCATATTTAGAACCCAAAAAGCTCTTTATTGTTTTTTGGAATAAAAATTGTTGCAGTAAAAAACTTAATTATGTAAACTGTGTGCGTATTTGAATATCTATAATTATCAAACACCTTCTCAATTTATATGTTAATTTCGTTGGATTCGAGATATTTTTTTTAATTAGAATCATAACAATTATGTTAATTAAAGAGCCGCTAATAAAAATAATAATTAAGGAGCATACAAATGGAAAAGTGAAGAGAATTAATTAAAATAAAAATTTGTAAATTTACCCGTAGCTTTTGAAGAGAAAATAACCATTTTTAAAAGAAATTAAATATGTTAAATGAAATTAAAACAACTCAATTGGGTTTATCTTGAAAATTTTAAAATTTTTGTTAATATGAATTTATAAAAATAAAACATTTAAGTAGTCATTACACGGGACTGCTTAATTATTTCATAGCAATTAAAAAACAAAATGGAAACTCTACCTGTCACCTAGTGATAAAAATAATTGTCAATTATATTAAAATCAAAAATAAAAAATTTCGAAGTGCGTCCTTTATTTCTCTGTTTCAAATGACGACAGAATTGCACAAAACCGACTAGAAATCCCTTTTAATTCTATCATCATTCTAAACATTTGATCAACGGCAACAAATTATTTTCTAGTATGCAATCTGGTTTTCGTCAGAACCATAGCTGCGTTACCGCTCTTAATGGATGGAGGATGTGAATTATTTGGTAACTGTAACGTCGTTAATAAAAGAAAATTAAATGTTCTATATAATAATTTGTCAATGATTTGCGTAGATTTGACCACGTTTCATCTGTTTCAAATAATCTTTATAAGGGTTAGCTTCGAATATTTAAGGGTTTCTGTTACACAAACCCCTAAATATTTATTTGAAAAAATTGGTTTTCCCAATTGCCTAGTAACCGAAACATTATGATACCTTGACATCAATATCTAGTGTTTGAGTGCCAATTTTATTTCGACACTGCTGGCATTTGGAATAGTTTTCCACCATTTCAAGAACTTAATAGTAATAAATAAATAAATAAATAAATAATAATTAAATTTTTATATAATATTTCATTCCATTTTTTTACATAATTTATTTAACTTAGTTTTGAATGTAACGCATTGCGTTCCTGTACTTTAAGATATATATGTGGCATCACGACCAGAAATGGCAGTTGTTCTCGATGGTAGCATTGACTAGAATAATCAACTTTTACTTTTTTTGTTTTTGTTTTCCTCTGGCATAGTTGCTTGAGTAAAGATTCCAATGACTGCGCTGGCAGAGACGTGTAGAATCTTTCTCGTATGTCCATGGTTTGAAGCTTCGGGTATTCTATCTGATGTTACGAAATTGGGCACCATATGTCCTTCAGTACCTACTCAGCTTCTTCAACAAAAAATATGAGTACATTAAATGCAAATTGGTTGAACACTTCGCTGATAACGAATGACGCCGAGTCCAGCGTGTATTATCTGATATGTTATTCGGTGACCAAAAGCATAGTGAACTTCATAGTGAAATGGAACGTATAGCAGGAGATTCGTTGAGTCAAACCGTCTTCCAAGTCATATACAACCAGCAATCATCGCTACCAACGTCGACATATTAAAAAAAAATTAAAAGAACGACGTCAGAGAAATCGCAACGCCTTCATCAGAAGTAGAAAGTCTGCAAAATCAAGTGGCACAACTATCTCGCGATGTAAAAAGAATACTGCTTAGTAATAATAATAGAATTCAGTAACGTCCATGCAGCGCAAGTAGAAACAATGGTTTTTGCTGGTTCACGCCAAATTTGGTTATAACGCAACGAAATGCCGACAACCGTGCAGTTTTACTTCTCAGGCAGCGCCAGTCAGTCAACATTGACAACAAATGCCTGATGTAACATCTCAAATTTCCGATCAGCCTAAAAGTATGCAATTTTTTTGACTACGAATTTACAATCCGACATCAAACATTTATATCCTAATTGATACTGGCGCGGATGTGTCAGTCATACCCGAAAAACTACAGTCAGCCAGCTTAAACCCATCGGATACGAAGCTATACGCAGATTTCTGTATACGGTGATGTATTACTAAAATTAAATTTGACTTTAAGACGTAATTTTCTTTGGAGGTTTTAAATAGCAGATGTTAATCAAGCAATAATCGGTGCAGATTTATTGGTGGACTTAGATCGTTTGACAACTTTAAAAACTGATTGTATTATTTTGACAAAACAACACAGTTTTATATCAAAACATTCGATGCAAGGCCTCAGTACTCGGATATCCTAAAACAGTGTGCTGAAATAATACGCCCACCTCAACCTGGTTCTGCCTCCAAATCAACTATAACTCATAAAATAGAAACAATTGGTCAGCCTGTATTTTCGCGCCCACGTCGCTTGTCACCAGAAAATCTCACAGCTGCCCGTAATGAATTCGAATCGTGAATAAAACTCCATATGGTTCGTAAACCAGATGGCACATGAAGACCCTTTGGAGATTGTTGTGTCCTTAACACCATCACGGTACATGATCGTTATCCTATTCTTTATTTACACGACTTTGCGCTAAGGCGTTTCATCAAGTGCAGATCCATCCGGACGATATACTGAAGATCGCAACTACAGCCTCCTTTGGTTCTTAATCCTCAATCAAATAGCATTATAGAGCGATGGCACCGAACTCTTAAATCTGCTATTTTGTGCCACAACGTTAATGAATGGACATCATATTTACCGATAATTTTGTTGGCTCTACGTTGAACATTTAAACAGGATATTCAAGCGACGCCGGAATAGTTTATATATGGCGACACAGTGCGCCTACCTGTTGATTTTTTCGTTCAAAACTCTTGTGAGTCTGAGGCAGAGTTTATAAAACAACTTCGACAAGCTATGAAGAACTTGAGGCCAGTTGATTCGGCCTGGCATAATAGCAGCAAGGTTTTTATGTACCCAAATTTAAAATCATGTAAACTAGTATTCGTTAGAGAAGACTCAGTGCGATCATATTTAACGGCTCCGTATAGCGAACGATTTGAAGTTATTAAACAGGAATCTAAATATTACACCGTGAAGAGAACTGGAAGACACACTAAGGTTTTAATTGATCGTTTAAAACCAGTGTTCAATACTTCGGAAGTAGTCAGCGTAATGTAGAGCGATAGAGTAACCTCTCAGAGGCAGTTATTACATAGGAATATTACACCGTGAACACAACTGTAAGACATACTAAGGTTTCAATTGATCGTTTAAAATCAGTGTTCAATATCCCGGAAGTAGTCAGCGTAATGTAGCGCCGTAGAGTCACCTCTCAGAGGGCAGTATTGTGGCAAATGGCAGTTGCCCTCGATGACAGCATTATTTAAGAATAATCTAGCAACTTTTTATTTCGGGGACAACTGCCACTTTTGGTCATATTGCCACAATACTCCCCTTTGAGGAGTGACTCTATGGTGCTACATTATGCTGACTACTTCCGATATATGCTATATTTTAATAATATATATGGTATCTTCTAATATCCAACCACTTCAACTAAGAGGTTCTGCGAGATCAGTACCAAGTGGGACAGATCAACACCTTTATTTCGAAAAGGCTGAACAGAAATACTGCATTCAATTAACATGTAAATAAATTAAAACTAGAACAATTTTTATAGAATACGTACGATATTTACACTTTATTATTTAAATATGATTACATAAAATTTCTATACAACGCTAGGGAGAGTTTAATTGGTTCAATTGCATTTATTTTTTTATTTTTTCTCTTTTGTTGTCATTTGCTAAACGTCAAGTAGTCCAGAGTTAAAATTTTTCTGGGGTGCAATTTATTCGTTTTAGCGTTTTTGTTTTCTTAATTTTTCAATTAATTCGAAGTTTTTTTGATTAGGTAATATATTAATGTAACGATGGACAAATGGCTTACATTACAAACGTAAAGTCAAGCGAACGACAAGTCGAAAGTTAGTGGGTCGCTTTTTAGGGCAAAAGTAAGTGAGTACTTTCTTTCACTTGAGTTTGCGTTCAATACTGTGGGGCTGGGTGTTAGTTTTGTTGTACAGGAAATGAACAAACAAATAAATACACAAACAATAATTCTATGGGAAAACTACTATTCAGAGTAGTATCGAGTTTATACACATATGATAGCATCTATTTAAGTCGCTGTGTTTTTTTTTTTAATAAATAATTGAGAGGTTATCAATTCGATTTCAAAAACATATACTTATTAAATTTTAAATATTGTCTTTGCACCCAACACAGCTTCAACTATATTATAAAACTTAAAACAATTTGCAGTTGAATTTTAACACCCAATAGATACGAATCAGAGTGCGTAATGAATTAAAGTGCATTTAGTTTCCGTACATACTCGTATCGCAACAAGAATTTTTTAAAATAAAATATCTATTATCTCTGCTAATGATGCCTTTGACCAAAGAAAAAAATCGTCGTGTTTATATAGCGGCATTAATAATATCTTTTCTTCTGATTGTCGGTTCGATTATTTTGCATTTAAAACAAAAAACACATTTAGGTCGCATGAGTTTTAGTAAAGATCTTGATCGTGTTAAACCAACCAGTGGTGTTGGTATGTAAATTTTAATAAAACTTTAAAAAACAAACAAACCAAAAAATAACAAAATAGCAAGAGTCAAAAATTTAAATTAGAAATTTTGTATGTGACAGTGACAATACAACTTTTAATATGAATATATTATGGTGAATATATTATTTTAAATCATACATATATTGTTGGCTTGGCTTAGTGATTGTATTAGTTTATTTTTAATTTCTAATTCTACAAGATAATCTATTAGCTAAAATAAAATGTTTGCCCAGATTGATTGTAAGCTAGAGCTGATAAGACATATCAGAAATTGGATGTGTTAAGATGATGTTGAGCAACTGCTAAGTGAGAAGAAATAGTGAAATATTAATAAAATAAAAAGTGAAATGAGTATTTATAAAAATTTAACATGTACAGATGTGGTGAAAATAATAGCGGCACTAGAACAAACTCTGCATTCAATTATAAATATAAAAAAACACGTTTAGATAAAAATACTATTCCGTGATATTAACATAATGTTAAGAATATTTTTTTAAATATTAATTTAAATTTACCCAGCAATATAAAAAGTCTTGCGATCTGATTATAATTATAAAAAATATATAAATTTTTGTTTAACCTTAAGAAATTTATAAACTTTATAAATAAAAATTTGACAAAAAGCCGGTATACTGAAAATAATAGCACTTTAGTTTCTTTATCAAAATATTTTATGCTTTTAAAGAGAACAAATAAATAAAACTAAGAACAATAAAGTAATTGCTTGGCACAGGATACAAATACCAATTTCGAATATGGGTCATCCAAATAACTTCGTTTTTTTGTTTTAAATGCTATAAACAAAACTACTGAATATTTTCTCAAATTTCTTTTTTTATTCGAAAGCACAATCCTTCCGATTAATAATGGAAAATAATTTCATTTACATGGCTGCCTCGGCTGGCCATGCAGTAGCCTACACGATCGGTCCAATTTTTAAGCGCATTATCGATTGTGTGCAGCTGTATTTCACCAATGGCTTCACGAATATTGTCCTTTAAAGCGTCAATTGTCTCTGGCTTGTCGGCGTAACACTAATCTTGGACGGCACTCTACAAATAATAATCCAATGGTGTCAAATCGCAGCTCCGCGTTGGTCAAACGACATAAGCTCTGCGGCTTCATCAGCCGATCTTCAAAACTGTGGCACGTAGTGCCGTCCTGTTGAAACCAAAAGTAGCCAATATTCTCCTCTTCAATTTTTTTGAACAAAATTCGTTTAACATGGCCTGATAACGATCGCCATTGACTGTAACGGCCACTCCTGGCCCAGCCCGCACCAAACAGTGTCTCGTTTTGGGTGCGTCGGCTTTTCAATGTATGCGTGCGGGTTTTCTGTGCCCCAAATGCGAAAATTTTGCTTGTTTACATACCCGCCAAGATCAAAATGAGCTTCACTTGGCTTCAACTCCTGAACCAATTGGACTTTGTATGGCGTCATACCAAGATCTTTATGCAAAATTCGTCTGATGTTGATGGCCTTTGCGCGCTTTGGTTTATCGATGAGGATGCCAGCTTCATTCACTTTTTTCACAAGATAACGAACATACGGAGCTGACAGTGCTTCTCTTCTTCCAAAATCCGTACATAATTTTCGCACACATTCTGCAACATTACCATGATTTTCATAGTAATGTCGCAATATTTCCCAGCATTGTTCAAGCATATTCGTTCAGCGGAAGGATAAAACTAATTATCTGTCAAATCAAACATGAAGTAAGTGTTACCATTTACGAAATAAGCATTAGTTGAAAAAAAACGTTAGATGGCGGACCCTTTACTTCGTATGCTTCATTTTATCTTCCCGTAAAATCGACTATGTTTTGACATCTATGAATAGAAGTGGAATTTCATATCTCGTTAATAGCTTTCCGAAAAGTTTTAGGAGTTGCTGGTGTTGGCACCACAGACAGATATACGATGGTGACTATATGGGCTGAATTAATTACCCTGTCACTGAACCATTTTCTTTTTTTGCCATTTCGAAGCTATATTTGGGTTCGTTTTTTGAATGACAATAATATTGAAACGGGTAATAGCCAAAATATTGCAGCATAATTTTTAACAACTGGTTGGCATGGTCGGACCATGTAAACGCCTTAGTTGGTCAGGTCTATGCGAAGTTACGGACGGTCTGGACCACGCAATATTGCACAAATTTGTTAATAATTTTTTGTTTTCAAAAATAAAAATTTTTCCTGAAGAAGCTTTCCAAAGGAAAGCGAAATATCGTGAAGAAAAAATATATAAAAAAGATCGTTAAAAAGAAAAAAGATATTTATTAAAGGTTCCGTATTAATATTTTGTATTCAATAATACACAAACCCTAAAATATACGTTTCTCCAATCGCCTAAAAACCGAAACATTATGATATCTTGACATCAATATCTAGTGTATGAGTGGCAATTTTATTTGCATGCTGCTCGCATTTGGAATAGTTTTCCAGCATATCAGCAACATAATGGCAGCGCTAATAGCTTCAATAAATTTTTATTTGCAGGGTGTCCGCCTTGCTTTGCCGCCATTTTGGTGAACATAAGCCTTGACAGTTCATATTTGGCAGTCTTAAGGCAGATATGTGGAAAAATATTCGATACCACCAACGTGTTTTAATCGTTAAAACATTTTATCAAAATCAATCATCGATTACTGTGGCGATGAAAGAGTTACGTAATAGTTTTTGGGAGAAACAACGTGCCAACAAAACACTCTATTTATGGTGTAGTGAATTGTTTCGAAGAAGGAAGATCTGTAGGTGATAGCTTAAGCCTGGACCACAAAGTACAGCAAAATCAGTTGAAAACATTACTCCTGCTCAAGAAAGTGTTCAAAATAATCCATCAACCTCAATTCGATTTCATGCGCAGGTGTTTGGTTTTCAAGCTTGGTTTGCACAAGGATTTGCATTTGTTTCCATATAAAATGCAGTTGACTCAAGAGCTTCTTCGACAAGACCATTTAAACCGCCGTACATATACCAATAGGATATTACAGCTCGCCCATGACAAGTCCGATTTATATGAAAAAATCATAATGAGGCACATTTTCATTTGAATGGGCAGTAGGAATCATTGGATCGGCGCAACGGTAACTGTAAATGGGGTGCGATATCGTGATATGATTTAAAATTTCTAAAGTGACAATTGCATGCTTTCGGCTTGATTAACATGTGGTATCAAGAAGATGGTGTCACATCGCTTATAGCCAGGATTACAAGGAATTACTGCAAGGCCTCTTTTCACAACAAGTTATTTCAAGAAATGGTGATCTTTATTGGCCTCCACGGTTGCCTGATTTAACTGCTCCGGACTTATGTTTGTGGGGACATCTGAAGGGCAAGGTTTATGCAAACAAGCCAGAAACGCTTTAGCAACTCAAACAAAATATTCGTGATGAAGTTAATGAAATACCGCGTGAAATGTGTGAGAATGTTATGAAAAATATGTTCAAAAGGGCTGGCATTTGTGAGGCTAACAGAGGCGGACATTTATCTAATATTGTATTCCAAATCAAAAATTATAAACAAAGCATTTTATTTATTTATTTAACTTTTTTTTAAATTTTTATTTTACTTTTTTAAAATAATTTATTATTATAAAAATTACTTCTAGTCTTGTTTTACAGGAAATGAGAAGAAAATAAATAAACTTTCAAAATATTATTGACTCAAATATTATTAACACCTAATTTGTCTCGGAGTATCTTTAATTTATAAGACATTACTTCTGCTAAAAATATATAACAGGAAAGAAAAGACATAGGAAAAAAATAAAAATACTGCTAAACCACAAACCATCTTTGTCGTGAAGTTCTTGAAGTTTCTTAAATGTCTTTGAAGCCACAAAAGCTTACCTTAATATGAACTATACTAAAATCAAAACAAAATCAAAAACAAGGAAACGAGAAATAGAAGAGTAAAAACACAAGAAAAAACACAGAAATTAAGTTCAAAATACAATATTATTTGTGTTATTTCTAGATGATATGCCACTGAGAGTGACTCTTTGTTCAAACCAACATTGATCGTTTTAAGACATGAGGCAAACGATACAGCGTTCATATTAATATATTTAATTATAATTTGAAGACACTTTATTTATCTAAAAATTTTATGGCGAAAAATTGCAAAATTTGACTTGTTTTCCCTTAGGATATTTATTGTTCAACAAGTAAAATTTGTTGTTGTTTTTTAAACTTTGATTTTTGTCTATACTTCTAAATCAATGACTTCGCTTAAGTGAAATTTTTTGAACAAACATCTTTAATTAATCTTAAAAGCTCTGGAAAGTTCGGTGAAGCACTGAGCGGTCCAAGAATTATTTAATCTGATATGTGCTTGGATTTTCCGACGGGGTTAAAATTACTTTTATTTGGGTACGGTTTTCCGTCAACCCTCGTCAAATTTGGTTTGTGAACAAACCGGTTTCGACTGTTTGCCATCTTCAGTGTTCTTCTCGTACTAAATAGTTGCGTTGTATTGTCAGTTGTGTTTATATAGTTCGTGTTATTGCGTTCGTCACTTTCTGTCTTTTTTGCCTGCATCTCTCTCTCCTTTTTCGTTTGTCTCTTTTTACCTAATTTGTCGCTCCCTTTTTCATTCGTTTTCCTAACTAAATCCTTTTACGATCATGCTTGTTGTCCATTTTTGTTTATGTTGTAACCTATAAGGTTTTTTCCTTTTTCTTTTTATGTGACATAATAATGTGTAATTGTACGTTTACGATGCTCCTTATTGCTCTGGTCTTGTGCACCTGCGTAACGTTTTCGTACTGGTGTAGTGTTCGTTCCCCTGTAAAAATGTTCCAACGGTTCAAATATTGTGTCCCAAGCAGTGTTTATTTGTTCATTTATTATTCGTCCGTCAAATGTTTTCTGTTTGTATATTTTCATGTCTTCCAAACCGGTTTGTTCACAAACCAAATTTGACGAGGGTCGACGGAAAACCGTACCCAAAAAAAATTATATTATATTATATCATATTTAAGCACGCTTTAATCCTATGACGGCTTTTATACTTAATATATTTTGAAGTGATTTTTAAGAGATTTTGTATTAACAAAATAAAATGTTAATATCTCAATATTAAGGGCGAAACCTTTCTAACCATTATTTTCTATCATGTCTTGTCTAACTTGGTATTTATTTTTTTTTTTTTTTTAATAAAAACTAACTTTTATTAACAGAAATTTTTTAACTTTACTATTTTAAGACCAGACAACTTGGATAAATAATTACGATTTATCATTTCAAAATGGGACAGACGAAGTCTTTAAAATAGAAGATAAATCTGATGAAAGTAATGACATTGAAGAGACATCATCGTCTGAGGACGATGATGTTATTTTACATTACACCAGGTCTAGACAACATGAAGCAAATGATGGCAAAAATGAAGAAAAATCTACAAATGATAATGAAAATGATGAGGCAGATAAAAATGATGATAATAATAATATGGATGAAAATATGAGTGAAGATAATAAAAATTATGAATTTGAAATAAGATTTGCTGAACAAAATTCTAACGCTTGTCTTAGATGTTTGTGCATGACAGTTAATGAGTGTCGACCAACATTTTGTGGTTCGGGAAATCCATGCGGTTTATATAGAACATCAAAGTTATATTGGATTGATAGCGGTAGGCCCACTATAAGTGGTGGCAGTACAAATAATGAAGATCAAGGTGAGTAATTAAAAACTCTTATGGGTATAAAATTATTATGAATAAAGTGTTTTTGTTTCCTTTTTTTCTATTTTAGATTATCTAACTTGCGTTAATGAGGATAGCTGCTCAGCCACAGTGATTCGACAGTATTATAATCGCCATAAAAAAGATTGCAATGCAGACGGTAAACTTGATTGCCATGATCAAATTACTCTACATCTTCTGGGACCCAGCGGTTGTTTAACAGATAATCTTAGTTACATTCATGAAAATCGCATGAAAAATTGTTTAATTGAAAGTTACTACTTGTCTTATTCGGAGGAAGAGCCATCATATGTTAAATAAAAATATTTTTTCTTGTTTAAGTATAAAAACATTAATTAATTGTTTTTTTGTTATTATATTTAGTCGACCTTTTTTTTTGATAAATAAGTATTTGTCTTTATTTAAGCTTTTTAATTAGATATAATACAAATAAATTCAATATTTCGCTTTCCTTTGGAGAGCTCTTTCAAGCAATTTATTTTTATAAATATTTTTTAGTGGTTAATTATTAATAAAAAATTTAAACACTTTGTTTTATTATTTGTTTCAATATTTCGCCAAACCATTGATTGGTTGGCATCATCAGGATAAACAAAAATAATGAATAAAAATTAATCAAAATTGAAAAAATTTTTTGACTAACAAATTCAAAATAATCAAAAATTTTTTCAAAAAACAAAACAAAAAAAAACAATAAAAACTACAAATTCAAAAATTTTTTATAACTATACATACATACAAACAAATTTTCAATATTAAAAAATTGTTCAAATGAAAAACAATTTTGAAAATAACAAATTTACAAAACAATATTATTTTACACATATATTCAAAAACATAAATTTAATAAGCAATCATTACAAATAATTAGAATTTTTTAAAAACATTATTAATAATTTTTTAATTATAAAAAATAAATTTGTTGAAGAAGCCGTCGGAAAGCTTGTTTGCATAAACCTTGCCTTCCAGATATGCCCACAAAAAAAGTCAAATCAGGCGACCGTGGAGGCCAGTCTTTTGTAAAAAGAGTTTTAGATCTCATTGACGATATTTGAAAATATTGGCAGAAAACTTAATTTATTCAAATTATAATTGTGGCTGCTAAAGATTAAATTTTGTGAAATTTTTGAAATAGTAAATATTAATTGCAATT
The DNA here is from genome assembly GCA_030448955.1 of Trichopoda pennipes. NCBI lineage: Eukaryota > Metazoa > Arthropoda > Insecta > Diptera > Tachinidae > Trichopoda > Trichopoda pennipes. The sequence continues at coordinate 1,972,035 of JASKUP010000038.1, forward strand.
GGAAAAAAAAAAACAAAATTTATTTAGTCCTCTTTAGAGGGATATTATTGATTTTACTAGCTGATATAATTAAATCGCTATATTATTTACTTCTATGTGTGGGAGAATCTGTAGTCTAGACAAACAAAAAAAGTATAATTTGAAAATATTGATTATAATCTTGTAAAGTCATATTAATAAATTGTAAATTGTAAAAAAAAATATCTTCACTAAAAAAGGCCGCATAACTTTTGTCATGATCTTCATCTTTGAGTTTATACTCAGTCTATTTAGGAACACTAAAGTATATGAGTAGAGTAAAACAATATTCAACTTTTATAAATTGTAAAGAGACTATCAGATTTTCAAAATTATTTTCGATTTTTAAATTGTATATTTTTAGTATTTCCATAATAAGATATTTCTTGCAATAAATAATATTCAATACATTATTTCGGGTACTGCAGCATCAGGCAAAAATAAAATACGAAAAAAATAATCGCAGTAACTAAGTTGATCACTTAAAAACGGCTTACCGAAAATATCCATTACCTGTGTTATAGTTAAATCATATCGCTTTAAAAGCTGGCTGTTCAAAAATATATTCGTAAATTTGTAACTATAATTTTGGAAAAATACTTCACTCGAAATATTAGAGAGTTATTTAACATATTTATGCTGTATTTGTATTTATACCCTGTATAAAACAAAATTCCTATAACATTTTAATGTGAAAACTTTCTCACTTACATTGCAGAAACGGACTACTCTTTAACTGATTTTGTAATTTTATGTTTCATAGTGCCTCAGTAATGCAACACCTGTGTTCCTGAAAGCAATTTTGATGTGTTTCTTAATTATTCAACAAAATTTACGTGTAAATGGCTAAAATATTCAAGTCACGCAAAACAAATTTAGGTACGTTTGCCTATTGTAATTTTTCTCTTGAAAGTCATTTTGGGGCTAAATACATTTTGTAGCCACTTAAGAGCTCACTGAAATTACAGTCAACAATTCGCGTGCTTTTCTATATTAAAACAGCAAAAAAAAAAATTTTAATTTTAGCTGACATTTTACCTTCTAATAAGAATTTTCTACAGAAAACACAGTTATAGTGTACGTTTTATTAAAAGTATTATATTAAAGCAAAATGGCAAAGATTTTGAAATGCTAATGGAAGAAGTTGTTGGAAACAAGTAAAAATGTGTTTTTTTTACAACGACTGCTACTTCTTCCAACTTTCCTTTGTTGCTCAGTTACTAGAGATTGTTTACTGGTATATGTCGACCTCTTTAATCACAAGTTCTGCAAATTCCTTCAAGCCAATACTGGATGTCAAGTTTTATTAGTTAACCTCCTTATTCATAGATGCAATCTCATCTTTCTCTGTAAGATGACGTTTCAAGTTATCATGTCCTATTATTAACACAATTATATAGCTTAGCCTATTTACACTGCCTCTAAATTTCTGCCATGTCTTCTTTCTCTTTCTCACCTTCCTTCCTTCCTTCCAATATTTACAGTGAAGATTTTTGAAGTATTTTTTAGTGAAAACAGTTTCTCCATATGGAAATCTTATACTGGTTCTACAAGTAAATCCGTATTATTCATAACTTTCACATTAGAATTAAAAATCAGTTAAATTGTTCATATTCTTGATGGTTTTTTATTAATCACGAAGTTAAAAATGCCGACCCTATACTGATATTAACTGAATCTTTTTATTCATTTCTTTTATAAATTATTGTTCTACTTAAAATTGTTGCTGAATCCTCGTTTATCAGATTCCACAACTAACGTTGATTTTTCAGAATTTTCCAAGTTGATTGTAGTTAAGAATTCGTTCGATCATTGATCTTTCCTTTTCCCGCAATTAGGTGAAAAAGTTCTGCTTTAAATTGATCCGGACGATAAGTTAAAGAGTTTTTTACCAAAATAAACATATTTTTTAGGCAAGTTAAGAAGACAAAGAGAATATCAGTTCATTTGCATGCCGATTCGATTTCCTAATTATTATTCTTTTTTACTTGAAATAGTGGCATGATAATCAAGACGTGATTTCACTCTAGTTTTGAATATCAATGTTTTAGCTCATTTTAATTTAATTGATGTACATAAAATATTTGTGTGATTAAACTTTTATACGACAAAAAAATTTTTTGCACTACATCAATGTGTTAAGTAGACGTTTTAAAAATGTCATATTAAAGTCTGCGAAAACATTCAAAACCAATTTTGAAAATCGGAAGTTGTTTTTCGAAAAAGCTTGAAAAAATATAAAATTTGGTGTTAGGTTTTAACAAAATTAAGCTTTGGAAGATTAATATTAGAAACTTTCAAGTTATTTATTTTTTAACACAAATATTTTAAGCCACTTTGCACTTTTTTAACTGCAGAAACTTTTCGAAAATGTTCGCCTTTTATAAACTCATTCATTCATTCTTTCTTAACTGAATATTTACTGTTGTTTAGTCCAAAAAGTTATCATCTCTTATTTAGTTATAATTATAGTTCTTTTTCGCCTAAAAATACTAAAAACAAATTAAAAAATAAATAAATAAATAAAACAAAATTATTATTATACCACTTCAATATTATTTAACAAACAGGACTATAAAATATTTCAATTAAAACTAAAAAATATTCTAAATTATATTAAGAAACCCGTCTTTGCCAAAAAGCATCGATATATTATTTCAACTTTTTAAAAAATATTTTTTTAATCAAATGAGCTTATAGAAATATCCCATTGGAAATATTTTAATTCGTGGCAAGAGTTTTAAATTAAACGTATACTATTTTAACCCAGTGTAAGAATGCCTTCTAAAACTAAACTCAACTACAAACAACTTAAATAATATTCGCATGTATAATAAATGGTTTTCCATATTTAAGCATTAAAATCATAAAATACTTTTAGTCTTAAAATTATTTTAAATTTTGCTATTTTTATGAACCCTTCAAATAAAAAGAGTGGTTCTTGTTGTAACTTTAGTTTAAATGATGTGTGTAAATGCTTTAAAGATCTAAAAGCAAATTGTTGTTAAAAGTTATTTATCTTTTATTATTTGCTATTTCTCTAAAAGGTGTTTAAGTTGCTAAAATTTTTTATAGTTCATTTATACTGTTAAGTTGTTAAGTAATGACAAAGACAACAACATTTCAAGCCGAAAGAAAATACCTTTTTGTCTAAGCACCAGATGTATAAGCCAGAAGCTTTTTGAAATATGCTTTAAAAATACATCATTAATCTTGATACAACCATTAATATGCCCGACATAATTATTTTTATATTTTCAAGAAATCATAATTTTTTAAACAAATCGTTACAATTATTAATAGTTGAATAAAAATGTTAAATATTATTTTAAAGATCTGTACATATAAAATTGCAATCTAATGAACTTTTCCTGGCTGTTAATTGTAAGTAAAAGTATTTATGTTTGATTACTCTACTCTAAACTGTATTCATATATATATATATATATATATATATTTAGATTTACATTTTTATGGAAATTTCAGTTTCAGGTGCTCACAAAAATATCCAAAAATAATTTCGTAAATCAGTTAAGTAGCCACTACAATTACATCAACAAAGTACAACATCACTTCTGCCCGCTCTACTATATAGAGCGACAACAGCAATCAGTGACTAAAAGTTGATATGGCCTATAAATTTTTCGGAGTTTAATGTTGCATAACTGATGCCGATCAACAAATTCAACTTGATAATTGGCCCCACTTAAAGAGTACTTGTAAATGCAAACAATTCATTAAATTCAACACACAACACAAAGCCTAAGCAACGTAATCTACTTCGTACGCCGTAGATGTTCTTTTTTTCGCCAAGTAAAATCCAAAATTAGATAAAACCTTGGCTCGAAGAGAGTCATAAATCAAAATTTTAAATATCTCAATTATGCATACGAAATTGTTCCCTAATCAAAACCCTTTAATTAAAAATTAAATATTTATTCGCATTAAGCATCGTTATTAGCCTTTCTCGAGCCAAAATTTCATAAAACGACTAATTTTTATGACTCAGTCAGTGAGCATCACTGGCAAGTACTTTCGAACGATAAAACTTAATTTTTCAAACGACAACATTGTTACGAAGATGATTTAAGTTTTTAAAGAAAATAATTATCAGTACTGTGTATTTTACAAACTGTGTAGTTTTCTGTGTAAGAAACTCTACGAAATAAGATAAAAAACAGAAATCAAAAACAACCAACAATGAACAAAGCAAAACACACAGCCAAGCAGGCGCCTAAACTAATTGATAATAACAACAGAAATATGGAATAATGTTAAAGTAGAATATTTTTGTATCTGCGATAACAGCTTAAAACAACTATATAAGCACCACTTGCTGGACAAATGAATGAGTTGAAATCATCAGTGAGTAAAGACAACAAAGTTACCATCGTGTTTATTTTATGAGTATTGAAAGTAAATAAATCGTTTAACGTAATTTCAAACTCTAAAGGACGATGTTATTATTTTGCAATAAAAGAACTCAAAATAATAAGATGTTAATTAAAAGGAATAAATGTAACAATATTTTCGGAAAAATCAAAATTCACATATTTAAAGTAACTTCAACCTATTATTTAGCGTGAATTTTGGGCGATTGGAATACTTGATAAAGGTGTTTATATGGGAGGAGATACAGAGTGTGATTTGTTTTACATCCACAACTGGCTATGTAGCCTTAATCAGATGGTGAACAAACCGCTATACATAATTTGGAACGTCATGCTCGTCCTAGATAGCCGAAAGCATAATTCTAGGCAACAGAACCACCTAGTTGCAACTTTAATGATTCCAGGACAGGGCTGCAAACCATCACACCTTGCTAAAGAGTTGGAGACTTTCCTACTCCTGTCCAGAACACATGTCTAGCATGCTCACTGGACTGGATCAATCACTGTCATTATCAGTGAGATGATCCTGGCCACCATAATTTTCATAATTCCCTTATGGGGCCGCAAAACAACAACCACCACGATACTCCTATATAGAGGCCAACGTCAATGATCAGTCAGAGAACTATTAAATGTCTAAAGAGACAAATAATGACTCTGCGACTCACTGATCCCCGTGGAAATAAAGTGGAGTTTCCAGTTGTCTCCCTGTTTGACTTCAGGGGACTGCGCTCCCTTTTTCCCCCAGTTGCACAGGTCTAGATAGTCAAGTATTCTATAAAGACCGATAAATGTGCCCCCGAGGGAGATGGGAGGAGATACAACAATAAATACAGAACTTTTACGTCGCTGAGCTCCAATCAATGGTTACTAACTTGCTACTGCTACTGCAGAATATAGGACAGTCAATGTGCGACTAGGAGACTAGAGTTGACAATTACCATTGCTCAATTAAACTCTACTGGACATTTTATGAAAGGTCTGCTGAAGTCGCTAGACTTAGAATGCTAGCGTCGTTCGCTTAGGTTTATTCGAATATTTGTGACAGAATCACTGAAAATTTCAATTTAGTTAATAACATATTTCATATAAAATTACTAACATGGCACCTCACATATTTCTACATTAACCTGATCTTTACTTTTAAATTTAAAATCAGAAAATAATTTTTGGATTGCTTAATACTGAAATAACAATACAAAATAAAAGACAAAAGGAAGCACTTAAATACATTCATTTAAATTTATAAAAGTAATTTAAATAATATATTTTCATTTTCCAACTCTTTGCAAAATTGAAAATGCAAATAATTTTATTTTGAAAGAAAACAATGTAATTGTCTCAATTTGGTTATAAAAACACTTCATTAAAATAAAAAACAAACTTAACACTTAAATTCATAATACGTAAAAGTTAAATAATTATTTCGCAATTTAAAAAATAGGTCGTGAATAAATTTTAATAAAAATATGAATAAAAATAGCAATGAAAATTATAATAAAAAGGTCTACATCGTTACAAATCTAAATTATTTCAAACTAAACAGTAACAAAAAATGGGTAATTATTGCACCCATTTTTTAGATAAAATTTTTGTGGGTAGAGTCTTTTTAAAAAAGTTAAATAACATTAAAAACCTTTTTGTAAATAAAATACTTCATTAAAATACATTTTAAGAAAAAAACTTACACTTTCGTTTTCTAAATAAAGAAAGAAAAATAAAAAAATATTTAAATGATTAATGGTGTTTAGAAAAAATTAATTTAATATAAATTTAATACGGTACATGACATTGTAAAAAATGCAATATGTTTAAACCTTTGGGGAATTTTAATATAATAATAGTGTTCCCAAGCAATTTCCCCATAAAAACATTTGAACTTTCAACTTTCTTAGAGATGGTTTTTCAAAATCAATAAAAAACCTGAAAGAACCGCGACTTAAACAGCATATAATAGAAAAAAAATTATTTTAACAATTTATAATTAATAGTATAAAAATTTAAGCAACATAGAAAATCACAGAAATTATTGTATTTTTTGTAAGATGATGTATTAAAAATTCGAAGCTTTCAACTGATCTGAGGAACCGGTATGTGACTGTAGAAAAGCATTTGAGATACTTCTGATATATAAACAGTTGCTGGTGACGATATGCATGCAACACATGTTATACAACCAATAAATAATTTAATTTTTGCAGGATATATTTGTTGAACTATACTCTTCTTTTATATTTGTAATCGGATTTGAATAAGAGAAAGGTGACCTCATTTGAAGACTGTCGAGAATTGTATTCAACGAAGTGTTACACTACAATTTTAGATTTTGATACCCAACTGCACGTGAACATAAAAAATACTCAACATTCATAGCGTGTCCACCGACAAGGTATACTACTTTGTGTATTTATAATTTGCGATTAAATGAAAGAGAATGGATCTTATATGTTTTATATAATGTTGCCTCTATTAGCCTCATAAATGCTAGCCCTCTTGAGCATATTTTTCATTACAGTCTCACACATTTCACGCGGTATTTCATCAATTTTATCACGAATATTTTGTTTGAGTTGCTCAAGCGTTTCTGGTTTGTTTACATAAACTTTCCTTCTCAGATATTCTTACAAAAAGAAGTCCGAAGCAGTGTAATCAATCAACATCACCATTTCTTGAAAATACTTGTTATGGAAAGAGGTCTCGCAGTAATTCCATTGTAAACCTGGCACCAATTTGTTGATACCACATGTTAAACAACCCTAAAGCATACAATTGTGGCGTTAAAAAGATTCAATCATATCACGATATTGCTCTCCATTTACAGTTACCTTTCGCCGTTTGTATTTTCAAAGAAGTAAGATCCAATGATTCCTCCTGATCAAATTGTACACCAGACTGTCACTTTTAATGGATGCAAAGGTGACTGTTGAATAATTTGAGAATTTTCCATTCCCCAGAACCGAGCATTCTGTTTATTCGCATATCCATTTAAATGAAAATGTTCCTCGTCCCTTATTATGATATTTTCATGAAAACCGGTTGAGCTGTTACATCCTATTGACATATGTACGGCGGCGTAAATTGCCTTGTGAAAGAAGCTGTTATGTTAACTGAATCCTGCATGGATACAAATGCAAATCCTTGTGCAAAATTGGGCCTATCACCTACAGGCCCTCTTTCTTCGAAATCATTCACTATACGATAAATAGTGCGTTTTGTTGGCATGTTGTTTCTCTCAAAATTTTCACGTAACTTTTTAATTCATTTTATTTTAGGCTACAAGTTGTCAAAATAAAATAATAGTTAAATTATTCTCTTTGGTTATTTTAACAAAAAAAAATAGCTTTTTACAAAATCATTATTTAATAAAACTTTATGCACATGAGCCTCATTCAACTTTATTATTAAACAAAAAAATATATTTTTTAAACATTACAAAATTATGCAGCATAAAAAGTGTGTATAAATAGGGAAATAACTCTCATACACTCACATACATCATAATAAACTTTTTATATCCTAGTAAGCATACAAATAAATTATATTAAATAATATTTTAGATATGCATTAACTTTTTACATCATACTTAATTAAGCACTAACTTTAATTAAAAACTATAAAATAAAATTTCAGGTTTTTAATTTATAAAATTAAGTATTGTTATTTATTTACTAAATTTTCTGCTCTATCTTTCTCTCGCCGTTTAATATGAAATTTTTAATAAACTTGTTTTAAAAGCTATTTTCTATTGTCAGAAATATCTCATCTTATTTTTTGTAAAACACTCTAAGAGGTCTATCTTATTTCCCAACAAGAAAATAAATAGAAATACATTTTTTTAATTAAAATTTTGTAATTCAACGTCTCCTATAAAAATATACTCGAATGTAGAATATAATTAAAGGTTTGGCAAATATCTTCAATGTTGCTGTTACTGTTATATAGAACCTCAGTCTATGGCTTTAAGCAAAAAAAAATCCAAATGGGTGCTTTACTCTGATTTTTACACGATAAAGTTATGTGTATGCCATCCATAATAACATATAAAATACTAATTTAAAGGGCATTCCCCTAGATGTTTTTATTGTGGCCTATAATATTTGAACTAAAAAGGGATTTAATACGAATACCAATACAAAATTGTATTAAGTAAAAAATTTAAGTTGTCAATTAAAAGTTAAAAACAAAAAAATTGTATTAATTATTCTTATTTTTTTATTGAAGAGGTACTCATGTATTTATTAGGTAAATAACTGATTTATAAAAACAGAAATTATTATTGTTACTAGAGAGTTTGTTTGGAGTTAACAAAAAATAGAAAAATGCCATGTATTAAAATTGTTGCAAGTTGGAAAGATAATAAATAAGAGCTGTGATATTGACATTCGTTAAAATTTTCACAGAGTATGTGCGATAATATCTGCTGTAAATAGGAGTGAACTGAAATAAAATCAAATAATTAGTATCGCAAGATATCCCAATGGTAACCCTATTTCCACAAGCCCTTAAATTTTACCACAGAATGTAATACTAATTTAGCTTAAACAAGTTTAAAAAAAAAATTTAATTAAATATTGCACCTGATACTGAAATTTTTGTGTGTTAGTGCGCCATGCACTAGGTGATTTGAAATCATATGAATTTAATATAACTTCATTTTTATCATTCTTTTATGCTTAGTATATATAAATGAACATAGGCAGCTGTTTCTTGGCTTTTTTCAAATAAATTAAGTTATTAATTTTTTTCAACACTTGATAACACCGAAATCAACCGACTATACACAAAAGAACAATAAACTGTTTTCATTATTAATTGACAACTGGCTTAAACAAATCCAAACATGCAATAGTTGATAAGGGTAACAACACAATTTAGCCCAACAAAAGGTGAATACTCAGATTAAGAATATGATGTTTAGCACGTCAAGTACCGTGCTACATTCTTTAGGAAAGGAATAGAGAATAAATGAAACAGGTGGTGAAAGTAGAAGGATAGTCGGAAATTAACTGCCGTATATAAAACAGCACAGCGACCAGTGACTATGCCTTCATCGCTGAGCAGCCCCACCGACAGGTAATTTTTATTTTTGTAGTAAAAAAAAAAACCAAGGTCTTCGTTGGGAATCGAACACACAACCCCCATATTTACAAGCTAGCGTACTATTCACTAGCCGACAGGAATTTACTAAACAATAAGAAGTTTTAAGCTCTTATTTTTACCTTAATATATTAACACGCCAAGTTAGAAAGTTATATATTTAGTTTACTGATTTTGGTTTTTTGCCTTCTTTTAAGAGAAAATTTAATTAAAATTATTCAGTTTCTGTGTAAACGTATATTTGCAATAAAATTTAAACCAATTAAATTTTAGAGTTTTACACACTTGTGTGCATTTATTTAACACAAGATTGGTTTAAAAAAAAAACAGTTGAAAAAGTTCATTAAAAAACTTTAAATTTATCAGAAATCTATGCAAATTAATAGAAAAGGTAAACAAGAATAAAACTTATATGCACAAAACTTGCTTTATTCTGAAGTTTACCAACACATCCTATGTGTGGAAACGAATTCAAAGGATTTCTCAACAAGGACTGGTAGCTACATTAAAATATTAACGAATTTTTTTAGTTATTAAAGGGCCCCAACATTGACGTTATGTGGAAACAGTAGAATATTTATACGATCCCCTTCAGAGTAAATAAAACGAGTTGCGCATGTAGATATATAAGCAAAAAAAAGCATCTAAAGCTACCATACATTGCAAGAAGGATAATGGTATTTATTTGTACACTTGGAATACTACCCTTTACATTGTAAAATTAACTTAATACTTTGATACCTAGCCCGATAAAGATAATACGATGTTTGATTCTTATAGGCTTGTAAACATGTTTTCTAAATATCAAAACTTTTCAAGGAAATACTTATGAGCAATCTGAGTCCTGTAGTGGATGCCATTGGAAGCATTTCTGTAATAACAAACACACAAAGTTGTTAATGTGATAAGAAAAACTTTCGAGAAAAAAAGTATTGTTCAGCACTATTCATTGCTGCTTCACAAACTTTTGATAAGATTTAGCATTAAGACTTAGTTCATAAATTAAAGCAAAATCTACCACCAAACACTATTAGGCTATTAAAAAGCTGTTTATTATCCCGAAAATTTACAATTAGAGAAGGTAATTTTAAGCCCATCACCTGGTTAAGACTGGAGTTCCTCAGTGAGATTTTTTGCATTCGCGAAAATTACAAGAAAAATTATATAGAAAACTGGTTTACAATGGCGAATAAAATGTACACACATCGCTTTTATAAAGTGCTGAAAAAAATGCCTACCAACAGCCAGGTTATACCGCAAAATTCTGAATAAAATATCTTAATTTTATGTAGATCCTCGCCTAACATGAAAATACCATATAAATGCAAAGCTGCTACAATGAAATCGAAGCAACAGAAATGAATTGGCAGAAATTTTACCGTGAATTTAGATTCTAAGCTATTGTTATATTGTTCGATTCTAAAATCCATATGGTCCTCTGGCATCTTATTACAAGGCATCGCCTCTGCATCAAATGTATTGGAAATTAATATATGAGAAAATAAAATCAGCGTATTAACAATGTTCCGATGGTTAGGACTGTGTTATCAAACCATGAGATAAGATATATACAAACAATATCTTTGCCTTTAGAGGTCACAACCGATTGAGAAGAAGAATCACTCTTGTTCTCAGCCATACACAATGATTCAAATTTAGGTCTAAAGATGTACCGAGCAAACACTGTTTTAATCTGTTTAGAGTGATCTGTGATATGTCTAAATAAATCTCGAAGTTGTATAATAATATAGGAAGAGATAATTACATGGCCATACACTTTTTTACTTTGCTCAAGTTGTTATCTAAATATAATCCTAATATATGATAATACAAATTCAATTTTTTTATTACCTAATGTCAACTTAGCTTTAGCAGAAATCACATGCATCGAGTCTTTAAAGGATTTAAGTTAAAAAAGCTTTTTTGCGGCCATTTTATTATTCGTTGTTAGTTTTTGTTAACTCTCTGCTCTAAAAAATTACAAACACTCTTTCTATAAGCAGGCAGTAACTGGATATCATACAAAATTTAATCTTATATAAATCATAAACAGAATTGGTTCTAAAATAGAACCTTGAAACACACCTTCTCTAAATTCTTGAGGCGTCTGATCTAAGTTGGACATATTGGTATCTTTAATTTAGAAAGGACCAAACTGATTTGAACAAAGCCAAATTGCGATAACAATTTATTACAAGCTAGTCTATAAGATAACGAATCGAATGCTTTGCTAAAATCAAGAAGTTCAGGTCGAGATTACTTCTTACATTTTCTGCGCAACCTAACATCAAACTCGTGGTACCATAACGCTTCCTAAATCCTGATTAATATTGATAAATAATTACCTGATGAAAGATCCACTAGCACTGGCCAGACTGTTTTTTATTATAAAGGGTCCGCCATCTAACGTTTCTTTTTTCAAATAGTGCTTATTTCGTGAATGCTAACACTTAGCTTATGTTTGATTTGACAGATAATTAGTTTTATCCTTCCGCTAAACGAAAATGGTTGTGTATACGCTTGAACAACGCTTCGCTAAGTGAGCCTGCGAGCGACTTACAGAAGATGCCGATTTTGCAAAAAAATCATCTTTTCAGATGAAGCTCATTAATCTTGGTGGGTATGTAAACAAGCAAAATTGTCGCATTTCGGGCACAGAAAACCCGCACGCATACATTGAAAAGCCAACGCACCCAAAAAGAGTTACTTTTTGGTGCGGATTTTGGTCCAGAGGCATAATTGGGCCATTTTTCAGAAGTGGCCGTTACAGTCAATGACGATCGTTATCAGGCCATGTTGAACGAATTTTTGTTCACAAAAATTGAAGAGGAGGACATTGGCAACATTTGGTTTCAATAGGACGGCGCTACGGGCCACACAATCGAAGCTGTGTAGTTTTGTTTATAGCATTTAAAAAAAGTTATTTGCTATATTTAAAAAGTTATTTAAAACCTTAAATTTATTAAGTATAAATTTAAGGTTTTAATAATTAATGTTAGTTTAAATAAAAAATTGTATATCCAAAAAACAGAATTAATTTGCTGCCAAAAATAATTTAGTTTGATTTTGATTACTTAACTAGTAGTCATTGACTATCGATTTATTAAAATATTATGAGCAGACTGTAGGGTTTGCTTTACATCTATGTAGAGAAATATGTATGGAGTCAAAAACTATTTATGTCAATATCCCTTATTTTTAATGTCTTCACCTAGGTCAAGTTTTAATATTATATAATATTAATATTATCTACATCATTTTACCGAAATTCCCATTATGTATCACTAACTATCAAAATCTAACCATCCCTAATGGAAAATTTTTAACAAAGTGAAATTCAATTTGTCCATGTAGTGAAACAAATAAAAAATTTTACCATTCTACAATAATTAAATTATTAGTAAAATATTATTGTACATGCAACAAAAGAAAGTTAAATTCTGTTACACTTAATTGATGTGAAAATATATTAAATTGATCTTAAAAATATGATAGCGAAAACAAACTTAAAATAATAGAAAAGGCTGAATAACGCACGCTATAAAAACTTTTAAAATGCTCACTAAATTCTTTTCTTTAAATTATAACACACATGTGACTTTGTTAGCCTTTATTGCAGTTTTAGCTGTCATTTTTTTAATCCACTTAAAATAAATAAATCTTGAATATCTTTCGTCTATAAGTTTATTGAGGTAAAAATTTTTATTACCTCTTTTCTTTTATTTTGTGAGTTTTTTCGTCATAGACAATTTAACAAATTAATCGCCTGTGATGCAAATTGTCTATAATTTATATTTCCCTTAAGTATAAGATGAAGTTAGAATTGAAAGAGAATACTAACAAGACTTCAATGTTAATGTCTTTAAAGATAAATTTTGTTGTATTTTTAATGTCTTAAATTTGCATATATTTAAGTTACTATTTTTTAAGATTTAATAAATTTATGATCTTTAAAATAAAACAAATATTAACCAAACACAATGGAAAAAAACAAGACAGAAATTGGCATTATCTTGAAAACGCAATAGCACGTAGAACTGACTGTTTAACATTTGACATCTATAGAAAAGCAACTACGAAGGATACTACCATTCACATTACCTCTAATCACCCTACCCAACATAAACTAGCAGCATGTAGACATATGATACACAGACTTAAGAAAATTCAACTTACTTGAGATAAGTACAACAACGAACTTGACACATAACTAAAAATAAAGACTACTAGTAACCTACTACTATCGATAAACTTTGACAATACAACATTTAAAACAGAAATATAGAAGAGAAAGAGACAGGACTTGAAATATATAGATTAACTAACCTTTTCCACGAAGAAGGTTTACTCACAGAATTAAAAACCAGTAACACTCTGAGACATAATCTCAGGACATCGACAGAAACAACTGACAAATTTAGTTCCAGTGGAGTATACAAACTTACTTGTAACTGCAGGCGTATTTATATAGGACAAACTGGACGAACACTAAAAACAAAATTTACAGAGCACATACGCTCATACAAACGAAAAAGAGAAGATTCATTTTTAAATTACATCTTGACACTTCCGGGCACACACCAAGGAAAATAGATGAATGTATGACATTACTGCATTTTCTGCAATTATTAACAAGTATTTTCCTATAAATAGCTAGTGTATTTATCGCGCCTTCATATTACTTAAAAGCTAATCTTTTTGACGTTTAATCGTTAATGCTACACATCGTTTAATACCATTACCTTCTTCTAGTTATTTGTATAGAAAACTATACATTTGCATTAAATTCCATGTGCAATCCAATAGTTCTGAAAATTTAATAAAACATTTAAAATGGCTATATCTCCGTAAATAATAAAAATTTCGAGAAAATAAGCTTATTTTGTGATCACCTGCTTATTTTATAAAGTGATAGATATAGTAGCCAAACTTCTTGAAAATCAAAAACTTGTTTAACTTCAATTTAATGAAGTATTCAATATTTAATATTCGATTAATTTCAGTAGAATTTCAAATTATTATCAGATTTGGTAATTTTTCTATATTTCAAATTTGTACAAAACAAAAAGGTTCCATTCGTTGAAAGTAATAAAAAATACCGATAAAATACATATGTTTAATAAGAATATAGTTTGATATCCTAATGAAATTTCGCAGTGGTCAAGCAAGTGTATTTCTGAGTAAAGTTACAGACGATTGGCCCTCTAGGAAAAACTGAACTTAAGTAGATCTTGAAAAAGAAAAGCTTCCTTAGAAGGCAAGGTTTGCGAAGCTCCTACAACTTAAGTATATGCTTTTTATTCAATTAGATGGGATCACAGGAAGGCTTATGACTTCTAGATTAATAATTTATTACAATTTTTACTCGTCGCACTTTTTTTAATGTCACTTACCTTTAAAACTGCAAACTTCACGTTAAAGTATTATTTGAAAAATAAAATATAGAATTGGAATTACCACAAAATTTAGACGAATCGAGATATTCTTACAAAATTTTTAAGCAACATATATTAAAGAGCCCTTAAAAAGACATTTTTTTTTTTATAAAACTGTTCAGTCCGGCTTTGCTGACTGCGGGGCTATCAAATCATTTTTGGAGTATGTAGCCAAGAGATAGAGCTTTAATAATCTGTTTACTCTTTTACAAACGGTGCTTTGCACTCCGAGCAATATTGTTTTCATTCATAAATTTTGTTTCAAAAATGGCTATGTTCGGATAGGGCTGGAGGGCTAGTGATGAAGTAAGTTTCATTTATATAAGAAACAACCATACCACCTATTTAGGGAAATTGTTAAAAAAACGGCAGTTTTTACATTTTCCCAATTCAGAGGCTTGTAAATTTTTAACAAAACATGATATCAAAACCAAACTTACTACTACTTTATTATAAATTTTGTCAAGAATACACCCAATATCGTATAATAATAATTTGAACATAAATACAATTCGATTTTAAAGAAATTTAAAAGATAAGACCTTCCGGTGTTGAAAACTGTTTTATGTTTTTATCGAGCATATGTATTTTAGTCGTATTTTATTACTGTCTTTTGTAAAATCGGATATATATAAATATATATATATATATATATATATATATATATATATATATATATATATATATAAATATATATATATATATATATATATATATATATATATATAATATATATATATATATATATATATATATATATATATATATATATATATATATATTGGAAATTTGTGTTTATATTAGTTCAGCAAAATATTGCACATTTATTATCTCCCCAATTGCTCTGTATAATAGAAGTACCCTTAGCGAGATAGCTGCGTTACGACAGATTATGGACACTTTAAGTACCACCTAGCCAAAATGTAAATGGAAGAGACTGAGATAGTGCCTAGAGACCTCGGGCGGACAGTCGGAAATCACTCTCAAGAGAAAAAGATGGTGATAACACGTTACTACATGACAGCAATTTTTGCAAGGTAAATTACGAACCGATTTGTCTCCAATTATTCAGGAGAGAGAGAGGATCGAAAATGGTCCCACTACAGAAGTACTCTGCTTCGATTTCCTGCCTACATTATTAATAAGAAAATTCCCGTTGCGCCCTATTACTTTTTTCAAAATGAAAATATTTCAAATGGTATGAAATTCAATGCAGCGGTCCCGTTTTTTTAGATTTTTATTTCATCTGAGTTCCAGCTGTGGAGACAGATATAGCGTAATTTGCCTTTTGCTTAAGAAATTGGTTGTGTTTTGAATTTTATTGTATGTTTTGTTTTTAATCAATTTAATTCTTTTCTTACATCTTCCTCATCTATTTGAAAATATGCATACGTACCTTTTTGCATCCTCGAGACAAATATGGAACTGTGTTGTAAATTTCATCAAAATCGGTTTTTGCCGTTAAGCCACATTTAACGAATAAATGAACAAATCAACAAACAAACCGACAAACAATTGTTTAATATAAAATATAAAATTCTTTCAAACCACCTACATTAGCACCATTAGAACTACTGGCTTATTTTAAGTAGAACAAAACAAATATCACTATTAAGGTTATTTTCTTTGTTTTTGTTTTTTGTTTTTATTTCCATTTAGCTCTCACCCCTTTAGTCATCGGTTTTCTAAAAGTCAAACTGTATTTCTTAAGTTGTCCTTAAGTTTTTAAAAGGAAAATATTTTTATTTGTTAAGAAAAGTGATTATAAATGAAATAGAAAAAAGCTGTAGTGCAAAGAAAGAACTTTGAAGACTGTAGTAGAAATAGAACTTTAGCAGAAATAATTTCTTATTTATTTACATTTGTTTAAGTAAATATTACTTAAAGTTTACTTAAAACTATGTAAACAAAACGAAGAACTTTAAAAGCTAAAAACATGCTAAAACAATTTAATTTTAAGTATGCATCTGAATTCATATATGCGAAAATACTTTACAAAATAATTTTTTTAAATTACATTCAAATAACTTTTATTCGTATATGTTAATATTTACTTGTCCTAGAATTATGTGAAAAGCAAAAAAAACCTATTCAGAAATAGTCCTTAAGTTTCAATAAATTTAACATACATCGATTTTTTCAAATTTTCTTTGTTGACAAAAAAAGAGAAAATTATTGCGAGAAGATTCTGTAGTAAAAGTGAATCACTAAGTATTGCCGTTTTAATGTCGCCTATGTGTAATGGTATATAACCGAATTAAAGTTTTATTAGAGCGAAAGATTTAAATTAAATAAAAACTATTTTTGCTTTGGTGGTTACAGTACGTTGACAAGTGATCTATAGGACTTTGCTATTACATAAAACTTCCTTTGTTATTATCCTATATCTTCAGTAAATGAATGGATCTCAATGTACTTATTGTCATACGCATTGACTATTGAATAATTTCATATAAATAATACTACAAAATGAAAATGATTTACCAAGAAGACAACTTTTAAAAGAATTTGATAAAAAAAAATAAGTAATGAAATAGCAACAGTTCCAGCGCTTTGCGTCCACTTCGTCACATTATACATATGCATATCTTTTTATATTGGGTATAATGTCGCTTTAGACAACGTATGGCATTACTATCAGATATGGGTTGTTGTATTTTGGAGGGCTAACATCTGTCATTATAATTCCATATTCAATACACGCCAACGTGTAAGTATACATTTGTTTCAAGTGCCATAACAATGTTTAAGTTTGTGCCTAAAAAAGATATATAAAATTAATTTTATGCAGATTAAGTAGAGCAGCAGTATGTGTTTTTTTCGAACACATTTTAATGTCGACTCTGGCTTGAACGATGAAATATTGAACAAAGTTGAAGCGATTTCCGATCTAGGTATCTTACTTGATCCTAAACTGAATTTTGTACAATACATCTCATTCACACAGTCTCATTACACAGTCCTACACGTAATTCTTTACGAGTTTACAAAGCTAACTATGCTAACTGGATGCGTTATTAAAAATTTGTTTGGAATTGAATAAATATTATATTTTTGATTAATTGTATATATACTTTTTGTTCATCCTGCAGATGCCAACCAATGATTTGGCGAAATGTTGCAAAATAATAAAAAATTAAGTTTAAACCTTTTTTTATAAAATAAAGACCTTGTGATTAATAATAAACTAATAATAAAATGATTTATTATTATCAGAACATAAACACTGTTAAGAAAAAAATTGTTTTCTTTTTGAAGAATTAATGTTGTAAAAATGTATTAAATATGGTTATAGTCCGTACGGATATACAATATATAGACTAAAATAAATAAATTAATTAATAAATAAATAAATAAAACGCTAACTCAAAAAACCTATGACAGGGAGAGGCTAGGTCTGCCAAAAAAATTTGTAGATGAGAAATTGGATGCATTCCTCAAAGAAGATTGCTGTCAAATGGAAGAAGAACTTGCATTAGCATTAGAAGTCACACCAGAAGCCGTTTCGCTACTAGTATATATTCAACAGCAAAGAAACTGGATCCCTTAAGAATTGAAGCAAAGAGAAGTCGAAAATCGTATATTGTAGTTCGGAAATGATGCTTGACAGCTACAAAAAGAAGTCATATTTGCATCATATTGTTACTGTTGAGAACAAGATAACCCCAAGAGTAAAGAGTTGTATGTCAAATCAACGCCGAAGTCGAATATCCAAGACTCAACGAGGTAATGCTTTATATTTGGTAGGAGCAGAAGGATGTTCTGTATTATGAGCTATTAAAAAGACCTGTATGAAAGACAAATAACTGATTTGAAGGAGTAACCAACGAAAAATGACCGCAACCACGAGGACAAAACCTTCATAACAACGTTCGGTCACTAGTTGCAAGATTATTCAAAAACAATTCGGAACACAATGGGTAGGAAGTTTTGGCCCATCTGCCTTATAGCACAGACCTCTATTTTGATCTATGCACAACACGCTTCACTTCAGAACAGGGTAACAGAAATTCGTTTGGATCTTTTTTTATCCAAAACCGTAGCAGTTCTTTTGGCGCGTAATCCTTATTCTACTAGAAAGCTGAGTGGCTAGCGAATAATGTAGCAAGTCATTTTGTTATTATAATAAATTCATTTTCAAGTAAAAATTCACCTTATTAACTTATATATCTATTAAATCTATTTATTTACATCTGATTTAGAATAAATTAAAATATATAAACACTATGATGCTTCCACTAAATATGTATCAGTTTTGCGACTAACAACTTTGCAGTACGTAGTAATTTAACACTTAGCATGTTTATTATGTCTGAACTGAACTTCTTTCCTCGAGTTGTCAGCTTTATAGACCTTTGTCATGTATTTATTTTTAAATTTAACATTAAATATCTTTTAGTATTTAGTCAAAAATTAAAACTGCTGCTATTAAATTTATATATTTTGTTTTTTTTTAATTTTAAACAAATATTTTTCCACAAAATCCTATCTATAGCACCGAAATGTTTCATGAAATTTTTATAATTTTAGACATAAATCCATAAAAGCATTGCAGTGCTGCAGCAATGATTCAAAATATGAAAAAATAATTTTTGCACTTCGGTTTTCTGTGAAAATTTTATAGGCTCCAAAAATTCAAGAACAAATTTAAGGTTTCATAACCTTTTTTTAAAAAAAAAAACTTTGAAATTCATAAACACTAAAAAATAAAAATTTCCTTAAACCAACACAATTTATTCGAAATATAAAAAATATTTTTTTGACAAAACTAACAGAAAATAAATTTAAATAACATAGACTTGGCCCTACAGTTGCCAATACCTATTTAAAAACTGTAATAACAAGGAGATGGCAAAGCTTATTAAAATACAAATCGAGTAAGTTTTTAATTTACAAAAATTCGATAAACACTCACAACCCAATCGAGCACTAAAATAATATGAAAAGAATACAAGCCTCTGAGTTATCAAAATATCACTTAGCTTTTTTTTAATTGTGTTATAATTTTTTTTTAAGAGAATTAGTACTTCAGACAACAATGCCTATTTAGTAACAACCATGCTACCTTCTTTAGGAAAGAGAGAGAGAAGAGATAAGATAGGTGGTGAAAGTAGAAGGATAGTTACATAGCCTTCCAGCTCTTATATTTATAGTAGGTAGGCTAAGTACACTACCTACTAGCCTACCGAGGCAGCTTTCGTTTCTAGAAGTCCTATGTTACCGGAAATTAACTGTCATATAAGGCAGCACAGCGACCAATGACTATGCCTTCTTCACTGAGTAGCCCCACCGACAGAATCGAAACCACAACCCCCAGACTGATAAGCTAGTACTTTGCCTACTAGCCCACAAGGGCAAGGTGTGTGTAACAAATAAATAAGAAGGAAAATTCTAAATGTTTTCTTATCCCTTATGTTAGAATAACTTTTATTTTTCGCTGATAAATTAAAAATTCTAAAAACCTCAAAAAGCATAAAATAAGCATTTGATTTTCTTAATACCATCAATTGTCATCATACTTAGTTGATATAATAGACAGCATACATAAAATCAAATACAAATGACATTAACTAAGGCAATGAAACAATACAATCAAGGCAACAAAGTCATGTCAACACATTAACTGCCTTTCGTAAAGAGAAAAGCGCAATAAAATGGTAATAAAGGAAGGAACAACAACAAAAAATGTTATTCTTAGTATGAAATTATATACATGAAAATGAATTATTTTAAACGTAGAGTATGAAGGCATCTAATAATAAAAGCACATGTACAAACATTTTTGCTAAAACATGCGACGTATATTTTGCTATATTCCTGGTATTAAGTTTCCTTTTTCTTCCTTTTTATTTGAATTTTCCTATAATAGAATTGATTTGAAAAAATACTCATGATATGATGATATTTCCTATTTGCCATCTTTTATATAGAAGCAAACTATTATCATTTAAAAACAATGAAAAAATATATGGAAAAGTGATATGCAGAGATTCTACACCTTAACAAAGAATTACCTTCATACCAAGGCAAACAGTAAAATGGAATTGTGTACACTGCGAAAAAATACATAGAAAGTTGCATCATAATCAACACCACTAATGTATTTTATAATTATTTTATTTTATCTTTTATACCCATGTGGCTTCAGTAACACACAGAAAAGAATCTCTTGACTTGAGAGAAATTAATTTTGTTTTATAAAAATAATAAAATAGTATGCCGTTTCATATGGTATTTCTTTAATTTTTAATATTCTTAAGGATAAAAAAGTGTTATTTTTTAAACCATAAAAGGAACGTTTTAATACTGAGGTTAACTCAATATTAAAACCAATAAGCAGTTAGCTTTGAGCAGTGTATGAAAAGAATTAAATTTTAAAAATTTTCCGCTTAAAGCATCATCACATGGAACCACTCTACCCATCATAAACTAGCAGCATTTAAATATGATACAAGTCCTGATACACAGACTGGAAAATTTAGTTCCAGCAGAGCATACAAACTTACTTGTGCCTGGAAACAAACTTATATAGGACAAACTGGACGAACACTTAAAACAAGATTTAAAGAACCCAAACGCTCATACAAACGAATAAGAGAAGACTGTAACACTACTGCATTTTAGCAAAAAAGGATGAGGACTATCTAAACTAAACACTGACTCACCAGTATAGTTCAGAACACGGCTTGATAATGATGTTATCTATATATATATATATATATATTATATATATATATATATATATATATATATAGATAACGTCTTTCTTTCCTGACGCTATAACTCCAGAACGAACGAACCGATTCCCACGGTTTTGCATTGGTTGGAAAGGTCTCGGGCTCCTTGAGATTTATAGCAAAGAAAATTCAGGAACAATTTAAAGAGAAAAGCAGAAAAACAGGGAAAATAATTTTTCAGATACAGCGCCATCTCTGATACATAGCATGTACTATAACGGCACCAGTACGTGCTGTGTGTGTATCCCTCACGAAAATAAGTACGTTCCATTTTAAGTAGATGGCGCCGTGCACTAGGTCGCATGTATACTGTTCATCCTAGAAATGATGAATGTTTTTATTTGCGACTGCTGTTGGTAAATGTACGTGGACCAACATCATTTGCGCATTTGAAAACTGTGAATGGCCACCAATGCCAAACATATCGAGAAGCTTGTAAACTAATGGGTTTGCTGAAAAACGATTCTCATTAGGACTTAACACTCGCGGATTCAGATGTTTCATCAAATGCGTACCAAATACGAACGCTGTTCGTAATTATCATCACCACATGTTTCCCTTCACAACCAATTCAGCTATGGAAAAAACACAAAGACGAAATATGTGAAAATATCTTGCATCGCTGGCGCATTCGAACAAATAATCCCGACATGCAAATAACCGATGAAATATGCACTGAAGGATTTATTCTGATTAAGGATCAATGCTTGACTATTGCAAACAAGCTACTGATTGAAGTAGGAATTATTGCTCCAAATCGATCGATGCACCATGCACTCAACCAAGAAATAAATCGAGAGCTGCAACACAATGTTGATATATTGCAGGAATTCGCTCGAAATAATGTGCCGTTGCTGAATGAACAGCAAAAATAAATATACAAAACATTTATGCAAGCGGTGGACAATAATACTGGTGGTCTATTCTTCTAAGACGCAGCTGGAGGAACAGGGAACACATTTGTCATTTTATTGATTTTGGCCACTATTCGACAAGATGTGACATAGCTTTGGCGTTAGCATCATCTGGAATGGCGGCAACTCTTCTAGATGGCGGTCATACTACACATTCTGCGCTTAAGTTGCCACTCAATTTAAACACAATTGATACTTCAACATGCAATGGGAATATTGCTGATGAATGCAAGCTCATTGTTTGGAATGAGTGCACAATGACACATAAGAAATCACTTGAAGTACTTAACTTCACACAGAAGGATCATCGGCGAAATAACAACATCTTTGGCGTGCAACGCCTGCAGATGAATTGAATACTTGCCTGAAGGCATCACCTTTGTGGAATAACGCAAAAACAATATCGCTAACCACTAATATTAGACAAAATAATCAAAGTGCTGCACAATTTTCAAAACAAATCTCAGCTTTTGGAAATGGAAAAGTTCCAGTTGATGCGACAGCTGGATTAATTACTCTTACCAACGACTTTTGCCGATTTGTAGACTCTCAATTAGCTCTTATTGAAAATGTTTTGCTAAACATTAGTGAATTTCATTATTCAATCAAAAGTCGATGGCGATTTGGTGACATACAAATCCGTTGATTCCATAAGAAATCCCGACGATGCAGTAAATTGTGCAACGGAGTTTTTGAACTCTCTGAAGTTAATAGGATTTCCATCACATAACTTGCAACTTGGATTAGTTATTATGATATTGCGTAATTTAATTCCACCGCGACTTTGCAACGGTACTCGACTTGCGGTAAAAAGATTTATGCCAAATTTGATTGAGGCAACCATTATTAACGGGAAGTACGCGGGTGAAAATGTATGTATTCCTCGAATACCAATGATTCCGACTGATCTTCCGTTTGAATTCAAACGATTGCAATTTCCGGTTCGCCTTGCATTCGCAATAACAATTTAGATAAATTTAGAAAAATTTAGAAAATCATTATTTTCACATGGGCAGCTATACCTTGTGTGTTTGTGTTAACGTCAGACCAAAAAACAAAAAATGTGGTTTAGCAAAGAGCACTTCAATAATACGGATAATTTCCGGACACGTATAACGCTTCGATTCAGTATTTCCTTTGGATTCACTTTCATTCTTTACTTAGAGAAGTTCAACTAAATTCCACTTCATTTTTGTAATCGAAATGAATTCATTCCTGTTGTACAATGAAATAAAATTTTTCCTTTTCAAATATAAAACAACAAAAAATGTTTCTTTGTCTTTTAATCCGCAAACGAAATGTTACAAAAAACGAAGCCGTCTGATGGCGAAACGGAGTTCGCCGGCGTTGCTAGTCAAATCGAAAATGCACACCTTTGATACCGAACAAACAGCCACCAAAGGCGAAAAGGAATGAGAACACAGCATATACGTTTTGAGCGACGAAGAGCGCAATGCGACTTTTAATTAAAGTGAATGAAAAAAAAATACGTTTTCCTTATTTATTTATAATGTTTAATAATTCACTTGAAACAAAGACAAAATTTCACTTTAGTATATATTTACTATTTTTGAATTGCAGTTACAATCTCAGATTTTAAGTTCTATTATTATCTTTTGCAAATTAAAAATAAAAATGGAAAACTTTATTTTTACAATCTTCACGTTTAGACAGAGAAAAATAAAATGAATAAATGGAAATAAAACATCTGCACAGAAATAAATACAATAAGATGAGAGAGTTTTTATATGTTTAAATATTTTAAAAATATTGTAAGGTATCCTGTTACTATCATGTTAAGTGTCCACACTTTTTTTGTTACTTAAATAGAAAGTCAACTGGAAAAACAAAAATCACATAAATAGAATTGCTTTCATTGTTAACAATTCACAAAAACACAAATGATAATAAGAGATAAGCTTCACGGACTTGTGAAGCAACACACCCACATTAATTTTGTTGAACTAAATAGAATATTAATATATTTCTCATGTTCGTGTCTACTAACAAGTTTGATTATAATGATTATGTCCAAAAGTTATCTATTTGCAAAAATCAGATAACTAATACACACACAAAGTAGTATACGATAAACAAATTTTTCATAAAATTAAAAATATTTTTTTCCTTATGAAAATAAGCAAAATACTCAAAACTAGTTACCAAAAAGTTATTGTTAATGTAACATCGCATCTTTCTGTCTTACATGACAAAGGTTTTACAAATATCCCAATTTAAATATTATTTTTTTAAATTTTAAAATATTATGCTAATAATGCCCATAAAAAGGGATTTAGTATCCTCTAAATGATTGTTTTCATGGATATCAACACATCTGATTGATATGGCATGCATAATTTATAAGGGTCTATAAGAAATTCCTTGTGTAAAACGCCTTTCTTCGACAATGATGACTTTCAAAATTCTAAAAAAGCATGATTTCAAGAAGCTACTTGGGTTCTTGGAAAGAAAAGCTTTTAATTATGGGATTCGTTCTTAAAAAAGCGACATTCTCGTCGAACGATAACTGTTATCGAATTTGTTTTAGAGATTTCATTACCGTCGTCTGTTGCATTTGAACACTCGTGTTTAAAACCATAATCAGTTCAGAATGTAGTAAAGCATAATTTATCGCAATAAATCTTTAAAGAATACTTATGATCAGATTGTGTTCAAGGGTGTATCATATTATACAAAAGCGTAAAAGTAACATAAATACAATAGCACCCAATATTGATGATGATAATCGAGTTTGATAACGATTGATTTACTTCGCCTCTAAGAAAATGAGATGACTGCGAACATTGAGAGAGTTTGACTGAAGAGCAATTCAACCTGAATGTAAATATTTATTTGAACAAAAGTCTCAAGATTACTGTAACGCGATCATAGTATTGAAAAAATGTTAACAGACCTAGCGATCTATTGAACATATTCCTCATCAATTTTAAATGTACAGATCTGAACAATTCAATTAATAAATAGAATGAGATCTTTCAGGGTATTCAATTTCAATGATTCGTATGTATGACAAAAACTACATGTTTGTCATCCATTTAGATGGGTATAATTTTGTTTTGTAAGCTCGTAAATAAGCTTAAATATATATTCCTTCCAGGTCCTGTTCTATTATAAGTAATAAATATGATGTTTTTTCCTATACCTTAATTTGACAGAAATTATATCGTTTAAAAACTATTAAATCGGATATTCTTGATATTCTTATAAAATACTTTTTATTCAAAAAAACATATATTTGAAATGTTTTGCTATTGGGGGAAAGCCTATCCATATGGCCTTTTTACTACTGCAGAAATTACCCCTAATTTTGTATAGAAAATTCAAACGACTTTCATCTCGAGCCAAAGCATAAATTAACGTGGATTAAAAAATGATTCCTAAAAATAAAATTGTTTATTACAAATTTTAACTACATAATACTTCTTAGACTCTAATAAATATTCATAAGCAATTTTTCCACATGTTACCTAAATTAAAAGTAAAATTATAAAAACAAGTTTCATTTATTTACTTGCTTGCTTGATAGTCAACATTTGCATGTTTATTTTTGTTGTAGTGAAACATGATTAATGAAATAATAGAAATGACCAGTGTAGAGTAAGGTGAGCAAGCATTAATGGACAAGCGCCCTCATATATTTAATACAAAATTTGTTTTCATAACGAAATTGTGAAATACAAGCAGATATAAATATATCATAAGTGAGTGTAATTAAAATATAATTAAGTACATTTGTAGTTATATTTTTGGTATAAAAAATATTTACGCATAGTCAGCAATTATTTCATCATGTAAACGCGAAAAATTTATTAATTAATTACATTTACTCCGCTAAATCTAGTTACCGAAGCAAAAGAAGACAAAAACACTTCAAATTGCTAGAAGAGAATTATATATCAATGCAAGTCCTACACATATAGCATAAAATATGATTTTCTGGGCTGTCTGTAAGTTTAATTAAGTTAACCATCTAGGAGTCCAAATAGAGGCAATAAACTAGAATCAGTTATAGTATTAAAAACCTTAACATCGACATACTGACATAGATTAACATTATCAGCTGGATATTATTTTGAAAGAAGTTTAATGAAATCATTATTTAAAATAAAGGGTCCGCCATCAAACGTTTTTTTTTTCAACTACTGCTTATTTCGTGAATGGTAACACTTAGCTCATGTTTAATTTAACAGATAATTAGTTGTATACTTTCTCTGAACGAATATGGTTTTGTATACGCTTGAACAACGCTGGGAAATATTGCGACATTACTTTAAAAATCATGGGTTTTAGAAGAAGAGAAACACCATCAGCTCCGTAAAAGTGAAAGAAACTGGCATCCTCATCGATAAACCAAAGCGTGAAAAGCCAAAAACATTGCGTACACTCGAGAATATCGCTGCTGTGGCAAAAAGTGTACGTGAAGCGCCATCAACATCAATTTACCGTCGTTCTCAACAATTGAACATTTCAGAGACATCATTGAGACGAAATTTGTATAAAGACCTTAGTATGACGCCATACAAAGTCCAATTGGTTCAGGAGTTGAAGCCAAGTGACCATCCAATGCGTTTTCGCTTCGCTAAGGCCTGCGATTGACTTACATAAGATGCCGATTTTGCATCTTTGCAGATGAAGCTCATTTTGATCTTGGCAGGTATGTAAACAAGCAAAATTGTCATATTTGGGGCACAGAAAACCCGCACGCATACATTAAAAAGCCGACGCCGTCAAAGATAAGTGTTACGTCGACAAACCAGAGACAATTAACGCTTTAAAGGGCAATATTCGTGAAGCCATTGATGAAATACAGCTTACTTAAAAATTGGTTCGATCGCATGGCCAGCCGAGGCAGCCATTTGATTGAAATTATTTTTTATTATAAACCGGAAGGATTGTACTTTCAAATAAAAAACGAAATTTGAGAAAATATTCAATAGTTTTGTTTGTAGCATTTAAAACAAAAAAAAGTTATTTGGCGGACCCTTTACAAGACTTTATTAAACAACTTGAGATTCTGAAGTACATAAACAATTAAAAATTGTCAATTGTTTCACACTGAATATTAAAATTTGTATGAGAACAGCCAGATGTTAAATCACACCACCTGGCTAGAATTTAACTGCTGATTCTCGGGAAATTTGTTTGCAATAAATTGATCGTTTCATTGGCTGTGTGACATGTGACGCCGTCCTGTTGAAATTACATGTCAGTGGTATTCACGTTGTTAATAAAATGGCAAAATTGAGTTGTTAGCATCTCGCGATAGCGTGATCCATTAACCGTTATCGCATTTCGAAAAAAAAGCGGCCCAGTCACGCCTCCAGATCACATAGTGGAACGTTTAGCATGCAAATGCTTCTCAATAATCGCTCTAGAATTGTCAGAAGCCGATATGCGCTAATTTTGCTTACTGACCTACCCCTACAAGTGAGAATGGGCTTCGTCTGAATAAATTTAGCGAATCTATGGCGATGTGAATGGTCGGTCGGCTTCAATTCCTGCACCAGTTGAACCTTGTAACGTTTCAAGATCAAATCCTTACGCAAAATTCGCCATGTGGATGGCGATAACGCCAATTAATAACGTCGCAGAATTGACAAATTTGGATCTGCTTCAACACCATGGCTCACGGCTGAGATGTGTTCAGTTGAACGACCTGATCGCACACGCGTTGGTGTTCGCATATTTTGTGTCGAGCCTATCAACGCAACTTTAACGACCAAATTGTTTATTGCGGTCTCAAAAGGACGATCATGTTGCCCGAAAATGTCACGAATTTTCGATTTTCTTGCAAAATTGAATTCATGGTAACAATTGCCCATGCATGTACCACGACTACGCCACAATTGAAAAAAAAAACTTCTTGTTAAAAAACCCGATATAACTATGAATATATAAAATAATTAAATACGTGTAATATTTTAGCGATATTTGGCAAAAATTAAAAGAAAAACAGTTTGAATATTCGAGATCTTTATATGCTTTTTATAATTAAAAAGTTTTGTGTACAAATCGTAGTTTCGATAGCATATTAACTACATTTCCACAATCTTAAGCTTATAAGGGTTAAAATGTTATCTTTACCCTCCTTACTTGTAGTGCATGCAAAAAATTCATTTACACTTTTATAGATAATTATGTACAAATAAACTAAACTTTCTCTTTTTCATTATAAAATTATTTTTAATTATGATTTTTCTACTCTATTTCTTATTCTATTTGGCATATTAAATTTGCTTTTTTTTAGTATTCTTTCTACTTCATTAATCTAAAAAGGATTTCTGGTATAAAAATATTAAAATATGTTATACAACTTAAGTTGCAACGTATTATTAATACCGTGTTTTTTCGTTGTTGTTTCTGCTAAAAAAAATTAAAATTACAAATTATTGTTGCATAAGTAAAAAATAAAGAAAATAAGAGAATAATGGAACACAAAAGAAGTATATGGCAGCATTCTATTAGAAAATAATGAAGTATAAATCAGAATTCTTTAAGGAATAAAAAATGTATACTCGTAATAGGTGAATCTTCTGAAAATATTTCTAAAGACAATTCACTTTTTAGCATTTCTCTGGAAATCCCCTTAGGAACTCCAGTAGGGTGAAGCTCAATTCTACAGAGTGATAAATTCTGGCTCCAGAATATATCTTTTTCTTTGTTAACATCAGCGCCTCTAATATGAACTCCTGGTGATTTGAGAAATACGCAGTACTTGGTCTGATATGAAAAATTCAAAAGGGGAGTAAAGTGAGAAATTGCAAAAACTTACTGAAGACTAGGCAAATACTAGTATTTAAAAGAAAGTAAAATGTGCTAAGTCCTAGGTCCTTAATTGCATTTTTAAAAAGGTTTTTAAAATTAAATTTGTCTTGGAAATGCATGACATAAATTTTTTGGTTCATTCGGAAAGTGATCAAGATCAGTTTTATGTTGCAGTAATCCATAAGCGTTTCGGAAACAGTTTGGAAGCAACTAACTTAGCTTTCCTAACGATAATTCTTATAGCTTTAAATAAGTTAACCCTTAACTTCGCAATATTTAACTGAGTATAACCTACATTTTTATTCCGTGAATAAAATGTACAGTATTAAAAACAAAATCATTATGTATTCAATAAGGTAAATAAAATAAATGAGCAGACAAGAAAGCATAGACAATTAAGCAATTATAGGTTGAAGAATATGTTCAATAAGTGATTAAAATTATAGTCGTGATGTAACTAGAAATCCTTCACTATGAGAGATTCAATAATATGAGAGATAGCAATGAATAAATAAGTCTGTATATCGAACCGTTACTGCGCAAGACACCTAGCCCCAAAAAAGCTCCCTATCTACGATTTAAAAGTTTACAGTGGTCTTTTAACACTTGTAATTCTTGTTGAAGGATTTACACTATTAAAGTTAAAGTTGCGGCTTTCTGTTGTTAGAAAGTTTATCGCTGTATGTATGCCCCTCCCAAAAATTAAAAATTTTGAGGTATGGCTCAGTGTTTTTAGCAATACTTGAAAAGCCAGAGATATACGCCATATATGTGCTGATATTTTATTAAATAAATTAGTGATGTGTACTTTATTTGGGTATGATTTTACGTCAAGCCGCGTCAAATTTGGTTTGTAAACAAAAAGCTGGTTTGACAACTAAATCAAGATTATTTTATTTATTTGGGTATGATTTTACGTCAACCCTTTTTATTTGAAATAATATATATGAACAGAAATATGCAATGCTCTTTATAAAGAGTAATTTCGCCGGCAACAGTAAAGAGTAGCTAAATTGTTCTATTTGTTTAAAAACGCAACGCGCCGTTCCACTAGCGGCGATTTTATGCAAAAAAAGCTGCTGCTATGGTAGTATTGGATTCCTTGCGTATATCTCGTTTTTTTGTTATAAGGTTGAATATTAACCTGTTCCTCCGGCTCTTGTAGCTGGCTGAGAGTTTTTATTTTATTTTTAGAACCTTTCACTGAGATAATTTGTTATCAAAAATTTTAAATCGTTTTTAGATTTGGTAACTTTTTTTTAGGTTTTTTTTAATTATATATTTTTATAAAATATTCTACAAATGATCTGTTATACATATTTTTGATAAGTACACAGTTCTTTAGATAGATCTTTAAAATAAACCGGATTTTGTTAAAATCTTTTAAGCTGCATATCATTGCGGGTTTGATCTATAATCCACCGTTTGTCCTAAACTCTTTTTTTGCCACACATTGAACATTAATTAAATGTCTGACTATATTTCAAATTTTTAAATCGACTTTGACGCATAAAAATCTCATTTTTCTCTACCTGGCAACTTTTCCACAATGGTAACATTTTACATTCCTCAGAGAAATATTTTACAGTATTTCAAAATAAATGAAAATAAGTTCAGGCATTTAGCCGTATTGGCAAACCAATAAATGAGAGATTTATTAGATACGATACATGATTCATGCCCAAAATTCCCGATAAAATTTTACAACAATTCATTTATAGTTATTCGACGATTTTCCATAAGAAAATTCTTCAATTTCTCAATATTTTGATCCATTTTTGATATGATTAGCCTACAAATACTAGCGTTGTTATACATAACAGCTCGTCCTTCTTTGAAAAGCTTGCATCGCTTGTAACAATTTTCCTGTCTCAGACTACAATCAATATATGCCATCCTCAGGATTTTAAGAGCTTTTAAGCAATTAATTCAATTTTTTATGCTACATTTGATTTATTTATTTTAAAAAATCGTCCAACAAAGGAAAATGCAGATGCATTTGTTGTGTCCCTCACAAACAAACTAAGCTAAACCCATATAACCTCAACCAAAACATATATTCGAGACAAGTGTACCAGCATTAAAAAAAACAAATGCACGTCGCATGAGCAACTTCCAAATTCCTTTTTTGCGTTGAACACCCCTCGTATATAGCAAAAGTTATTGATTTATAGTTTAAAATAATTTTAGTTCCGAAACATTTCACGTTAAAAGTTTCTGATTGTTTAGTATTATGCTGTCATCTATTTAAGGTTCAATTTGTGAAGTTATGAATATTGAGTGTCAAACAAGTTCCAATAGGGTTTAAGTTATTCGTAGTTAATTTAAAAAAAAACAATTGTGTAAAATCATTTTGACTGAAATTTTGAGTTTAGGTTCTTCAATAAATTAAAAAGTCTTTAAAAAATGTAGATCGTTTTTTCCTTAAGTGTCTGCTTTGTACAACTTTTCTTTTTTAATTTTTTATTTTTTTTTTTTTTGTAATTTTTTTTTCATTAGTGTTCATTTAAAAAGGACAAATGAAATATTAGACTAAAGAAAAAAGCGCAAAAAATAACATTCGTGCAAATTAAGATAACATTTGATCAGTACTTTGTATCGCGACTATCAACCAGTCACAGCATTTTTACTGTACACGAATCATGGTCAGTTGAATGCAATTAAATATAAAAACACTGTATAGCCTTGGAACTTGATTAATACTGCTGCTACGTGTTTATGCTATAGTTAAGTTAATAAAATATTAGTTTATAAAATAAAATTAACTCTGTATTTAGAAATATATGGCAGCAGAAATAAAATGATGAGTTATTGATTGGGAATACATACAATAGAAATGCAGTATTTAGTTGTTGCTATAAATCAAACTCGCAACTTGATAATTCAAGTTTTCAAGTTTTCGTGCGAAACAGTGACGTTAAAATTGCAAAAGGCACTATTTAATTGTTTGTTTTTATTTTATAAAAATTGTTTTATTTATTTAATGTGCTTTAGGTGTTTAATTATATTGTTACGAAAATGATTTGTTTAAGTTTTAAAAAAAATATAATTATCCGTAAAATAGTAAGCGAAATGATCTATTGTGTGTTTTACAAACTGCATACCTTTCTAAGAAATTTTATATACACAAGACAATAACAACATGGTTGTTGCTATAAATTCTAGAAAACAACTTAACCAGCAAAACGCAAAAACTATTTAATACAGAACAAACAAAAAACCATACAGCCAAATATGCGCTTGTATTGAATGATGATAACAACTACAATATGGAGTGATGTTGTGTATTGTGTATGCGAGAACTGCTTAAAACAGGTATATAAGCACCACTCACTAGCAATAGAAATTAAGTCAAGTTGAAACAGCGTTGAGAAAAGATATATAAAAGATAAAATAATAAAGCTTCCTTTAAGCGAAGTTTCCAAGTTTTGTGTATATAAGTAAATAAACCGTTCAATTTAATTTAAAACTCTAAGGTGCTGTATTATTGGTTTATAATAAAAGAACTCAATCTAACAAAACTTTTATTAAAAGGAATAAACGTAACAATATTAAAAGATGTTGGAAAAGCTGGATTATTACTTTTAGGCAAAGCTTCGCTTCTATATGTGAACTGTAAAGGAAATATTAAAAGAGAGGGTCTTTTTTTAGCATATCATGTATCGTTATGTTCTTTATCTCTTAACTGCTTTCAGAGAAGCAAAACAAACTTGGAAGGCATGCAGAAGAACAAAAAAAAAATCATTTGTTAGCTATTGTTGTCTTGTTTAAGATTTAATTTAGTCAGTTTGTTGGGAAAGAAATCGTTATTTTAACTAAACATAAAAACAAAAAGTGAGCCGTAGTGAAATTGTTATTAAATTAGGCTTTCATTTACAATAACAAATTTGGTTAAATTTAAATTGCTTAACGAGTAACTCAACAAGCTGAAATTTAATTAATGAAAATAAACCGTGACTGAGTCTTAATACAATTTTTATTACAAAAGACAGGCTTAACTAAAAAAAAAATATTTCCTCACTATATAAGCAGAAGAGAGACATTTCTTTCAGCCAGAATCTCACTAGATTCTTTACAGCTTCATACTAAATGCTTTATTTATTAGAAATAATTAAATCAAATGAAATTTTTTATAGAAATATTTTTCCAAAACTTTTTTTCACAAAATTTAATTAAAGTATTTTCTTTTTGCTTTTTTTTTTGTTTTTTTGGTTTACAACTGGAATTAACATTTTTTGAAACAGTAACGAAACTTTACTTGTAATTAATGTTTCGTTTTGTTTATTCATTTCGGTCGCCATTTAACTCGTATTCAAATGTCCCCAGATGTGCCAAAGGTAATTTATTCTTTGCCAGCAAATTAACATAATTAGTTAAGGAAATGACAGCAACTTCCATTAGCAAAGGGAATGACAACAACTGTTTTCACACTAGCAAGGAAATTATAAAATAAATAAATAAAAAACACCATATGCAACATAAAATTCTTCAAACTTTTAAAATGGAAAGTAAAAATAAAATAAACTTACATATTTTTTATTTTTGAAAAAGAGAGCAACACGTCAAACGAAATGATGTTAGAATTTGGAAAAACTTACAAATTCAGTCAAGTTAGTTTCTAACAAGTGACAGATGATGCATAAAAATAATTTCTAAGATAAATTACAAGATAGAATGGTTTAAACTGAAAGAAAATAAAAAACTAAACAAATACATCAAACAAACACTAATTGTTTTATTCTTGTACATCTTGTGCTTTTCTATTTCTCATTTCTGTTTCAGTAAAATAAACCAAAATGAACATTAAGAAAAAATACGAATTTAAGTACTTTTGACCCTGTGCTCTAAAACAGTAAAATATGTTGAACGAACAACTCTCAAAAATTAAATTTAAGTGACCTTTCTAAAATACCCTTAAAAAAACGATTAAAACATTAAACGCTATAAAAAATTTAAAGGTCTTAAAAACAAATTTTAAAATAACTTGAAATGGATTTAAAATTATATATACGAATATATTCATTAAATGCTTTAAATTAATATAAATATAAAAGCATACTAAGACTCAAAATAATCCTGTTTTTACACGCGCAGTAATTAGCTTAACAGCTAACATCTCTTGCTGTTGGCCATTAAAGTTGACTTGAATAATATTTGGAGGTATAAACACTAATTAAGATGGTGCTTAACTATTTACTAAGTAATTTTATACTTAATCCACAGCTAATAGCTGAACTTGTAAAGACTGAATATATTGTTTACGGCTTTAATAAAATATAACTTAAAATCTCACAAAATGAAAACAAAAAATCCAATGCGATTTTTTATTATTTAGCTACTAACGATTTGCAAATGCTTAAGAACCACTTTTAAAGATTTCCCACATTAATTCATTGTGATGTTAATTTTCTAACGACATTAATCTAACTTCTGTAATCTTTAACGATTCCAAATCAATTTTCTATTTTTAACAAAATAAAAATAATCAAATTTTTTATTTTATTAAAAGTTAGCTTTAAGTTAGTTTACTTAATTTTTTTATAGTCGGCAAAATTTGTTAAGGAGCAAGCTATGTTTCTTCAGCATTAAGCTTAATGCGTGCAGTTGGTTGGGAATCCCTGATTAATACTTTCAACTTTTCGTTATACCTAACCCAGATGGATTAGCAAATGGCGTTGTTCCTATTTATTCAAACTGTGTAGTGCACTAACTTGTATTGGGGTTGTGGGTTCGATTGCCAACGAAGACCTTGGTTTTTCTTCAATACAAAAATAAAAGTTGACTGTCGGTGTGGCTGCTCAGCGATGAAGGCATAGTCACTGGTCGCTGTGCTGTCCTATTATACGGCAGTTAATTTCCGACTATCCTTCTACTTTCACCACCTGTTTTATCTCTTCTCTATCCCTTTCCTAAAGAATGTATCACGGCACTTGACTAAATAGGCATTATTCCCTGAAGTGCTACTTCTCTTTAAAAAAAAATATTACTTGTCTTACAATATTTACAGAAATCCTTACAAGTAACACACATCTGAAGCCGCTATGAAAGGTAGACATCCGAACCCACTATTAAAGTCAGACAGTCAAGACTGTAGTGGAAAACAGGCAGTCGAAGCTACTGTGAAAAACAGTCAATGGAAGATATTTTGGGTACATAGACATCCAAAGTTTCTGTAGAAGACAGTCCGCCAGAACTGCTATGAAAAAAATGACCGAAACATTTTTGGAAAATGGATAGTCAAGGTTGCTGTAGAAAGTAATTAGTCGAACAAGTTAAAAAAACAGTTATTTTGAAGAAAAAACCTGCTATGTAAGCCTTAAACAGTCAGCCTAAACAATAACTCATAAGGTTACGGCGAATTCTTGCATTTTTTTTTTCCAAAAAGTCTTTATAAAAGTAATAATTTAAACAAAAACAATATAATATTGCCATTTCCCGTCTTAACTGGGTGGTTTGCATTTGATGGCGAGCGCTTTCGATGCGTATGCATCATTTTCAAGCCGTGGTTTAGTTTGTACTGGTGAGTCAGTGTTGGGGTCCAGGCAGTTCTGTTATTAGGTTCGTATATATTCAGGTAGGCAGAATACCAGCCACCTGGCATTTGTATGCAAAGTGAATTTAACGATACTTCCGTCTTTTACTATTATGTAGGTACGTGTGTCCGTCTGAGGGTGTTTTTCGTTTGCCCGTTTGCATGAGTAGTTTCAATGGTGTGAAAATTGTGTCTGAGGTCGTGTTTACCTGTTCGTTTATAATGTCGTTGTTGAATGTTTTTGTTTTGTAGATTTCCATATTTTCAAGAATGTCTAGTCTTTGTCCTTTTTTGCTAGGATGTAATAATGTCATACATTCATCTATTTCCCTTGGTGTGTGTCCGTGAGTGTCAAGGTGTAATGCAAAGTTTGAATCTTCTCTTTTCCGTTTGTATGAGCGTATGTGTTCTGTAAACCTTGTTTTTAGTGTTCGCCCAGTTTGCCCTATATAGGTTTGTTTGCAGGTACAGGTAAGTCTGTATACCCCGCTGGAATTAAATTTGTCAGTTGTTTCTGTCGTTGTTCTGAGATAGTGTCTGAGGGTGTTTCCACTTTTCAATGCTGTGAGTATTCCTTCTTTTTGAAAAAGGTTAGTTAGTCTGTATATTTCTGGTCCTGTGTAAGTAAAGGTGTGCCGTCGTGTTGTATCGGCTGTCTTCTCTATTTCTGTTCTTAGTGTTGTATTGTCTAAGTAGTTTATCGATGGTAGTGGTTTTGTAACCGTTATTCATAGCTATGGCGTAGATTGTGTCGAGTTCCCTCCTGTACTTATCTGGAGTAAGTGGAATTATCCCAAGCCTGTGTACCATATGTCTAAACGCTGCTAGTCCGTTGTTGTTGGTTTTCTATAGATGTCGAATGTTAAATAGTCAGTTCCTCGTGTTATGATGATGTCAAGATAATGTAAATTTATGTCTTGTTCTTTTTCCATTGTGTACAATATAATTAAAAAACAAAATCAATATCTCTCTGCCAAATTAAAATTTTCTACATTTTTTCACAGAAAACTTATAAACGATGAAAAACAAATTCCGCAAAAAAGGAAAAAAGGAAGACAGTTACCCCAATACATTCGAAAACTGCTGACTTATTGAAATCAAATAAAAACTAATTGGGAATTATATGTGATCAATAAATAAACGAATGAATGTTACAGCATATACAGGGTGTACGTATTTATTGTTACGAAGATGATGTTTTTAAGTTTTAAAAGAAAATAATTATCAGTAAAACAAGTTAACGAAATGGCCTATTGTGTGTTTAACAAACTGCATAATTTTCTAAGAAATCTTATACACACAGGACAACAACAGCATGCTTGTTATAAATTATACGAAATAACTTAAACAACCGAAACCAAAAACAACTACAAAAACAAAACACATAGCCACAGCCACACAGCGTCTACACTGAATGATAATTACAATATATATGGGTTGAGGTTAAAGTAGAATATTCCTGTAGATACATATATGCGAGAAAAGCTTAAAACGGCTATATAAGCACCAAGTTGAGTCATCACTGAGAAAAGACAACAAAATAATAAAGAATCTTTTAAGGCGTTACAGTGGTAAAGTTAGCATCGTATTTATTTTGTATGTTGTGTAAATAAATCGTTTAATTTAATTTAAAACTCAAAAGTGCTGTGCTATTATTTTGCAATAACAGAACTCAATTTAATAAAACCTTTGTTAAAATCAATAAACCTAACAGTGTGCATGTATTTATTCGTACATTACGTATACTTAGAATATCGCACCCTAAATACAAAATGGTCACAACTCAAAATTTTCCAAAACAAACATTTTTTAATAAATTAAACCAGAGTATATATCTCTTACTATTGAAAAAATTTCTTTCACATCACTATCTTCTTTAACTGGAAAAATACAGTTATGTCTATTTTTGAGTTGCGAAAATTTTAATATTTTGAGTTGTGACCCTTTTGTATTTAGGGTACGATATAACTAAATAAAGCGTAACCAGATTGTTGGAATAAAATAACAATAAAAAGTTATATTTGCAAAAATGGGAATAAATTAGAATTTTATAAAATAAATATTCGTATCATATACATAGCATTTTAACTTGCTAAAATAAATAAAATATCTTATTTATTACACTCGCAAACACTTTTTGTTCCATATGAAAATTGTTTGACATTAAAACCTTCTTAAAAATATCCACAATCAAGATTTGTCTCACACAATCTTCTCAAGTAGCCTGTGTTTTATATTTTCTACAGCTAAAATGACACAAAACTCAAAACATAGAAGGCAACATTTTGCCGTTATTAAATTTATTTTATAAATTTATTTAACAAATTTAATTTTGTAACTTTTTAAGCAATTATTCTGTGCTATTGTTCGAAATATAGTTGAAAAAATATTTAGTACCGCTTGTAGCCCTTAAATCGAATGCTGTTTGTAAAAAATGATTTTTGATATAATTTGAACAAAAAAATCTCTCAATCGTAAGGAAACAAAAATATTTTTATTTTCTTTAAGCTTATTTTATTAGTTATCCAACATTCATTTAATTGCAAATTATGTGATAAGCTTTAAAATAAAAGTTTTATTAGATGTGGAAAAGGGATATTAAAAATTGAAAGCATCATTTTTTCCAGCGAAAGCACTCAACCACCGCCCGAGCTCGACAGAGTATCCATTACTATATCAAAGATATTCTTTCGTGGTCGAGCGGTTAAAAATGTTTAAGCAGATCTCAATGACTGCAAGGCTCTTGGGCCGGATGGGAATTCAGTACTGCGTTTAAAACAGTGCTCTTCGACGGTAGCGCATCCATTAGCAGTCCTTTTCACAACGTAGTGTTATGTCGGTGTATTTCTAAAGAGTTGGAAGATTGCTAATGTAATGCAGATCCACAAGAAGGGTGAGGATGGCAACCCTGAAAATTACAGCCAAATTACAATTTGTTCTGCACTTTCTTAAGTGATAAGTATGATTAATTTTCATCTAGTGCGATACATGGAGTCGAACAGCTTTCTTAATGAGCAACGGTGTGGTTTCCGAAGGGGACGCTCTACGGGTGACTTGCTGGTTTGATAGAGTGTGACATGATGTACTTCTGTCAAAACTTGTTGCTTTTGGCGTCGGTGATATTTTCTCTAGATTTACATTATTTTCTCAAGAATGGCACTATACGAGTTATTATAGATGGATTTACATCAGATGAGTTCAAGATTAACCCAACGGTATCGCAAGGCTCCGCTCTTCCTTCTACCCTATTTCTTATTTTTCTAAATTACTTTCTTTGTCAAACTTTTTTTCGTTACGTTACTCGTACGGTTTTTGTGTTTAATTCGATTTTCGTTTAGTATGCATCCAATTGTGGTTGATTGGCGAGTAAATCGCACTATGCATTATAGGGAAAATATATTTTTTTAGCAGAACCGTTCGTTTGTGAAATAAACTCCCATCCAGAGGTGTCAGTTTCAGTGTAGGAAATTCAAATCGAATGTATACAAACACTACTCCCTTTTTCCTTTTCCCCATAACCTAACTTCCAAGTTCTGGTGCAATGCATTACATTAGAGCGACATTTAAAATGTGACACAAAATAAGCAAACAATTCACTAAAATCTTGTCTAAATATGCCGATTCTTACAAAGTCTATTACATACTCTATAAAGAAATTTATAATTTTACAAAAAGAAAAATTGTGTACAAATGAAATAGTGAGAGATCATAATTATAATAATGTTAAAATTTGTTAAAATTATTTCTAACAAAAATTTATTAAAAGTGCTGCACATCCAAAACAGCTGGCAATAAATCAAATTATAGATTCTTAATCTAATAAGTAAACTACGGAAATGACAAAGCAAATGATCAATTTAATTGACACAACAACAAATTTATTTTTAGGTACAATTTTTAATTTATTCTACTTTAATAGATATTTTTAATAAATGTTTTATAATATTCCATTGCAGAAAGATTGACTATGTAGAAATATTGATAATAAAAAGTGTTTTTGTTTTCGAAATTTTTGCTGCGTTTTTGTATATCTGTTTTTGTGCTTTGTTGTTTGCTGTGTTGTTTAAATGAGAACTCTAATTTGGGTTACGTTATAAAACTGTTGAATTTTTCACACAAAATTTGGGATAAAATCCACTGGTGAGCTATGTGATCAATAGTGAAATGGCCATATGGACATGCTTTCCCCAGCAGTAATGCATTTCAAATATATATTTTTTGTTTTGAATAAGAAATATTTTATGATATCCACATATTAACGTAGATTAAATTTAATTGATGTATTTAAAATTTTAGAGAAAATTATCAATTAAAGCCTAGTTAGGTATGCTGGGTTAGCATTCTAGTTTAGTTTTTATTGAGATCAGAACACATATATAATTTCAGCAAAAAAATACCAAATAACTATTTGTACGCAACAAAATACCGTAAGGAACTGTAAAGACCTACTGAGTAGAAGAAGAACTCACTTTTGGTATTTTTTCCCATACTTTTTTGTGAAAACTTGTATTTTACACCGGATAATTTATAAATCACAATTCCTTATTAATGCATGCAAAATCATTGTCTTAAATACGAAATTTTAAAGCTGAATAAATCATCTAGACAAATAACTAAGAATATTCGCTACGGAACACTGTCCATCAAATTACATTCCTTTTTTTTGAATTTTGTTAAAAAATTTTTTTCTTATCATACAAAATAACATATACCTTGTAAATAAAATCTCAAATAATTCCAACTATGTGTACACAGTGATATCATCTGAATCGTATACATGACGATTAAAAAAATAACATTGAAAAAGGACCTCGGTTAACTAAATTATTATTGATTCATAGTAAATACTCCTCGTATTTTTTATTCTTATTTATCAAATAAAGTACATGATGTTTACATCATACTAACTATAAGATAGACTGAAGCAAAGATGTAACGATCCAGAAGTTGCTGCATTATTTTCATCTAAATAACAAATTCTTGTGATCACTTAAAAGAGTTTTTTAGTTTTGTTTAGTTTTTTGACTTAAATTTAATTCTTTTAATGGAAAACTATACATCCTGCAGTCATTTCAAAAACTTAATCAAGTAAACTTTTTAACGAAAAAAACTTGATTTACTCGTAAACTATGCGTCATGGAAGACAAACAGCAAAGTCCTGTAATTACGTAAAAGAATAAAAAAATGGATTTTGTGGCAAAAAATCAATTCCTTCAATGAAAACTACAAATTAAATTTACTCGTAAAATAAATATCCTAGAGGTTAAATAACAAAATCCTGTGGCCAATAAAAAAAAATTAATAAGATAAAATTTTAGCCACTTCTGGGTTTTATAATAAACTTTGGCATGGAAGTCGTGTCACTAAATTTACTGATCGGTTACAGCCAACACTTAGGAGACTCAAGAGCTGCTATTTCCACCTTCACTGATTAGCATACTCTAAATTTATTTCGCCGGACAAGATTTATTAACCTCTCTCTGTTTTTACACAGATGACTTTAAATGGAAAATAAATATATATTTTAGGATACTGCTGAATTTTGGATACCTGGCTTTTAATAATTAATAATTTTTCTAGAAGCAGCAAAACATATCAAAAGATTTAAAATTTGCATAACATTTAAATGTCTGTTTCATTAGTCACTGGAAAACAAAATAATTACGCCATGTTGAGTTCTGTTCTGTTCAATATTAAAAAGCTTACAGGATTAAGTCATCTTCCATTACAGTAATATAACTGTTTATTAAGCATAGCAATGTAAAGGCAGTTAACAAACTAAAACAAAAAGGCAAGTAAAAAGATTAGCATGCCACTAGCGGGAACTCACAAAAAGAACGTGCTTATTTCCTTAAAATTTTTTAATAAAAAACCAAAAATAATTTTTGTTTAAGGATGAAGTCCTTATTCTTGGTTGAAGTTTAATAAAAACAAAAAACGAATATTCAACTATAATTTCAAGCAATCACTTCGAATAAAGTTTTATAACATAAACCCAAACACTGCTGACATATGTTTTCCAAAATATTATTCAAAACAAAAAAAAAAACTAAAAACAAAATTACTTGACAAGAGTTATATAACATGAAGATATCAAGAACATTTGTTTACAGCCACACAACGTGCTTGTATGTATTGTGTGTATTTAAATCATTTTGAGATGTTACATTATGTAGTAAACATTTGCCAATAATCAACCAGTTTATATAGACATTTAAATAAATAGAAACATTTCTATATAATTTATGTTAGCATAACTAATGTGAAACAATTTGGCTTTTCATTAGTTTTCAATGGAAATTATTTTATGGACAATTTCCTAAAAAATTAATTAATAAATTTTAATAAAATATGAACTAATTAAAAAAAACTAACTAATTTACAAAAAAGGTCGAATAAAAATAAAAGTATTAATAAATTTTAGTTAGCTTTAAGTTCATTGTTAAATGTTCAAAGTTTAACGTTGGACAATAACAAACCTAAGCCTAACGGAACAGGAAAGAGAGCAGAAGGCATTAAAATGCTAATTGGAAATACGGTAACGTTTAGTGGATCACTCTATCGCGAGATGCTGACAACTCAATTTTGGACCATTACTGACTACGTGGATATCACTGATATGTGGTTTCAAGAGGAAGGTGCCACATATTACACAGCCAATGAAATAATCAATCTATTACAAACCAAATTTTCCGATTACATAATTTCACGACAATTAGCATTTAAGTGGCCAGCCAGATCGTGTAATTTAACACTACTGGATTATTTTTTTGGGGCTATTGTTAAGGACCATGTCTGTTCGGAGCCAAACGAATCGATTTTAGCCTTAAAACTTAAAATCCGTTATGTAATTAACATTTTGCCAAAACGTGCTAAAAACTTTAATGAAAGAATGACATCAGTCAGCGTGGTCATGGTGGACATTTTCCATATATCATTTTCAATTCATAATTGCTAAACGTTTCTTTTCATAACACAATAAAAATTTATATCATTTTAATCAAAATTTTTTTATTTTATCTTATTTTTAAAAGCAAACTTCTTGTTGAAGTTACACAGTTTTAAAAAACTGTGTATATTAATTTTTGATCTGAATTCAATTATACATTAAAGTTTTAGAGCTTACAAACAAAATTTTAATATTTACGAATGTATAATACATAACCTACTGAAACACAAACCCACATGTATAACAGTACCACATGTAAATATTTATTTTTAATTAAGCATTAGTTATATGTTACTGATATACTTAGAAGCAAAATTAAAAAATTATTGCAGCCGAGAATATAAATCGCAAATAATTTAAAATTCGAAATAGGTTCCTTAACAACTTTGGACTTTTGAATACAAAATAGATGAAACAAAAAAAAAGTCAGGAAATTGCTTAATTTAGAAATCAAGTCACGCTCCGAAAGGACTTTTTTAGTTGCAGTTTTATATTATTTTTCCAAATGAACGAAACAAGTTTTGGGAGTGAAAACTTGTTTGAATATTTGTGCAAAAATATATAAATTTTTTTATATAAAAGTGCACATTTTTTTACTTCTCTTTGTGCTTTGTATTATTTAACATCTCTTTGACTGAACAAAACAAAAAGCAAATAAATGCACGTTTTGTGAATAATCAATCAACTTTCTTGCTTAAATTGTGAGTAAACATTTGACGTTATCTCAATTTCCATTTCCTGTTAAATATTAACAGGTTTAAGAAAAACAGTTGTAAATATAATAAAAAAACACTTTTAGCTTAAGAAACTCCTGGTATTTTCTACAATTTTATCTTCCAATTTAAAACGCTATTAAATTTATATTATACTCATATGTTTTTAAAATAATAGGCCATGTTAAGGTTGTTGAAGTTGTGACGTAAAATTTATAATTTTATATTGCTCCCCATTTCTTTTATATTTATAATATAAAGCATAAATGTGTTATACAGAATAATTTAATAAACTTAAAGGTTTATGCCATTAAAAAAATTACTTGAAGCTTAAAAGTATTATGTATTATGAATTATTGATTGATTGAGCAAATTGTTGTGTTACTGTTATTAATCCAAAATATTCCCTTTTAGTTTTATTTTTAACACGTCCGGCACATACAAGTAGCATATTAAGGTTTGGCATGTCAACTTATAACCATTGAACG
Organism: Trichopoda pennipes; assembly: GCA_030448955.1. Taxonomy (NCBI): domain Eukaryota; kingdom Metazoa; phylum Arthropoda; class Insecta; order Diptera; family Tachinidae; genus Trichopoda; species Trichopoda pennipes. The sequence goes on from JASKUP010000038.1 coordinate 2,016,095, forward strand.
AATTAAATGAGTTAAATTTGCGTATCGTATATGTATTTTATATAAACTAACAAAACGTTAGCTGCCCCTGTAGGCTAGTAGGTAGTGTACTAGCTTGTAAATATGGGGGTTGTGGGTTCGATTCCCAACGAAGACCTTGGTGTTTTTCACTACAAAAATAAAAATTGAATGTCGGTGGGGCTGCTCAGCGATGAAGGCATAGTTACTGGTCGCTGTGCTGTCTTATATACGGCAGTTAATTACCGACTATCCTTCTACTTTCACCACCTGTTTCATCTATTCTCTATCCCTTTCCTAAAGAATGAAGCACGGTACTTGACTAAATAGGCAATGTTACCTGAAGTGCTACTTCTCTTTAAAAAAAACTATTAGCTAAATCAAAGGAGAAGATTATTATAAATTACTTTTATTTTAGTACGGCTTGTTACTCTTTATTAAATTACAGCAATATTAAATAAGTATAATTGTAGTGCATTTTTAGCCCTATAAATTCCTTCGCAGATGACAACACTATTTGTCATTCGTATGCATTTAGTAATAGAGCGAACCACTTGGAGGTGGGGTCCAAAGACTCAATGTTGCATAATTACGCATAGATGTGTGTTCGTAAATGCTGCTGCATCTGTTTTTATGGGTGATATAAGTACTATGGACGCAAAAGCTTTCGATGTTCTTGACATGAATTTCTCCAGTGTAATAGTCAATGGATTAAGCACATTTTTCAGGTTTTTAAACAAGCTTACATGTAATTCGGTTTTCTAAAACAGTGTAAAAGATAAAACGATACTTCACTCCCTTCAATTTCCGTACTACTTATACCACCTATATCCGTTTAAAAATTGAATACAACTCTCATGTAAGGCCCAGCGCTCCAAAGTCTAATTTGAAGTTTCTCGACCGCGTATAAGAGAGGACCAAGGGGTTATCCAACTCTATTGACTTTTTATTTAATTGTTTTATCGTTACTATAATGGTAAGTGCTACCCATTACTCATACGTATTTGTGCTTAACACGCTTTTCGTTGAGAGGCCATCAATTTGTGGTTGATTGGCTAGTGTATCGCCATATGCATTATAGCGAAAATTCATTTTTTTAGCAGAACAGTTCGTATGTGGAATAAACTCTCTCAAGGGGTCTTCCCTGTTACTTTCAATGTAGGAAAATTCAAATCAAACGTCCACAAACACTACTTCCGCTTTACTTCACTCCATAACCTAATTTTATAGTTCTTGGAGAATGTGTTGCATGAATAGGGATCATCCCCTAAGTTCTTACCCATAAAAAAATTTAATTGGTTTAAATAAATTTATTTAGTGGTTTCTTAATGTTATTTTAATAATAAATTACTATGAAGAAGTTGACGTACATATATTAACGATCTAAAATAGATAAGCAAATTAATTTTATTATTCTAGTATCCAATAAATAAAAAACCTTTTTTTTTTGTTTAACTTTCGTATTTGAAGTGCAAAAAAGCGAACGTTTCCAGCCTTGAATGTTTTTTGTTTAACAAGCTTTTGTGAACTTAGTTTTGGAATATTATAAAATTAAAAATAAAATAAAGATTATGGGGTTTTTTATAACCCTAGCTATATTTATGTAATTTAGACAAAATACATTTTGTAATTAGATTTCTATACGTGTGTAAACAAAAATCAATAAAATGTTTACAAGCAATAATTAAATATGTATGTAAAGCGAATATACATACTCAACAAAAGTATGTTGTTATATCACATTAATGAAAGCCTAACATATCACCTTAGTAGCTAGAAATTGTTGTTTTGGAAAGAAATCCTGCTTTGAATAAAAAAATTTAGCACGAATGACTCCAGAAACTCTAACGCGCTAAATAAAAATCCATAGTATTTATTGCAGTTCGTTAACGGTCATTTAAGTAGCGAACACTTGTGCGAAAAGAACACATAAGTATAACGAAGAAATATATTGTCCACAACGGCGAATTTAATTGCAGGAATAAGAAAAGAATAGAATTATAAAGAGTACACTGAATATGGCAAATAGCCGAAACCGGTTTGTTCACAAGCCAAATTTAACGAGGGTCGACGTAAAACCGTACCCAATAAAAATAAAATAATAGAACTTTTGGTTCAAAAACGAAAATTTCTATTAACACTTCTCGTAAAAGCTATGATTTAATGCACTAAACCCTTTAAACATTATTATGGTTATACAACAAAATATTACTATTATTATTATATGAGCTCTACAATGATGTAATTTTAAAAGTGATTTTTTGAATTATATTGCGGATAGATTATGGTTTACTTAAACATTTTATTTATTGCGCGTATAGAAAATTTATAAATTTGAATTTTGTTTTATTAGACAGCATATATACATAGATACATATATTTATATTCATAAGCCATTTTATTCATGGCAAATAAAAACTGTTTAAATGGCAAATTAAATGACAAACTAATAAATCACCTCTTATCGCATACACTAAAGAGTATGAAACTGGTTGACAATTTAGATTAACAAATAAAAAAAATTCCTTAAATCTATCCTAAACTAACAAAGAAAGGAATAGCGTAAAATTATATTTATGTAGCTGTAACAAAAGCTTATTTTCCATAAGCATGATTTAACAAATACTCGTAACTGATATTAATGAAATATATCTTGCTTTTCTAAATGCTTCCTTTTGCCAACTTTTCCTTTATTTTCTCTTTTTTTGGTATGTTCTTTTTATGTTAAATTTAAAATGTGTTTGTTATATTTATTTTGAGGAAGCAAAGTCGTTAGAATATCAAGAACATTCGTTCCTTATCAGTTGTTAAAGGAAACACAAAGGAAATAACACATAAAATAAAATATTTGCATGGGAATACATATCGTAAATGGAATTATGATGACAGAATGATGAGTATTTAAAATGTAAATATCTTCTTTAAAAATAGAGTTACTTATTTTAAGAGACTTATATTTATTTATTAGCTGTCTCGATTTCCTTCATAAAATATCGTTACTGAATTCTACTTATTAAATACTACAAAGTTCGGACTGTCGCAAAATAAAAAAAAAATAATTGAAAATATATGAAATTTGGAGCATCTTTAAAGCAGAAATCAGGCTTTATAAATTGTGTCATGATAACCATGTAGTCTTGCAGCAGGGCAGAAATACAATAAGCCTGATTATAAAAATTCTAACGCGTGATATGATTTACGTCAGTACCTAGCTATATAAGCCATAACCTGACAGTTGATCATACCACTGTGCATCGTCATCCTCGCCCTAGGAAGCCTTCAGATACGTGTATCCTCCAGTCACTTCTAGTTGCAACTTCAAGAGCTCGGAGCAGGCTGACATCCAACTCCTGGTCCAGAACGAATGAAGCTTAATAAATCATGCTCACTGAACCTGGACCATTTATTGTGTTCATTGCGAATGATCCGACCCACACAACTCAAACGAGGACCTTGAAACCACAACCACCACGATACTCCCGAAGTCCCAACCTCAAAAATCAGTCAGAAAACAGCTAAACGGCTAACAAAGCAAAAAGCTGAACTCTGGGGCTTTACTGATTCCCGTGGAATTAACGTGGAATTGTCCAGTTGGCTCCTGCTAGCCTTGAAATTGATTTTTTTTGGCACATTTCTGCACGAGGCTCAGGGGGTATATATATATATATATATATATATATATATATATATATATATATATATATATTTTCTGAAAATTTGGAATCTAGATATTACAGACCACTATAATAAAAATCCCAAATTTTCTGCATGGGCTCCCTTTTACGCCCGTTGACACATGCAATGACGGTTATCCCCCGGGGGGACAAAAACGGTAATGGTTGCTAGAAATTACAAATAATAATTTTTCTCCGTGCTAAGTAACACGTTTTTCCTTGAACAAATTTCACATTTTTATACACAGAGAAAAAATCCGCTATGAGAATCGAATTAGTTTCTAATCGATTTTTGTTTTTGATTTTGATTATTATTTAAAAAAGATCAGATTTATAAGATGCCACCTTTTTATTCTCGGTTAAAGTTATAGGGAGTTTCATTGTACCCTTGAAATGTGATATTTTTTATGTTATAGATTTTTGAAATTTTGCTTTCATTTCGATATTCGTTATTGCAGTTGTTTATGTGCATCACAAATAAATATATCAAAGTATAATAGAAACATCCCCCTACAATTTAAGCACTGCCATGAAATGTGTTTTCATCTAACAATTAATTTCATAAAAAAATTTCATCGTGTAAGTTAAAGTAAATTTATTTCTACTAAAAATTTAGAGTTTTCTAGAAATCTTAAAGATTTTATTTCAGTGCGACGCAAATAGACAACAAAAATAACAAGATTTTGTTGGTCGTGTTAAAGATTTATTGGAAAAAAATGATGATTTTACTGGTTGCGTATATTATTGTAATAACTGAATTAATGTGGCACTCGTAACTAAAAGGTTTTTCAAAAAGAGGTTTGTTTTCTAAAACAAAATAAAACAAACATTTAAGATTAAGATGATTCCAATCTTAATTATATTACGAAGAGAAAAGCTCGTCAATTATGAATGAATAATGATATCTGGCAAATGTTCACACGGCGACGCTAACAGATGTCGGTTCTTTCATTAAAGTTTTCAATCATTTTTTGGCAAAATATCGGTTCTATTCCATTAATTACAGTTTTGAGTTTTAAGGCTAAAATCGATTCGTTTGCCCCACAAAAAAGAATCCAGTGGTATTAAATCACACGATCTGATTGGCCACTTAACTGCTGATTGTTGTGAAATTATACGATTGGGAAATGAATTGATCGTTTCAGAGGCTGTGTGACATGTGGAACTGTTCTGTTTAAACCACAGCATGTCAGTGATATCCATGTATTCATATCCAGCCTCAAGTTAAAAAAAAAACACGGCCAAATCATGCCTGCAGATTATATAGCGCACCATACAGTGACATGTTGAGCATGCAAAGTGTTCTCAATAATCAGTCTTGGATTTTGAGAACTGTGTCAATTTTCTTTTGTTTGGGTACGGTTTTCCGTTGACCCTTGTCAAATTTGGTTTCGGCTGTTTGCCATCTTCAGTGTTCTTTTCGTACTAGTTGCGTTCTATTGTCAGTTGTGTTTATATAGTTCGTGTCTCCCTTCATGTTATTGCGTTCGTCACTTTCTGTCTTTTTTTTTTTTTTGCCTACATCTCTCTCTCCTTTTTTGTTTGTCTCTTTTTACCTAATTTGTCGCTCCCTTTTTCATTCGTCTTCTTTCCTAACTAAATTCTTTTACGATCATGCTTGTTGTCCGTTTTTGTTTATGTGTGAATCTATTGGGTTTTTTTTCTTTTTCCTCTTTTATGTGACATAATAATCTGTAATTGTACGTTTATGATGTTCTTTATTGCCTTGGTCTTGCGCCCCTGCGTAACTTTTTTGTGCTGGTGTAGTGTTTGTTTTCCTGTAAAAATGTTTCAACGGTTCAAATATTGTGTCCGAAGCAGTGTTTATTTGTTCATTTATTATTCGTCCGTCAAATGTTTTTTGTTTGTATATTTCCATGTTTTCTAATACATTTAGTCTCCTTCCTTTGTGCTGTGTGTGAAGCAGTTTAACCGTTGTCTTAATATGTCCTGGTGTACATTTGTTGTTAAATATATGGTTCGCAAAGTTTGATTCTGGAGTTGATTTTGGTTCTCGTAGTTTTTGTTATAGTCTCTAATGTGTTCCCTAAATCTGGTCTTAATTTTTTGGTCTCCTTGTTTGTCCAGTATATTTGCCTCGGTTGTTTTATTCCGTAGTATTCTGCCTAGATTGTTTCTTGTCCTGAATGCGGTATTGATGTTGTGTTTTCCAAAGAATTTCGCCAGTTTGTACGTTGATTTTCCCATATATGTTAATGTAGCCCATTTTCTTCCTTCCTTCTCCTGTTCTTTGTTCGTTCCAATTTGTTTCTTGATGTTATCTACGAGGCGCTTTTTGTATCCGTTGTTTTTCGCTATCGTGTATATTGTTTCCATTTCCTTCATATACATTTGCCGTGTTAGTGGTGTTCTCTCGAGTCTTGTTATTAACTGCCTGATTGCTGCGTTTTTGTGTTGCTGGGGATGATTTGAAGAGTTGTGTATTATTGTGTCCGTTGCTGTTGGTTTCCTGTATATTTCATATTCGATCCTGTTCGAGATTATGTTCCTCTTGATCGTTAGATCCAGATAATTAATTCTCCCCTCCTCTTCCTTTTCATTGTAAATTTCATGTCCTTGTGCCCTCCATTCAAGTAATCCAGAATTTGCTCATCGTTATTTCCCTCAATTTTGCTTATTGACAAGTGAAAATGGGCTTCGTCCGCAAAAATGTTTTTTTCAGAAAAATCAGCCGGTTGTTCCCGAATGAATTGAGTGACTCTACGGCGATGTGCATGTTCGGTCGGCTTCAATTTCTGCACTAGTTGCACCTTGTAAGGCTTCAAAGTCAAATCCTTACACAAAATTCGCCATGTGGTCGTTTTGGATAACTCCGATCATTGGGAACGGGAAAAAAAGGATAGGATCTGGGTCTGCTTCAACACTGTGGCTCACGGCTGCGATATTTTTAGTTAAACAAGCTGGTGGAATACGTGTTTGTGTTCGCATATTTTGTATCGAGCCTGTCGACTTAAATTTAACGACCAAATTCTTAATATCGGTATCAGAAAACTAATTATGTTGTCCAAAAATATCATGAATTTTATCATGAAAAGTAACTTTAATGGAACCACCAATTTTATGCGAAGTTGAATACATTGTTATAATTGCATCCACTACGAATATGTTAAAAAACGAAATGTTAAAATTATCATGTTGTTGGTGTTGCCACAATTTAAAAACCCGATATTTGAAAGATATAAATAAAATATATATAATATATAAAGTAGTATTGTGAATTGAGTATAACTTAATTTTTTCTTATTTACTAACTATTATTTTAAAAATAAATTAGGAAGGGGTTATATACTGTATTGCATGACTTGAACCAATTGTCCAGCCTTAGTACTATATTCCCATATTTCTTGTTTTCTTCTTGCTCCATTCAGAAATACCACATAGTACGCTAATGCAATATAAAACGAAATACACGTTTTATATTTATTTTTAGTTGAAAATATATCTTTTTAAATAGTTTTAAATTGTGTTTAGGTTTTGTTTTACGTATAACATTAAAAAACTTTTAATTTATACATACATATTTATTTATACTTTATCTCTCTTATTGTTGAAATACTAAAATTTTTATTACTTTAAAATGTGGGCAATAAATATATTACATAACTTAAGGCAGTCTTTTATTTGTCTGCTTAAGCACACGCAAAATAAAGATGTGGATGGCTTTGCTAAAGAAACGAACAATTCGTTATGTTGGGAAAGGTGGCGGAGATTATTAGTCGCCCAATTAGTATATAAGAAGAAACAATTGTAATTCTAATGGTTTTTTCAACATTTTCCCTTTTTTCTTTTTGAAACCAAAAGCAAAATTTTTCCTTATTTCTAATTTTTTATGTTTATTTATACTTCATTATTTAAGAAACTATAAACAAAAAAAATCTGTCAGGCAAGTTGAGTTAGAAACGCTATTGAACTTATTTCTATACAAAATCATATTTATTTTATTATGGCAGATTATAGGTTACATAACAGATAGCCTAGGGTAGATAACTTTGCATATACGTCAAATTTCAATTTACTTCGCATAATATTTTTGACAACAATATTTTGTATATATTTAATTTTTTTATATATTATTGCACCAATAATGAGTGAAATATAATGTCCAGTTATCACATTTTATGATACAGGAGCAAATATATATTTTTTACAACATCCCAGCTCTGCAGAAATGTAAGTCTTGCAATAAAATTGAAAACTATGAAACTTTATTAACAGTTTTTGAGGTATTACACTAGATTATAAAGGAACTCAGCGTGTGCGATGCATAAGCTTCTCTACCATTTAATATATTCCCAAAGAGCTATAAATGGTTTTTATTTTTATTTTAATTTTGTTTTTCTTTTATTTTTATTTTGTTTTAAAAAACAAGCCAAACTTAAATAGAAGTAAAGCTGGATGCAATATATTAAAAAGAAAAAATAAAACTATATATTAATTTATAATTAATATCGTCTGATTTTAGTTGTATTCTAATTCTCTTCTATTGCTCGTGCAACTCATTATAGTTTAAAATTTTAATAGCCAATATAACTATTCCAACAAAAGGAACAATTTTAATACAGTTAGTACGTATAATTTTATTTCTAATTAAAAATTAGAGCGATTGTAAACCACACTTTTTATAATCTACTCTTGCTAACCGATTTTTTACTGAGTTTAATAAATTTCTTAAGCATGTTGATTTATCTTTAACTGTTAATGTTGCGAAATTTCATTTAATTTTATATTTAAATAACTAAATTTAAGTTTCATGTACTATGATTTACTGTTTTCATGTCTGTAAGGATCTTAAATCCATAGACTAAAGGCAAAAATATCATTAATACTGTTTCACTCTAATCTTATTCTATATTGGTCAAAGGTAAAAAGTATAAAAATACAAAATTTTTGTCTATATCAGTGATGGGCGAACTTTTTGGGTGGCGGGCCAATAAATTAAAAAAAATCTTGCGGCGGGCCATTAAATTAAAACAAAAAAAACATAGAGGGTCATTCATTGAAAAATTATGGAATTGCTGTTCAATTAAAAGTTCGGTTTAAGCTATATATTTATTAGTTATATTACGTAATATTTTAAAACAACATAAAAATTTTATAAGATACGGTTTATTATGATTTTAAGATTTTCCAGATGTACGGGAACCATGGATCTGTTTCTGACTTGACATAATTTCCTCAAAATCTGATTCCAGCTGGGATAATAAATTAAATAGACTCTCGTCTGAGAATCGGTTTCTTATTGAATTTTTTCTGCATTTCATTACTGAAAAGGGCTGTTCACATAAATATGAGGAAGCAAACATTGCCATAATTTTCTGCGCATGATTAATTAGCATTGAAAATTCATCTTTTGGTAAGGATTTATAGACATTAAGTTTATCTGTATTTAAAAATAGCTGTTTTAAATTATTATTATATTGCAATTCTATAATTTCCAATTGTAGATCAGATGGAACATTCTCAGGATTAACATTAAAAGGCATTGAAAAAATATCTAAACATGGTTGGATTTTTTTAAAGTCAGCAAATCTGGCCTCAAATAAAGATTGTGAAAAGACTTTTAACTTCTCTTCACTCACAGGCCTCAAGGAATTAAATCTTGGAAAATGAGTCATTTTTTCCAAAACATTTAGAAAATACAAACAATAGAGTTTTAAAAGACCTCGAACTGCCCAAGTTTCATCTATAAATTGATTTCTTCCTTGTAACTTCTTGTTCAGTTTATTATGGTGCTCGAGTAAATCCGTGAAAAAAGCAAACTCAATGCACCAATTCTTATCCTCCAATATTTTCCACTCATCCCAAATTTCAGTTTTGGTTTTTAGAAGAAGGCATGCCCACAACTCAGCCACCTGATCTTTGTATAATAAAGTACATCTGAAAATTCTGCATCAACTTCCGATAAAAACTCTTGAAATCGTCGATGTAACAAACCACGGGCTCGAATGATAATAATTAATTTTAAAATAATATTAAGTACGTGATTAATATCCAAGGCAGCCTTGCAAAGAACATCTTGGTGGATTATGCAATGTAAAAAAATTGTTTCGCTTTCTGACTTTTATAAACTCCTGCAAACCCCGTATTTTTTCCCACCATGTTAGGTGCTCCATAAGTTGTTAAATTAATTAATTTGGAAATTGGGGCATGAAGAGATTCCATCCCCCCTCTAAATTCATCATAAATTATTTTTCCTGTCGTATTTCTTTTCAAAGATCTCAAACAAGCAAGTTCTTCGGTTATTACAAAGTTTTCATCGATTCCTCTGATAAAAATTAGAATTTGGGCTGTATCACTCCTGTCAACACTCTCGTCCATAGTTAATGAAAAATACTTAAACTTTTTAAGAAGTCCATCGAGTTGATTGGTTAAATTAGAAGAAATCGCTTCAATTCTTTTTGTGACCGTTCTACGTGACAGCCCTATAGATTCGATATCTTTAACCTTTTCTGGGCATAATACTTTTCCAATGCTAATTAACGCATCCTTAATAAATTCTCCTTCAGAAAACGGTTTGTTACTTTTTGCTATTTTGTAGGCAACAATGTGACCAGCTAACGTGGATCGCTAGACACTTCTTTGATTTTTAAAAAATATTTGCTGACTAGATATTTTTTGCTTTTCAATTCCTCTGAATGAACTTTCTTGTCTTAATCTGTCATTTTATAGTACTTCGACCCAAGATGTTTTGAATTAAAGTGCCTAGCGAGATTATAATCTTTGAGTACAGCTACCGGTTCTTGGCAGATAAGACAAATAGGTTTTTGGTTATATTCCATAAAGAAGTACTTCCATGTCCACTCTTCTTGAAATACTCGACATTCCGAATCATCTTTTCTCTTTCTATTTTCGATTGACATTTATGGTGTTATATACAATACACTTTATTATTTTAATTACACAAATAAAACTGTACGTTGGCAACTTTATAATTTCACCTCACAATTTATTCTTTACGTCACGAGATTTACACTTTTACTGATTGCTGATTTATCCATCGCTGGCCCTTTATATTTGTTGCGCATGTTGTCTCGAATATTCAAGAATCTTCTAGATCTCACATATAATAGTTGTTGTTATGTTATACGTTAAGTTTTCTATATTAGTTGTTAGTGTTTTATGATGTTTATGTTTCTTTTTGGAATATTGCATCAGAAAGTTGTTGTTCTCTTGTGTGTACAATATTTCCCAGAAAAGTACGCAGTTTGTACACACTATAATATGAAAACGTCGCATTTTTTGTTAAAATTTTCAACTTATATCTTATCATATATCATAATGTAAATTTATTTTTTGGGCATAATTTTTTAATAGGTGATTAATTTTTTTTTGAAAAATGCTCGGCGAGCCGGATTGATGTGCCGTAGTTCGCCCATCACTGGTCTATTTTATTACGTTTATTCCTTTTAATAAATAATAATACAACATTTTAGAGTTTTATTTTAAATTAAACGCTTTATGCATAACACTGCAATGCCTAAAGTATGCTTTATTCCTTTGTACTATTTGTCTTGTGCGTATAAGATTTCTGAGATTTTAAAATACACAATAGGTTATTTCGTTCACTTTTTTGCCGAAAATTGTTTTCTTTTAAAATTTAAGCAAATCAATCTTTCTACTAACATTATTATTATTATTAAATTGATTAAATTAGAATTATGTGTTACTAATAAACCAAACGCCTTTTCCTGTGCGATTATTGTAAATTAATTTGGGTATGATTTTACGTCAACCCACGTCAAAAATATATGTATCCAAATAATAAATTGTTGGTGGTTTTAAGAAGCAAATTATAGTTAAAATAAAGCAATAATATTTTTATTGAATCAAAAAATTCTAAAACAAAATATTCTATCTTTGATTAAAAATATAAAAACTATTTGACCATTAAATAATTTAATTAAAAAATGTTTCATTTTGGGGAAATTTTATTTGTGTATTTGAACACATTTTTATCAAACTTTTTTGTTTTCTTGTGGACAAATAAATTATTTTTGTTTTTCATAGCTAAGTATTATAAATGACTACAAATTACAACTGTTATTATTCTTCAATTATTCTTTTTTTTTGCCAAATTTGTTTGTATTTTTAGCAAAATTACGTAAACGGTAGGAAAAGAAATAGAAAAAAAACTAACCAAAACAATTTATTAAATAATAAAAATAATATTGTCTAGCAACTTCTTGGGAATAGATATCAATCAACATGTTAAAATCTTACACACAAAACCACAGACAAAGAACTTTTTAATTAAGAGTAGAGTTCACAATCATTTATTTTGTGCGTTGGGGTGGGCATAGTTAAATTTAAAATTAAGCTAACTGTTGAATATCTTTTTTTTATTTTTAAGGTAAAAATTAGTCCTTGAGTATTTTAAATAAGTGAAAAGTAATAGACGAGAAACCTAATTTTTTGAATTTTTCAAAATGATAGAGTTGATCGTTAATGTGTTCTAAGCAACAAAAGTTTTAAACAGAGTTAAACATTTTTTTTAACATGGACGTTACAGTCGCCAGGTGTATTTAAGGCATGCGAATGACTCACTTTGTTTATAACATACTACGTCTAATGCAACATATGAAATTTTTTTATACATTTTTTGTAACTTCATTGTTTAGGTAACAATTGTCATATAGAGTTTACAAATTCTTAGGTCGTTTTGTACATACTTTAATGTTTTTCAGTATTCAATGCAGTTCTTTGCTTTAATTTATTAAGAATTTTTACTACCAGATCTTAAAATTTGAAAAAGTTATGGAAAGACTATTTAATATCAAGATAAATAGACGAGTACCAAATTTGTATTGTTTATGGGATTGCGAAGATTACTAACTTCAATAGCTAGTGCGTTCTCTAGCAGTCATGCACCTGCTTTGGTGGCCAACGTTTTTATCCTAGCTGCAAAAAATTTACTAACAATAATTTTTCTAATATCCATGTATCATAGTTTTTATAAGATAACCAAAATCGCTGTGCCTGCATCAACAAAGAATTTGCAGTAAATATACGCCAGGGTTGTATTTTATCTACCACTTTTCTTCACCACTCAAACACTAGGCTTAATTGCCTGTTTGAAATAAAACTAAAAAATCGAAAATAGTTAAATAAATAAATTATTTATTAAGTTATTTTAGGATTTAATGATATAATTTAACAAATATTATGTTAACAAACATAAAAAGGACAACAGTGTACTTTAAATACGATAACGTTATTAATATAAAAATTGTTTTTGAAAGCTTAAAGTTTTCAAAAAGAGTTGATTAAAAAAAAACAAGCACATAAGATTGGTTACATACCAACTTTTAAAGCCAACAAAGTTATATTATGATCACAAGATATAGATAAAACAGCATCGAAAATTTATATGGAAACTTTAACTGCATGATGGCTGTCATATGGTCACAAGAACCACGTTATGTCTCCTCTAACCACAAAAAGCTCAACACAATTAACTTGAACAAAAGAATTTATTTTGAGAATTGTAACCACATTTAAATTGTATAAAAATAATATTCAGTTTATAAGCAAAATCTATTATGCTTTGTTATCATGTAATCAACTTAAACATATTTAGGATTCTATTTATGTAAAACATGAATATACTTTAAAAACTGTCATTTAATTAAATCATTATACGATTTTGTTGCTTTGTTTATGCTTATGAAAGAACAACACTATCAATACTTTCGGCTTTTGGCCCCATTATTAACGTGGTAACAGAGTTTAAGGGCCAAAAATTATGCGCTAATGATCTATGGTATAAGTTGTTGTGTCTTGTCTATATAATTTTTTTTTGTACTTTACTACAGTCGTGTTTGCTTTGTCAAAACCCTAACAGATATACGATTTTATGACAACTAGACAAAACTAATTGTAGACTCCGAAGCCGACCGACAAGAAAACAGGAGACACAAAGTAGTAATACTTTGAAACATAATCACAGCATAAACAATTGACAAATTTAGTTCCAACGTAGTATACAGACTTACGTGTACCTGCAAACATACCTATATAGGACAAAACTTGATGAACAGTAAAAATAAGATTTACGGAACACATATACTTATACAAACGAAAAAGAGAAGACTCAACTTTGCATTATACCTTGACACTCATGGACACGGCACTAAGGAAAATAGACGAGTGTATAACGTTCGTATATCCTTGCAAAAAAACACGAAGACTAGATATTCTTGAAAACGTGGAAATTTACAAAACAAAAACTTTTAACAGTGGCATTACAAACAAACAGGTAAACACGATCTCACACTCAATTTGCACAGCAAAGCCCCTGACGGGTACACGTACCTCTATAATAATAAAGATGAAAAAATTTAGCTCCGCATGAAATGCCAAGTGGCAGACATTATACCAACATGAGTAGATATGGCCTTAATAAAACAACTACCTATACCCGAACACTGACTAACAAGTACACTCCAGAACTCGGCTTGACAACGATGACATCACATCGAAAGCGCTCGCCGGTCACCTCGAACAAACAGCCAGCAATTGCGGTTTATATCGAAAAAATAACAACAGTATTTTATGACGCTTCACGAGCGACACTTCATTGTGAAATTACTTATCTATCAGTATGCAATGATGACCTGGTGGTAAATTGTTGTCTTCATTTCATACAACAATACAGAAAGAATAGAAACTACAATGACATTTCATTAAGGAGAAACACTCAAACAATAAAATTAAGGTCAATGAGTAAATAAAATTAAAACAAATGTTAGCTTTCGTTATTTTTGAAAAATAACTCTCATAATTCTGTTTGATTCAAAGTATTTGTATACAAACTTATATTAAAATATAAAAGATTATGCATGTATGTATGTGTGTATGCATTTATGCATAAAAGAATTTTTTAACGACAACCCTCAGATTAAGTTATTTGATTATTTTCTATGCTCTATTAAATTTTATAATTTATTATACAAAAACAGCAAAAAAAAATACAAAAACTAAATATGTTTGTGTATTAGCAGTACATTATCCCTGGCCATATGTTGCATGAATAAGTGGAATTATAAATTCAATTCCACTTTCAATGTAGGATACACGCAACAGCTTTTGTTTTCTATTTAAAATATAAATTATTAACATTTTTAAATTTATTGAAACGTGGGTCTATTCTTAAATCGAGAACATTAACATTTATTTTTATTTATTTTTTTTTACTTATTATACAACTGGAAAAAAATTTAATAAATATATATTGAACACTGCTAGCACAAAGAGCAAAAAGATAATGAAGTAGGGGTAATTTATGTATGTGATGCTTAACATTTATAAATTTTCACTGGCAAGCTTACAGATTTCGTGCACAGAAGACTTAGCTCTTTCTTCCTGACGCTACTCTTACTGATCTGTTCCCTCTTCTCATTTAAATATTGCAAATTTATATTCTTACGACTACTATTAAATAAAAAAGATAATAAAGCAGTTGAGCAAAACGAGTTAACAAATAACCAAACATTTTTGCAATTTTCAATTTTTTTTTTAAGTACCGTGCTACATTCTTTAGAAAAGGGATAGAGAAGAGATGAAACAGGTGGTGAAAGTAGAAGGATAGTCGGAAGTTATCTGCCGTATAAAGACAGCAAAGCGACCAGTGACTACGGCTTCATCGCTGAGCAGCTCCACCGACAGTCAATTTTTATGTTTGTAGTGAAAAAAACCAATGTGTTCGTTGGGAATCGAACCCATAACCCCCATACTGACAAGCTAGTACACTACCTACTAGCCTACAGGGGCACCTAATTAAATTAATTAAAAACCTATTGATATTAAAAGTGTCTATTGCGTTATAGGGAATGTATAATAATAATCTGTGTTAAGCTTAAACTTATATGCATATCTACCTTACTTCCTTATTGATAAGAAATGAATAACAGTTTTTGGCAATTTAGAGAACAGTAAATAATAGCATCAATAAAGCTTAATGGCTATATTCACAAAAATTGTTTTTTTAATTGTGGTTAAAAATACAAAACCAAATTCGAATATACTCTTTCGCAGATGACAGCACCATTTGTCATTCGTATTCATTTGGCAATAAACCGAACCAGTTGGAGGTGAGTTCCAAAAGGCGAAACAAGAATGATTTGCTCAATCACGATCTCGCGACAATCTTGGAATGGGGTCGTGTAAATAGAGTCATTTTTAATGCCCGTAAGACGCAACGTTGCATGCTAACGCAAAGATCTGTATTCAGAAATGGTGCTGCATCTGTTACTATGGGTGATATTAATATTACGGAATTGGATACTCTTGATGTTCTTGGCATGAAAATTCAGTACGATATTCGATGGACTAAACACATTTTCCAAGTTTCTAAAGAAGCTTTCATAGACGGTGTAAGCGATACATCACTCCATCCGATCTTCCTACTATTTATACCGCCTATACCCCTCAAAAAATAGAATACAACCCTTATGTATAGACCCAAAATCCAAATGCCCTAAATTCTATTTCAGAGTAGCTCGACAGCGTACAGGAGAGGGTCAAGAGGCTCATTGGGTACAGTAGGGTATCCAACTCTACTAAATTTCTAGAGCATCGACGCAATATGGGATGTGCTTCACTTATTTATCTTTACTATAATGGTAAGTGCTCTAATGAAATTGGGGATCTTTTCCCGCTACACGCACGTTTTCGCGTTTAAATCGATTTCTTTGAGAGTGCATGTATTTGTGATTGATTTTCTAGTAAATTGCGCCTCGCGTTACAGGGAAATTTCGTTTTTTAACAGAACAGTCCGTCTGTGGAATAAACTCTCTCTAGGTTTTTCCTTTCACTTTCAATGCAGGAAAGTTCAAATCGACGGTCCACAAACACTACTCCCTCTTTCCTTCTTCTCATAACCTAATTTTCTAATTCTGGCACAGTGCGTTGCATTTGCAGGGAAGGGCTGCTCTGAGAAAGAAAAAAATTATTAACGTAAAACTTGTCAGCCACTTTTGCTTTTTATTTGGCAACTTCTACTATCACTTGCCGGAAATTTGCTGTGTCTTGTTCTCTCCATTCATGATATTTGATAAATCACCTGTAAAAATATAAACAAAGGTTTTTTAATTGCAAAATATATAAACAAATCCAGCCAGAGCGAGTTAGACATGAAGAGTGCCGTACCATGTTGATAAAACTCTTTAAATTTTCGTTGTATTTTTCAACTTTTTACAGCGCCATAGTACACATTTTTTATGTATAAATTTAAGGCCATGCTAAAATAACTCCACGAATTTTAATTTTATATGAAATTAGAGTCAACGGTCTGATATAGTTGAAAAGCTAAGATCATATATGTCAAATTCACGCTACTTTCGGTATACTCTTCATTTCGGTTTTTGCTCTTGTCCTTAAAGCAGCTGTAGCAATACACACTAACTGCAAATTTTAAGATTAGGATATATTTTTCAAAATCGAGGCCTCTATGAAATAACCTTAAATTGTTTCACTTCAATTGTTTATATTTATTTTTATAGAGAACGTATTTCTACATTGCCCATGCGAATTCTAAATATCTGCCTATTAAATCTAAAGGCATATACGTTAAAAACACATCATTATAGTTTTATTTTTAATTTGCCTCTTCGATTTTGAAATGTTTTGTAATGTTTGTGTAGAAGTGTTTTTGAGTCTTGCTGTCTAGGCTATGTTGATTTTATGAAAAAATTTTTAAAAAAATCAGTTTGGCTTTGGATATAAGACTCTTAGGTTTTTCTATACAATATTGGGGTGAAATTCACTGATGAGCTACTTGAGCAATAGTGAAATTGCAATATGGATGTGCTCTCCCCCATTACAAAACATTTCAAATATTTTTATTTGAAAGAATGTTTTATGAGAATATCATAAAATGTTCATTTTTAATGAAAATTGTTTTGTAATAAATATTTTGTGAGAATATCACTTAATATTTATTTGAAGGGGCATCAAGCACGAATAGAATTGCTGCTTCTATTGATAATGATTCCGAATAATTATAAACTACTTGTTTTTAATAATATAATAACATTTTCGGCACGCCCTTTAAATTTTATTATTTGTAAAATAATTTCATGGCTGTATCTCTTGTGGTTTCAGAGAAAGACGGCTAAGATAAACGGACAAATATTGTAGTAAATACGTTTTACGCTATGTTTTTACGCTTTAAACACAAAAGTGAAATTTAAAATAAAATTTATAAAACAAAATATACTTTTTAATCACAACCACTTTCCATCACCAGCATATAAAAATTATTAGAAAAACGAATAATGTCTTATATACATCACTATTTATAAAATAAACAAAATAAAAAGTTAACCATGGGAAAGAAAAAGTAATTTTAAAGAGAAATACCAGCTGCAACAAATACTGTTTGACCCCCAAGATTATTACATAAACAAAACCCCACAATAACTATAAGTATTATTTATTAAGGGTGTTGTAAGACTTGTACTGTATCACTTTTATTTTGAGTTAATTTACCTGTTTTAGGTTTTTAAATTTCAGTGAATGGCGGTAGTTGGTATCTCGTTAACAAAAGAATATTAAAATCTTGATAATAATATTTTTATTTCACACTTTTTTAGTCTATGACGTATTTACCTCAGAATTTCAAAAGAAAAAATTACAACAATAAACCAAAATCAATTTATAAAAATTACCAAATCCACCCACACCCTATTATAACACAATATGACATGATACTATTTTTGTAATAAATCTAAGAAGAAAAATAGTTTTATACACAACTTTGAGTAATTTGAGTATCATAACTCTCTTATTCGTGCAACACGCATTTTACATACAGTAAATAGAAAAATTTCAAAGAGTTTTTTATGTTTACAACTCATTTACATACGAAAATCTATTTACTGTTATTCAATAAAAAATATGTTTTTCGTCAAATGTTATTTATTTCTTTTAAAAACTATTAGATTTTAGAACATTATACACACAAAAAAAAACAAAAAAATAATTTTAATCAAAAGAAAATTATTATTATAAAAATTCAACAACTCAAAATGATTTTCGCTAATACTGTGGCTACTTTTGATGTAGCGCTGCTGGGTACCCTTTTTTAGATCACTTTTACGAGCGTTGCTAGTCTTATGTGATGTTTAATAAGAAAAAGCTGACCACCAAAACACACAAGTTTGCAGGCTTATTAAAACGTCCACTTTTCAAAGTCAACTAAGAGACTATGATGACAATTATGACAGACTTATGCCGTTCATCATCAATGTGCTATTTTCCAAGTTCTATTGTGAAATTACTAAATAATAAACTTATTGTTGTAAGCATAATTTTGGGCCAATCTGGTGTATGATATCACGACTGATATCCAACAAAACTCTATCACTGCAAATTCGCCAGACCTTATTTTTTATAATGGTAACAGTTTCTGAAGTTTTATAGAGCTTAAATATTATAGAGCTCGATAATAATATTATTAAAAAGTAGCACAATATTCTGCATTTTATACTTTAAAGCAAAAGCAAGAACATATATTACTTTTTTACTTTTTGTTTTATTTTCGGTCAAAAATTTATCATTTTGCCCTTCAGGCAACAATGCTTACTTAGTCAAGTACCGTGCTACATTGTTTAGGAAAGGGATAAAGAAGAGATGAGACAGGTGAAAGAAGGATAGTTACGGAAATTAACTATCGTATAAAGATAGCACAGTCACCAGTGACCATACCTTCGTCACTGAGCAGAGCAGCCCCACCGACAGTCAATTTTTATTTTTGTAGTGAAAAAACCAAGGACTTTGTGGGAATCGAATCCACAATCCGTAGTTTTATAAGCTAATACACTACCTACTAGCCTACAGGGGTGTTCTCATTACTCTCAGTGGATACGGTTGGCCACATTCCGTAATTGTGTCGAAAAATATACTTTGCATACTTTAATATCAATAGGTTTGCAAAGTCTTAGATATAAAAAAATAATTTGTTTTATCACAAAACAGACGTAGATTCTCAAGTTTTTAAATATATAAGGTGTCAGGATAATGGAAATTATTAACCATCATGGTTAAATCGATTATACTGACTACTTACATGCGTTATGCGATAGTTTCGAACAATTTGCTACTATTGACGATAAAATCGATGTAAATGATTTTTCAACATGAAGTTTGTTTTCTAAAACAAAATAACACAAACAATTTAGATTAAGATGTTACAAATTTTTATTGTATTACGAAGTGAAAAGTTCGGCAATTCTGAATGAAAAATGATATCAGACAAATATCCAGTACGACCACGCTGACAAATATCGATTCTTTCATAAAAGTTTTCAATCACCTTTTGGCAAAATGGCGATCCTACATCGTTAATTACATTTTGAATTTAGAGTTTTAAGACTAAAATCGATTCAATTGGCTTCAAATAAACTTAATCTTTAACATTCTTAACATAGCCTCACAAAAATTAACGCAGTGGTTCTAGATCATAAAATCTGGCTAGCCATTTTATTGCTGATTGTCGCAAAATTGTGCGATTGGAAATTTTGTTTTGATATAATTGGTCGTTTCATTGGCTGTGTGAACTGTCACAACATCCTGTTGAAACCACATGTCAGTGATATCCAGTTCGTGAATAATAGGCTAAAATTGAGTTGTTGTCATCTCGAGAGAGCGCCCCTCGGGTGCTCGTTTATATGTCTTGACAAAATCTCACCGTCATTATATGTGTCATCAAGGGTAAAAGGCAGCCCAGTCCCCTAATAGGCTAGCAGGAGCCAACTAGACAACTCCAGTTTATTTCCACGGGAATCAGTGAGCCCCAGTGTTCAGCGTTATAGCCTTTTAGCTGTTCTCTGACTGATTATTGAGGTTCGCCCTTCGGGAGCATAGTGGTGGTTGCGGTTACAGGGCCTTCGTTTCGGTTGTGTGCGTCGTATCATTCACAATGAACATAATGAATGGTCCTGGTGCAGTCAGAATGCTTGCGGTTGTGTTCTGAAATTTTATTAAGCTTGCATGTGTTCTGGACCGGAAGTAGGATAGTTTCCAACTCTTTAGTAAGGAATGAGGGTTTTGGCCTGCCCTCGGAGTTGCACCAGGAGTGACTGGAGGATAGAGATATCCGAAGGCTTTCTGTGACGTGGGTGACGCTAAAATCATCTACAGTGGTTTGATCTACCGTCAGGTTATGAGTAAGGTACTGACGTAAATCTTATCATGCATCTCTAGATAGCGTTACCGCATTTCCAGCCTCATCTTCGAAAAAAAACGGCCTCATCACGCCTCCAGACAACATAGCGCAACTTACAGTGACGCGTTGATAACGCAAGGGCTTCTCAATAAGCGCTCTAAGATTTTCAGAAGCGCAAATGCGCCACTTTTGGTTGATGACATACCCTGACAAGTCACAATAGGTTTCATCGGTTGTTGCTAAACGAATTGAGCATATCTACAATGATGAAAATGGTAGGTCGGCCTCAATTCATGCACCAGTTGAATCTCATAAGCCTTCAAAGTCAAATCCTTATGCAAAATTCGCCATGTAGTGGTTTTGCAAAATTCCAATTGTTGAGAACGTCGAGGAATTGATAAATTTGAATCTGCTTCAACACTATGTCCCACGGCCCGGTCGAACACGTGGTGGTGTGTGCACATTTTATATCTAGCCTACCAACTCAAGGTTAACGCCCAAATGCTTATAATCGGCCTCAGAATGACGATTATGTTGTCCGAAAATATCACGAATTTTACGAAATGTAACTTTAACAGAACTACAATTTTCTTAGTGGATTTTAATTATTTTAATGCAACTCTTGTCCGGCATTGAGTTCATTGTAATGAATCTACTACAAAAACGTCAAAAAAGAAAATGTAACGTCAAAATGAAAAACAAACTTCTTGCCTAAAAAAACTGATATTTACGTCCTCGCATGTAGTCTGATATATGTTGCATTTGCATGTGAACATTTCACCTTAATTTTCTTCGATCTAGAAAGCTAAGTCGACGATAAGACATGTTCGTTCCTGCAATAGTCAGATTTTTATATAGCTCTATCAAAACTGATTAAATAACCAATTAAATAACGGCTAATTTAAAATCAGTGTTAAGTTATAAGCGAATTTTACAATTATTGTAAAAGCTATTTTTATACATAAAAGTTCATTGCAACACAAAGAAAAATGAGGAAAATATGTATAAACTGAGAAAGAAAAAACTCTAAAAAGAACATTTGCCTTTTTTCTTAAGCACATTTAATTTTAATAAAATTGCTACAGGTTGCAAACTAAAATAAAATGTAAATTAATAGTAGATATTACAACTTACTGCTCATAACTTATTTTTAATTCTTAACTGAAGAGCGGCTTATTCCTAATTATGTGTTTTAATTTTTTTTAATTTTAATTTCTTTTTAATTTTTTTAACACCATTTGGTAGTTTTATTTATTTCTAATTTTATTTTATGAAATTTATAAACTTTCCGTTTTCAAGTATAAAAAATATTTATTCATTTGCACATGGCGTATATGCTATATTTTTCTTTACACAAAAACATTATTAAGCATACGACCATTAACACGCACTCTTATTAAAATTATTAAAAAAAAAAAAACACGAATAGTTCAGTACAACTAACACAGTTATCCGCAATTGTGAATGTAGTAGCCGTTAACGTTGAAAGTCTTTTATCAACTAAAACCATGAAAGTATTTTTTACCGAACTAAAATTGAGAAGTCAATTTAATGGAAAAACCAACAAACACAGCAATAACAGGCCAGAGATGGCAAAGAATTTATAATTAAATATAATTTTTATTTTTTGCTTATTTTAATTTCGTACAACTTAAAAAAGTTTTTTTTTTGTGTGAAATAGTAATTGAAACAGTGAAGTTGGACTGGTAACCTTGAAGTTTAAAAGCCTATGAAATAAAAATGATTCCGCTCACATTCTATTCTAGACAGACTAGGTTGTAGGTTACATTAGTTTAGAACAGCCAGGGTAGAAAATAAACAAAAAAAAATATTGCAAAATTATAAACTTCAACTTCTTCTTCTGCTTTACTAGTAACTTTTTTACTCGTCGTTTTAAGTTTAGTAAGTAAAGTTACCACGACGAATCCTTTATTCAAAAAATTTCCAGAAGAAACATAATTTGTAAATCAACTAGTCTAAGATATAGACATATAGCTAAACTTATGTCTGGTATGAGTAAATACGATTCGTTTGTCTAGTCGTCGTTCAAAAGAGTTAACGAGCAGTTCAGCGTTCAGGTATCAGTATCAAGGTACGTATTTAATAGTCCTACAATAGTACGTAGGTCCCAGAAATAAATAATTATATTTGGGGTACAAAATGTTTATAAATTTGTCTAAAATTTTCTTATTTTTTATTCTCATTTGCTTGAATTTTAAATTTATAAAGGGCTTTAGCCCTATTCACACAAAATTTCCCACTTACTATTCTGTGTATTTTTAATTAAATTAAAAGTTTAAGTCACGACAACAACAAGATGTTGCTCTATAATACTGCAATATTCCATTTACCAGCCCTGCTATAAGATATTATAAGAGAAAATGAGAGAAAGTCTGATGAGAGGAGAAAAATGTTGACTAATACTCAATACAAAAGAAGTTAGCAAGGAGCTTTTGAATAACGTGCACTTTTCACACACATTAATATGCAACTATTGTAGTAAAATAGGGCGGATTAAGACTTCATTTGATAAAAGCAACCAATTTACTTCAAACTACTTGTAATATTAACTTCATTGCAAAATATACAATTTTTTAGCTTTTAATATGTATATTTCATGGAGTATTTATATGTTGAACAATTAGAAGTATATACGGAAAAACATACACACAGCCACACATGCATATATGTATACATACATACATACATATATACATGCTTTCAAATAAAAATATAATCCAATTTTCTTCCACCCTTTTACAAGCCAAGCGTAGCGTTTTATAGTGCCTAGGCTTAAAGGCACTATAAAACGCTATTGAACTAA
Source organism: Trichopoda pennipes (assembly GCA_030448955.1). Classification (NCBI taxonomy): domain Eukaryota; kingdom Metazoa; phylum Arthropoda; class Insecta; order Diptera; family Tachinidae; genus Trichopoda; species Trichopoda pennipes. The sequence goes on from JASKUP010000038.1 coordinate 2,039,775, forward strand.
AGATAACTAAATTGGTAATAATTCAATACTTACAAAAGCAAATACACAAATAAAGAGTATAGTTTATTCCTTTATAATTTTTATATTAATAACAAACAGACGACTCTTAGCCAATTTATTTAAAACTAACCGTTACCATTTAGTATAGGCTGTCATTTAAGGTTAGTAGTATTATACACTTCTAGAAATCAAATAATAAACTTAATTTTAATCGATTTGGTTATTTGTAGAAAAAGTAGTGTAAAAGTTTGCCGTAAAGAAAATATTGTATGTTATAATAAATATGTTTTTTAGTCATTTCCTTTAACTATTTTTTCAGACAACATAAATAATAAATAAAATCTGTGCTAATTAAATCTTTAAATTGTTATATTTAAAAACAAAATATTTGAAATTGTTGCTAAAATGAAGATTTTATCCTAATCTTGCGTAATCAGTTTTTAATTCCATTACAAGTTGCTACCAACATTTAGTTACATTTATCTTACTTACTAATATAACGACTTGTCTCCAGATATTGTAAAATTAATTTCTACTTTTTTATATTTAATAAACTTTACTTTTAATACAATTTGTTTCCTTGCTAAGTGAATTATGGCATATGGACGTCATGTAATATTACGACAAACTGCTGCACTAAAGACTTTAATGGCAAAATCAATGATGACGATAATGATGATGATGGTGATTTATATTTTGTTACATTTGAAGAGCGAGATAGAAATATATATATATATATTTTTATTGTTACTTCGTATCCTTCATAAACTTTATTGTTGTGTTAATGTATTTGTGTAGCATTAAAATTAAATAATGTAAATACTATCAACATTATAACAAAGATACTCGCCTAGTTATGCTTAGCTCTCAAAAATTAAATACACAAATTTATAATTAAATAAAACACTTGAGTTACCTTTTAAGTAACATTTACAAATGTTTTACAGAATACAACACACACCTGAATAATCAAATTTATGAAACGACTAACACACATATTGAAAACTTGAATGGCCATAATAATATTTTGCGATGGGTTTTGTTACTTAAAAAAATTTGTATTGAAACAGCATCTTTATAAGATACATAAGCATCATGTACGTGAATACAAGAAGAAACTTTAATTAAATAAAAAAGGCAGGTGAATTTAAAAATTCTGTATTTTTATCCTTTTTGGCGGTTAAAATGTTTAAATCTGTGAAAAATATCTTTAACAGTATAACAAATATTTAACTCATAAACTAGTCGTAATTGCAAGAACGGTGTTACTGGTAGTAACTCCCCCCCCCCCCCGGGGCATATTTATCGGTCTTTATAGAACTTCGACTATCTAGACCTGTGCAACTGGGAGTATAAGGGAGCCCAGTCCCCTGAAGTCAACAGCGGTACAACTGGAAGCTCCACGTTATGTCCACGGAAATCAGCGGCCCCCAGATTTTCCGCTATTTGTCTCTTTAGGCATTTAGCTGTTTCTCTGAGTGATTATTGAGGTTGGCCCTTTGAGAGTATCGTGGTGGTTTCTCGGCCCCGCAACAGATCTATTTTTAATGGTGGCCAGGATCATTTCACTTTTAATAACACCTACCTGGTGGAATGATCCTAGATCCGGTGAGCATGCTAGTCATGTGTTCTGGACAGGAGTTGGATAGTCTCCAGCTCTTCAGCAAGGAGTAGTGGTTTGCAGCCCTGCTCTGGAATCATTGAAATTGCTACTAGGAAGGACCTGTTGGGACCTGTTGCTGGAATTAGACTTCAGCCTCCTAGGGAATGAGTGGCGCTGCTTTTCACTCACTGTGGTCTGACCACCATCTAATTAGGGCTCACTGCCAGGTGCAGATGTAAATCATATCACGAAATGTCACTGGTAGTGGGTCCTAACGCCCTTTTTTAATATTATTTATAGTTGATACCTTTCTGAAATTCTGTCGGAAGAATTTGAAATAATATTGATTGTTCGTTGTTTGATGAATATTTTCTGCTGCACCACACCCAGTCGGAGTAAAGGCTGGTTTTGTTTTAGTGATGATCGATAGAGTCAAACAATTAACAAGACAATAATAACACAAAGTCTTAAAATGCTAATTTAACTAAAGGTAATAGTCAACCGAGCTTCTAATCAAAATTTTCAGTCGAAGCTGCTGTGATATCAGACAGTCGGTTCACTATTTAAAACAATCGCTTCGTCGGTAGATAAAAGTCTAAGCAAAACAGTCAGATGAAACTTCAGTAATAGAAGCTAAACTGTGGAAATTAGAATAGAAAATAGAAAACATTACGCAAACATTATATCAGCAAAAACACTATAAGTGAGACAATTAGTTTTGGCTGCCCTGGAAGGGAGTGTAAATCACTTAAAACACACTTAAAGAGATGCATACGAATATCGGACTTACAAGCATCGCTGTTTTACTATCCAAAATACACTAAATAAAAAGTATAATTAATACACATAGTACACAGTATATGGCTATTAAAAAATAATAAAAATAATTCGAACCTAAAATGCAGTCATTTATAACGATAACCATCATTATTTTTTTAACGTTCTCGCTAACTGATGACACAACAATGATACTAATTGACTGCTCAGAAAATATACAGGACTTATTTAAAAAAATCATATAAATAATATCAGAGTACCTAAAGAATATATAAAAATACTAAATGATTTCTAATGTGTATTAAAACAGGCATTGTGCTATGAATATAGCCTTTCTGGTCTTAACAATTTAGTAAAAATGTAAATTAATATAAATATAAAATAACTACTTTTTCTCTTTTAATTTTTTCTTATTTAATTTTTTCTTCTGACAGTTTGGATTATGATAATTAAAAAAATCACATTTGCAACCAAATTAAATGATGCCAAGCAATGCTTCGGTATACAACACAACAATTTATACACAAGTGTGTATGTATATGCGTTGAGTTACATTTTGACGAATAAGGAAAAATCTTCATTTTTGAAAAGAGCCATTAAAACGGATACAATCATAAGGAAAATAATATTTAAAAGATATTATTAAAAAAAATTGGAGGAAAAAAACCAAGCAATGTCAACAACTAATGCTAAATAGTTAGTCACAATGAATGACTTCGACACTGATCTTACATTATTTATTTTTCTCATCTGCCTTAAGGATTATCTTGTCCAAATTAATAATAGAAATAATAGTCATAATCGTCGTTATAAGGCTGTGAATAATATTTGTGTCACATATACAGCATACACTTGGCAGTCTTGAAAACCAATTATCAAATATAATTTAAAAGAAAACCTCTGATAGCACATCAAGAAAATCCGCTATGAAAATTTTGACAATAAAGTGCGTATCAGGGAAAAAGTATGCAGTTCATTGGTGCGATGCAGCATTCTATGCGCAACTTGATGCTGTTTTATGATTCAATAATAAATAAATAACGTTATTTTATCATATATTTTTGCAAACTTCACCACAAATGAAAGAACCCTAGAAGTATAATAATCTGGTATTCATACTTTTAAAAGAGATGCCATTGAAATTCCGCAAAATAAATTTATTAACGGTGGAAATATACTCAAAAACAGGGGAGAACATCTATTTTAATTATGTTTTGTTTTTGTAGATTTTAGCTTATCTATATTGAAAAGTAAAATTGCAGAAAAAAGTCTAGTTCACTAAGTATTTTCATAAGCAAATTTTTTAAAAGATAAAGCTCACTTTCATTTAAACAAACACTTCAATAAACGAAACTGCCTCGTTTGGAGAGATGACAATCCCTTAGTGTACGTTATATCCAGAAAAAACTAACTGCTTGGTGTGCCATTTGAGCTAGTGGAATAACTAGTTCGTACTTCTTCAAAAAGGATGCAGCTTAGAATGTAATGGTCAACGGTTACCGCTACAACGTTGATGTACAGGAGCTGCGGTTTCAACAAGATAGTGCAACATGTCATATAGTTCGTGCCAATGTTTATTCACGTTTAGAATCAGTGAATTGGTCTCCAAAATCGTACGATTTAAGCTACTAGACTATTTTCTGTGGGGATATGTGAAGCCGATAGCCTACGTCGATAAGCCCATAATTATTGACCGCTTGGAAAATAATATTCGCCGCATTATTGCCAATATCTGGCCTCAAATGACTAAGTCTAAGCCTGCCATGGCGGTCATACATTTCGAATAAATATATGTTTGTATATGTAAAAGTAAATTTCATATAATTTGTTTAAATAACCACCAAAAGTAGTTGAGTTTCTTGGACCTTTTAATTAATTTAAAAATTTATTATTTCCTGTTGACGATAAACGAAGAAGTATCAAAGTAAATTGAATTAAACAATTAGCAATAAAAAGCTTAAAAACTACTAGAAAATTAACTGCAATGAGCCGTCACTAAAAACAACTAGATGACGCAAAAAAGAATATATATTTTTTTCTGTGTTAATTATGCTTTACATGAATGATTTTTACGTGGAAGACGTGGCTTTTTGCACTAGGTGACAAAGTACCTATTTTATATTTAACTTAGACACATTTTAGACAATAATTGTAATAACCCAGAAATATTTCAATAAAGTGCAAAAGCCAATGGAAATAAATCTGCCATCATCGCTAAACTATCAGAAAGCATACTTTGCCACCTGCTTTTAAGAAACACAAGACAAAGTGTAATAAATCCTTTTTTTTTGACGAAGTAATCAAATTTCATTTTTATACTTTTTTATGTAAATATTTCTAATGGAAGAAAAAAGCTAAAAGTGTTTGCTAAATGATAGCTTGAACATTAAGCATACCAGAAGAGCAATAAAAGAATATTATTTCTCTCACACTTTATCAAATATAATTATTTAAAGGGGAGTGGTAGAAATTGTTAAAAATAAAACAATTCTTTAACTCTGCCTTAATAATGATCAGTATGATACTTTAACAGCATCTTATTAATTATGTGCTTAACTAAGGAAAATCAATAAGCAAGCATAATTTGTAACTAATAAAGTAACCACGAAATTTTAGTTCTGCGTAGACTTTGTCTACTTAAATTAATAATGTTACGTTTATTCCTTGTAATAAACGTTTTGCTATATTGAGTTCTTTTATCGCATAATAATAATACCACATTTTGGAGCTTTAAATTAAACGATTTATTGACTTTCAATACACACAAAACAAATACGATGGCAACTTCACAACTGTAATACCTTAAACATGTAATCTTTACTCTTTTTTTCTGTTCTTAAGCTTATTTCGTGGTATTTTTTATAAGCATGTTGTTGTTGTGTTATATGTATAAGACTTTTTTGAGAAAACTAGAGATTTTTTAAAATACACAATAGGTCATTTCGTTTACATTTTTATCGATAATTATTTTCTTTTAAAACTTAAGCAAATCATCTTTATAACAATATTAACAGCTCATTGGTTACTCCTCTAATTAAAAGTTTTTAAATTAATTCATTAATAGATGCTGTTTACAACGTACGCCACCTAAGACTATGAACAGGAAAATAGATGATGTTTATAACGATCCAGATATCACTGCATTACATTTTGCTGGTGCCCAATTTACCTTCTTGTCTTTGAGAAACATTAACAAAAAATTTGTATGTAATTTGTCTTTCGTAAGGAAAATTTAATAGCGAAAAATAGAAAGGCGACTTAAATAATTAATTAAATATAACTCATAATTTACAAAATATATAAATTCAGCATATAAAATATAAAAGATCTTAAGCCGAACTTAAATTATACATTTCGTTATAATACTAATATAATTTGTCGTTCAAATTTGTCCCTTAAATTTACTACTTAAAAGATATGCGATATTTTAACATTTTATAATTAAGCTTCTGGGATTTTATCATTTTTATACTTCATTTCTAGCAAATAGTTTACTCTCTTATTATTCAAATTTAAAATTAGCTCTAAAATACCAATAAGTAATAGTAACTCCTGATTACCATTATTTGTGCTTACTGCGGAAAATTAAAGTGTAAGTGTGCTTAATATACAAAAAGGAACGTGAAGTCAGGCTGAAGACTGCCCTCAAAAAATATTTACCATGAGGCCAATATATCTGTTAATTGTTGAGTCAGTCTGGAAAAAGTACGCTCTTCAATAATTATGAAAATATTGTCTATTTAAGTGAACTCTTGAGTACTAAATTTCATTATACATATATTTCTTTTGAATGTTTTAACAAATAGTATTATAGAAAACCTCTAATATATTAATGTTTACAAATAAATATCTTAAAGCTATTGTTTTCGTTTTGTTTTCGTATATTTTATTTGCTTTTAGGTTTCACAATATTTTATTACCAAAAGCCAGCAGCGATTGCCAAGAAAAATTTTTCAAATATTTCGTTTTCTATGTACGATATTTTTACAGTTTATGTAACATAATATTTAATCTTTGGATTAAATGTACATAAAACTGCATCGACAATTTATAAGAATTAAATCATAAAAGAAATTTGTATAAGTAATTTTTGGTGACTGGAACACAATGTATAAAAAAAAGTTATTTATTAGCTGTTTGCAGACAAAATGAATAAATTTAATAATAATTTTTTTTATATATTTGCTTATACTTCAATCACTGACAACAACATGTCAATATCGATAGATGATCAATCGACATTTATGTTTATAGGAGACTTTAAAAGTTTAGATTCGTTTTAAATGGAAAGATCCGGCATCTTGCTCGGGTTGGTACTTTTTTACCTGTAATATAGAAATGTTTAATGGCCACCCAAATTTATACAAATAACGGAGTTGTGTGTATTGTACAACGTTATATAGGGATGTATGGTTTCAGTTGTGTTAAGGTTAAAAGTAAATTTTTTCCGCTGATGTAAGTCATGAAAGCATAAAAAACAAAATCCAAATTCAAGAAAGAAACAGTTTAAATTTAATGAGTTTAATCATTAAAATTAATTTAAAAAAAATTACTAAGCTTCCGTTAACAAAAACAACAATTTATATAAAATTTTTTTTCCGGCATTATTTAGTAACAAGTCGCACACCTAGTTCAAAAGTGACACAAAATTTTCATTTTTCGAGTTTATACTCTTAAAGTATGCACAATACACTTGGTTAAAAAAAAACAAAACCTGACGCATGTTTTCTTTGTCAACACTAAGACGGTTTACGACTCGACACAGCAATAAACAGCTTTTGATTTACGCTTATTTCGAAGCCAACAAGAATTAGTTAAAAACAAAAAGTACAAATATTTACATAAACCGTTTTCGTACCTAATTTTTGTGCTCTACATCATTATGAAAGATGGATTTTTATGCCGCAGCTGTAATAAAAAGTAGTTTTAATTTTGTTTTAAGTTTTAATTTTAACTAAATTGAATAATGTCTTTAGATTACATAAGTTAAGTAAGATTTACTTGTTTTTTATTTTAAATTCCAATTCAAAATATTTCTAAGGTTCATTTTGTTTGTTTTTTTTTTTATATTTCTATTAAATATTCATTTGTTTATGAATTTTCGTATTACTGTCGATTTTGAAGCCGGCATTTAATGTCAAAATTCCTGCGAAATTATTGAAATAGTTCACAAATGCAACACATAGGGACAAATTTTTATTCAACTTGATATTTAGAAATGGTAAATCGAAAGATAGATCTTTAGTAGGTGTAAAGGGTACCACAATGAAAACGTGCGGGTTTTAATGTTTACTCGTTAGAATTATCTAACTCTATTGTTATCTTCCAAAGTACGTCAATTTAGACAAATATTTAATTTAGGAATAAGGCTTTTGTATCATATATAAAGAGGTGTTTTTTCTTAAGACTTTCATTCGGAACAGCAAAGTAGTCACGTAAAAGCATTGTGGTAAATTTGGTAAATTTATTAAAAACGAACTTCTGCCAACATGGTTTTCTTGATTGTATCGGGTGAGTTCCTTTCTTCATTTGTGTTAAATTTTTTATTATATTCTGGAATTTCTAACAGTCTATAACACATATTTTTTTTTAATTTTCGCTTAAATAACTGTGGAATTAGCTTTAGCTTTTTTAAACGTTATTTCCCTCCACTGTAATGTTTTTAGTCTTATTGAAATGTTAAAATATTGATTTTCTTACTAATCAATATAACTAATTTATTTTTCTACTTTTGCGTTTCATTTCAGTTTTATGCTCGATAATGATTTTTTCATTACAATCCAACGCAGTCTTGGCTTATTCCACTTTGCTCCCGGAATCAATAAATTTATTTGCAGGCGATTTGCTTTCAGTCATTGTTGATCAGAAATCTACTGAAAACGTAGTTTATTCGCCGATTTCTATATATATAATTTTGGCTTTAACATACATGGGTGCCGGAGGTAACACAAGCGATGAATTAAGTACAGCTTTAGAACTACATCCAAGATTAGGAAAAAAATATTTTGCTTCTGTATATGGCGATTTATTGAAAACTATGCTAAAAAAACCTATATCTAAGTATACATTTCAACCACCAGAACTTTTAATAGCAAGTGGTATTTACGTCAGTAAATATGTTGAAATTTTAGAGCAGTTTAAGGAAACCGCCCGTGATAATTTTAAAGCCGAAGTGGAAAATGTTGATTTTAGTGACAACTTGGCCGTTGTAAAAAAGATAAACAATTGGGTAGAACAACAAACAGCAAATAAAATAAAAAATCTGATGACCCCCAATGCAGTGGATTCTACAACTAGTATGGTTTTCGTAAATGCTGTCTATTTGAAAGCCAATTGGTATAGTCCTTTTCAAAGTCGGTTTACAAAGAAAAGAGATTTCCATTTAAACCACAATGAGAAAGTAAAAGTCTACATGATGAACAAAAAGGAAGCTTATAAATATGCTCCGTTGCCCGAATTAAATGCTAAAGCAGTGGAATTGCAGGTTCTATATTCAGACATTTCTATGTTGATTATATTGCCAAATGAAGTTGATGGCTTAAAACAAGTAGAAGAAAAACTTAAGGGAAAAGATTTGAATCGTATTATTCCTAAAATGAATGAAGAATATTTAAATTTATCTTTGCCCAAATTTCGCATCGAATTTGATATTGATTTAAGAGAACCTTTGGAGAAAATGGGTTGTTCTTCCATGTTCGGAAGTAATGCTAATTTTACAGATATGTTCGTCAATGGTTTTCATCATAGAGTCTCTCAGGTCAAGCATAAAGCATATTTGGAGTGCGATGAAGTAGGTTTAAAGGCTGCCGCTGGCTCCTGTGAGTGTTAACTTTATTTATACATTACTTATAGATGGACAATAATAAGAAAATTCATATTCTTCTTGTAGATTCGGAAGGTCAAGCATTAATTGGAAATACAAGAACTCCTACAAATTTCACTATCAACCATCCATTTTTCTTTGCTATACGCAGCCCATGGGCAGTATATTTTGCCGGACATGTGGTAAACTTTGATTGATTTTGCCGCACACCTATGGAATGTTGGCTGTCTTTTTCATGTTGTGTTATTCAGTGACGCTATATACATAAGTTTCAATATTGAAATATTTGAATTATCATAACTAAATGAAATGTAATATTTTAAAACTTGAAGCCAATAAAGTTACACTTTGAAGTCATAAGTGTTTTTAAAACTAAAAACCTTTAAAAATTTATCACAATGCTTTTACGTAACTACTTTGCTGCCTTAAGACAAAACACCTCTTTTTTATTTATGATACAAAAGCATTATTCCTAAGTTAAATATTTGCCTAAATTTACTTTACATTGTATTTGGAAGATAACAGTAGAATTAGATAATTCTAACGAGTATTCAGTAAAACACACACGTTTTGATTATGGTACCCTTCAAACCTAATGAAGATCTATCTTTCCGTTTGTCAATTCTAAGTATCAATTTAAAAAAAAATTACTTATAGATCCCGTCATTTCTTATTTGATACCATATTTAAATAATTGGTCAAGAACTTTGACATTGAATATCTGCTTCAAAATCGGAAATAATACGAAAATTCATAAACAAATATAAATTTGTACTTTTTTTATTCTTTAAAATTTTTAAATGAAACAATTTAATTTTACATAAAATGTTAACTATTAAAATAACAAAATAAACTACAAAAATATTTGGAATTGAAAATTAAAATAATACTGAAAACAATAGAAATTAATTTTTCTTAAATTATATAAAAGTTTCTAAGATTAATTTAATTATAATAATTCCATAGCAAACCAATACTTTACGGAAAGTGATATTGCAGTATATGGAAAAAATCAGATAATAGACTTTAAAATTTGTTTCTTTTATAATGCATTTATGATTTTATAGTAGAACGCAAAGTAGCGAAATGTTCACTCACTGTTCATTCATGTGTGAATATGTACATTTTATTGTTTAGCTGCTTCTTCTCATACATTTGTGAGAGACTACAAAATATTTCGTGTTTTTTTCATTTGTAAATGCGATGATTTATTTTGTTCTTTCAACTAATAAATGAATAAATGAGAAAATATTTTGTTGTTTTCATAAATTAAAAGATCGTAGCAAAATGTGCGCTAAGCATTCGCGTACATAAATGTACGCACATATTTTGCAACGTGCAACTGCCGGCGTATGCAGTAACAAATCGTTTTTTTATTTCTTTTTTAATATATTGTAAAATTGCACTTTGTATGTGTTTTTACTATATTTTACGATAACCTGCAACTGTTCATTTATAAGCAATTTTTCAAAATTTCAACATTCATAAATGAACATATAAATTTATAAAAAAGAACGTTAATGAGAAGAAGCTAATTTATCACCCATCACACATGAATAAAACGAATAATTCTTTATGTTCACTCTTCATGTATGTATGTTACAAAAAACAAACAGGTATACGTATTCATCTATGAACCATAAGGAGAACATTTTTTGTTGTTCTTTTATGAACGTGTAAAATAAATATAAAATTTTAGAAAATTTGAACCCTGGTGGAACGTATAAACAATTAAGCATTATAAAAACCAAATTTCATAGTAGTGTAGAGTGCAAAAGATTCGACGTAGTTAACTATGCCTACGGCTGTATTTACTTTACTTTTAAGTTTTTATTCATTTTTATATCATTTACACAAATACGCAATTTATGAATGAAAATGATAAGTATTTGCACTTTTTGATTTTAACTAAATTTTTTTGGTTCCAAATAAGCGTAAAATAAGTTTATTGTTGTTGTAGCGAGTCGTAAAGCGTCTCAGGGTTGATAAATAATACATGCGTCAGTGTTTTATATTTTTTTTTTCCTTCAAGAGCTGTTTTCTGTCGATCAACAGCATTTGTAAGGGGTGTTTATTAAAATATGAAAAACAATTGTAAAATATAAATTGTATTGCCCACATTTATATTTTTATTATATTTTTTTTTTATTTTGTTTGTTTATTAGAACTTAAAACCAAAATATATTTTATTTCAATATTTTTATTATATTTTTTTTTAATTCTTCTTGTGCCTTCAATGCTTTTATGGTTAAAATTACAGACAGTATTAATGCTTTAATATAGTCCCGCTAATGTGAAGTAATAAATTTATGTCTATTGATACATGCTATAGGATTTTACAGCAAGAAGTTTGTTTTTCAATGGTGGCAATACCAAGAACATGATTGTTTTGACATCTACTTTTTTAATGTATTCGTTATAGATGCATTGGCAATTGTTACAATAGATTCAAGTTCGGACGAAAATCGCATTAAAATAATTTAAAATCCACCATGAAAATGGTGGTTCTGTTAAAGTTTCATTTCGTAAAGTTTCATTTCGTGATACTTTAAGACAACGTAATCATCCTTCTGAGACCGCTATTAAGAATTTGAGCATAAAATTTGAGCCGAAAGGCTCGATACAAAATATGCGAATACCAATGAGTGTTTGCCCGAGACATTCAACTGAAAACATTGCATACGTAAGCCATAGTGTTGAAGCAGATCCAAATTTGTGAATTCCTCGAAGTTCTCAACAATTGGAGTTATGCAAAACCACCACATGGCAAATTTGACGTAAGGATTTACCTTTAAAGCCTTACAAGGTTCAGCTGGTGCTGCAATTGAGGCCGATCGACCATCGACATCGCCGTAGATTCGTTCAATTCATTCAAGAACAACCGGGTAGTTTTTCTGAAAAAATAGTTTTTTCAGACGAAGCCCATTTTCACATTGGGCTTTTCATATTTGGGCTTCTGAAAATCTTAGAGTGATTTTTGAGAAGCCTTTGCATGCGCAACGTTGTATCGTTAGCCATATGATCTGGAGGCTTGATTGTGCCGTTTTTTTTTTTTTCGAAAATACATCACACTATCATTAGAAGCTAATAGTTCTTATGGCATTGAAATGCCATATTAATAAAAATTTAAATTGATTTTAGCTGTATTTAAAGAAAATTTTGTCTGAAAACACAGTTTAAACTTGTGTTGTTTATTTTTAATACGGGAGCTATATTTAATATTAAATGTAGTGCCGTTTTCAATACGAATAATTTGTCTAAATATTTCTATACAAACTTTCTACGCGACTTGTTTGTTCGGCGTAGAAAATATCACGTTAGAAGAGACTGAATTGTAGATTATTAATTCATTTTAAAGATTAGCATTTACAAAGTTTGAAACGAGAGTTATGAGTAAAAGAGAACATTTTAAGTATGTTATCGTTGTGAGCTTTCGTCATGTTGTTAAAGCTGTAAATGTCCTCTATTTATACCTGACTGAAGTTGTATATTTTGCTTCGATCTACGCATAACTGATTATATGAAAATCAAAGCTTTTTAATACCTTTAGAGTGAATGTTAATCAAATAAACATAAAATTATTAAGATATTATATTTCTCACCGTCAAAAAAAAAAAAAATTCAATAACTTTTTATTCTAAGTGTCACTTTTTAGGAGACGTGAAATTGTTTTAAAATTTATGCTCCAAAATTAGCAACTCGTATATTCTATCAACACGTGAAGTTTGTTACTATTAGTAAGCAATTTTTTAAATAAACCGCTTAGTTTAACGAATTTATTTTAATTTTTATTAAAAATCTACAAATTTAGAATTTTTTTAAACTTTACAATTGAATAACTTGATATAAATAGAAAATTAAAATGTGCCAACACATATGTCGTTTTAGCTTTTCAACTACGTTTCCAAATTATTGGCCTTACTTTCTATATTAAGGAGGTATAACATTTTTAAATTATTTATTAACAGTGACCATAATATGATTAGTTTCTTCAGATAATAATATTCAATGTCCTTTTTCAAAGAAAAAATAATAAGAATGTAAATAAATATTCTTTTTATATCATTAGAACGACCTCTCATTTTTAAACTATTTCACATTGTCCCTTTTACTTTATATATTAAAGTATAAAAACAATAATTTCTACTAGACGTGAATAAACATAATGAATAAATTATCAATAAACTATATTAAATATAGTCCGAATTGTCACTCTCCATGTCTAACGCCTGCGAAGGCTATAACTACTATCGAAATAAGAAACAGCGTGAAAATGTTCAAAGACTCTTTAAAAGACCTGAATAACTGAAATTGCAAAAAAAAAAAAAATTGAAAATAATAATACTGAATAATGTACGCATAGAAAATCGCTTAGAATCCGCTACAGAGCATACAAAATGTAAATTATTAGCGTACTATGGCTTTTGCAAACGAAAAGTAATTTATTTTTTACGCTACAAATGGCTTCAATTATTATTTCTACGTTAAAAGAAAAGACAATCTACTTTTAAATAGCCGTCATAGCACAGAGGATAAAGTCATGGTCTGTGACGTTATGGAATACAATCTGTGTAACAGTATGATCACAGCTTTTCTGATACGACACACCATATAATTATTTGTGTTTTCTTGTTAGTGGCGGATTTTTGCTTGATATCGATTTTATTAATTTATTTAAACAACAAGAAATCCAAAACAACTTCCCTTTTTCCCAGTTTTTTAATTTTTTTTTTATCATTTGCTCCTTTTGCTGTTGACTACTTGTTTATTTTTAATTTTCACAAATGTCGATAACATCGCCAAGCAGAGAGTAGCAATTTTCATTGACTGCACAAAACAACATCTGTTGCCTCTCGATTTTCCTTTATTTTTGCTTTCAACTGTTCGTGCATTCTTTCATTTGGTACGTAGATTTGTGAGTAAGATGAGAAAACTATGCGGAGATTATAAATTATTAAAAACTAAGATAATTTAGTTATTATTTACAAGAGTATTTTATATGTATAGTATTATAAAGGGTTGTTTAAACAGGTTCCTAATTTTGTGGATTACACTTCTGACGGGAAATAATGCCATAATTTAAAATGTTTATTTCTTCCAATTTATTATCAATTTAATATTTGAGCTTTAAAAGTTTACATAAGTTTTTCCAAATAAAGTGTAAAAATTGGCTGGTTTTACAATTTATGACACATTTTCCAGTTTTTGCTACAAAGTGTCGGGTTCCCTTCTCACTTATATTGTTTTCTTTCTCAGTTATGTTAAGTTTTTGAACAATATATCTGTATATACATTAACTGATGTGTATTTTTTTGTTTTGCATGCCCGATTGCTTCTAGTCTATAGACGGCTATATGGCCTAACCTATAATACTCTAAAATTTTTATAATTTCTTCTAATGTGTCTGAAAGTAACTGAAGATTTATTTTTTCTTTGAAAAACAAGGCGCGGCTATTTAAAGTAAATGCTTCAATTTTTCTACTTAATTTATATCAGCTACTAATTGTGCATGCAGTTGTGTTTTGACAATCAGATTCAGGTTACTAAGTTAAATTTTCTGTTCAAATGATGGCTAGTTGAGTTTTGGAAAAGTCTTTTCCTACAGTTCAGAAGAATCAAATTTTACTTTAAGAGATTAAATATTTAAAATTAAATTTTTTTAAATATTTACAATATTATCATCTTTGCTATTGCATTTTTTAATATCACGTACTGCAGTCAATTGATTAATGGTTAAGCTTTTTTGTTTATGTATAAGTATTTTTAACTATCAGTTAAATACACACCATTTTAAGCCCATTCGTGTATGTTATGTAATGTGAATTCACGTTTTTAGATTATATATAAGATTAGCCATGCGAACACATTAGGACGCTATAAATTGTTCACATCTTAATCTCTATTAAATGAATAAGGCTCATGTATGCGTGCACAAAGGCTGTTGCCCTTATTAACATGTGTGTATGACGACGGCTATAATAAGTAGTACTTTGCATTTTGATTTTTCACCATGACTTTGATTTCTAAGGCTTGCGTTAGCATGGATGTGGTGTAGTCAACTGTATTTAAATATGTTTACGCAACAAGTAGTATTTTCCTTAAAATATCTAAAACAGCATAATTAACCAATAAGCAATTTGTAGTGGTGCTAAGGTCCAAATTTTATTTGATTATTTCATTAAGAAAGAGTTAAGTTAGGTGGTCTAAAAATTATACCAAAGTATTTTAACCAATAATTACTCTCAAGTTAAGTATTTAATATATCTCAGGATACCGTAAGGCACTTCTTAATGAGTAGTAGCTTACTAAACTTATTCCTACTACAACAGGATTGGGGCACATCTAACAGCAAAAATATAAAAACAATTCTAAAAATACTGCAAATAAAGTTAAAATAATTTAATTTAAAGCTGTTAATAATAAATAACGCAAAACAAAACAAAATTTAAATATTTAAATCAAAGATTGCAAATTTTTATGAATTTGAAGCTTTTTAAGCTAAACATTTGTCTTTTTTAATACTCAAACGCTATAAATCAATTTTTACCCTTCTAAATATTTCCATAATATGCCTTTTCAAAAATAATAATAAAAATATATAATAAAAATAATATAAGGGAAAGTTTATATCTAAGTTAGAATTACAAAGTTGGATACGCAGGACAGATTCAGTACGTAACTTAAGACATCTGTGGCGTAGACTTTGATAGTTTCAATTATTTTCTTAGTAAGAAAATAAAAGTTGAAGAAGTTTTCATGTCGACATCTTAAAAGAAGTCCCTAATAATTTTAAATCTTATCTGATCGTTACATAAAGAGTAAATCGCAACATATTTTTTATCGTCAATACTTTTTGTGTTTTTTTCTCACAAAACAGAACACAAAAGTTCTATCTGCTGGGTAATAGAGAAGTTCATGTGCAAAGTTCAGGGTGTTAAAGCAATAGAGTTACCATCGTGTGTTTTTGTTGTGTGAAAAACTCAAAAATCGTATAAGTTAACTTAAATCTCTAAGGTGTTGTGTAAACCAACAAACGCACTTATAACAGGTAAAATTCATTTTTAGGTCTATTTCATTTATTTGTGACTATTGTTCTAATTTAAACTTCTTAAACTGGAAAAAGTCTTTATTTTTAAAAGTATAATTGAAAAAATGGCGATTTAAAAGGTTTATGAGGTTAAAATGAGTCCGCCAAGGGAGCTATAATTAATATCATATTAAATTAGATAAGCGCATGGTTACACTTACAGCAATAACATTATTATTACGATTTGGCAACAATATGCTTCCCAAATCATATCATATGCAAATTATAGCAGCATATCTCTTCTAATACTGGTTGTAAAAATTACGTCTCTATCACTATTCGTTATTGGAGAGATGTCAGCTTCAATTTTTTTAGTTTTATGCTTTAGAAGCTATGAGCGTAAAAATTTAATCAACGGTGTATAAAATTGAGCTTTAACCGTTGTAGAGACACAAGCCAGCGACAAACATATACATTCTGTAGAAATATTAACAGGGTTACATTTTTACCCTTTAAGCATGAAACCTTTTATTGCTTTATTAGATTATAGACTCACACATAAAGTATAACTGGTTATTTTTCAATATTCAATATTCAAATTCAACTTATAAATAGCACTAGAACAAAAATATGAACATTATAGTTAAAGGTCTTCAATCTTTGAAAAATTCTCTGTTATGAACAAATTCTCTATAAGTTATATAAAAAATGCTGTCTGTTATAGACAGACTAATACATAAGCTTAGACCAAGTAATAAACAAAAGCTATGAAAAGCAATATACTTCAACTCCTCCTGATTTCACTCCTGTAGCAATTTCAATATGCAACCTTAAGAATTTAGTTTGCAAAGTTACCTCGACAAATTCTTGCTTTAAAAGAATTCTTAGAATGATCACAGTGGGATATAGAAACATAGTACTAATCATACCTTTCATGGATAAGTACGATTTGCTCAATTCATTGTCAATAACTTTGGCGACTCTTGTAAATCTGCAAACATTGAAACAATTAATGAAATTTGAATTATTAAATTTAAACAAATTTATCTAGTTTTATTCTCATTAGAGTGAATAGGCTCCACAAAGTTGTATTATAAATTTTTAAAAATTAAACAAAAATTTAAATTTGAAAACAATTTTTGGTTTGATTATTTAAAACCATAATGAAAAATAATTCGTTTTAATTTGAAATAGAATCTATATATATATATATATATATATATATAAATAAAATGGTCCACGTCAACTTTGGCCAAACCGAAAATTGGTTTTTAAAACGCTGATGCCAAACGCGATTAGAGCAATTATAATTATAGGAAAATTTGTAGGTGAAGAGCTGCTTATTCCAAGGATGCCTATCATACCAAGTGCTTTACAATTTAAGTTTAAGCGTTTTCAATTTTCCGCTCGCCTTGCATTCGCAATGACGATTAATCCCAAGGACAATCGCTAAAAGTGTGTGGGTTAAACCTAGAATCCCAAGATTTTTCCCACGGGCAATTGCATGTTGCATGCTCGAGAGTTGGTACACCGTCAGCACTCCCAACAGAGAGAGAAAATAAACAGTGCTGACGGTGTACCGGTATATATATATATATATGCTTACCTTTTTTGTTTGTTTATTTTTTAATGAATTACCTTAAGAACTATTTAAACAATACATTGAGAAGAATTTCTGTCGTTTCATCTTTGTACTGAATTTTTTTTTTTTTTTTTGCTAACTCCATATAAAATATTAATCATTAGCAAATAGCTTCCAAGTAAAGCCGTGACGTACAGCTAGTTTTTAATACACTTACGTTTATTTATATTAAGGGAAAAACTTTAAAATATATAATTATGCAAACAAAAAATTTTGGAAGGCAGACCTCATTTTGTACTTTTGTCATGTAGTTCTTATTACCATAGACTACGATCAATGATTTTAAAATTGTTATTTTAACTAAGCCGTGTGTTGTTCAAGCGAATATAATACGAAATAAAATTAACAAATACTAATTAATTAAAATTAAATACACAATTTTTTTACATGATGTTTGATTTTATAAAACGATAGTGTTCTTGGCCATTGTTCTGCTGCAATTTAATTAGAGAATAGATTTCCAAAGATAATCAATTTAGTTTAAAAAACAAAAGTGAATAATATATTTCTTTTTACATTATTTAAAAAACTAAAATGCCTAAATAAGGTTTTGAATTTTTGCTTTATCGTTTTCCTCGGTTAAAGTATTTTTCATAATATTTCTCTAAAGAAAACAATTTCAGTTTTGGTTTGTATGTATTGTTTCCTTTTCTTTGCAATAAGTTAATAAAAATTATCTTTTCATATTTTAAATTAAAAAAAGATTTTATTAATTTTTTTACTTAAATAATTATATTTGATATTGACTAAAAATATTTAAAATTTAGCACATCGAAAGTCTTTTCAACCAGTAAGTATCGTTTGGTAATATGTGATATCAGAAATGATTTTGTTTCTAGTCATAACACATTCTTTATTTCGGCACAACGAGTCGTTGAAAACAAGGGGTTATCTGTATAATAAAATAAAGAATCGAACTCCGTGCGAAATGTTGACGTGCTCTTATTCCTTACGCTCCAAATTCATACCAAAATAAGTTAAAATTGAATTAGAAATAGTGATGTCACTAAATATACAAAAAATAACTAAATTATCAAACGACAAAATTATTATTTGCAGCTATTACAAAAGCAATTCTAAACAAGAAAACTTGCGGGCTGGCAAAATCGGTTTTTTTACTTGCTAACCATTTTCGCCGTGAGATATTTTCACAGACAGATGACTCTTAACGCTCTAATGTAAGTTTGACTGAAAGGTTGCTTTTATACTAAAATAGAATCAATAAAAATTTAAAGCGGAAAAATTAAAGGCGTTGCCAATTAAAATCTGTTGGAAGCAAAAAGCCAAAAATAAATGTGATGGCTAAAACCAACATAATTAATTTTGACTTTGGTTTGCTATACTATTAGCAAAAAATATCATCAGAGATGGAAAATCAACTTGTTTTTAAATTGTTAAATTGTGTGCACACAGTTTCTTAATTTGATGTGTCACCCAGTTCACGCAAATTTCTTTTAATGTATCTTAAAACCACATTTTTATAGAATATGCACCTTAAATGCTATCGGATATAACTACATCTTATTTTTTTATTTACAGGGGAAGCAAAGCAAGAACGCTGCAAAGTCAGTAATAATTGGAAATTTGTTTATTGTCGTTTTTTGTTGTAAATTTTGTAAAATTTCCTTGTCATAATCAATCAAGGACTTAATTTTGAATTTTCATATAATTACGTCCGTTTGCATTTAGGGAGATGATATACACACACACATTTGTTTTTACCTATTAAGACCTTTACAAAATTTTTATATGTATAATTTTTCTTTCTTATTATGTAATTGCTGGAATTTAATTAAACGGAAATTTGCTTTCAAAATTCAGTATCATTATTGGTAAAGGAAAAAATTTTAAATCTTTCAGTATTTTAAAGCTTTAGCTAAATTACTTAAAATCGTTAGTGGCATAGTATAGTATGGTAATATCATATGTATACAATAGTAGTTTATAGTAAAAATGTCAGCTATTAAAGTTTTAAAATTGAAATTTTTAATTTGTCATGTTTATAACTACAAAAAAGTTTAAGTCACTTAAACGGTGTTCAAGTTGGCTTAAGAAAGGAAAACAAATTAAGAACTTATATAAATAATTGCAAAACTTTCCAATTTTTATTCTTTTTTCAATCATTTTCTGTATGGTTGTTGTAATAATTTTCAAAAATTGCATTTTTTGTTAATATGATTCTATTCCCAGCTAAGCGGTCATGTGTTAAATTTTTCTTTATTATTTACCCCGTTTCTATATCATTAAATAAGTTTTATATTTATTTCATTAGTTTTGTTCTAAAATATTCAATTTTATTCACTAAGCCTTGTACATTTCAGAACGATTACTACCTACATCACTAACGCTATTTTTAATATGGTTCGCTCAAAATTACTCAATCGTACTACAGTTGATAATTAAAATCGCAAAAAAACCCAAAACATATGGCTTCTGCATGAATGTTGATAGAAAACATTTTAATGGAAACTATTTTGATCGAGACACAATGAATATGAAATAAGTAAATCTAGTTGATACAAATCATAATTAAACTGAAAGGGAAGAAAATAACAGATATTATACAAGTGGCCATGCATCTGCTAAATATGAAATTTGTGTAAAATTAATACAAGATTAATGCAGGATTACTGATGTTGCTGATGAAATGGACTCGAAACTTAGCAGAAACAATTTTTAAAAATAAAAAATAATTTTGTACTTAACAATTAAGCATTCCGAAAATAGCGCTATTAATTCGAAAAACATTGCGCTTGACGCAAATTAAATGGACCCTTGCAGACTTTTATACATTAGTGCTTAATTTTAAAGCAACAGATTTTTGAGGAAAATTTTTTGTTTTATTTTATTAATTTTGTGACTTTAAATATTGGCGAAACATAAGCACTAAATAATCTTAAATTTACTCCGAAGTAACAGAAGGCGTATCTGCATCTGTATAAGAAAGGTAGTGCAAAAAAAGTATTATCTTTTCACTATTAACACTTCACTTTACTTGATGAACAAAACAACATTTATAAAGATGATGCACGTGAGAAGGTCTGAACTAAATTAATAGTATAATTTTTGCTATTCACTTTGTTGCCATGGGTAATACGCAAATACCTCTGCATTTGTCACCATTTAGTTAACCATATACTATAGTGTAAGCAAAAATAAGGTCACTATTGGTTATTGGCATTTTGTTTGTCAAAACAAAATATTTTAAATATAATAAGCAGCTTTAGCTTTTCTAAAATATGGTTAAAGGTTCCCCGTCGATTTGAATTGAGTAATTGAATGGCAATAGGAATTAACTTCAACACCATTAACCAATTAAGTGATTTTACTTCAAATTAAATTGGCTTATTAAAATATAAAACAAAACTTTCCTTTTATTTGCTATAAGAATATATGATTTAGATAAAGATTTTATTCTAATGTTGTTAAAGTACTTCAAAAATACTATTAGGGAGACCAGTAAATTATAGATGTATAAGTAGATATTTATTTCGAGTTATCTTAACTCGTTAATTTACAATGCCTGCCAACAACTCGCTTAAATAATTCCTCAATCTAAAGAAATTCGATGTAAATTGTCAAAAATTAATTCATTGCGAAAAGATTTTTTAAGTTCGAACTCAATGTGATTTTATTGTTGTAGACTTCTTTTCTTTTATTATTATTGTTTACACATCCATATTTATTGAATAACTTTTCCTCAACACTCACAAAATCATGAATCGGCGTCCCGAATCATTTAATTCAATACGCCCATACTTTAAATAAAAACAAGAAATTAGAAACTTCTCGAGCTTGTGGCAATGCACTAAAAACCTAAAAACTACACTTCAAATCTGCTGGCCTGCAATTTAAGGAAAAATGGGAAGGAATGTAGGTTTTCATAGTCGAACGCCGGCCATCGCCGGTAAAAGCATGTAAAAATAAGACAAAAAGTCGTTGCCTTACAGTGAGGGAACTTAATTAAGTATAAATTTAAGACGTAGAACAAAAATATTTAATGTAATTGCAATCACAAAACTCGTGAAGGCGCACCACCAATTTAAAAGATATTAAAAAAAAATATAAATGTGCACAATATAATTTATATTTTACAATTGTTTTTCATATTTGAAGGACAAAAAACAAAACACTGACGCATGTTTTCTTTGTCAACACTAAGACGGTTTACGACTCGACACAGCAATAAACAGCTTTTGATTTACGCTTATTTCGAAGCCAACAAGAATTGGTTAAAAACAAAAAAAAACAAATATTTACTTAAACCGTTTTCGTACCTAATTTTTTTGAAAAGATATACGAATAAAAACTTAGAAACTATACCGAATCTTTTGTGCTCTACATCATTATGAAAGATGGATTTTTATGCCGCAGCTCTAATAAAAAGTAGTTTTAATTTTGTTTTAAGTTTTAATTTTAACTAAATTGAATAATGTCTTTAGTTTACATAAGTTAAGTAAGATTTACTTGTTTTTTATTTTAAATTCCAATTCAAAATATTTTTAAGGCTTATTTTGCTTTTTTTTATATTTCTAGTAAATATTCATTTATTTATGAATTTTCGTATTACTGTCGATTTTGAAGCCGGCATTTAATGTCAAAATTCAGCGAAATTATTGAAATAGTTCACAATGCAACACATAGTGATAAATTTTTATTCAACTTGATATTTAGAAATGGCAAATCGAAAGATAGATCTTTAGTAGGTCTAAAGGGTACCACAATCAAAACGTGCGGGTTTTAATGTTTACTCATTAGAATTATCTAACTCTATTGTTATCTTCCAAAGTACGTCAATTTAGACAAATATTTAATTTAGAAATAAGGCTTTTGTATCATATATAAAGAGGTGTTTTGTCTTAAGACTTTCATTCGGAACAGCAAAGTAGTCACGTAAAAGCATTGTGGTAAATTTGGTAAATTTATTAAAAACGAACTGCTGCCAACATGGTTTTCTTGATGATACCAGGTGAGTTCCTTTCTTCATTTGTGTTAAATTTTTTATTATATTCTGGAATTTCTAACAATCTATGTCACATTTTTTTGAAATTTTCGTTTAAATAACAGCGGAATTAGCTTTAGCGCTAAGAACTATTTTAAACGTTATTTACTTCACACTCTAATATTTTTAGCCTTATCAAAATGTAAAAATATAGATTTTCTTATTAGACAATATATCTAATTTATTTTTCTACTTTTGCGTTTAATTTCAGTTTTATTCTCGATGATGATGTTTTCATTACAATCCAACGCGGTTTTTGCTTATCCGGCTGCGCTCTCGGAATCAATAAATTTATTTGCAGGGGATTTGCTTTCTGTTATTCTCGATCAGAAACCAACCGAAAATGTAGTTTATTCGCCGATCTCTGTATATACAATTTTAGCTTTAACATACATGGGTACCGGAGGAAGCACATCTGATGAATTGCAAACAATTTTAAAACTGAACCCAAAATTAGGAAAAACAGACTTTGCTTCTAAATATGGCGATTTATTGAAAGGCATACCAAAAAATATTTTAAATGAGGAATACGAAGTCTCAAAACCACCCCAACTTTCAATTGCGAATGCCATATACATTTCAAAGTATGTCAAAATTTTGGAACAGTTCCATGAAACTGCCCGTGAAAATTTTAAAGCTAAAGTGGAAAATGTCGACTTTAGCGACAACTTGGCTGCTGCAATAAAAATAAATAATTGGGTAGAAGAACGAACATCAAATAAAGTAAAAAATCTGATAAATCCCAACGCAGTGAATATGGCAACCCGTATGGTTTTGGTGAATGCTATATATTTGAAAGCCAAATGGCGGAGTCTTTTTAGTCCTACATCAACTAAGCCAAGGCATTTCCATTTAAACCGCAATAAGGCAAAACTAGTCAATACGATGAACACAATGGCACCTTATTTTTACGCTCCACTGCCTGAGTTAGATGCCATAGCTGTTGAATTGCCTCTTCGCAATTCAGACATTTCTATGTTGATTATATTGCCAAATGAAATTGATGGCTTAAAACAAGTAGAAGAAAAACTTAAAGGAAAAGATTTAAATTACATTGTTCGTAATTTGAAACAAGAAATTTTAGATTTATATTTGCCAAAATTTCGGATAGAATTTAATATTGATTTAAAGGAATCTTTAGAGAAAATGGGGTGTTCTGCCATGTTCAGACCTAATGCCAATTTTACAGAAATGTTTGTTGACGGTTCTTCCAACGAAGTTTCAGCGGTTAACCATAAAGCATATTTGGAGTGCGGCGAAGATGGTTTGGAAGCTGCTGGTGCCAGCGGTAAGTTTTAATATAATTTAATATATCAACTGAATTTAAAAATTTTTACTTTTTTTATAGCCATGGAAATATTCGATAGAGGTGGCCTTCCAAGATATATTGCTGTCGATCATCCATTTTTCTTTGCTATACGCAGCACAGAGGCAGTATTTTTTGCCGGACATGTGGTAAACATTTAATAATTTTGCCTTACATCTATGAGATGTTGGCTGACTTTTTCTTGTTTTAATTATTTTATGTTCATTTAGAGACTCCATACGCATTAATTTAAATATTAAAATATTTGAACGATAATAACTAAATGAAATATAGTATCTATAAACTTGAAGTCAATAAAATTATATAATAGTCAAGAGCTAAACATGCTATTTTCCTTTGAAGTAACAAGAGTTTTTGCGACCAACGTAAATTCTAATTCTAAAGATGTATTTTAAAATTCATATTTACACAGCTCTTATATTTTATATTTTGTTAAAAGTAGATGTAAAATGGAAACTGTTTCCAAAATGAATGTATAAAATGTGTACATATATCAAATAAGCTCAGGAGTGTTGGCCTTTGAAAAAGTTTTGTTTAATGTGATTTCTGTAGACTTTAAGTGGAAATGCGGAAAACATTTTTTTCTATAAATCTTTTAAAATGGCAATATAAATATCGCTCAGAATAAAAATGTAAAATAATAAGATGCGTAATAAACTTTAATCTATTGTGCTTGCCTTTGAATTCAACGAATAATGCTTTTAAAAAGGATATTAAGCCAATTTCAAATAAATTTAAAGTTTTAAGAAACTATTTGAAAACTTGACTTATCTCTGCGCATCTACCAACAAATGGTGTTATATTGATGGTGATAAAATAAACTGTTTTCTTTGGAAATTTGGTGTCAAGAACATTAATTGGGGTAATCGACACAAAAGAAAGAACCTGGAAAACTTACAAAAAACAAAACCATCGTTGAAAGGACTATACACAATAAAATATATGATAACAGCACTTTATTCGAGCCACATAGATTATCTGACAAATGCTTTTTTTCATAATTATTTAAAAATTATTCCTTCAATTGAAAAGAAAGTAAAGAAAGAAAGAAATCACTTACCATTATATTATTAATATTATTATTCTTTTTTTTTGTTTTTGAAGTCTTGATTAAATATTTTTAACATGACAAGTCAAAAGCACATACGATAAAACTACGTAGTTATTAAAGTTAAACAATATAATACCACAATATTTCAAATGCTTAGAATCTATTATTTTAACGATTTTTGTAGGCCCGAAATAGTATCCTCTCTAGTGCATTTAAGTTTAATTAGAAATAGTGAAATATCCTCTATGTGAAATTCTTTGAACTCAAAATGTAATACACCAATACAAAAGATTTAGTTGTGTAGGGAGGAAAAATGAAGCATAAACTCGTTTTATGTCTTAAGAAAAGCACCTAAGGGAAATACAATTTTGCATCGTAGTAACTCCATTATTAACACATTTGAATTCGTAGTATTTTTTGGGGTTTTTTATTTGTTCAAAAATTAATTTCAAAAGATGATACCTCTTCGTCTATATTACATAGTAAAAGTGATAAATTAAATAAAATCTAAAACAAAATATATAAACGTTTTACAAAATAGCTTGTTCTGTTCGAATTAAGGTCATTAGGGGGAATTTCAACATCGCCTTCACCATTCCTGTTGCAGATGAAGGAGCCCTAACTCTATGAACTTTTTCATAATATTTCT
Organism: Trichopoda pennipes; assembly: GCA_030448955.1. Taxonomy (NCBI): domain Eukaryota; kingdom Metazoa; phylum Arthropoda; class Insecta; order Diptera; family Tachinidae; genus Trichopoda; species Trichopoda pennipes. The sequence continues at coordinate 2,065,676 of JASKUP010000038.1, forward strand.
CTAAAGAAAACAATTTCAGTTTTGGTTTGTATGTATTGTTTCCTTTTCTTTGCAATAAGTTAATAAAAATTATCTTTTCATATTTTAAATTAAAAAAAGATTTTATTAATTTTTTTACTTAAATAATTATATTTGATATTGACTAAAAATATTTAAAATTTAGCACATCGAAAGTCTTTTCAACCAGTAAGTATCGTTTGGTAATATGTGATATCAGAAATGATTTTGTTTCTAGTCATAACACATTCTTTATTTCGGCACAACGAGTCGTTGAAAACAAGGGGTTATCTGTATAATAAAATAAAGAATCGAACTCCGTGCGAAATGTTGACGTGCTCTTATTCCTTACGCTCCAAATTCATACCAAAATAAGTTAAAATTGAATTAGAAATAGTGATGTCACTAAATATACAAAAAATAACTAAATTATCAAACGACAAAATTATTATTTGCAGCTATTACAAAAGCAATTCTAAACAAGAAAACTTGCGGGCTGGCAAAATCGGTTTTTTTACTTGCTAACCATTTTCGCCGTGAGATATTTTCACAGACAGATGACTCTTAACGCTCTAATGTAAGTTTGACTGAAAGGTTGCTTTTATACTAAAATAGAATCAATAAAAATTTAAAGCGGAAAAATTAAAGGCGTTGCCAATTAAAATCTGTTGGAAGCAAAAAGCCAAAAATAAATGTGATGGCTAAAACCAACATAATTAATTTTGACTTTGGTTTGCTATACTATTAGCAAAAAATATCATCAGAGATGGAAAATCAACTTGTTTTTAAATTGTTAAATTGTGTGCACACAGTTTCTTAATTTGATGTGTCACCCAGTTCACGCAAATTTCTTTTAATGTATCTTAAAACCACATTTTTATAGAATATGCACCTTAAATGCTATCGGATATAACTACATCTTATTTTTTTATTTACAGGGGAAGCAAAGCAAGAACGCTGCAAAGTCAGTAATAATTGGAAATTTGTTTATTGTCGTTTTTTGTTGTAAATTTTGTAAAATTTCCTTGTCATAATCAATCAAGGACTTAATTTTGAATTTTCATATAATTACGTCCGTTTGCATTTAGGGAGATGATATACACACACACATTTGTTTTTACCTATTAAGACCTTTACAAAATTTTTATATGTATAATTTTTCTTTCTTATTATGTAATTGCTGGAATTTAATTAAACGGAAATTTGCTTTCAAAATTCAGTATCATTATTGGTAAAGGAAAAAATTTTAAATCTTTCAGTATTTTAAAGCTTTAGCTAAATTACTTAAAATCGTTAGTGGCATAGTATAGTATGGTAATATCATATGTATACAATAGTAGTTTATAGTAAAAATGTCAGCTATTAAAGTTTTAAAATTGAAATTTTTAATTTGTCATGTTTATAACTACAAAAAAGTTTAAGTCACTTAAACGGTGTTCAAGTTGGCTTAAGAAAGGAAAACAAATTAAGAACTTATATAAATAATTGCAAAACTTTCCAATTTTTATTCTTTTTTCAATCATTTTCTGTATGGTTGTTGTAATAATTTTCAAAAATTGCATTTTTTGTTAATATGATTCTATTCCCAGCTAAGCGGTCATGTGTTAAATTTTTCTTTATTATTTACCCCGTTTCTATATCATTAAATAAGTTTTATATTTATTTCATTAGTTTTGTTCTAAAATATTCAATTTTATTCACTAAGCCTTGTACATTTCAGAACGATTACTACCTACATCACTAACGCTATTTTTAATATGGTTCGCTCAAAATTACTCAATCGTACTACAGTTGATAATTAAAATCGCAAAAAAACCCAAAACATATGGCTTCTGCATGAATGTTGATAGAAAACATTTTAATGGAAACTATTTTGATCGAGACACAATGAATATGAAATAAGTAAATCTAGTTGATACAAATCATAATTAAACTGAAAGGGAAGAAAATAACAGATATTATACAAGTGGCCATGCATCTGCTAAATATGAAATTTGTGTAAAATTAATACAAGATTAATGCAGGATTACTGATGTTGCTGATGAAATGGACTCGAAACTTAGCAGAAACAATTTTTAAAAATAAAAAATAATTTTGTACTTAACAATTAAGCATTCCGAAAATAGCGCTATTAATTCGAAAAACATTGCGCTTGACGCAAATTAAATGGACCCTTGCAGACTTTTATACATTAGTGCTTAATTTTAAAGCAACAGATTTTTGAGGAAAATTTTTTGTTTTATTTTATTAATTTTGTGACTTTAAATATTGGCGAAACATAAGCACTAAATAATCTTAAATTTACTCCGAAGTAACAGAAGGCGTATCTGCATCTGTATAAGAAAGGTAGTGCAAAAAAAGTATTATCTTTTCACTATTAACACTTCACTTTACTTGATGAACAAAACAACATTTATAAAGATGATGCACGTGAGAAGGTCTGAACTAAATTAATAGTATAATTTTTGCTATTCACTTTGTTGCCATGGGTAATACGCAAATACCTCTGCATTTGTCACCATTTAGTTAACCATATACTATAGTGTAAGCAAAAATAAGGTCACTATTGGTTATTGGCATTTTGTTTGTCAAAACAAAATATTTTAAATATAATAAGCAGCTTTAGCTTTTCTAAAATATGGTTAAAGGTTCCCCGTCGATTTGAATTGAGTAATTGAATGGCAATAGGAATTAACTTCAACACCATTAACCAATTAAGTGATTTTACTTCAAATTAAATTGGCTTATTAAAATATAAAACAAAACTTTCCTTTTATTTGCTATAAGAATATATGATTTAGATAAAGATTTTATTCTAATGTTGTTAAAGTACTTCAAAAATACTATTAGGGAGACCAGTAAATTATAGATGTATAAGTAGATATTTATTTCGAGTTATCTTAACTCGTTAATTTACAATGCCTGCCAACAACTCGCTTAAATAATTCCTCAATCTAAAGAAATTCGATGTAAATTGTCAAAAATTAATTCATTGCGAAAAGATTTTTTAAGTTCGAACTCAATGTGATTTTATTGTTGTAGACTTCTTTTCTTTTATTATTATTGTTTACACATCCATATTTATTGAATAACTTTTCCTCAACACTCACAAAATCATGAATCGGCGTCCCGAATCATTTAATTCAATACGCCCATACTTTAAATAAAAACAAGAAATTAGAAACTTCTCGAGCTTGTGGCAATGCACTAAAAACCTAAAAACTACACTTCAAATCTGCTGGCCTGCAATTTAAGGAAAAATGGGAAGGAATGTAGGTTTTCATAGTCGAACGCCGGCCATCGCCGGTAAAAGCATGTAAAAATAAGACAAAAAGTCGTTGCCTTACAGTGAGGGAACTTAATTAAGTATAAATTTAAGACGTAGAACAAAAATATTTAATGTAATTGCAATCACAAAACTCGTGAAGGCGCACCACCAATTTAAAAGATATTAAAAAAAAATATAAATGTGCACAATATAATTTATATTTTACAATTGTTTTTCATATTTGAAGGACAAAAAACAAAACACTGACGCATGTTTTCTTTGTCAACACTAAGACGGTTTACGACTCGACACAGCAATAAACAGCTTTTGATTTACGCTTATTTCGAAGCCAACAAGAATTGGTTAAAAACAAAAAAAAACAAATATTTACTTAAACCGTTTTCGTACCTAATTTTTTTGAAAAGATATACGAATAAAAACTTAGAAACTATACCGAATCTTTTGTGCTCTACATCATTATGAAAGATGGATTTTTATGCCGCAGCTCTAATAAAAAGTAGTTTTAATTTTGTTTTAAGTTTTAATTTTAACTAAATTGAATAATGTCTTTAGTTTACATAAGTTAAGTAAGATTTACTTGTTTTTTATTTTAAATTCCAATTCAAAATATTTTTAAGGCTTATTTTGCTTTTTTTTATATTTCTAGTAAATATTCATTTATTTATGAATTTTCGTATTACTGTCGATTTTGAAGCCGGCATTTAATGTCAAAATTCAGCGAAATTATTGAAATAGTTCACAATGCAACACATAGTGATAAATTTTTATTCAACTTGATATTTAGAAATGGCAAATCGAAAGATAGATCTTTAGTAGGTCTAAAGGGTACCACAATCAAAACGTGCGGGTTTTAATGTTTACTCATTAGAATTATCTAACTCTATTGTTATCTTCCAAAGTACGTCAATTTAGACAAATATTTAATTTAGAAATAAGGCTTTTGTATCATATATAAAGAGGTGTTTTGTCTTAAGACTTTCATTCGGAACAGCAAAGTAGTCACGTAAAAGCATTGTGGTAAATTTGGTAAATTTATTAAAAACGAACTGCTGCCAACATGGTTTTCTTGATGATACCAGGTGAGTTCCTTTCTTCATTTGTGTTAAATTTTTTATTATATTCTGGAATTTCTAACAATCTATGTCACATTTTTTTGAAATTTTCGTTTAAATAACAGCGGAATTAGCTTTAGCGCTAAGAACTATTTTAAACGTTATTTACTTCACACTCTAATATTTTTAGCCTTATCAAAATGTAAAAATATAGATTTTCTTATTAGACAATATATCTAATTTATTTTTCTACTTTTGCGTTTAATTTCAGTTTTATTCTCGATGATGATGTTTTCATTACAATCCAACGCGGTTTTTGCTTATCCGGCTGCGCTCTCGGAATCAATAAATTTATTTGCAGGGGATTTGCTTTCTGTTATTCTCGATCAGAAACCAACCGAAAATGTAGTTTATTCGCCGATCTCTGTATATACAATTTTAGCTTTAACATACATGGGTACCGGAGGAAGCACATCTGATGAATTGCAAACAATTTTAAAACTGAACCCAAAATTAGGAAAAACAGACTTTGCTTCTAAATATGGCGATTTATTGAAAGGCATACCAAAAAATATTTTAAATGAGGAATACGAAGTCTCAAAACCACCCCAACTTTCAATTGCGAATGCCATATACATTTCAAAGTATGTCAAAATTTTGGAACAGTTCCATGAAACTGCCCGTGAAAATTTTAAAGCTAAAGTGGAAAATGTCGACTTTAGCGACAACTTGGCTGCTGCAATAAAAATAAATAATTGGGTAGAAGAACGAACATCAAATAAAGTAAAAAATCTGATAAATCCCAACGCAGTGAATATGGCAACCCGTATGGTTTTGGTGAATGCTATATATTTGAAAGCCAAATGGCGGAGTCTTTTTAGTCCTACATCAACTAAGCCAAGGCATTTCCATTTAAACCGCAATAAGGCAAAACTAGTCAATACGATGAACACAATGGCACCTTATTTTTACGCTCCACTGCCTGAGTTAGATGCCATAGCTGTTGAATTGCCTCTTCGCAATTCAGACATTTCTATGTTGATTATATTGCCAAATGAAATTGATGGCTTAAAACAAGTAGAAGAAAAACTTAAAGGAAAAGATTTAAATTACATTGTTCGTAATTTGAAACAAGAAATTTTAGATTTATATTTGCCAAAATTTCGGATAGAATTTAATATTGATTTAAAGGAATCTTTAGAGAAAATGGGGTGTTCTGCCATGTTCAGACCTAATGCCAATTTTACAGAAATGTTTGTTGACGGTTCTTCCAACGAAGTTTCAGCGGTTAACCATAAAGCATATTTGGAGTGCGGCGAAGATGGTTTGGAAGCTGCTGGTGCCAGCGGTAAGTTTTAATATAATTTAATATATCAACTGAATTTAAAAATTTTTACTTTTTTTATAGCCATGGAAATATTCGATAGAGGTGGCCTTCCAAGATATATTGCTGTCGATCATCCATTTTTCTTTGCTATACGCAGCACAGAGGCAGTATTTTTTGCCGGACATGTGGTAAACATTTAATAATTTTGCCTTACATCTATGAGATGTTGGCTGACTTTTTCTTGTTTTAATTATTTTATGTTCATTTAGAGACTCCATACGCATTAATTTAAATATTAAAATATTTGAACGATAATAACTAAATGAAATATAGTATCTATAAACTTGAAGTCAATAAAATTATATAATAGTCAAGAGCTAAACATGCTATTTTCCTTTGAAGTAACAAGAGTTTTTGCGACCAACGTAAATTCTAATTCTAAAGATGTATTTTAAAATTCATATTTACACAGCTCTTATATTTTATATTTTGTTAAAAGTAGATGTAAAATGGAAACTGTTTCCAAAATGAATGTATAAAATGTGTACATATATCAAATAAGCTCAGGAGTGTTGGCCTTTGAAAAAGTTTTGTTTAATGTGATTTCTGTAGACTTTAAGTGGAAATGCGGAAAACATTTTTTTCTATAAATCTTTTAAAATGGCAATATAAATATCGCTCAGAATAAAAATGTAAAATAATAAGATGCGTAATAAACTTTAATCTATTGTGCTTGCCTTTGAATTCAACGAATAATGCTTTTAAAAAGGATATTAAGCCAATTTCAAATAAATTTAAAGTTTTAAGAAACTATTTGAAAACTTGACTTATCTCTGCGCATCTACCAACAAATGGTGTTATATTGATGGTGATAAAATAAACTGTTTTCTTTGGAAATTTGGTGTCAAGAACATTAATTGGGGTAATCGACACAAAAGAAAGAACCTGGAAAACTTACAAAAAACAAAACCATCGTTGAAAGGACTATACACAATAAAATATATGATAACAGCACTTTATTCGAGCCACATAGATTATCTGACAAATGCTTTTTTTCATAATTATTTAAAAATTATTCCTTCAATTGAAAAGAAAGTAAAGAAAGAAAGAAATCACTTACCATTATATTATTAATATTATTATTCTTTTTTTTTGTTTTTGAAGTCTTGATTAAATATTTTTAACATGACAAGTCAAAAGCACATACGATAAAACTACGTAGTTATTAAAGTTAAACAATATAATACCACAATATTTCAAATGCTTAGAATCTATTATTTTAACGATTTTTGTAGGCCCGAAATAGTATCCTCTCTAGTGCATTTAAGTTTAATTAGAAATAGTGAAATATCCTCTATGTGAAATTCTTTGAACTCAAAATGTAATACACCAATACAAAAGATTTAGTTGTGTAGGGAGGAAAAATGAAGCATAAACTCGTTTTATGTCTTAAGAAAAGCACCTAAGGGAAATACAATTTTGCATCGTAGTAACTCCATTATTAACACATTTGAATTCGTAGTATTTTTTGGGGTTTTTTATTTGTTCAAAAATTAATTTCAAAAGATGATACCTCTTCGTCTATATTACATAGTAAAAGTGATAAATTAAATAAAATCTAAAACAAAATATATAAACGTTTTACAAAATAGCTTGTTCTGTTCGAATTAAGGTCATTAGGGGGAATTTCAACATCGCCTTCACCATTCCTGTTGCAGATGAAGGAGCCCTAACTCTATGAACTTTTTCAAACGTTATTTACTTACTACTTTAATTATTTAGCCCTATTACTTCTGTTATTGTTCACCAGAAATCTACTGAAAATGTAGTTTATTCGCCGATCTCTCTATACACAAAGCTGGCTTTAACATATATGAGTGCCGTAGGTAACACAAGCGATGAATCAAGTACAATTTTAAAACTGAATCCAGAATTAACAAAAATTACTTTGAACTTAAATGAGTTATTGAAAGGCATGCGAAATAAAATAAATCCTCGTATATACGAGGATTTGCAACTTTCAGTGGCAAATGCCGTGTACATCACAGTTTTGGAGCACTTTCATAAAACTGCTCGTGATAATTACAAAACCCAAGTGGAAAATATTGACTTTAGCGCTGCAGACTGGATAGAATAACGTACATAAAAAAAAAAAATAAAAAACCTAAAAATTCCAGAGGCAGTAAATATGACAACCAGTATAGTTTAGGCAAATTGGGGCGTTCTTCCATGTTCGGCTAATATCTGGAGTGTTGCAAAGATAGCTTGGAAGCTGCTGCTGCCTTCTATGAGTTTTAATTTAATATATCAACTGAACACAAAAATTTTCACAGTTTTTTGTAGATGTGTAGACTTTTGCTCAAAGAGGTGGCGGTGTAATATATTTCGCAGTCGCTCATACATTTTTCTTTGCCATACGCAGCCCAGAGGCAGTATATTTTATCGGACATACGACAGCAGGGTCCAGTGACATAGATATGTTATTTTCGATTGTAGGATGTTAACCATCTTCCGGATCGGAAATTGGATGAGATCGATTAACAGTAATATCAATACACTTAATTATTAAAACTAAATCCCGCAATTTTAAATAATTATTAAATACTTCACAAATCAAGTAAACTTATTACAAAATTCATGACATACGTGCTTACCCTCGACATTGGAATAAAATATCTATTATCAGCTGATAAGTTCCATGACATAGAGAACATATTAAAACCCCTACCGTAACTATTAATTCATTTAGGCTTCCAGCTTTAATAATAAACATTTTGGATGTGTTAATTTAATAACAACACCAAGAAATTTAATATCCAAGCCAGGTTCATATTATTAAAGCTTCAGATGAAAAAATGCTGGGAAAATGTAATTAGAACACCGTTTTCTCTGATATTACCACCGCGATCTCGTCTGTAAATTTGGTAATTATTGCAGAATATTTCAGTACTTAAGACATTGTCAATCAGTCATGTTTGAGTAAAAATAATGATACTATAGGTAAAAGCAAAACTTTGATTAAACAATAAAGACAATTTTGTATTTATTGCACGAATATCAGTAGTGTTATTTAGTTTTTTTTAATATCTCGTAATAGATGCTGGCAGACGTATAGATTTTCGATTTTCATTATAAACATATTATCGAACAAATGTACTCATAGTCCAAAAAGTGGGTTTGACTATATATTTAAATAGCTCATCAGGTACAGTAATTTTAAGAGACGTTATTATATGTGCTTAGATTTTCCGACGGGGCTAGATTCACTCTTATTTGGGTTCGGTTTTTCGTCGACCCTCGCAAAATTTGGTTAGTGAACAAACCGGTTTCGGCCGTTTGCCATCTTCAGTGTTCTTTTCGTACTAGTTGCGTTCTATTGTCAGCTGTGTTTATATAGTTCGTGTTGTTCGTGTTTCCCTTCGTGTTATTGCATTCGTCATTTCCTCTCCGTTTTGCCTGTATCTCTCTCTTTTTTCGTTTGTTTTTTTTCCCTAATTTGTCGCTCCCTTTTTCATTCATCTTTCTTCCTAACTAAATCCTTTTACGATCATGCTTGTTGTCCGTTTATGTTTTTGTGTGAACCTATTGGGTTTTTTTTTTATGTGACATAATAGGAGGGATACTGCTTTTCTCGCTCCAACATCAGAAGGATGACCCACTGATAATAGCAGTCAGCCTGAAGCATACTGAATTTTGTCTGGCACTGGCTGGGCTTGACTTTTATTATAAGAACTAAGATATGAGTAATTTTTGTTAGTTCGATTACATTGAAGATACAATAAATAAAATATGAGAAAAAAAAATGTGACATAATAATCTGTAATTGTACGTTTATGACGTTCTTTATGGCTTTGATCTTGTACCTGCGTAACGTGTTTGTGTTGGTGTAATGTTTGTTTTCTTGTAAAAATGTTTAAATGGTTCATGGCAAACGGCCGAAACCGGTTTGTTCACAAACCAAATTTGACGAGGATCAGCGGAAAACCGTACCCAAATAAGACGTTATTGCTCTCGGTTAAGAGTATAATTATTTATGTATTGAAATGTCGCAGGTTGTACAAAGTTTAGATTCGATGTAAAATATAACATCCTCAGCAGTAGTGTCGGATTAGTTTGATTGATATTTGTCCTGCACTGTTATAGCTAGAATATTATGGTGGTTACTCTGTCTATTGAGGTAGTTTGTGCTAATTTTTTTGATTTCATCTTTAACTTTAGGAACATCAAATTCGTTGTGAATTATATTGTTTTTTACAAACCATGGTGCGTTACTTATAAGTCTTAAAGTTTTAGATAGATTTTTCTATAGAATATCAACATTAGTTCCCCACAGTTGTATACCGTAGGCCCGAACAGGTTTTAAAATAGTTTTATATAATAATATTTTCTTATTTAGACTTGGGTAAGATTTGGGCCCAATAAACCAATATGTTTTTTTAAGTTTTCATATCTAGTTGTTTTGTTTTCAATTTTATATGCGTCCTCCAAGTCACATGTTTATCAATATGTAATCCCAGATATTTTGCGCAGTTTGATTAGTGATTTGATAGTGATGCCATTTAATGAAACAGGGGGGCAACTAACTGTTATGGCTTAAACTAACAAAATTACGATTTTGGTACTTTTATTAACAAAATATCAGCAGAGAAGGCTAATCACCTTGTTTTTAATCACTGTTGTCATTTCTTTCTGTCTTTGCTGGTTGTTTGTTCGTTACAAACGGAGAGGGTTCGCGATGTAAAGACATCATTCTCTAGCCGTATTCTAATCTGTTTGGGTTTAGGTAATTTTTCCATCTGGTCGTATTTATTCATGTAGGTAGAATTGCACAGGTACGTGCACTCGTCTAAGGGTTAGTTTCATTTGTTCGAGTGTATGAGTACTTTTGGTGGTATCAAAATTCTGTCTGAGTACATGTTTACCTGTTCATTTATAAAGTCACTGTCAAAAGTATTTGTTTTGTAGTCTAGTCTTCCTCCTTTTTGCTAGGATGCGTAGTGCCTTACATTCATCTATTTCCCTTGGAGTGTGCGTCTAAAGTTGTAGTCTTTCGTTTTTGTGTATCTGTGCGTATGTGTTCTGTAATTCTTGTTTTTAGTATCCGTCCAGTTTGTCCTATATAAGTATGCCTGCAGGTACAAGTAAGTCTGTATACTCAGGTGGAATTAAGTCTGTCAGTTGTTTCTGTCGGTGTTATAAGATTATGTCCTGATGTGTTGCTAGTTTTTAATGCTGTGAGTAAACCTTCTTTGTGAAAAAGATTACTTAATCTATATATTTCTGTTCCTGTGTAAGTAAAAGTGTGCCTTCTTTATAACCGTTTTTAGTGTTACATTGTCTAAGAAGTTTTTCGATAGTAGTGGCTTTGTAGTCGTTACTTTTAGTTATGGTGTCGAGTTCTTTGTTGTACTAATCTGGAATAAGTGGGATTATCCTAAGTCTGTGTATCATATACTGCTAGTATATGTTGGGTAGGGTGGTACGAGATAATGTGGATAGTAGTGCCCGTCGTAGTTGGTTTTCTTTAAAAGTCAAAGGTTAGACAGTCACATTCTGGTGTTATTGTGATGTCAAGATAATCCAAATTTTTCTATCCTGTTCCATACTGTGTATGTGATGTTATTATGGGTTGTGTTGCAGTCTGTTAGAATATGTTCGGCGTTGCCTTGAAAAACATTTGTAAAATATAAATTGTATCGCGCACATTTATATTTTTTTATATTTTTTAAATTTGTGTTGCGCCTTCACGAGTTTTGTGACTGAAATTAAGTTACATTAATTACATTTAGGTGCCGCTGTAGGCTAGTAGGTGGTGTACTAGCTTGTCAGTATGGGGGTTGTGGATTCGATTCCCAACGAAGACCATGGTTTTTTTTCACTACAAAAATAAATATTGACTGTCGGTAGGGCTGCTCAGCGATGAAAACATAGTCACTGGTCGCTTTGCTGCCTTATACGGCAGTTAACTTCCGACTATCCTTCTGCTTTTACCACCTGTTTCATCTATTCTCTATCCCTTTCCTAAAGAGTGTAGCACGATACTTAATAGGCATTGTTGCCTGAAATGCTACTTCTCTTAAAAAATAAATTACATTAAATATTCTTGTTCTACGCCTTAAATTTTTACTTAATTAAGGTCCCTCACAACGAATTTTTGTGTTGTTTTTACATGCTATTATGGGCGCTGTGTCTGCCTTCGACTAGGAAAACCTATTTTGCATTCGATTTTTGTGTAAATTTCAGGCCAATAGATTTTGCACTCTGTTGCAGGCCAATAGATTTGAAAAGCAGTTTCAAGGCTTTTAGTGAGTTGCCGCACGCTCTTGAATTTTCTAATTGCCTGTTCTTATTTAAAGTGTGGGCGTATTGAATTAAATTATTCGGGATGGCGATTCATAATTTTGTGAGTGTTGGGGAAAAGTGTTTCAATAAATATGGATGTGTAAACAATAACAATAAAAGAAACGACGTATACAACAATAAAATCACAAAGAGCTTGAACTTAAAAAGTCTTTTCGCCATTTACATAGAATTACTCTAGATTGAGGAATTGCTTACGCGAGTTGTTGACACGTATTGAAAAATTGCCGAGTTAAAATAACTCGAAATACATATCTACATATATATATATATATATATATATATATATATATATATATATATATAATTTACTGGCCTGCCTAATAGTATCTTTGAAGTACTTTAAGAACATTAGAATAAAGTTTTTATTTAGACGTATTACTCTGCGAAGCACTATGGATATTTATGCTGCAATTACTTAGCTTCTAAATGAAAAATCAGTCGAAGGCGGTGGCATACTTAACGAAATTGGATATACAAAATAAAAAAACATACAAATTTATAGCAAATAAAAGGATAGTTTTATTTTATAGTTTAATAAGCAAAGTTTATTTGAAATAAAACTACTTAATTGGTTACTGGTGTTAAAGCTTATTGCTATTGCCATTTAATTACTCAACTCAAATCGACGGGGAACCCCTAACCATATTTTAGAAAAGCTAATGCTGCTTATTATATTTCAAACAAAATGCCAATAACCACTAGTGGCCTTATTTTTGATTATACTATAGTAAATGGTTAACAAAATGGTGACAAATGCAGAGGTCTTTGCGTATTATCTATGGCGAAAAAATGAATAGCAAAAATTATATTATTAATTCAGTTCAGACCTTCTAATGTGCATCATCTTTATAAATGTTGTTTTATCCATCAAGTGAAGTGAAGTGTTAATAGTGAAAAGATAATACTTTTTTAGCACTACCTTTCTTATACAGATGCAGACACGCCTTCTGTCGAACAGTTAATTCGGAGTAAATTTAAGATTGTTTAGTGCTTATGTTTTGCCAATATTTAAAGCCACAAAATTAATTAAATAACACAAAAAATTTTCCCCAAAAATCTGTTGCTTTAAAATTAAGCAATAATGTATAAAAGTCACGTTATACTGCAATGTTCCATTTGATTTGCGTCAAGCGCAATGTTTTTCCTGTATTTATATTACTTGTAGTTGCGAACCTGGAAGATCGAATTAGTAGCGCTTTTTTCGGAATACTAAATTGTAAACTCGAAAATTACCTTTTTATTTTTAAAAATTGTTTCTGCTAAGTTTCGAGTCCATTTCATCAGCAACATCAGTAATCCTGCATTAATCTTGTATTAATTTTACACAAATTTCATATTTAGCAGATGCATGGCCACTTGTATAATATCTGTTATTTTCTTCCCTTTCAGTTTAATTATGATTTGTATCAACTAGATTTACTTATTTCATATTCATCGTGTCTCGATCAAAATAGTTTCCATTAAAATGTTTTATATCAACATTCATGCAGAAGCCATATGTTTTGGGGTTTTTTGCGATTTTAATTATCAACTGCAGTACGATTGAGTAATTTTGAGCGAACCATATTAAAAATAGCGTTAGTGATGTAGGTAGTAATCGTTCTGAAATGTACATGTCTCAGTGAATAAAGTTGAATATTTTAGAACAAAACTAATGAAATAAATATAAAACCTATTTAATGATATACAAACGGGGTAAATAGTAAAGAAAAATTGAACACATGACCTCTTAGCTGGGAATAGAATCAATACTCTTAAGCTTTTTGTGTAGTTTAATAAAGTTATTCATGTCGAGTCTTTTCATTCTTGCAGAGAAAAATGCAATTTTTGAAAATTATTACAACAACCATACAGAAAATGAACAGAATAAAAATTGGAAAGTTTTGCAACTACTTATGTAAGTTCTTAATTTGTTTTCCTTTCTTAAGCCAACTTGAACTTGAACACCGTTTAAGTGACTTAAACTTAAACTTTTTTGTAGCTATAAGCATGACAATTTAAAAATTTAAATTTTTAAACTCCAATAGCTAACATTTTTACATAAACTACTATAGTATACATATAATATTACCATACTATACTATGCTACTAACGATTTTAAGTAATTTAGCTAAAGCTTTAAAATACTGAAAGATTTAAAATTTTTTCCTTTACCAATAATGATACTGGATTTTGAAAGCAAATTTTCGTTTGAATAAATTCCAGCAATTACATAATAAGAAAGAAAAATTATACATGTAAAAATTTTGTAAAGGTCTTAATAGGTAAAAACAAATGTCTATCATCTCTCTAAATGCAAACGGACGTAATTATATAAAACTTCGAAATAGAGTTCTTGATTGATTACTTTGGTTTTTACCAAACTACATGCCCAAGGAAATTTTTCAAAAATTTTAACAAAAAATGACAATAAACAAATTTCCAATTATTACTGACTTTGCAGCGTTCTTGCTTTGCTTCCCCTGTAAATAAAAATTTAAAATGTATTTATATCCGCTAGCATTTAAGGTGAAAATGTATATGAACCCCATGAAGCATATTCTATAAAAGTGTGGTTTTAAGATACATTAAAAAAATTGCGTGAACTGGGTGACACATCAAATTAAGAAACTGTGTGCGTACAATCTGTAAAAATTCAAAAACAAATTGATTATCCATCTATGATGATATTTTTTGCTAATAGGATAACAAAGCAAAGTCAAAATTAATTATGTTGGTTTTAGCCATCACATTTATTTTTGTTTTTTTCTTTTTTGCTTCAGACAGATTTTAATTGGCAACGCCTTTAATTTTTCCGCTTTAAGCTTTCATCGATTATTAGTTGCTAGTATCACAATAACCTTTGAGTCAAACCTAAAATACAGCGTAAAGAGTCATCTATCTGTCATGGCGATAACGTTTAGCAAGTAAAAAAAAAGATAAATCACTTGGTATGATAGGCATTCTTGTAATAAGCAGCTCTTCACCTACAAACTTTCCTATAATTATTATTGCTTTAATCGCGTTTGGCATCAGCGTTTTAACAACCAATTTTCAGTTTGACCGAAGTTGAAGATGTTGCCTCTCTTTATTATGGTATATTATTTACTTTTTGTTTTGTTTTTTGTTTTTTATTTAATTTACGCGTTTTGTTAGCGTATGCTAAGAATGTATAAGTGTATTTGCACGTATACAAACTCATTAGTATACAAACTTAAATAAACAGTTCGAACGAACATGTCGAGTCGTGAATAACTTAGTTGTCTTTACAACAACAAAGCAGAAAGAAAATTAACAAATAAATTTTCTAAGTTTTCCGGAAAATCTTATATTTTTATTTCATACAAACCCATCTCGTGAAAATTTCGAATCGAATAAAGTAAAAAAATATCAGCCAAATCGCTCCAGCCGTCCTCACGCCATAAAGTATATCTCGACTTTAGCATATGAAAGTGGAAAGCTTAATATTGTTTCAACTAATGTACATAACTAACAAGGGGAATTTTTTAACAAAAATTTTGAAGCTTTAACACAAAATGATTCAGTTTTATCTACATTTTTCCACTTAAATAAGGATTTTTATTTACTTTACAAAAAATGCGAATAAAGTGCGTTAAAACCCACTAAATCTGATGCTAACTTGACAACTTTGACCAAATCTCAAACGCTCATTTATCTGAAACGGGAATGGTAAACAAGATGTTGAAATTCCACCTAATAACCTTAACATTTTGTTAAATTTATCACTTTCACTTTGTAACGAACAGAATTGAAAATAAAAAAAAAAAAAAAACAATCGTTATACTTTAAAAAAAAAATATAAACCAAAACTTATCACGCTTTGAAATCAAAAATTACTTGCAATTCAAATATGTTAATAGTGGGGGAAACAGGTGACTACGTACTACAAGGGACAGAACTTTATTTGTTTTAGACGGTTATCTTAAAACTTAATCGTGTTTTATTTCACTTTTCTTTACCTACACATCTAAATCTTTTGTATTGGTGTATTCGGAAACTGCTGTAACATGAGCATTACAATACATTTTGAGTTTAAAGTACTTCATATAAAGGGTATTTCACTATTTCCAGTTAAACTTAAATGCTTTAGAGAAGTTAATTTTCTTGGCCTACACCTAATAGACTTTACGCATTATTATTTTGTATTAATTTGGAAATTAGTTATTTATTTTTTATGTGTAAATGTTGTCATTTTACATTGTCAGACTTGAATAACAACGCAGTGTTATCGTATGTACTTAAAATGTTGCCCTCTTGAATTGTCATGATAAAGATGTTTAATCATGAGCTCAAAACCAAAGAAAAATAAAAGATTATAATGTAATGGAAGGTGATTAAAATAAAGGATTATTTCATGAAAAGCTTTTGCGAAATGTAATTTATGAGTATTACTTCTGTGTGCGCGAGTAGGGAAAATATTTTTTGTTGAAAGAATTGAAAAATAAAAAAGAAAACAGTTATTTATTCAAAGTTTCAATAAAAGAAATCGATCATATAAAAAAAAACCAGTGGTGTGATGTTGAACAGAAAATATTTAATTTGAAGTCATTTTCTTTAAAGAACATAAATTAATAAAGAACTATAAACATAAAGCAGAACTTAAAAAACAGCGCCGTGCTTTTTGTTGACGGCGGTGTGTTCTGGGCGACCAAAGCTGGTGTTTACTCGTGAAAGTGGACCAATTGTGTTGAGACGAGTGCGGCTGATATAGATTTTGCGAAGACATTGTGTTAACATAAAATTTCGGTATTTCCGGCCATAAAGGCCAAAGCAGATGTAAAATTTAAAATAAAAACAGTCAAAAAAAAAAAGGGGAAAAAAAATTTATTTTTGTACTAAAAAATTATTAAACAAAAACATTAAAATAAGCAAGAAAAGCTGGGAGATACTCTTATGAGTACCTCAAAAGCAAAAAACTGTCAAGTAAGCACTAACGGCAGAAATGCTTATTTAACCCTTAGCGCTGAAGACGTAAGCGAAAACAACACAACGAAAAAAATTGATGATAGTTTGTATCTAACAGCAAAGCAACACTTTCGCGTTCGTACAAGTTCACTACCGCAAACCAGTGAATTATTATCGGTTCCAGTGCCACTCAAATCGGCAACTTCATCCGCGTCGGGTTCCTGCTCTTCAATTAACGAAGCTGCTACAACTGCTATCGACATCGAAAAACCTAAGATCCAAGTGGGAATGGACAGATACCTAACGGTTACCAAACGTGGGCGAAGTCCCAAATCGGCCCAGGTCGCATCAGTTCGAAAGTTATCTAGAAATAGTGACGCCGCCTCAGTAATTTCTCAAAATCGATTTTCTTTGTTACAAGACGACAACGAGAAATCTGTCTGCACAACCAAATCCTCTAAACCTCCACCGATCTATTTGAGGGAAAAAAATTCAAACGCCCTTGTTAAAAAATTAATTTCGACTATTGGTGATAAAACGTTTTATGTCATGCCAATAAAACGTGGCAAAATTGATGAAACCAAAATACAGGTTCACGAAGAGGCGAATTTCCGTAAAGTGGTTAATGAACTTGAAAAGAGTAAATTAAGCTTTTATACATATCAGCTTAAAAGTGCAAAAGGTTTGCAAGTTGTAGTAAAGGGCGTAGATCCAAGTGTTGAACCAAACGAAATCAAAGGTGCCCTCATTGATCAAGGTTTCAAAATTAAAAATGTCGTAAACATAATTAATAGGGAGAAAATACCACAACCTCTGTTCCGAGTAGAATTGGAGCCCAATGACATAAAATTGAAGAAATATGAAACTCACCCAATTTACAATTTGCAATATCTTCTGCATAGAAAAATCACGGTAGAAGAACCCCGCAAACGTTCAGGGCCCGTACAGTGTCACAACTGTCAAGAGTTTGGGCACACAAAAACATACTGCAAACTTCCATCTGTTTGCGTTATATGCGGAGAATTGCATGCTACTGCTAGTTGCAATAAACCTAAAGGGGAAACAAACCTTAAAAAATGCAGTAATTGTGGCGGTAATCACACTGCAAACTACAGAGGTTGCCCCGTTTATTCTTTCATAAGACAGGGTGCAACACCGGCACCTAAAGTTACATCGGCCCAAAAACAGCATATTTTATCTACTTCGTATCCCCAAATGGTCCGACCAATCAATACTCATGTATCGTATGCCGACGCCGTAAAAATCAACACTGTTCCACCAAAAAATGTTCCATCAGCAAATACCAATGCAGACGCTAACTCAAGCTTCAATTTTACTCGACTTGCAGCTACTATTGACAACCTTGTGCAGACAATAAACAATTTCACAACTAGTATGACTAGCATGATGCAACAAATGCTGCAAATGCAGACTACTTTGCTTCAGGCAATCGTAAATAGAAAATGAATTCGTTGAAAATATGTTTCTGAAATGCAAATGGCATTCGCCAACATAAAAACGAACTCGAATACTTCCTCACGGAAAATAACATTGATATCATGCTGGTCGCTGAAACGCATTTGACTACAAGAGGTATTTTTAAAATTAATGGATTCACATTTTATGATACAAAGGATCCGAGAGGAAGAGCATGCGGCGGCTCAGCAATTTTAATAAAGTCTAGACTGAAACACCATTTTCTAGACAGCAAGCGTGAGGACTATTTGCAAGCCACAACTATTTGTGTTGAAAATCTTTTTAATGATATAGTAATATCATCGGTCTACTCTCCTCCCAGGTTTTCAATAACCGAGGAGCAGTATGAAAAATTTTTTAAAGGTCTTGGACCATGTTTTCTGGCAGCTGGCGATTATAATGCGAAACACAATTACTGGGGTTCGCGCTTAATTACACCTAGGGGCCGAGCATTGTACAACGCTATTAGCAGTAATGATTTAGATGTTGCTTCGAGTGGTCAGCCTACATACTGGCCTACCGACAGACAAAAAATTCCGGATGTAATAGATTTTGCTGTCACAAAAAATATTTCAAGAAATTTAGTCACTGTAGAATCTTCCATGGATTTATCTTCGGATCATTCTCCAACCATTGTAACTATTTGCAGCCCGCTTAGAAGACATTTGTTTTTTCCTGATACAAATATGATCAGTCGCATCAACTGGTTGAGTTTTAAAAAATATCTCAGCACCCATTGTTCGGAGAATATTTTGCTAGAAACAAAGGAGGATGTGGAGTGTAGCCTTGCAACTTTTAGTGAAAATATTAAACAAGCAGCACAGCTTGCAACAACTAAACATCCGCAGACTACTTTAGGTCACATCTATTCTGCAGACATTGAACGTCTCGTAGCGGAAAAACGAAGAGCTAGAAGAGATTGGCAACAACACAGATCGCCCCTGCAGAGGCAGAGACTTAGAGAATGCACAAAGCGGCTTAGAGACTTACTAGCATATGAAAAAACTGCATCTTTCGAGAAATATCTGGAGGGCCTCGATGCTACACCAAACTCCAACTATTCTTTATGGCGTGCTACAAAAAACCTTAAAAGGCCCGTTGAGTACAAGCCACCCCTACGTAATATCAGTGGAGATTGGGCAAGAAGGGACGCTGAAAAAGGTGACTTATTTGCCGATTACTTGAAAGATGTATTCACCCCACACATATGTACTGATGATGTTAGTTTGCCAAGCGTAGTTGGATTACCCCCTCGACCCTTAAAGTTTAAGTTGCGTGAGGTACAAAAGCTAATTTCTGAAGTAAATCCGAAAAAAGCTCCTGGTATGGACGGCATAAGTAACAAAATGTTGAAGGAGCTCCCCAATATTGCAGTCAGAATCATGCTATTCATTTTTAATGCCATTTTACGGCTTGAATACTATCCTGACCACTGGAAGATTTCTAAAGTTAAAATGATTCCAAAACCGGGTAAAGACCTAACCAAAACCGAGTCATATAGGCCCATAAGTCTATTACCAACTATTTCAAAGGTTTTCGAAAAGTTGCTTATGGATAAATTATCTCCAATGCTAAGGGATAGTGGGTGTATCCCAAACCATCAATTTGGTTTTAGAAGTAGACATAGCACAATTGAGCAAACCCATAGATTGGTTCAGGTGATAAGAAGGACTTTTGAAGAGAAGAAGTATTGTTCAGCTATTTTTATTGATGTTTCACAGGCTTTTGACAAAGTTTGGCATGAAGGTCTATTTCTAAAACTTACCGCTCACTTGCCTTGTAATATGAGCAACCTACTGAAAAGCTACATAATTGGACGAAAATTTGCTGTCGTTGAAGGAGACTTCGTAAGTGTATCCAAACCAATTTCCTCAGGTGTACCACAAGGTAGCATTCTTGGACCAGTTTTATATTTGATATATACCTGCGATATGCCTGTAAGTGAAACTGTCCACACTTCTACGTTTGCTGATGATACAGCGTGTCTAAGTTCGCACGAAAACTCCTATCAAGCCTCAATAAATCTTCAGCAACATATAACTCAGTTGGAGTTGTGGTTAAAATTATGGAGAATTAAAGTGAACGTTCAAAAGTGCATTCATGTGACTTTCACCCTGCGAAGAGATAATTGTTCACCCGTTCGAATCAATAATCACATTGTTCCTCACCATAATTATGTGAGATATCTTGGTATATATCTTGATCGTCGCCTTACATGGAAACATCATATTGACTCAAAGCTAACACAAATGAAACTTAAGCTAACACAATTACACTGGCTCATTGGCAGGAACTCGAGACTTGGCCTAGATTGCAAACTTCTAATTTACAAGAGTATTCTGAAACCAATATGGTCTTATGGAATCCAACTTTGGGGCACTGCCTCAGCTTCAAACGTGGATAGAATCCAACGTATGCAAAATAAAATTTTACGGTTGATAACTTCCGCCCCATGGTACATCAGAAATTCAAACATACATTGTGACTTAGACATACCGCTGGTGACTACAGAAATCATCAAATACGCAGGCAAATACTTGATGAAGCTCGAAGACCATCCTAATCCCCTTGCTCGCAATATCTTGGATTATAGTGGACATAGCCGATTAAAAAAGAGGGATACCGCAGCTTTAATCCTCAATGCTACAGATGACACATCTTAGAAACATTTGTTTTGTTTTTTTTTTAATGTCAATTTTTTTTCTTTTTTTACCCAAAAGGTTAGTTCTGACATGGTCGGGACTAATGTAACTTTTTTTAGAATTTAAGATTTTAAAACTTATTGTTAGTTCTTTTTATAGAAGATACAATAAATAATTTTGAGAGTTAAAAAAAAAAAAAAAAAAAAAAAAAAAAAAAAAAAAAAAATGTAATTTAATGGAAAAGAGAATTAGTAAAGTAATTCCAAGGAAAAAGAACTGAGAGCTATATAGATGTGAATTTTAAAATGGTTCATTTTAATTAGAATTTATCCAGCATGTGGAATTTATCTCTAAGCTATTTTGCGCTTTTTAAAGGTTTTTAGTTTTAAAAGCACTTATGACTTCAAAATGTAACTTTATTGGTTCAAGTTTAAAACTATTATATTTCATTTAGTTCTGATAATTCAAATATTTCACACAATATAAAAAAGAGAGCCATCAGGTGTGCGGCAAAATCAATCAAAGTTTACCACATGTCCGGCAAAATATACTGCCTCTGAGCTGCGTATGGCAAAGAAAAATGGATGGTTGACAGTAAAATTTGTAGGAGTAGCTCTATTTATAATCCTCGCTTGACCTGCCGAATCTACAAGAAGAATGTGAATTTTCTTATTATTGTCCATCTATAAGTAATCTATAAATAAAGTTAACACTCACAGGAGCCACCAGCAGCCTTTAAACCTATTTCATCGCACTCCAAATATGCTTTATGCTTGACCTGGGAGACTTTATGATAAAAACCATTGACGAGCATATCCGTAAAATTAGCATTACTTCCGAACATGGAAGAACAACCCATTTTCTCTAAAGGTTCCCTTAAATCAATATCAAATTCGATGCGAAATTTGGGCAAAGATAAATTTAAATATTTTTTATCCATTTTAGGAATAATACGATTCAAATCTTTTCCCTTAAGTTTTTCTTCTACTTGTTTTAAGCCATCTATTTCATTTGGCAATATAATCAACATAGAAATGTCTGAATATAGAACCTCCAATTCCACTGCTTTAGCATTTAATACGGGCAACGAAGCATAACCATAATATTCCTTTTTGTTCATCATGTAGACTTTTACTTTCTCATTGTGATTTAAATGGAAATCTCTTTTCTTTGTAAACCGCCTTTGAAAAGGACTAAACCAAATGGCGTTCAAATAGACAGCATTTACGAACACCATACGAGTTGTAGAATCCACTGCATTGGGGTCCATCAGATTTTTTATTTTGTTTACTGTTTGTTGTTCTACCCAATTATTTATCTTTTCTGCAACGGCTAAGTTGTCGCTAAAATCAACATTTTCCACTTCGGCTTTAAAATTATCACGGGCGGTTTCCTTAAACTGCTCTAAAATTTTAACATATTTACTGACGTAAATACCACTTGCTATTGACAGTTCTGGTGGTTTAAAGTAATCCTTAGATAAAGATTTGTATAGCATAGTTTTCAATAAATCGCCATATTTAGAAGCAAAGTATTTTTTTCCTATTCTTGAATTCAGTTCCAAAGCTGTACGTAATTCATCGCTTGTGTTACCTCCGGCACCCATGTATGTTAAAGCCAAAATTGTATATATAGAAATCGGCGAATAAACTACATTTGCAGTAGATTTCTGATCAACAATAACTGAAAGCAAATTGCCGGCAAATAAATTCAAAGGCTGTGCAAGTGCAATCGAATCAGCAAAAACCGCATTGGGTTGTAATGAAAAGATCATTATCGAGAATAAAACTGAAATTAAACGCAAAAATAGAAAAATAAATTAGTTATATTGATTAGTAACATAATCTATATTTTTACATTTCAATAAGGCTAAAAACATTAAAAAATTTCATAGAGCTGAAGCTAATTCCGCAGTTATTTAAACGAAAATTAAAAAAAATTTTATATAGTGCTTTGATATTTTTTATCTTGTTTAAGAATTAGCGATAAAAATTCAATACAAATGAGAAAACAAAGATTGTTAGCAATTCCAGAATGTAATTAAAAATTTAACACAAGTAAAAAAAGGAACTCACCCGATAGAATCAAGAAAGCCATGTTGGCAGCAGTGAAAAATACGTTTTTAATAAATTTACCAAATTTACCACAATGCTTTTACGTGACTACTTTGCTGTTCCGAATGACAGTCTTAAGACAAAACAGCTCTTTATATATGATACAAAAGCCTTATTCCTAAATTAAATATTTGTCTAAATTGACGTACTTTGGAAGATAACAATAGAGTTAGATAATTCTAACGAGTAAACATTAAAACCCGCACGTTTTGATTGTGGTACCCTTTAGACCTACTAAAGATCTATCTTTTCGTTTGCGATTTCCAAATATCAAGTTGGCTAAAAATTTGT
This sequence comes from Trichopoda pennipes, assembly GCA_030448955.1. NCBI lineage: Eukaryota > Metazoa > Arthropoda > Insecta > Diptera > Tachinidae > Trichopoda > Trichopoda pennipes. The sequence goes on from JASKUP010000038.1 coordinate 2,089,132, forward strand.
TGATAAAACTGCCGTTCCTTGTGTGTTCCAAAGTGAAATATTTAAATAATTACTTGGGAATTTTGACTTTGGATGCTTTAAAATCGACAATGATACGAAAATTCATAAATAAATAAAAATTTGTTCTTTTTTATTCTTCAAAATTTTAAAATAAAAATGTTAAACATTAAATAAGCAGAACAAGCCACGAAATATATTTTGAATCAAAATTTTAAATAATATTGAAAACAAAAGAAAATTTTGTAAGATTAATTTAATTAGAATAAGAATTCCATAACAAACCAATATTGCAGTGTATCGAAAAAGGGAGATAATAGATTTTAATTTTTTTTTCTTTTATATTACATTTATGCTTTTATAGTAACACGCAGAAATAATTAAGCGTTTTAACAACCTAATTTGACGATGATGTAGGGTGTAAAAGATTAGGCGCAGTTATGGCTGTTTTTACTTTTAAGTTTTTATTCATTTTTAAATCTATTAAAAAAATATACAATTTAAGTACAAAAATGGTTTAAGTAAATATTTGTACTTTTTGTTTTTAACTAACTTTTTTTTGATTCCAAATAAGCGTGTTGTGGTGAGCCGTAGAGCGTCTTAGCGTTGACAAAGAAAACATGCGCCAGTGTTTTATGTTTTTTGTCCTTCAAGAGCTGTCTTGTGTCGATCAACAGTATTTGTAAGGGGTGTTTTTTAAAATATGAAAAACAATTGTGAAATATTAATTATTTTGTGAGCATTTATATTTTTTTATTAAATAATTTTTTTTATTTTGTTTGGTTATTAAAACTTAGAAACAAAATATATATTATTTCACTAATTTTATTTTTTTTAATTTTTCTTGTGCCTTTCATACTTTTATGGTTGAAATTACAGACAATATTAATGCTTTAATATTGTCCCGCTACGGTTAGGTAACGAATTTATGTCTATTGATACATGCTATAGGGTTTTGCAACAAGAAGTTTGTTTTTCAATTGTGGCAATACGAAGAACATGATTGTTTTGATATTTAGTTTTTAACGTATTCGTAATAGATGCATTGGCAATTGTTACAATAGATTCAAGTTCGCACGAAAATCGCATTAAAATAATTTAAAATCCACCATGAAAATGGTGGTTCTGTTAAAGTTTCATTTCGTAAAATTCGTGATACTTTAAGACAACGTAATCATCCTTCGGAGACCGCTATTAAAAATTTGATCGTTAAATTTGAGCCGAGAGGCTCGATACAAAATATGCGAATACCAATGAGTGTTCGACCAGGTCGTTTAAATGAAAACATTTACGTAAGCTACAGTGTTGAAGCAGATCTCAGATCAGATATCATTTTTTATTCGTAATTGCCGAACTTTTCTCTTCGTAACAATGAAAATTTTAATCATCCTAATCTAAATCTTTCGTTTTATTTTATTTTAGAAACAAACTTCTAGCTGAAAAAGCCTTTATTCCTACGCCACAGCGGTTTTTGATTAAATCATTCGGGATACAGCTTGTCATTTTGTGAATTCTAAGGTTTTCAATAAATGTGGATGAGAGAACACAACAAGCAATTAAGTATTAAATTTGAAACATTTACATATAATTCTTGTTGATAAAGGATTTTTTTAAGTATGATTTAGATGCGCACTTGAACTTGAAAGACATAACATTTTGCTCTTCTCGCACTTTTATATAGTCACCAAGTAACCTGTTAACCGAATTTTATATTTACAGCATTCCTTTAGATATAAACAAGGACACTTGTTATGTGCTGCCTATTAAGCTGGATACAGTTTTCGGATACACCTGGAATATATAGGATTTAGTCTTTAACATCTAGACAAACTCAAGAACACATATTATGTCGAGAAGTCTCATGGAAAACTGTATTGGCATTTCTCAGCTTTTAAATGAAAAGCAGTCAGGGGCGGCGCTATACTTACGAAAATCTATAGGTTCGATACTGCTGTTAGAGTCGAAAGTTGGGTATGGAAAATCATAGATTTTTCCAAGCGAGCGATTAACAAAATGTTGACAATTGCAAAGTTATTCGCGCTATAGCAGCTACAACAAACTGAATGACGAATATTATACTATTAATTCCGTTGGTTTTGGCAGTGGCTTCTAACGTGAAGCTCTTGGTTAGCTATGAATGACTTTGCTTTTGTTCATGATCGAAGACGCAATGTTGTGGCATTTCTAAAGTGTTAAATATTGAAAAAATAAAACATGTTTTTGAACTATCAAAATCAACGAGAATATCATAAGCAATACTATCATTTTATTGCATCTAAACCCATAATAATAAATAAATAAAACAAAGATATGCTGTAGCCTATAGCTGTCTTAAAAACTGCTTTCTATATACTAAATGACACACTAATACCTACACATCGTCCTTTATTTTAAAGAACTGTGTAGATATCTGGAAAGACTCAATAGTCAAACTACTTAAATCAAATTTTTTTGCAAACGATTTTTAGATTACTTTTCCAAAAATATTTTATTTATAGCATAAAACGTATGTAAAACGAAAGTAGACCCATGTATAAAATATATTATTATTTTCTCTAATTTGATTTTAAGTACGTTTATTAGATTTCACTTATAAAGGGGTTTTCAACAAGAACTTTTTTTACTAAAAAAAAAAAATAAAACAAGAAATTTTGATTCAGATGATTCTAATTTTTATTGTATTACAAAGTTATTATGTTAAAAAGTTCGGCAATTATGAAGCAAAAATGATATCTGGCAAATATCCACCAAGACCTCGCTGACAGATGTCAATTCTTTCAACAAATTTTTTAATCACTTTTTGGCAAAATGGCAGTTAGGGTTAAGACTGAAATCGATTTTATTGGCACAAAAAATAATCCCGTGGTATTAAACCACACGATCTTGCTGGCCACTTAACTCCTGGTTGTCATGAAATTATGCGAGCGGGAAAATAGGCTGTATGACAAGTGGCACCATTTTACCGTTGCCGCATTTTCAGCCTCATTTTCGAAAAACAAACGGTCCAATCATGTCTCCAGACCACATGGCGCACCATATAGTGAGAGGCTGAACATGCAAAGGCTTTTCATTAATCGCTCTAAGGTTGTCAGAAGCCCAAATACGGAAATTTTGCTTATTGACGTACCCTGACAAGTGAATATGGGCTTCGTTTGAAAAATTAATTTTTCAGAAAAACCAGCCTATTCTTCCTAAATGAATTGGCCGAATCTGCGGCGATATGAATCGTCGGTCAGCTTCAAGTCCTACACCAGTGTAAAATTGTAAGGGCTTAAAGTCAAATCCTTATGCAAAATTCGCCTTGTAATGGTTTTGGATAATCCCAACTGCTGAGGATGTCGAGGAACTGACAAATTTAGATCTGCTTCAAAACTGTGGCTCACAGCTGCGATGTTTTCAGTTGAACCATCCGGTCGACTCAAATTTATCGACCAAGTTCTTAATAGCGGTCCGAGAAAGACGATTATATTGTCCGAAAATATTACTAATTTTACGAAATGTAACTTTAACAGAACCACCATTTTCATGGTGGATTTTAGATTATTAATAATGCCACTTTGTGCGTAATTGAATTAATGGTAACAATTGCCAGTACATCTGCCACGAATATGTCAAAAAGCTAAATGTCAAAACTGTAATATTATTGTTGTTGGCAGTATTCAAAAACAAACTTCTGGTTGGAAACCCGATATATATTCTGTCACGATAAAAATAGTTTGCCTTAAAATTTTTTTCTTTTAACTTTCATACAACATTTCTTTGTTGCTTTTTTCGATTTTACTCACATATTAGTGAAATAAATGGAAATGGCAAATGGAGTAAATAATAAAGAAAATTTGAACACAACGATCAAAAGTCATATTCATATTCATATTCATACATTAACTTTGTTCACAATTGTTTATGCTAAAATTAAATACCATTAAGTCAAGTGTAGTTGTAAAAAAAGGATTCATAAAGATATTTTTATTTATTGGCAAAAACAAAATTGTTACGACTTAAGTAACTGCCAGATTAGAAAGTTATGCATGTTTTTGAATCAAATATTCAAATGATTAACTCTAAGCCAAATTACAACAGAGAAAAGTAGTTTTGAGGGTAAATAAGTAGATTTAAAAGAAAAACAAACACTTTTAAATGGTAAACTGTGTGATTCGATTTACATCCGCGCCTGGCCATGAAGCCTCAATCAGATGGTGGACCAAACCACTGCATAATTTGGAACGTCATGCTCGTCCTAGGAAGCCGAAGCCATAATTTTATGCAACAGAACTTTCTAGTTGCAACTTCGATGATTCCAGAGCAGGGCTGCAAATCATCACTCCTTTCTTAAGAGTTTGAGACTTTCCAACTCCTGTCCAGAACACATGTCTAGCATGCTCACTGGACTGGATCATTCACCTAGCGTGTCATTAACGGCGAAACGATCCTGGCCACCATATTAAACAATAGACCTGATATGGGGCCGCGAAACCACAACCACCACGATACTCTCATAAAGGGCCAACCTCAATAAGCAGCCAGAGAACAGTTAAGTGTCTAAAGAGACAATTAACGGAACTCTGCGGGTGACGGATTCCCGTGGAAATAAAGTGGAGTTTCCAGTTGTACCCCTGCTGACTTCAGGGGACTGGGCTCCCCTTTTCCCCCAGTTGCACTGTGTCTAGATGGTCGAAGTTCTGTAAAGACCATATATATGTGCCCCCGGGGGGTAATGGTAAAGCGTGATTTGATTTACATCTGCACCGACTGTATAGTCTTAATCAGATGGTGGACAAACCACTTGTACAATTTGGAACGTCATACATGCGTCCTAGATAGCCGAAGCCATAATTCTATGCAACAGAACCACCTAGTTGCAACTTTAATGATTTCAGTACAGGTCTGCAAATCATTACACCTTGCTAGAGAGTCGGAGACTTTCTAAATCCTTGTCCAGAACACATGTCAAGCATGCTCACTGGACTGGATCATTCACCATGCGTGTCATTATCAGCGAAATGATCCTGGCCACCATAAAAACAGACCTGCTATGGGGCCGCGAAACCACAACCACCACGATTCTCCCATATAGGGGCCAACCTCAATGATCAGCCAGAGAACTATTATAAGTCTAAAGAGACAAATAATGAACTCTGCGAGCTCACTGATCCCCGTGGAAATAAAGTGGAGCTTCCAGTTGACTCCCTGTCTGCCTTCAGGGGACTGGGCTCCCTTTTTCCCCCAGTTGCACAGGTCCAGATAGTCGAGTATTCTATAAGAACCGATAAATGTGCCCCCGGGGGGTAGGGTAATGGTAAAAGATGAATAAGATAAAAAACAACGATAAAAAAGGAAAAAAATATAAAAAATGGTAAAAAGATGAAGTAATAAAAATACATAAATAGCCACTTCAATGATTGACATTGGATTCAATTTTATTACAAAGCTTATTATTTATACATTTTAATTCTAAGCAAGATTTATGTTTTCATATTGAAGGATTTGTAGGAAATAAGACTTTTATATCCATTTTCAAATAAAAATCACCATTTTGAGAACACATACCTTGATCTGGCAACATTGTTTAAGCATTCAAAGTTTTTAATGCATCTTTTCCAGCAGGATTCTAGAGGCGCTTTGCATATCAGTTGCTGGTGATCAAAGAAGTATTCCCACAGATATAATAATGGCTTAAGCTTGAATTTATATGGGACCTCAAACCAGTTATATCAACGGCGGCAGGACCTTAACAAATTAGTTAAATGATTTAGATACATTTGTGCTTACTCCACGGAAAACATGCGGGTAAGAGTATCAGCAAATTACGAAACATTTGAAAATAGTATGTGTTCCAAACATACTGATAGATATAGTTAATCTGATACTTGCCAACTCTAAGGGATTCCCTCCCTTTTAACTAGGATCAAACAAAATTAGAAATCGTAATGTCGTACACTGTTACTTGCACACTTAACAGCCTTAAATTTTCAATTTATTTTCTTTTCTTAAGCCATCTTGAGCACCGTTTAAGCGATTTAAACTTTTTGCAGTTACAAACAGACAACATAAAAAGTTGTTTACAATTCTAAACTCAAATAGTTAACATTTATTCTATTAACACAAAGCTAAAGCTTTAATGTAATGAAACATTTTAAATTTTATTTCCCTTAAGAATAATTAAAATACAAGCAGATACCAAAAACAAAAACTAATAATGCAAAAGCATTCGTCAGCATTCAAATGTAGTCTTCGTGCTGGATTTTGAAAGCAAATTTTTGTTTTGAATAAGTTCCAGCAATTGCTTAAGAAGAGGTATTAATAAGTAAAAACAAATATTTCCATATCATTTCCTTAAACGCAAACGGTCGTTATATAAAACTATAAATCGAGTTCTTAATTGATTAGGATGCCTTTTATCAAACTAACAAAATTTACAACAGCAAATTATGGAGAAAAAATTGCCAATTATTTTGGATTTCACAAAGTTTTTGCTTCTCCTGTAAATAAAAAATCAAAATGTATTTAAGCCCGTTTGCATTTAAGATGAAGATATATGTGATTTACTATAATTTGTTGTACCCTGCAAAATTTGATATCGCAAATTAAGAAAATGTTTGCGCACGATCTGTAACAAATCAAGCCAATTTTCTTGCAATATCTCGAATCGCACTTATGAAAAAGCACAGAATAACTCATTACATAGATACGTAGATGACATCAAATGCATCCTCGGACAAGGCAACGCCGAACATGTTCGAACAGACTTTAGCACAATCTATAATAACATTACATACAGAATGGAATAAGAACAAAACAGAAAAATTTGCCTTATCTTGACATCACAATAACACCAGGAAGTGACTGTCTAACCTTTGACCTTTATAGAAAACCAACTACAACGGACACTACCATCCACATTATCTCGAACCACCCTACCCAACATAAGCTAGCAGCATTTAGACATATGATATACAGACTTAAGATAATCCCACTTACTCCAAACAAGTACAACAACGAACTAGACTTAATTTACATCATAGCTAAAAATAACAAACCCACTACTATCTTAGACAATATAACATTAAAAAAAGGAATAAAATGGACAAAGAAATAGCCGATACAAAACGAGGGCACACTTTTACTTATACAGGACCAGAAATATGCAGATTAACTAAACTTTTTCACAAAGAAGCATTACTCACTGCATTAAAAACCAGCAACACTCTGAAATATAATGTCAGAACATCGACAGAAACAAATGACAAATTTAGTTCCAGCAGAGTATGCAGACTTCCTTATACCTGCAGGCATACTTATATAAGACAAACTGGACGAAAGAATTACAAAACATATACGCTCATACAAACGAAAAAGAGAAGACTTGACACTTAGGGACACACACTTGGTTAAACAGACACATTTTTGAAAACATGGAAATGCACAAAACAAAAAAAAATTAAGAGTGACAGTATATAAACAGACAGATAAACACAACCTCAGGAGGAATTTTCACACCACTGAAACTACTCATATACTCGAACTAACGAACAACACCCTCAGACGGACACACGTACCTGAATAATAATAAAAGAAATATTAAAAATCAGCCCCGCATAAAATGCTAAGTGGCGAGTAATCTATCTACATGAATAGACACCATGTAAATGAAAGAACTAAATACTTAAACCCGAACAGATTAGAACAGGGCTAGAAAATGATGTCTTTACATTGCAAGCACTCGCCGTTTATACTGAACAAATAACGGAAAGGAATGACAACACTAAATTAAAAATAAGCTAATTATCCATCTCTGCTGATAATTTGTTAATAAAAGTACCAAAATCATAATTATGTTAGCTTAAGCCATAACAGTTAGTATATTTTTGCTTCCGTCAGACTTTAGTCAGCAACGTGTTTAATTTTTCCGCTTTAAATTTCAATCGATTCTGTTTTAGTACCAGCCTTTCAGCCAAACCTAAACAAGAGCTTAAAAAGTCAAAATACAAGTTTTATTAAGCAAATACAAACGCACAGCAATTAAAAAATCATTTTTGACAGAGCGTACTACTTTTCTTGTTTGTTTTTGTAATTGCTGAAAAGTAATGATAATTTTTTTAGTTTCAATAATTTAATTATTTTTTAGTATATCTTGCAATTTTATCTTTATTAATTTTATTTATGTGATTATTTTAACAAGATAAACTAACTCAATTAGGTATTTCAGCGTTATAGATAGATAAGGGCAAAACAACGTTATATAGCGCGTTTAAATTGTTTATTTGTTAAACATACATACACACATATTTTTTTGTTATACAGATAAAACCTGTTTTGTACGTTTAAGTTCGGCGCAAATAAAATTTAAAAAGAACTTCATTCAACAAATTCCATTTTTTCACTTTTTTAAATTTTGTAATTTTGGTTTTTAATTCTTTGATTTTTCTCTTCTTTGTGCCAACATAAATATAGTGGAACAAATTATTTAAATTATTTTAATATCGCGGCCTTAAAGCTGCGATAGACCCATCTTTTAATTTGTACTTTTTAAAACAATGAACATTAAATATAATTATTTAATTAAAACAGAAAAAGAACCAACAAATTGTTGTTTTTCTAATTTCAAATATGAGAAAATAATGTGAGTTACAAAGAAGAGAACCAGAGCACATATAAAACAAAACTACAACTAAATTCATAAAACCTCATAATACATTTTATTTTTTTTTTTTAATTTTACTTTTTTTACCTTTATTTTTTTCCGTTAACAAAAAAACCTTTTATTCGCTTTTGTTTTTTGAAACGAAATTAAATTAATTAAACACACCAGCTGAACAGTGGTCAAGAACACTATTGTAAAAAAAGTGTGTCATTATTTTGTAAAACCAAAAACTATGTACAAAATCCTGTATTTAAAATAGTATTTGTTAAATTTATTTTGGGTTATATTCGCGTGAATAACGCCCAATGCACGGCTTATTTAAAATAATCTTAAATTCATTGGATCGTAGTCTATGATAATAAGAACTACACTGAAAAATGTCTAGAATAAGATCTGTCTTCGACAATTATTTGTTTACACAATTATATATTTTAAAGCTTTTCACGTAAAATAAAGAAACGTAAGTTTATTCAAAATTATATATTGCAAATTAAAACGAATAATCAATTCCATAATGGTTTTAAATAACCAAAATGAAACTTTGTTTTTAAATTACCAAAACGATTAAAATTTAATTTTTTGTTTAACTTTTAAAAATGTATAATACAATTGGGCTTAGGCGACACCTTTTACTAAATAGTAAAGGTTCGATTTAAATAAAGTGGCTAAGAATCTGTTGTAATTTTCTTTGGTTTAAACCGTGATTGCTGGTTGTTTGTTCGCTGTGACTGGCAAGCGCCGTCACGTGATGAAATCATTGAACTTTACTGGTGAGTCAGTGTTCGTTCAGGTTTAGGTAGCTTTTAAATTAGGATCATGTCTGCTCACGTAGGAAGATTACACGCCAACTGGCGTTTTATGCGGGGAAAATCTAATATTTCTGTCTTTTATTATTATCCTGATAAGTGTGCCTGTCTGAGAATATTTTTCCTTTATTAATAATCTTTTATCTGTGAAAAATTCTGATCTTGCTATTTGATATTTCTGTATTTGCCTTTGTTAGCACTGCATTTAGTTCAATTCAGGGATTTTATCTCCAAGGTTATTTCTATGTAGTGGGTTCGATTAAAAACAACATGTTTACGTTATCCTTATTGATACAACTTTGACGCTTTTAATAAAGTATGCAATTAAACCCTTTAAGCCTAGGCACGCTTCGCTTAGCGTGCCGATTTTTGTTGGCCTATAAAATGGTTAAAGAAAATTTGGATGTATGTATGTATGGATGGAGGGATGTATGTATATAAGCATACAATATGCGTGATTGAATGTATGTGTGCATGTATGTTTGTATATATGAGTGTATGTGTGCTTGAATGTGTGTGCATGTATGTGTCTCTGTACATATCCATGTATGTATAAGCGTATGTATGTATAGATGTTTCTATGTATGTATGTAGATGTGTATGTATGTTTGGCTGGAAGCACATATACATAAATATATTGTTACGAATATGTCTTGCTTAAGTTTAAAATAAAACAATTAAGCAATATGGAAAACTACTGGTACAAACTGCGTAGAAGTTTATACACACACACACAACTACAATTTGATATGCCCCTTACCCTTGCCTGGCATGCTGCTTATCATTTAAACGCGCAAGACAAAAAAAAACTAATTGTACAACAACAAATATACAAGGTTGTTTATCATCGGCGTAGTTTTCTAAGAAACCCTTTTTTACAAAAGCAACAACAAATGTATTGAAATAAATCCCAGGCAGAAACCTTATCAGCATAAAAACAAAAACAACTATACACACAGGCAAGCAGGCGCATATAAAATGAATGAACAACCTACAACAACAAAATACACACAAGGAGAGTAGAAAATTCTTACATCTTCTAGAATCTAATTGGACAAGTATAAATAGGGGAAGCGTCTGAGTGGATGATCAGTCAGTAAATTAAACCTCTACAGTGAAGAGGTGCATTTTTAAGTAAATTGTAAAGTAGTGCCAACTTTGTGCAGTTTAAAGTAAATAAAATTGTTATAAATTTAAAAACTGGTGTTAATTACTTTGCAATAAAGAACTCACAACAAAAACGTTTATAAAAGGTATAAACGTAACAATATAAAAAGATAGTGTCCTTTAAATAGTGTTTGAATTTTGAATTCATTTTTAAGACCTGTCTTTGTATTTTTAGTATTACTAATAGTATATTAATATTTTATAGTTTTTCATGAATTATTGAAAGATATATTTCACTTTAAAATAAATTGTTTTTTATAATGATTTGAAAAAAATGTTAAATTTTGTTTGAAATTATCCCTCCATCTGGCAATAAATTGTATTAAGTGTGTGAGCGTTAAACCAAAAAGAAAAATGTTTTAAAAAATTTCTTAAAGTATATGATGGAAAATCTTTATAGGATTGAAGGCTTTAAATAACAAACGAAATTTTCATAGTATTGAATATATTTTTGGTTGGTGTTAAGACATTTATATTGATATAACTTTTATTGGGCCTCAAATATCCGTCATTACGCCACCTTCTGAGTAATATTCTTCTTTTAATGAAAAAGCATAAATTTGATAAAAGGTCATGCTAATGTACGACTTAAACTGCAAAGCAAATATTTTCTCTTTTATAAAACAAAATATAAAAAAAGTGGTTGTTGTTTTTCCTTGAATTTCTTTCCACAAAAATCGCTGAATGTTATTCCCCTGATATGTAAACACTTGTTACTAGATAATGCTTTCATTTAAAATGAAACAAAATTTTTAAAGTCGCTTATAAGCATAAATATTAATTGAACATCTCTCGATAGTGATCTATTGCTATTAGTGATGAAAGTATAAGCAAATATCGAAAAAATAATACATTTTCAAATTTATTAACTTTGTCTATAAACATAAAACAAATATACCATTTTTTGTAAAATATCTTTCTAGTTACCAAAAATTACAAATACAAATTTCTTATAAATTGTTAAGAAATTTTAAGTACTTATGATTTCAAAATTAAATATGAAGACAACTCACGATATTTTAAAAGTTTTTTTTTTTTGACTTTTTTTAACAAAAAAAATGTGAAACTTAAAAAAATTAAATAAATATATGAAAACGAAGCCAAAACAAAACCAAAACATTAGCTTTATCTGTAAAAAATAATATATTATCCATAAAACTATTTGTTAAATCACTCAAAACAAATATAAATTAAAACTTTTAGTACTCTAGAATTCGCTATAGTAGACAATATTTTCATAATTATTGAAAAGTGCACTTTTTCCAAGCTAACTCAACAGCCAACAAATATATTCATCCGATGGTACATATTTTTTAAGGACAGCCTTAAGGCCCAACTATAATATGCATTTGCAGCCAACCTAAACAACTGTGGAAACACCTAATAGTTATATGTGAGGAACTATAATGTACTTAACAAAACTTTTCGTCAAATGTCAATTGCATAAGCAAAGTACGAAACTGATCGCACATTCCGTACGGAAACAGCTGATTTTGCATTGTGTTATAGATACATTAGTAAACAAATTCCAACGAAGGGCAAAAAATATTTTATGTGAATTTAATAGAAAATGTACAGATAAAAATTGCTTATATGACAAAAGAGACGCGTTTTATTATAACGGCAATTCAAAGGAACGAGGGCCTTTTATCATTTTATTTTCTTTTCCATTTTTTAACACACAATTTGCAATAAAATTTCTTTTTTTATTGTTTATAAATTCAATAATGCACTCAGTTGCATTTTTTACTACTTTTGGCCCAAATAAAACATACAGCGATATATGTGTAATTTTTCTTTCGTAATTTTCTTAAAACTGTTAACAAAAAATTATAAATTTGTAGAACGATAGTATTAAGTATACAAAATATTATTATTAAACGCCGTTTTTTTATTTATTTAGAACGAAATTATTTTTTTGCAAAAGTACTAAAAATAAATGTGCAACTGCGCATAACAATTTCAATATTCATGTAAGTACAATATAGCCAAGTAAAAGTCTTCAATGATTCGCCTAAACGTTTGACAGACTTTTCGTCCAACTTTTGACATTACTTTAAGCAAGAATATCCATATTATAGTTGGGCCTTTATGTCTAGCTTCACGTTCTTTATGGGAGATTGAGTGCACTTATACTTTGATTTTCTGCAGTAAGCATAAAGAACGGATAATCAGGAGTTACTACTACTTCTTGGTATTTTACAGCTAATTAAAAATTTAAATAATAAGAGAGTATAGACTGTTTGCTACAAATGAAGTATAAAAATTTAGAAATCCCAGACGGTTAATTATAAAATGTTAAAATATCGCATATCTTTTAATTGGTAAATTAAAACGACAAATTTGAAGGGCAAATTATGTTAGTATTATAACGAAATGTACAATTTGAGTTCGACTTAAAATATTGTATATTTTAATTGCTTAATTTTTATATTTTGTAAATTATTAGTTGTATTAAATTAATTATTCAAGTATCTGGATCGCTATATATGTACGTCATCAACATTCTTTAGCATAGCCTTAGGTGGCGTACGTTGTAAACATTATCTATTAATGGACAAATTTAAAAAAAATTTAATAAAAAAAGCAAGCAATGAGCTGTTAACATTATAACGAAGATGATTTGTTTTTAAATTTTCAAAGAAAATAATTATCAGTGCATAAGTAAATGAAATGACCTATTGTGTTTTTTACAAACAAACTAGTTTTCTAAGAAATACCACGAAAAACATAAAGCAAAAACAAAATGCACAGCCAAACAGGCGCCTACACTGAACAACAACAACAATATGGCATGATGTTAAAATAGAATATTCTTGTATTTATGCGAGAACTGCATAAAACAGATATATTAGCATCAACTACTGGGCAAATGGGATGAATTAAAGTTGAAACAGTTTTGAGTAAAGACAACAAAAGACTAAATAATCTTTTAGGCGTTGCAGTGATGAAGTTGCCATCATGTTTATTTTGTGTATATTAAGCAATTAATACAATTTGCTTTTTTCCGGGTACTTCTTTCTTCTCAACACGTTAGATGCTATTAAAAAATTATAATGATTATTGTTGAAGCACCGCCACCGCCCTCATATAATTTAACTTGATAAAGTGTCGGAGAAATAATATTCTTTTATTGCTTTCGGTATCCTTAATGTTCAGGCTATCGTTTAGCAAACACCTGTATTTTTTTTTGTTTTAGAAATATTTACATAAAAAATAAAAATATAAAAAATGATCACTTCGTCAAATAGAAGGATTTAGTTTAATTTGTTTTATGGTTTCTCTAAAGCAGTTGAAAAAGTATACTTTTTGATAGCTTTGCAATGGCAGATTTATTTCAATTAAAATGTAATATGTAATTATGTCTTGTGTATTTCATTGAAATTTTTCAGGGTTATTAAAATTATTGTCTAAAATGTGTCTAAATTATATAGGTACTTAGTGACGTAACGAAAAAAGCCATATCTTCCCCCTAAAATCATGCATTTAAAGAATAATTAGAAACAAAAAGTTATATTTTTTTGTATCTACTTACTTTTAGTGACCGCTCATTGAAGTCAATTTTCAAGCCCACCAAATTACTTTTTTTGTGCTTTAAATGCTATAAACAAAACTATTAAATATTTTCTTAATATTCTTTTTTTATTTGAAAGTACAATCCTTCCGGTTAACAATGGAAAATAATTTCATTCAATTGGATGCCTCAGCTGGCCATGCAGTAGCCTACATGATCGGTCCAATTTTAAGCACATTATCGATTGTGTGCAGCTGTATTTCACCAATGGCTTCACGAATATTGTCCTTTAAAGTGTCAATTGTTTCTGGCTTGTCGGCGTAACACTTATCTTTGCCAGCACCCCACAAATAATAGTCCAACGGTGTCAAATCGCAGCTCCGAGGTGGCCAAACGACATCAGCTCTGCGGCTGGTAATGCGATCTTCAAAAATAGGGTGCAAAATATTGAGTGTAGCTTCGGCTGTGTGGCACGTAGCGCCGTCCTGTTGAAACCAAATGTTGCCAATATCCTTTTCTTTAATTTATGTGAACAAAAATTCGTTCAACATGGTCTGATAACGATCGCCATTGACTGTAAAGACCACTCCTTGCTCATTTTCGAAGAAAAATTGCCCAATTATGCCTCTGGACCAAAATCCACACCAATTAGTGACTCGTTTTGGGTGCGTCGACTTTTCAATGTATGCGTGCGGGTTTTCTGTGCCCCACATGCAACAATTTTCCTTGTTTACATACCCGCCAAATTCAATATGAGCTTCATCATTTTTTTTTTTTGCAAAATCCTTTCCATTTTTCTGTTAACTGCAGGCCAGTAGATTTCAAGTGTAGTTTCAAGCTTTTAGTGCGTTGCCACATGCTCGAGAATTTTCTAACTTCTTGTTCTTATTTAAAGTATGGGAGTCTTGAATTAAATTATTCCGGATGCCGATTCAAGGTTTTGTGAGTGCTGAGGAAAAGTGTTTCAATAAATATGGATATGTAAGCAATAACAATAAAAGAAAAGAAGTTACAACAATAAAATCGCACAGAGCTCGAACTTAAAAAACCTTTTCGCAAGATACGACTTCTTGGCCTGCAGCTTGAAACTGCACTTGGCCTGGAATTTACAGAAAAATGGAAATGATTATAAGTTTTCATAATCGATGGCAGGGACGCCGCCGGTAAAAGCATGTAAAAATAAGACAGAAATTCGTTGCCTTACAGTGGGGAAACCTAACTAAGTATAAATTTAAGGCGTAGAACAAGAATATTTATTATAATTTCACTCACAAAACTCGTGAAGGCGCAACAACAATTTAAAAATAAAATAAAAACATCAATGTACGCAATACAATTTATATTTTACACTTGCTTTTCATATTTTAATAAACAAAAAAAACCTTTTGAAGTACACAACAAAGTCAACCCTGAGACTCTTTACGACACGACACAGCAATCAACAGCTTTTGATTTACGCTTATTTCGAAGCCAACAAGAATTAGTTAAAAACAAAAAGTACAAATATTTACTTAAACTGTTTTCGTACTTAAATTTTTTGAAAAGATATACGAATAAAAACTTAGAAAGCATACCGAATCTTTTGTGCTCTACACCATTATGAAAGATGGATTTTTATACTACAGCGCAAATGAAAATTACAAATGTTTGAATTCTTTTATCTTAGTTTATTGCATTAACTTTAAGAACAATTGTTTTAAGTTTTAATTTATTTACATTTATCACTTTCTTTAGACTACGACATTTAAGTGAGAATTACTTGTTTTATATTTTCAATTTCAATTCAAAATATATTTAAATTTTATTTTGTAAAATTAAATTTTTTTGCTAAAAAACAAAAAAAAATTTCATTTGTGTGTGAATTCAATGTCGAAATTCCCGAACAAGTATTTAAGTAGTTCAGTTTGGAGCGGAAAGGCAAGTTTATCAATTAATTTTTATTAAACTTGTAACTTAGAAATGGCAAACGAAAAGATAGATCGTCAGTAGGTCTAAAGGGTACCACAATCAAAACGTGTGGGTTTTAATGTTTACTCGTGAGAATTATCTAATTCTGTTGTTATCATCCAAAGTACGTCAATTTAGACAAATATTTGATTTAGTGATGAAGCTTTTGTATCATATATTAAGAGGTGTTTTGTCTTAAGACTGTCATTCGGCACAGCAAAGTAGTCACATAAAGTACTGTGGTAAATTTATTAAAAACAAAGTCTTAATTGCTGCCAATATGGCCTCCCTAGTTATATCAGGTTAGTTCCTTTCTTCATTTCTGTAAAATTGTTTATGATATTTAGCAAATTTATTTCCTCACTCTTGTTGAATTCTGATCGCTATTTCTTAAACATAATAGTAATCAATGAAAAGGATAAAAAAAGGATAAAAAAAGCGAAAAGTTTTAATTTTCGTCTAAAAAAAGCTGAGTTAACTCTAACCCTAAGAGCTTTTTTAAACGTTATATACGCACACTGCAATTTTTTTTAGCCTTATTAAGATAAAAATATTGATTTATCCAACAATACACCTAATTTATTTTTCTACTTTTGCGTTTAATTTCAGTTTTATTATCGATAATGATCTTTTCATTAGAATCCAACGCGGGTTTTGCTTATCCGGCTGTGATCCCGCAATCAATAAATTTATTTGCAGGCGATTTGCTTTCTGTTATTCTCGATCAGAAACCTACTGAAAATGTAGTTTATTCGCCGATCTCTGTATATACAATTTTAGCTTTAGCATACATGGGTGCCGGAGGAAACACATCCGATGAATTGCATACAGTTTTAAAACTGAGCCCAAAATTAGAAAAAATAGACTTTGCTTCTAAATATGGCAAGATATTGAACGGCATGCGAAATAAAATTGAACCTGGGGAATTCGATCTCTCTAAACCACCGCAACTTTCAATGGCGAATGCCATATACGTTTCAAAGAATGTCAAAATTCGGGAGCAGTTTCTTAAAACTGCCCATGATAAATTTGATGCCGAAGTAGAAAATGTTGACTTTAGAAACAACGTGGCCGCTGTAACAAAAATAAATAATTGGGTAGAAGAACGAACAGCAAATAAAATAAAAAATCTGTTGACACCGGATGCAGTGGGTGTGGCAACCGATATGGTTTTGGTAAATGCTATCTATTTAAAGGCCAAATGGAGGAATTTGTTTAAATCTACATATACTAAGCCAAGGCGTTTCCATTTAAGCCGCAGTAAGGCAAAACTAGTCAATACGATGATTACAATTGCACCCTATCGTTACGCTCTATTGCCCGAACTTAATGCTACAGCAGTTGAATTGCCTCTTCGTAATTCAGACATTTCTATGTTGATCATATTGCCAAATGAAATTGATGGATTAAAACAAGTAGAAGAAAAACTTAAAGGAAAAGATTTGAATTACATTGTTCGTAATATGAAAGAACTTAATTTAGAATTATATTTGCCAAAATTTCGGATAGAATTTGATATTGATTTAACAGAATCTTTAGAGAAAATGGGGTGTTCTTCCATGTTCGGACGCAATGCCGATTTTACAGAAATGTTTGTTGGCGGCCTTTCCGACGAAGTTTCGGCGGTTAAACATAAAGCTTATTTGGAGTGCGGCGAAGATGGTTTGGAAGCTGCTGGTACCAGCTGTGAGTTTTAATTTAATTTAATATATGAACTGAATTTAAACATTTTCACATTCTTTTGTAGATGTGCCCATTTGGGCTACCAGAAGTAGCTTTGCAAAATATCTTGCTGTCGATCATCCATTTTTCTTTGCCATACGCAGCCAAGAGGCAGTCTATTTTGCCGGACATGTGGTAAACATTTAATGATTTTGCCTTACACCTATGTGATGTTGGCTGACTTTTTCATGTTTTAATTATTTTATGTTCATTTAGAGACCCCATACGCATAAATTTAAATATTTGAATGATAATAACGATAATAACTAAATGAAATATAATATTTTTAAATTTAAAATCAATAAAATTCAATTATAATCTAGAGCTAAACATATTGTTTTCCTTTGAAATCACACAAGTATTTGCAACTGAAGTAAATTCTAATCGAAAAGATGCCTTTTAAAATTCATAGTTACACAGCTCTTAGTTCTATTTTGTTGGAAGTAATGGGATGGTAGATGTAAAATTGAAACTGTGTACGTATGTATATCAAACAAATTTAAGGATGTTGGCCTTTGCAAACGTATTGTTTAATGTGATTTCTGTAGACTTTAAATGGTAATGAGGATACAAATTTTTTCTATAAATCTTTCAGAATGGCAACATAAAAATCGCTGAGAATAAAAATCGAAAATAATAAGTTTTGTACTACGATTTAATCTATTGTACTTGTCTTTAAATTCAATTTAAGGATATTAACATTTTTACATTTAAATTTAAATATTATACACTATTAAATATGATAACAATAATTTATTCGAGCCACCTAGATTCCTGGCAAATCTTTCTTAAAATAATCATTTAAAAATTATTCCTTCGATTGCATTAAAAGTATAAATATCAGGATTTGGTTTTGAAGTCCCAGTACATTTAAGTTTAACTAAGTTTAATTAGAAATAGTGAAGTTTCCTTTATATAAAGTTCTTTAAACTCAAATGTAATATTATGCTTATTTAACATCAGTTTTCAAATACACCAATACAAAAGATTTCGATTTGTAGGGAGGGAAAAATGAAATACTAACTCATTTTCTGTCTAAAGACAAGTGCCTCGAGAAATAAAATTTTTGTCTCTTAGCATAAAGCCACATGTAACTCCATTATTAACATATTTCAATTCCAAGTATTTTTGGGGTTTTTCTTTTGTTCAAAAATTATTTCCATAACATGATAAGTCTATTCTTAAAAAAAAGTGATAAATTAAATTAAATCTATAAAAATATTTATACGTTTTACAAAATAGCTTGTTTTGTTCAACGTAAGGTCATTAGGTGGAATTTCAACATCTTGTTTACCATTCCTGTTACAGATAAATGAGCATTTGAGAGATGACCACCGTTGTCAATTTAGGTTGTTTTAAATTATCCTAAGACAAAAATTTGCAAATAAAATGGCAGTAATACATGACATTACTACTTAAATAAACATTAAAATGAAAGTTATGATATCCAATTAGATTTGCAAAATAAATTCAAATAGCATATATAACAAATTGAAAAGGAGTTGGCAGGCGGAATATGAACTGACTTAAGTGAAAGAACTTTTGTTTTACTGATAGCAGTCAATTTTGAATTTATTTTTCTAAGATGTTTTTATAACATTAATTAATATTTAAATTCAGTATTAATATCTGTACAATATCTGTACACTGAAAAAATTCAGATAATAATATTTCCTTATATTAACTTACGACGACATCCCAACAACAATGTCAAATCTTTTGGTATCTGGCTTGGTGCAAAACTTAAATTTGCAAAGCAGATTAAGGAAATTTTGTAAAAAATCTTTAAATACAATCAGAACACTATACTATACTACCAATACTAGGAAAGTGTCCAGCTCTAATTTTAAAAAACAAAAATTAAATATTTAAATGTGTAATTAAAATATGCAAGTCCATTTTGGTATAAAGTAGCAAAACCATGCTTAGACTAACTTCAAATAATCCAGAACAATGCAGCTTTTTTACCGAGAAACCGGTTATGTAAAAATCACCAAATTCATAAAAATACTCAACAGTAAATATCAGAAAACTTTGAAAAGTTATCCTTAGCGACAGTTAGGAGAATGCATGGAATCGGCTTAAAAGCATAACAAAACATCAAATAACCAAACTGAAAATTATATATTTATATATATATATAATGTATTATTTGATTACTATTATTATTCGACCTATTTTTCTTAAGTATTTGTTAATAATTTTTGTTTAATAAAATAATTTTCCTGAAGAAGCTTTCCAAAGGAAAGCGAAATATTGCAGATACATGTGATAAATTTATTTAAAAAGACCAATTAGATTAGATTAGATAGAGATTAATACTTATATATAATGTATTGTTTAAGACAGTATATATATATAATCATATATATTTTTTAACTATATGTTTGCTATTTCTTTGTCAGATAAAGATTATTTTCAGCCGTATGCAGAAAAACTTAAAGCAGATTTAACTGCCGTTGTTAAATAAAATTTCTTAAAGTTGTATTCATAAAAATTTTTATCTTTAAATACCTTTGTTAAACTTTTGTTATCTTTAAAGTAGGAAAAAAGCAACTTTAAACCTACAAAAAATCGACAGCTGTATTTAAAAAAAAAAAAAACAAAAAATAATTATAAAGTATAAAACTATAATAATAATAAGAACTGAAACATTTAACATAAAAAATTTTCATATCGTAAGATTTTTTATGTTCATATATGTATATTTAAAGTTATGTCTTGGAAATTCTAGTCTTATTCAACAGAAGAAGAAACATTAATTTTATCCGATTTAGAGTTGCTGAAGGAAAAAATCTCGAAGATTCTCAAAAGATTGGAAACGTAATTATTAGATTTTGGTCTGTCAACCGCGGTTTATGCTACAATGTTGTTACTAGAACTATTCAAATGTGACACATTTGCTGCTATGCAGTCATTACTGTAAC
This sequence comes from Trichopoda pennipes, assembly GCA_030448955.1. Taxonomy (NCBI): domain Eukaryota; kingdom Metazoa; phylum Arthropoda; class Insecta; order Diptera; family Tachinidae; genus Trichopoda; species Trichopoda pennipes. The sequence continues at coordinate 2,109,853 of JASKUP010000038.1, forward strand.
AGCAAGGTTATAAGGAAAATGCAGTCACTAAAAAAATATAAGAAGAATTTGAAGTAATTTGATTATATATATGCTTTGCGTATTGAAACCATTCTCTTATTCCCTTCTATTCGGTTTACAATAAATAAGTTTGGACTTTCTTTAACATAAAAAACACATGATTATTAAGTTTTTGGTGCATGAATCAACACCATTAATAATGGCAATTTCGATTAAGAAAACAATTTTAATACACCTAATTTAATATTTGTATTTCATTTTCACTAGGACTTTTATTTACACAATACTTCAAAAAATTTAACTAAATTTGGCCATAGCAAAAACGAGAATAATTTTTCCCCATTTTTAAAATATGTAACAAAGATTTTAAACATATGTGAAAGGAAATAAAATTGCTTTTACTGCAGAATCTTAGTGTGAAATCAAGTCACTTGATACATATTTTTATTGCTCTATCAATCAGGTAGGAATAACTAATACAACATGTTTATTTATTTAATGTTTATTTATTTAAATTTTTTTTTAACCAGAATTAGGTGGTGAAACTTTTACTGCGTAACAGTAGTGATCAGTACCAAAACTTACACAATTTTACATTAAAGAGCCATCATTTCATTTCAAAATTTGTAGTTGTTCAACGAAATTACCTTAACTACCAGGATACCACGAAAAAAATGTTAAAATTCACTTCGAAAATTAAAAAAACAAAAAATGGCTTGCCTTAAACCGTATAACAAACACCTTTGTGAAAAAGAACTCAGACTGGCTAAATGGAGTAACAATATTTGAAAACATCAAAGAAAGGCATACATCTTCTGACGGCAAAAGAGGAAGACCTGCAAGAAATATAAAGGAGCCTTCGAAGTATACAAAAACAACGTAAACTTCAAAATTATGTCTTAAGTATGCATAAGATAAAGATAAATCAAGGTCTGACATTACAAAAGCTGTGGCACTTTCAAGCGCAGAAGAGGGTATTTCAATTCCTACAAATGCCTTACCCACAAAGTGTAGCATAGAAGCAGGCTTAGCGATGTTTATGGATTTAGGATTGTCAAGGGAAAGATATTGTATTTTACCAAGCTCTTTAACGCATCTTAATGTAAATATTCTTCCTGGACCTGCCAAAAAAAAAAACAGTGTAACAGAGGTTAAACTGCAAGACTTAATGAACCATATAGCCAAATGCATTATTATAAGCTTGCCTGAAAAGAAAGAGTATTACTTTCAGATTGGCTTAGATTGATAAATAAGCGGGGACGTGATGGATCATCTGGACAAAGTTCTTATAAACAAAAAATATCGACAAATGATGCAACTGTTACAGATGCAAATATGTTTATGGTTTCTGTAATTCCTTTATGAGTTAGAGCATTGGGAAAATCCTCGCCCATCATCAGTTCATTTTTGTCGTTCAATATTTTTTGTAATATGCAAAGGAGTCTTCAGAAATAATCAAATCTACAGTAAACAATAAAAACCAGTTAATTTCCGAACTAAAGCCTTTTGTTCATGAAATAAAGAACGGAAAAACTGTTTTAATTAATTTTGATTTTTTCTTACGAGGATTGATGGCAAAGTCTTAAATTTAATAACAGATACTTCGTCAACTTTGAAGTGTGAGATTTGGAAAAAGTCACAGAAAAACTTTCAAAATTTTCTGATTAAAGTGATGAGCAAAACTATAAATATGGAACATCTCCGCCATATGCCAGAATTAGGTGTACGAAGTTTATTCACTTTCACAATTCCGCGAGAAGGAGAATATTTTGATAAGAATACAATACCAAAAGAAAATATATCTGCTCGAAAAAAATTATACACAATGAATTTCTTAAAAAGCTTCGACTCAAAGTAGACTTTACAAAGCAGAGGTATGGAAATACTAAACTTTAATTGAATATCAATGGAGTATGATTTTACGTCATCCCTCGTAAAATTTACTAATAGTTTGAAAAAAAAAAATATACTAACTTAATATCGTTTTATATAACATAGCGATAATGTTAGAAATATTTCAAAAAAGTGTTTCTGTAACACAAATAAAACATATAATATTATTTAGTTTAACATGTTATATTAGAGTGGTTTTTCTTCAAGATTTCCTTATGAAAATAACATTTGATGTACAAAAAGTTTAAAAAATATAATTTTTGTATTTTTGTAATTCAAAATTTAAGTGATTTTTACCCATAAGAAATTTCTTGGTAACTTCAATAATTACAAATTTTGCCACAAAAAAACCACTGTGTATACAGTCTCCAGGGCTAGGGCCAAGTAGGTTACTTATTTGTACGTAGAAGCAGTTGTCTTTCAAATACCTTTTAAAAATATTTTAATAAGTTTAAAATTTATGACACTGTACACAGTGTCGGAGCTAACCTATGACTGTGCAAATCATGTATATTGAAACTTGAGGAGTCTTTTTTCAAATGGCTTTTAAAATTTTTTACTTTATTACATTAAAATGAAAAAAGTCAAAAGGCCCCACTGTGCGCCGGTAATAGCATCTAAAAGTAAAACAGAAATTCGTAGCTTAACAGGGGCGAAATTAAACTAAGCATAAATTTAGGGCTTATAACAAGATAATTTAATATAATTCCAATTACAAATAATTTTAATAAGAGTATAAACTAGAGCACTGACGCATGCCTTCTTTATCAACCCAGAGACACTGTACGACTCGACACATGAAAAAACAACTTTTGATTTACGCTTATTTCGAAGCCAACAAGAATTAGTTAAAAACAAAAAGTGCAAATATTTGCTTAAACCGTTTTCGTACCTAAATTTTTTTAAAAGATATACGAATAAAAACTTAGAAACCATACCGAATCTTTTGAGCTCTACATCACCGTGAAATTTGAATTTCGCTTAAAATATTTCTATGGTCTTTTTAATTCTAGTAAAATCTAATTTTTATTAATAAATTATGGAGAATCAAATCAGAAAAATATTAATCTGTTTATGAATTTTCGTATTATTATCGATTTCGGAGCCGGTATTCATTGCCAAAATTCCCGAGTATTTAAATTGCAGCAAATAGGGTAAGGCAAGTTTATCAATTAAACTTGTTACCTAGAAATGGCAAACGGAAAGATAGATTTTCAGTAGGTCTAAAGGGTACCACAATCAAAACGCGTGGATTTTAATGTTTACTCGTTAGAATTTTATAATTCTGTTGTTATCTTTCAAAGTATGTCAATTTAGACAAATATTTAATTTAGGAATAAGGCTTTTGTATTAAATGTAAAAAGGTGTGTGGCGTGGTTATCTTATGTTATTTTAGCAAATAAACTTTTAATATCTTTCATTAAAACTACTGGGATCAAAAACATATTTTAAATCATAATGGCTTTGAAATTTTAGTTAATTTTTTTCCTTAGCTAATAAATATTTTATTGATTCGTGTAAAATTTTTTGAAAGAATAGTAACCTTTGTTTTTAATAAATAAATATATTTTGAAAAAGTAGTGTTGGGGTTTTATTTAAACCATAAACTACTAAAATTGGTGACCTCGTGCATCGAATTCTCATATTGTAAATCGCAAACATGTCACATAATAACTTAGAAGATGAGTTTGCACCTCTTCCAGTTAGTAATGAAATAGCTCGAGTTTCTGTTAAGCTACCCCCGTTTTGGAAAAACGAATTCGGCTTTATGGTTTAAGCACTTTTAAAGCCAATTCATCATCTCTGGAATTACTTCCGATTTAACAAAAGTCCATACCATTGTCCGTTCCATTGAAGCTAATGATATTTGTGAGGTAAGCGACATTATTTAGCAATCCTCGGTAAGCAATATGAACGAAACAATTAAGCAACGACTGCAGGAATGATCACAGCAAAGTAGTCACGTAAAAGCATTGTGGTGAAAACGAGTTTTTAACTGCTGCCAACATGGCCTCCCTAATTATATCAGGTGAGTTCCTTTCTTCATTCCTGTTAAATTTTCTATTACATTTTGCTATTGCTAAAAAATTTATTTTCTCACTTGTGTTGAATTCTGATCGCTATTTCTTAAACATAATAGTAATTAATGAAAAGCATCAAAAAAAGGATAAAATAGCGAAAAGTACTAATTTTCGTCTAAGAACAGCTGAGTTAACTCTAACTCTAAGAACTTTTTTAAACGTTATATATGCACACTGCAATTTTTTTAGCCTTATTAAGGTATACAAATATTGATTTTCCTACTAACCAACAATACACCTAATTTACTTTTCTACTTTTGCGTTTAATTTGAGTTTTATTATCGATAATGATCTTTTCATTAGAAACCAACGCGGGTTTTGCTTATCCGGCTGTCATCCCGCAATCAATAAATTTTTTTGCAGGCGATTTGCTTTCTATTATTCTCGATCAGAAACCTGCTGAAAATGTAGTTTAGTCGCCGATCTCTACATATACAATTTTGGCTTTAGCATACATGAGTGCGGGAGGAAACACATCTGATGAATTGCATTCAATTTTAAAACTAAACCCAAAATTAGGAAAAATAGACTTTGCTTCTAAATATGGCAAGATATTGAAAGGCATGCGAAATAAAATGGAACCTGGATAATTTGATCTGTCAAAACCACCGCAACTTTCAATGACGAATGCCATATACGTTTCAAAGAATGTCAAAATTTTGAAGAAGTTTCATAAAACTGCCCGTGATAATTTTGAAGCCGAAGTGGAAAATGTTGACTTTAACAACAAATTGCCCGCTGTCATAAAAATAAATAACTGGGTAGAAGAACGAACAGCAAATAAACTAAAAAAAATTGATGAAACCAAATGGAGTGGGTTTAGCAACCAGTATAGTTTTTGTAAATGTTATCTATTTGGAGGTCGAATAGCGGAATCGTCTTAGTTCTAGCTTCAGTAAGCCAAGATATTTCCATCTAAACCACAGCAAGGCAGTACTAGTCAATACGATGAAGAGAAAGACAATTTATCGTTACGCTCTGTTGCCCGAATTTAATGCTAGAGCTGTTGAATTGCCTTTTCGTTATTCAGGCATATCTGTGTTGATTATATTACCCAGAAAAATTGATGGCTTAAAACAAGTATAAGGAAAACCTAAAGGAACAGATTTGAATCATATTGTTTGTAATATGAAAAAAGAGATTTTAGATATATATTTACCAAAATTGCTGACAGAATTTGATATTGATTTAAGGAATCCTTTAGAGAAAGTGGGGCAACCTTCCATATTCGGACACAATGCCAATTTTATAGAAATGTTTATTGAAGGTCTTTCCAACGATGAAGCATAAAGCATATTTAGAGTGCGGCGAAGATAGCTTAGAAGTTGCTTGTGCCAGCTATGAGTTTTAATTTAATTTAATATATGAACTGAACTTAAAAATGTTCACATTTTTTGTACTTAGATGTGGAGACTCTTACTCAAGGAGGTGGCGGTGCAATATAATTCGCTGTCGATCATCCATTTTTCTTTGCCACACGCAGCCCATAGGCCGCATTTTTTATTGCACAGCAGAACCCAGTGACATAGATATGTTTCGATTGTAGGATGATAACCATCTTCCGGAACGGAAATTGGATAAGATCGATTAATAGTTGTATCACTACACTCATTAATAAAAACTAAATTAAATCAAGTAAACTTATTACGAAATCCATGGCATAAGTATTTACCCTCCACATTGGAATACAATATCCGTCATCAGCTGATAAGTTCCATGATATCGAGGATATATTAAAGCCGTTATCGTTACTATTACATCATTTAGGCTTGCAGCATTAGCAACATTTTTCATACCGTCAGCATGTTTTTGGTAAACCATTTCAGGAATATAAGAGAAGTAATAAACATTTATTTTATGTGTTCATTTATTAACAGCACCAAGAAATTCAATATCCAAGTCAGGTTCATATTATTAAAGCTTCGGATAAAAAAATGCTGGAAAATGTAATTAGAACACCGTCTTTGCTGATATTACCGCCGCGATCTCGTCTGTAAATTTAGTAATTATCGCAGAATATTTCAGTACTTAAGACATTAATCAACCAGTCATGTTTAAGTAAAAATAATGATACTATAGGTAAAGGTAACCCTTGAGTAAACAATAAAGACAATTTTGTATTTATTTCACTAACATTCTGATAAACCATTGAAATATTAGTATTATTATTTAGTTTTTTTTTTTTTAATTCCTGAAATATATGCTGGTAAACGTGTAGAAGATTTTGATTTTCATTATAAACATATTCTCGAACAAATGTAACTAAATATTTAAGTAGCTCATCAGGTACAGTAATTTTAAAAGACGTTATTGTTTTTAGTTAAGAGTATAATTATTTATCCACTGAAATGTCGCGGCCTATACGAAGTTTAGATTCGATGTAAAATATAACATCCTCAGCAGTATTTTCTGAAGCTAACCGACGGCTTCAGTTTAGTTTGATTAATATTTCATTGAAAAATAAACCACCTGCACATTTTATATTTTTTAATTGTTTTATTTTGTATTCTATTTTATAAATTCGTTATATTTTCGCAAAAAATACACATTAGTTAAAAATTGACGACCCCTTTTAACCTTTAACATGCTGTCAAATCAAATTTCAATATTTCATACAACAATCAAGAAAGATAAGAGGATCTTGATGGCAATAAAACAGAACAGTCAATTACTGAAAGTGCAATTTCACTTACTTTGGCTCTAAAATATAATTTGCAGAAACTGAAATGGAAAATCGGATTTTAATTGAGTTTAAGCTTTTCACTCTTTGTTGCTTTCTCCTTAGCAAGAAAAGAAAACCATAAAACCGTATTGTATTTTTTAATTGATGTGTTTTTAAAGGAAGGAATTCATCAACAATTACAAGATGTAATCCCTTCAAGAAAAAAAAAAGAAAATGAAAAGTATGAAATAAAATGTATAACTACGTACGTATAACTAATGTATTCTCAACACAAGAATTTGCAAGAAATAGAATCCTGACTAAAGAAACATACTTTTCCCAAATGACACACACTTAAATTTTTTTTGTTAATTATTTATTTGCAATCTTTTTTACATTACAAAAACATTTAGCAAATTTCATCAATAATTATATTTATCCTTCGAACTTACCAGATATAAACATTAGTCTTATGTACAAAAATTTACAATAATATTATTAACTTTAAATATTACAACAAAATTATGTGAATTTTGTTTGTATTTAAAATGGGAGATCTAAAATATGTATTCTCTTTAATTCTCTTACCTCATCACTCTCGCCTAAGAGAGTTATAGCAAGAATATTATGGTGGCTACTTTGTCTACAGAGGTAGTTTGCGCTAATTTTTTTGAGATCATCTTTAACTTTAGGAACATCAAAGTCGTTATGAATTATATTATTATTTTTTACAAACCATGGTGCGTTACTTATAAATCTTACTGTTTTAGATTGATATTTTAGCAGAATATCGACAGTAGAATAAGAAGTTGTTCCCCACAGTTGAATACCGTAGGCCCAAACATGTTTGAAAATAGTTTTATATAATAATGTTTTGTTATTTAGACTTAGGTAAGATTTAGGCCCAAGAAATCAATAAATTTTTTAGTTTTCATATTGAACTGTTTGCTGTTCAATTTTATATGCGCCCTCAAAGTCAAGCGTTTATCAATGTGTAATCCTAGATATTTTGCGCAGTTTGATTCTGGAACAGTGATGCCATTTAATGAAACGGGGGCAAACTCCTTATCTTAATGTATTTATCACATGTGTTGATTTATCGGCATTTACGTCAATGTTCCATTTTTAACCAAATGCTTTGTAAGTCACGCTGCCTTTGTACAACATTAGATGCTTCAGTTGCAGATTGTCGGGCTGCTAATCATCAGCATATGTAACTGTCAATACATCACTATTCGTGGGCATATGTGATGTAAATATTGTACATAGAATTGGGCCTAGGCACTTCCTTGTGGAACACAAGACATTATTACACAAATTTCGGAATCATCGTCATTTATATTGACATAGAAACTACGTACATTTATATATGACTTCAATAACAGATAAAATTTGCTGATAATAAATAATGTTTCAATTAAAATAATAGTCCATAATGTCATACTTTGTCGAAGGCTTGTTTGACATCCGAAAACAACGATATTGTTTATTTTCAAAAGCATCTCTAATTGTTTTAGACATTGCTCCTGGATTTCATGTTTATGCCGAAAGCCAAATTGGTGATCAGGCAGGATTTGTAAGTCCTCCAGTATTGAATATAGTCTCTTATAGAAGAGCCTTTCAAATAATGTTTGCTACGTTTTGGCCATATTACTATTTTAGCATGCTTTCACTGAGTTGAAAAGAAGCATAACCTTAAGGCAGAATTAAATAAAACTGTCCCAAATGACACGCGCTTAAATGAAAAGCTTTTCATGATATTTGTTTTTGAGATATTTGATAAAAAAATTTTGAAATATAAAAACACTACTTACACTGCGTTGCAAAATCAAAAAGGAAAATAAAGGATCTTATGTCTTAATTTTTCTCGATTACGATCTTTTACTATCTTACACAAAGCTAATGAAACATTGTCACATACAATTGGCAAGTGAATACTTATAAATAACGGTTATTTATCTTCCTTAATTAAAATATTTTTTGCAATTTGTTATATCGTTTTATTTTGGATTTGTGCTTTAACCAACAGTGAGTAAAAATGTTTTTAAATTAGTATTAACTAAACATGTCTTTCATTTGTATTAGTGTTTAATTACTTTTGGTCGATTAATTCAATCAATTTTCTTTCTTTCCTTTTCTTCTTTCTGCTCGACCACTTACAACACCTTACTCGCTACAAAAGTCGTTTATAATTCACTCTAGGCATTGTCACTGTATTTAATAATGCTCCGTATTATGTGCAGCAAGTTGCAGCCGTGTGAGTCAAGTCATGTCTTCGTCCTCAACATGACTTGTAGCAGCTTACGTTGATCACCCTCTGCAGTCCTACCCTGGATGACTGCCGCAATATCGTTAGCGTATCCGAATAGGCCATCTCCATTTTCAATATTCCATCGTAGCTTGCGTTCCGTACATCGGTGCCCAGTATGGAGTTCTGCGCAGCTTTCGAGATAATACCCATGCTTCTGATGCCACTGGTCGTGCTGTAGATGAGCATTCTATCTGTAAGATAGTTTCTAATCATCCTAATATGGTATTCTGGCAGCTCGGAATTCCTCGCCAAAGCGCTGAGAATATCTGCCCATTTAAGGCTGTTGGATGCATTCTTCACGTCCAGAGTGGCCAAAACGACTACAGGTCTGTTTTCGCGGTTCTTTAACTGTACTAACGTAAATACATCTGCCACTTCCTTTATGGTGTCTATGGTGGATAATCCTCCGCCTGCTATGATGGCTCGTTCAAGCCTTCGCTTTATCATTCGCTCCATCAGTTTGCCAGCCGTGTCCAACATTCACAACGGCCTGTATGAGGAACGCGATCCCACGTTCCCCTTGCCTCTTGCACAAGTCTCTGACACTTCCATGCAGTTAGAAATCGGCCCCATTCTAAGCAGCTGATTACCTCCCCAGCAAAAGCTGGGGGCGCCTGTTCCGAAGGGTGCCAGCGGCAGTTTTTAATTCCTCCAACTTAAAAAGGGGTGCATCTGTCATTCGCTCAGCTTCCGTCCTATCTTCCCTTTTTCGTGTTTCGTAAAGAGTGTCCACACCGGCCTTTACATACCCAGCTTCTTCATGTTTATTTTGTATCCTAGGCCTCAAGGATCTCGGTTTATGTCCTCCCTTAATTCCTCCCATTTTCCTTTTTGCTCTTATTTATGGCAATTCGAAGCTGCTTCCTTGCCTCCTTGTATTGCAGGCATTCGGCATCAGCTATGTCTGGCCCTTGTGTACATGCCTGTGCCGAATACAGTTACGTCGAGCTACATTTATTGAGTCATTTTACCAGTACAGCGCGGTTTTATTGTTCCTTGGTCTCGTCAGCTTCATCATCGCTCTAGTACAGCCGTTAGTAATAATGGACATTTTCCGGCTTGCGGTTGTACCTGCACCGCTCTCTCCTGCACTTTCCGCAGCACCCGTTCGTCTATCAATTTAGGCATTTGCGCTATTCGCGGGTGCAGTGCCGCTGCCCTCCAGGCAAAAAGAAAAACACTGGTGGTCGCTACACGTGTATATTTCTAGCACTTCCATTCTTCATATTTTGCTGGCGATTCCCTCAGATATCATAAATAACATTGGCATCACAAATTCATTGTCGTTCACCAAAGATAAACTATAAACGGTTTAAGAGCCATACAATACAATTGCTCCGTTTTTATTATTGCAGTCCGATCTTAGAAGTTTAGGTTTTCAGGGATAATCTAATGGAAATAGGGTAATACCACTGTTCTCTCAAACAAGAATTGTGGTCATATCGTTTGAGTTTATAACAACACCAAATTTTAACGTTAATTTCTGCTGGTCTATAAGCCTAAGCAAGTAATTTTATATGGCTTTAAAGAATCATATTAGGTTGGGGGCTAATTGGTAGGCAAATATGGATTCCAACAGACTATGATGGCACGTAACAGCATCCTGTTTAAACTAGGTCTGTCAGGTTCAACTTCATCTAAATTATGAAGCACAAAATAATTAAGATGCAGTTACGATCAAACTGTGTATTTTTCTGAACATTGTAGAGACTGTTGGGGATTCGTTTAACGCTATATGCAGCAGGCTTGCTTCTTAAAAAATTCATTATGTGAAAAAGTAGCCCTAAATTAAACTTAAGACTGATATTCGCAGAAAGTCTTTCAAATTTATATTTTAAAGAAGAAAATACCATTTCATTGAGAATAACATTGGTGGCTTTTATTTTATGACTTTTTCATTATTGTGCTTCAATGTGTCTATTATTTTTAGATAAAGAAAGCACTGACCAACACTAAGTTTCAAAATCTAAGAGGTTATTATTGATTACTACTACTGGATGACACACGCTTAAAGAATTAAATCTTTAAAATATCTATGCAGTAGCTAAGGGGATAATGGAACATATAAAGATATAAGTTACTTCACTTAAGATATCATTTAATTTGCTATAAAGTCTAAAATTAATTAAAAATAACGTTTGCATTATTGCTTTAATTTAACTGTTTCTAGCCGTCGTGGTTAAATTTGATTAAACTGACTGGTTATACGCCTTATACCTTACCAAAAATTTGCAATTATTTCCAGCAGAAGCGATATTTTTTTGTCATCGCAAGCAATTTCATACATGAAACAAATTTCATCATGTTGTATTTAAGTGGTCAACAAATTTAACAATTAATTCTTTGACTTTTTTAGCCAGTTAAAATCACAACAAGAAATTTTCAACTTTTTGTACGACTCTTAATGGTCAGCTGTCGTTTTAGGTTTGAAGCGACCTTTAGAATTTGTATAAAAGCTATTTTTATGCTTAAAAGTTCATTGCCACACGACTAAAGAATACATTTATAAAAATGAGAAATCAAGAGTCATTTTCTTTTTTATCTCTTTTATCTTAGACATTTAATTAAAGTAAAAATTACTACAACTTATAAATTCAAATAAAATATAAAAATTGTATAGACATTGTCAACATTGAATATGACAACTTACTGATGTTAAATTCTAGTTTTAGATAAAGATATTTCGTTTTTTAGTTTTTATTATTATTATTTTATATATTTACGGCTTTCAATCGTAAACAACATTTATTTATTAAATTTCGTATGGCGTATACTTATTGAATTTCCTTTGTCGCGTATACGCATACGAATGCACACACTCATTAAAATCATAAAACACTGAATATTTCACTACAAATGTGAAGCGTTATCCATAAGTGTAAAAGCGTTTTATTAATGTAAATTTTAAAACACTTGTTTATTGAATACAAATTGAGAACCAACAAATATAGCTGCGACAGGCCAGTGATAGGAGGGTATAATTTTATATACTGTTTATTTGTAGTGTGTGTGTGTGTGTGTGTGTGTGTGATCTACGTGTTCAATTGCAAAATGATCCATTAGCCGAACGTTTTTCAAAGTAATTGTTAGATATTGGGAATGGGGCAATTCCAATTGACCCCACCACAAAAGTGATTACGCTTCCAGATAATTTTTGCCACTTTCCACAATCAGAACAAGAATTGGTCACAAACGTACTTCCTATCTTAGCTGCGAAAAACGCAGATGTTTCGGATAACAATGTTACAATTTTGAATGACATTCTCGGGGAAATGTTCACCTAAAAATCGGTTGACTCTATTACCAATCAAGACGATGTTGTAAATTATCCAGTCGAAAGCCAGCCTACAAGTGAAAGTTAGTGTTCCAGTTATTTTACTTAGAAATATCTGTCAGCCACGACTTTGCAATGGGACACGTTTAGTCAGGAAAATGTGATTGAAAAAATTTTAAAAGGAAAATATAATGGCGATGATGTGCTGATACCGCACATTCTTATGATTCCTCCAGATTTGCCGTTTGATTTGAAACAGCTTCAGTTTTTCGCACGTTCAATTATATGTATCATGTTCACGTGTTAATAAATCAACTGCTTTGTTTGTCTATACCGCGAACCAAACTCAATCGAAGAATGTCGTATAGTCGTAGAATAAGACGTATTATATAAGCACACAAAAATATTGAATTGTGAAAAAGATAAAATTATTAAAAAAAACAAAAACCAAAAACAAAAACAAAAACAAAAAGAAATTGTATTCTTTCTGATTAATTTTCCTAAATGATTGAATTTTTTGGCACAAAAATGACTTGCAAAGAAGTCACGGGCATTTAATTTATTTCTTCGGACAGTTTGGCTTATGACAATTAAAAAAATTACATTTGCAACCAAATTAAATGCCTGCAACATAAAGTTATACACAAGCGTGTTTGCATGTGCATTGCGTTACATTGTGACGAAAAAGGAAAAATCTTCATTTTTAAAAAGAGCCATTAAAAGACCAACAATTATAAAGAGGATAATATTTAAAAAATGTTATTAAATAAAGTGGGGAAAAGGGAAAAAAACGGAAACGACTAACGCTGAATTGTCAGTCACAATGAATTATTTCGACGCTGACCGTACATTATGAATTTTTCGTATCTGTCATAAGGATTATCTTGTCCAAAATAATGACAAAAACAATAGTAATAAACATCGTTATGACAATTTTCATCAAAATCAAAGCCATACCCTTGGCATTCCTAAAAACAAATTTAAAAAAAACTTCGAAGGCATATCAAGGAAATTCGCTTTGAAAATTTTGAAATTTGAAGTGCGTATCAGGAAAAAATTATGGAGTTCATTGTGGGGTATTCACAACTGCATCGTATGATTCAATAATAAATACACAGTATAATAAATAACAACGTTGTTTTTTCATGTAACCTACATTGAAACTACAAGTGAAAACTGTAATTTCAGAAAAAAGTCTAGATTACTAAGTATTTTCATAAGCGATAAAGCTCACTTTCACATTTAAAAAAAACTGCCGTGTTTAAAGTGATGATAATCCCTAAGTATACCTTTTATTCAGAAAAACTGATTGGTCACTGGTCCGAACTTCTTCAAAAACGATGCTGGTTAGAATGTAACGGTCAATGGTTACCACTTAAGAGCCATGACTGCTGAATTATTCGTTCATCAATTGTACAACCAGGATGTGCAGGAGTTGTGCTTGCAACAAGAGGGTGCAACATGACAAACAGCTGGTGCCGCAAGTTTTTCACATTTTGGATCAGTGTATTGGCCTTCAAAATCGTGCAATTTAATGCCGCTAGACTGTTTTCTGTGGGGATAGTCTAAATCGATAAGCCCAAAATAATTGACCGCTTGGAAAGCAATATTCGGCGCGTTATTGCCTATAAAACCTTAGAATATTATCTTTCGAATAAATACATTTATGTATATGTAAAAGTAAAAGTAAATTACATATACCCTGTATAAATAACCATAGAAAATATTTATTATTATTTTATTTTATGGTAATAACAAACAAAGAAGTAGTAAAATAAATAAAATTAAAAGATAAAAGATAAAAACGGCTAGAAAATTGAGTGCAATGAGCGGTCACTAAAAACAACTAGATGGCACAAAAAGGGATATAATGTTATGAAAACTTTTTATACAACAAAGTTCGTCAAAAATGCTTCATTTTGTTGTTTTTAATGTGGAAGGTAAAGTATAATTTTAAATTTAAATCTATTTTGTTTTCCATACTAATAATATGTCAAAAATATTTTTTTTTTAAAAAACACTCACTCTTTTGTGCTATTTAGTTTAATATTTACTAAAACAAATTTAGCATACCTTTAGGATGAATGTTAAGCAAAAAGTTTTAAAATTATTAAGATTTCCATGATTTTTTCATCTCCAAAAAAATTATTCACATTTTAATTTTGGGAGATAAAAAATTGTACTAAAAGTTTGCTTCAAAATTAGCTAGTCGTATATATCTAACATGAACTTTAGCTTAATTTTTAACATAAAGGGTTTTTCAACAAGACGTTGATTTTCTAAAATAAAACAAAATTTAGATTAAGACGATTCAAATATTTATTGTATTACGAGGATTTACAGAAGCCCAAATTCGGCAATTTTGCTTGTTGACATACCCCGACAAGTGAAAATGTGCTTCGTCTGAAAAAATGATTTTAGTGGTCGGTCGGTCGGCTTCAATTCCTACACCAGTTGAACCTTGTATGCTTCAAAGTGAAATTCTCACGCAAAATTTCCTATATGCTGGTTTTGGATAACCCCAATTGCTGAGAACGTCGAGGAATTAACAAATTTATATCTACTTCAGCAATATGGATAATAGCTGCGAGGTTTTCAGTTGAACGATCCAGCCGAATACGTGTTGGTGTTCGCACATTTTTTATCGACACTGTCGACTCAAATTTAACCACCAATTTCTTAATATCGGTCTCAGAAGGGCAATTATGTTATCCGAAAATATCACGAATTTTACGAAACGTAACCTTAACAGAACCACCATATTCATAGGGGATTTTAATTCTTTAATGGAATTTTCGTGCGAATTTGAATTCATTGTGTCAATTGCCAATGCTAGGCAGAAAACAATTACTCTCTCTCTCTCTCTCCCTCTCTCAAAGAAGTATTGGATATAAATATGTAGTTATGTATTTTATTTTTCTAACATTCATGTACATACAACCACAACATATTTCCAAGTACTAAAATACCTGTGGAAACAAAAAACTCTGTCTTAATCAAGTCTCCCTTAAAAATTGATCTCCAAACTCTCCAAACCGAATTTAGGTTTTTATTCCTCATGGATTTTAAAATATAATCTGTACTGTCAGGTCCGGGAAACTTTTCTAAGATTTTTTTGATTTACTTACACAACCTTGTTTAAGTTTCCTATTTTACAGTCCTTTAACACTTTTTATTATTTGTTGTTATTATCTGCTTGGTGCGTTTTACACACTTCAATTTTTGTTGCTCAACTGAGGAAACTTTATACCCCGTTCTCTTTTTTTTCTAATGGAAAAAACAACAGTTGAGCAACAAAAGTTGAAGTGTGTAAACCCGCACTTGGTTATTTCTGATTTTCAAAAAAGTGTCGTTAACATTAACAATTAAGTGAAACTACTTTCATTGACAGCACACAACAACATCTCTTGCTATTCAATATCCTTTTAACTCTCTCTTTTAATCATTCATTCTTACTTTCGTTTATTCATGTATTCTATTATTTAGCAGGTAAAATTGTTAATAACACGAGAATACTTTTACTTATTCAAAGGCAGTTATTTAATCAAGTGTTATAGAGGGTTTTCTAAACAGGCTCTTAATACTGTAGGTTGTACTTAGGACAGTGAGTTAACTTCTTTCAATTTATTGTCAATATAATCACCCTTATTCTGTTTGGCGATGGCAATACAAGGGCACGTCGTTTTTTATGGTTTGTTGAAAATCCGTATTCTCGTTGACAATATTGCCATTTATCGATGATTGGCAACACATGTTTGGTATTCTGTAAGAAAAATTGCCGTTGATATTGTCGTCTGTGATTTTGGTGTCGTGCTGTTATAAACAAAAATTTAAAAAGATTTAAAAAATTAAAAATACAAAATAAAATATGAAAAAGTACAAATAAAGTAGAAAATTAATTGGGAAAAAATTCATCACTTGCCAGGAGATTTTAAAGAGGCAGTGTTCCTTCTAATTTTAAGGAACAATGGGAAAGTGTTGCGACTGCTCTAAACGCCCTTGGCTTACCAAATAGAACGAGTGATGGATGGCAAAAGGTATAGTACATAGTTCTTTACAAATACATGTTTGATAAAAATTCTTTTTACAGATTTGGCGCGACTTAAGATTTAAAGTAAAAAAAAGATGGTAAAAAACAAAATGCAAAATGCAAAACTACTGGAGGCGGCATATTTTAACTAACTTATATTGAGCCCCTCTAAGAAGTTGTGGCGAATCTGCTGAACATTTTGATTGTAATTTATTTTGATTTTATTTTAGGTTCAATTGTTTCAGATTTTTTTTAATACATTTTTTAATTAAATTTCATACACATAAATTCAATATTTCGCTTGCTATTGGAAAGCTTCTTAAGAAAATTAATTATAATAAATAATTAAATTAAAAAGATAAATACTTATTTATTAAAGGAGAAAGAAAAGGTCGAATATAGATAGTAAAAAAAAATAATAAAATTTTATCTCTTTCCTACACAGTTTATATTTTCTTCACAACTATTTTATCAAAAATAGTACACAAACACATCAGCTGACTCAAATATTAGATATATGTGTTATATTTTATTGAAATTATCGATAAACTGACAACGTCGTCATAAGACTGTTAGGGAATACCAAATTAGTATTGATGTTGTTTTAAAGTGATGTTGCCTCAAAATCGACGACGATTTTGCCGCCGCCAAACAGGATAAGGATGAATATTTAAAGCTAAAAAAATTCCCGAAAGTTATTCGAGTTATATGTAAAAATCGGTCTGTAATACAAAAATTAACATTTCTTTGGGTTTTCACTAAACGATTATTAGGGCTACCTCCCCAATTCGTTTCATTATTAATTTATTAAGAACTTTTTCATCTTTATCATAACACCACATATAATTTATGTCTATCCCTGAAGTGATGTGCATTTTTATGTAAGTATAAATCTGTGTGTAGTAGCTTATCGATAAACAGATGCGTTTTTCTAAGATTAGAATTTTTATATTATTGATTTACAAAAAATTATCATAATTCTTAATTTTTATTAATCAAGAACTTTTCTTTTTTGAACAACAGCAACAGCAATCCTGTTCAAATGGTGACTAATTGAAGTTTTACTATTAAATTGATTAAAACTAAATAAATTGTGTAGAATCAACTAGTACCACTAACAGATTGAATACAGGGTGGCTGACCAATTTTGCTACATTAAGAAATTCAAATAACTTTTTTAAAGTTTGTGTAATTTATATTTTAGTAATTAATTTAAAAAATAATACATTTTTATTAAAATAATTCATGAAGTTTTGAAAACAATTGAATTCATATAGCCTCCACCCTCGGTGACACATGTGCGATATCTTAGCAAAAGTTATTCATTACTGCCTGGAGTGTTGCAGCGGGAATTGCCTCAATTACCGTTCGAATGGATTGCTCTAAATCATTTAAAATTTGTTGGGTTTCTTTTGTAAACTTCTTCTTTGCAATAACTCCACAAAAAAAATAGGTGCAGTGAGGTCAGGAGACCTGAGAGGCCAACGGAATGCGGAGTTTCTTGAAATCAGTTTATTGGGAAATTTTTGCCTCAATTCTCTCATAACAGGCTTGACTATGTGACAAATTTAAAGCAAACAGAGTTAAAAGGGATTTTTCTTTGGCGTAGTTCTGGAAAAAAAATTCCTCCATTGACCGTAACAGTAAGACCGTTTTCTTTGAAAAAGTAAGGCCCACCAATGAACCTTAAAGGAACTGCACACCACACTGCGACCTGATGTAGATGTAATTGCATCTAATGAAGTATCTGTGCGTTAGAATTACTCAATATTCGACAATTTTGTTTGTTAACATTGCCGTTTAAATCAAAATGTGCCTCGTCGGACATAAAAATGCTGTTCAAGACGTTTTCATTCTCTGACGCCATTTGAATCATCATTTCACAGTTCAGTTTGTTTGTTAATTGAATCTTATATTAAAATAAATCTTGCTGCAAAATTCTCTGCAGTGACTGTCTGCCCATTTGCGGTCATCTTCTAGAAGGAGTTGCACTACGAACTCAAAAGCATGTTCATTGTTTCATTGTCCCAATTCTCTATTTCAGTTGAATTTAAAGATCAGTCTATAAAATAAAATAAAAATGGAACAGGAACAGAAAATAAATTATTACGTTTTTTTTCTGATAGCAGCTTTCATTAGCCAACCTGTTTTTAAACATAAAATTCTTGAAAAAATTTAATAATTTTCCATCTCTGCTTTTACAATAGCAAGTAACAATAAAAAAAATAAATTCATTGCCTAACAGTGGTACGACTAATTCTAGCACTTAAAACATTAATATTTATTTGATTATTATTTTAATTCGACCTCTTTTTTTATTTATATTAAATAAATATGTATTAATCTTTTTAACGGTCTTTTTTAATTAAATTTAACAATATATTTTTTCAATATTCTTCAGGAAATTAATTTTTAGGGCAACAAAAATTATTAACAATTTGAAAAAAATATATTGTTAAATTTAATTTAAAAAATACCGTTTAAAAGATTAATACATATTTATTTAATATAAATTAATATTTATTGTAATTTCAATGATAAAAGTATTAAAAAGAAAATAATAAAAATATAAATATGGGCACAAAAATTTTTTTCTTACAATTGTGTTTCATATTTCAATACACCTTCAAATAATGTTGATCGATAGGGAACAGCTTTTGAAGGGCAAAATCTGATACTCTGGCACATGTTTTCTTTATCAACCCAGAAGCGCTTTACGAGTCAACACAACTATAAATAACTGTTGATTAACGCTTATTTTCAAAAAAAAAAAAGTTAATTAAAAACAAAAATATTTACTTAAATTGTTTTCGTACTTAAATTATATTTTTTTTTAATAAATATAAATATGAATAAAAATTTAAAAACTAAACAG
Source organism: Trichopoda pennipes (assembly GCA_030448955.1). Lineage (NCBI taxonomy): Eukaryota > Metazoa > Arthropoda > Insecta > Diptera > Tachinidae > Trichopoda > Trichopoda pennipes. Next base: position 2,128,979 of record JASKUP010000038.1, read on the forward strand.
AGCCATAATTGATTCGAATATTTTTTACTCTACATCATCGTGAAAATTTCGTTTTTTAATGCTGTTTGATAGTCAAAAACTCATGAATATATTATAAAAAAGTATAAATTTTTTAAATCAATAATTTTGGTAAAAATTTTGCTTTTATTTATATCAGCTTTTGTTTGTTCTTTAATTGTAACAAACACCAACAACATGATAGTTTTGACATTTTGTTCTTTGACGTATTCATAATAGATGCATTGGCAATTCTTACAATGAATTTAATTTCGCATGAAAATCGCATTAAAATAATTAAAATTAAAATCCACAACGAAAATTGTGGTTCTGTTAAAGTTGTATTTCGTTTTCACACAATATAATCGTCCTTCTCAGACCACTATTAAGAATTTGATCGTTAAATTTGAGTCGACAGGCTTGATACAAAATGTGCGAACATCAACGTGTGTTCCACCAAGTCGTTCAACTGAAAGCAATACAGCCATGCGCCGCAGTAATGAATTCCTAGATATTAAGGTTATCTAAAACCACCATATGGCGAATTATGCGTAAGGATTTGACTTTGAAGCCTTACAAGACTCAACTGGTGCAGTAATTAAAGCCGACCGACCATTCATATTGTCATAAATTCGCTCAATTCAACCGGCTGGTTTGATATGGGGGCGTGATTGGGCTGTTTTTTCGAAGATGGCAGAGCGGTAACGGTCAATGGATCACGATATTGCGAGATGCTAACAAGTCAATTTTGGCCTATTATTGACTACGATGATATCACTGACATGTGGTTTTCACAGTCAAATAAACAATCAGTTTATTGCAAACCAAATTTCCCGATCGCATTATTTCACAGTTAAGTGGTCAGCCAGATCATGTGATTTAGCATCACTGGATTATTTTTTGTAGGGCTGTATTAAGGACAGCGCCTCTACGGAGCCAATACAATCGATTTCACTCTTGAAACTCAAAATCTGTGTTGTGATTAGGAATTTAGGACCACCATTTTGCCAAAAAGTGATTAAAAACTTTGATAAAAGAATCGACACCTGTCAGCGTAGTCGTGGTGGATATTCGCCAGAGATCATTGTTCATTCATAATTGCCAAACGCTTCTCTTTGTAATGCAATAAAAGATGGAATCATCGAAATCTAAATTTGTTGTTTTATATTGTTTTAGAAAACAAACGTCTTGTTGAAAAATTTAAATTCGGAAGAGAAGAGATGTTATGTTATTTTCGATTTTTTAAATATCTAAATTCAGGAACTATTATTTAAATAAATCGTATTGCTAAACATGAAGAAAGACATGTTTTATATATTAATGTTTCTAAAAACTACTGCTTAGAAATGCCAAACGAAACAATAGACCCTCAACATATCTGAAGTGTACCAAAATCAAAAGGTAAATGTGTTTCAATGTTTATTTATTTTACAAATAATGTTTTCGTATCATATATAAAGAGGTGTTTTGTCTTAAGACTATCATTCGGGACAGCAAAGTAGTCGCGTAAAAGCAGTGTTGTAGATTTAGTAAATTAATTCAAAAGGCATTTTTAACTGTTGCCAATATGGCTTCCTTGATTTTATCAGGTGAGTTTCCTTCTTCATTTTTGTCATTATTTTTCGAAATTTGATCGTTAGCTCTTGAAGAAAATAGTAATTAATTTAAAGAAATCACATCTTTCACAACGACCAACAAAATAAATTGAATTGCAGAAACACTAAATCACATTTTTCTTTTTAATTTTTATGTGAAAAATAGAAAGGTCTTACAGCTTCTAAAAATTCAACAATATATTTTTTTATATTTATTTCACATTGTAATTTAAAATGAAAAACTTTACGTTTAATTTCAGTTTTATTCCCGATAACGATCTTTTCATTGCAATCCATCACGGTTTTTGCTAATTCGGTTGCAGTCGCGGATTCATCAAATTTATTTGCAGGCGATTTGCTTTCTTTTATTGTTGATCAGAAAACCACTGAAAATATAGTTTACTCGCCGATCTCTATATATACAATTTTGGCTCTAATATATATGGGTGCCGGAGGAATCACATCTAATGAATTACGTACAGTCTTAAAGCTGAACCAAAAACAAGAAAAAGAAGATTTTGCTCTTGAATATGGCAGCTTTTTGAAAAGTATGCACGGTAAAGCTAAATCTAAGAAACGCCATGCACCCCCGCAACTTTCAATGGCAAATGGTGTGTACGTGAGTAAAGATACCCGAATTTTGGAGCAATTTTATAAAACTGCCCATAATAATTTTGAAGCCAAAGTGGATAATGTTGATTTTGGCAACAACTTGGTCGCTGTAAAAAAAATTAATAATTGGGTGGAACAACAAACAGCAAATAAAATAAAAAATCTGATAAAACCGGGAGCAGTGAATATCGCAACCAGTATGATTTTGGTAAATGCTATCTATTTGAGAGGTAAATGGTTAAAACCTTTTGATACTACAGACACTTGGGAAAGAGATTTCCATTTGAAGCGTGATAAGACAGTAAAAGTCATCACGATGCACAAAAAGGACTCTTATCGCTATGCTGACTTGAAAGAATATAATGCTAAAGCAGTGGAATTGCAGCTCCGAGATTCAGACATTTCTATGTTGATTATATTGCCAAATGAAATTGATGGCTTAAAACAAGTAGAAGAAAAACTTAAAGGAAAAGATTTGAATCACATTGTTTCTAGTATGACAGACAAGCTTCTCAATTTATTTTTGCCCAGATTTCGCATAGAATCCAATATTGATTTAATGGAACCTTTAAAGAAAATGGGTTGTGCTTCCATGTTCGGTAATAATGCCAATTTTGCAGACATGTTTGTTGATGGTCGTTCCCATCAAGTTTCACAAGTCAAACATAAAGCATATTTGGAGTGCAGCGAAGAAGGTGTGGAGGCTGCTGGTGCTACCTGTAAGTTTTCATTTATTATAATAAATGAGCTAAAGTAAAAATTTTTCACATTCTTTAATAGATGGAGGAATTTCTAACAAGGTGGGCGACTTTAGGCCTGCAATAACGTTCCTTGCAGATCATCCATTTTTATTTGCCATACGAAACAAAGCCGCAGTATTATTTGCCGGTCACGTGGCAAACTTTAAATAATTTTACTCTACACCTATCGGATGTTGGCTTTCGTTTTCATATTTGCTTTATTTTATTTTCACTTATTGACTCAATATAAATTTAAATATAAAAGTATTTGAATAATTATAACTAAATGAAATATAATATTTTTAATTCTGAAGTCAATAAACTGCTGCAATAATCTAAAACTAAGAGCTTATAAGTAGCGCGAAGTAAGTTGTAAATAAATTTAAATTTCATGGCTAAAATCTAATCAAAGAAAACCATTATAAAACTTATATTCATATAGAAGAAGTATTAAGATCGATTTAAAGTGCACACTTTTTGTGAAATGAGTGCATAACTTGTATATCAATCAAACCCAATTCCATGCCTCTGTTTTCTGTAGACTTCAAATATGTTTACCTGTTGTCACTTGCTGGTGATACATTGTATTAAGAGTTAAAGTTTAATGTTTTCCTGAAATACTTGAAATAGAAGTACTAATATAATAACACTGTACGTAATGAATTGCAATCCCATGTTTTCCAAAACAAACCAGGAAGATAAAAGTGGAGCAGGTACGATATCAGACGATGTTGGCATCTTTATGTTCATGAATACGTGCAATTTAAAGAAGGAATAACTAGGGAGCTTTAAAGATCTACTCCTGGATAGTGTTCGTAATTTAATGCAAGACAACGACTCCAAGCTTCTTGTTATAAAAAGCTAAAGCAATCTCTCCTATCATTGGACATTAACGCTATGGAGTTTTTCTGGGCGCATTTAAGAACTTTAATTTAATCTGAACTTTATTAGTGTTATCAGAATTCAGCTTAGTCATTTATTTCACCTTTTAATAAACATTTTAATGGAGGGGGTTATGTGTTCGATTCCCAACAAAGACCTTGGCTGTTTTTTTTTTCACTACAAAAATAAAAATTGACTGTCGGGTGGGGCTGCTCAATGATGAAGGCATGGTTAGTGGTGGCTGTGCTGTCTTATACAACACTTAATTTCCATAACTATCCTTCTACTTTCACCACCTCTGTTTCATCTCTTCTCTATCCCTTTTCTTGTACTTGACTAAATAGGCATTGTTGATAGAAGTGCTACTAAAAGAAATATATTTCAGGGTCCGCCATCTAACGTTTTGTTTTTTCAACTAGTGCTTATTTCGTGAATGGTAATACTTAGCTCATGTTTGATTTGACAGATAATTAATATTATCCTTCCGCTGAACGAATATGGTTGTGTATACGCCTGAACAACGCTGGGACATATTGCGACATTACTTTAAAAATCATCGTAATGCTGCAGAATGTGTGCGAAAATTGAGTACGGATTTTGGAAGAAGAGAAGCACCGCCAGCTCCGCATGTTTGTTATCTTCTGAAAAAAGTGAAAGAAAATGGCATCCTCATCGATAAACCAAAGCGTGATAAGCCAAAAACAGTGCGTACACCCGAGAATATTGCTGCTGTGGCAGAAAGTGCGCGTGAAGCGCCATCAACATTAATTCACCGTCGTTTTCAACAATTGAACAATTCAGAGACATCATTGAGACGAATTTTGCATAAAGACCTTGGTATGATGCCATACAAAGTCCAATTGGTTGAGGAGTTGAAGCCAGGTGACCAGCGGTTTCGCTTCGCTAAGTGGGCCTGCTATCATCTTTTCAGATGAAACTCATTTTGATCTTGGCGGCTATGTAAACAAGCAACATTGTCGCATGTAGGGCACAGAAAACCCGCACGCATACATTGAAAAGCCGACGCACCCAAAACGAGTCACTGTTTAGTGCGGATTTTGTCCCAGAGGCATAATTGCGCCATTTTTCTTCGAAAATCAGCAAGGAGTGGCCGTTACAGTCAATGGCGATCGCTCTCGGGCCATGTTGAACACATTTTTGTTCACAAAAATTTTAAAGCGGATATTGGCAACATTTGGTTTCAACAAGACACACTCGAAGCTACACTAGATGTTTTGCGCCCTATTTTTGAAGATCCCATTATCAGCCGCAGAGCATATCTCGTTTGGCCACCTCGGAGCTGCGAGTTAACACCGTTGGACTATTATTTATGGGGTGCCGTCAAAGATAAATGTTACGCCGACAAGCCAAAGACAATTGACGCTTTAAAGGAAACACAGCTGCACATAATCGATTATGTGCTTAAAAATTATACCGATCGTGTAGGCTACTGCATGGCCAGCCGAGGCAGCCATTCGAATGAAATTATTTTCAATTATTAACCGGAAGGATTGTACTTTCAAATAAAAAAAGAAATTTGAGAAAATAATCAGCAGTTTTATTTGTAGCATTTAAAACAAAAAACAAGTTATTTGGCGGACCCTTTAGATTCATTAGCAATTGTTACGATGAATTCAATTTCGCACAAAAATCGCCTTAAAATAATTAAAAAAGAGTGTAAAGAGAACACTGAAGATGGCAAATAGCCGAAACCGGTTTGTTCACAAACCAAATTTGACGAGGGTCGACGTAAAATCGTAGCCAAAAAAAAAAATAAATTTAAAACCACTTTTCATACTGGATTTTAATTTTTTTAATGCAGTTTTCGTGCGAAATTGAATTCATTGCAACAATTGTCAATGCATCTGCTACGAATGCATTAAAATACTAAATGTCAAAACCATCTATTGTTGAATTGAAAAATAAACTTTTTGTGGAAATACCCGATACACAAGATATACTATTCCAGTGTTATGCTGAAGATTTGTATTGTAAATAAATAAATAATAAGTAAGTTCACAATAAAATATGTTTGTTATAAATTTATTCGGAAAAGTATCAATTTAAAATAAAATCAGGCCAATTTGAATATGTACTTCATATAGAAAAATATGTCTTGCTAACAAAAATATATATTATTTTCGTTAGTAACATAAGATTAGAAGAAGCAAAGAATACTTTAAGGATGTGTGTATTGATAGTGATTCTTGCAATTGTTATACTTAAATTGGTTCATGAAATAAATGATGCTGCATACGAAATATGTTTTGGGAGAAAACTAAAATTATGTAAAATAAAGATTGTTTTGGTTAGCAGAAGCAAAGAATACTCCAGGAGTGATAATATTGACTCTTGTACTTATTTTACTTAAAGTGGCTGATGAAATACATGAAGCAATCCAGAAAATTTCAGAGTACATCCGCTAAGGAAAATAATTTTTTTATTCTCTATGAAAAAGGTCAAATAACTATAATTATTATATTGTTACGTTTATACCTTAAATAAACGCTTTGTTGTGAGTTCTTTATTGCAAAACAAATAACACCAGTTTTTAGAATTTTTAAATTTATAACAATTTTGTTCGGCATGGAAAAATATCACACGTTAGAAAAGACTGAACTGTATATTTTCGGTTCATTTTTTTTTTACAATTTTACGTAAAGATTAGCGCTTAAAAATTTGAAATAAGAGAATTGAGTAAGTGAGAACATTTCGAGTTTGTTATCGTTTTGAGCTTCCGTTATATGTTATTTAAGCTGCAAGTATCCTCTTTTAATACCTGATGGAAATTGAAATATTAATATGTAGGAAGTTATATATTTTGTTTCGTTAAATATTGTGTTATATGGATCTACTTTTATTCAAATTTAGGTTTAACGCGTCAAGGAATTTCACGTTTTGACGAAAAACATTTGCTACCACTCTAATTGAGCGCCTTCAGCGATCTGGCATCGCTTGAGAAATACTTCAATATTTACTAAAATAATATTTTGCATATCTTTAGAATGAACATTAAGCAAATAGTTTTAAAATTTCCAAGTTATTGCCGTTTTACCTCTAAACAATTATTTACATTTTATTGTAGGTGTAGATATAAACTTATCGTCGTATATCGATCTATAGATGAAGTAAGCAATTTCTTAAATAAAAACTTATTAGTTTAACATTTTTTATTTAAATTTTCATTAACATACACATGATTCCACAGATCGAGTGCGTCTTTTAAGGGTCCGACAAATAACGTTTTTTTGTTTTTAAATGTTGTATGGCGTCATACCAAGGTCTTTAAGCAAAATTCGTCTCAATGACGTCTCTGAAATGTTCAATTGTTGACAACGACGATATTCTCGGGTGTACGCACTATTTTTGGCTTTTCATTCAAGATTAAATTGAAAAGGAATCAAAAAGCGTTAAAAGAAACCAAACCATTTCAAATGCATAACTACGACGTACGTACGAAGTTTTCTGTCGTATTGCAGAAACTAAAGGTTTTTTTTTTTTTTGAACAATATGAAGTTGTTTACGCTTTCATTCTTAAACGACAAAAAACAAAAGATTATCAATTCAAAAATTAGTAGGTGTCCTTCATATTGCTCATAACAAAATACATAATATATGTTATGTTACTATTCGAACATATTTTATGGATGAATCTTTAAAATAACACTTTTGATGAATTTTTTTAAAGCATAAAACGTATAATTTTTTGTACTCGTATTTGCTTTTATTTACCGTGCAACTCTCAACTACTGTTCAATAACTCGAATAAAAAGTCGTGTCTGTCATGTGTAAGAAGAAGATGAAGTAGATTATTATTCTCTTAAAAGCTCTCTCTTTTAGTCAAACTTGAGGAATGAGAACAGTTTTCAGTAAAACTTATGTTCGTATTTTGACAATTTTGTCTCGTTTTCGTAAAACACTTTTCTCAATTGTTGTTGTAATAATGTGTAAAAATTGCAACTTTATTTTCCGATACAAAATATTTTAACACAAATTATTTTTATCGAAACAGTTTGTGTACAAAAATATAAAAATCATAATAAAAAAAGGGGGAAATATTATAATAAAGGGCTTTTCAACAAAAAGTTTGTTTTATAAAACAAAATAAAACAAAAAATTTAAATTAAGATGATTCAAAATTTTATTGTATGATGAAAAGTAATGTTCCGCAATATAATGAATGAAAAATGATGAATGAAATATGTCCACCATGACAACGCTGCAGATATCGATTATTTCATCGAAGTTTTTGCCATTTTGGCAAAATGGCGGTCCAATATCGGTTCACGGATTTTGAGTTTCGAGGCTGAAATCGATTCGATTAGTGTTAAATCACACGATCTGGCTGGCCACTTAACTGCTGATTGCTATGAAATTATGCGATCGGGAAATTTAGTTTGTTTTGCAACAAATTGATTGTTTCATTGGCTGTGTGACATGTTGTACCATCCTGCTGAAACCGCATGGCAGTGATATCCACGTCGTCAATAGGATAATATTGAGTTGTTAGCATCGTGAGATAGCGTGATTTATTGACTGTTACCGCATTCTCACGTTGAGCATGCAAAGGCTTCTCAATAATCGCTCTAGGATTTTCAAAAACCCACATGCGGCAATTTTGCTTGTTGACATATCATGAAAAAATGAGTATTTATAGAAAAAACCAGCCGGTGTTTTCTGAAAAAATTAAGCGATTGTACGGTGATGTGAACTGTCGGTCGCTTCAATTCCTGCACCAGTTGAACTGTGAAGGGATTCCTTACGCAAAATTCGCCATGTGATGGTTTTTGATAACTCCAATTGCTGAGAATGTCAAAGAATTTGCAAATCTGAATCTGCTTCAACACTGTAGCTCACAGCTTCGATATTTCAGTAGTATTCGCACATTTAGAATCAAAACCGTCGACTAAAATTTGACGACCAAATACTTAATAGCGTTCGCAGATTATGTTGTCCGAAAATATCACGAATTTTACGAAATGTAATTTTAACAGAACCACCATTTTTATAGTGGATTTCAATTATTTTAATACGATTTTCGTACGAAATTGAATTCATCGGAACTATTACCAACGCATCTACTACGAATATGTCAAAAAACAAAATGCAAAACTATCATGTTGTGGTGTTGACACAATTGAAAAACAAACTTCTTGTTGAGAAACAAGTGGTATGAATTCGATTAAGTGTGATATATCGAAAATAAGATTTTTGTGGAAAATTAATGTAAAAAGTGCTATGATTGTGCAATCGGTCGCAAAATAGCTTATGATTGAAATTAAGTAGTTTAACCAAACAATTTCAATTTCTTAGTGGCTTTCCAGTTGCTTATAACATCCTTTTTGTACTCTCTGGCTTTGCTCAAAAGTTAGCAAGACAAAAGAGTAAATTTAGAGATGATTCATTCAACATCCCAAAAACGGTACGACTAATCGTATTCAATTAACATCTCATTTACTCTATAAAATTTTTGGAGAAATCAGAAGAAACACACTTTTATAATAATTCAAATAAATTGAAAAGTAGCGAATGTGAAAAATATTTTATATTGCCAAACTATCTGCATAAGAAAGTTAGTGCAAAAAAGTATTATCTTTTCACTTTTTAGCACTTCTGCGTTAGAAAAAATTTGACAAGATTGCATGTTTTTATGGACTGCACGTAAACATCCAGTGGAAAAATTCCTTTTATTCATTTGGAAACATCTAAAAAATTGTATATCCGACTTTCGAAACAAAAAGCAGTACAGACCTTTTCAATTCTCGTAAGTGTTTAATCGTGTTCGACTGTTATTTTATTTAAAATCGGAGGAATGGCAACACATATTTTTAGCCCTCGCGGAGTAATGTGTACTCTAATATAAACAGCGCATAGCATGTGTCCCTGTATATAACTGAGAAGATGCTATAAATCCAAAGTTCGGTTAATTGGTTATTGGGTAATTATATAAACATTGCCAGCAAAACAAAAACATACGTATTTCAGCAGTTTTTCATCATGTGTCAAAAACTTGCTTAAATAAATCTTAATGAAACCTGTGAAAATAGTAAAAAAAAAACATATTTAAAAACAAAGAGGTTTTAAGTTGGGGCTGCACATAGTTTTATTGTTGTGTACTTCTTTTCTTTTGTTTTTTTTTTTTTTTTTGTTTATATATTCATATTTCTTTAAACGATTTTACACAATGATATACTTTAAATAAGAACAAGACATAAAAGCATTTACGAGCATGGCAACGTATTATAAAGTTTGAAACAATACTTGAAATTCACTGGCCTGCAATTTGAAAAAAAGGAGGAATAAGAGAAATATAAGTCTTCGTATCCGGTAATAAGAAGCAATAACAATGCAGAACTAAATTAAGTATAAATTTAAGACAAAAAAACTTACTGAAACAATAATTTCAAAGATTAAAGCATTGAAAACGCAAGTACAAATTAATAAAATATAAGAAAAATATAAAAATGCGGAAAATACTGGATTTTTATAATTGTTTTTCATATTTTAGTAAACGCCCCTTGAAAATAATGTGAATCGAAAGAAAACAGCTCTTGAAAGAAATAATAAAGCACTGACGCATGTTTTCTTTATCAACCATAAACAACTTTTAAACCTAAAAAAACAATAATAGTTAAAAAACTTAAGTAAACTTAAGCTGTTTTTTAGATGACGTCCATACTCCCAAAAAATAAACCGTTCATTAATAGACACGAATAAAAACTTAAAAGTAAGCAGTGCCATAACTGTACCGAATCATTTGTACTCTAAACATGGTGAAAATAATTTTTATGCCGGAGAACAACAGCTTGTTGCTCATTTCAGTTTAACAGCATTAATGTTTGATATCTACTATCTGGTTTTTGCATAACCGTTAATATCAAATTCGGCAGAGTTTTGATTCCTTTTTTGGAAGTTTTAATTTTAATTAAATTCATTTTAAAACAGTTTTTAATATTCTTTTAAATTTCGATTCAAAATATTATTATGGTTTATTTTGTGTTTCTTCTTATTAAAGTTCAATATTTTTAGTAAAATTCAATTGTTTATTTATAAAAACCGATTTTTAAGCCGACATTCAATATTCAAAATTCTCAAGCAATTATTTAAATTTATGCTTAGATATAGCAAACGGAATGATAGATCTTAAGTAGGTCAGAAGCGTACCATAATCCAAATGTAATTATATTTTAATGTTTACTCGCTACATTTATCTCATTCTACTGTTATCTTTCAAATAACACGAACTACGTCAATTTAGACAAATATTTAATTTAGAAGTAATGCTTTTGTAACGTATATAAAGAGGTGTTATGTCTTATGAATGTCATTCGAGACTAAGTTCTCACGTAAAAGAATTGTGGTAAATGAAATATGTTTATTAAAACGAAACTTCTAACTGCTGACAATATGGCTTCCTTCATTATATCAGGTGAGTTCCAATTTTCTTCTTCATCCTTCAATAAAATAGTAGTTAATGCAAAGGATCAAATCCTAACAATGACCAATAAAATAAATTGATTTGCGTATGATTATACGCACATATCAAAATAACTATATCACATTTTTTTTTTAATTTTCGTTTAAAAAATATTTAACAAAATAACCGAGCTTTTAGAAGCAATTCAATTTATTTTTTTTATATTTTTAAACACTATTTACTTCACATTTATTTTTTTTTAATTTTAATTTTTCTACTAACCAAAGAACCTAAATTACTTTTCTATTCTCTGGTTTTAATTTCAGTTTTACTCTCGGTAATGATCTTTTCATTACAAACCAACGAGGCTGTTGCCAACTCGGTTTCACTTGCAGATTCATCAAATTTATTTGCAGGCGATTTGCTTTCTGTTATTGTTGATCAGAAATCCAATGAAAATGTAGTTTATTCACCGGTCTCTATACATTCAATTTTATCATTAACATATATAGGGGCCGGAGGAAATACAGCCGATGAATTACAAACAGTTTTAAAATTGAATCAAGGACATGGAAAAAATGATTTCGCTGTTAAATATCGCGAGTTCTTCGAAAGCATGCATAATAAAAGTATTCCAGGGATAGACTATGATCCACCACAACTTTCAATGGCAAATGGTATGTACGTCAGTAAAAATGTCCAAATTTTGGAGCAGTTTAACGAAACTGCCCGCGATAGCTTTAAAGCCGGAGTAGAAAAAGTTGATTTTAACTACCCGACGGCTGTTATTCAAAAAATAAATAATTGGGTAGAGGAAAACACATCAAATAAAATAAAAAATCTACTTAAACCGGATGCAGTGAACGCTGATAGCAGCATGGTTTTGGTAAATGCTATCCATTTAAAGGGTAATTGGTCGATGCCTTTTTCAACTGACAAAACTGATAAAAGAGACTTCCATTTAAAACCCAATAAGAAAGTAAAAGTCGACACAATGCTCAACACGGAAGTTTATGCATACGCTGATTTGGAAGAATATAATGCTAAAGCGGTGGAATTGGAGCTTTTTGATTCAGATATTTCTATGTTGATTATATTGCCAAATGAAATTGATGGCTTAAAACAATTAGAAGAAAAACTTGAAGGAAAAAATTTGAATCACATTGTTTCTAATATGACATACAAGCGTCTCAGTTTATTTTTGCCCAAATTTCGCATAGAATCCGATATTGATTTAAAAGAACCTTTAAAGAAAATGGGTTGTTCTTCCATGTTCGGTAATAATGCTAATTTTACAGACCTGTTTGTTGATGGTCTTTCCCATCAAATTTCACAAGTCAAGCATAAAGCATATTTGGACTGCACAGAAGGAGGTTTGGAGGCTGCTGGTGCCAGCTGTAAGTTTTAATTTAATGTAATAGATTACCTAAAATAAAGACTCTGCACATTCTTTTGTAGTTGGAGATTTCATGTACAAGTCTTTCGGGAGTTCGAGTACAAACTTCGCTGTCGATCATCCATTTATATTTGCCATACGCAGCAAAGAGGCAGTATTTTTTGCCGGACATGTGGTAAACTTTTAATGAGTTTACCCTACCCTAGCAGATGTTGGCTTTTTTTCATGTTTGGAATATTTTATATTCATTTAGTGAGTCCATATAAATTTTAATATTAAAATATTTGAATTATTATAACTAAATGAAACATAATATTTGTAAACTTGAAGTCAATAAAGTTCTGTAATTATCTAAAGCTAAACATACAGTTTTCTTATAAGGAGCGCGAAATAAAACGTAAATGAATTTGTTTTTGTGGAACACTTTTAAACAAAAGGAACCATTTTAAAACTCATATTTATATAGATCTTAATACTTTTTTGTTGGAAATAATAAGATGTTAGACTTAAAACGTAAATGCTTTGTACAATGAGTGTACAACATATATATAAGATTCCAGGCCTCTGCATTCCATATATCTCAAATATGCCCACTCGTCGTCACTTAGTAGTGATATAGGTGATACAGAAGGACTTAAAGTCTAAAACGTATAGCAAATTTTAATCTGTTTCCGAAATACTTGATATAGAAGTACTCGTATAATAACGCCATAAACAATGATTTCCAATCCCACGTTGCCGCACAGGAACCAGAAAGATAAAAGTGGACCAGGCAAGAAGTCAAATGATGTTGAAAGCTATAAGTTCATGAATGCGTGCATGTAATTTAGAGAAGAAATATCAAATATCAGCTTCAAAGATCTTCTACAGAATACTGATAGATATTTGTAGACAATCAAAGTAAAAAAGTGTATTACGCTTGTAGTTGGTTTTTTCTGCGTTGACTGTGCAATCAGATCTTAAATTAAATTATGATTAAAACTAAAGACTTTCAATATCTGAGAGGCATTCTGAATGCTGATGTACCCTGTAGCTTTGAAAGCACCAAAACAAAAGAGTCTTCAATAGAAACTTTTTTGTTTTAAACTTCATTATTATGGATGCAGACGCATTAAGCTTTTTCCAATATATCATTGGGTTGATTTATAGCAGTTATATAGCCGTTACACGTATGGAAAAATATATTTAAAAATCGCATATAAGCAAATTTATTTAACCACAAGGAGCACATTGGAGGGACCTGCCCATGTTAAGTTTTAAAATTAAGAGGAACATATTTTTATAATAATTCAAACAAATTGATCAAAAGTTTATGTTCTTGTAACTTTTGGTAAAAAAAAAGCACTAAAATTTTGTTAATTTTATTAATTTTGGTGCTGTAAATATTTGTTAAATATAAACATTAAGCGATCTGAAGACATATGTCATCTACACAAGAAAGTAGTTCTTAAATTTATTCTTTTCATTATTTAACACCCCTGCGCTAAAGGATATTTAAAGAAGTTAGGATTTGATGATGAATAAAAACATAAAGTTTATTCAGACGGTGTTTAGACCAGCATGGGTGACGTGAGAAGCCACTGCAAGAACCAGCCTCAACTAAATTCATTTTTCTGTCATCGTTAGTACGCAGACACCACTTCAATTGTCACCATTTTGTTAATCACTCTACATCGCAATTTCAACAATCATATCTTTCTTCTTTCGAAAATATTATATATCCGACTTTCGAGACTAATGGCAGCACAAGTCTGTAGATTTTCGTTAGTGTTCAATCGTCTTCGGTTAGTTTTTTATTTAAAAGCTGAGTACTGGCAACACATATCTTGAGAATTCGCGAAGTAATGTGTGTTCTATTATAGACAGCGCATAGCAAGTGCCCCGTATATATCTGAGAAGATGCTGTAAATCCAAAATTCGGTTCATAGGTCATTTGGGGGCTATATAAACAGTTCCAGAAGGGTGAATAGATGTGTCTTTTGAGCTTAAACAATATCTTAATGAATCCTTTGGAAATAGTAAAAAAATCATACTTTAAATAGAGTTTTTTGATTGATCACATATCCATATTTATTAAAACACTCACAAAATGACTAGCCGGCATCCCGAATAATTTAAATTAACACTGCTCTATTCTAAGGACAAGAAATAAAAACATTTACGAGCTTATGGCAGCGTATTAAAATGCATGAAACAGAACTTAAAATCCAATGATGTGCAATTTGATGAAAAATCGGGAAGGAAGGGTCACTGCCAGTAATAACACGTAATAATATAACATGAATTCGTTATCCAATAGTTGCAGAGTGGCTTTACCACCTGGGTGTGAAGGAAAGTGAATAAAATTAAAAATTTGCTGACGAAGTTCAAGGAGAACATATGGGCGTACATATTTAGTGGATACATCACAATGAATTGGCAGAGATGCAAAATGAATTATCTGAAGTTTTAAGGAATTGTTACCTGTAAAAAGGGTCTTCAACTCGTCGTCCGCTTCCTGAGCCAATTTCAATTTATTTATTGAAATAGTCGTTGGCATTAACATTGCGCTTACTCGTGAAAGCGCATCTGCCACTGTGTTTCCAGGCCCCGAAACGTACACAATCTCAGTTGTAAATTGTGAAATGAAATCAAGGTGTCTAAGTTGACATGGAGATGCTTTTTCCGGTTTCTGTGAGAATGCATAAATTAAAGGTTTATGGTCGGTTTTAATGATGAAGTGTCGAGCTTGTAACATGTGATGGAAATATTTCACTGCACTATATATCGCAAGCAATTCCCTGTTGTATGTGCTGTAGTTTTTTTTTTACGTCAGCTATAAATAACCACTTAAGTACACGGCGGAGGTCTAAATCGACTTTAAAAACACATTCACAAAATGTTTTAATATTACTGCGGTTTACAGCGACAAGGTTTATATTTGTAAGTTTCAATGCTGCCACCAGCCGAACTAACTGACGACAGCCCATTTAGTTTTTCGATTTTGAGTTTCATTTACGGCAGGTAGGTATGCAGTGTCGTGCAGCATCACCAAACCATCTGACAGTGTCATCGTGAAATGTTCGTAGGTGCAGTAGATACTGAACATGCCATGTTTTGGTTTGCTTCTAACATCTTGTCAGCCATTTTTGCGAGTTTTTCTAAGTCGTCGTCTTCTAAAACTGTTTAAAGTGGTCGAATACTTTGCGGCATTTGGCCAAAAAATATTGTACGAATGATTGGCTCGTTACCTTTGGCAGACGATAAACGTTTCATATCAGACAAAATTTCAATTGGTCTTTTACCAATTGTTTCACCACCTTTTAATAATCGTCGGAATTTCGATTCTGATGACTCTGCAAATTTTGATATGAGACGATTTTTTATTGCCTTATATTTATTTTGTTGTGGTGGATCTGTAATGAAGTCTTCAATTGACAAACGTGTGTCGTTCGCAAGATGAACTGAAATTAAATCAAATTTATCTGTGTCTGATATAATTTTATTTAAAGCAAACGATCGCTCGATTTGTGCAAACCATAAGTGAGGATTGTGTTTATTAAATTTGGAAATATGGACCCTTTGCAAATTTGATCGAGAAAAATCACTTGAGCTTGCTTGCTGCAGAGTGTTAATTTCATGTTGCAATCTTTCAATTTTCACTAGAAGGTTCTGTGCTTCAGCCATTTTGAGTTCACTGTCGTAATATTCGACGTTTTCATCAGAGGTATCTTATAAGTTTTTTGCTTTTTTGTTTCTTAAGCTGTAAGTTTGACCGTTCATAAGCAAAACTGTAATTGCCGCAACATAAAGCCGTTCCCTTACAAAGCACTTGTAATTTTAAATTTGCAGTACTGCGCTGTTTTTAAGAACTTTTTTCTTGGCGTCCTGTGCCAAACACTTTAGATCACGTCGAGGTCACCAATATAGTTGTCTGTGCCAAGTGCTAAGTAAGACTACTATTTGTAACACATAAAACTATTAACAATATTTACTATAAATCTTCAATTAACTTATATTCTCTTATTTTTGCTTGTGTCTGCTGTGGCTGCGAAAACGACTCTAGGAATAAGCTTCTGTTTTCTTCTGTCACCTGTTTTCTCTGAGTTGTCAGTTAGTTTTTTCTCTTTTGAAGCTTGAAAAGGGGCTGCCACATATCATATTTCTTTGCATTGAGAGATGTGAATATATGGACCTTAATCATCTGCACCACTAACGCCGTCTTAAATTTAATTATATTTCTTTTTTTCAGCCACTTTATAACTTTTGTTTCAATTTTGCTAAGATAAAATTAGTCAATTATACAAAAAAACATTTGTTTTTCTGTATAAATGTATATAATCTTCTTGATAAAAACCATAAATAAATAAAAAGGGAAGAAAATAATAACAGATATCAGACAGTGGTATGCGAATTCATAAATATGATAACGTTAATAATATATTTTGAACCGAGCCTGCCGACTCAAATTGAACGACCAAATTCTCAATAGCGTTCTCAGATTATGTTGTCCGAAAATATTACGAATTTTACGAAATATAATTTTAACAGAACCACCATTTTTATAGTGGATTTCAATTATTTTAATACGATTGTCGTGCGAGATTGAATTCATCGGAACTATTACCAATGCATCTACTACGAATATGTCAAAAAACAAAATGCAAAACTATCATTTTGTAGTGTGGACACAATTGAAAAACAAACTTCTTGTTGAGAAACAAGTGGTATGAATTCGATTAAGTATGATATATCGAAAATAAGATTTTTGTGGAAAATTAATGTAAAAAAGTGCTGCGATTGTGCAATCGGTCGCAAAATAGCTTATGATTGAAATTAAGTAGTTTAACCAAACAATTTCAATTTCTTAGTGGCTTTCCAGGTGCTTATAACATCCTTCTTGTACTCTCTGGCTTTGCCCAAAAGTTAGCAAGACACAAGAGTTAATTCAAAGATGATTCTTTAACATCCCAAAAACAGTGACACTTATCGTGTTCAATTAATGTCTCATTTTCTCTATTCTGCCCTATAAAGTAGAACCTACAGCGCTTTCTTGAGAAGAAACTGCTTTTATTTTAAACTTCATTATTTTGGAGAAATCAGGAAAAATACACTTTTGCAATAATTCAAATAAATGGACGTTAAAAATATTTTATATTGCTAAAATATAAACATTAAACGATCTGAAGAATACTGCGAACTAATTGCGCGATAGAAGGCACTTGCCATCTGCATAAGGAAATCAGTGCAAATAAGTATTATCTTTTCACTTTTTAACACTTCTGCATTAGAAAAAAATTACAAAACTGCATGTTTTTAAGGACTGCATGGCTTGAACTGGATTAATAGTATGTTATTCGCCATTCACTTTATTGTCGTTGATAGTACACATATACATCTGCAGTTGTCACCATTTTGGTAATCACTCTACTTCGCAATTTCGAAAAAATCCAAAAATATATATATATATATAAATATATATATATATATCCGAGAAATGGCAACACAGATTTTGAGTCCTCGCGAAGTAATGTGTATTGTAATATAGACAGCGCCTAGCAAGTGTCCCTTTATATATGTGAGAAGATGCTATAAATCCCAAATTCGGTTAATTGGTTATCTGGTGATTATATAAACAGTGCCAGCAAAAGAAAAAGATACGTATTTCGGCAGTTTTTCCTCATGTGTCAAAAACTTGCTGAAAAAATACTAAATCTTAATGAAACCTGTGAAATTAGTCAAAAAAAAACAAATTTAAAAACAAAGAGGTTTTAAGTTGGAGCTGCACATAGTTTTATTGTTGTGTACTTCTTTTCTTTAATTGTTTACTAGCTGTACAACCCGGCTTCGCTCGGAAACTATTTGCTAATGATTAATATTTCATATGGAGTTAGAAAAAAAATTTCACTACAAAGTAGAAACGAGACAAATTCTTTTCAATTTATTGTTTTAATAGTTCTTAAGGTAATTCATTAAAAAATAAGCAAACACAAAAGGTAAGCATATAATTTATTTTAAAGCTTGATAGGAAGAAATACTTTTTGTTTTTCTGTTGAGAGAGAAAATAAACAGTGCTGACGGTGTCCCAACTCTTGAGCATGCAACATACAATTGCTCGTGGGAAAAACATTGGGATTCTAGGTTTAACCCACACACTTTTAGCAATTGGTTTTGGGGTTTATTAATCGTCATTGCGAATGCAAAGCGAACGGAAAATTGGAGACGTTTAAACTTAAATGGTAAATCACTTGGTATCATAGGTATGCATGGAATAAGCAGGTCTTCACCTACAAACTTTCCTATAATTATTATTGCTTAGTTTTTGCTATCAGCGTTTTAAAAACCAATCTAGTACCATCGCATAATATTGGCTGACTCAGGTTACGTTACATGACTATTACCGCTCCAATGTTAAGCTAAAAGTTATGTGGTAGCATTACCGGTAAGTTTAATGAATTCAGGAACTCTACGGGGTAGTTTTATCGATTTATACGAATACCGTTCGCCATTAATTAAGCTTTGGATTTTTGAATTTATTCAATCAACGTATTTGTTTTTTGCATCCAAAATGGGCTCTTTAACTTAACTAAAGTTAATCGGTATAATTTTGAGCAATGTATGTGAACAGTTTTGCAATTAGTTCGTCTTTAGACGTTGTGAATTGGCAAGAGCCCATTGGAAAGGAAATCTGGCCTGTTCGGTTCTTTCCACTGACAATGTGTAACAATATATAAGAATAGATCGATAAACTTAGTCGTAGGTAATCATTTAAATTTTAAGAAATGTTGGCTGCTTACAAAATCGTTCGTAGTTTAGCCTTTATTTTTACTTTAACAATAAAATTTTAGAACAAAAGAATTTTGATATTGGATTTTTCAGCATATAGGCGATATATATATATATATATATATATATATATATATACATGTATCGTTAAAATTGCATCGAGTAGAAAATTATTTTTTAACTTCAAAGTGAAGTGTAATTGTCGGTGACTTAACATTTTTAAGCCCTCACTATTCAATATATCAAGGATTTTCTTCTCTTATAAAAACTATTAATTTTAAAGTTATGTGAATAAAATCACACGAAAAATTTTAAAGCACGGATAGTGTGCATACATACATATGCCCATATGTACATATGTAGAATATATATTCAAATTTGCACTTTTAGTATTATCCAACACGTCTAATTTAAATCACTGAGCACTGTTTAGGAATTTTATAAAGTTTAAACGTAGGCTAAGTAAAAAAATTGAGAAGTGAAAACGATTTATTTATGTTTTCACTAACATGATTTAATACATAGTACATATATTGAAAAGTGAAAATAAGAACTTCTATAAAAAAATCAATACTTTTTCTTAAAAATGTGTTAAAAACTTTAGTTCTTCGAGTTGCTCTTTAAATTTTCTCATGCGAAGAAAAATTACTTCGAAATATAGCCTAGTTATTGAAAACGTATCATGTTCGTTGGGCTTTCCTGGTAAATTCTGTAACATAAGCAAAGCTTGCTGATGTTTATGAAAACGTATGTATATGTACATATGTAAGTCAATTTTTTATATAAATATATTTTTATTGTATAAATTTATATACTTTTAGGAAAAAAACTTTTAAAATTAAACTTAAAATGCATATTTTTTTAAATTCAAAACAAATTGACCAAAGGATTTGAACTTTTTATTTTTTCCATACAATATACATATTTCAATGTGTTGAAAAACATGCAATCTATTTACATACATGTGTACATGTGATTTTATTGTGAATTATTAATAAAGTAAGATTTTTTCCCCAAAATTGGGACGGTATTATCACTAAAAATCTTCAAACATAAAAATACATTTTTGACTGTTAGAACAACGTTTGGTTTCGCCGAAGTTGAAAATGTTGCCTCTTTATTTGGTCTTTTATTTTGTTACCTTTTTGTTTTGTGTTTTTTTTTTTTTTAATTTGATCTACGGGTTTTTTTAGCGTATGCCAAGAATGTTTACGTGTGTTTGCACGTATACAAACTCATTAGCATAGAAACAACCATAAGCTTCATCAAAACAGTTCGAACGAACATGTCGAGTTGTGAATAACTTATTTGTGTTTACAACAACAACAGATGAAAATTAATAAATGAATTTTCTAAGTTTTCCGGATTATAATTTTTTTTTTTCATACAAACCATCTCCTGAAAATTTCGAATCGAATTAAACAAAAATCAGCCAAATCGCTCCAGCCGTTCTCACGCCAACTCATTACATACGTGGACCATTTTATTTATATATATATATAGATATATTCATATTTCTTTAAACGATTTTACAAAATGATATACTTTAAATAAGAACAAGACATAAGAGCATTTACGAGCATGGCAACGTATTATAAAGTTTGAAACAATACTTGAAATCCGCTGGCCGCCTGCAATTTGAAAAAGGAGGAATAAGAGAAATATAAGCCTTCTTATCTGGTAATAAGAAGTAATAATAATGCGGGACTAAATTAGGTATAAATTTAAGACAAAAAAACTTACTGAAACAATAATTTCAAACATTAAAACAAGTACAAACTAATAAAATATAATAAAATATAAAAATGCGGAAAATACTGGATTTTTATAATTGTTTTTCATATTTTAACAAAAAACGCCCCTTGAAAATAATGTGAATCGACAGAAAACAGCTATTGAAAGAAATAATAGATAATAGAGCACTGTATAGAGCATGCTCTCTTTATCAACCAAAAGATGCTTTACGACACAACAAAAAATAACTTTTGATTTATGCTCATTTTAAAACAAAAACAAATTAATTAAAAAACTTAATTTAAGTTTACTTAAACTGATTTTGAAATGACATCAATACTCCTAAAAAAATAAACCGTTTGTTAATAGATACGAATAAAAACTTAAAAGGAAGCAGTGCCATAACTGTACCGAAGCATTTGTACTCTAAACATGGTGAAAATAATTTCTATGCTGGAGAACAACAGCTGGTTGTTCATTTCATTTTACCAGCATTAAACTTTGATATCTACTATCTGGTTTTTGCATAACCGTTAATATCAAATTCGGCAGAATTTCATTCCTTTTTTGGAAGTTTTAATTTTAATTAAATTCATTTTAAAACAGTTTTTAATGTCCTTTTAAATTTCGATTCAAAATATTATTATGGTTTATTTTGTGTTTCTTCTTATTAAAGTTCAATATTTTTAGTAAAATTCAATTGTTTATTTATAAAAACCGATTTTTAAGCCGACATTCAATATTCAAAATACTCAAGCAATTATTTAAATTTATGGTTAGAAATAGCAAACAGAATGATAGATCTTCAGTAGGTCAGAAGCGTACCATAATCCAAATGTAATTATATTTTAATGTTTACTCGCTACATTTACCTAATTCTACTGTTATCTTTCAAATAAAACGAACTACGTTAATTTAGATAAATATTTCATTTAGGAATAATGCTTTTGTATCGTATATAAAGAGGTGTTATGTCTTATGAATGTCATTCGAGACTAAGTTCTCACGTAAAAGAATTGTGGTAAATTTAGTAAGTTTATTAAAACGAAACTTCTAACTGCTGACAACATGGCTTCCTTAATGATATCAGGTGAGTTCCTTTCTTCATTTGTTCCACTTTTATTCTTATTTTTTAGAATCTCTAATTATCCTTCTCATACCTTAAATTTTGATCGTTAGCTCTAGAATAAAATAGTAATTAATGCAAAGGATCAAATCCTAACAATGACCAATAAAATAAATTGATTTCGGTATGAATCTACGCACATATGAAAATAAATTGACTCACACAAGAACTATATCACGTTTTTTTTAATTTTCGTTTAAAAAATAGTTAAGAAAAATAATCGAGCTTTAGGAAGGAATTCAATATGTTTTATATATTTTTAAACACTATTTACTTCACATTTTATTTATTAAATTTTAATTTTCCTACTAACCAAAACACCTAAATTACTTTTCTATTCTTTGGTTTCAGTTTCAGTTTTACTCTCGGTAATGATCTTTTCATTACAAACCAACGAGGCTGTTGCCAACTCGGTTTCACTCGAAGATTCATCAAATTTGTTTGCAGGCGATTTGCTTTCTGTTATTGTTAATCAGAAATCCAATGAAAATGTAGTTTATTCACCGGTCTCTATACATTCAATTTTATCATTAATATATATAGGGGCCGGAGGAAATACAGCCGATGAATTACAAACAGTTTTAAAATTGAATCAAGGACATGGAAAAAATGATTTCGCTGTTACATATCGCGATTTCTTGAAAAGCATGCAAAATATATGTATTCCAGGGGAATACTATGAACCACCACAACTTTCAATAGCAAATGGTGTGTACGTCAATAAAGATGTCCAAATTTTGAAGCAGTTTAATGAAATTGCCCGGGATAGCTTTGAAGCCAGAGTAGAAAATGTTGATTTTCACTACCCCTCGGCTGTTATTCAAAAAATAAATAATTGGGTAGAGCAAAAGACATTAAATGAAATAAAAAATCTACTTAAGCCGGATGCAGTTAATGCTGATAGCAGTATTGTTTTGGTAAATGCTATCCATTTTAAGGGTGAGTGGTTGGTACCTTTTTCACCTGACAAAACTGATAAAAGAGACTTCCATTTAAAACCCAATAAGACAGTAAAAGTCGACACAATGTTCAACACGGGTATTTATCTATACGCTGAATTGAAAGAATATAATGCTAAAGCGGTGAAATTGCGTTTTTCCGATTCAGACATTTCTATGTTGATTATATTGCCCAATGAAATTGATGGCTTAAAACAATTAGAAGAAAAACTTGAAGGAAAAGATTTGAATCACATTGTTTCTAATATGACATACACGCGTCTCAATGTATTTTTGCCCAAATTTCGCATAGAATCCGATATTGATTTAAAAGAACCTTTAAAGAAAATGGGTTGTTCTTCCATGTTCGGTAATAATGCCAATTTTACAGACCTGTTTGTGGATGGTCTTTCCCAGCAAATTTCACAAGTCAAGCATAAAGTATATTTGGACTGCAAAGAAAGAGGTTTGGAGGCTGCTGCTGCCAGCTGTAAGTTTTAATTTAATGTAATAGATTACCTAAAATAAAGACTCTGCACATTCTTTTGTAGATGAACGATTTAGGTTCATGTCTCTCGCGCCTAAGTATAATATGACCCTCGTTGTCGATCATCCATTTATATTTGCCATACGCAGAAATGAGGCAGTATTTTTTGCCGGACATGTGGTAAACTTATAATGAGTTTACCCTACCCTAGCAGATGTTGGCTTTCTTTTTAATGTTTTGATTATTTTATATTCATTTAGTGACTCCATATAAAGTTTAATATTAAAATATTTGAATTATTATAACTAAATGAAATATAATATTTGTAAACTTGAAGTCAATAAAGTTCTGTAATTATCTAAAGCTAAACAAACAGTTTTCTTATAAGTAGCATATTTATATAGATCTTAATACTTTTTTATTGGAAATAATAAGATATTAGATTTAAAACGAAAATGTTGTGTGTGCAACATATATATCAAACGAACAAAATTCCAGGCATCTGCATTCCATATATCTCAAATATGCGCACTCGTCGTCACTTACTAGTGATGCAGGTGTTTGAAATAGTCCTTTGTGTATGGGATGCCTTCTAAAACATAGTTTTGTTAACGATTTGACTAAATATTCTTTCGACATTCACCAACGAACGTTGTAAAATCATTATATTGCGAATACAATTTGTTGAAATTGGAAAAAGCAGTCTTGAATCACATCTTTTCACTTGAAGCATTTGGTTTTTTTTTTCAAAATTCTGTGAAATGTGTTTCGTTTCATATAAAAATACTTTTAAGATCTAATAATTAAAATGCCCTAAACTCTTAATCTATTATTTGCTTATTATTTTTGTTAAAATAATTTAGGAAAGTCTCTGCCATGTCCAGAATAATATTGTTTTCGCCATTCACCATTGGCTTTGGATGAATTATGTTTAAAAATTTATATTGACTTTCAAATCAAATCTTTTTAATATGTGGACACATAATTCAATGTCAAATTGTAGGCCATTATTCATTATTTCTTCTGCATCGCTTTCACAATGTTGAGAACTTGAAAGAACTTCTCGAAATTTGAAAATTCTTTGTAATCTACCAAAAAAGTGTTACTGTCTTTGACAACATTTGGCTTTAGAAATTTAATCATTTACTGCTTTGAGTAAATTTTCCATTTCGTTTAGTTGAACACAAAGAAAATCATAACATACAAAAAAAAAAACAACTCTAAAAATGCAATACTAAAAAATATAAATTCAGAAAAATCGTCATTTTTGAACCTAAAAACGTCACTAGTGTATTTTGAGAGGTGAAAATCGTTAAAATGCAGAAAAATTCGGCAATTATGGCAATATTACTTGTTGGTCGAACGTTTTTACGAAGTAAAGTAAAGCCGAAACCGCATAGAAATGTATTTGAGTATGCTAGATATTCAAACTCAGCAATACTCAAATGGTATGTGGCGATCACACCACAAACGCATTTACGATGAGTATACTTGAGGCAAGAAAGGTTCTGTTAAAGTTACATTTCGTAAAATTTGTGATTAAATCTTTCTGAAACCGTTATTAAAAGTTTGGTCGTTAAATTTGAGTCGACAGGCTCGATATAATATATGCAAACAACAACGCATGCTCGACCGGGTTGCACAACTGAAAACATCGCAGCCGTAAGCCACAGCGTTGAAGCAGATCTAAATTTGTCAATTCCTACATGTTCTCAAAAACTGGAGTTAACCAAAACCACATAACGGCGAATTTTGAACAAGGATTTTACTTTGAAGTCTTACAATGTTCAGCTGGTGGGGGAACTGAAGCCGACCGACCATTCACATCACCGTAGATTCGCTCAATTCATTCAGGATCAACCTGCTGCCCAGTTTCACTTGTCAACAAGAAATATTGGAGCATTTGGGTTTCTAAAGACCCTAGAGCGCTTAGTGAGAAATCTTTATTGTATTACGAAGAGAAAAGTTCGGCAATTATGAATGAAAAATGAGGAGGAATTGACCAATTTGCATCTGCATCAACACTGTGGCACACGGCCGCGATGTTTTCAGTTGAACGAGCCGGTCGAATATACGTTGGTGTTCGTACATTTTGTATCGAGCCTGTCGACTCAAATTTAACGACCAATAGCAATATCGGAAACATGATCATGTTATCCAAAAATATCCGGAATTTTACGAAATGCAACTTTAACAGAACCAGCAGTTTCATAGTGGATTTTAACTATTTTAATGCGATTTTCGTGTGAAATTGAATTTATTGTAACAAAAACCTAAATGTCAAAACTAGCATGTTGTTGGTGTTGCTATAATTGAAAAACAAACTTTTTGTGGAAAACCCCGATAGTTACAAAATATACTCTTCAAAAAATTAAACAATAAAACAAAAACTTAAAAATAATACTTAAGATAAAGCTTTAATCTAGCTTAGAATTATGATGTTGGCTACGCAAGTCGGATTTAGTATATATATTTAAGGCATCTGTGATGTAGGCTTGGATAGTTTAAAATTGAAGTCAGTAAGAAAACAATGACGAGATGCATTGGAAGAAGTTTACAGGTTGCAATGTTAAAATAATCAGCTATTAATTTTTAAACAACTGATCATTCCATGCTGAGGACTATAAACAGCAAGTCGAAACATATATTTTATTATTAATAATTTTTTGTGCTTTTTCTTAAACTGTGTATATTAATATATATATATATATATATATATATATATATATAAGTTTGCGAAGCAATATTTTTATTTTAAAAGTTATAGTAAAAAGGTTGTTGAAAAATTTTCAAATAAAATTTTTAAAAAGTGTTTCGTATACATTT
Organism: Trichopoda pennipes; assembly: GCA_030448955.1. Classification (NCBI taxonomy): domain Eukaryota; kingdom Metazoa; phylum Arthropoda; class Insecta; order Diptera; family Tachinidae; genus Trichopoda; species Trichopoda pennipes. The sequence goes on from JASKUP010000038.1 coordinate 2,155,494, forward strand.
TGTCCGAAAAGCGTAAATTCAAAACAAAATCGGTACTATTTGTACATTTCGTATACAAAGCGGAATATTAATGTTTTACTGTAACAAAAGCCCGTTGCATACAGATATGCTTCATTGGAATAGAGGTAATGATTGGTAATCAACAATTGCCAGAAGGAGTGTATTGTTGGTAATGATTTTTATTATATTTGTTTTACCTAAACTGGTTCGCGAAATAGATGCCAATGACTTCGCAGCCCATTATTAGCAGAAGGAAAGAATACTTTAGAGGTGCATTGTTGATCATGATTCTTAAAAATTTGTGAAATAAAGATTATTTTCGTTAAGTTTTGCAGAAGACAACAATACATTTGGGATGTATGGTTAATAACGATTATTGTATTCTTTTTACTCAGATTGGTTGGTGAAATAGATAATTGAAGATATAGGAATGGTGACGATTATGTAGAAATGCAGAATATTCTACAATACCTCTCTATAAAAATTTGCAGATCACTTAAATATAACTTTCTTTCCCCATTATTTTTTTCTCCTACCAAAATAGTTCAGTAATTAAAATTATCAATTTAAATATTCAAAAACCAAATTGCTAAAAAAAAATCTTTGAAAACATAATGCACGCAATTTCTAAGCACACCAAAATTTTATTTTATTATATATATTTGATTATAACTATTATTCGAACTTTTTTTTTAAATCTATAAGTATTAATCTTAATGAAAAAGCTTGTAAAATAATTTTCGTCATACATACATACACACATACGAAATTAAAATTTCAAATATTTGTAATAACATTGGTATAACATTGGATGTAAAGGTATGTTGTTACAGGGACAGGAGCTCAGGATTCATTGATCGTTCGCAGGATCGTCCGCAGGATCGCCATGTAAAGGTTTAACAGGATCGCCATGTAAAGGTAGTTGGTTAGGATGATGGCAAGATGGCAGGATCTTATTGTTGTTATTGTCCCTATAGCCCTTTCTATGTTTTAATAGCTGTATAGGGTGTCAGCTAGTGGGTTAGGCGTTCAAAGGAACTGCCAGAAGACTGAAACTATAAATGAAGCAAGGCATATACTGCCAGCTAAAGTTATCAGGTAATAGTCTATTTTTATTTAATTTTCTATGGCTTACATATATACTACTTATGAAAATCTAACTTATAATCTAGAATTGAGTGCTTACAAAGTCACTCAATTTTATCATTAACATATTAAAACTATTGAAATTCTGTCAAGTGATCAAGTGTCCGACACATGCCAAACACAAGGTGTTGATGTAAATTGACACCCAAAAATGTGTTGGCATATTTACAACAGAACTGCATGTAGATACTCTACATGAGTTGCGTCGGCTCGCATACACTATGTATGCTGTATGAATACTGTAGTACACTACATATTTAAACATACAAAAAACAAGGAAATGTTAATTAAATAACAAATTCTTTCTTACGAAATAATTGTAAAAAATTATGTGTCTTTTGAATTGAGTACCTATAATTCTGCGCTAAATTGTCTGTGTCTGTTTTGAAATTTATTCTCTTTAGATTTGGTGCATTAACAGTTTCTAACATTTCTAACATACAACGTCCTTATAGCTTTTTTCTATATCTAATATTGACGCTTCCTCATACTTTGGATAATGATTATATGTCTTACAATGCGAAGATAAGAATGTCTTCTGTGTAGAAATATTCCTATATTTTTGGTCACATCTATGACCAGCTAATCTTGTTTTAAGTTTATTTTTTGTTGTACCAATATAAACTTTGTCACAGTTCACCTCGTCATTTGGTCCACATGGTATCCTGCATACTACATCAGATATTTCCGTTTTTCTTATTTTATCCTTCATACTGCTAAATAATTTATTTAATGTGTTATATGTTTTGTGTGCAAATATATATCTATTGTGTCATATATTTTGGGCTTTCTTAATCTTTCTGATATTCCAGGAACATAAATTAATGATTTATAAATTCTTGGTTCTGCCGTAGTATTTCCTAAGTTATGCCTTTGATTACCATATTGTCTAATTAATCGGTTAGTTAATTCTACTGGAACATCTCTTATTGTGTTCCTATTCCTCAAATGAAATTCTCTATCACTTATAGTCAATATTCTGTCTATCATATTTTTCGCCGTGTTTATTATCATTTTTCTCGGATGTTTGGAATAAAAATTAATAATTCTTCCAGAAGATGTTGGTTTCTTATACCAATCAAACACTAACTTATTTCCCTTTCTTATTATCAATATATCTAAATATGGAAGTCTAGATTCTAACTCTCTTTCAATCGTAAATTTAATATCCGGATGAAAACCATTCATTTCTGACAAAATATCATCCACTGCATCTTCCGAAGTTATACAAAATAAATCATCTACATATTTTGTGGTAATCTTCGGTTTAATATGCAGTTTACTAATACATGAATTTAGTAATACCTCCATCCCAATATGGAGAGCCCATAGGGAGGCCCTCATTCTGCTATCCTATTATCAAATTGAAAATACCTATTGTCTTCAATGCAAAACTTAAGAATACGTAAAAATAATTCCTTTTCAATACATTTTTCCTCTATTATTTTCAAAGCTAAACCTACAGGAGTACTTAGAAAAAGCGAAACTACATCAAATGAAAACAATCTATCATTATCTTGTATAACTATTCTCTTGGCTTTATCTTTACATACCAATGACTTTCTAATATTATATATTGATTGTCCTGTTATTACCTTAAAAATATTCGCTATATACTTGCCCAGTACGTAGGCCGGGAAATTGATGCAAGAGCAAATAGGCCTTAAAGGAAAATTCTGCTTATGGATCTTAGGTACTCCATATAGCTTGGGAAAATTTGATACATTAGTCAAGTATTAATTAAAAACAAAATTATTTTAAAAAAACGACAAAAAACAAAAGATAATCAATTCAAAAATTAATGGGAGTCCTTCATGTTGCTCATAACTAAAATACAAAATAAAATATGTTTAAAATAACACTTTTGATGCATTTTTTAAAGCATGAAACGTATAATTTTTTGTACTCGTATTTGCTTTTATTTACCGTGCAAATCTCAACTACTGTTCAACTACTCGAATAAAAAGTTGAGTTTGTTATGTGTAAGAAGAAGATAAAATAGATTATTATTCTCTCAAAAGCTCTCTCTTTTAGTCAAACTTGAGAAATGAGAACAGTTTTCAGTAAAACTTATGTTCGTATCTTAACAATTTTGTCTCGTTTGCGTAAAACACTTTTCTCAATTGTTGTTGTAATAAGGTGAAAAAATTGCAACTTTATTTTCTGATACACAAAATATTTTAACAGAAATTATTTTTATCGAAACAGAATGTGAAAATCATGATTAAATGAAAAGGGTTTCCCCCTTTTCAACAAGAAGTTTGTTTTGTAAAATAAAACAAAGAATTTAGATTAAGATGATTAAAATTTTTATTGTATTACGAAGAGAAAAGTGCGGCAGTTATGAATGAAAAATGCCATTAAAGTTTTCGTTCACATTTTTGCAAAACGGCAGACCAATTTCACATCACGGATTTTAAATTTTAAGGCTGAAATCGATTCGATTGGCTCCATATAAACTTTGTCTTTAAGATAGCTTCACAATAATTAATCCAGTGGTGTTAAATCACACGTTCTGGCTGACCAATTAACTGATGATTGCTATGAAATTATGCGATCGGGAAATTAGGTTTGCTTTGCAATAAATTGATCGTTTCATTGGCTGTGACATGTGGCGCCATCCTGTTGAAACCGAATGGCAGTGATATCCACGTCGTCAATAGGCCAATATTGAGTTATTAGCATCTCGAGATAGCGTGATCCATTGACTGTTACCGCATGCAAAGGCTTCTCAAAAAATGGCTTTGGGATTTTCAGAAGCCCAAATGCGGCAATTTTGCTTGTTGACATACCCCGACATGTGGAAATGAACTTCGTCTGAAAAAATAAGTTTTTCAGAACAACCAGCCGGTTGTTTCTAAATGAATTGAGCGAATCTACGGTGATGTGAATGGTCGATGGCTTCAATTCCTGCACCAGTTGAACCCTGTAGGGCTTCAAGGTCAAATCCTTACGCAAAATTCGTCATGTGATTGGGGTTTTGGATAACTCCAATTGCTGAGAATGTCGAAGAATTTACAAATCTGAATCTGCTTCAACACTGTAGCTCACAGCTTCGATATTTCAGTAGTATTCGCACATTAAGAATCAAAAGCGTCGACTCAAATTTGACGACCAAATTCTTAATAGTGTTCTCAGATTACGTTGTCCGAAAATATCACGAATTTTACGAAATGTAATTTTAACAGAACCACCATTTTTATAGTGGATTTCAATTATTTTAATACGATTTTCGTGCGAAATTTAATTCATCGGAACTATTACCAATGCATCTACTACGAATATGTCAAAAAACAAAATGTCAAAACTGTCATGTTGTGGTGTTGACACAATTGAAAAACAAACTTCTTGTTGAGAAGCAAGTGGTATGAATTCGATATGTGCCCATAATTATGAAAGTGGTCTAAGTCAAAATTTTAAAAAAATGAGTTTATCAGTTATTTCATACCACATTAGTTTAAACTAAATGTATTCAATGTAATTTTTACGAAAATTGTCAAAAATGAACCATTAGATAGTGGTTGTAATTTCAACATTATATGGAATTCATTTAGTGTTAATTATGAAAGTGGTCTAAGTCAAAAATTTAAAGAAATTATATAAACATCTTGAAAATATTTAATAAAGAATTTAACTTAAATTTCCATGCTCCTCGAAAAGACACATGCCAAAAATGCGATTTACTGAAGGAAAAAATCGAATCATGCCATAATAAGGAAGAGAAAATAAATCTTAGAGAAAGTCATGATATACATTTACAAAATGCCGAACGAGCTAGGAACTGTCTTGCAGAGGACCAGAAAAAAGCAAAAGAAAATTCCAGGGAATATTATGTATTCTCATTTGATTTGCAAAAGGCTCTTCCGTATCCTAAACTGTCTGTTTCGTTCGCCTATTATAAGCGAAATATGTACGTGTACAACTTGGGTTTCCATAATTTCCATGACGATAATGTGAAGATGTACGCATGAGATGAAACTACAGCTTCAAGAGGTGCACAGGAAGTAGCATCATGCATTTTAGCGCATATGCAGGACATAACGACTCACAAACACCTAATAGCTTACAGTGATGCTTGTTCAGTCCAAAATCGGAACATTAAAGTAGCATTGACATGGATGAAAATTGCTCAGTCATCAAATAATAATATTAAAACGGTAGACCACAAATTTTCGGTATCAGGTCATTCCTTTCTACCGAATGATCGTGATTTTGGGTTGATAGAAATGAAAATAAAAAAGGCAAATTACTAATACAACCCTGAGCATTATTATGAATTGATAGAAAAGTGCAGAAGAAGCAATACATTTTCGATAAAGCGAATGTCGCAGCCGGATTTTATTTCAACGAAATCATTAGAAGATACAATAACAAGAAGAGTAAAAAATACCGCGGGCGAATCTGTCTCTTGGCTACAAATTCAATGGATGAGATTCTTGAAAAATGAACCTTATAAAATGTTTTATAAAACTTCTTTAGATGATTCTACATTTCACGTTTTGGATCTTTCACCTAAAAGAGGAAGACCAAAAATATACGGAAATATTAAATTACTTCCATTATACACCAGCATTAGACCAGTATCGGAAGAAAAACATAAAGATATTATGAGTTTACTACCGTACATCCCTCCAGTTTTTTAGGAACATTTTAAGAATCTTAAATACTCGAAATAATGATAAAAATGGATTACTGTTTAAAAATAATTAATAAATGCTCACGAATTATTTCAATAAAATTATTGTTTCAAACAAAACTCAAAGTTCTTTATTGCTTTAAGTCATTTATAGGACATTCAGTTAATTTTGAAAATGGTCTAAGTCAATTTAAACTTTAAAAACAATATTATCGTATGAAATTCACACAAAATTTCATATTCATAATAAATTTCCATTAATTAAGACCAATAAAATTAAAAATTAAAATGTCGCATAATGTAAAAATATTTTTTAATTTATTCAAATGCAAATCATTAAATATCTTGAAACAAGAAATATATGACTTAGACCACTTTCATAATTATGGGCACATATTGAAAATAAGATGTTTGTGGAAAATTAATGTAAAAAAGTGCTATGATTGTGCAATCGGTCGCAAAATAGCTTATGATTGAAATTAAGTAGTTCAACCAAACAATTTCAATTTCTTAATGGCTTTCCAGGTGCTTATAACATCCTTTTTGTACTCTCTTGCTTTGCTCAAAAGTTAGCAAGACAAAAGAGTAAATTCAAAGATGATTATTTAACATCCCAAAAACAGTGCGACTAATCGTGTTCAATTAATATCTCATTTGCTCCATTCTGCCCTATAAAATGAATTTTTGAAACAAGTATAGCCTACAGAACATTCTTGAGAAGAAACTATTTTTATTTTAATTTTCATTATTTTGGAGAAATCAGGAGAAACAAATTTTATAATAATTCAAATAAATTGAAATAAATATAAACATTAAACGATGTGAAGAATACTGCGAAATAAGGCGCCTGTTATCCACATAAGAAAGTTAGTGCAAAACAGTATTATCTTTTCACTTTTTAACACTTCTGCGTTAGAAAAAAATTGACAAGATTGCATGTTTTTATGGACTGCATGGCTTGAACTGAATAAATAGTATGTTATTCGCCATTCACTTTACTGTCGTTGATAGTACGTAAATACCACTGAAGTTCTACCATTTTATTAATCACTCTACTTCGCTATTTCAACAGTAATACTTTCCTTTTATTCGTTTGGAAACATCTAAAAAATTTGTATATCCGACTTTCGGAACGAAAAGCAGTACAGGCCTTTTCGATTTTCGTAAGTGTTTAATCGTCTTCGACTGGTTTGTTATTTAAAATCGGAGTAATTTATTTATTTACAATATTTATTTTCGATGTCCCTTACACAAGACTTTAAGTGTCATATTGCAGTATGGAACTCAGTACAAGTACAAACAAAAATTTAATCAAAAGTTCAGCCAAAAAAATAATAAAACGAATAAGAACATAATTATCAAAATAAAAATATATATTAAAAATTAGTTAACACTAGCTTAAAAAGGGACAGACTATATTTCTTTTGAAATGATGTGAGTTACTAATGATTTGAGAGCTATGGGGAATCTCGTTCCAGAGTCGGATTGTATAAATATAGAATTGGAATTGAGATATAAGAGAGCTGTATCTAAAACAGAGTAGTCTTTTGCCTCTTTTAAGGGTTAAAAAGTTCAATCGCTCATATAAATGCTCGGGTTTTCGCGTGTATATAATTTTATGCATTAGGATTAAGACCCTTATCTTCAAGTAGTCATCAAAACACACGCCATAAAGTTTAAGATTGAAACAGGAATATAATCAAGTTTCAATAAATTCTTCTTGATGATCAAACATTTGGATTTAGTTGGATTTATCTTTAGGCCATTAGCAGTAGCCCATTCATTTTTTTCTCAAAATAACGAACATACGGAGCTGACGGTGCTTCTCGTCTTCCAAAATCCGTACGCAATTTTCGCACACATTCTGCAACATTACCATGATTTTCAAAGTAATGTCGGTCGCAATATTTCCCAGAGTTTTTCAAGCGTACACAAAGCCATATTCGTTCAGCGGAAGGATAAAACTAATTATCTGTCAAATCAAACATGAGCTAAGTGTTACCACTCACGAAATAAGCACTAGTTGAAAAAAATGTTAGATGGCGGACCTTTTAGTAGGGGTTGCTTTTCGTGTCAAGGTGTGGGTTTTACATATTGGATCAAAACCGTTATAGACTCATCGGTTTATGTAAAAACCCTGGATGAAAATCATGCTGCCGTATGCTTCCTAAGAAATGCCGCTAGTAAGGCTCTTCCAGCAAGACAATGACTCCAAACACACTAGCAAAATGGCAAAAAAATGGTTCAACGATAACTCTATCAATGTAATAGAGTGGCCTGCAGTCCTCAGAATTGAATACTATCAAAAATCTGTGGACGGACATTAAATAAGGGTGTATCTACAATAAAGGCTCTGAAAGGCAGTGCAGAAAATTTGGAATTCCATCAAAGTTGAAAGATGACAGCATTTAATGGATTCCTTGAGAAGGCGTTGTGCCGCGGTAATAACAACAAAGGGCACGCGACAAAGTATTGAAACCATACAATTAATTTATCTACAAAATATCTGAGTGATATTTTTGATTTATTTTTAAGAAAGATCACTAGTTTTTGTTAAATTAACATTATAGAATTTATTATTTTGTTTCGAGTTGAATTGGCCCAACGGTTAAACAGATGTAAATGGAGTCAGATTAATGTGTGCGTTATGCTATTTTATTGACCGCAGCTGTATGTATATACTTATGAATGTACTTACGTATGCATGTACGTTTAAATTCAAAATACTGGTCAAACCACAAAGATGCTCTCGGCAAAACGAGTTGCACTTAAAAATAATTGCTTAAGGGCATTTTGGAGAACACACATCAAACACAAAGCTTTTGCTGCAACATAGCAACATTAAAGTAAACAAAGAAAAATAAATGCATTTTAAAGAAACTTCTGTTTTCAATTTAAACAAAAGTGAAATAAAATATGAAAAAGTTTTTAAAAATAACAAACACGTGAAGCTGCTTTTAAATCTAATTAAAAATGTGTTACAAATACGGCCATAGATCTCCCGAGGCGATAGTAATCTAAAATAACGAGAATTAAACAAACAAAATATTAATGTAATGAAAAAATAAATAATAAAAAAATAAATAAAAAATAAATGAAAAAATATAACAGAAACAAAATATTTAAATAAAATGTATTTATAATTAGAAAAATAATTTACTAAAAGCTTTTTTCAGAAATTATTTTTCATCATACTTTTTCGTTTAAAATTCTCATTTAGTTTGCCAGTTATTTATATCTTACAATTGTTACTCTACGCAAGCATTTAAATAAAGTTGCTACTGCGAAACGAAAATTTCGCTTTCCTTTAAGACAGCTTATTTGTAGTAAAGGTAATCGATGTTCGAAGGTTGGTTTATTACGATTTGAAAAATTAGTTATCTTACATACATGTTAAATCTCATTGAAAACCCTGTTTGGAGTTGGAATTAATTAGGAATTTATGCATATGGAAGTAACCCTTTAATATATAATATTGTGAATTTTAGTATTTTAGTAGTTTTATATGAAATGAGTAATCCCTGCTGCTACAATGTTTTTAATAGGGTGAAAGAGTAGGACAAATGCATAAAGAGAGAAAGAGAGAGAGAGAGAAAAGAGGCCTTCGAAGAAGCAATCGTGCAGCAGGATCCATTTTTTAATAAAGTAAATAAATAGAATAAAACAAAGTGGTTTTATTCAAAGTAGTAATCCGTAAAATAACGTGATTAACATTTTGGTGCCGAAACCCGGGACATTGGTCTCAACAAATTATTAATAATTAGTATTATTTTTATTAATAATTGGTATAGTATAGTATTGGTCTATACAAAATTTAATAGAGTGATTTCTAAACTGTAAGCTTGTCATAAAGCAAGGACAACAACCAATTGTTATTAAATTAAACCATTCAGTAGTGGCTCTAAAACTTGAAAGAAATAAAAACAATATCTATAAATCATCTGGATATAAATCTAAGCCAATATCAACTGAATAATAAAAAATTACACGATGGCTGGGGATAATATAGAGGTTGCCAACAATATTGATAGTGAGCGGGCGGCACAAAAACTGGCAGAATTAAAACAAGTAAGGGCCAGCACAAAAGGTAATGTCACCCGTATTAGAACAATGATTGCCAAAAAGGGTTCCACCTTGACATCACAAGAACTGGAGTGAAATATTGGAAGCATATTTCAAACAGTTCATGAGCGTGCAGGCAAGCATTGATAAGCTGTGTAATGTTACAACTTATATAAATCTGCACGTCTAACTCTACAAGTTAAGTTAAGTTTTGTTGGTAGATCATTGACATATAGCGCAAACAGTAGGGGACCCAAGATTGAGTCCTGTAGAACAACTCGACTCAGAGGCAAAGTAGTTGATTTTGACGTCTGTCAGATAGGTAAGAGAATATTGTAGTGGAACCACCCTAATGTAAATATCAAATATTCACACACGCAGTCATTAACACAACAAATTCAAAGTTTGAATCAAATTACTCAAGTGCAATGCACTTATGTTTGTTGTTGTTATACTTTACATGAATGGCCTTCAACAGGCATATACTTATCGTGTGTGTGTCGATCGGTGAGATTCAAGTGACACATTTATTTTGTAGAAAGAAATCCCAAAATAAATGCAATAGGAACTAGAGCACATTTCACTTTTCGTAATAACAATAATATTTACATATAATAATATTTGTATATAATTATTATTAATAATTAATTACTAGACTAATAATAACCTTCTCACAGTCGGTATATAAGCGACTGCAATTGAGAAGGAGGATCAATCTTTGTTCATTCTTCCTAGCTCCAAGTTGAGCTGGATTTTCAATGCTCCTAGCTGAGCACAATTGATCAACAGAAAAATAAAGAATCAATATTAATTTAACAGAATACAATTACAAAACCCTGTTTTAATTAAATTCTAAACAAAATTGAGAATAGAAACAAACCAACGTTTACAGGATATTACAATATCAGATCGGCAGAAGCTGATGAAAACCTATGAAAAGATTTTAATTTGTCTCTTAAAATGTAATGATCGACAGTGTCGAAAGCTTTAGAATGATCCAAAAGTACCAAAAAAGTAACATTGCCGCAATCAACTTGTTGTCTTATATCTTCCGAAACATCCACTAGCGCCGTTATACAGCTGTGATCTTTTCGAAAACCAGATTGGCCATTTGTAAGAATGTTATTCTTTTCAAGGTATTGAGTCACCTGATAATGAACCAACCTTTCAGAAACTTTCGAAAGGAACGGTAGGATTGCTATCGACCTGTAATCAGAGTAACTTTTTCTCATAGGAATGATTCTTGCAAGCTTCCATATTTCTGGGTAGCAGTTGGTAGTCAAAATCTTATTGAAAATGAACGTTATTGTTGGCGCAAGTTGTGGTAAGAGAATCTTAAGAAACTTTGGATCTATTTCATCAGCTCCTATTGCATTGGACTTTACTGACAACACACTAGAAAACACATCATTACGAGTAACATTAGTAAAATAAAAGTTATTGTCTAAAGGAACATTGGAGAAGCAGTAGTAATTAGAGGTAGGTGTAACCGCACTAATATTCAAAAATTTCTCGTTCAGAGTATTTGCGTCAATGCCATAAAACTCCTGATTAATAAACTTGCCAATTCCGATTTCACGAACTACTTTCCATTTCTTCCTACAGTCACTTGCTGTGGAAAATTTAGCTACGTAATAATCAGATTTAGCCTTCTTAATTAAGCTGTTCGTCAACTTTCGTGCAACGCGTTATGATTCGTGCATTTCTGGGGTTCTAAAACGCTTCCAGCGCGAATTTAATAAGTCCCTGTGACCAATTGCCCGCTTAATATCCTGAGAAAACCATGGCTTACTGTGCTTACAAAAACCATGGCTTTTTGTCCTTAAAGGTACTGCAAGATTGTACAAATGGTTTACATTATGTTGCATAAATTGAAGCTGGTCGTCAACAGAAACAACGTTATATATCATACTCCAATCAATGTTACAAAATTCCCGTTCTAAAATATTATAATTCACATTTTTAAAGTCTCGATAAGTAATAATTTGAGGAGATACATGTAAATATAATTCAAACGTGATAAAGATAAGATCATGGCAGGAGAAGCAAGGGGCAGATAGTTGATCATATAGTAAGGCTTTGAAGAGATCACTCACAAAAAAAGATCTAGAAGTGTACTACTAGTCATAGTAAAATGGGTAGCATTAGTTCTATTAGGTAAATCAAGGCCAAGAGGTGATAGATTATCAGTCAGGTAGGAATCGGCTAAGACATTTGAGTAAAAATCACCTGTAACAATGACGTCTTCGTAAGCAAGAGCGTAAGTCTGGAGAATGTCGACAAATTGTTCTATACAAATACGATTACTCGGTCTGTAAATACAGCCTAATAATAGTTTTCTACCCTCGCAACTAATTTCGAGCAATAACTACTCTATTAAGGTAGCCGGTGTACCAATATTGGTATTACTATTAGAATCAGAAGACTTACTGATTATTTTAGAAGCAATTGCTTTTCTCACATATAGCCGTTTCTATCAATCCGATAAATATTATATCCCAATAATGAAACAGATAAATCAGAAAACTCAGGCTTAAACCATGTTTCAGATAAACAAATTATATCAATGCCAGAGCTTTCAAAAATAAAACGAAACTCGTCAATTTTTTCCCTCAAGCTTTGTGCATTAATATAGCAGATTTTAATAGCACTCCTCTGCTTGGACAAAACTCTTACCATATTCGCCAGACCGTCCCTGGAACGAGTTCTGCTATTAGTTGTATTTGCCATTAGCATTTATAAAAATAAAATGAATATTCGTATAAGTAACGCACGCACAATATAGTTTACTAGAGTAAGTTGAAATCATTCTAGAAAAATTAAACATAATATTATTGTTATCGCCACAACCAAGACCATCAGGTGTGAATACGGCCGATTCTTTTAACAAACACCTTCGTAAAACACTCGGTATCTAACCACACTAAGTAACGAGCAGATGTAGAGAATTCTTTTCCTTTTGAAAAACAGCGTTTTCCTTTCTTCACGATCTTTTTTGCATTGACTATTTTTAAATATTACTACAATAATTTTGTAGAATACTTTTGTTCCGGTAAGGCATTAGGACCGAAAAAAAAGAAAGTCGCTATCTTACACAAAGAAGTAGCTATACAATAACAAAATTTGAATTTCTTTATTTAAAGCAAAATGAAATATTTGTAGGAATTATAACATACAAATAAATAGCGTTTAATATCAATTTGCGTTTCTTTATTTGGTGTTAAAAATCTTATGAGCATAACGACCAGAGATATTCCCGGAACAATTATAATAAAAATAAAAGTAATTGTAAATAAAATTGTAAAAAAAATTAACGGCAGCTAATGAAAAAGCCGCTGCAGCTCATCAATGAATTCAATGTGCATTGATTCTTCAGAATTGTGTTGCTTTATATATACCAGGCCACGGTAGGTATAAACCGATTTTTACGGAAAATGTTGTGGTTATGCGGCGTTAGATCTTCATTGATATAAATTGGTACATCACTGTCAAAGCCGGCATGCGTCAGACACAACTTTGGTTTATTTTGTCGATTATATTTGCTTATCGTTTTTAGTAGAAAGTTTCTGTCATATGGCGAAAACATTTTTACAATGACCTCTTCATCATTAGGCACATATGCTTTATTGTCTTTGTAGGATTTTTGTTTTTTTAGCCTATATATGTTCTCAACTTTAGGCATTTCAATTAATAAATTATTGCAAATTACTCTAAATATATCTATTAAAATTTCATTATCGCGGTAGGGTATACCACGAATAATTATGTCTCTTTTGAGTTCTGTTACTTTACTTTTAATGGCTTTCAATTCGGACGTTTCTGATTCCAATCTTTGAACACTCTCCTTGATATCACGTATTTTCTTATTTTCTAAAACGGTTACTCTTTCGTTTAAAATGTTTAGGTCAGACTGAAACATATTAAGTCTTCTATCAATTTCGTTTAAAAGTTCTTCTTTATGTTGTTTTAATTTGTTTCCGAGCATTGTATGTAGTTGTGTGAGTTCAGTGAGTTTTTCAAATCGGTTCTCCAGCATTGTAACTAATTTAAAAGGCGATTCGATTATTGGTACACGGGTAGTTTTGGGAGTTTTAGTTACATTTTCATCATGATTATTGAGTTTTTTATTATGGTTTAGACTTCGTAATTTATACATTAGGTTAGACATTTGTTTTGTTTTTGTAATGACACTTTTGTATGTTTTTGTTGTGGTTGAAATTTATTATTATTATGATGTGTTTCTCTTTTTTTATACGGGGATTTTCTGTATTCTCTATGATTATTCAGACTTTTATATTTTATTGTGGTTGAAATTTATGTTATTATTTGTTATATGTTGCTATTACTCGCTCTCACTTTTTTGGTAGGGATTTTCTGTTTTTATTTTAATCTGATTTTTGTTATTCTTAATATTAAAGCACTTTTATTTATTACTTTATACGGAAAATTCGCTATGATTGAATATATGTATGTATTTTGTTTATTGTTTATTTTGGATTTTTATATTTCAAAAAGTTTACAGCTCTTAAAAAAACACGCCTGCTTAACTCAACTTACACTCATTATAATGCCAACACAGATTTTGAGCCCTCGCGAAGTAATGTGTATTCTAATATAGACAGCGCCTAGCAAGTGTCCCTTTATATATGTGAGAAGATCCAAAATTCGGTTAATTGGTTATTGGGTGATTATATAAACAGTGCCAGCAAAAGAGAAAGATACGTATTTCGGCAGTTCTTCATCATGTGTCAAAAACTTGCTTAAACAATAACTAAATCTTAATGAAACCTGTGAAAACAGTAAAAAAACATATTTTAAACCAAAGAGGTTTTAAGTTGGGGCTGCACATAGTTTTATTGTTGTGTACTTCTCTTCTTTTATTGTTTATATATTCATATTTCTTTAAACGATTTTACAAAATGATATAATTTAAATAAGAACAAGAGATAAGAGCATTTACGAGCATGGCAACGTATTATAAAGTTTGAAACAATACTTGAAATCCGCTGGCCGCCTGCAATTTGAAAAAGGAGGAATAAGAGAAATATAAGCCTTCTTATCTGGTAATAAGAAGTAATAATAATGCGGGACTAAATTAGGTATAAATTTAAGACAAAAAAACTTACTGAAACAATAATTTCAAACATTAAAACAAGTACAAACTAATAAAATATAATAAAATATAAAAATGCGGAAAATACTGGATTTTTATAATTGTTAACAAAAAACACCCCTTAAAAATAATGTGAATCGACAGAAAACAGCTCTTGAAAGAAATAATAGATAATAGAGCACTGTATAGAGCATGTTCTCTTTATCAACCAAAAGATGCTTTACGACACAACAAAAATAACTTTTGATTTAAAACAAAAACAAATTAATTAAAAAACTTAACTTAAGTTTACTTAAACTGTTTTTGAAATGACATCAATACTCCTAAAAAATAAACCGTTTATTAATAGATACGAATAAATAATTAAAAGTAAGCAGTGCCATAACTGTACCGAATCATTTGCACTCTAAACATGGTGAAAATAATTTCTATGCTGGAGAACAGCAGCTGGTTGCTCATTTCATTTTAACAGCATTATTGTTTGATATCTAGTATCTGGTTTTTGCATAACCGTTAATATCTAATTCGGCAGAGTTTTCATTCCTTTTTTGGAAGTTTTAATTTTAAATAATTTATTTTAAAACAGTTTTTAATGTCCTTTTAAATTTCGATTCGAAATATTATTATGGTTTATTTTGTGTTTCTTCTTATTAAAGTTCAATATTTTTAGCAAAATTCAATTGTTTATTTATAAAAACCGATTTTTAAGCCGACATTCAATATCCAAAATTCTCAAGCAATTATTTAAATTTATGGTTAGAAATAGCAAACGGAATGATAGATCTTCAGTAGGTCAGAAGCGTACCATAATCCAAATGTAATTATATTTTTATGTTTACTCGCTACAATTATCTAATTCTACTGTTATCTTTCAAATAAAACGAACTACGTTAATTTAGATAAATATTTCATTTAGGAATAATGCTTTTGTATCGTATATAAAGAGGTGTTATGTCTTATAAATGTCATTCGGGACTAAGTTCTCACGTAAAAGAATTGTGGTAAATTTAGTAAGTTTATTAAAACGAAACTTCTAACTGCTGACAACATGGCTTCCTTAATGATATCAGGTGAGTTTCTTTCTTCATTTGTTCCAATTTTATTCTTATTTTTTAGAATCTCTAATTATCCTTCTCATGCCTTAAATTTTGATCGTTTGCTCTAGAATAAAATAGTAATTAATGCAAAGGTTCAAATCCTAACAATGACCAATAAAATAAATTGATTTCGGTATGAATCTACGCACATATGAAAATAAATTGACTCACACAAGAACTATATCACATTTTTTTTAATTTTCGTTTAAAAAATAGTTAAGAAAAATAATCGAGCTTTAGGAAGGAATTCAATATGTTTTATATATTTTTAAACACTATTTACTTCACATTTTATTTATTAAATTTTAATTTTCCTACTAACCAAAACACCTAAATTACTTTTCTATTCTTTGGTTTCAGTTTCAGTTTTACTCTCGGTAATGATCTTTTCATTACAAACCAACGAGGCTGTTGCCAACTCGGTTTCACTCGAAGATTCATCAAATTTGTTTGCAGGCGATTTGCTTTCTGTTATTGTTGATCAGAAATCCAATGAAAATGTAGTTTATTCACCGGTCTCTATACATTCAATTTTATCATTAATATATATAGGGGCCGGAGGAAATACAGCCGATGAATTACAAACAGTTTTAAAATTGAATCAAGGACATGGAAAAAATGATTTCGCTGTTACATATCGCGATTTCTTGAAAAGCATGCAAAATAAAAGTATTCCAGAGAAATACTATGAACCACCACAACTTTCAATAGCAAATGGTGTGTACGTCAATAAAGATGTCCAAATTTTGAAGCAGTTTAATGAAATTGCCAGGGATAGCTTTGAAGCCAGAGTAGAAAATGTTGATTTTCACTACCCCTCGGCTGTTATTCAAAAAATAAATAATTGGGTAGAGCAAAAGACATCAAATAAAATAAAAAATCTACTTAAGCCGGATGCAGTTAATGCTGATAGCAGTATTGTTTTGGTAAATGCTATCCATTTTAAGGGTGATTGGTTGGTACCTTTTTCACCTGACAAAACTGATAAAAGAGACTTCCATTTAAAACCCAATAAGACAGTAAAAGTCACCACAATGTTCAACACGGGTGTTTATCTATACGCTGAATTGAAAGAATATAATGCTAAAGCGGTGAAATTGCGTATTCTCGATTCAGACATTTCTATGTTGATTATATTGCCCAATGAAATTGATGGCTTAAAACAAGTAGAAGAAAAACTAAAGGGAAAAGATTTGAATCACATTGCTTCTAATATGACATACACGCGTCTCAATTTATTTTTGCCCAAATTTCGCATAGAATCCGATATTGATTTAAAAGAACCTTTAAAGAAAATGGGTTGTTCTTCCATGTTCGGTAGTAATGCCAATTTTACAGACCTGTTTGTGGATGGTCTTTCCCAGCAAATTTCACAAGTCAAGCATAAAGTATATTTGGACTGCAAAGAAAGAGGTTTGGAGGCTGCTGCTGCCAGCTGTAAGTTTTAATTTAATGTAATAGAGTACCTAAAATAAAGACTCTGCACATTCTTTTGTAGTTGCACGATTTAGGTTCAGGTCTCTCGCGCCAAAGTATAATATGACCCTCGTTGTCGATCATCCATTTATATTTGCCATACGCAGAAAAGAGGCAGTATTTTTTGCCGGACACGTGGTAAACTTATAATGAGTTTACCCTACCCTAGCAGATGTTGGCTTTCTTTTTAATGTTTTGATTATTTTATATTCATTTAGTGACTCCATATAAATTTTAATATTAAAATATTTGAATTATTATAACTAAATGAAATATAATAAATATTTGTAAACTTGAAGTCAATAAAGTTCTGTAATTATCTAAGCTAAACATACAGTTTTCTTATAAGGAGGGCGAAATAAAACGTAAATGAATTTGTTTTTGTGGAACACTTTTAAACAAAAGGAACAATTTTGAAACTCATATTTATATAGATCTTAATACTTTTTTGTTGGAAATAATAAGATGTTAGACTTAAAACGTAAATGCTTTGTACAATGAGTGTACAACATATATATATAACGAACCCGAAATTTTTAACTTTGAAAGCTGTTGAGTAATTAGAAATTAGACAATTTCACGCTCTTTCTTCCCAGCAGGTTATGTATTTGTTGTTTTAAATTTTAAATTCTGTTAATGTGACAGTTAAAATATTAAGCTACGAATCATATTAATATATTAATAATATAACACAAGTGCTCCACCGCTATGCCACAAATTATAATTAGTTTGATGTAAAATTTAAAAAATATTTTATTTTCAAAATATTTTGATTTTATCTACTCTATTTGTATTTTAATGACAACAGTTCCTTATTATTTGATACTTTAAATCTACACAACTTCAAATCCATCATCTATTCTACCTTCAACACATATTGTTTAGTTTAAGTGGGTATTTCTGTATAACCATAAACTAGAGAATAATAAAAATGGCAAAAATTATTTTAAATCTATTTGTGTAAAGATAAACATGACACGTTTTACAACACTTGGAATTAATATCATGATTTTACCTAAAATTTATTAATTAAAATCATGGGCATTTAAGTGCCCAAAGTTTGGTTGGTAAAATGGAAGAGTTTAAAAGCTTTTTAGTGTCGTTTAGTGTGGACGTTATGTACATTTCTGAAGTTTGGCTTCCGTGCGATAATCCAGACTGTGTACTTAACATTTTAGGCTTCATTGTTTTCCGCTCTGATGGAAGAAAACTTGTTAATGGCTTAGTGACTGCAGCTAGAGGCGACGGTGTTACAATGTTTTTCAGTGACGGTATAACAAGGGTGATCTGAGAAATGCTATTGATAGCGAAATCGAGCATTTATATCTTGAAACATCAGGTAAAGATAGTAGAAGATTAATGTTAGGTAGTGTGTACATATCGCTATCATATCGGTTCTTGAAGATATTTCTGTACGATATTATGATACTCTCATAGTTGGTGATTTTAATAATAACCTATTGACCGAAAACCCTTTAATAACACCTATGCTTGCCCTCGAACTACATTCGGTTAATTGTTGCTCATCTACACATGTCTGTGAAACATTTTCCCGTTTAATTGATTTAATGTTTGCCAACCAGCGACCTAGGGTTCTCTTATACGATCAACTATCGACATCATCTTACAATCATACGACTGATCTACATCTCGGGGCGAGACCCATTTATGGATCACACAACCACCTAGACATGTGTCTTGCGGGGGTAAAAGGAAGCCCAGTCCCCTTAGGCTAGCAAGGAGCCAACTGGAAAATCCACTATATTTCCACGGGAATCAGTAAAGCCCCAGAGTTCCGCTCTTTAGACTTTTAGTTGTTTTCTGACTGATTATTGATGTTGGCCCTTCGGGAGTATCGCGGTGGCTGTATGTTTGGAGGCCCTCGTTTGGGTTTGTGGGTCGGATCATTCACAACGAACACAATGAATGGTCCAGGTCCAGTAATTATGAATGCTGTCGTCGTGTTCTTAATTATATTAAGCTTCATACGTTCTGGACCAGGAGTTGGATAATCTCCAGCTCTTCAGCAAGGAGTAGTGGTTTGCAACCTTGCTTTGGAACCGCTGAAATTGCAACTAGTCCTCGGTTTCCTAGGGCGTGAATGATGATGCTTTTCATTCCCAAACGGTTTGACCACCATCTGATTCCGGCTTACGGACAGACCCAGATGTAAGTCTTGTCACGTAATCTCCGGGCGAGACCCTATCCTACTTAACGAGATTTGCATAATATCAACTATGATACATTGATTAGTATTTCGGAAATAATCAACTGAGATCACATCTACTGCCTTAACAATATTGATGACCAGCTATTATTTATTCGTTTGAATGTGGATTTATTATTTGATCAATGTATCCACAAAATGCATCATTTTTAATCAACTTTGGTGGCTTAGTGCGAAAATTAAATGCCTAATAAAGACACGTGATCGGGCATATTAATGCTGGAAGCGATTCAAAAGAAAAAGAAAGCGTAGGGCGGCAACGAAGCGAATTCAAGCTGCAAAACGTGCTTTTTACCAGGAAAGATTCTTATCCGTCATAGATAGTAGGGCTAAATAAATGAAAATTCGGAATATTGATGTGGATCCATGGTCTCAATGCGATGGTGATGTTGATTGTAATTTTGTTAATATTAATATCCCATCGCCGGTAAATAGTTGTTACAATAATATTGTTGTATTCCCCAGTATATAATCCTTTAAGTTACCGCTGTGGATTAACTTGCTGTTCTGGAAAGTTTACGGAAAGCTTCGCACCCAATGGGCAATAAAGAATTCCACTCCGTTTCCTTTACGCATGCTATTGGAAAAAGCTTACCTGATCCCTTCACTCCATTATGCATAATTCTTCATTTATACAATCAGCCTTTGCAATTCTTTGCCATAGTATATTCAGAAGCAACACTTGCAACACTTGTTTGTTTAAAATTATTTTACTGAAATTATTTTACTAAATTATTTTACTGAACACTATTTTTATATAATTTTTATCTTGACTATGATAACATGTTATATTTTACAGTAGGTAGTTTTGTACACATTTTGTTTCATTGAAGTTGTTAATATTTTCTTTATATTAAAATTAGTTTTACAATATCACTAGGCCTGAAATTTTTAAGAATCCATCTTGTTGTGTAAGGTGACTAATAAAAAAAATATATACTGAAACTAAAAATATAATGATGTATTCAGTTAAGAGAAAAATGAGCGCGCCAATGTAAAAATCGTAGTTGACAAATTTTAATGCTTCAATTAATGGATGTAAACTTTTTTGAAAAATGGCGATCCGTTGAGGAGGGAAAACAATATAGCCATAGATAGATACAGATATTTTTGCCACCAATCAATTATAATGAAAAAAGGCAGTTGTTCCAACCATTTTTTCGATCTGTCTTAATTAGACGTTAATATTAAAATTTAATTAAAATTCCACAACTGTTGTGCTAAATATTGGTTAATTAGCCAAAACAAATCAAGCAAAAAAGCTGATACAAATATAATGAAATTAAAAAAACGTCTATTTTCCGTTAGACATTAAAGTTGATATTTTAAAGTTTAATAGGGGATTAAAAGAGCAGACGCATATATACGAATATGTGTTCATACTACATCAACTCGATAGAAAACTAATTGTGAAATGTTTACAAGTTTTGTGTTGATATCTGTGCAAATACAACAAAAACAATTATCAACTTAATACCGTTGACTGGCATATTTTATCTGCCAACACCATATTCACCAGTAAGCAGTGGTACTAAGGTAGATATCTGTTATAATCTTGAGCCAAAAATATGTTTTTATTCATTCATTCATTTATTCATTTACTTATTTTTTTTTTTCTTTTATAGAATTGAATTCAACAAAGATTACCCATTTATTACCTGTTACATGCTTAAAAATAAATATTAAATGTGTATGTAAATGTGCACATTTTGCTTAAAGAGCAAAATTATTAATTTGTGTAACTTTTTTTTATAGTTAATAGTTGTATTTTTCTTGTATTTTAACTTAATTGTAT
This sequence comes from Trichopoda pennipes, assembly GCA_030448955.1. Lineage (NCBI taxonomy): Eukaryota > Metazoa > Arthropoda > Insecta > Diptera > Tachinidae > Trichopoda > Trichopoda pennipes. The sequence goes on from JASKUP010000038.1 coordinate 2,177,046, forward strand.
TTCTTTAAATTATTTTGAGGGATTGTCTGATATTGAAATTTGCACATATAAATATGTGCAGTTTTGCATAAACTGCTTTATTAATACACAAGATCTTAAAAATTTAACATCAAAGAATTCTAAGGCAGTCTGCAGCTTTTTAAATAAAAAATATGTTTAAAATTGTAAGTTTTTTTATATTATTGAAAATTCGTAAAAGGTGTGGTGTATCCTGAAAAATTATTTAAAAATATATATATCTTGATGCGTTTCAAGGACTCTTTATTGATGTCAGAAAGAAAAAATTTTTTAGAATTATTGGCATTAAGTTGTGTTCTTCAAATATTTTACAGCTCATTGTTTCCTTAGCAATAATTGGTTGTGCACTGGCTGTAGATCATCAGGCTGAAATTCGTAATTTTATTAACGAAATCAAAGAGGATGGTAGCTACAATTATCAGTTTGATACAACCAACGGTATTGCCCAACAGGAGTCGGGTATTGGTGGTCATTATGCCAAAGGCTCTTCACAATATTATTCACCTGAGGGTGCACTGATTCAACTGACCTATACGGCTGATGAAAATGGTTTCCAGCCACAAGGTGCTCATTTGCCAACACCACCGCCAATTCCAGAAGCCATTTTAAAATCTTTGGAATATATTCGCAGTCATCCCTATCATGAGGAACAACAGCCAATCATAAAACAATATGGCAATCAATATCAAAGCAATCCCCTACATCAAATACCTTATCGTAAATTCTAATTAAAAAAATAAATAGAAAATGAAAAACAAACGTACGTGATTAGGATATTTGCTGTGATTTCCAATCTTGTCTTTAGTCACTCTCCTTCCATTCATCTATAAGAAAAATGTTATAATAAATAATGTTTAAACATTTTAACATTTAAACGTATATATATGTATATATGTATGTATGCGACGTATACATATTCTTACATTCGCACACATATATTTTTCATAAAATTACTATTAATAATAATAATAATAAATAACATGATTTTCTAATAAATATAAATATTTTCTTATAAAGACAAACAAATTGTCAAAAAAAAATGCCTCGTTTTTTTTCTTTTCTTATTGTTTAATAAAATTCGTTCTGTTGTGATTGCACTCTGCAAACTGTAAAATATTTTACAAATTGTATAATTTTTAACGCTTCCTATCTACAGTCGCTACATATCCCTTCCAAATGTCACAATTCTAATACCATAATTAAACTTGATATTATCACAAAAGTTACACATTATTATTAATGAAATTTAAATTTAAGGACTATCCGTCATCCGATTTTTTTGATTATACAAATTTTTTTATTGGGAAAAAAAATATTAATTAATAAAATCTGCTAGTTTGACTTAAAAATCCTATGAATTTTACGAAATTGTTTACTTCAAACTTCACTCTCACAATATTACACGGTTTATAATTTAAAGCTTTTGTTATCGAAAAAGAATTAATATCATTTTTCTTAAGTGAATGTTAGGAAAATTGATAATGACCAATAGGAAAAATTTATAATAATTATCGTTGTTAGTTTAAATTTCATTGAAGTTTAATGCCTTATAGAATAAAAAGTTGGCTATTTATTTAAATAATTTAATTTAACTTTTCATAATATTTAGTAAAGAAGGATGAATAGTTATACTGAAAAATTTCTTTAAAATAACTACAGTGTCATTCAACAGTTACCGAACAAAAGTGTCATACTTTTATTTTGTATTATAATAGCTATATTATCCTGGTTTTTAATAACGAACATTTTTTTTTTATTTTTTTTTTGTATCATAAAGTTATTTATTGAATCTTCTAAATTAATAAAACTAACAATAAGTAGATAAATCTTAAATCCAAAAGTAAAAATAATCCTTATGTCTAGCCAATGCCAGCCAAAAAGTTTTAATTAACAAGAAATAAAAAAAAATAAAAAGGAAAACACTAGAAATTACTTATACTAATAGCCCTAACGTCTCTCCTCTTCAGACGATTGTAGCCTCTATCATTTAATATATCACGTGCCAAAATATTTGGATGAAATTCCAGTTTTCTCAAATATTTGGATGCGTACTTCTGTATTTCCTCTCTTACAGAGGGCACTTTTAAATCCTTGTAAATGTTTGAGTTTTTCACATACCATGGGGCAGCAGTTATGAGTCTGAGGATTTTGTTCTGGCTTCTTTGTATCCGTTCGACATATGTCACTGAGCCAGTGCCCCACATTTGAATTCCATAGCTCCATATTGGCTTTAGAATAGACTTGTAGATCAAAAGTTTGCAGTCCAGACTGAGAACAGAATTCCGACCAATTAGCCAGTTTAATTGAACAGTTTTAAGTCTTATTTGCATAAGTTTAGCTTCTATGTGGTGCTTCCATGTTAGACGCCTGTCAAGGTGCATACCGAGGTACTTAACGACCGAACGTTGAGGTATTGTCTGATTATTTATTGTGATAGGTGGGCATGTACACCTGCGTAATGTAAAAGCAATATGAATGCACTTCTGTTCATTAATTTTTATTCGCCATTTTCTTAACCATTTTTCGACTTGGAACACATGACTTTGAAGACGTAGTGAAGCTTCGTGTGGGTCTACATGAGCACAAAGCAGGGCAGTATCATCAGCAAATGTTGAAACGTGAACGTCGTCTCGTGTAGGCATATCTGAGGTATATAATAAATACAAAATCGGACCCAAGATGCTTCCTTGAGGAACTCCGGCTCTAATTGGCTGTGGTGGGCTTAAAAACTCCTCGTGCTTTACAACAAATAAATGGCTACTCAAGTAGCTTTCCAGTAATGTGGAAATATTTTAAGGCAAATTCTGCCTTAGTTTATGAATTAAGCCCTCGTGCCAAACTTTATCGAAGGCCTGGGAAACATCAATAAAGAGAGCAGAACAGTATTGTTTATTTTCAAAGGTTTGTTTAACAGCATTAACAAGTCTATGCGTTTGCTCTATTGTGCTATGCTTTTTCCTAAATCCAAACTGGTAATCCGGTATACACTTCTTTTCGATCAATTTGGGATACATTCTATTTACCAAAATTTTCTCGAACAGTTTAGATAAATTGGACAGCAAGCTTATTGGCCTGTAAGAATCTATTTTAGAATGATCCTTTCCCGGCTTGGGAATCATTATCACCTTTGAAATCTTTCACTTCTGAGGGTAAAAACTGAGGCGCAAAATGGCGTTATAAATAAACAATAAGATTCTCACCGCTACATTTGGTAGCTCCAGAAGCATCCTATTACTAACTTTATCAATACCAGTTGATTTTTTAAATTTTAAGTCGGCGATAGCCTTTCTCAACTCTTGTACTTCCAGTCTCAAAGGCACAGCTTCTATAGGTATTATTTCAGGTAACACTATAGAGTCTGTCGATAAATTAGAAGAAAATACTTTTAGGAGGTGGTTGGAAAACAGATAAGCTTTTTTCTCGTTGCTTCTCGCCCAATCACTGCTTGGGGTACGCAGTGGCGACTGGCGTAAAGTTGGTCGCTTAATGTTTTTTGTTGCGCGCCACAGAGAGTAGGTTGCATCAAGATTTTCCAAGTATTTGTTAAGTGAAGCAATTCTTTGCACTTCAAGTAAATCATGAAGCTGTTTGGTACACTCTTTCAGCCTGTTTCTTAGTTGGGGTAATCTACACGCCTGCCACTCTCTACGGATTCTCCTTTTCTCTAGGAGGAGTTGTTGTACATCTACTGAATATATTCTGCTGTATCTTTTTATCGGAGCATTAGTGGTTGCGTGAACTGTGGCTAGTCTGATTTCGTCATTAAAGTCGTCAATAGCTTTTTCCACTTCTCCTGAAGTACGCAGCGGTATATATTCCGAACAATGGGAGCTTAGATATTTTCTAAATTTAAGCCAATTAATATGAGTCTTAGTTGCCAATGCAGATCGATTTTCAGATAACGAAAATAGACACTTATTAGTGGCGTATCCTTAGTTAATCAAATTATCTTTTTTTCGATTGGAACTGCTGACCATGCCGATTGATCATTTGATTTACCATAAATGTTCATTAGGCTTAAGGTCGATGTTGCCTGCTGCAATTAATTTTGGAATATCCAAGGATTTGTTACCTTTTCTAAAGAATATGGTGATGTAACTTCTTGAAATATATTTTGATCTATATTTACATATTCTTCATCATTTTACCATACATTTTTTGCAAAAGTTCTAAACTTTCCCACACCCTGTATCGCTGTATGGTTAACAATACCTTGACACTATTTACATTGCAAAGTTTGTAAAATTTAAATTAAGCTGTAAATATTATTCATGTTCTGCCTTTTGAAACCTATCTCCAACTGGTTCAATTTATTACTGAATAAATTCGAATGACAAATGGTGCCTGTCATTTCACAAAATATTAACTTCACTTAATAAAAACTTCACTGATAAAAAAATTCTCAAATATTCAGATAAAAAATTTCTTTCGTTAAAAAAGCAAAATGCTACCTGGAATTCTAGATTACAACAAAAACCTGAAATTTCACAATAAAACCGAAATTTTCCTTAACAATAAAATTTAAAACATTTAACAAATTATTGCACTTAGGACTAATAAAATTGGAGATATTATCAGAAATGTAACACTCGATAAATAAAACATTGGAGGAAGAATTCAAAAACATTTGTCGAAAACGACATAATTCTTTATGTTAAAATAATTGTTTATTTTTATTAAAAAATTTTGAAGCAAATTTGAAAATGTAGAAAATTTAAATTTTTCTACAAAAATATATTGATATTCACCTTAAATTATTCCAAGTTAATTTGTGTTGGATTTCTTTAAAATATCATATCTATATATATGCTTTCCCCACAGTAATATCGGATTTTTCAAGAAGAAGTTTGTTTTTCAATTACCGCAACACCAACAACATAATAGTTTTGACATTTAGTTTTTTGACGTATTCGTGGTAGATGCATTGACAATTGTTACAATAAATTCAATTTCGCACGAATCTCCCATTAAAATAATTAAAATTCACCATGATTTTAATGATTCTTTCTGTTAAAAATACATTTCGTAAAATGCGTGATATTTTCGGACAACATAATCGTCTGTCTGACACCAATGTTAAAAATGTGGTCGTTAAATTTGAATCGACAGGCTCGATACAAAATTCAAAATTCGCTCAACTGAAAACGTCGCACCCGTGAGCAGGATCCAAATTTGTCAATTCCTCGACGTTCTTCACAATATGGGTTATTCAAAACTACCACATTTCATTTTGCGTAAGGATTTGTTTTTGAAGCCTTACAAGGTTCAACTGGTGCAGGAATTGAAGCCGACCGACCACTCACATCGCCGTAAATTCGCTCAATTCATTTAAGAAAAACCAAGCCCATTTTTACTTGTCAGGGTATGTGTCACGCAACAAAATTGCCGCATTTGGGCTTCTGAAAATCCTAGAGCGATTATTTAGAAGTCTTTGCATGCTCAAGATGTCACTCTATGGTGCGCCATGTGGTCTGGAGGCGTGATTGCCCCGTTTTTTTTTCGAAGATGGTCAATGGATCACACTATCGCGAGATGCTAAAAACCTAATTATGGCCTATCATTGACGACGGGGATATCATTGTCTTGTGGTTTCAACAGGACGGTCCCATATGTGACACAGCAATTCCACACGATCAATTTATTGCAAACGAAATTTCCCGATCGCATAATTTCACGACAATCAGCAGTTCAGTGGCCAGCCAGATCTTGTGATTTAACACCACTGGATTATTTTTTGTGGGGCTATGTTAAGGACAGAGTCTACACGGAGCCAATCAAAGCGATTTCAGCCTTTGAACTCAAAATCCTAAATGTGATTAACGAAATAGGACCGCCATTTTGCCAAACAGTAAGTTGAAACTTTGGTGGGCATTTTTCATTCATAATTACCGAACTTTTCTCTGTAATACAAGGAAAATTTTAATCATCCTAATCGAAATTTTTTGTTTGTTACTGAAAAACCCTTTACATTTAAAATATTTTTAAAAAATTTAATGAGGATATTATAAAATATTTATTTTTAAAGGAATTTAGTTCAAATTATCATAGATTAAATTAAAATATTTAAAGTAATAAAGAATGCATCAGTATGATGAAGGGTGTTCAAGCTTCGGTACTGCCAAATAAAATACTGATATTTGATTTTTAAACAAATAACTTCAAAAGTCTTTGCGCAATACATATGTATGTTAATTATTTAAAAATGTTCCGTATGATTCATTTAAAATGTTCACACCTCTTAATTGTTTATGTTGTTTAGTTGGCTTTAGACAATAATTTAAATAGAAACTCATAATTATTTTGTGCGTGTAGGAATATTAAAAATTTTATTATCTTTCATTCAGACACCTAAAATTTGTTGATGTCTGTAGGAGCAATTGATAATATCAGCTCTGCGTTTGCTTTTATTTTGTTTTAATTTTCAAATGTTAAGGTTACTAATAAAGAACATAGATTAATTATAGCAAATAAATAAGATTTTATACTGGCATAGGTTTGGTGTCGATATTTATTTTATTTTATTCCATTTCTGCTTGTAATTTCCTCTAGCATAAAGGAAATATTTAAAAAGCCGGTGAAATAGTAAAACTATGATTAGCAGTGAATCATTATTCTCTAACCTTTTGGTCCCCGCACTTAAAGGAAAGCCTTACTCTTTTTTTTCTCGCAACTGTATTGATGATAGCACTAAGGCAGAAGAAATGTTATCCCTTGGCCTTTGTATCCAGAGAGGACACTATTTTGCAGTTTGTTTCCTTCGGATTTAAAATTGAAACATTTTCAAAGTTAGAACAGTGATTAACATTTAGTCTGGCTTAAGGTCTTTTCAATTGTTAAAAATGAAAAACAATAATAATAAAATTATTTGTTTCATTTTATTCTCCAATGTTTCAATTAACTTCGTTAACCATTATCAAAGAATATTGAATATTTCTTTCCTGAAGATGACAACGAATGGTTTGGCGAAATATCTAAAACTAAAATAAAAAATTAAGATAAACTTAATTTTTTTATATAAAGACCTGGTGCTTAATTAATAAATTACTTTTAAAATATTATGTTTTTTTTTAAGTCATATTTTGTTTAAAAACACAAGCTGCTCAGACTAATGAACAAAATAACATATACAAAGTAAATAAAACTGACCGCTTGCGAAACACTCAACTGGAACCAGAATGTGATGAAAATACTTATATGTTCCCAGCATTATAGACCGATTCGTCTTAATGATAAGTTTGTTGATATTAATGTTCCCAGGCCGACAAGTAACATTTATGACGATCTTTGTTATGTCGAAATCCTTTTGCCTTCCGATGTGTAGACCAGCTGGAGGTCCTTGAGAGCTTTTCTGTTGTTAGATCTAACGCGGTTAGTATGGACGGAATGAATCCTAGATTCTTCAGAGTTTTGATTTCGAGGCTCTTACCGATCATTACGCATTCTTCAACATTTTTCCTAGGGAATGGAAATCCTCTAGGATTATCCTTAAGGCTAATGGTGAATTTCGACCGTGAATTCTACCGTTTCTATCTAAAGTATTTGAGAATATCCCCAGCAATCTAATGAATGACTTTCTCGCACGGAATGAATTTTTATCCGTGGCTCAATCTGGTTTTGTTAGGGGCAGAAGTTGTATAACGGCTTTAGTAAATGTGGTCGATAGCATCAGATCTGAAGACATCAACAAAGTGGGTTTCTTGACTCTAATGGATCACAACAAGGCCTTCGATGCGGTAGATCACTCTATCATGTAAATAAAACTGCGTAAGTTATTTTATTTCTCAAGCTCGGCCTGCAGTCTAATATCCTCCTATTTGATTAACAGATGTCAAATAGTAAGTGTTGATGATAGGAGATCTAATCCGCTTGTAGTTAATAGAGGAATACCACAGGGCTCTATATTGGGTCCACTTCTTTTCTGTCTCCACATAAATGACCTACCTGACATTTCTAAAAGCCGTAGAATGCACATTATGCTGATGACGTGCAGCTTTATAACAGTAGCTAGATTAATAACGTTCCTATGTATGTGAATAGGATAAATGCCGATTTGCACATGATCAATCGCTGGGCCAAGTCTAATGGATTGTATATCAATGCTTTGAAATCGAAATGTATTGTTCTCTCGAAAGCTAGGAGAACTCTGGTTAACATTAATGTGAGAATTTACGGGAATGTGATCGAATTGGTAGAATCGGCATCTAATTTGGGCGTAATTTTTAGTAATACAATGACCTGGACTAATCACATTAATTTTATCGTTGGCAGACTTTACAGTAAACTTCGCACCCTATGGTCGTTAAAGGAGTCTACGCCGCACACTGGGGATTTCGCGGAAAAAAGTCAAATTGTCAACATACAATTCATGCAATATGCAATGACTTTTTGAAATCTTAGACTAAATGGCACAATCAAATAAAAAAGAATTACTCCGATCTGACTGCTAGCTTTTTTTAAAGCCGTCTCAAGCTCAGTACTTGTATGTTTAACTTAATTTAAACCTAAAAATATCAAAACGAATATTATTTTATTATTGGAGCTAACGTTTTTCTTTTTATTTTCTATTTAAAGTAGGATATTTCAGAATACTAAAATTGAAAAAATAAACTCTGCAGAGACTTCATTTTTTTTTTTTGTTTGCTTATTTTTATGAACATATAAAAAAAATCCCTTTTTTCTCCAAACATTTGGACCTGCAATTTTAGCTTTACTTTCCTGCAGTTGGAAATCACTGCTAAGATATTGCCTCATATCTCGTTTTACATTTTTAATCAATTTCAAGTGTTACCAGGTGCCACCTATTAATTTGTTGCATTACACAGTACAACATTTTTCAGCTGATTGATTCGTAACTCAATTCTGATAAGGCCCTTTTTTTTAACATAACTCAAGAACCACTAGTCGGATTTTACTTAAACAAATTTAGAAAAATCAAGAATTATAAGTACTTTTATCTGTTTATATAACATTTTGCTACATAAGCAACAGTTTTGAAGTTATAAATAAATGTGTGAAGAAAAAAAATATATTTTTTTGCCTAAAAAGTTAAGTTTTTTTTTTTTAATTCATAAAAAATCGAAAACGGTAAAAAAAGTGTCAAGTCCTTTCACGTAAAGTCGTATAACCTATTAACAAAATGACACATATCTCATGAAAATCGATGAACGCGTTTCGCTTTTATGAACAATTAAGCAAAGGTATGAATTTCAAAAATTTTCTCGAGATAAAAAATTTCTGACTCTCGTTAATACACGACATCAGTTGTACCACTCAAGTGATTGACATCATTTAGTGATGACATAAATAAATTAGTATGGAACAACATCTTTATTAGTTATAACTTCATTATTCTTGGCATTTATTCCATTGTATGCCTGTGTAATGCTTTGTTTCTAGACTTAAGTTTTATAATAACTCAATTTGTATATGTTATCATCTTGTTGTGGTAGTTGTTTAAATAATAAAGAATAATAATAATAATAATCAAATCCAATAATAATCAAAACTGACGGCTTTTAATAATTCAATATGGACGAATTATATGAAGAAAATGGCTATTTGTAGAGTAACAAGATAAAATATATAATAGACACTGCTAAGTGAGCATTTAAAAACAAATAAAATGAAAATTATTTAAATTAATGAAGTGTGCTCCACAACGATGTTTTGCTACTGAAGCAGCGGCGTTAGATTTAAAACCCTATGGTGACACTTTAAATAAATAGATAAGCAGCAATTGGCTTTTGTTTTAAACAAATAGCACATTCAGTAATTGTGCAAAAATTAGGAATTTAAACTATATCATTGATAATAAGATATTTGATTTTTGCGCTCAAAAAGTATACTGCATTGAAGCTTTTGATGCAAAGTTTCCGTGGTGTAGTGGTTATCACATCCGCCTAACACGCGGAAGGCCCCCGGTTCGATCCCGGGCGGAAACAAAATTAATTTTTTTTTCAGTACGTTCTCGTATTACATTAACGAAAAGCTAGCAAAACTCGATTAAAATTAATTTAGTTATCTTATCACATTAAAAAAATAACTAACAAATATTTAAGCTAATTTATTTTTAATATAGAACCGAGTGTCCACCGGGAAGGTATACTACTTTGTTTGTAATATATATATATATATGTTTTATTTAATGTCGGCGATTATGTATGGAAGTCAATATCACTGTTAGCCTCATAAATGCGAGTCCTTTTGAGCAGGTTTTCATTACATTCTCACACACTATTTCATTAAATTCATCACGAAAATTTTGGTTGACTTCCTCAGGCGTGTCTGGTTTGTTGGCATAAACCTTGCTTTTCAGATATCCTTACCAAAAGAAGTGCGGAGCCATTAAGTCAGGCGACCAAAGAGGCCAATCAACATCACCAATTCTTAACATAACTACATGTGGATAAAGGTCTCACAGCAATTCCGTCTTGTTGATACCACATGTTAACCACGCCCAAAGAATGTAGTTGTGGCGTTAAAAAGTTTTCAATCATATCACGATATCGCTCCCCATTCATAGTTACCCTTACGCCGTTTGTATTTCCAAAGAAGTAAGGTCCAATAATTTCTCCTGGCCAGATTGCACACCTGAGTGCCATTTTTTATGAATGCAAAGGGGACTGTGTAAGACACGGTTTCCCTGGCTGGGGTATGCTCAACGGCGTCCAGGGTTGTGTCGTGCAAACGTTGAATTAAAAGGCGGCTTGGTGATTCGATATAAATCCTCAACCTTCATTTACCAATAATCTTCTTACCGGCAGCTCACCCTTTTTGCTTCGTGTGTCGTGAAATAGTGTACAGAGGTATTTCTAAACTAGGTACCATATATCCACATTTAGTGGACGAGGTAAATATCCAGATGAGCGAAAATTGTACAGGGTAATAACCACTAGAACACAATAAATTGGTAAATTGGCTGCTCTGGTCACTCCCAGTAGCGACTGTAGGCACAAACCAGGCAGGGGAAACACCACTGCCTAGGTTGCATCCTAACTAGTGCTACTATGGCCAGTACCACGAAATAATAGTTAGTGTACGAGGGAAATGACCAGAAACACCGAAAATTGCGCAGGGTGAGCTGCCGAGTGAGCTGCCGTTAAATTTAAAATATAAAATACTCAAATAATTAATAAAATAAAATAACAATTCATTCGACTTAAAACTATAAAGATAATTACAGAATAAAAAAAAGTATATGTAGAATAGAATGACAATCCATTCGACGTTGCCTGTGTCGCTAAAAACGAGCATCGGGACTTTAAGCGTTACAAATGTTAAATAATTTGAGGGTTCGCCATTCCTCAGAACAGACTATATATTCTGTTTATTCACATATCCATTCAAATGAAAATGAGCCGCGTCACTCATTATGATTTTCTCATGAAAATCTAGGTTGTCAAGGGCGAGCTACAGACCCTCTATCTTCGAAATCATTCACTACACGACAAATAGTGCGTTTTGTTGCCACCTTGCTTCTACCAAAAATTTCACATAACATTCTCATCGTCACAGTAATCGATGATTGATTTTGTATTAAATGTTTTAACGATTAAAACACGTTGGTTTATCGAATTTTTTTTTTTTTCACAATAAGTTTGTCACGTGTTCACTTCACGACTGCCAAATATGAACTGTCAAGTTTACCAAAATTTCGTCGGGACAAAGTAGTATGCCTTCCAGGAGGACGCTCTGTATATATATATTCCACAAGAAATAACTTGTTCGTTAAAAATTGGCAGAGAATTCGTTCTTATATTAGTCTGTCTGTTAGTTAACGGTATTTCTGTTACGAAATAGCTATTTACTATTTTGAATATAAATATAAATAAATTGGTTTTCATAAAGCGGAAAAATATGTTAAAGAAAGAAGGAAATCAAGCCACTCTTAGCTTTTAAAGAAACGATTGTTATGATATCTGAGAGAATTCTGAAATATCAACATAACATTTATTGTTTTATTTATTCAGTTAAAATTTGATTTAGTCAATCCTAAAGGATCAAATTATAAAAAAAACCGAAAAAAAAAAAAGAACTGAAAATGAGACTTTGTAGATTTATGAACAACATCGTTTAAGCTGTCATTTCTTTATGAGAGTTTCTTTGGCTAAAGGCCACTGGCAAACAACTTGACAAAACGTTTTCAAAAATTTCGTTAGTATGTTCAGCTATTTTTTTCCCAGAACATGTTACTATAAATACAACGTTGCATTGTTGTCAAATGGTGGGACAAAAATCCATTAAACACAGAACCGAAAAATATAAAAAAACACTTTTGAAAAGTTGCAGAAAAAATACCCAAACGTTTCTGTTTGCTTAAATTAGAATTAGTTTAAAAAAAATTTATTTAAAAGATAAAGAAAATACAAATTTGAATAATGATGTTATTCAAATTTACTATCGCAAAATACGTTTATATTATTTTATTATTTTTAGAAAATTATTCATAAAACTTTTATGAAATCGCACAACAACTTCTTAGCTGTGATTTAAAAATACAAAAATATGTTTTCAGAATCTAAAACTCAAACTTAAATAATTTTGTTTAATTTATAAAAACTAAAACAAGACCTCAAATTTTTTATAATCACAACAAGTTAAAGTTTTCAAATTTTGAAAAAATCATTAGTTCGAATAAAAATTATATCTTTAAGAACAGCTAAGTTTATTTTATTTGTAGGTGATAACGCTTTTAGTTTCTTTACCAAAAAAAAATATATTTAATTAAAATAAATACTATCACAAAAGTGATAGTATAGTATTGTATCACACTACACAGTTTAAATATTTCGCTGTCTTCTTAGCTTTTCTTCGAATGGAAGTAATAGTGTAACTTTGAAGAGTAAAACTTCTTAATAGACTGACTGCATTCGGTTGAAAAACTCGTATATTAAAGGTGTTTTTCAACGAGAAGTTTGTTTTCCAAAAAACAAAATAAAACAAAAAATTAAGATTAGGATGATTAAAATTGTTATTGTATTGCGAAGAGAAAAGTCCAGCAATTATGATATCTAGCAAATGTCCACAACCACCACGCTGACAGAAGTCGATTCTTTCATCAAAGCTTCAAGTCACTTTTTGGCAAAATCATATCACGGTTTTTAGGTTTGAAGGCCGAAATCGATTCGATTGGCTCCGTATTGACTCTGTCCTTAAATCACAAGATCTTGCTAGCCACTTAACTGCTGATTGTCGTGAAATTAGGCGATCGAGAAATTTGGTTTGCAACAAATTGATCGTTTCATTGGCTGTGTGACATGTTGCACCGTCCTGTTGAAACCGCATGTTAATGATATCCACGTTGTCAATAATAGGCCAGAATTGAGTTGTTAGCATCTCACGATAGCGTGATCTAGTAACGGTTACCGCATTTCTAGCCTTATTTTCGAACAAATATGGCCCAATCACGCCTCCTGACCATGTAGCGCACCATACAGTGACCCGTAGAGCATCCAAAGGATTCTCAATTTGCTCTGGGATTTTCAGAAGCCGAAATGCGGCACTTTTGCTTGTTGACATACCCTGACAAGTGAAAATGGGCTTCGACTGGAACAATGATTTTTTCAGAAAAACCAGCCGGTTTTTCCTGAACGGATTAAGCGAATCTGCGCCGATGTGAATGGTCGGTCGGCTTTAATTCCTGCACCAGTTGAACCTTGTAAGGCTTCATAGTTAAATCCTTACGCACAACTTTCTATTTGGTAGTTTTGAATAACCCCAATTCTTGAGAACGTCGAGAAATTGACAAATTTAGATCTGCTTCAACACTGTGGCTCACGGCCGCAATGTTTTTTTAGTTGTACGACCCGGTCGAATACACGTTAGTGTTCACACATTTTGTATCGCGCCTGTCGATTCTAATTTAGCAGCCAAATAATCAATAGCGGTGTCAGATGCAAAATTATGTTTTTCCGAAAATATCACAAATTTTGCAAAAGGTAACTTTAACAGAACCACAATTTTCGTAGTGGATTTTAATTATTTTAATGCGATTTTCGTACGAAATTGAATTAATTGTAACAACTGCCAATGCATTTATTACGAATATGTCAAAAAACTAAATGCCAAAACTATCACTTTATAGGTGTTGCCACAAATACAAACTTCTTGTTGAAAGCCCTAACATAAGCACAAAGTCTTAAAAACGTTCAAAAAAATTTTTTTTGTAAAAGATGGTTTTTAATTTAATTTAAGAAAATATTCCACAACATTGTTTCACATAAAATTTTACATGAAACTGTGGAATCACATTCGGTAGCCAAAGTATTAGAATCACAAAGTTCTTGTGTTGACTCGCCTTAAAAATGTACAGACGGAAGGGCCTAAACTAAAACTCAGACGTGAACATTTAAGGCCTCGAGACACTTAAATATGTTACTTTCATGCTCTCTGGCGGAACCTGTTTTCTGAGCCACAGGTCTAGTTAAGCATGCCTGGCAGCGACTAAGCCGACACCCGAAACATTATTTCTTCATATGGATTTTTTTGAGTTTTATTGTCTTTTTACTGTGTTGATTCAATGAAAATTCTCACTTAATCAATTTATAAAACTCTTGAATTTTCTATACAAATTTGGGGTTAAATGATGAGCTATATGAGCAATAGTGAAAGGCTTTTTCCGCTGCAATATATATCGAATATGTATTTTGAATAATAAATATTTTATAAGAATATAAATAAGTATTGTGAGTTTGACAGTGATTAGTTATTGGTGAGTTAATTTTCTTCGTTTGTTATAGGCGCTAGTATATCATACAAAATTAAACAATTGAGTTTTTTGCGATCGCTACAGCGTAAAACTGATTTTGACGGCAGTAGAAAATAATTAATGAATTTTTACTGTCCTCAGTAATAACCAACTGTGATTGTGACTTTGACAATGATTAGTTATTGGTGAGTCAATTTGAAATGGAGAAGCATTTCCATTCGAATTGTTTTCAGTGTTGGATGTCATAGTCCATATTTTTCGTGTTTTTATAGGCACTGCATCATACGAAAATAAACAATTGAGTTTTATGCGATCGATATAGCTTGGCAGTGGCATTGGTGAGGAGAGGAGAATTGTCACGAATTGTCTGGTGCACTTATTGTCTCATTTATTTCTGCGTGCGTGCGTGCACGCGACTGCCTGGCAAGTGTTGACTGTGAACAGTCATATGGAAATTCGACCCTGAACAAAATATTTTATTCTGCGCTCACTGCGAATATCGATATGGAAATTCGTGGATGGATTGAAATTCGAGAATGAAAATATATTTTTTTTTATTTGGGTAAAATTTCGCTGCGAAATTCGAGAATGAAAACATATTTTTTTTTTTATTTGGGTAAAATTTCGCTGCGAATACCCATACGAAAATAATACGTACGCCAAATATATGAAGTTTTTTGCTTGACAACCAAATGCGTAAGAGAGATTGCATATGTATTTTGTTGGTCATTGCCTTCTATCTTCGGACGACTTATTTTTCACCAAACATTGAATTTTAAGACGTTTTTGAAATGTCACGAAAAAAAACTAAAATTCGAAGATCAACCAGAAATGCGCGGCAAGTGCCAGCCAGTAGAGTTGCTGCAACACCTGAAAAACGAGACACGCGATGGCAAATTAAACATGACAGAGCGATCACTTCAAGAGCTGCTGCAACACCCAAAGAGTGAGACACTCAACGGGAAACTGAACGAGTCAGAGCGTCCACTTCAGGAGCTGCTGCAACACCTAAAGGGCGAGACACACGACGATAAACTGAACGAATCATCATATAGCAAAAATATTTTTCATTGATATTCATTCAAATATTGCTACTAATAAAATCTATATATTTTTTCATCAATTCTGTATGACTTAAATTTAATTTTTTCCCACCACATGCTAGATTCACATACAGGCATTCATTTTTATATATAAAAAGTTGCGTAGAGGCAGGGCAGCAGTTCCCTGCAGAAAAGTTCCCTACTTACGCTTATGACTGGGGTTATTAATATCCTGTTTTTAAATTCATTATCATTCATTATTCATTACATATTATCTTCTTCTTACTTTTATTTTTACAAACTGTATTTATAATAACCGATAAAACTATCTACTGCAGTAGCAAAATATCAAAAATAAATGCTTAAAATCAATTTTTGATCAATAATAAGTGCGGTCACAGATCAACCGTAATTTTATACCAAAAAAAGGGATAAAGAAAAGGTTTACTGAGGCATTAATACCAAACAAATATATTGAATGTCCAAAAAAATTTAATTTTAATAACCTTGCTCCACGTAGACTAGTCGAAGGTTTTTTAGTTTATTGTGAAAACAAGGAATAACAATAATACCAGAAGGTAAAAAAGCAAAAAAAAAAACAAAACATATTAACAGGTGAAGTAAAACAACTATATTTTTCGCTTAGCAGGTTTTGTGCAAAGTCAGAAAACGTAAAATTGCAATAATTCTTAATATATAAAATGTGCTGCAGGACAAAAGATAGACTTCTTCTTAAATGCAGTCATACACGTGAGTTGGCTTTTATTACCTGACACAAGAAATTTTATGCAGAACATAAAAAGGAACAAAACAAAAATAAATAAATAAAAATCATTTTCGTGTTGCTGAGTTATGAAATTTTAAATGTTGCATGACCTAAATACAACTTTGTATCTTTTGTTAAAGCGCAAAAAAATTGCCAGTGATATTAAAATTGAGACTACAAAAAAAACACTATCAAATTTAAAACCGGAAAAAAAGAAACAACATTGCTAACATTTAGTCATTTAGTTCAACCAATGCACCAGCTTACAAACTCAACTATTTATTCGCCAAAACTTTTAACTGTGAACGTGTTTCCATGAATGCGAAGGCAGTATCTAAAATAAATAATACCTGTTGCATAGTTATCATTTAAAAACATTATTGCTTTCCACATTATAATCATGATCAAGGTTGTCCAAAATAAAATTGGCATATTTTAAATAATAACCCAGTCAACATTTAATTGTACAATCTGAACTTACAAACTAAAATGTATTTCAACATGATTTAAAAATATCATGACATTAGTACAGAAAATTTAATTATGAGTAAATATTATAGTTACACTGTAGATTTTGATTTCTTTTAAGTACTCGGTTTAACCGAATAATTAGAAATTTTAAAAGGGAGTAACATAAGTCTAACGAATTACATTATTTCTTATAAAACATAAAAATTTTACAACAGTTGCTATTATTCAGAGTAAGTTCATGCTTGGCTTGTATTCAAAATATATCCGTCGCACAGTGGACCATTTTACGAGGAGGCGGTAAAAAATATATAACTTTTGAACGCATCGTAATTTTGATACGCGGTTTTTTTCGTCCACTAGGTGAAATCATAGGCTTTCGTTTAAGGTATAAAAATTAAAATTTAAAATCGACCAGTTGTGATAGGTTTAAAAATACATTTTAAATTTTAGCTGATTTTTGGTGCAAAAGTAAAATATTAAAACTTGTTCAAAGAGTTTGTTTCAGATAAAGTCTTATATTTTGATTCACCTTTAGAACTTATACTTACTAAAAACTTAAAATTATTCAGATATGGCCAAACTTTGGCCACCGTGAAATTTTTAGCACAAAGGCCAAAGCTTGTTTTTTGAAACAATTTTAGTTAAAAATTAGCGCATTAAGTAGCAAAAACATAAAAAATATATTCATTGGTCCAAATTTATTTTAGATAAGGAAGTATTTAAGTCCCAAATAAACATAAATACTACTGATTATTATTATTATTATTATTATTATTATTATTATTATTATTATTCGACCTTATTTTTATCTTAAATATATAAGTATTAATCTTAGTAATGGTTTTTTTTAAATAAATTTATCACATATATTTTCAATATTTCGCTTTCCCTTGTAAAGCTTCTTCAGTAAATTCATTTTTTAATCTGTTAATAATTTTTGTTTTTAAAAAATTAATTTCCTGAAGAAGCTTTACAAGAGAAAGCGAAATATTGAAAATATATGTGATTAATTTATTTTAAAAAACCATTATTAAGATTAATACTTATATATTCATAAATACTACTCGTATATGTAAACTTTAATTGTAAATTAATTAATACTTTATTCATGTAAAAAAATTTTTAAAGGATGAAATACATACAGATAACTATTGTGTTTGGAAAAATTAATCTTAATTAAACAATTTTAGTAAATATTTCTTCTAAAAAGCCTTGGTATTCATCTTGGTATTTTATCTTTCTGCTGCATTCTAGAACTTCTAAAACATTACTTAATCGCCTTATCAGCTCCAAATCTACTCCTGTGATAGATGCTGCAGTTTCTGGATGTGAAAGAAATCTGCTTGCAGCGTTTTCATCATTTGTGTTCCCTTCCCCTTGCTTTGGCTGATCGATGATTAGGCCTTGTTCTAAATTTTTTTCTTGAATTTGTTTTTTTTTCAGTTTCGTCATATCCATATTTTTCTCTCATTGTTTCGCCTAACGGACCAAAATCCAAATTTTAACCCAATTTAAGAATATGCTCCAAGCAATTTAACAATTTGAAAAAAAAACTATTTTACAATCAGCGCAAATCAATTTAAAAAGCAAAGTACTTTTGTGACCTAAATCATATCAATTTACGTTATTTTAAGTAGGCAAAATATTTTTGTGACCAACTGTGCATGACTCTGCAAAAATACGCATATTCAGCTAAACAACGTCTCTCGTAAAGGCGATTTAAAAAATAAATAAAATGCTTACGAAATAGCAAAACGGAAAAAAAAATTTTAATTCCATTTTGCAAAAAATTTTCGACCTTGTGCAAGAAAAATTGTTCTGGTGCTCACGGTCGGATCGTGCCGGATATACAATGAGATGTAGGCGTGTAGGGGACATTAAGGGCTATGACACAGTGCTAATGCTTTTACATTTCCTAAAGAACTTTAGAAGTTATGCTCTATTAAGTAAGAGAATTTAGAACAAATTGGAGGTCTAAAAAAATTAATTTCTAAAAATTAAAAATCAATCGAAAATAATTAAGTTTTCTTGCACTAATAGCTAACAAAATACGCTATTATACAAAGTTTGTTCGTTTAAAAATCTTCTACAACAAAAATTTACTAAAAAATTTCTCATTTTATCAAAAAAAAATTAAAATGCTCATTTTGAATCACCCTGTTCAGTATGATATAGTTAAAATTAAGTTTTAATTATTTGGCTCCCGAGGTACACTAGTATCTACTTTTTAAGGAACTTTAAAATTTTACAATTGGGGACCATGAAAAAAGGACTTTTGGCCGCATTCTCGTAAAATAGTCCACTGTGCGTCGGACAATATACGCACATATGAAAATTCACTGTACAGAGTAAAATTCAAATGGCTTTTCCTGGTAATCAAGCTACTTCGGTGGCTACTGTGCGCAATTGGAGACTTTAGTAGTTTTACTGGCAATAGACTAAGACAGTGCGCTCGTCATGGCCATAGTGAGCCAAATGTAGCTGCTGTACGGCAAAGTGTTGAGCCTGTAACATCAACATCCAGGTGTTGGGATATTACTATAAGCATTTTGTGCAACATTTTGCATAATAATCTTAATCTTCATGCTTATAAAGTTCAACTCGTTCAAGAATTAAAACCATGCGAGCATTTCTGGCATCGAATTTGTACGAAAATAACGCACTTCACCACCAAAAAAAATTAGTGATGAGGCTCATTTTCAATTATGCGGTTATGTAAACAAATGAAATTGTTGAATACGGTGCGCACAAAATTCACGAACAATTCTCGAAAAACCATTGCATCCAATGAGAGTGGGCGTATGGTGCATTTTGTAGTCAGTATAGGTCATCAACGGCCCATAGTTTTTGGAAAATGAGCAAAAAAAATGCCATCTCTGCGCTACTATAATGACCAAGAAATTTTTGTGGCTACATTTGGCTAATGCTAACATCAGTGATCAGTATCTAAATGAAAAAACAGGGAAGGGAGCTATGTAAGCAATAGTTAATACTATGATATACTATCCTAGTATTGCAGTCAGAATCATGCTATTCATGATTCTAGTACCTGACCAAAACCGAGTCATATAGGCCCATAAGTCTATTACCAACTATTTCAAAGGTTTTCGAAAAGTTGCTTATGGATAAATTGTCTCCGATGCTAAGGAATAGTGGGTGTATCCCAGACCATCAATTTGGTTTAAGAAGTAGAAATAGCACAATTGAACAAACCTATAGATTGGTTCAGGTGATAAGAAGGACTTTTGAAGAGAAGAAGTATTGTTCAGCTGTTTTTATTGATGTTTCTCAGGCTTTTGACAAAGTTTGGCATGAAGGTCTATTTCTGAAACTGACCGCTCACTTGTCTTGTAATATAAGCAACCTATTAAAAAGCTACATAATTGGACGGAAATTTTCTGTTGTTGAAAGAGACTTCGTTAGTGTATCCAAACCAATTTCCTCAGGCGTACCACAAGGTAGCATTCTTGGACCAGTTTTATACTTAATATATACCTCCGACATGCCTGTAAGTGAAACTGTGCACACTTCTATGTTTGCTGATGATACAGCGTGTCTAAGTTCCCATGGAAACTCCCATCAAGCATCCATAAATCTCCAGCATCATATAACTCAGTTAGAGTTGTGGTTAAAATTATGGAGAATTAAAGTGAACGTTCAAAAGTGCATTCATGTGACCATCACCCTGTGAAGAGATAATTGTTCACCCGTTCGAATCAATAATCAGATTGTTCCACACCATACTTATGTGAGATATCTTGGTATACATCTTGACCGTCGCCTTACATGGAAACATCGTACTGACTCAAAGCTAACACAAATGAAACTTAAGCTAACACAACTATATTGGCTTATTGGCAGGAACTCAAAACTTAGCCTAGATTGTAAGCTATTTTAAAACCAATATGGTCTTACGAAATCCAACTTTGGGGCACTGCCTCAGCTTCAAATGTGGATAGAATCCAACGTATGCAAAATAAAATTTTACGGTTGATAACTTCCGTTCCATGGTACATCAGAAATTCAAACATACAGGCAAATACTTAATGAAGCTTGAAGACCATCCTAACCCCCTTGCTGGCAATATCTTGAATTATAGTGGACATAGCCGATTAAAAAAGAGGGATACCGCAGCTTTAATCCTCAATGCTACAGATTACACATCTTAGAAATATTTGTTTTGTTTTTTTTAATGTCAATTTTTTTTTACCCAAAAGGTTAGTTCTGACATGGTCGGGACTAATGTTACTTTTTTTTTAGAATTTAAGTTTTTAAAACTTATTGTTAGTTCAATTTCTTGAAGATACAATAAATAATTATTGAAAAAAAAAATACTATGATTCCAAATAAAAGCCGGCACGAATTTCACTTTGACTTCTTTTGAAAGTACGTTGCTTAAATTGAAAAAGTTTTCTTACTCTGACAGCTGTATTAGGATCATCAAAGGAACTTTACTATTAATAATAATAACAAAATTATCGTATTTGTAGGAATGGATGATTAGAAGTAGTATTTTACACACAAATAATAACATCTATTACCCTTCATCCGGAAACTTATAATAGTAATAGTCTTAATACATCTCTGTAAGTAGTACCATGGTACCCATGGATAAGATTAATGCGAATACGGAAGGCAATAATTGGCTTGCCGTCACCGAAATAAAAATTTTTTATTTAGTTTTACTAATAATTGTTAATTTTAACAGTGGAGGTACCGAACCGCACCGAACTAGGGCGAATGTACATTAAAATTAACACTTTAAATAATATGTTATTTGTATAAATTTGAATATAAAGCCAAACATTTGTTTGCTTGTTTGCTTTTTTTTTGTTGTTGCCTTTAACAGCTATGTAGATCGTAAAATAGGTTATAAATTATATTTGAAATTATTATATCGTAAATATTTAATATCGTGTTAATATCGTGTTTAAAAAATAACTTTACTTTACAATAATTTCAAATTATAGTGAGATCCCATGTCATTTCGAACTTTATCTAGATTCGAATTAATCTATACAAAAAAAATTCAAAACAATAATTCAAAAAGAAGAACAACAACAAACAAAAATTTATTGTTGTTATCTCTACACCAATTAGTTATTAAATTCATATTAAAACTTATCTGTCAAATTATTCAAATTATCCAAATGTAGTATAATTTAGTTAATGAAATTACAATAAAATTCATATAAAGTGATTTAAAAATTTTATGAATATTGAATATTATTTTAATGATAAATAAATCGCTTAAATTTATCTTTATGTTTTTTTAGATACAAAAAAAAAATAGTTTTAAACATCAGTGATAAATATTTATAAATTTGTATTCTTTAATAAAGCAGTGGCTGAAATGAATGCAGATTTCATATGTTGTTATTGAATTAATTTGTTATTTTTTTTAAATCGAAATACCTTAACCTTTCATTTTAATTTCATACTATTCTGATACTTAAAGTTCTTTGCAGACTTATCACATCATTTAAAATTCAATTACCAATGTTAATTTAACTGAAATAAAATTTAAATAAAAGAGATCTAAAAAACAGTTCTTGCAAAAGATCGATTTCGGTTAAAGAGTTGTGAGAGAAAAGAGTTTTGAGGCAGTTCTCAAAATTGTTCTCTATTCCGGTGGATTTAAAGCGATTGGAGTACTTTATTCGGAATTCATTATTTTTTAGTATTCCAAGTTTGAAATTTTTTATCTCTAAAAATTCCTAAAAATGTATTTTTTTTTCTCTTATTTTAAAAAAATTTTAATAATTCTCATTTCGTTGTTATTTGCATTTAATTCCAGCATGTTTTCATATCGTCAGCGGCATTTTAAAATAAACATACAGTTCCATAAAAGTTTGCTTAGATAGTTATTATTTGCATCAAATCATTTTATGGGAGTAGTTTAGTTAATATGTGTTATGAATAAGATTTAAAGAGAATTGTTTGAACATTTGTTGCAATAAACTTTTTAAGCTTACAAATTATTTTTTAGTAGTTAATTATTAAGCACTAGGTCATTATTTAATAAAAAAAATTTAAAACTTTATTTTTTAAACCATTGGCAAACAAACAAATCAGAATAAACAAAAATAATTATTTTATTTTATCCTGATGATGCCAACCAATGGTTTGGCGAAATATTAAAAAACAATAAAAAATAGAGTTTTAAAATTTTTTATTGAATAAGGACCTATGCTTAATAATTAACCACTAAAAAATGCTCAAATAATTATAATTATTATGTACAAATTGTTTTTTTTTTTTTCTCACTTTTAATTAAGTTTTCTATAACGTTTTATTATTTAGAGCTACAGCTTGAAAATTTTAAATGCCTTACCCTTACCACTCAAAACATGCGTTAAAATCACATATGTTCTACACCCTTTACTTTTTGATATTTATGAAGCTCTTCCAAAAGCGAGGACCAATCTCTTGATATAGTTTTTCAAATAAGCAAAGTTTGCAAAATCGCTTTAGAAAACCGATTAAATGCGAAAAACAATTACAGGCGATTTTTATCGGCTTAAAACTGGAAAACACATATTTAACACATTTGCTTGAGAATTTAAAATTCATAATCAAAATTTTAAATTAAATGAAATAATGAGAGGGGAAAGTTTGTGCTGTGAAAGTATATTTTGTATTTGGGTATAATTTTACGTCAATCCGCGGTAAAATTGGTTTGTGAACCGGTTTCGGCTATTTGCCACCATACTATATTTTGTAGTTAATATCATTGCTTCGATCAGAGTAAAAACAAGTTCTATTCGCGAGTATAATTTTATTTCATTTATTTATTCGTTTTAAAAACATTATTCGCGAATATAAATATAAAATTTCTATTCTATTCTCTTTGGAAATGAATAATATTTTCTTCTATCTATTATATTTGATCACCTACAATTTGGCAATTATTCATATTTTTAAAAGATAAACTAAAATACGAATGGTAAGAAATGTAAAAATCAATTATTTTTGCAATCCTTATTTTGCGGCTTCTGCCACAATTGGGCTTTGCATGTTTCTCGCAAAATTGCCATACAGTTGTATACTTTGTAGATATGAATGTTATAGTGTTGATATATTGATATTTTTAGCAAAAGTGGATTAATGTATTTTTTGATATCAGGCCGAGTTGGAAACAACTATTCGCGAATTAATTTTTTCAATCTTCATGAATAGTGAAAAATAAATTATAAACGAATTTTATAATTGAATTGCTTTCGTTATCGTGGTTTCAATCAGGTTTAATTTTCTAAATCTTCGTGAATAGTTTAAAATAAACTACGAACGAATTTTATATTCGAATGATTTTCGTTATCTAGTTTTAATTAAGACAATAAACTAGGATTTACTAAGTGAGGAGTACTTTATATAAATTATAACTCACGAAAAATTGAAATTCAAATGATCTTCGCTGGTTATATTATTATGAAGTATGTATATAGTATTAAGCCCTGTAATACCTTCTGTTTTTGCTTACATTAAAAATAGAAAGTATTAGAAAATATACCTGCAATAGCAAATAATAATAAATTGGTTACCTTTTGCTCTCAATGTAAATTAAATAAGGTTTAAAAACATATGGCTTATTGGCTTATTGCAGTTCAATCAATATATCAGTCTGTTAAACTAAGCTTAAATAGGATTTGAACAGATATAGTGTCTCACTTAATGATCTTTATGTACATAATTCTACTGTACGTGTATTGTGACTGAACTCCTCCTCCTAAACGGCTGGACTGATTTGGATAAATTTTTTTGTATGCATTTGGCTGGCGCCCCGGGTGGTTTAGATTTACAATTCGGTCCAGCTGGACAATGGGGCATGGAACCTCCCATATAAACCACAAATTAAAAATCTATTATTTCTGCTTCTGATAACGGTATTTGAACAAAATTCGATACGTCGGTTTGGTGTGCATTTTTTAAGTGCTAGTGCAAATATAGGCGGGATTCTACAAAGGGCGTGGTACCTTCCATATAAGCCACCAATTTAAAACCCAATATTTCTGCTCCTGATAACGATATTTAAACAGAATTTAGCATTTCGATTGAGTGAACATATTTTAAGTTCTGCTGCAAATACAGGCGGGATTTGATAAATATGCGTGGTACCTCCCACACAAAACTTCTTTATATATATAATTCAACTGTACGTGTATATGTCACTGAATAAATTTTTTTTGCATTCGTTTGGGTATCACCTTGGATGGTTAACATTCACAAACCAGCCCGGTAGATGGCGCTACAGTCGGTATCCAGGTTATTCATTTACACTACAACTGCACGACTGGATCGACTTGAATGAATTTTTGTGTATTCATTCATTCAATGCATTTAATTTTTTTTTGCGCTGCGTTTTGATATCATATGGTATCGCATTTACGTAAATATTGAGCGTTCTTTACTTCAAAAATACACACACGCCATAAATTTGTCGCTAGCCGCCAACTACCTCTAATGTGCATTAGCGAATGACGGTGAAAGGCCCAAAGTAACGTGGACTCGATTACTGCCGCCGTTAAAATAGTTGCGGTGGGCATCGAGCTTATTTGTTTGCGTTTCTTCTTTGCGATCTCACAAATTCGTTTTCAATGGGTCAGCTAGTTTTTTATATATTTATATCAACTGTCATATACACACCGCTGTTTTAAAGACTATTTTAAAGTTATTCGATCACATACAGTAGAGCGTAAAGAGAATTATAAATGACAGTAAGGTATCAAGTTCTACTAACTCACTAGATAATCAACAGAATAAGGAATGCGTTTCACTGTTTTATCGATCCTATAACGAAATGAGCTTTTATGAAACCGCACAATACGTGAATCTCTGTGTTGCGTGATAAGGTTTACATCTGCACCGGCAGTGAGCCATAATCAGATGGTGGCCATTACCACTCCTGGTCCAGAACGCATGAAGCTTAATATAATTAAGAACACGACGGCATTCATACACACTGGACCTGAACCATTCGTTGTGTTCATTGTGAATAATCCGATCCACAAACTCTCACGAGGGCCACAACCACCACGATACCCCCATATAGGGGCCAACCTACATAATCAGCCAGAGAACAGCTAAATGTCTAAAGAGACAAATAGTGAACTCTGCGAGCCTACTGATGCCCGTGGAAATATAGTGGATTGTCCAGGTGGCTCCTACTAGCCTTTAAGGGGCCTAGGCTCCCTTTTACCCCACAAGACGCCAGTCTAGATGGAATAGTAGGCTCCAAAAAGACTATCATGTGCCCCCGGGGGGACGTGAATCTCTGTATGTTGGATTAGCCAGTGACTTACACTACCCATTTTGCATAGAGAATTCGGTTTTTAGACGAATATTTCGTATGAGGAAAAAAACTCGCTAATGATGTCTTTCCTGTGACTTTCAAACATTGTGAACATTCAAATCGAATGCACTAGTACCTCTATCTTTCTTCCCATAATGCGCTGTGTACTTAGGGGACGCACTCTGAGTGCTGATCTTTTTTAACAAAATGGGAGTTAGAAACTAAATGTTTTGAAAATCATTCACAAAACTGCAAACAATTGAGTCAGGTAAAACTAAATTTGCATTTTTTGCGGGCCAGCACTCGGGGGATGACCCCTATACACCAATGCGTTGCTCCAGAACTAGGAAATTAGGTTGTAGGGAGGAGGAACGAGAGAGTAGTATTTATGAACATTCGATTTGATCTTTTCTATATTGAACGTGATAGGAAAGACCTCCGGGAGTTTATTCGATATACGGACTATTCTGCTAAAAACCGAATTTTCCCTTGCAACAAAGGAGAATTCTAGCTTACGTTTTAAGGTTTTATAGCACTTTACGATTTCATGAGTCCTAACAGTTTTGTTTTTTTATTTTTCATCAAACATGGCCTTGAAAATCAAGAATAAACCGTTCGAATTTTACTGGAAATTTCGAGTAATACGAGAATATCCACTATTAAAACATTGTCTGCTTGACGAAATGGTACATATCCAGGCACTAAAGAACCACAGATGCTTGCAAATTCAATTACTTTCTTCAAGATTTGTGATATTTTTGTTTTTTTTTTGTTTGTTGTTGGGTGATACCAAAACCTAAAAACCTAATTAAATATTTTTCTATTTGGTGCTCTTTTCAGTTACCAAATTCATCTTTTAACATTTAACACATACCGAAAAACAATCTTTACATGTTTCCTTATCTTTTTTGATGGATAACATGATGTGGACATTGATAGTGATTAAAATTTATTGTTATTTAATCGCTAAACCTCCCTAAACGTATTAACGAATGTTTTTAGATTCTTCTAACATTTGAACAAATCTCAAAACTATTTTTGTTTTGTTTTGTGGTTTAATAACATGTTGATAATGGCTTGCTATTGGTAATAAACTAAATTAACAAGTGTTCAAAATGTTCTTGTACTTTGTTGCTCTTTGCTTTTTTATTCATAATAGTTTCTCAATCAAATAAATTAAAGTCAAATAATTAGCTTTATCATGAAAGATGTCAAGCTGTGTTATAAAGGCAATCACTTAACAAAAAATTCATTAACTTTTTTTCTTTTCACCACATTAATGTATATTTTTTATTTTTCAACAATGCTGGTTCAGGGAGTGACATCAAATAAATTTATAAAGAAATAATTTTTTAAGTTTATAAAATTGAAAGTGAAATATTGAAGTTTGTTTGAGACTAAAAAGCTTCGTTTTTGTGTAAACATTTAATTTAACTTTAACACTTCATCCACTGAAGTCAAAGTAACTCCAATTTGTTTGAATAAATGATGATAAATAATTCATTTTAAAAGTAACCTATTCCTCCGCCGCAACAAATAATTTTCTTGTAAAGAAGTATCCGGTTCTGTCCATTTCCTATCTGCTTACGCATAGTAACCCCCACAAAATTTGAAAACTTAAAATTAGCCTCACTTAGAGAGTCTCGCTGTTATAGTTTTCCAGATATGGCGGGTATTCATCTCTTCTCTAAAACAACATTAATCTTTTGCTAATTTTTTATATATAGAACGGCAATAATTTGTCTTTTTTCTCGTTCGGACCAGCACTCAGGGGATGAAGCCTACTCCTGCAATCCATTGCACCAGAACTAGGAAATTAGGTTATGCGGAGGTGGACAAAGGGAGTAGTGTTTGTAAACATTCGATTTTAATTTTCCTACTTTCAATGTAGGAAAGACAGGAAAGACTTCTGGAGAGAGTTTATTCCACATACGAACAGTTCCCCTAAAAAACGAATTATCTCTGTAATCTGTAGTGCGATCCATTGGCCAATCGACCACAAACGGATGGGCTCTCAACGAAAATCGAGTTAAACGCAATAAAACGTGCAAGTAAATGGAACAAGTTCCCTAATTTCGTTCAAGAGTTGTATTCCATTTTCGGACGGTTATAGGTGATATAAATAGTACGAAGATCGGATGGCGTGAAGTATCTCTTTCAACGTTTTAGAAAACCGAGCTTCTTTAGAAACTTGAAAAATATGTATAGTCCATCGAACATCACACTGAATGTTCATGCCAAGAACATCAAGAGCATCAGATTCCGTAATACCTATATCACCCATAGTAACAGATGTAGCAATATTCCCGAACATAGATCTATGCGTAAGAATGCAAGATTATCGTAAGATCTTGATTGAGCATATCATTCATGTTCCGCCTTTTGGAACCCACTTTCAACTGGTTCGGTCCATTATCAAGTGAATAGGATGACAAATGGTGCTGTCATCTGCAAAAGAGTAAATCGAGTAAGAAATAGGGTAGGAAAAAGAACGGAGCCTTATGGTACCTATGGGATGAAATTCCATCTATCACAACTCATATAGTGCGATTCCTAAGAAAACTCGATATAAATCTAGAGAAGTTATCACCGACACTATCAAATGCCTTGGAAATGTCTAGAGGCACCACCTTACTCTCTCCGAAATGATTTACGGAGTTCGACCATTGTTCATATAGGAAAGCCAGCAAGTCGCCCGTAGAGTGCCCCATACTGTTCATTGTTAACTAAGCTGTTGTACTCTAGATACCTCACAAGATAACAATTTATCATGCTTTCCATCACTTTAGAAAGTGCAGAACAAATTGCAGTTGGGCGGTAATTTTCAGGGTTGTTAGCCTCACCCTCTTTGGGCACCGGCGTTATATTAGCAACCTTCCAAATTTGCCGACATGATACATTGTGCTACCCCCGGGGGCACATGATAGTCTTTTTGGAACCTACTATTCCATTTAGACTGGTGTCTTGCGGGGTAAAAGGGAGCCCAGGCCCCTCAAAGGCTAGTAGGAGTCACCTGGACAATCCACATATTTCCACGGGAATCAGTACGCTCGCAGAGTTCACTATTTGTCTCTTGAGACAATTAGCTGTTCTCTGACTGGTTATTGAGGTTGGCCCCTATATGGGAGTATCGTGGTGGTTGTTGTTTCTAGACCCTCGTGAGAGTTTGTGGGTCGGATCATTTAAAATGAACACAATGAATGTTTCAGGTCCAGTGAGTATAAATGCCGTCGTGTTCTTAATTATATTAAGCTTCGTGCGTTCTGGACCAGGAGTTGGAAAGTCTCCAACTCTTTATCAAGAAGTGAAGGCTGCGGACTACTTCGGGCTTTCGAAATTGCTACTGGGAGTGACCGGAGGATATACGTATTCGATGACCTCCTAGGGCGTAAATGACGTTTGCAAATCATTCAAGTGGTTTAGCACATGAAGATCTTGATCTTTTGCGTAGTGAATCATTATCAGCGTTTTTGTCTCCACGCCAGATACTGAATGCCTCCTCTCCTGATCTGACTGCATTTTTTGCACGCCTGATTAAACCAAGACTTCGATCTGGTTTTAATTGAAATTTTTTTGAATAGAATAAAAGTTGATGTTTGCAACCATTCCTACCATGGCATCGACATTATTGTCCAAGATATATAATTTCCATTAAAATTGCCAAAAAAACTTCGTTAAAATTATGCCAACAAGCCTTCTCATTAATACATTCAAAACGTTTAGTAGCTGATTTCGAAACGTTATGAAGTGCTGAATATAAAAAAGAGGCGGAGATGGTGCAGTAATCGGTATTACAGAGAGGTGCCGAAACACTAATTTCATACTTTTGTTGGTGTGAAATTAGAAAAAGGTCGGGCGTATTACTGTGGTAACCTTCAACACAAGGAATATGTGTTGGCTCATTCACTAATTGCGGAAGGTGGTTGTGCTCAGCAAATAAATAATACTGGCCTAGTTGTAGTTGTATGGCTTGAATGGCGAACAACAATTTCACTGTTCGGGCAACTGTCGAGAATCTTTCATATGGAGTCGGAAAGAGAATCGAAGCCAACTAAGGTTTTATCCTTTCCCGCATTTTGGACTTCTGTAAAGAAGAAAATGGAAAAAATCTGCAGTGTAAATATGCCCATTGAGGATTTTGGAGTGGTGGTATCATTAGCGATTTTTTTAAAAAATGCTACTAGAAGCTTCATTTCACTCAACAGAGAACGTTTCAGAACCTGATTTTTAATAACCTGAAATGATTTCAGCAGAACGTAGCACTGTGTGTCACAGCTTTTTAAACCTAACAATACTTACCGCACTTAAGTTTGGTAATTAGGCGTTTTGGTGATCGGAATAGGCAGCATTTTCATATGGTGTATCATTAAAAGACTTAAAATAACCTAGAAAAGATCCATTTTGTTAAGACTACT
Organism: Trichopoda pennipes; assembly: GCA_030448955.1. Classification (NCBI taxonomy): domain Eukaryota; kingdom Metazoa; phylum Arthropoda; class Insecta; order Diptera; family Tachinidae; genus Trichopoda; species Trichopoda pennipes. The sequence goes on from JASKUP010000038.1 coordinate 2,207,755, forward strand.
ATCGGTCGAGCTATAAATAATATATTGTATAATCATTGAACTGAATTGTTGAAAAATTGGACTAAAAAGAGCTGCAGAAATCGCATGATTGATAAAAAAAAGAACTTTATTTAGAGCCCACTTTCTAAAGCTTAAAACCAATTTGAATTCTTTTTTAAAATATTTTTATTTGTGGATTTTAATTTTGTCGAATTTAATTATTCTGCTATTAAGGGTTAACAGGGTTACCCACCATTGGAAAATTTAATACAATATCAAAATAAATACTAATTTAGACCAATATTTGCTTTCAGTTAAAATAACCTAAAGGCTAACGGACTTATTTCAATTTTTACTTATTTACTTTGATAGAGGTTTTGATAATTATAAATAAATACTTAAATGCCAGCTATTGTCATTGTCATGTTATTATTAATTTGTTTCTTATTTTTTTAGTCCAAAATATTTTATTCATATAGACCTATTATCTCTGAGAAACAGAGTCAATAGATTTATTTTTTGTAATTTTTCAAATTAAGAACCTGTTTGAAGAACTAAGGGATATGGGATGGCTGTTGACTATTAAATTTCTGGTTAAATAACTATAGAAAAAGAAAGGTATTAGTTTAGCAACTTAATGCTGTGTAAGTAAACTTCAGTGTTATGATGCCTATTTAGTAGATTAGGGTAATAAAATTACTGCAAGGTCAGAATGCGTCTAACTATAAAAGGTTAATGGATTAGCGTTTTTGTATTTAACTGTTTTAGTGTTAATTTTGAAAATACGCTTTAAAAGAGAAGACAAATTGATTCCCCTCCCCCCCCCCAAAAAAAAAAAAACAAGACTTAAAAAACATAAACAAATTGATTTAACAAAGTTTTTATTTTTAATTGCTGTAGAATTTCAAGTTCAACATAAAAGCACACCCATTGTTCTTAACTCAGCATGATGCTACAACAACCACAACAATAACATACATCTTTTATTATGTTTAACCAGATTGTGTTGTAAAAAAAACAAACGAAAGCAACATTTTTCTTGTGTTAACAAATTCAATAAAATTTCGAAGAGTCATGAACCAAAGGAAGCTGCAACCGCCACTTTAAAAGCACTAAACTAACAGGCAAACTAGTAAAAAAAAGCCAAAAGCCAGATCACACCAAATGCTTAACAAAACAATACAAATTGAGCGAAAACTTTTAAAATCTCCAAAAATGAAAATTTGAAAACACTTACGGATATTGAAACTCGTAAGATAGTTGCTACGTTCAAGTTTTTTTTTTTTAATTGGTTCAGCAAAAACAAATTTTTGCTATAAATTGAAAATGAAATGAACTAAAATGTATTAATTCTTACTGGAACCTTAAAGAAGCAACAGCTCTCAACATCAAGAAAAAATATTAAAACAAAATTATTAAGATAAAAATGTATAAATTGGTAAGTACATGTGGAGAAAAAAATGGATAAAGGCGAATCCTTGGCAGATTCCTAAAAATAATTGTTTTTTTTAAGTGGCAAAAGTTGAAATTGCTTCTATTTGTTTAACAAAAAAATTTTGAAAAAGCGAATTGCTTTTGTAGATACTGCAATCACATGCTATGAATTTGTCTTGAATTAATTTTATACCCTACAGATTTGTGACGCTAATAATTAATCATATTTTTAATACTATTTAATTATTACTATTTCAAGTTCACCTATTGTATTGCTGCGCTAATCTGCTCATCGTTGGCGCTCCCCAACCAGTATGATGCTGTTGCAGAGACTCGCAGTTTTAGCAATGACTTAAAGGAAGATGGCAGCTATCAATATCAGTTTGATACTACAAATGGCATTGCTGCCCAAGAATCTGGAGTAGGTGGCCATTATGCAAGTGGTTCCTCTGCCTACTATGCTCCCGATGGCCAATTAATTACCTTAAGTTATACAGCCGATGAAAATGGTTTTCATCCCACTGGTGATCATTTGCCAACAGCTCCACCAATTCCAGCTGCTATAGTAAAAGCTTTAGATTATATACGTACCCATCCAAATCAGGAAAGCCGTGAAGGAGGTAATCAGTTAAAATATGTACAACAAAAACAACAACAACAACAAAAACAGCCTATATACAGACGTTTTAATCATTGAAGATTTTAAATTGTTACTCCATATCCCAATCCATACATGATTAGTTCTAAGTTCATTGTGTTTGATTTTTGTGTTTAATATTTTTTATATTTCTGCTTTAAGATCCTTAATATTTGTGATGCATTTAAGTGTAAAGTATAAAAAGAAAATGAAAATAGTATTATGAAAAATATGCAACCGTTATAAAAATAAATAAAATGTTCCCTCACACGGTACAATATTTAGAAATCTATATAAAAAAAAATTAAAGCTTTTATCGGGTTTTTTTAACGAGAAATTTGTTTTTCAATTGTGGCAACACCAGCGACATAATTTTGACATTTAAATTTTCGACGTATTCATTAGTAGATGCATTGGCAATTTATACAATGAATTCAATTTCGCGCGAAAATCGTATTAAAATTCACTATGAAAAACGGGGTCCTGTTAAAATTCGTGATATTTTCGATCAACATAATCGTGTCCTTCTGAGACCGCTATTAAGGATTTTGTCATTAAATTTAAGTGGACAGGCTCGATACAAAAAATGCAAATACCAACGGGTGTTCGACCGGGTCGTTCAACTAAAAACATCACAGCCACGAGCCACAGTGTTGAAACAGATCTAAATTGTTAATTCCTCGAGGTTCTCGACAATTGGGGTTATCGAAAACCACCACATGGCGAATTTTGCGTAAGGATTTGACTTTGAAGGAATTAAAGCTGACCGACCACTCACATTGCCGTAGATTCGCTCTATTCATTCAGGAACAACCGGCTGGTTTTTCTGAAAAAATATTTTTTCAGACGACGCCCATCTTGACTTGTCAGGGTATCTCAACAAGCAAAATTGCTGCATTTTAGGCTACTGAGAATCCTAGAGCGATGCACACTGGAGATTTCGCGGAAAAAAGTTAAATTGTCAACATACTCTTCATACATTATGCAATGATATTTTGAAATTTTAGAGTAAATAGTACAATCAAATCAAAAAGAATTACTCCGATCTGACTGCTAGTTTGGTTTTTTATAGCCGTCTCAAGCTCAGTACTTGTTTGTTTTACTGAACCAACTTAATTTAAACCTACGAATTTCAAAACGAATATTATTTTATTATGTGAGCTAACGGGTTTATTTTTATTTTTCATTAAAAGTAGGATATTTCAGTATATTAAAATTGAAAAAATAAACTCCGCAGAGACTTCAGTTTTTTTTTGTTTGTTTACTTTTATGAACATATAAAAAACATTTGGACCTGCAATTTTAGCCATACTTTCTCACAGTTGGAAATCACTACTAATACATTGTCTCATATCTCTTTTTACATTATTAATCAATTTCAAGTGCCACCAGGTGCCACCAGGTGCCACCTCTCAATTTGTTGCATTACACAGTGCAACCTTTTTCAGCTGATTGATTCGCGACTCAATTCTGCTAAGGTCCTTTTGTTAAACATAACTCAAAAAACACCAGTCGGATTTTACTTAAACAAATTTAGAAAAATCAAGAATTACAAGTACTTTCATCTGTTTATATAACGTTTCGCTACATAAGCAACAGTTCGAAGTTATAAATAAATGTATGAAGAAAAAAATATATTTTTTGCCTAAAAAGCTATTTTTTTTTTTTAATTCATAAAAAATCCAAAACGGTAAAAAAACGGTCAAGTCCTATTACTTTCACGTAAAGTCGTATAACCTATGAACAAAATGACACATAACTCATGAAAATCGATGAACACGTTTCGCTTTTATGCACCATTAAGTAAAGGTATGAATTTAAAAAATTTACTCGAGATATGCACAAAAAAACATTGATTATTTTTTTATGATTCTCGCACCATACAAAGAACTCACGAAGAAAAAACTAACAGTTATCAGTGTACCTCTGCAAAATCTGTTGGATCATACTGCTTAAAGAAGCCTAGAGACCAAGTCAGCAAAGGAAATAAATAAAATTGAAAGCGAAAATCTAATATTGTTCTATAAATGGGGATGTGATGGGGCATCTAGTCAAAGCGAATATCAACAGAGGTTTTCAGATGACCAAATTTTTGACTTTCATTTATATATGACATCAGTTGTACCACTTAAATGATCATAAAGTGATGACATAAATAAATTAGTATCGAACAACAATAAACCTTCTTCCACACAGTATTGTAGACCACTACAGTTTGCATACGTTAAAGAGACACTTCAAGTTATACGAGAAGAAAAGAGAAGAGTCGATGAGGAGATATCTCAACTAAAAGAATTTAAATCAACAGTAAATAATCGTAACTTTAAAGTAAAACATGAATTATATTTTACAATGATTGATGGCAAGACAGCACAATCAGTAACAGAAACACCAGCAGCATCTTCTTGTTTTATTTGTGGAGTCACAACATCCAAGATGAATAAAATTGAAGAAATTCAAGCTATACCCCTAAATGAACAAGCACTACAATTTCATGCGCGTATCAAGCTGATGGAGGGTCTTTTGCATGTAGCTAGTAAATACTCGTCCGATAAAAGAAGCCCAAAAATGTTTGATAAAGCGTGAACTTAAAGAGAAAATTGGAATACAGGTTGATACTGTTAAGAAAGGCTCTGGTACGACAAATTCAGGAAATATGTCATGAAGATTCTTTGCTAATCCTGCTTTGATTTTCGAAATCACGGGTCTAGGTGAAAACATAATCAAGAGATTTTCAATAATTCTCAAAGCTATAACAATCACCGAGGTAGTAGATCCAAAAAAATTTGGTGATTTTTGTTTGGAGACGACAAAAGAGTTTGTTGCACTGTGCGAGTGGTACAATATCCCCCACCTACACTTCACAAAATTCTGACTCATGGAAAAGATATAATTGAAAAGTGTATTTTTCCTGTAGGTCTACTATCCGAGGTAGAGGCTTAGGAAAGTCGTAACAAAGACTATAAAAACTATCGCCTTAGACACTCCAGAAAATGCAGTCGAATTGCAACGAACGAAGATATTATGCACAGAACGATGGTAATATCAGATCCCATGATTTCACATTTGACGCCTTCATTTAGCCAGAAAAAGCATAGTGTTATAAGCGACGAAATTAAGGCTCTTTTAGAATAGTAAATTAAAAATTTAAAAAAATCATTCAAATTTTTTTGTTAGTTATGGCTTTTTACATTGCAGGTAGCGGTCGACATTTCTTTATTTTGATTACTTTTGTGTATTACTATACAAATAAAATTAAATTTGTGATGAAATCACTACATTTTTTAACAAATATATTTTTTTTCCTCACCTCCATACAAAAATCCCCAGTGTGCGATGGTGTGCTATGTGATTTGAAGGCGTGCTTGAAATGATTGATTTTTTTAGAAGATGAGGCTAGAAATACGGCAACGGTCAATGGATTACGCTATCGCGAGACGCTAACAACTCAATGTTGGCCTATTACTCACGATGTGAATATAACTGACATTTGGTTAGTGGCCTGTTCCAAGCACACGAAGTTGCGACTAGGACTGACTGGAGGATATGCTAGATATCATCCACAGTGGTTTGAATCACCGTCGGGTTATTGGCTTACAGCTAGGTACTCAGGCATAGAAGAATAGCTGTGTTAAATATGTTCTAGGGAGAGACCATAACCAAATGCATGGTTTCAAATCAGCAATCAGTTTTTCGCGCATAGGAGCTCGTAGACGCATGTTATCCACCCAGTATTCCGAGCATTTTGGTATAAGATCTCCGGACAGGTAACCACAATTACTTTGAACGGGCAGCTATACTTACGGCTACAGGAAGTCGAAGTCCTTTCCAATGTTTCCATAAACATTTTATAACATACATATGTATGCATGTATGTATGTAGATATGAATGTATTTATTTTTGAAACATGAAAGCTTGCAGTGTTGAGATTTTAAATGAACCGTTCTTTAAATAAAACTAACAGTAGACAGTGAATGATTTGTAAATAGAAAGTTATTTTTAACAAATAAATGGGAGGAACAAAAATTGGACGACTGTGAGGGCAATTACAAGATCACAAAACACAGCTGAAATTTTGTATGATTCTTTTACTTAAATTTTATATTTGTAATAATAATTTAGTTCCAGACATTCTCTTTAAAAATTTGAAATTTGCGAGTAGCTGTCAAACAGTGAATTTCGTGCTATGTATGACTGGGTGACTTATATATATTTAATTTTAAGTTTATTTGTTTTTAAAAATTTTAATTAAAACACAGGTCTGCTATACGAGCTTCTTTAGTTTCTCCTTTAATTCTGTGTAAATTTTAAATGTCTGTCTTAAACAGTTTAAACAATAAAGCTATTTACTTGAAAACGTGTTTTCGAGGGGGACACCACATTTTTTTTTTACTCGGTGTAAAAGGGAGCGTAGTATTATTGTTTGGTTGAGTATAAAGCAGCAGTTTTTAACAGACGGATAGGCGTTGTACCGAAGGTTTACGAATGCTTTAAAACCTTTAACTATGGAACCCTAGGAAATGAATAAGGGCCAATGAAAAAGCACATTAATATAATAATAAATGTACTTGAGGTTTTACGAATTGTTATGATTTCTTGTAATTTTCTAATTTCTCGTAAATTTAATTGTGTTAAAAATTTTTATATTTATTTATTTCAATGAACGAGCAACTAATAGAATTTGCATTATATACATAATGTTTTTAAAATAAGTATGTGTTAAAAGAAATCAAGACATTGTTAAATATCTATTAAAGAGGTTTAGTTTCTGCATTCTAATTCAATATTTATACATTTTGAAATGTTTTATTTTAAATTCATTTAAATTCATATTTACAGTAAAAACATATTAAAATGTATAATTTTTCAATTAACACTAATGATTTAAATAAAAAACAAATTTATTAATAATAATTAATTAATATATCATTCTTTATTTACAATTGAACATTCTTGACTAGATGAGTTTTTTCTTTATCACTTTACAAATTATGTTTGTGTATCAACAAGACCAGTTTCAGTTTTGAGGTTCTTCTTTAGGTACCACCAATTGCAAATCATTATTTGATTTTGCCGTCATATTTGCAAAACCCGTGGTTGTCAGTATTTTTGAAGTTGATCCTGTTGCCGCTTGGGCAACCGATGTGGGCACCATAGTTGTTATCAGTAATTTAGGGGGCAGCATTAATTGTCCATTTGCTGTAACGTTTGCCTGACCATTATTTGTCGCAAAAACTTGTGATGGTGTCGTTGATCGCTGTTGTAATTGAATATGCTGCTGCTGTTGTGAATGTTGCTGTTGGAATAACTGCTGTTGCTGTTGTTGTAGCTGTTGCTGAAGCTGCTGTTGTATTTTTTGATTTTGCTCAAATATGCTCAGAAATCTATCGGAAATAGATTTTTCGTATTGTAAACGTTCCCGTTCAATAGCCAAACGTTCGGTTTTAATTTCATTGGCATACTCTTGCACTTTGAGCATTTTTAATATCGCTGTTTTAATGCCTGAAATAGCAAATAAATTTAATAAAAGAAAATTATTTTTATACTCGTATTATGTTTGGCTTCTTTTATTGTAAATTAATTTCTAATCACATTCTCGGCTCATAACCGCTGCAGCTTTGTTATTTACATTGAACCGCCGCACTGTGGGAACATTTTACGAGAAGGCGGTCAAAAATATATAACTTTTGAACGGATCGTAATTTTGATACGCGATTTTCTTTGTCTACTAGGTGAGATCATAGGCTTTCGTTTAAGGTATTTAAAATTTAAAATCGACCGGTTAGAAAAATAGTTGTGATAGGATTAAAAATACATTCTAAGTTTTAGCTGATTTTTGGTACGAAAGTAAAGTATTAAAACTTGTTCAAAGAGTTTGTTTTACAAAATGTCTTATATTTTTAGTCATGTTTAAGTTATTAAAAACTTAAATCTAGTCAGGAAGCGCCAAGCTTTGGCCACCGTGTAATGTTTAGTACGAAGGCCAAAGGTTGTTTTTTTTTAACAATTTGAGTTAAAGATTAGCGGATTAAGTAGCAAAAACAAAAAATATATTCATTAAGTCCAAAATAAACATAAATACTACTGGTATATGTAAACTTTTATTTAAATTGATTAATACTTTATTAATGTACAAAAAGGATGAAATACATACAGATAACTCTTGTGTTTGGAAAAATTACTATTAATTAAACAATTTTAGTAAATATTTCTTCTAAAAAGCCTAAGTTTTCACCTTTTAGAAGCAGTTTAGCTTCTACGTCTAGTTCAATAGAAGTAGTTTTCCTTTTTTGCCAGGTATTGGCCATATAGAGATCTGATGTGCATAATAAAATAACAATCAAGTCTACACTAGTACAATATCTAGAAATTTTTCTTGTGTTGGGCTCGCGAAAGAATCTATAGTCTTTGTTTCGTTTGTTTGTTATCTCCAAGAAGGCCTTCTAGGGCGAGAATGGCGCTACATACCGTTCACAGTGGTAATGGCCACCATCTGATTATTGCTCACTGCCGGTGCAGATGTAAACCTTATCACATCATTACTTGTATTGCCTCTGGCGAGAGGATCCATCACATCCCCATTTAGAAATTAAAGTAATGCTGCTATTTCCAAGTTTTTTTAAGCGGTTAGAATCAAACGTATTTAACAACCGTTCGGCAGAGTGTTCAGGAAGGTTTTGCAATTTTATTTCTGCTGAAGTAGAAGTGAAAGTTATAGCGGTTTGTGAGGATAAGCATTCTTTTTTGACAGTGACTAAATCTCTATACTGTAGTAAAATCCAAGAACTCTTTTCATTTGTTCGCTTCCACAAGTCGTTGTACTGATTTTTAGTTGACTTTAATTAATTAATTAAAGTTTTAATTTTTTGGCTCCCGAGGTATACTAGTATCTACTTTCGAACGAACTTTAAAATTTTACAATTGGGGACCATGAAAAAAAGGCCTTTTAGCCGCCTTCTCAAAAAATGATCCACTGTGCGCCGTCGTCAAAATTGCTTATTTCTGTTTACACATTGCGAAATAACTTGATTAACTTATTATTTATGTAATATTAAAAAAATCATTTTAACTAAAAACTTTAAACTGTTGGATTTCAAAGCAATTTGCCTATTTTTTAATAAATATGTATTAATCTTTTTAACGGTCTTTTTAATTAAATTTAACAATATATTTTTTCAACATTTCTCTTTCCTTTGAAAGGCTTCTTCAGGAAATTAATTTTTATAAACACAAAAATCATTAACAATTTGAAATTTTTTTTTAAACAATTGACAAAAACATATAAAATAATTTTCTTCATACATACATACATACAAAATTAAAATTTCAAATATTTAAACATACAAAAAACAAGGAAATGGAAATTAAATAACAAATTTTTTCTTATGAAATAATTATAACAATTCTGCGCTAAATTGTCTGTGGTTGTTTTGATACATTAACAATTTGGTACATTAACAATTTTTAACATTTCTAACATATAACGTCTCTTATAGTTTTTTTTTCTATATCTAATATTGACGCTTCCTCAAACTTTAGATAATGATTATATTTCTTACAATGTGAAGATAAGGATGTCTTCTGTGCTGAAATATTCTTATATTTTTGGTCACATCTGTTATAAGTTTATTTTTTGCTGTCCCAATATAAACTTTGTTACAGTTCACCTCGTCATTTCCTCCACATGGTATCCTGCATACTACATCAGATATTTCCATTTTTCCTATTTTATCCTTCATATTGCTAAATAATTTATTTAATGTGTTATATGTTTTGTGTGCAATTATATATCTATCTGTGTCATATATTTTAGACTTTCTTAATTTTTCTGATATTCCAGGAATATAAGTTAATGATTTATAAATTCTTGGTTCTGCCGTAGTATTTCCTAAATTATGCCTATGATAACCATATTGTCTAATTAATCGGTTAGTTAATTTTACTGGAAAATCATTGTCATTAAGTGTATCTCTTATTGTATCCTTATTCTTCAAATGAAATTCTCTATCACTTATAGTCAATATTCTGTACGATAGACATGATTTTTCGCCGCGTTTATTATCATTTTTCTCGAATGTTTGGAATAAAAATTAATACTTCTTCCAGAAGACCATTTAGCGCAGCATTATAGGTACTTAATTCAAAAGACACATAATTTATTGTAATTATTTCATAAGACAGAATTTGTTATTTAATTTCCATTTCCTTCTTTTTTGTGTTTAAATTTTTGTAAAATTAATTTTGTATGTATGAAGAAAATTATTTTATGTTTTTTATCAATTTTTGTTTTTATAAAAATTAATTTCCTAAAGAAGCTTTCCAAAGGAAAGCGAAATGTTGAAAAAATATATTGTTAAATTTAATTGAAAAGATCGTTAAAAATATTAATACATATTTATTTAAGATATAAAAGGTCGAATAAAAATAATAATCAAATAATAATATAAAAAAGTTATTTTTTAATAAAATATTGTTCTGAAAATTTCATACGATTCTAATGCGGAATCAAATTTTAACAAATCAATTTTACCTGCTGGCAATATCTATTGTTATAATAAAGAAAATAAATTTATAATGCAAAGATTTAAATTAAATAACATTTAGTATTTGGTCCTTAAGATCGTACACTCTGGCTATCTAATTAAAGATTTTGATCTTTAATTAGTAAAAATTTTACGTATGGCCAGGCAAATGAATGCATAAATCTAAAGAACTTATATGCAGCGTTATCTTTTTTTAAATTCAAGAAACATCGAAATCTTACTGAAATCAGGTGTCATTAAAGTAAAAAATGTTTGTGTCAAAAATATTAAAGCGCGATACGAACAACATTTATCGCTAACATTTACGTTTTGTAAATCGGAATCGCTTGAAATTTAGCAGTTGCAAAACTGAGGTAAAAATCTTTGTAACATGTTTTGCAGAAGTTTGGCATTCTGTGATAAGAAAAACACGAGTATATCATAAAAAGAGCCATAAGAATTGATGTTAAGCCATCAATTAAAAAAAAATCCCGTTTTTTAATCGTTCCCGATTTTGTTGACACGCTTCTGTACTTTTTGGCACTTTCTAATTGAACACATTGACAATGAACTTTTACTAATGGGCTTGTTTCTTTGAAATTTAGTAAAAAAAAAAATTTTTAACACCATTTGTTCTATATTCCGAGTACTTTTTAAACATTATAAAAATTGGTATCACAGTAGTTAAGCGTTAGAGTGTTAGAAACAGAAGAAATAGAAGCTCTGTGCGTGTAATCTAGCATTTAGCAAATATTCTGTCTTTAAATATTTAAATATTAAATTCTGACTTGCCTTATCATTATTCACAAAGCCTTTGAATGCAAAATGAATTTTTCGAACTACTTTTTTAATATAATTTGTCTAATATTTTTAAGCAAAAATTCTGAATTTACCTAAAAGATCCCGTTTTTTTAATTGTTCTCGATATTCTTGACGTGCTTCTGTACGTTTTGGTATCTCTTTGTTTTTTAAAATAGACGTTTGTGATTGAGACGATTTTTGTGGCTTTTGCTGAATTTGTTGTGGCAATTGTTGTTGTTGTTGTGGTGGTTGTTGCTGTAATTGTGTAGTATTTTTAATAATTTTAACATTCGGTTGACTGCTAACTGCATTTAATATATTTGTGCCTGTTAAGGGTATTGTAGATGTTAAATTGGCCGTTGTTAATGGAGGACCTCTCTGATCGGATGCATTGACCAATAAAAATTTCATTCCACTACCATTAGTAACGGTTGTCCTAGAACCCGAGGCAGCCAAAAAAGCATGTAAATTGCCGGGTATACGAACTTGTCTCTGATCTGTTGCAGTTGCAATTGTGGATTTAGCTGATATTTGTTGTGGCATTAAAATTGTAGGTGATACAACAGAAATTTTTGATTGAGTAGATGTAGAGGAACAATTAGCCGAACAAATTGTTGCATTAGTAGAATTTGCAGGTATTGCAAACTTTATCATAGTGGGCGTTGGCAAGCTTTGAGTTTTAACTGGCTGTTTTAAAATGTCCGCCAATTGAGTAAAATTTTGTTTCATTGATGTTTCAGTTGGTGTTTCAGTTGGTGTTTCAGTTGATGTTTCAATTGTTGTTCTGAAAATAAGATATCGTTTATTTTACCTCCTTAACAAATAATATTTTTATTTTATTTATTGTTATCTTCATTCATTAGAGATTAATAAACACAAAAAACAGTGTTATTACTTTAATAAATGTTCATTTTGATAAAATACTAATTAAAAACAAATGTTCTTTTCCTTAAATTACAAGTAAATAGAACATTAGAATGGATAAAGAATATAGTAATAAAGTCTAACAATCGACAAAGAATTATGGTATATTATAAAAGAAAAAGTATTTATAAATTAATCAGTAAAACAATGCAGCTGAAGAAGGATGTAAAATTACATTTACATATGAAAATTATATCTTCCTTCACACTGTTTTCACATAAAAGTGAAAGTTATAAATTCCTTATACATGTTCGTCATATGTTTAATTTTCAATTCGAATGAAAATAAAAAATAAATTCGTTGTTTAACAGTGGTAGGACTAATTCTAAGACTTGAACATGAATACTTATTGTAAGTAATTTTAATCATAAAAGTATTGAAGAAAATAATAAAAAAAAATATAAATATGAGAAAATAATGCATTTTTTACAATTGTGTTTCATATTTCAGTTCAACTTTAAATAATATTGATCGACAGGAAACAGCTTTTGAAGGGCAAAAACAGAAACTCTGGCACATATTTTCTTTATCAACCAGAAGCACTTTACAACTCGACACAGCATTAAATAAATTTTGATTAAAGCTATTAAAGTCGTTAAATTTCAGTGAACAGGCTCGATACAAAATATGCAAATACCAACGGGTGTTCGACCGGGTCGTTCAACTGAAAACATCAAAGCCGTGAGCCGCAGTGTTGAAACAGATCCAAATTTGTTAATTCCTCGACGTTCTCAACAATTAGGTCTATCGAAAACCACCACATGGCGAATTTTGCGTAAGGATTTGACTTTAAGGAATTGAAGCCGACCGACCACTCACATCGCCGTAGGTTCGCTCAAATCAATCAGTAACAACCGGCTGGTTTTTCTGAAGAAATCATTTTTTCAGACAAAGCTTATTTTCACTTGTCGGGGTATGTCAACAAGAAAAATTGCCGCATTTGGGCTTCTGAAAATTCTAGAGCGACGCCACATGTCACACATTCAATGAAACGATCAATATATTGCAAACCAAATTTCGCGATCGCTCAATTTCACGACAATCTCTTAAACTCTAAATCCGTTATATGATTGAGAAAATAGGACCGCCATTTTGCAAAAAAGTGAGTAAAAACTTTAATGAAAGAATCGACATGATATCTGTCAGCGTGGTCGTGGTAGATATCATTTTTCATTCAAAATTGCCGAACTATTGTCTTCGTAATACAATAAAAAATTTAATCATCTCAATCAAAATTTTTTGCTTTATTTTGTTTTAAAAAACAAACTTCTTATTGAAAACCCCATTTGCTTTGCAGCCCACATAATTTTATATGATCAAAGGATTAGATTTTATTATATCTCTACTTCACAAGGTTTATGTTTTAACTAACTAACTAACCACTCAGATGTTGTCCTTTACATTCGTCCGCTAGAGGTCTAGAAAAATGAAGAATTTCTACTTCCTTTATATCACATTTTGTTGCAGTTATTTTATTCACTCAACGTATAGACGTTTGTTCGTCATAATTATTTCAAGCTTATTAAAAGAAAATTTGCTTAAACTAGAGCGCAAGGCACAATAATTCACCAGTTAATTACTGAAAGCTGTTTTTGTTTTTAATTTAAAATACAGTTTTTAATTTTTTTTTTAATTTAGTTTGACATTTAAAATTCAAAAATCATATATAAAAAAATTCATCTGTCAAACTTGATGAGTCATGGTATTGGTACGAAGATGTTTTTTTGTTGCAAATGAAATGAATTATCAGTAAAAAGGTAAACGAAATGACCTATTGTATATTTTACAATCTGCTTATATATATGCTTATAAGAAATTTCACGAAATAAGCTAAACAACAGAAAACAAAAACAAAAAACAAAGAACAACAACAACAATAAAAAATATAGAATAATATTTAAGTGGAATATTCTTGTATATGCGAGAACCACTTAAAACAGATATATAAGCACCAAATGCCGGGCAATTGAAACATCGTCGAGTGGACAACAAAATAGTAAATCATCTTTTAGGCGTTACAATGGTGAAGTTACGATCGTGTTTATTTTATGTGTATTGAAAGTAAATAAGTCGTTTAATTTAATTTATAATTCGAAAGTGCTGTGTTATTATTTTGCAATAAAAGAACTCAATATAACAAAATGTTTATAAAAAGGAATAAACGTAACAGTATTATGAAAGTGTGTTTCTATTGCTTTATAAATTATGGTTTGTATGACCTTAGGATTAGCTCTTCTATATCACAGAATGGTCTAATCCTTTCGCCACATAAGGAAATGTAACATAAAAATTTGGAAAAAAACGGAAACGCAACCACACAAAAAGAAACATCACAGTCAGTTTTGAAAAACATGTCTGAATGTTTTCAATGACCGACCAACATTATCGCGAAAAAATTCCTTATTATTTTTAACTCCATGATCAGGTACCTTAATTTAGGGCAAACTACGATAAAGTGTTTCAACTGAGTTGTAAAATGTGCTTCGGCGTTAAGATTTTCGTTATCAATTTAACGTTTATGTTGTTTTATCTTCACTGTTTAAAGTAACAAACAAACAAACAAAAATCTGTGTTTAAGACAATGTAATAATAGTTAAAAGAAAGTGTTTTGAAAATGAAATATATAATTATATTTTGTATAATTATATTTTGTATAATAGATGATTAAATAAATAAATAAGAACAACATCATAGTCACAAAAGCAGACAGGGGGAACACAACGGTGCCCATCGGTAAACATGACTACATCGAAAAGACAGAACAGTTAATAAAAGACTCTAAGTGCAAGAGAATTGGTAAAGATCCTACGGAAGAATACCAAACGAAAATTAAGGAGATTATAGAAAAGGCAACAAGGATAATAAAAGCAGACATATCGCACACAGTAACAATGATGAATCCATCCGCACCATCTATGATGGCACTACCGAGGATACACAAACCGAGCACACCAATGGGACCTATGATTAATTGCAAATCTGCACCGGGCTACGGACTTTCGAAATATATAAGGACAATATTAAAAGACACCTTAGACCTGGAATATAGGCATACAATAGCCAACACTACAGAACTGATTGATAAACTGGAGAATGTGAAAATAACGGAGAAAACAAAATTGGTCTCTTTTGACGTAAAGGACTTGTATCCATCAATTCCGGTAATGGATACATTAAACATTGTTCATAGGACAGTAAAAAACAAAACGGAAAACAAGGAACTGGCAATACAACTTACAGGCACACTAAAAGCGACACTAGAACAGAACTACTTTAAATTTAACAATAATATATATAGACAAATAACAGGACTAGGGATGGGAAATCCAACATCTGCCACCCTTATGGAAGTATATATGCAGAACTTAGAAGAGGAACGCGAAAAGGAATTAAAAACCAACTTCGGAGTAATATTCTACGCAAGATATGTCGACGACATCATATGTATACTAGAAGGAAATAACGATGAGCAAATTCTAGATTACTTGAATGGAAGACACAAGAACATAAAATTTACAATGGCAAAAGAAGAGGAGGGGAGCATTTATTATCTAGACCTAACGATCAAGAGGAATATAATCTCGAACAGAATCGAATATGAAATATACAGGAAACCAACAGCAACGGACACAATAATACACAACTTATCAAATCATCCCCAGCAATACAAAAACGCAGCAATCAGGCAGTTAATAACAAGACTCGAGAGAACACCACTAACACGGCAAATGTATATGAAGGAAATGGAAACAATATACACCATAGCGGAAAACAACGGATACAAAAAGCGCCTCGTAGATAACATCGAGAAACAAATTAGAACGAACAAAGAACAGGAGAACGAAAGGAAAAAATGGGCCACATTAACATATATGGGAAAATCAACATACAAACTGGCGAAATTCTTTGGAAAACACAACATCAATACCGCATTTAGAACAAGAAACAACCTAGGCAGAATACTACGGAATAAAACAACCGAGGCAAATATACTAGACAAACAAGGAGTGTACAAATTAACTTGTACATGCCATTATAGCTACATCGGCCAAACAGGACGAAAAATTAAGACCAGATTTAGGGAACACATTAGAGACTATAACAAAAAACTACGAGAACCAAAATCAACTCCAGAATCAAACTTTGCGAACCATGTATTCAACAACAAATGTACACCAGGACGTAATAAAAACAACGGTTAAACTGCTTCATACACAGCAAAAAGGAAGGAGACTAAATGTATTAGAAAACAAGGAAATATACAAACAAAAAATATTTGACAGACGAATAATAAATGAACAAATAAACACTGCTTCGGACACAATATTTGAACCGTTGAAACATTTTTACAGGAAAACAAAAATTACACCAACACAAAAACGTTACGCAGGTGCGCAAGACCAAAGCAATAAAGAATATCATAAACGTACAATTACAGATTATTATGTCACATAAAAAAAAAGAGGAAAAAAAAGGGGGAAGAAATAAACCCAATAGGTTCACACATAAACAAAAACGGACAACAAGCATGATCGTAAAAGGATTTAGTTAGAAAAAAAAAAGAAGAATGAAAAAGGGAGCGACAAATTAAGTAAAAAGAGACAAACGAAGAAGGAGAGAGAGATGCAGGCAAAAAAGACAGAAAGTGACGAACGCAATAACACGAAGAGAGACACGAACTATATAAACACAACTGACAATAGAACGCAACTAGTATGAAAAGAACACTGAAGATGGCAAACAGCCGAAACCGGTTTGTTCACAAACCAAAATTTGACGAGGGTCGACGGAAAACCGTACCCAAATAAAAGAAATAAATAACTAATTATTTTCTCACATAAAAACAAAAATATATAAGAACATTTATAAAGCAACATTTTTAAGCCTTTTTTTATAGCTTTTTTGCCATCAAATCATCCAAATTGGATTAAACAACAGATATTTTTCTTAAACTCTGAGTTGCTAAGATGAAGCTAATTCGAAAAACTATTTTCTTTATTTTTTAAATAAATTAAATGTTTTGGCTACTTGAAACAGCATAGTTTTACGATAACATGCCAGTGAATATGTAGTATTAGCTATTGTACTTACTTTGGTTTTTCTGCATTTGCGAATTCGTCATCTACATCGATTGGCTCAACCTTTGGCACCAACAAATCCTCGTCTTCTGTTATATTTATAGTTTTAATACACTCTTCTGTTGTCGCGTTTGATTTCTCAATTTCTTCATTGCGTTGATATTCTTGAAATTTCTCTGATTCGATTTCCATTTTTATGGCCATTTCAGTATCGCTAATATTTGGTTCTAAATGATAATACATACTTAATTTTAACGAATGTGTTAACAAAGTTTACAAATATATAAGTTTTTTTCTTTTACCAATATTATTTTGTAAACTATCTCCACTTGATAATTTACTACTTTTGTTCACATCGTTTGATATATTTTCATGTGAATCAATTTCGGAAATAGTTTCATTATCATCTGTTTCCTTGTTTGTTTCATCTTTTGTTTTTGCATTTGAAGCTACAATAGGTACTGCTAGAATATCTGCTATATCTTCATCGCTATCGGATATTGTAGAACCTGTTCAAAATAATTAATTAATAATAATAATAATAAAATAATAATAAATTCAGTTTTCTTACCCTCTTCCTCTGCCTTGCGCTTGCGTTCTTTACGCTTCTCCTGTTCTTGTTCTAATAAATATTTGAGCGAAGGAGCCGGCACCTCATTAGGCCTGACACTAAATATAGGTCTTGTCATTATGGCATCCATTTCGGCGTAATGGCGCCAAGAAGGATCCATATTCTTATTCGATTCCATATCCTTCTTTAAACGATTATAAAAACATTTCATATTTTTAATGCGTGTTGTTATCTCTTCGGGCGATCTATAATAACCATACTCTTCCATTTTGGCAGACAATTGCGATATGACAACATGTTTCTTGTGGGTGGTTATAAGTTCACGCTGTACTTTGGGATCACCCCATAACTGTATTAGCAATTTAGTCTCATCCGTATCAAAATTAGGATTACGATAGATCGGACAATTTCTTTTGGATTTGCCGGTGCCACCATTTAAAACTCGATTTTTTGATATCCAAGGATCACCAGGTCTTCGTTTGATTTTGAGTCGGTTACTTGCTTTCATAGTAGCGCTCATTGTTGTAATATTTTACTCGTATCAATTTCTATTGACGAAAAGAAAAATCAATAGTTTTTAACTATTCGATTTTTTGTATTTTTCTTATTGCAAATAATTTATTTGTTTTTGTTGTTATTTGTTAAAAGTTTTTGCAATGCTGCAAAACTGTAACGTTCAGACACTCAATTTCAACTAAATGTAATGGACGGCGCATATGTTTAAGAAAACTCAACTAAACGTAGTTGTTAAAGCTAAACTGAAATAAGCAAATGTCTCATTTACTTGTTTAATATTCCGCATACATCATTAACAACAACAAAAACACTTGCACACACTCGCACACATCATACTACTTTAATGCAACCCTCCCTTTTAATTTGCCCATTGTATACTAATTTAGAGACGCAAAACCGTGATGCATAATAACCAACATTAACTAGAAAACCCACAGAGAAAAACAAACATGCTCCCTTTGCTCACCGTTAATTCGATTTTGTTTCAACTCTAGTTATTGTTGTAGTTGTAATGCTTATTTTATAATAAATATTTATTATTTGTCCGTTTGCTATTCCTTTAGTTCCTTTTGCGACGATGTTTTTGCTGCTACTGAGCATTATTTGGTTGTCCTTTGCTTTAGTCGTTATGCTCGTGAGAGCACAATAATGTCAGGCAAAACATTTGACTTTGTAGGTGCACAGTGTTGCGCAGTTCGACATGCGCAGTGGACTAAAATAATTATTGATTTTTCGCAAAAAGCCAAAGGAAAAAAACTCAACCATATACATAACTGTTGGGAACTTTTGTTAGTGGTGCATGCCACTTACAATCAATGAATTTGTTCCATCTTAAATAACTGTTTTCCTATTTTAACTATACTGTTGCATGATGCTTATTTCATATTTACGTGTAGTAACAATATAAAACAATAACTTTTCAAGGCATAAAATATTTGTTAACCTATTCTGTTCGCAGCTAAATTAAAAGGGCGTTGCAACTGGACGTGTTATTTTAGCAAAAACTTTCGCATCATAAAACTAACCAACTAATACGGTCGATTTAAAATAAAATAAAATTATTTCACTTTTTGCAGATAATTAATAAAAGTTAACTATTGATTTTAATACAGAAATAAAGTTTTAATAAATTTCAAGTCTCTTTTAATTTTTAAATTTAATTAACGACTCAATTTTAAAAATTCAAAAGGTAATTTTATCCAGCACCATCTGAGAAAAATTCTTATCCAGCTGAGAAAAATTCTGCGAAATTAAATCAAAGTCTTGTACAAAAACCAACTTTTTCAATTCACCAATTTAACGAACTCTTTAATTTTTCCATATTTCGCATTAAGATCCTTGTTGCAGCGCTATTGTTTGTTTTGTAATATTTATTGATTTTAGTCTATAGATTCAATATCCTTACAGACTATAACAATATTAAATACATTTTAACAACTTTAATTAATCAAAAAGAAAACAATCTATTTCTTAACAGTATTTATTTATTTAATAATCAATATGGATGGTTATGCTGTTTACTAACTACGTAGTTTACTCCAAAAACTTATAATTTATACACGCAGGACAACAACAAGTTTCTAGTTACAAACTGCGTAGAAATCTTATACACACAACAACAACATTCTTAAAATAAATTCCATGAAAAAATTTTAACAGCATAAAAACAAAAACAAAAATACACACAGCCAACAGACGCAAAATGTGATACAAAAGAAGTAAAAAATTCTTCATTTTTCTAGACCCGTAGCGGACAAATATAAAAGGCAGCGTCTGATTGGATAGTTAGTTAGTTAAAACATAAATCTCGAGAAGACTTGTATCTTTAATAAATTGTTCTGTCGTGCCAACGTACAAATCTTACATTGTGTGCAGTTGAAGTGAATAAACTTGTAATTAATCTGAAAACTCTATAATCTGGTGTTATTTATTTTGCAATAAAGAATTCAGTAACAACAAAACGTTTATAACAATATTTATAAATTCAGAAAAAGTCTTCGGCAACGGATCCCACTTAGCATAGTTGGGTCTGTTAACTCATATGGATAGTGGAATAAAATTACGTGTACGGGCCTGATAGAACATTAAAACTTAGTTTAGTTTATTTATTCAGTAGTATTTATAATACTCTACAAATTTCTCATACATAATTATTCTCTCTTTACTATATATAATCTACCATGTTATTCCTCACAAATTGTGTTAACTTTCTCCTACTTATATTAATATTCCTTTCTGTTTTTATATCATTTGGTAACAAATTGTATACTTTAAGTCCCTTAAAGAACAGAGATCGTTGCATTGCTGTTGTTGTTACCCTTGGTAATCGGGAATTTTCAGTGTTCGTAAGATGGTATGGTTGTACTTTCCTCACATAGTCAAGCTGTTCTGTAAGGTAATCCGGTGCGATTCCCATTTTCATTTTCTGAATGAAATGGAGTGTGTTCAATTCCAGTCTCTGATGAATATCCATCCATTTCAGTGTGTCCAACATTAGTCCAACTGGAGTGTATATATTGCATCTTAGTACCGAACGCATAGCTTTATTCTGTAGTTTTTGCAATCTTCCTATTTGTGTTGTTGAACAACATGTGTATAAAATTGTGGAGCCGAATTCAAAGTGTGGTTTTATCATTATGTTATACATATGTATCCGAGATATTTTATTTCTAATTCGTTTAAAAAAGACAATTTTCCTCCCAATCTTCTTACATATATAATCGATGTGTTCCTTTAGTTTTAAGTCCTTATCGATTATAAAACCGAGGTATTTAATTTTAGTTACTCTTCCTATTTCTTTATTCCTTTTCAATAATTTAGTTTTGCTTTCATTAAGTTTTAATCTATTCATTTTAAGCCATTTATTTATTTTATTTATGTCGTGCATCAGATTCTCCTTACATTTTTCATCTGTGTCTCCTTCCGAATAGATTAATGTGTCATCCGCGTATAAAATTATTTCGCACTTCTCCAGTATATTCGGCATATCATTTATATATATTATGAATAATAGTGCGCCCAGAATAGAACCCTGCGGTACTCCAAATTTATTTCCTACTTTGTTTGAACTGACATTTGTTATTAAAAATTCACTAGACAGATTTCTTTTAATAAGATTAAGGACGAAACTAATATTCAATATTGTTCTACGATTTTTAAGCGTCGGAAGCTTAATTAAAGCAAGTCTATTATTAAAGACAGAAAGTAAATTTTGCACATTCCAATGCAAGCCACTGAGATAAAAGAGCAAAAATTGTTTCTGAACAGATTTGACAGTATTAATAAGGACATGGTAGGTTAGATCCCAAAATATAGAGCCATATTCCAGAATAGGTCTAACTAAAGATATATAAAATTGCTTCGTTATATAAAGGTCAGTAAAGTCTTTAGCCCAGCGTTTTATAAATCCCAAGATTACTGTAAATGAAATACATTGTATGAAATTCAGTTAAGGATCAAGTAAGATACCTAGAAAACTTTGTTACTATTGGTTTTGAAAGTAGACATAGCACAATTGAGCAAACCCATAGATTGGTTCAGGTGATAAGAAGGACTTTTGAAGAAACGAAGTATTGTTCAGCTATTTTTATTGATGTTTCTCAGGCTTTTGACAAAGTTTGGCATGAAGGTCTATTTCTAAAACTGACCGCTCACTTGCCTTGTAATATAAGCAACCTACTGAAAAGCCAAATAATTGAACGAAAATTTTCTGTTGTTGAAGGAGACTTCATTAGTTTATCCAAACCAATTTCCTCAGGGGTACCACAAGGTAGCATTCTTGGACCAGTTTTATATTTGATATATACCTGCGATATGCCTGTAAGTGAAACTGTCCGCACTTCTACGTTTGCTGATGATACAGCGTGTCTAAGTTCACATGAAACTCCTATCAAGCCTCCATAAATCTTCAGCAACATATAACTCAGTTGGAGTTGTGGTTAAAATTATGGAGAATTAAAGTGAACGTTCAAAAGTGCATTCATGTGACCTTCACCCTGCGAAGAGATAATTGTTTACCCGTTCGATTCAATAATCACATTGTTCCTTACCATACATATGTGAGATATCTTGGTATACATCTTGATCGTTGCCTTACATGGAAACATCATATTGACTCAAAGCTGACACAAATGAAACTTAAGCTAACACAATTACACTGGCTCATTGGCAGGAACTCGAGACTTGGCCTAGATTGCAAACTTCTAATTTACAAGAGTATTCTGAAACCAATATGGTCTTATGGAATCCAACTTTGGGGCACTGCCTCAGCTTCAAACGTGGATAGAATCCAATGTATGCAAAATAAAATTTTACGGTTGATAACTTCCGCCCCATGGTATATCAGAAATTCAAACATACATTGTGACTTAGACATACCGCTGGTGACTACAGAAATCATCAAATACGCAGGCAAATACTTGATGAAGCTCGAAGACCATCCTAATCCCCTTGCTCGCAATATCTTGGATTATAGTGGACATAGCCGATTAAAAAAGAGGGATACCGCAACTTTAATCCTCAATGCTACAGATGACACATCTTAGAAATATTTGTTTTGTTTTTTTTTTTAATGTCAATTTTTTTTTACCCAAAAGGTTAGTTCTGACATGGTCGGGACTAATGTAACTTTTTTTTAGAATTTAAGATTTTAAAACTTATTGTTAGTTCAGTTTCTTGAAGATACAATAAATAATTATTGAAAAAAAAAACTGTTGGTGAAATTGTAAAAACTTTAAAAAAATTAAGAAAACTCACAAACAGTGTAAAATTAAAAAAAGAAAATAAAGTTTTAGAAAACCAAAATCAGAGTTTACCCCATTAAAAATTCTATATAAATTAAGAATATTTAAATTTAAAATTATATTAACCACTGCAGAACTGGGAACACAATAATTAATAAAAACCGATCCATATAAAACCAAAAAGCCATTTCTAAAAATTTATAGCACTGAGGTGTTGTAGATTTCTGTAAAATTTTTTTTTCAGATCAGCACTCAGGGGATGACCCCTACTCATGCAATGTATTGTGCCAGAACTCGGAAATTTGGTTATGGGCAGGAGGAAAGAGGGAGAAGTATGTGTTGACATTCGATTTCAATTTTACTCCATTGAAAATGTTAGGAAATATCTGTAGAGGGAGTTTATTCCACATACTAACTGTTCTGCAAAAAAATTAGTTTTCTCTGTAATGCGTAGCGCGATTCAACCACAAATGGATAGGCCCTCACCGAAAAGCTTGTTAAACGCACAAACGTGCGAGTAATGGAAACAAGTTCCTTATTTCATTAGAGCATTTACTATTGAAGTAACGATAAAATAGTGAAATACAACTCACATTGTGCCAATGTTCTAGAGGCACCCTACTGTCCCCCATGAGCCTCTTGGCCTTCTCTTGTTCGCAGTCGAGCAACTCTTAAATAGATCTTAAAGCGCCGTCCCACACACAAGAGTTGTATTCCATTTTTGGACGGATAAAGATGGTATAAATAGTACGAAGATCGGATGGAGTGAAGTATCTTTTAAACCTGAAAAATATGCTAAATCCATCAAACATCATACTGCATTTTCACGCCAAGAACATCAAGAGCTTCCGATTCCTTATTATCTTTATCACCCATAATAACAGATGCAGCATAAATTTCAAAAACAAATCAATGCGGAAATTTTCAACATTGAGTTTTGCAGGCATTGAAATCGACTTTATTCACACGACCCCATTTGGAGATTAATGCGGGATCGTAGTTGAGCGTATCATTGATGTTTTGCCATGTTGCGCACAGGGTTATGGCACAGGGTTATGTTCTGGTTATTGGTGAGCCCCCTCGGAAAGCAGTATGGTGGCTGTGGTTTAATCGGGCTTTGAAGACAGTTACGATGAAATATTAACGAAAAGGAAAGGTTCACTGCCAAAAATGTTCTAGCTTGTGCATGCAACAGTACTAGGAGTTAAATAGTCTCCAACTCTTTAGCAAGGAGTGGGGGCACGGCCATGCTACAGTGCTTTTGAAAAATGTTACTAAGGCGTATATGCACCTAGTTTGTATGCGTCTTAGAGCGTGCCCACTTTTCTGCACCCAGTGGTGGCCCTTATGAATTTGATTAAGGGGCCAGGATCATTTCACCGCTACTCAGAATTAAGGGTGAATGATTCGGATCCAGTGAGCAGGAGTTCGATAGTCTCCAACTCTTTGACGGCCCTGCTCCGAAACTTCCGAAATTTTAACTAGGAATTACCTGTTTCTAGAATCTTCCGCTTTCTAGGGCGAGGGTGCACGCATCATGTCACCCCAGTGATTCCCCCCCGGGAGCACATGATAGTCTTTATGGATCCTACAACTGCCATCTAGACTGGTGTCTTGCGAGGTAAAAGGGAGCCCAATCTGGACAATCCACTATATTTCCACGGGAATCAGTAGCCCGCAGAGTTCCGCTGTTTGTCTCTTTAGGCATTTAGCTGTTCTCTGGCTGATTATTGAGGTAGGCTCTTCGGGAGTATCGTGGTGGCTGTGTGTTACGATGCCCTCGTTTGAGTTTGTGGATCGGATCATTCACAATGAACACAATGAATGGTCCAGGTCCAGTGAGTAAAAATGCCGTCGTGTTCTTAATTATATTAAGATGCATGCGTTCTGGACCAGGAGTTGGATAGTCTCCAACTCTTCAGCAAGGAGTGAAGGCTGCGGCATACTTCGGGCTTTCGAAATTGCTACTAGGAGTGGCCGGAGGATTTACGTATACAAAAGCCTTCTAGGGCGTGAATGGCATTGCTTTTTATTCACAGTGGTAATGGTCACCATTTGATTAGGGTCCACGGCCAGGTGCAGATGTAAACCTTATCACATCATCATCACAGTGGTTTAAACAACATCGAGTTATGGCATACACACGCTAGATGCCGACATAAATCTTATCACGAATGGAAAGTCTACCATCAGATTACCAGGTGCTGTGGATGTAATCCTATGTAATTCTATCACGTTTATTCGTCCTATGAGTTGACAATTATTCATGGGACGAATAGTTTGTTAAAAAACTCAAACACAAATTTACTTCAACATTTTACTATTCCTTAATAATGGTTAATGCTTTTAACCGAAATATTGGAAAAATAAAAATTTAATAATTTGTTTTTATTACTTTTCATTTTTAATATTTTAGAAAACACCTTAAACCGAACAAAATCCCCTCATTGAGCAAAAATATGACCATAAAAGTTTGCAAAAACTCTAGTATTCAACTCTCATCTTACTCTCTTCTTTTGTACTCTCATTTATTGCACTTTGTGTAAATGAATGCAATCCCGTAATCTCAGAATATTTTAAACTAATTTGTATTAAATTTATTTAAAATTTATATATATATATATATATATATATATATATATTTTAATTTTTTTAAATTGTTGTTGCCGTTTTAAAAAATTGTTGTACTGTTTTTCTTTAAAAAGAAATTATTCATTATTATTTCCTAATATATAATGCCATGAAATGAACCTGTTGTCAGCAAATGAATTGTGGTTGGTAATTGCAATATTGCTTCTATAAAGCTCTTTCGAAACATTCTTAAACACGCTTTAAAACTTGAACGTGTTTTTGGTGATAAGTTCATATGTCAAACTTCTGTGGAATGTCGGGCATGTTTAAAAATAAATTTTTATTCTTTTTTTATTTTCTGTTGCTTAACTAGCGAAGAATTTTTTCTAATTTAAAACTAATAAAAGCGAAAGAAATAAAAAGAAGCTTTTACAAATAATTAAAAAATAATCATAATAATGACTACAAACTGAAATTGATTTCAAGTGGGACTTAGAACTTGATTGTAGAATTCACAATTAATTATTCGAAATGTTCGTGATATGAAAAATCCTCTGTGGTTAAGGAAATCCTGTGTTGTTAAGAAAAAGATATTCAGTAATACAAATTCGTAGAGCATTTAATGAGGATTTTTTTTGCTTTATTGGTTGAAGTAATCTAAAAATTCCCCTTTTGCCATTTTGTGTTTTTTTTTTTTTAAACTTAAATAATAATAAAACTTTTTTCTAACCTAATTCTAATCAAGTAAAGGTTGATAATAATAAAGAAATTAGTTTCTTAATTTGTTTTGCTTAGAGAAACTTTATGAAAAGGATGGGCTTCAATGTAAGCTATACTTTTCAAAATGTAATCGGGAATTGGTGGTGGGGTTGGCAAATGACCACCGCTGGGTTGATAACCATTTTCATCGGCAATATAAGACAGCTTAATGGATTGACCTTCTGGAGAAGTATAGGCAAAATTGCCTGTTGCATATGAGCTGCCAATGCCACTTTCAGCAACATCCAAACCATTCGAGCTGGCATATTCATAAGTGTAACTGCCATCGGGTGTCAATTCATTTTTATATTTTAAAATATCTGCCTTAACATCGGCCGGATCGCCATCGCCATATACCACAGTAACAAGGATGGATAAAAGAAAAAGCTGCAAATGTTTGTTTTTGTTTTAATATGTAATTTTAAAAATTTTTTGCAAAACTTACAAATTTCATCATGTCCACTAGATTAAGTGTTTATTTGCGAGTTAATGTTTCAACTGATTTTAAAAATAAACCACAAACGTTTTTATATCAAAATGTTATTGAATAGTTATTTATTATAACATACTTTGATTTTTTTTTGTTATTCTGTTTTATCTTTTTTCTTTTTTTTTTTTAATTAAGTTTTTGTTTGTTTTAATTTAAAATAGCTCAAGAAGACTTTTGTTTTTAAAAAATTTTTTTTTGTTTTAGTTTTTATGTAAATTAAATTAAAAATATTGACACTTTTAAAATCAAATGTGCATTTTATTTAAAATTTTACTACGACCAAATAATTAAATCAGATCCCTAATCGCGTCTTTATTGAGACAAGCTTTGTTTGGATATAAAAGCCTCAGTATTATTTTTTAACATCTTTATATTCAAGTTGGTGGTAGATGCGCGCTTATTTTTGAAATAATTAAAATATGTTAATCAGCCTCTTTCTATCATTAACGTAACCAGAGAAAATGTTTAGAGGGGGGATTTTGCCCCTTAGAAAAGTATACAAATTGTGTCTTAATTAAGAAATATCATTAAAAGAATAAAAATACTTGTGTTAGTTAAATTTACTTTGGCACGGGCTGAACTACCCTACCCCGGCAGTCACATCTACGCCCTTAATCTCTCTACACACTTATACTTATTTGATTTCGCTGTCAGATTAATATGCACTTTAAATTAATAATTTTATCTATTTTCAATTTTTTTCAATGCAAAATTTAAATAGAATAATTAAGCAAAACCCAAAGTAATTAACCGACCTTGAAAGAAAAGAATTTAAAAGCTTCTTGTTTAATGCCAGTTCAAATCTAGTTTCTTAGGTATAATTATTTTTTACCCAGCAAAAAATATTTGCTTATCACAATATTTTATTAAACTTTAGCTTTTTTTGTTAAATGAAAAAATTCGAAAAGGAAAAATCATTTAACCTAAATGTCGAAGTGGCTTTCCTGTCTGTCGGAACAATGATACAACTCCATACATCATTTCGGAGAGAGTAAGGTGGTGGCTGTAGATATTTTCAAGGCGTTTGATATAGTGTATGGCATGATGCACTTCTGTTAAAACTTTTTGCGTTTTGATGTCGTTGATAATTTATCCAGATTTATAGCGAGTTTTCTCAAGAATCGAACTATACGAGTTTTTATAGATGGGATTTCTTCACGCGAGCTTAAGATTAATTTAGGGATGCCGCAAGGCTTCGTTTTTTCTCCTACTCTATTTCTTGTTCTTCAAAAATAACTTTCTTGGTCAACCCTATATACTTCTTCGCCGATGCAGCATCATTTGTCATTCGTATCCATTTATTAATAGACTTAACCAGTTGGAGGTGGGTTCCAAAAGGCGGATCATAAATAATACGCTCACGATCTCGCAACAATCTCAAAATGGCGTCATGGGAATAGAGTCGATTTTAATGCCCGTAAGGGGCAACGTTGCATGCTTACGCATAGGTCTGTGTTTGGAAATGATGCTGCATCTGTTGCTATGGAGAATATAAGAATATAGAATATATTACCGGATCAAAAGTTCTTGATATTCTTGGCATAAAAATTCAGTGTGATGTTCGATAAACTAAGCACATTTTTCAGGTTTCTAAAGAAGCTTTCACGTGCCTCGGTTTTCCCAAATGGTGTCAGAGATACTTCGCTACATCCAATCTTCGTACTATTTATACCACCTATATCCATCTAAATATGGAATACAACTCTCATGTAGGGGTCGGCGACCCAAAGTCTATTTTGGAGTTGCTTGATCGCTTACAGAAGAGGGCCAAGAAGCTAATTGGAGACAGTAGGGTATCCAAGTCGATTGGTTCTCTAGAGCATTGGCACAATGTGGGCTGTATTTAACTGTTTTATCGTTACTACAATGGTAAGTGTTCCCGTTACTCGCACGTTTTTGCATTTATGTCGATTTTTGCTAAGAGCGCATCCATTTGTGGTTGATTGACCAGTGAATCGCACTGCGCATTACAGGGAAAATTCGTTTTTCAACCGAATAATCCGTTTGTGGAATAAACTTCCTATACAGGTCTTTCCTGCCTCTTTCAGCACTACTCTTTCTTTCCTGCTATGAATAGCATAGCCTAATTTCCTAGTTTTGGCATAATGACGTGTTAAGATTTACATCTGCACCTGGCCATGGGCCTTAATCAGATGGTGGATCATTACCACTGTTGGATGATATGTAGCCCTAGAAGGTCTTCAGGAACGTATATCCTCCGGTCACTCCTAGTTGCAACTTCAAAAGCCCGGAGTATGCTGCAGCCTTCAATCCTTGCTGCAGAGTTGGAGACTATCCAACTCCTAGTCCAGAACGCATAAAGCTTTATATAATTAAGAACATGACGGCATTCATACTCACTGGACCTGGACCATTCATGGTGTTCATTGTGGATGATCCGACTTATGCGACCCACAAACTCAAACGAGGGCCTCGAAGCACACAGCCACCACGATACTCCCGAAGAGTCTACCTCAATAATCAGTCAGAGAACAGCTAAATGCCTAAAGAGACAAATAGCGGAACTCTGGGCCTTTACTGATTCCCGTGGAAATATAGTGGATTTTTCAGTTGGCTTCCACTAGCCTAAGGGGACCGGGCTCCCTTTTACCCCCGCAAGACACAAGTCTAAATGGTTGTGTAATCCATGAAGACTTATAATGTGCCCTCCAGGGGGAGACCATAATGCATTACATTCCCCTTAGTGCTGGTTCCCAAAAAAAAAAGAAAAAAATCTAGCGGCGCTAAATCACGACTGAGGCGGCAATTGACATCGCCAAAACGAGAAATTACGCGAAATTTATTATGCAATAACTGAATTGGGTAGCAGTATGGCTTGTGACGGTATGGCTTTTGGCGGCATCCTGCTGGAAGCCAAGTTAGGTAGCGTTGAGAATTCCTTTTAACCTTCGAAAAATTACTAGCCGATAATGCCGTCTCCTCATCACAAAGAATCATTTTATTGGAAACTAGATTGTTTTCGTTTATTCTGCCAAACACCCAATTCACAAACGTACGACGTAAACAATGACGAATTGTATACAAAATATTACGCAAAGTGGCTCTAGTGATGCCCAATGGCTGCGAACGTCAACAAGTTAACGTTTTAGCCTTATTCTCAACACTTTGCTGTACAGCGGTTATGTCCACATCACTACACCAATTACGAGCATGTTGTTTTCGTTTATTTATAATAAGCATAGAGTTTAGAAATGAACTTATGCACAGTGGTCTCAGAAGGAGACTGATAATGAGTCAAAGCTGCTTAAATTTTACGAAGTGATGCAGTGAAACCTGCAATATTTTTATTTGATTTTCACAATTAGAATTCTTTGCTCAAGAGTATAACGGTCCATGACTAAAGTTTCCTAACTTTTTACTAAAGGAATATTCAAGGAACTCGGCTAAATTCTTGACATTTAATCATTTGAAAAAGTGGTAGGAAGACCATCAAATTTGCCCACCCATTATTAAAACCATTTAATAGACAATGACAACTGTTTGTGTGTCTTAAAAAATTCTTAATGGTCATATATCCATCATTAGTCGATTAAAATACCCAAATTTTAATTAATTTAATAATCCTAAGAAAATAACACAAAATATGATTGTTTTAATAAGTTTTAATATTTAATAATTAAATTTTATAACTGTTGCTTTGTTAATTATCAAGTTGAAAAATAATTAAAATAATATTTTTTTATGAATTATAATTTTTTTAACAATTAAAACCGGTTTTTAAATGATTATAAATATTTAAATTATTCGAACCTTTTGTTGTTAAAAAAAATGTCGAATAATCGTTTACCTTAGCGATATAATTTTATAAAACTACTTAAACTGTCTTACTTTTCAGTTCCCGATGATTAACGTGTTGCTTTGTTTAAAATATTCACTCGCAGCTCAAACTCACTTGTAATGAGTTTGAATGAATATTTCGTCAAAATATGACATTTTAAGCTTTTTTCTTTGTGCATGCTGAATGCAGAAAGTTGAAATTTTTGAGCTATTATCCTCTTGCAGCAACTGCGAGAGGAGATTCAGTTTCAGTTCAAATAAATAAAACAAAAAAGCTAAGAATTTTGCATTTAATATTTTTCTAGTGCGTTTTTGAAAAAACGGCAGCGCAAAGAGAGAAGATCACCATTTTTTTCCACGTAAAGCTGGTCTCATGGAATCAACATTCAGATTAATCTACACCACCCATATACTTGTTAAACATTTTTACAAGTGCTGGGCAATCGACTTGAAGTTTCGTTGTCTTTTTATTGGATTGGCAACCCCAAACCTACCTACTGTGTCAGTCCGTGACAGTTGAAAGCAATTTATACGATGCTATTGTCGTAACATTGTTTTTTTTTTATATAATCAGTGACACTAATGTCTTGCTGCAATTTATCTAGAATATCCTGATAGCTGTTCCCTTTACTGCATGAAGAAAAAACTGAGATAGCTTTTAACCATCTTCGGAGCAGGTTGCTGGCCTTCAAAGTTTTGTGATACTTGTACCGCGTCTTAGTCCACTTCTTCATTTTCTCTGTTGAAGCTGGTTTGCACTTCAACCTCTGTGCCCAACATTATTGGACTAATAAAATGAATGAAATTGGCATCACTTTCATCTCTACTATTTATATCAGTAACATCATCATCCTCAGAAGATAGCAAAATCATATCATCACGGTCATCAAGGCCATGAAACAAAACACAATAAAATTCTGTAAAATATTGTTACGTTTATACCTTTCATAAACGTTTTGTTGTTACTGAGTTCTTTATTGCAAAATAAATAACACCAGATTTTAGAGTTTTCAAATTTTACTTTAACTACATACAAACTAAAATTTGTGCGTTACTAAAGATGTAAGTCTTTACTTCAAGAGGTTTATGTTTTAACTAACTAACTATCCACTCAAATGCTGGCTTTTAAATTTATCCGCTAGAGGTTCAGAATTTTTTAATTCCTTTGTATCAAATTTTGTTGCTGTTATTGTATTTATTCAATGTATACGCACCTGTTGGCTTGTGTGTATTTTTGTCATTGAATTTATTTTAAGATAGTTGTTGTTGTCTTGCATGTATAAGTTCTCTTAGAAAACTACGTTATTTCGTTTACGTAATTACTTAATTAATTTCTTTAAAAACTTAAGCAAAACACATCCATAACAATATAAAATTTGTGACACGCATGGATAGTAACATTCACATATACCCAATGACAGTTAATAAACAGCCCATAATTTTGGCCAGAATATAATTAACTTTTCAAAAATACTTTCCCACATTGTTATGCTGATAGCTAGCGGTATTTAGAAAAAAATTATGATACTTACCCTCTTGGTCTATTAACGCAAGGTATATTACGTGATAAGATTTACATCTGCGCCTAACTGTAAGCCTTAATCAGATGGTGGTCAAACCACTGGGAATGAAAAGCCATGGCATTCACGCCCTAAGAAGCCAAGGACTAATTCTAGCACCAGGTCATTCCTAGTTGCAAATTCAACGGTTCCAAAGCAGGGTTGCAAACCACTACTCCTTGCTGAAAAATTGAAGACTATCCAACTCCTGGTCCAGAACACATGATTAACATGCTCACTGGATCCGGATCATTCACCCGTTGGTATTATTAAAGGCAAGATGATCCTGGCCACCTATCAAATTCATGTGGGGGCTGCGAAACACACAGCCAGCACGATAATCCCGAAGTCTCAACCTCAGTAATCAGTCAGAGAACCAGGTAAAAGGCTAAAGAGACAATTAGCGGAACTCTGGGGCTTACTGATTCCCGTTGAAATAACGTGGAGCTTTCAGTTAACACTCTGCTTGCCTTCAGGGGACTGGAATCCCTTATACCCCCGAACAGCACAAGTCTAGATGGTTGAGTAATCCAAAAAGACTGATAATTGTACCTCCGGGGGGATAACGCAACTTACACAATATGTACAATGAATTTTATAAAAATCGCCTTGCAAATAAAATGCCAACGTTGCCAAAACATTATTAGATATACATTAGTCTGGACAAGTTGGCAGAAACAACGAGCCAAAAAGGCGCACTATTTATCGTGTAGTGAATGATTTCGGCTCTGTACTCTGTACAACGTACTGGAAGATAAGCTGAAAGCATTACTGCTGCTCACGAAAGTGTTCAAAACCATCCATCAATCTCAATTCGACGCCGTGCTTAGCAGCTTGGTTTTCAAAGAACAACTTTGGCCACAATTTTGCACAAGCATTTGCATTTGTTTCCTAATAAGCTTTAGTTGACACAAGAGCTTCTTCAATTAGACCATTTACGTCGCCAATCATACATATACCAATTGGATGTTACAGGCCCTGACAATCCCGATTTTCATGAAAAAATTATAATGAGTGACGAGACACAGTTTCATTGGAATGGGTAGGTGAATAAACAGAATAGTCTGTTCTGGGAAATGGCAAACCCTCAAAATATTCAACAGTCACCTTTACATCCGTTAAAAGTCACAGTCTCGTGTGCTATTTGGCCAGGAGGAATCATTGGACCTTACTACTTTAAAAATCAAATTTGCGTAACGGTAACTGTGAATGGCGGGCGATGTCGTAATATGATTGAAAACTTTTTAACGCCACAACTGCATGCTTTGGGCTGCCACACCGCACACAGCCAGGATTACAATGGAATTACTGCAAGACCTCTTTCCACAATAAGTTATTTCAAGAAATGGTGATGTTGATTGGTCTCCACGTTCCGGATTGGTTTGACTGTTCCGGACTTCTTCTTGTGGGGATATCTGAAAAGCAAGGTTTATGTAAACAAACCAGAAACGCTTGAGCAACTCAAATAAAATATTCGTGATGAAATTAATGAAATGCCGAGTGAAATAAGTGAGCATTTGTAAGTCGAACAGAAGCGGACCCTTATCTGATATTGTATTCCATAGACAATTGTCGATATTAGATAAAACATTTCTCAATATAAGATTAATTTTCTTTCATTTAATCAAAAATTATAGACAAAGTTTTTTATGAAAATCGCGTAGTAAATAAAATGCCAGCATTGCCAATATAATATCAGATATACAATAGAGTATTGTCAATTATTCATTACTGGTGCCTGCATTCATGCTTAAAAATACCGTTATTCTTTGTTATCTGTATGTGACACAGGGTTAAAATTAGATGATTTGTATGTATGTATGTATATCTAAAAGTAAGCCCGCTTCGCCAACTTTGTATTTATTTATTTTTTTCGTTAATCAATTCTTTCTGTTCTGCGTAGTATTTTTTAATATCTGTGTGATAAAAAGAAATCCGCAGTTATATCATTGTGGTGTTGCCATATTTAAGATGGTCTTACATGGAAAATCTAATTAAATTAAACTTAATTATGTTCGTGGGCTCAAAGAATTTAAATTTCGACTAAATGCAAATGCTGCAGTAAAAAGAGTGCAACGTATTGATGCACGGTTTTCGAGAAGGTTTTTTTACACGGTCAGTATTTAATTGAATTTCTCATTAGGCTAAGATTTTAGGAAAATATTGAAAATAGGTTTTGATGAATTAAGTGTTTAAAATCAAATTGGCTTTCCCTAGGTAAGTTTTTATCTGCTACAGCTGCATATTCAGATAATTCAAAGACCGAAGAAAATGGTTTCGTTTGGTAACACTGTTTTTTACTCTACGGTATCTAGCTTACCATCTAACTCACAGTATGCTGCGAGACCAACTCATGTAAACACTATTGTTGGATATTTAAATCTCTGGCTATCCAAGGTTCCTTCTTACTTTATCATGCTGGTATCTTGATCTTCTGATCTGTTGTGAGAGTATATTATTCCTTTATATACTCAAGTCGCTGGTAGCAAGGTTATCTGTTTAACAAACAGACATATTTTATTGTTAACTAACAACAAAAATAACACTAAAAACGCCACCAATACTGCAGCGTTAAAAATTAACGAATTGTAAAATATCCCACATCAGATTTCAATGTTATTTATCGTAGACAACACACATTTAGAATTATCAAATACAACAACCCTACAACTAGACATTTCTCGTTCGGCATTGCCAGAATGAATACAAATGATTGGCATTAATCCGTTAAATATTTTAAGGATAAATATTTTCAGTTTTAATTCCAAACATTTTTTTCATTTTATAAACATGGTTTAAAAAGAAATTTCGGTGTATTTTATATTTATTTTCTTGTTATTAAAGTTTTCAAAACAAAGTTATAGAAAACAAAGCAAAAACATTAAGGAAATAATAAAAAAAGCCACAATATTCTGTAATATTAACATTAAATAAAATTTAACATTTTAAAACACTTGTAACTTGTAAATCTAAGAAATTTATTAAAAATAATAAATTTAAAACTATTTGAATCTATTATGTTGTGTGCTTTATTAATTTTTTTTTAATTTCGATTTAAGCTACTGTAGTTTGCATTGAATGATAATATTCAGTAAAACTATGGTTTGCAGTTATATTTAATTACTTAAATAATTATTTGTCTTTTATTTATTTTTTTATTTATTTATTTATTACTAAATATTCTAAAAAGTAAATTTATAGAACATTATTAACAGGCGCCGGGTGACAAGGCCATTTACGCACGAATATAAAACAAAATTTACAACAAAAACAAATTAGATGGTATAAAACTGAAAAATCAGTGGTTTCAAACATTCCGAATGCCATGGCGTCCCAGGGAATTCATAATGTTAAATATTAAGGAATATATTAAATAGGTACGGGAAGACAAGACCAGTTGTACTAAAGTAACAATTTAATTTAAAACTATAAAACATATATTATCCAAGATTTGGCGTGAGATACAAACAATGAAAAAAAGTAGTATTATTTACGGATCAAGGAGTTTCTAAGAACACAAACAACAACAACAAGCTACAATAAAGTTCAATGAACTCAGATTAACAACCAGAAAATAAAAAGAACTAATATAGAACAAGAAAACACACAGTCAAACAAACATCTGCACTGTATAATGATAACAATGTCATCTATATGTGATGATCTTGAATTAGAGTTTTCGGGTAAATGCTCAAAGCAAAATATAAAAGCTTCCTCAGCAATTTAGCTGCGAACTTGATTGAGTGAAGACATAAAAGTTGATGCAGCAACTTTTAGGCGTTAAAGTTGTAAAATTACCATCGTGTATGTTTTGTGTATTCAGTATATAACTTAATTAAATTAATCATTTAAATTAAATTAATTTTTTAAAAGTTCTATATATTTATTTTGCAATAAAAAACTCGATAAACTAAACGTTTATTTAAGGAATAATCGTAACAAATTATAATAAAGTATTTGTTTTGGCATCACTTTATTTGTGCCGTTTATAGAATAGCGAAACTAATTTCTTTAAGTTAACAGACATTTTCAAGTAAAAGAACAAAGATTACATTCTCTGTTACCCTGCAAATAGTTTTTAGTAATTTTATTAAATTTTGTGTTGTGTGCATATATCAACTCATTTCGTGAAGTTGTTTTTAAAAACTATTTAAAATTAAAGCGCTTTTTTTATAAATAGTAATTTTAGATCTTCAAACAATAACATTACTTAATTTATTGATTCTGACGTAAAAAAACGTCAGAGTTTTAGGTGTAGAGACTACTTTTGAAAGCGCCTTGTCAAAGAATATTTAAAATGTCTGTAATTTATAACAGATTTTTATTCCGAAAAATTTATAATAAACCATTTTTTATAAGGTTTGTTTCTTTTGGAAGATAAGTAAATAGTTGGTTTACGTTGTCTTGCAATTTTTAAAACGACTGTTCACACAGCTAGCAAAATTTTCAATTATCACATTATAATTGTAGTTCTTAGGAGGAGAGATTGATTCGGCTAAAAAATTAAAATCAATTACGATAAAAATTAAGATTCAATTTTTTTAAACTAAGAAAAGAATCTTACGATGCAAAATGAAAAAAGTTATAATTGATTAATGAAATAATTATTTACATTTTAAGATGTGACAACACCTCAAACTGCTTCATCAAACTTGATGTGTGTATTGGTTGTTTTAGTTTTACTTATCACAGCAGCACTTCAAATTCATCATTTCAAAATCAAATTTTGTTCGTTCATATCTTAGCACCATGTCTACGAAATACAATTGATGTAAAATTTTTGTCACAATAAAAACATGAAAGACTTTCGCGCCAACGTATCAAATTGGCTTTGAGTTTCTGCAGAGCAGTTAATAAAAATCTAAAATATTTTAGTGTATTGTACTAAAAAAAATTGCAATTAATGAAAAATTTTTATATAATATGCCTTGCTGCTTTCATAAAAGCTTAAACACTAAACAAAAAGTGTGGTCCTACATTAGTATGTAGACTTGGTACCACTAAAGAGAATGAACAGCTACTTATTTTAACAACCATGTGGCTGAGTTGGGCTTTTAACAATGTTATTTGCTTGAAGTTTTTTATGTCAAAATTGGTCTTAAATATAACTTACAGAAAACTCTGTTAATGTGTAAGACCGCTTTCACACAGGCAAATTTTACTTTGACAAAGTTTTTTTAATTTTCTTTTAAACTTTCTTTGGTGTTCAAACACAAAAAGTTTTCTTTTACAAATTTTGTTTTAGTCAATGTAATCTGTAATGTAATCTGTGTATAAGTACAACTGTGTATAAGCGACGAAAGAAAAACAAAGCAACTTTGCGAGTATATCAAAGTCTGTACTCTCAATCATGCTTTCTCCCTCGCTCTCACATAAAATCAAAACTTTGCAAAGTAAAATTTGCCTGTCTGAAAGGGGTCTAATGATAAAAGTTAAAAAAAAAATATTGAAAAGAAATTTTATTATTAAAAATTTGTTATATATAAATATATATTTATTAATTATGTTTACATATATTGTTTTCTTTTTTCAAATTTATTTAGTTGAAAAATGTTATTAATATGTTCCCAAAATTAAATTTTATCATGAATTATAATGGATTCTAATCTTATTTTAAATAACTTTAATTCCTGCAGCTGCGATAAGATATTCATAGAAAAGTTGACAGCACTGCCGCGAGTTGTTGTTCTTTCTTTACATGTGTTTGCGCTAATCGTACATTTTGTTATTTTGCTTCACTAAAGCAATTTGCAGGTGGAAAATGACAGAGCTTGTCTTTTATACAAAAAAATTGTGTAAAATAAAGAAATTATTATTCTAATATTTATCAACAAAGAACAAGTGAAGCATAAAGATTAAAATTTCAAGATAAAGCTGTGTGCTATAAAAATAAATTCAAGAACGTGAAAAAAACAAGGCATTAATTAAAGAACTAGGAGAAAAAATCGATTAAATAAATTTTGTATTTTTCATAAATAATTTAATTGTAATTTGTGTATTGTTAATGTACGGCATCCACTCGAAAAAAAAATCGTATTCCTACTGAGAATAGATAAAGCAATTTTTTCTGTTAATATTTGTTTTTGAACCATTAAAATTGGTTGTTATATGTATTAATGAGAAACTTGTTTTCCATATTTATTGTTTAATATTAAATGTAAGAACAATTCATTAGTCTGCGAAAAAAACAATATATAAATATAATAATTAAATTTACATAAAATTTGAAAAAGAAATAGAAAAACCATAACATATCTACAACAACAAGGAAGTTTTCCAGTATTTTTGGTTTAATATAGTGACGGCAACTAAAAAAAAAAAGAATAAAAAATTAAAAAAAACAGCAGAAATATTCAGAGTCAGCAGCTAACAGACCAGACACCTCTGTTTTTATTCATTATAACTTTTGTTGTTGTTGTTGGGGTTATTTGAGGAACTATTTGTTATTTCTATTTGTGATCAAAAGTCGCTTAAGTGGAGGTGAGTATAATTTCTGTGTGCTGCATTTGTTGTATTTTTTTTTCTTACGTTCCTCTATTATTCACACCGGCATTATGTGTTTCTCTTTGTAGTTGTTGGCTTTTGTTATTATTATTTTAGTGTTTATTGTTTGTTTTTTCTTTATCATGCGGTAGTTGTACTTTAATACTTCCAGTTTTGTTTTATTGTTAAGGAAGTTCTACGTACAATGTAGAATTGAGGGTAGTAATAATGACCTTTTAAAATTACATATTGTGTAAAAATAGGTTTAAAATTACAATTCACTCATGATTCATAAGTATTTAGTGGGTAAATGTATACAACACGAATATATATATAAATAATGTGTGTATGTATATATGTTTCTATATTTTATTTGTTAGAAATTATATTAATAAAGTTGTTGTTGCTGGGAATTGCCAAAAAAAATCTTTTTCATTTATTTGCACGGCTTAAGCTAAATAGTTAAAATCGAAATAGAACGATAAAAATGTACAAATTTAAGCTTAAAATTACAAAGTTGTGTTAAATTTATAATTTCCAATTTGCTTTTTATATTTCAAATTTAGTCTTTTAATTAAAATCTAAAATTTGAATGAACTTTTAATTTACGGAGGCGTGTACATATTTTATTATTTTGTCAATTTGGATTTTAAAATATTACTAACATAAAATAGAACTAAAATCGTTACATTTAATTTAAAACATTTTTATTTCACTATTAAATCCGAACAATCATGAGCAATCGAAAAAGTTTATCGGCTGAGAAATCTTTTTACATTTTTCATTCATCATTATGACAAATACCTTTGTTCACATTTACAAATTTATGTGCTTGTAGTTAGTCATAACTTTTACATCACTCTACTCTAGAATATAAAAAATTGTTAGTTACATTTTACCAGCGATCACTTGACCCCACTCAGTTGTAATACTTGTTCATATGGTTTAAGGCCCAACTATAATATGCATAAGCTAGGTTAAGCTAATGGCAAAATTTTAATGAAAAATCTGTCAAATGCTTAAGTTAATCATTGAAGAATTTTTGGTGGCTATAATGTACTTACATGAATATAGAA
This sequence comes from Trichopoda pennipes, assembly GCA_030448955.1. Taxonomy (NCBI): domain Eukaryota; kingdom Metazoa; phylum Arthropoda; class Insecta; order Diptera; family Tachinidae; genus Trichopoda; species Trichopoda pennipes. The sequence continues at coordinate 2,247,696 of JASKUP010000038.1, forward strand.
ATTATTATGCAAAAAAATAATTTCTTTCTAAATAAATGAAATTTATTAACAAAAATGGGCTAAATAATCATATTTTATATACTTAATACTTAATAGTTTTAAGAAAATTACGAAAGAAAAATTACACACATTTCGCTGTTTATATTATTTGATCCAAAAGTACTAAAAACTGCAACTGTGTGCATCATTGAATTTATAAACAATAAAAAAATTTAATTTTGTTGCAAATTGTGTTAAAAAAATGGAAAAAAATCAAAATGTTTAAAGGCTCTTAAGTTATTTAACTCCAAGGTTGAGTCTAGTTCTTCAACATTATCACGAGTACTACAAAATAAAGATGCACATGGTAAAAAAGAAAAAAAATATTCAATACGAATGCTGGGTGTCATAGAGTTTTTTAAAAACTTCATAGGCTGCATTTGTGCTCATTCGTCAATATAGCCTATTCCATTGCCTGATGGAGCTTCCATCCTCTTCATTTCCTTGCAGAAACGTTCCTGTAGTAACTTCCATCTGTGCTTGCACTCCGCGACTTTATATAATTCATACAGTATGAAAATGAAAAACGCAAAGAAAATTCTTCAAGGTATTACTTACCACTTTTACTGCCACTTCTTTTTATGCTGGTTCCTTTGAATTGCCATTATAATAATATTTCTTTGTACGTTTTCTATTAAATTCCTCTATTGGAATTTGTTTACTAATATATCTTTAATACAATGCAAAATCAGCTGTTTCCGTACGAAATGTGCGATCAGCAAATAACTTTTTACGAAACTTGACGAAAAATTTTGTTAAGTACATTATTTTTTGCCACATATGATTATTAGGTATTTAAACAATTGCTAAAGTTGGCTTAAGCCAACATATGTCTAATATAGTTGGGTTTTTATACGAAAAACCTATTTAATATTTTCGAAAAAGAGAAGATTTTTTCTTACATAATAGAATAACTCAATTTTGTAACTTACAATACAATAAAACAGAGTAATTTAAATATTTTTTAACTTTTGACAATTAAACATAATTTCCAAGGTTCATGGTAGAATGGTAAAAACTTTTATTTTTTAGAGAAGGATTTAAAAAAATTGCACAATTGTATTGCTCATTGATAAATTTTAGGCATTTCCGTCAATGAGTAGTTCCACAGTTTGTATATTTTCTTCCTCGTGCGTATACTATTTTTTTCTCTCCATTTTTCAACGTTTGTGAAAAATTTGCTTCATTTTAATTATCTTCCTCTCTATATTTATATTTGTGTTTTTTGTCTCTGGTTTTGGTGGTATGTTTTTTTTTTATATTTTGTTATCTTGAAATGATAAGGCAAACATTTGGGCTATACTTATATTAATAAGTATATGTATGTACATCTCGCTCATTTATAAAAAAAATATCATAACTTAATTAATTAATATTTCATTAATATTCGTTCTAATATTTGCTGAATTTAAGAAAAATTAACACAACTGTATTGCGCTCCCATCCCCATCTCTGTGGTAGACAATTAAATTGATTATTATTTTTATTTACGTTCTTCTTGAAGTAAATAATTTAAATTTAATTACTAAACTTCTAACGAAACAAATGACTTCCATTCGAATGACCCGCAACCACGATATGATATGTTAATTTTTTCTTTTTTCTTTGGTATTCTGCGTTTTTAATTGCAAAATAATAACACAGTACTTTAGAGTTGTAAATTAAGTTAAACGATTTATTTACTTTCAATACACACAAAATAAGCACTATGGTAACTTTGTTGTCCTTACTCACTGATGAATCAACTTGAATTAATTAATTTGCCCAGCAAGTGGTGTTTATATAGTTGTTTTAAGAAATTCTCGTATATAAACGAATATTCTACTTTAACATCACCTTACATTGTTGTTGTTGTTGATCATGATAATATCATTCAGTTTAGGCGCCTGTTTGGCTGTGTGTTTTGTTCTGTATTATTAGATTAAATAGTTTTTAAACTTTTTCATAACTATTGATATAAAAATATCACTGATATTTAACAGTCAAGTTGTGATTTCAAATTGGTTGCATTTTTGATCCTTTTTTTACAATCAATAATTAATTTATAATATTAAAAATAATATTAAAAATAATATTATCTAAAATGACTTTTTTTATTAAAAATTATAAGAGAAATCTTGTTTTTATTTATTAACAATTTTTCGAACGGTCATTTATTAATTTATTCATAAGTATCATCCCACACACAAGACCTTTAGTCTTATATTTCAGTGTGGAACTGAATTATTTACAAAATTACTAATGTTAAAATTATTAAAAATAAAATGTATTAAAATCGAACATAATGGAAGATAATTCGAGTAAATATAATAATTCAATACAAACAACACCAAACAATTCTACATAAACAAAACAATAAATACTATCAAAGCCGAGAAAAGAATTTTTGTGAGTTACCTAATATTTTTAACCTATGAGGAATCGAATTCCAGAGAGATATTGCAAATATATAGAAATGCCACTTTGACACTAAGCTCCTGTACCCAAGTGTCCTTATTCTCCTACCTCTACAACCTTCTGCAAAAGTTAATCTTCTATAAAGATAATCCGGCTGGTGTGTGTATATCATTTTATGCAAAAAAACTAATACCCTAACATTAAGCAAATTGCAAAAGGAGACGCCATACAATTCTCTCGAAAACATTGAAATTCTAGAACGTCTATCCAAACAATACACATATCGAACAACGTTGTTAAAGGTGACCATTAGCTTCCTTTTACTGACCGAGTCACAGCTGGCGAAGAGTTCACATCCGTATAACAATACTGGGATCAAATACGTTTTCGCAATTAGTGTTCTAATTCTCAACGGGGTATAATCTCGTGTTGACCATATTATCCTCAGCATGGACGTTGAACGACCACATACGTAATTAATATGATCAGACCAAGTGAGAGTACTATTAAAGAAAACACCCAGATTCTTAGCGTATGGAACTATCTCAATTCTCTGATTGCCTATATAAATGTCAGGTCTAAATATGAATCGTGAAAGTCTCTTCTGCATAACGACGCATCTAGACTTGAAAGGATTTATAGTCAAGCCGTTTGCAGAAGCCCATGTATTAATACCATGTAATTGTCGATTCAGCGAAGTTATGCATTGCTCCACCATATCAATATCACAGCATGTATATAGTTGGACATCGTCAGCGTACATCCTGATTTTACAATCCGTCAATATGCCGGGAAGATCATTAGAATACATAGAGAACAGTAACGGTCCAACAATTGACCCCTGCGGAACGCCTCTGGACAAAGGCTTAAGGCTTGATTTTTTATCAAGTATTTGCGTTTATTGGAATCTGTTGGACAGATAAGTTGATATTAGCCTAATAGCGGAGGATGAGAAATGGAAGAAGTTATGGAGTTTTTAGCAGAGAAGGTTATGCTCGACGGTGTCAAAAGCTTTAGAGTGATCTAAAAGAACCAAAAACGCAATATTACCCTTATCAATTTCCATCCGGATATCCTCGGAGACATCCAGTAATGCAGAAACACACCCGTGATTCCTTCTAAATCCAGACTGCCTGCCCGTTATCAAATTATTCCTATCGAGAAACCGAGTAATTTAGTTATGTATAATTCTCTCAAAGACCTTAGAAAGATATGGCAGTATGGCAATTGGTCTATATTCAGAACCTGACTTTGGTATCGGAATAATCCTAGCAACTTTCCAATTTGTGGGAAAGTAGCTGTGAGCCAGTATTCCATTGAAAATGAAAGTAATTAAGGGCAATAGCAGTGGTAGGAGAATCTGCAAAAACTTTGGATTCATGCCATCAGCACCTACAGAATTAGACTTAATCGATAATAGGCTGGCAAGTACATCGCACTCGTCAATAACTCCAAAGGAGAAAGAAGAAAAAGAATGATTATTGATACGATTGCCATAATATTGCAGATCAGCATTCAACAATGGCATATCCAAAAAATTATCGTTAAGAAAATCAACATTAATTGCGCTGGTTACACATGTTCCCGTTTTACCAATACCCATTTCCCGAATTGTCTGCCATCTTCTTCTGGAGTCAAGGGCCGTTGAGAATTTCTCGGCATAAAAATCAGCCTTTGCTCTCCTAATTAATCTAATAACCCTTTTCTTGGCATTGCGGTAATTATCTTTCAATTCATCTGTCCTAAACCTTTTCCATCTACTATATGCAAAATCCCTCTGACGCATACTCTCCTTTATCTCTGTCGAAAACCATGGTTTGAGACCACCTGTCATTGTCCTGGTTTTAAGAGGAACTACTAGATCATAAAAGTAATTAACATTTTGTTCAAGATACGTAAGCTGATCATCCACCGCACGTATGTTATATATATCATCCCATGCCAGTCCAAAAAATTCACGTTGTAATAGCTCCGTATCCAAATTTCTAAAATCCCTATACGTGAAGGTGAGTGGTGATGTAATTAGCTGAAAATTATATGTCATAAATATAAGATCGTGCCTTGAAAAGCAGGAAGCAGAAAGTTGATCGTAGAGGAGAATATCAGATCTGTTGCCCACCCAAAAACTATCCAGCAATGTGCTACTTGTAGATGTAAAATGTGTTGGAACAGTAGTGTTAGCGGGAAAAAGACCAAGAGAAGAAAAATCATTTAAAATGGAGTAGTCCTCAAGTAAATTAGAATTAAAGTCACCAGCTAGTATGACATCATCATACATAACTGTGTAGGTCTCCAAACTACTCAAAAACCGCCGAGTGTCAATATTCCTATTGGGTCTATAAACAGCGCCTATTAAAATTTTCCTGACTTCCCAACTAACCTCAATTAACAAGTACTCAACCAAATTAGTACGATCGGTATTTTCCATATTCTCAATGTCAAAGTTCTCTTTCGATGTTTGTACAACCTTAAAAGCAATACTCTTCCTCAAGTAAATTGCAACGCCACCATCACCATCCATCCTGTCAACTCTACAGAGATTGTATCCACTCAAGGACACAAAAGAATCGGGTATATCGGAATTCAACCATGTCTCTGAAATGCAAATAATGTCAATATTCGAGTTACCGAAAATGTAGCCGAACTCGTCAATCTTTCTCCTAAGACTCTGAGCATTTATATGACAAATCCTTAAGCCACGTTTCTGATTCGCAATAACCCTCAACATATTTGCAAGACCATCTCTGGACCGTACTCTATCTAGAATTATAAGCCACTATTAAAATATAAGTAAAGGTAACGCACAAAAAGTAATATTTGAATAAAACACGCATAGAATTATAATATGTTTTCGAAAAATAAAGTGAAAAAATTGAATTATAATGATATATATTAAAGAAAATAGCTATGCTAATCAATAAAGTTCGTAATACGTAATTGTTATAAGATGAAATTGTAAATATTGCAAACATATATCCTGAAGTTTCAATCACCCTGCATTATATATTAGCAGAATCGTATTGAGCATTTGTGGGTTCAGCGAGATAAGGTTGAGATCTCCGAAATAAATTATTCAGGTCACCTACATAATCTATTTTGATTGCATTTCCTCCAGCCTCTAACTTCACATATATCAAGCCACGCATGCTGTATGCACTGTGAATTTTTTTCTGTTTCCTTAATCTAGTAGCAGCACGAAGGATTTCGGACTTATCGGCGTAGAATTAGAACTTGACATAACCCCACAGAAATTAATTTATTAATTAAAACTAATATTTAACCTTCCTTCTTGGTACTTTTCAACCACTTGTTTTCATAATATGGCGGGTTTGAAATTAGTTCTTGACAGGATAAAAAGACTTTTGCAAAATTTCAATACGAACTGTTTTAATTCGGAGTACGTTCATATTAATGAACAAGTACTAACTGCGGACTTATCTAGTCGATAGTTAAGTCGTTTTAAATAAAAGTTAAATAGGGCTTTTGCCAAATTTTTCTCTCTAATAAAAATTATTTATACTGTATATACATCTTGTAAATATAAAATTTTTATTAAGATGGATAAGAAATCTCTTGAACACTTATACTTGCATTTTATATATCTAAACGAAATATTATAGATAAATAAATGAATTTTAATTTGATTTTAAATATTATAAAAATAAATAAAAATTTTTGTTTTAAAACAACTGTATTTTAGAATTATTTAAATTTGCATTTTTTTTAAGTAAAAAAATTTTTAATTATTTTTAATTGTTATATATAAGATTTAAATAAAGGTTATTAAGATTTTAATTTTTAATTAAATTTTCGAATTGACTAAATTTTGTTTAAAAACAAAAATTTCTACTACATGCCAGTGTACTTTGGAATACTGAAATTCTCCTCTTTTTAGAAGAATTTCTGAAATTGTTTTAATTTACCTTGATTTTTTACAATTGATTTTGGAATATCTTTGAAACGTAAACAGTGGTAAAACATACTGTACTCTAATGAAATTAAAATCATTCATCAATATAGAGTATGCCGAAAATTATAAAAAATCGTAAAGCAGGGTGATCCAAAAATTATTATAAGGAACTTTTATTTTTTTTTAGACTTTAGCAAATAAAAGGCATCATGGATGAATATTTGTTTGTGGAAATAACGGTAGCGTTACGCTGCAGATTGACATATATCAAGCCAATATGTCTAACACTAGGAGAACGAGCCAAAACATAAAGGCAGATTGTCAAAAGATTAATATCCAGACATTAGGATTAATGCTATGTTATGACCTACTCAGTTGCCTAAACACCCAAGAACATCTATGGGGAGCCATTAAGAATGCTGTTTCCGACAATAAGCCATCGATTGCAAATGACTTAGGTGTGGGGGATACTGACAGATGTGAAAAGTGTGACGACACCAACCTTACCATCTTATCGACATACCTTTTTAAGCCACGGAGATGTACTGGAGTCATAAAAAATAAAGGTTATTCAATCAAATGCTTTAAATGACTTTCCCTAGTTTTTAATGTTCTCATTCGGTCTGAAATGATTTCAGTTTGAAACATATTTACGACATACAGTAAGTCTAGCTAATTTATTTATTTACCAAACGTTGAAGAAACAATCAATAATTAGTGTAAAAAGGAAACCTTAGAAAAATTTTGTTTTTCTTTTACGTTAAAAGTTCTTTTTTTTATTGTGGGCACTCCTATTTTTATGCATGCAACTTGATATTTAATAATAAATAAATATAAAATTTTTAAATTTAGTACAAATTTTTTAAATGCAGTTTATGCATTTTTAATTTTCTGTTATTATTTCTAAACTCATAATCACTATAGTTTGTTAATTTTGCTTGTTCTTTTTTATAAGTAAAGTGGGTACCACTCGCGTGAAAATGTCTAAACACGAGCAAAAAACTAAGCTCGTGAGTGTTATATGCGATCCCATCTCTAATTTAAAATGATAAGCTGAAATTTTATTTTAACATAAAAAACATTTATTATTTTAGTTAAATAAAGTTCTTCAAATTTCAATTTCAAAATCTTCCTTTTTTTAGATTTACTTTAATTGATATTTACAACTGAAATCTTAACTTTTTATTAAGATTTTACAGCAAGTGGATAGTTTGTTTAATATATACATATGTACAGTTTATGTTATTTACATTGAGGACTTTAGAGGAAAAAAATGGGTTAACAACCTATATATGAGAATTATGGAAAGTCAAACATTAGTTGAAAAGGTTTATGTGATTATAGAGTGACTATTATTTCTAATAGTGTTTTAATCACATCCTTTTCGGTTTGTTAATTTATTATTACTTTTATATTGATTCGTTACATTCTCTTATTAATGTATAAGAAGAACTTTCATTTTTGTCTAAATACTTATTTTTTAATCTATTTATAAATTCGATGATTTTTTCGTATCCTGTCTTCTCATGGAGGAGATATGTTGGGTACGACCGAGGTTTGTTGTTGATTATTTTGAGAGTTTTATTCTGAATAGTTTGAAGCCGATCTAAAAGGCATTTTGCAGCAGAGCTCCATATGGGATATGCGTATGTTAGTATCGGTCTGATAACACTTTTGAAGAGAAGATTTTTGTTTCTGTGGTTCAAATAAGAGCGCCTGTTTAGTAAAGGGTATTAAGCTCTGAGTGTTCTGTTAGCCTTGGAACTTATTTCATAAATGTGCCGAGATATTTAACCTCGTTTATTATATTTACAAAATTGTTTCCAATTACTAGTTGATGTCTTGGTAGTCTTTTTGGGGATAAAGTTCTTATAAATAAAGTTCTTATTTTATATTGAAAGTCTACAATAGTTATTAAAGACATTTTGCTTGCTGAACCGTTTTAAAGAAATTGTTTTTAATAATACGCAATAACAGTTCAATAGCAATTTACACTTTAAGCAATATTTTTTTTTTTGTGTGGCAAAATCTAATGTTTTTATTTCCTTATATTTAATATTTATTTTATTCAAAAAGAATAGAATATTAAATATGTTATGTTCCTGATAATTGCAAAATGCAAGAACAAAAATGTAATAAACAAATTTAGCTCAAAAAGAAATTAAAAGTTATTCACGGTTCAGAAAATGTTAAAGAAAAAGGGGAAAATGTAACCGTCAGATAATTCTATATTTGAGCAGTTGACTATTTGCAATATCTCCGTAGTGAAATTAGCCAGAATAGCTATCATCGGAAAGCTTTTTAAATACCAGGGTATGTCAATAAAGTCGTGACATTTTGAATTTTACGATTTTGTATAGCAACACTGTTCCTGTCAACAGGCAACTGTCAGTTAACTTCTGTCTAAATTTGAACAAGCTTTCTCATTTAGTTGGTGTTTGGTAGCCGTTGATAGCAGACTATCTTGCGTTTTGAAAAGAAAATTGAAAAAAGTGAATTTCGTACGGCTTATTGCTGCTATTTGGGTGCCGGTGTGTTGTGTTGAATCCACAGTTACGAAATGACGCACAAAATTTCTTCAAACCGAATTTTGCATGAGTCCAACAGATCGAGCTCCCTAATACAATATGTGAATAATATGTTAAACCATTTTTCTACAATACATAAATTTTTATTATTAATTTTTCAAATATTTTAAACTTGTTAAAAAATATTGTTCCTTTTTCCAATAAAAAACATTTTTTTATGGATGTTCCATATGAACATATTTCGGGGAGCTTGTTGAAATTGATTGGATTTAAAGGCGACTTCAATTTTTGGTTCCTTAAAAATGTTAATGGTCCGTAACTCTAAATTTATTTATTTCATTTATTTTCCACTTGAAATAACTCTGTGTTGTCTGACGCAACCTTTTATTTAAAAAAACGTTTAAATAACAAAATTTATATATTTTTAGTTTAAAGAAAGATGATTGAACCCCACAAAATTTTAATTTTAAAAATTATCTATTAAAGATTAATAATTTTTTATAAAAATAGTTTTACCATCATTCACTTATTCCAAGTTTTTTAGCTATTAGATTGTTATTATTTATTTAATAACATTTAGAATTAGTCGTTATATATATACAAATGTACATATGTATGTATTAAACATTGTTACTCATACTTATTGCTTAACAAATGCAATAGTACATAGAATTTATCCATTATTCTTCTAGCGTTTCTTATCTTAACAACATTTCAGCATGCATTAAAAATGCTTTTATAAGACCCCTTTCACACAGACAAATTTTACTTTGCAAAGTTTTGATTTTATGTGAGAGCGAGGGAGAAAGCATGATTGAGAGTACAGACTTTGATATACTCGCAAAGTTGCTTTGTTTTTCTTTCGTCGCTTATACACAGTTGTACTTATACACACAGATTGCATAAAGCACCAAGTGACTAAAACAAAATTTGTAAAATAAAACTTTTTGTGTTTGAACACCAAAGAAAGTTTAAAAGAAAATTAAAAAAACTTTGTCAAAGTAAAATTTGTCTGTGTGAAAGGGGTCTAAGTTTATCTCCCGAATTAAACTGTATTTGTATTCTATTAAAGGGTTTTTTTAGCAAGAAGTTTTTTATCTAAAACAAAATAAAACAAAATATTTAGATTAAAATAATTCAAATTTTTCTTGTATTACGAAATGACAAATGTCCACCACAACCACACTGACAGATATCATTTCTTTAATCAAAATTTGGCAAAATAGCGGTCCCATTTCGTCAACCACATCACAGATTTTGAGTTTTAAGGCTAAAATCGATTCGATTGGTTCCGTATGGACTCTGTCCTTAATATAGTCGCATAAAAAATAATCCAGTGATATTAAATCATATGACCTTGCTGCCCACTTAACTGCTGATTGTCATGAAATTATGTAATGGGGAAATTTGGTTTGCAATAAATTGATCGTTTCATTAACTGTGGCACGGTTTTGTAGAAATCACATTTCAGTAATACACGCGTCGTCAATAATAAGCCATTTCTAACCTTATTTTCGAAAAAAAACGGCCCAAGCCACGCCTATAGACCACATAGCTCATCATACAGTGACACGTTGAGCCTGTAAAGGCTTCTCAATAATCGCTCTAGGATTTTTAGAAGCCCAAATACGGCAATTTTGCTTGTTGACATACCCTGACAAGTGAAAATGAGCTTCGTCTAACAAATAATGTTTTCAGAAAACCAGCCGGTTTTTTCTGAATGAGTTAAGCGGTTGTAAGGCGATGTGAATGGTCGGTCGGCTTCAATTTCTGCGCCAGTTGAACCTGGTAAAGCTTGAAAGACAAATTCTTACGCAAAATTCGCCATATGGTGGTTTTGGATAACCCCAATTGTTAAGAACATTGTGGAATTGACAAATTTGAATTTGCTTCAACACTGTGGCTCACGGCTGCGATGTTTTCAGTTGAACGACCCGGTTGAACATGCGTTAGTGTTCGCACATTTTGTATCGAGCCTGTTGACTCAAGTTTAACGACCAAATTCTTAATAGCGGTCTCAGAAGGACGATTATGTTGTCCGAAAATAACACGAATTTGACGAAATATAACTTTAACAGAACCACCATTTTCATAGTCGATTTTAATTATTTTAATGTGATTTTCGTGCGAAATTTAATTTATTGAAACAATTGCCAATGCATCTACTACAGATACAACAAAAAACTAAATGCCAAAACTATATGTTGTTGGTGTTGCTATAATTGAAAAACAAACTTCTTATTGAAAAACTCTAAATACTGATACAGCAATACAAGAGACTTGTGAATTAAACTAGCATTTACTAACCTTGTGAACATATACAACCAGAAAAGAAAATGTTTAGTTCAGAATTAGACTTTGTCGTTGAACATCTTATGAATGCAAAATAGTGAATTAAAACTCAGCTATCCGTTAATTAATATTTTTATTATACTTTAGATTTGTTTGCATAGTAACAACAATGAATTAAAGTGTTCAAAACTACGCTAGCGAACAATTATTTAATTGTTTATTACGATGCAACCATCAAACAACAATAAAATTCTAATACAAATATACAAATAATATACAAATATATAATAAAATTTTATTTCATTTCATTTGATAGCAAATCGTAGTAGAAAAGTAAAATGATAATAAACTTATCTAACAAGTTTTGAATAAAATGAAGACTTAGAGAGAGGAAACGTAGTGTAATAAAAAACTTAATAAAAACTATTATTACTAAGATTCTTTAATTTAAATAGAATCTCTCAATCAATGCACCAGTAATTGTTTATACTTACTTATGTGTGTAGATATTCATGTATATATGGATGTATGTATGTATAAATGTACATAAGTTTTAAAGTAGTATCACAAGAGGATGAATATTAACTTGTATTAGTATTTCTCTTAGAAACTCAAATTCAACTTCATTTTTATTATCTATTTTTTTTTCTCTTCTTCTAAAACTTTTTTATAAATATTAACTTGAGTTTTTAAATTTAACTATGCATTGCAAACATTTTTAGATTAGTTTAAGGGATGCCAAACGAAAAAAAGTGGCGATTTTCTCGGAGTTATAAAATTTAACTTAAATTTTTAGGGGATTCAAAATTTTTGTTAAACTTTTAGGTATTAAAAAAAATTTATATACGAACTAAAATCTTTCAATGTTTTTTATTTATACTTTAATAAAAAATATAATAAAATATATCTATTTTTATTTTAAGAAAGTATTTCTTCAACATATAAATAAATACAGTAGAAAATAACTGGGAGCAAATTATTTAGGTTTTTTACTTTTAAAAAGTTTATTAGGTGAGTAGAATTTCGATTATAAGAAAGTAACCAAGTGAAAAAATAAGTCTAAAAACTTATCTATAATTAATAAGCACACTCACTTAACCCTTCTTTTTGCACATCTATTGCACTGCACAGTGGTTTGAAAACGTTTTTGTTTGGAAATAATTCGGTAGCTGGTGAACCACATAAAATATCCTAATGGACAAGCAGAGGTATTTCTGACTGAAGTTACGGACGATCGGTCCCCGAGGATAAAGGGGGGCTTCCGGGTATGACCCCTAAAGTCTGGCGCCTCGGATATACAATTTTTTGGAAATGTCATAAAAAATGTAATAATTTCTATCAAATGTTAGGAATTTTTGAACTTAAAATATGCTTACATGTCCAAGTTACCTCTTTTAGTTTGAGAGAAAATCGGGCTGGGAGAAATGTATCTTTTAATTTTTTTAGCCGGCCTTAACTTAGGATTTTTGACTTGGTGTTCTTATTTATGTTCGAATTATCATTCTAAGATTTTGGCTGTATTCTTATAAAATTTATAGAACAAACTTATAATAGAACAGTGTAAGTTTGGTTCTGATACCATGTTTCATTAAAAACTTACAGGCCTCTGAATTGAAAGAAAGAAAAAAAACTGCTGTTTTTTAAGGATTTTCCCCAAAAAGGTGGTATTGTTTTTTGCTTATATAATTGAAACCTATTTCGGTACTAGGTAATTTTTTTGGACTATTTTAAAGACAGAAAAACTGCGTCCAAACTTGTAATGTTTCACCCTCCAGGCCTATATACATATGTATAGCCAATTTTGAAACAAAATTTATGAATTACATTAAAATTCTTGGCTACCTACTTCAAAAAGGATTTGACATCCCCATAGTTAATAAAGCCAGAATGACCAGTTTTCCAAAAAAAAAAATATCTTTGCAACATTTTTTCTTCATTTTTGTGTTAAAATAAAAAAATTTGTAATTTTATTTTACAGTTCTTTTAAAGGCTCTAATACATATATTGCTTAAAAATTGTGTAAAAATATCTCAATCCGTTTAGATTTTGTGGCAATTCAAATTCTATATTTTATTTTTCAAACAACCACTTTAACATGAAATTTACACTTTTAAAGGTAAATGACATTTAAAAAATTGCGGCGCATAAAGACAAATTTTAATAAATTGTTAATCTAGAAGTCAAAAGCTTTCCGCTGATACCATTTACTTGTATAAAGAGCACATACTTAGGCTGTAGGAGTTTCGTAAACCTCGCCGTCTAATGAAGTTTTTCTCTTTTTTATATGTAAAATTAAAAAAAAAAGATACATGGCATGTTCATCTTCACTAGGATATCTTAAGTGGTTCACGAGCTACCGAATTATTTAAATAAAAAAAAACGTTTTGAAACCACCCTGCCCTGCTATTTTTGACAGCTCATTCTAATTATATTTGTATAATGAATAGGCAACACTATTTTTGTTCTACCATTTAAGCCAACAATTTTTTACAGATGTGCATAATCTGTATTTTGTTTTTAAGTCGGCTCTGTGTTTTGTAGCTTATGACGAATTTAAAGTCGACAAGAATATATTGGCAAACAACACACAATGCATGTACATGACGCGATAAAATTTACATCTGCACCTGGCCGTGGGCCCTAATCAGATGGTGGATCATTACCACTGTGGATGGTATGTAGCGCCATCCTCGCCTCGGATACGTATATCCTCTGGTCACTTCTAGTTGCAACTTCAAAAGCCCGGAGTAGGCCGCAGCCTTCACTCCTTGCTGAAGAGTTGAAGACTATCAAACTCCTGGTCCAGAACGCATGAAGCTTAATATAATTAACACGATGGCATTCATACTCACTGGACCTGGACCATTCATTGTGTTCATTGTGAATGATCCGACCTACAAACTCAAACGAGGGCCTCAAAACACACAGCCACCACGATACTCCCGAAGGGCCTACCTCAATAATCAGTCAGAGAACAGCTAAATGACTAAAGAGACAAATAGCGGAACTCTGAGGCTTTACTGATTCCCGTGGAAATTCCAGTTCATGAATTTTCCAGTTGGCTCCTACTAGCCTAAGGGGTCTGGGCTCCCTTTTACCCCCGCAAGACACAAGTCTAGATGGTTGTGTGATCCATAAAGACTTGTAATGTGCCCCCGGGGGTGATATGCATGTACATACCTGCCTAGCAAACATTCAAATTATATTTTTATAATTTGATATATTGGCTGACGTATATAAAGTTAAGTGTAAAGAGTCAACCGCCTGGCATACTAGTGTCCATTAAATGTCGATAGGCAAACAAAATTATTAACATACAATACATATTTTTTTAATTTTCTACTAAATATTATTTCTTTTAAATTATATACATATTTTTCTTAATTAAATTTTACAATTTTGGAAGTATAACAACAAAAACAGTTAAAATTAAATACATTTAAAAAAAAATAAATAAATCAAAAGGATGTCTGAATGTGTAAATTTGTCATTAAACTTTTAAAACAACGTTATTGAATCATCTGGTATTTACTATAATGAACATTTTAAATATCTTATGATTTAGTTTAATTTCTAATTAAAGCGTTAGCAGTTCTATTAATAAAATGACTCACGTTGTTTCGCAGAAAAAAAACAACAACAACAAACAAAAATATAAAACGTTCACACTTTTTCAAAAATAAAAAAACGTAACCATTCACCATCACAGCAATGTGTCTTTTGTTTACCCGTGCTGCTGTTGGTTGTCAAAAAATGTGATAAGGCATGAGGCAGTCAATAGCAGCAGCATGCAATTCTCTGCATAATTTAAAAAATAATATTAAAAATGTAATACACATGTACGTGTTTTACGTACACATATTTATGTCTATTTTTAAGAATCAAGACGTACGCACAGGAATTTCGTAATGATTACGGGAAATAAATAAAATAAGCAAATATTCACATGCGCCAATTGTGAAAGTGAAAACTGCAGAGTGCGTTTAACGTATATTGTGTTATCGAAATATGTTAAGTAAAATAAAATGTCAAAACAACACAGTGATTCGTAACAACGAGTCCTCAAATTTATTAAGTTATCTTCAGAAACTCGTTCAAATATAAAGAAAAAGTAACGTAAACACAATTTTTGGAAAAAAATAAATAAATTAAATATCTTTCATATGTTTAAACCCAAAGGAGGAGGGTAATATTGAAATTTAAAATTTATATATGCATATAAGCAAAATATACACGACTGCCACATTACCACTCAACCCTAAAGCATAAAGCTAAGTTTTATGTGTATGCGTAGGGTTATTCGGCCAAAAAACAAAAAAATACAGACGAAATGCTAAATACCTTTGTCGGTTAAAAAGAATAAATTTTCAGTTATTAAGAATGTACTAGCTACCACTGCGAGATCCCCACGGGGGCATGCAGTTTAGATAGACATGCGTACTTAGCTGTATAAGCCATAACCTGAAGGTGGATCAAACCACTTGGGTGATATGTAGCGTTACCCTCGGCCTAGGAAGCCGTCGGATATCTCTATCCTCTAGTCACTCCTAATTGCAACTTCGGGAGCTTGGAGCAACCACCACCCCCACTCCTTGCTGAAGAATTGGAAACTATCCAACTCGTAGTCCAGAACACATGACACGCATGCTCACTGGATCTGGGTGATTCACCCTGTGTTCTTGGTCAAAAGTGAGATGCTCCTGGCCTCTTAATCATTTCATGAGGCCCGCGACCCACCACAACCACTTTTATCAATGACGAAGGGTCAACCTCAATAATCAATCAGAGAACAGCTAAAAAGCTGAACTCTGGGGCTTTTTGATTCCCGTGGAAATAACGTGGAGTTGCCCAGTTGGCTTCTGCTAGCTTTTTGGGGACTGGACTCCCTTTTACCCCCGGTGACACATGTAATGATGGTGAGATTCCATCAAGACATATCAATGTGCCCTCTGCGGGATCCTCATCTTGACATATGCTTACGTGGAAAAAGGCGGCACCATTCGCTTGGGCTAGCAGGAGCCTTAAACTGGAAGAGATACAAGACTCGAAGTCGCGCCAGTAAACTTAATAGAAATATACTGGTACCACGGGTACCAGATGCCCGCAAGGCTACGGCCCTGTTCTAATTATTGGTTGAGGAACAACATGGTGGCTGTTGGTTTAAGCGGCCTTTGAAGAAAGTCCCAAAGAGATGTTAACGCATTTTTAACATCCAATGTCCTAGCTTGCGCATGCAACAGGACAAGGCGTTGAATAGTGTCCAAATCTTCAGCAAGGGTCTCCTGCAGAGTACTCGAAAATTGCAACTAAGACATGTGAGCGTTTTATGGCGCGGTTGGACGCTTTTTCCACCCAGTGATAAGACCACCGCGAGATATCTTATATTATCACTTGAATAAATATTCTTAAACTTTAAGCAAATAACATAAAAATAAACTGTTTTTAAGTTTAGTTTTATTTTTGTTATAACAGATACATAAATATTATTTCAAAGAAAAATCTTGCTTTTTCGAAATAAAAAGAAAAATGGTGTAACGATAAAACCCAGCAACAAATTCTCATATAGAATTGTCTATAAAGACAACAAGGTGAAAAAAAATATAACGGTGACGTAACTATATACATATGTAAATTAACAAGTTTATTTAGAGTTTAAAAAGTATCTTTATGACGATTTAGCTTTGCTTTAAAAAAAGCCCGGGTTAGAAAAAACTATCTCGCTGCGAATGTTCCATAAATTACAATCAGTCCATTATTAAAAATATTGTTACGTTTATAGCTTTTATAAACGTTTTATCGTGAGTTCTTTATTGCAAAATATATAACACCAGATTTTATAGTTTTTAAATTAATTACAAGTTTATTTTTTAGTAATTAATTTAAAGCACTAGGTCAATTTTAATAAAAAATGTTAAAAAACTTTTATTTTTTATTAATTTTTCGATATTTCGCCACACCGTTGGTTGGCATCATCAGGAAAAACAAAAATAATAATAATCAAACAAATTGAAAAAATTTTTTGTTTTACATACATACAAACAAATTTTCAATACTAAAAAATTTTTAAATGAAAAACAATTTTGAAAATACATAAGACATTTACAAAACAATAGTATTTTACACATATATTTTAAAACATAAATTTAATGACCAAACGTTACAAAAATTAAAGTATTAATTATTAATATTATGCAGATACAGAGTTTTGTTTTATAATTTTATGCACTAAATATCTATAATTTTGTGCAACATTCTCCGTATCTGCTTTAAAATTTATTCTTTTCGTTAATGGTACTTTAATTATTTGTAACATTTCTAACATATAACGACGTTTATAATTATTTTCTAAATTTAAAATTGAAACATTTTCAAGATTAGGATAGTGATTAACTTTAGAGCAATGCGAAGATAATGCTGTTTTTGGTAAACTAATATTATTCCTGTATTTCTGGTCTGACCTATGTCCTGCGATTCTAGTTTTCAATTTATTTTTTGTTGTGCCTACATAAACCTTATTACAATCCTCCTTATCATTACCGTTACAAGGAATTTTGTACACTACATTGGACATATTTAATTTTTGAATTTTATCCTTAGTTTTACTAAACAACCTATTTAATGTATTTGTATTCTTATATGCCATTTTGTATTTATTTGTATCATAAATTTTTGAATTCTCTATTCTTTCAGACAAGACTGGTATATAAGTTATCGATTTATATATTTTCGGTTCCGTTCCACTACTTATAACTTTTTTCCTCCTATTATTAAATTTATTATTAATAATTTATTAAATTTATTAATAATAGGAGGAAAAAAGTTATAAGTAGTGGAACGGAACCGAAAATATATAAATCGATAACTTATATACCAGTCTTGTCTGAAAGAATAGAGAATTCAAAAATTTATGATACAAATAAATACAAAATGGCATATAAGAATACAAATACATTAAATAGGTTGTTTAGTAAAACTAAGGATAAAATTCAAAAATTAAATATGTCCAATGTAGTGTACAAAATTCCTTGTAACGGTAATGATAAGGAGGATTGTAATAAGGTTTATGTAGGCACAACAAAAAATAAATTGAAAACTAGAATCGCAGGACATAGGTCAGACCAGAAATACAGGAATAATATTAGTTTACCAAAAACAGCATTATCTTCGCATTGCTCTAAAGTTAATCACTATCCTAATCTTGAAAATGTTTCAATTTTAAATTTAGAAAATAATTATAAACGTCGTTATATGTTAGAAATGTTACAAATAATTAAAGTACCATTAACGAAAAGAATAAATTTTAAAGCAGATACGGAGAATGTTGCACAAAATTATAGATATTTAGTGCATAAAATTATAAAACAAAACTCTGTATCTGCATAATATTAATAATTAATACTTTAATTTTTGTAACGTTTGGTCATTAAATTTATGTTTTAAAATATATGTGTAAAATACTATTGTTTTGTAAATGTCTTATGTATTTTCAAAATTGTTTTTCATTTAAAAATTTTTTAGTATTGAAAATTTGTTTGTATGTATGTAAAACAAAAAATTTTTTAATTTGTCGTTTTTTATTGTTTTTTTGTTTGTTTTGTTTTTTGAAAAAAAATTTTTGATTATTTTGGATTTGTTAATCAAAAAATTTTTTCAATTTGTTTGTTTATTATTATTTTTGTTTTTCCTGATGATGCCAACCAACGGTGTGGCGAAATATCGAAAAATTAATAAAAAATAAAAGTTTTTTAACATTTTTTATTAAAATTGACCTAGTGCTTTAAATTAATTACTAAAAAATATTAAAAAAAGGTCAAAAAAATTATAACTATTATATACAATTACAAGTTTATTTACTTTAACTACACACAAAGTTGACACTGCAGAACAATTTACTAAAGATGCTATTTTTTACTTCACGAGGTTTATTCTTTAACTAACCAACTATCCACTCAGACGCTGAGGTCTAGAGAAATTAAGAATCTTCTACTCCCTTTGTATCACATTTTGTTGTTGTTAAGTTATTCATTCAATGTATAGGCGCCTGCATGTCTGTGTGTATTTTTGTTTTTTTGTTTTTTATATTGATAAAGTTTCTTCCTGGAATTTATTTTGAGATAATTGTTGTTGTTGTCTTATGTACATAAGTTTTCTTAGAAAAGTACGCAGTTAGTAAACAGCATACCCAGTAGTTTGCTTTATTGCTTAATTATTTTCTTTTAAAACTTAAGCAAGACGCATCCGTAACAATATATTTCTCTAAGCATTTACAATGCTTCACTAAATCCTTTAACGTTTTAATAGTTTTTAATAGTTTTTGTAGTTAAAAATAAATGTTTCTAAATATTAATTGCAAAAACATTTTAGGCGTCTTTCTATTATTCTCCTATACCGTAAATTTGCGTTTTCATAATGCATTCTATTACACATTTACGATTGTAAGAAATTTTACACAAAGTAAACTTTAAATTTTCTCCATCAGGCTTGATTTCGTTATTAAATGTGATTAACTAATTTTGTTTTTAACTGTTATAAATTTATAACATTTATTAACGAAAAATTAACTGAAGAATATTATTTTATTTGTAAAGAATTTTTCTAAAAAAACAAAATTATAAAAAATCTTGGAATACTTGGGTGAAATATTGATCTTTTTTCCTAAATTTTCTATTTTAGTGAAATTTCTTTTATATCGATTTTAGATTTAGCAAAAAAAAGAAAATTTTTTGAAATCCATAGTTTGTACGGAACTTTCTACTTCTTATTAATTAATCTTTCTGAGCTTTTCTGTTTTGAATATCACAAGAAAAAACAAACTAACAACCTCTCAAACAAAAGTAATATTTCGATCAACATTTTTCTTCATTTCGGGAGAACTTTATATCGGGTTTTTCAACAAGAAGTTTATTTTTTTCAATAGTGGCAACACCAACAACACGATAGTTTTGACATTTAGTTTTTTGATGTGTTATAATGAATTAAATTTCGCACGAAAATCACATTAACATAATTAAAATAAACTATGAAAATGGTGGTTCTGTTAAAGTTAAATTTCGTAAAATTCGTGATATTTTCGGACAACATAATCGTCCTTCTGAGACCGCCATTAAGAATTTAAACTTTTTTCAGTGACAGTTTTGCATTATATTTAAATATGGATAAAAGTACCTTAAGCCGTAAAACTCACTAAACTTTTATTAACATAAAAGTTCTAAGATTCACCACAGTTTAAATAATAACTTAGTTGTTGTGAAAGTTCATAATTCATTGCAACTATAGTAGTTCGAAATATAACTTGAAAAAATATTAGATAATACGAATAAAAACAGTGGTTCCGTAATACGTTATTTTTGCCTTTCCGTTATTGATCTTTAGTCAAACGGCTGGTTTTTTTAAAAATCGCAAGTATTTTAAATTAAAGGTTTTTTATTGTCAAGCTCTGAAAGAGTGAACAAAAAAAATTCAGCGGTTAAAAGTCGCACTATCATGATGCCTACCAGCTCAAACAGGCAAAATTAAAAATCGAAAATTTATTGCGCTACCACACATGTATGTTTGTTGTATATAAATATATGTTTCAATGAAACCAAACAAAAAAACATGGCGAACATGTCGTTTAAGGGCAGTATATTTACAGATTTTCCCTCTCGTTGTTTTTAAAAAAAATATGAGCTTATATAGAGAAATTTAAATATAGAGTGAGTTACACTTTTCTTTACTCACTGGGTTACTTTAATTTCAAAATAAAATATGCTTTTTATTTATTTCACTCTGTTTAATTATGCTGGTTGAAACACACATATTTCTATTATGCACAAACAATTTGTTCGACGTTTTGCTTAATACTGTTATACAGCTCGCAACTGGAAATATTTATTTAAAGTGGAACTAAAAAGCCTAGTCTGTTGTTTTATGGAAAGATCTGGCAACTTGTTTGTTTCTTTTTTGCATATATGTATTCATAAACGTTTAAGTGCAAGCCAATTAAAACATTGCTGTCACTAAAAATAAAAAAAGCCTTGCGTTATTTGTTACATAAGTTTTCATTTTTATTATTTTAACAGGTTAAGCTAATATTGCAAAATTTTCTACTTATAAATTATATAAGAGATATAGATTAAAAATGTTTTTTTATTTATAACGCCCAAGACTTTTGTTTGAAATCGTTAAGTTCTTCTAAGGGGTTAATTTAAATTCATCATATCTCAGTTCACTTGATAGAAATTGTCTTCAATTGATTTTCAATTTGTCAGTATTGTGTTGTGATTTATTTTTTATGTAAATACATATA
This sequence comes from Trichopoda pennipes, assembly GCA_030448955.1. Classification (NCBI taxonomy): domain Eukaryota; kingdom Metazoa; phylum Arthropoda; class Insecta; order Diptera; family Tachinidae; genus Trichopoda; species Trichopoda pennipes. The sequence continues at coordinate 2,269,150 of JASKUP010000038.1, forward strand.
TATTATTGAAATTGTAATATTTTTCGTTTATATTAGAAAAAATTATTTAAAATTGTAACAAACAAATGTTTATGAATTTGTTGTGGCGTAAGTTTATAAGTTTATTTGCAAATTAACGTTAACGTTAACGATTTAAAAACAATTATTTTAAAAGCTCCTGTTTGGTTTTTTTAAGAAATTTAATTTAATTTTTTTATATTTCTTTACAGCAGCCTAATATAACAAAAAGCTTTTTAGAGTCTAGTTAATAAGAAAAACTAAAAAAAGCCAAATTATAACAACAGAATAATGGGTCAAACACTTTCGGAACCGGTAACATCAAAGGAATCGGCTTATTGTCAAAATGAAATGTACAGAGTGGGTTCAAGTTGTATGCAGGGATGGCGCATAAATATGGAAGATTCACACACACACATTCTGTCGTTGCCTGATGATCCCGGCACATCGTTTTTTGCCGTTTACGATGGCCATGGTGGCGCCACTGTTGCTCAATATGCCGGCAAACATTTACACAAATTTATTTTAAAAAGACCTGAGTATAAAGAAAATATTGAAGAAGCTTTAAAACAAGTAAGTTCAGTTTCTTTTGTTCCTCGCCTATGAGTTCATTGTTAATCAATTAATTAATTCCATTTTTACAGGCCTTTTTAGATATCGACTATGAAATGTTATATAATGAATCGTGGGGCGAACAAATGGCTGGTTCGACGGCCGTAGTAGTTTTAATTAAAGATAATCGTTTATATTGTGCCAACGCTGGTGACTCACGTGCAGTGGCTTGTATTAATGGAGAGGTAATGACTTTATCGATGGATCATAAACCCAATAATGAAGCTGAATCAAAGCGCATAAATGAGGGCGGAGGTTGGGTTGAATGTAATCGTGTCAATGGTAATCTGGCATTATCGAGAGCTTTAGGTGATTTCGTTTTTAAGCGTAATGAAAATAAAAAACCAGAAGAACAAATTGTAACAGGTACGTTTCAATAGACATATTTCTTTAATTTTTTATATGATTTAAGATGACTTTCGATCTAACATATTACTAATTTAATCGGCTCTTTTTTAAATATATTTACTAAGTTTTACTGATTTTTTACTTGTTCTTGGCTCACGTTTTTGCGTTTATTTCTATTATTTTTTCTTTTTGTATTTTTGCGCTTTGTGTTTATTCATGAAATAACAAAACAAAATTAAAAATAATATGAAAATATAAAGCCGGCAATATACTCGATCAAATGATTAGAGCGATTAAATTTGTCGACAGCTTATAGTTTACAATTGTTGAAAAATGGCTAATTTTCTTAACACAGAAATAACAAAGTTTAATGCAGCAGTATTTCAATTATCCTATTCCATAAAAATACAAAAATTTTGCGTTTTTTATTTATATTTTAAACTATTCGTAAGAAAAACAAATTTTACTTTGTAATAAATAAGCATTCCTAGCGGGCCATTGTACTCCAAAATGCACAAAACTATGTTGGAATATTTTAAAGTTGAGAGTTAATAAAGGAAGGTTTCCATTCGAAAAAAGAAAAAATCTTCAGAATTGTTTCAAACTTTTCTGTTTCAGCAGCAAATATGAGGTCTCAAGTATAGGTATCTTGGCAAGTATCGCAACGGTATAAAGAGCTATTGCAAACTGTAAATACCTGAAATTAAAAAAGCTAAAGAAAATCGCTGCATAATAAGGTATCCTGTAGCAAATAATAAATTGTGGCAATTATTGTTTTGACGATTTTTAAATCGTCATCACATCTATGAGTGTTAACTGCTATAATACACAATATATTTAGAATTTCGAAGGTCAAAAATGTCGAGATCAAATTTAATATCTCTATAAAAAATCGGCTTTCCTTACTTACGTGTTATTTTGAGTCCGGTTTTATCATCTATATATAATGCCTGAGCTAAAAAAAATAATTTCATCGTTTCTTATAGCTTTCGTCCAGGCATTTTTAACGAACAAAGCAATTTCACGATAAAAAGTTAATAACTGAAATTATATATATATAATGGCTCCTAGATCCAGTTGTTTTTAAAAAGCGTGCTAGCATCTTGTATTTAAATGTTTAATATATTAAATGTTAATGGTTTCTTATTATTAAACTATTTTTAGTTTTAAATAATTAGTAATTTACAATCAACTAAGAAAGCCAAATTATACTTTAGTTTGAGTTTTTTATTTTATTAATAATTATTTCGTCTGCAGTTAACAAAAAAAAATTATTAAAAACCAAAAAAAAACCTAGGCAGAAGCTCTTCCAGTATATTATTGTTTGATTTTCTTTAAATAAACAAAAGTATAAAATATATTACGTTGCAATAAAACGCCCACACTTGATCAAAAAAAAAACATTCAATAAATGTGAATTTTAATAATTAATTGAATCATACAAATAACAAAAAAGTTATACAAAACAGTTTTACTAAATGTATTTAAAATTTTTGAATTAGTTTCTTTTTGGATAACTTCTAAAAACTGCTTGTTAAAGACATTAAATTTGTTTAAAATGAATTTCGAAAATAAACCACTTACATTCGTTTGAGCTTAAACTCCCTACAGTTAATGGAAAAGATATTTTAACTAAACCCAGGGAGTTACTTCTTATCTATTAAAATATCATTTACATAATATTTTTGATAAAGCTACTGCTGTACTTAACACAATTCACAAATGCAAAAAGAAATTAAATGTCGCCAATTTTACTCTTGTAAAGAATTGTTAATCTCACTAATTTGATAAAGTTCCAATTTAAAAACAGCTTAAGGCTGTGAGTGAGTTTAAACTTATTTTTATAATTATTATTTCATTATCATTATTGGTTTAATAATGAACCTAGGCTGCTAAAAAGAGAGAAAATTAGTAAATAACAAAAAGCCATTATTGAAAACACTGCTGCAGTATGTCATTATTATAAAACAATAAGAAATTATTACAAAGTAAAAATTGAAAAAGAAATGCATAATTATATAAATAATAAAAAAAACTAACTTGAGCAATCAAAAAGAAATGTGGTCTAATATCAAAGAACTAGTTATAAGGAGACCTAGAAATGTTATAAAGTCTGTGATATATAATGAAATAGAATACGAAGATGATTTGGAAATAGCCGAAAATTTTAATAATTATTTTGTTAATAGTATTAAAGAAATGAGAAACTCAATTGAACATGTGCAATATTAAAATAGCATACCTATACATAATAAATTTAAATTCCGTGCAATATTGATAATAGAATTAAAAGATATATGTAAAAACATTAAGAATAAACCGGACTACAAAAGAATATCAAGAAATATTATATTGGATAACTGGGACATAATCGGCAATGTCTTAATTGATATTATAAATACGTCGTTAGCAACCGGATTTTTCCGGAAAACTGGAAATAATCAATAATTACGCCTATTGAAAAAGTTAAGAACACCGCTACATGTGAGAAATATCGGCCGATCAATACTTTAAGAACATTTGAAAAAATTATTGAAAACGTAGTAAAAAATCAACTAAAAAACTATTTAGAAGAAAATAATTTACTATCAAAGTACCAATCTGGCTTTAGAAAAAATACTCATGCGAAACAGCAGTTAATTACATTATAAATAGATGGAAATACAAAAAGCAAACCAGTAAAGTATTAGCGATTTTTCTTTATTTTCGTCCGTGCGTTCGAAAGCATAGATAGTAGAGACATTCTAATAAAAAAATTGTTTATTTATGGAATCAGGTAAAATAAAAAATGACTACGGAGTGCCTCAAGGCTCAGTGTTAGGAGCTCTATTATTTATCATATATTTATATCAGTGATATGGAAAATGTGTTAGAAAAATGTGAAATTGGAAATAAACATGAACACAAATATACAATTCAAGATAAACAATATAATTATAGAAAAAGTGAATACAATTAAATATTTAGATTTTGTAATTGATAAGGACTTAAAATTCAAGGAATTTATTGACTATATATGTAAAAAAATCGGGAAAAAGATTGGTTTTTTTCAAAAGATTAAGAAATAAAATATCAACGATAACAGCAATAAATATATACAATACTATTATAAAACCGCATTTTGAATATGGATCGACAGCGATATATACATGCGGCACAGATGTACAAATCAAACGACTACAACAATTACAAAATAAAGCTATGCGCGCAATATTAAAATTAAACCGATTCACACCAATTAAATTTATGCTGGACACATTAAAATGGCTTAATATACACCAGAGTATCTGACGGAGCAGTTAAGATATGTAGGGGACATACAACCTGAGGAATGCTTTAAGAACTTTAGGATTCAACGGGCGACTACGAGGATTGAACAAATATAATAATATACGAAACTATGTTAGAAATGAAATTAATAAAAATATTTTTAAAAGAAAGCTTGTAACTTTTATAAAAAGAATTCGTTCGACAACTTTAGCCAGGCGGTAAAATTCAATAAAATATGATATTCAAATAAAAATTAGAAGGATTGGGAAACATCCTTACCAAATAATTTTGTTTTCCTTATGAGTGCCAAACGAATGTTTAGTACATTTACAGCAGGTTGTAAATTGAACTCAAGTGTTTTCTGCGTTTTTGCAACAATCGTATTGTATACAAAAAATATCTTTTGCAAAAGTACTATTAAGTATCTACTTTATGCCTGATTATCATGTTACTATATTCTTGTATTTGCAATTTGTTTATTGTAAACATTTTTTTTTCTACTAAAGAATTCAATTCGATCTATTGTGCTGAATGAATGTTAGCCGAAAGCAGAAACAAAACTGTTTGTCGTTTCGAATGCTCGAAATAGCAAATTTTCGGAAGAAATCGTAGAAGAACTCAACAGACTCATAACCTATTTAAAAAGAAAAACCCTATCCTTCTATGCATAATCTTTGTTTTTGTTTTTCTCTCAGGTCTTCATTGTTTGTAAAGAAATAAATTGCCTAAAATTTATACATTTTTAATTATAATTTGTGGTTGTTTATGTAATAATTTTTTTAATTATTTTGCAAATTTTCATATTAGAATCTGTTTTTCAGCCTACCCTGACGTTGAGACACGAAAAATTAACGAAGATTGGGAGTTTTTGGTATTAGCCTGTGATGGAATATGGGATGTTATGAGCAATAAAGAAGTTATTGATTTCTGCCGTTCACGCATTGGACAAGGCATGTATCCCGAAGAAATATGCGAAGAACTAATGACACACTGTCTGGCTCCTGACTGTCAGATGGGTGGTTTAGGGGGCGATAATATGACTGTTGTCTTAGTATGTTTCTTGCACAATAAACCTTATGCGGATTTGGTACAACGATGTGCCACATCAGTTACATCAACGAATACGAACACCTTACCGCCGGCAACACAAACCTCGACATCATCGTCACCAGAAGAGGAACAGATAGATCTAAAATAACGACATCACCCGGCGCACTATCAGCTGAAGCGGTCTATAGCACTAAAGCAGTACTCACGTTTTTTCTAAACATTTAAGTGATGTTTTGCTTTGAATGAAAAAAATGAATAAATAAATAAAAAAAGAAAACCAGAAAGAGAAAATTACAAATATCTTCTTTTTAAGATGAAGTGTTTTCTCTTTTCTTTTTCATTCGTTTTTTATAAAAATTATTTTTTCCTGTTTATATTTTATATGTACCTTCAGAAATCGTTATTCATATTAAGTTTTTTTTTTACATAAATATTTTTGTCATTTTTCTTTTGCAAACAAACTAAACATAAAATATAATACTTGTTACTTAAAAACAACTGGTGTGTTCCTTTATATTTGAAATATTATTTTTATATCTAAATCCATATTAAAATTTTTGCTCCTTTATGTTTTTAAATTTATAAAAACTGTTCTTGTATAATTCTGCGGTTTTAAATTACTTTTTGGTTTTAACAATAACAAAAAAATTATATTTCATTTTATAGAAAAATTTTATAATAAAATAATGTTTTAAGTTTTACTACAAATATTGAAAATTGTTAATTATTCTAAAATACCAAACAACAACCATAGAAAACCAAATGTAAAATCCATTGTGTGTGTGCGTTTTTTCTACAAAAAAAATCAATAAAATAATTTTTTATAATAAATGCGCCCTTAAGATCTAAAAGAATTAAGTTATTTAGTTTAAATTAAACGATGTGATTCCCAGAAAGTATTGATTTAAGATTTTTACCTTCTGCTGGGCTATGCCCTCAAAGTCTGCGTTTAAAAATGTTTCTGTTTCAAATTGCCTGACCCGAAACTCTAAGCTTTACAAATAATCGCAAAATATTCTCTACAAATAGTTTTTAAACTATTAAGAAGAGACATAATTTATTTTCAAAATAAGTCGATTTGGTATCAGAATTCCGTGACCAGCAGCTTAATTCCATAGATATACAGATTTCTATTTCTCTAGAGCCTTAATAATAGTTATATTGTTATCAGTTTGTAGCTGCTTCTTATGTAAAATTAATATGTACAATTCTTTAAGGAACATATTTGAAATCAAGTATCGTTATTTAGGTGTTTACGCTATTTTCACTAACAATAAAGAAATGTTAAACCAATTTTCTCAAAGTACTTTGCAGTTATTCACTATTAAATAATTAGAATTTTATTTTACTATACATTTATGTATAAATTATTATATACATATATTAATATAAATACATACATATTAACAATATGAATTATTACATTAAAATAAAGAAATTCCCATGTCTTAAGATAAACACCAAGAAGCAGCTAAGAAACTATAATAAAATTATAGTTATTAATTTTAATTAATAACGCAGAGAATTTTTGCAAATAAAACTCAAATTAAAAGAGAGAATTAAAAATGTTTATAAAAAGGACTTCAATTGACTACAGTCTTCTTTGTTTTAAGGTCTCTTTTTATACAGCGCACAGTGCTTCAGCTTCATACGATTGGTGGCATTAAATATAAGGAGACCCAATATTAGTATATGATATATACTAATATTGGGTTATGATAAATATATACTGCAAATATGACAATAATCCGAGCATAACCACGGTATAACACAAAAGTTAAAAATCATCGCACAGTCACAATTTTTTTGCTCAGTGCAATTTTATGATAATATTAATTAATAGTGAAAAAATTAGCAAAATCTGCTAACAGCCACGCCCACCTCTCACACAAAATAACCACATAAAATGTAATATTTTTCTTGTTAAGAAGCTAGATCGCTTAAAAAAACTACACAGATATAAATTTTCGTGTTTTTTTATTTGATTGAAACATAAATAAAAAACAATTATAGTTATTTGACCTTTTTTTAGTATTTTTTTTAGTAGTTAATTATTAAGCACTAGGTCATTATTTAATAAAAAATTTTTATTTCGCCAAACCATTGGTTGGCATCATCAGGATAATCAAAAATAATGAGTAAATAATTAATCAAAATTGAAAAAAATTTTTTGATTAACAAATTTAAAATAATCAAAAACCTTTTTAAAAAAACAAAAACAATAAAAACTACAAATTGAAAAAATTGTTTATAACTATACATGCATACAAACAAATTTGCAATATTAAAAAATTTTCATATGAAAAACAATTTTGAAAGTAACAAATTTACAAAACAATATTATTTTACACATATATTCAAAAACATAAATTTAATGACCAAACATTACAAAAAATTAAAGTAATAATGTTAATATGCGATCAGCTTTCCTGGAGTGGCTTAGGCGAAAACTTCTGTAATCTTTATTTCGAGCTTCCATTATCTTCCTCCGACAACATGCCCAGTGGCAGTTTTGCTGCTGACACAATTTTACTCCTATGAATTAGAACTTTGGGTACAGTAATAGGCATATAGTACCAGCTGTATATATCGTTCTGCAGTATCCAAACAATAAACATTATTACTATTTCGGAATTACTGTTAATAACCGTTAAAATTGTACTAAATCGATGAAATAAATTTTCAAAAACACGAAGAACATCTGCCGTTATGGAGGGATTTGCAAAAAACCGTCTAGAAGTATTCTCATCATTCGTTGAGCCTATTCCTTGTTTAACTATGTCTATATTTATGCCTAGAACCATTTTCATATTTTTTTTTGTATTTCCGCTTTTGCATTTTCTCTTTCATGTTTTGTATCTTTAGGCACTCTCCACTTTAAAAAACTTTTGCTGTATGCAATATGGATTCCATGTAAAGGGAAATTCCAAATTGAAGCTCTTCTGAAACTTCTTTAGTACTTCTAAATTGTTCATTTCGCTAGGTTTAGCATGCCATATAAAACAGACAGCCATTTCTGATCATTGTGTGATTGTATTTGCACCTTTCCATCAATCATTGTTAAAACTGGAGTATGCAAAAAGTCAAAACTTTTAACAGCGGTTTTTTTGCAAATCTTTAATTACATTATGCAACCTTTCCACTTCTTCAGAAATAAATTTGCCGTTTTTTTCACAAATTGAAATTTTATTGGCCTTGTATTTCGCCAGTAATCATTTGTGCCCTCTATACATTTTGAATTGAGAGAAACAATATTTGTAAAAAAACAATTTTTGTCATATAAATTTGGATCATTTGGATCAATTTTTGATGGTATTCGCTATGACCTGAAACTCCATCACAATCCCATTTAGAAGTTAGTTGTAGTTGATTTGGAAGAAACCTTGTCTCAGCTTTCGTTTTCGCCTTCAATATTTTGGATACAGTATGATCGAGTAAATCTTGCATGCTGACTTCGCTATAGTTTTCCTGTATATCCAAATTTTAAGATAACATTCCTTTTTAACAGCAAGAAGCTTATGATATGAGGGGAACATATCACAACCAATTTCTTTAGCCCTCATCTTAACCACGTGATAAGATTTACATCTGCACCTGGCAGTGAGCCTTAATCAGATGGTGGTCATACCACTGTGAGTGAAAAGCAGCGCCACTTACGCCCTAGGAGGCCGAAGTCTAATTCTGTGCTGCAAACCACCACTCCTTGCTGAAGAGTTCGAGACTATCCAACTCCTGTCCAGAACACATGTCTAGCATGCTCACTGGATCTTGGATCATTCCACCAAGTAGGTGTCATTAAAAGTGAAATGATCCTGGGCACCATATAAAACTGACCTGTTATGGGGCCGCGAAACCACAACCACCACGATACTCCTGAAGAGCCAACCTCAATAATCAGTCAGGTAAACAGCTAAATGCCTGAATAACGTGGAGCTTCCAGTTGTACCCCTGCTGACTTCAGGGGACTGGGCTCCCTTATACCCCCAGTTGCACAGGTCTAGATAGTCGAAGTTCTATAAAGACCGATTATTGTATCTCCGGGGGTGGGGGGGAGCCCTCAATCTGAATATTCGATACTGATGTTTTGATAAACAAGCATCAATAATGAGGGTTAGTGCTTTTTCTGAACTTAAACATTTTTGAAAATTGTTCAGCTGCGGCGTTCACACTTACATAGTAAATATGATTATGTAAGTTTGTTTTAAGGCATATGTTACCTTCCTACAGTTCAAAGCATTCTGTTTTGTTCTCATTTCTTTGCACAAACAAATAGACGCCTCTTTTGTTTAGTTTTTAAATTTAAGCTTTTACGTGGGTATATTATTAAGGCAATTTGAATAAAATATCCGCCAAACAAACAGTTTAACGATTTCAAATCGAGTCAAAGAACCTTAAGATTGCAAATTTTTTGTAAAAGCTTGTTTAATTGAGTTTAATAAGGATTATCTTCATACGTAGATACGTAGATGTATATAAAATTTTTAACACATAATGGGTGACCAAAGTTAAGTTAGGAAATAAATTGTCTGTCAAATGATTATTTGAGCTGTCATCTTCTATATCTTCTATATATATAAAAATTAACCCTAGAAAGATAATTTTATTTTTTAGTACGTTAAAGATAACGTTACGTCTTTCAGACATGGTTTCTAACATCCTTTTAAGGACTTAAAAAAAAATAAAAATTGGCATAGAAGTTATTGAGATCATTTATTTATTGAATTTTCTCTTTGGTAACCATTAACAAGTTACTGAGAATACTGAGCATTTACATTTTCTCTCACTACAAATATACGTCTGATAGACGTAACTTATCTATGCAGGGTTAAACACAAAATAGGTGTCCGTTGGTTGCCAGTGTTTGACGAGATGCGCCTTCGGATTTCCACCAAATTTTCACAGTACCTTCGTAATGGTCGTTCGCTGGTTCGTATCTTGGTTTCATGCGTTTACGCACAATAGTGCGTCCACAGTCCGTGTTTGAAACAAGAAAAAATTTTTTCCATTGCATACTTCGACTCAATGTTTTGTATCAAATGAAATGTGTGTTTGCGTTTGTACGTTACTGTGTGTATGTGTGTGCTTGTACAGAATGCGACGGCAATACAAATCGAAATATGATCATGTTTATACCAATTGGATGTGCAAACAAATAGAGAATTTTTTTTTTCATATTCTGTTGCAGTATTTGTGTGTGTGTGTGTAATTTGCGTGTTCTATTGCAAAATGATCCATCAACCGAACGTTTTTCAAAGCAATTGTTAGATATTGCGAATGGCGCATCTCCAATTGACCCCACCACAAAAATGATTACGCTTCCAGATAATTTTTACCACTTTGGAATATCAAAACCAGAATTGGTCACAAACGTATTTTCCGATAGTGCACAAAATTTTAGAAGCCATGATGGGTTGGGGCAAAGAGCTGCGAAAAATGCAGATTTTCGGATATCAATGTGACAATTTTTAAGACATTCTCGGGGAAATTTTTACCTACAAATCAGTTGACTCTGTTACCAATCAAGACGATGTTGTAAATTATCCAGTCGAATTTTAAAATTCACTTGAGTTACCTGGACTGCCGCCCCACCGCCTACAAGTGAAAGTTAGTGTGCCAATTATTTTGCTAAAAAATAAGTATCTGCCAGCCACGACTTTGCAACACGTTTAGTAGTCAAAAAAGTCATGAAAAATGTGATTGAAGCAAAAATTTTAAAAGGAAAATATAAGGGCGAGGATCAATCTTATGATTCTTCCAGATTTGCCGTTTGATTTTAAATTGCTTCAGTTCCCCATACGTGTTGCTTTTGCAATGATCCCTGATATTCGCACGGTCAATTATATGTATCATGTTCAGGTGTTAATAAACCAACTGCATTGTTTGTCTATGCCGCAAATCAAAATCGATCGAAGAATGTCATATAGTCGTAGAATAAGACGTATTATATAAGCACACAAAAACATTGAATTGTGAAAAGAATAAAATTATTAAAAAAAGACATAAAAACGAAAATAAAAAACAGAAACTATGTTCTTTCTGATTAATTTTCTTGAATGATTGATTTTTTGGCGCACACAAAAAAGAACGCTGGAGAATAAAAACAAACCACAAATGACTTGCATAGCAGTCACAGGCACGCTAGTACCAAGCTCGAAGCTCATGGTATTGTTGGTGACAATAAAACAAAACCATACGCTTGTAGTGAACGTAATGATTCAAACATAGCCGCTGTACAGCAAAGTGTTGAGAATGAGCCTGGAATATCAACTCGTCGAAGCTTGTATTACTAAGGCATCACTAGAGGCACTTTGTGCAGTATTTTGCAAAAAGATCTTTACGCTTATAAAGCTCAACTGGTTCAAGAATTATCCAAACAAACAATTCAGTTGTTGCATGAGAAATATTCCGGCTGCGTTAATGAGATAAACGAAGCTTTGTGGCAAACTGTTTGCCCAACATCATATTTCATTATCAATTTAATATTTCTACTTTACATTGTATCAATATGAAATATAAAATTGTAAACAAAATGTTTGTGATTTAAGCCAATTCAATTCCTTACCTCAAATTTCCCCACCCTTTACATAGAGGTATGTACATATGTACGTACATGCATTTAAAATTTAACTGATTATAAACTGAAAGTATTTAATTTCGTGTAAACAAAAACTAAATGTTAATTTTTATTCTCAATATTAAAAGAGCAAGCATCCAAAAGAAGAGATAAAACAGCCGCAACTATGAAAATAATCAGGGAGACGACTGCATTTTTCTGTTCTGAACGTGAAAGTAGCAAATGTGTAATGTTGGTATGGAAATGAAATTTTAAAATGCGTAAGATACTATCTAACAAATAAATTTTAATAAAAATATAATAAATAATAATATAATAAACATCATTGTCTTATTTAGAGATCGCCGCAAGGCAACGGAGTTGCATTTTTGATATTTTGCCATTTCTGGAATCGGACGAAATCAAATTCTTTCGAACAATATTACTTTTATTTAGATCTGATAACGCATTCAAAAGTTATGCAATCTTAAATGTTACCAATTATTTTACTAATTTAAGAACCATTACATTAAACGTTTATTCAATTTAAAACCAAAACTGTTTCTTCTTATATATGTAAATATTTTATTTGAAAAAGAAATAAACAATTTTATTTTTTGGACTAATTTTTTAATTTGAACTACGTTAATTTGCGCTAGATTACGTTTAGATTGCGTTTTTGTAAAATTCTTTAAAAATATTTTTTGTTTTCTTTATTTTTTAAATTATATATGAATGATTTCCAAAAAAAAGCCCTTATGTAGAGAGATTGAAACTCTCACTTAATCAATTTAATTTAAGATATAAAACTCTTAAATTTCCTATATAAAAATTTCCACTAAAAGAAAACCTAAAAGTTTTTATGTTCAAACAAAAAAAATTCTAAAAAATATTGTTGGCCATTACCAAAAAAAAAACCTAAATTCTTTTACTTACACTTGTGTATACCTAAAATTTTTTACTTTTATCATTATTAATGACAAATTAAAAATAATATCTTTCCTAAAAACCAGAGTAGCGAAGTATTCACTCACTGTTCATACATGTATGAATATGTACATTTAATTTTTTAGCCGCTTCTTCTCATACATGTGTGAGAGACTACAAATTATTTTGTGTTTTCTCATTTGTGAATGCGACGATTTATTTTTTTTCTTTCTATACATAAGTGAAAAAATGAGAAACACACAAGTGTACATTTTTGAATATTTACAATTTTGATAATTTTTCATAAATGAAAAGGTCGTAAAAATATGTGCGTTACGCATTCGCGTACATAAACGTACATATTTGATAATGCGCAATTGTCGGCGTATGCAGAAAACAATTTTTTTTTAATTTCTTTTAGAATATATTGCAATATTGTATTTTGAGTTAATATGTACCCATGTGTTTTTCTATATTTTATGGTAAACTGCGATCGTAGGTAGAACATTTTTTCACGTTCATTTATGAGAATTTTTATAAAATTTCAACGTTCATAAATGAACATGTACATTTGTGAAAAATAACATTAATGAGAAGTAGCTAATTTATCATTTATCACATATGAATAAGACTAATAATTCTTGTTGTTCGCATTCATGTATGAAAATAACCAGAACATTTTTTGTTGTTCGTTTATGAGTGTGAAAAATAAATATAAAATTTTAGATTTCTCATTTATGAAAAATATCATGAATGTTAATTTTTAATGTTCATAAATGAAAAATTCTGAACCCTGCTAAAAACTATGCGTGCATATTTTAATGAAACACATATTTTCATATTTTTATACTCTTTAACAAAAAGAAAATAATTTAATACTATTATACTTTATAAATATTTTTTTTTTAGCTCTTTTTATTTGCAATCTATTTTCTACGGAAACATTAAGCAAATCTATTAAATTTTAAAAGGGACTTAGCATATTGAACTCCACTGAACCCAATAAAGCAAAAAATAATAATTTATATACATTTTCTTAAATAACGTTCGCACAATTCATTTACATAGGTTTTGTTATTTCTATTTTCTAAAAGGAAGATCAAGTACGTCTTCAGTCTTTTTATTTCATCACTGTCATTCAGAAGATTAATGCCGAGTAGGTTTGAATGATTACTCAATCTTTGTAGATATTTGCCACAGAATCTGGCTAATACTTTATAAATATACAAAAAAAAACATTATTAATGATAATGCACCTTTTTAAGTTGAATACCTATTCTTAATTTGTTAGTTTAAGTTTTTAGACAACATCCAATAAACAACCAGAGAAAGTATTTTTAATTTAAATTAATATTTTATTTTACAATGCAAAATTGGTTAAAATACAATCATCTCTACAAAATAATTAACCCTGATCAAAAGCCACTAAATCTTCCGACTTCTACAAGCTGAATTAAAAATAACTGTTTCGCTAGACTCCGTCTAACCCATACAAAAATAATACATCAACATTTGATTTCCAGAGACGCTCAACCAGTATGCATATTTTCCGGATGAGTGTCCATCTCTGCATCAAATTCCTTTAAATAACAGTATTAACAGTATTATAAATTTATTGAAATCTCCTTCCATAGACAATATAAATAAAATATATAATTTCCTAAAACTCGTCTATTTTCAAAATAAAATGTAAAATTTTTAGATTTTAAAATATTCATTATATTAAAATCTTTTAACATTTAAATTGTAGCCAATAGTCCTAGTTACTAGTGCTTTGGTTCACAATAATTATGGTAATCTTAATTATAATAAATGATAAAATAAATTAAATGAAATCTTGATAGTATTTCTCTACCTCGTAGAGTATTTTTAATTTTACAAACCGTATATGCGATTGACGTTAGTGAGTTTAAGGATTCGAAAACTACCGCAGTGCCATCATTGATGAAGCACGTTTAACCATTAAAAATAGATGTAATATTTTTATTCTTTCGCGACAGTGTTCTACTATACTTTTCATGTTACTTAACATGTATAACAATTTCCTTTGGTAAAGACAATAGGTGAAACGTAATTAGTTATCCTACGGCAACAAAGTTCAAACTGAGTGCTATGAATCTGCTTTTTGAATATTTAAAATTACCTGCTTTTTCTATTTTGTTTTTAATATTTGAACAGCAAGCTTAATATTGTTACGTTTATTACTTTAGTTTATTAAGTTTACTTTTGCAAAATAATTACACTCAACGCTTAAGAGTTTTAAATTAAATAACGTAGTTTCCTTAGACGAGCTAGCTATTCACTTTTATACACACATAAATTCACCACTTTAACGCCTAAAAGCTGCTGTGTCAATATTATGTCTTCAGCTGATAACGTTCACAATTAAACTGCGTTATTGATTTTCAAGAGAGAGCTTTCTATATCCTGTTTGAAGTGGTTGTAACATTCGCTCGAAGTCTCCATTTCAATTTCATCGCATATAGTTGTTGTTATTATTATTAATTTGTTTGTTGTGTGTATTCTTGTTCGGTATTAGTTGTTTTTATTTTCTGATTGTTAAAATTAGTTCGTGAAATTTTACTTAAGCATGTTGTTGGTGTTTTGCGTACATAAGATTTCTTAAAAAATCTGCAGAGAATTAGTAGAAACTGTTTTAAATTATTTTTTATTTAATTCACAATTTTATTACAAATTTGTTGCTTTAAATTTATTTTTCTTTATAATTTCGTAAGCTTTTTTTTTGGCACATATCCAGTTTTTAACAATCGCAGTTACATTTTAAATTGCAGTGGGTGTGCGTAATAGTGTGGAATTAGGACAGAATTTCATTAAGTTTATTTAGAAATAGATTGTACAATTGTGTTAGTCTATAGCTGTTTACTTATTATATTTGAACTTCTTTGAGCACATCATATTTCAAACTGCAGTTAATGAATTTTTATACAGCATACCTTGATCCAAGTCATCTCTGCAATTGATTATATTACAATAAATCAAACTTAGAAAATTAAAGTTTTAAATACAATTAGATATTTATAAATATGGAGTATATATACATACAGTAGAATCCCGATAACTCGCAACTCCGATAACTCGTAAATCTCACTAACTCGTAATAATTGGTCGGTCCCTTGAAAAAATCGCGGTAACTCGTATAAAATACATGCATTTCGGTCCCCTCAATAAGTCGTAATTTTTTTGCAAAGTCAATTTGGCAAAACGTCTTATAAGTCGTAATTTCTCACTAAAACTTCTTCTAACTCGTAATTGTAAAAAACAAAAAAATGATGTCGCCGTAAAGTGATCATATTATTTACCGTTATGTATTTTGTCTTTACCATAGTGTTTTGCTCTATTCAACTTGAATTTGTAGCGCATTTTCAGCTCATTAAGTAAAAATGTCAAAGCGGAGTTGCAGCACATTGTGCGTAAAAACAAAACAAGAAATTATTAATGCAGTATCGAGTGGAGAAAAAAAAGTTGAAGTTGCAGCTCCATCAACTTTAACATCAATTTTAAAAAAACGCGAGTTTTATTTAAACCTTTCGTCAAACAATAAATTAAAAAGACAAAAAAAATCTGAGCATGCAAGATTAGAAAAAGCACTGTTAAAATAGTTTGAGCAGTGTCGTCATTCTAACATACCAGTCGGCGGAGCACTTATGAGGGAAAAGGCTAAAGCATTTGCTGTAAAATTAGGTTTTCCAGAATTTAAAGCGAGTGATGGCTGGTTTGATCAATTCAAAAAGCGACATAACATAAGTTTTCGGAAAAATTGCGGGGAAAGTGCCTCTGTGGATGATGATATGTGTTCAGAATGGCGTGCTAAGCTAAGTCAACTCACAGAGGGCTTTGACCCAAAAAATATCTTCAATGCGGACGAAACGGGCTTGTTTTTCAAGTGTCTTCCTGATCGCACTATGAGCTTAAAGGGTGAAAAGTGCCATGGTGGTAAAAGCAGTAAGGACCGCATTACAATAATGCTTGCTGCCAATATGGATGGCACAGAGAAACTAAAGCCACTAATAATTGGTAAATCAGTAAAACCTAGATGTTTAAAAAATGTGAAAACATTACCCGTCACTTACCGTGCTAACAAGAAAGCATGGATGACGGCAATCTTATTCAATGAATGGCTTAAAATGTTGAACAGTCAAATGGAAAAACAACATCGTAAAATTTTATTGTTTGTTGATAATTGTCCTGCACACAAAATTGATGAAGATTTAAGTCATGTTCATGTTGAATTTTTGCCGGCAAATACCACTTCCAAACTACAACCACTGGATAAAGGCATTATCCAAAACTTTAAAACATTATACCGAAAAGAAGTAGTTTCACAAATGATACAAAATATACAAGAAGAAAAAAATCATAACATCAATTTATATTCTGCCATAAATTATGCTTTTAAAGCTTGGCAGAATGTTTCAAAATCCACTATAAAAAACTGTTTTAGAGCTTGCGGTTTTACCGATTCAAACGAAATGGTAGTCAGCAGTGAGATAGTTCACGTACCGCAATGGGATGAAATTCCACAAAATGAAGAATCCACCATAACGTTCTATGAGTACCTTCATTTTGACGATGGCTTGGCTACAGAAGGAATTTTGACGGATGATGATATTTTGGGCTTAGAAGTTGATGAACAGGACGACAACGATGAAAACGATGTGGAAATTCCACGTGTTTCTGTTAAATGTGCCAAATCTAGCGTTCAAAAAATTCGTGATTTTCTTATGCAAACAGAAACTGATGATGCATCCTTTGAAGTTATTTTTAAACTGGACAATATAATTGTCGTTTAAGCGTACAAAAATCACATCAAACACAAATTACAGATTTTTTACATTAATATGTATTGACATTGTAACTCTTTTCATTACTTTATTTTCTTATAAATTCTCATAAAACGTCAATAAAAAAAAATAAAAAATCCCTCTAAGACGTATTTCTTAAATTTTACTCCCGACAAGTCGAAATCTCACTAACTCGAAAATCTCAATAAGTCGTAATAAACGGTCGGTCCCTTGCGACTACGAGTTATCGGGATTCTACTGTAACTCAATGGCATTTGAATTTCTTTCAAAAATTTCTGTTCTCTATCACACACTTTAAAAAGGGATCGTTTTTAAATTTATGTCATCCAATTAATAGCAAACAATCGATTATCATAACAACATGTTGCAGTTCAATTCAGATTCGTTTCATGAATTAAAAATTATAATTTTCTTTTAATCAATTAATTTTTTTTATTTTTTTAGTCGACCTTTTTATATTTTAAATAAATATCTGTTATTCTTTTCAACGGTCTTTTTTAATTAATTTAACAATATATATTTTTATTCGATATTTCGCTTTCCTGTGGAAAGCTTCTTCTTCTTCTTTTTTACGGTCTTTTTAAATTAAATTAACAATATATATTTTTTTTCTTTTTGATATTTCGCTTTCCTATGGAACTCTTCTTCAGGAAAAAAAATTTTTATTTTTGAAAACAAAAATAAAAAATAAAAAAATAAAAAATTTTTTTCCGAAGAAGCTTTCCATAGGAAAGCGAAATATCGAAAAGAAAAAAAATATATATTGTTAATTTAATTTAAAAAGACCAATGACAATGATTTTCCAGTAGAATTAACTAACCGATTAATTAGACAATATGATAATCATAGGCATAATTTAGGAAATACTATGGCAAAACCAAGAATTTATAAATCATTAACTTATGTTCCTGGAATATCAGAAAGATTAAGAAAGTCTAAAATATATGATACTGATAGATATGAAATTGCACACAAAACATATAACACATTAAATAAATTATTTAGCAATATGAAGGATAAAATAGGAAAAATGGAAATATCTGATGTAGTATACAGGATACCATGTGGAGGAAATGACCAGGTGAACTGTGACAAAGTTTATATTGGGACAACAAAGAATAAACTTAAAACAAGATTAGCTGGTCAATTTAGCGCAGAGTTATAGGTACTTAATACAAAAGACACATAATTTGTTATAATTATTTCATAAGAAAGAATGTGTTATTTAATTTTCGTTTCCTTGTTTTTGTATGTTTAAATATTTGAAATTTTAATTCTTGTATGTTTGTATGTATGAAAATTATTTTATATGTTTTATCAAATGTTTTCAAAAAATTATTCTTTTCAAATTGTTATAATTTTTTTGTTTTTGTAAAATATAAAAAATAATTTCCTGAAGAAGCTTTCCACAGGAAAGCCAAATATCGAAAAAAATATATATTGTTAAATTAATTAAAAAAGACCGTTGAAAAGAATAACAGAAAAGAAATTTTACGAAACCCATTTTAATTTGCTATAAAACCAATTTTTAGACATTAATCGACAATATTACCAGGTACTTCAAGTAAAGTTTTAAAAATTTTCTAAATGTTATCATGACATTCACAATATTATATCAATAGAAGTTTCCTCTTTGTTTTGTAAAAAAGATAGTTGCCATCTGTTTTATAATAGATTTCTACATCTGGCGCCATTGAAATTTTTATGGTTTATGAACACATATTTTTAACGTTCTATATATACATCTCTTTTTTTTCAACATACTTATAATACAATGACACAAGCTTCTTTGCATGCTGCTTCTGCTCACAGAATTTTTTACACTATTCTTTCATCATACAATTCATTTATCAATTCGAGCATTTCTTTAAAAGTTGAAAATATATTTTCACTCGCTGCGTTTGAGTATTTTAATATTGGGGAACATAAATTCCAAGTCAACAAAGTTCAAGTTTATATAAATAAAGGAACGATTTCAAAAAGTTTCCTTTTAGTGAAATAAATTTAAAGCAAATATATAAAAATTTTTTTAACCGTAAAAAGTAAATCACGTCAGGCACGCTTTTTTATTTTTGGCTGTTGGTAATTTTTTTTAATATCGTATGTCCATCCAGAATTTAAATACATTTGGTAAGTTTTTTTTTTAAATAATGGTGCTAAAGTTTAAAAACAAAATTTGAACTTGTGAAAGTATTAATTCTTTTGCTTGCAATGTCAAGAAATGAAACCACGATGTTAGGGCATGAAAACAGGTAAGTTGTGGATAGTGTTCTGTGTAAAATGGCTGCTCAAACTTTATGCTGCTTATCGTAACGCAAAACAGCCCAGTGTTATTTTACGTCTGTTTAGTTGTAAGAAATAATAAGTATGTGCACATCATAATGCTTAATTTATATTTATTTACCAAAGTGTTCAATGTATTATAATTTTTCATTTTGCAAATGAAAATGTATATATGTTCAATTGATGAGTCAGCAGTTATGTACGTAATTAATTTTTTGCCTAATCAGTTTTGTCTTGAAAAAGAAAAAAATAGCAATATGTATGTGTTTATATTTATTCACATTTGCAACGCAATTGATTTCATTAACTCGCAGGAAATAATAATAAGTATCTCCCACAAATTTGGAAATGGTTTATGGAATTCTAATCAAGAATCATAATCAATCAATATAAAAACTACGTGTTTAAATAAAGATTGAACTAAATTTCTAAACAGGTCGGTTTCAATTATGGCATCTGCAGTGAGTGGCTCAAAGTTTTAATGGGACAATAACCATAGTGATTTGTCGAATATTTCGCCAAGTTCATAAGCGTTTAAATAAAACTTTTAATATAATATTGCTACTAATGTTATTGTTTATTAAAAATATAATAACAAAAAGACTTAATTGTCGTATAAAGTTTACATCAAAGTAATAATGGGACATTATGAGATGAAGTAACAAAACAAGATAATACAATACAACTCTATATATTATATTTAATATCTAGTTGGGAGACCCTTTTGTTGTAATACCGTTTTTGGTCTACTGGGCATCGAACCAACGATTTTTTTTGATGATATGCTTGCCCATTCCTCCTTCAAAGCCACAATCAGTTCAGTTTTGTTAGAAATCTGCCGAGGTTTCAATCTTTGTTTCGAATGACTCCATAAGTGCTCTATCGGATTATGATCAGATGACTGTAGTGTCGTTTCAAGAACGTGTGGGCAATTGTAAAGCAACTAGCTTCAATATTATAAGCTGAAGATGGCATACAGCCGAAACCGGTATGTTCACAAACCAAATTTGACGCGGGTCGACGTAAAATCATACCCAAATAATCAAATCCCGTCGGACAATGTACGTAGATATTAACAAATTAATGTTTAAACAATTTGAAATCAGTTGAATAAACTCACCCGACTTTTTATTAAAAAATTGTTTGCAAAATATTCCGTTATAATACGTCTAGAAAACGAAGTTACCATGTGTCCCATTATTAATTTGAGATTAACTTTATAAGTTCTTCAGTTTTTTGTTATTTTTCTGTCTTTGCAATAATAAACAATAGTGAAAGTTATTTCTTCTAATTTATCGTTTTAACAAAATACTAAAAGTCATCAAACTACAGTATTTCCCCCAATATAATTTTGAGCCACTGTATGTCAGGTGCACCAGAATAGCATAAAGTTTCTAAATATTTCTTCTTGCCATAAGTATTTGCAATTTCGTCCAAGTATTCCGATTACTTCTTTAGTTAATAGTTATGGCCGCATTCATTTATGTATCATAACTACAACACAGGCTCTCATATTTAACGGGAATCGGATAATTGAAAAAAAGATCAGAATTTCTACTTTTATTTATTTATTACTGTTATTTATTTACCATTATCATTTTCTTGTAGACCCCTTTGCTGATGCAATCAAGGGCGCTGATGATGATGTTCAAGACGGCCTTGTGCACATAAGAATTCAGCAGCGCAATGGTCGCAAAACATTAACTACTGTACAAGGTTTATCTGCGGAATATGACCTAAAAAAAATTGTGCGATCATGTAAAAAGGTTTGTATAAAGAAATAAAAGCTAATAACGACTTATTTAAATTTTATTTACGTTAAGGAATTTGCATGCAATGGCACAGTAATCGAACACCCCGAATACGGAGAAGTTTTGCAGCTTCAGGGAGATCAGCGTGAAAATATTTGCCAGTGG
Source organism: Trichopoda pennipes (assembly GCA_030448955.1). Classification (NCBI taxonomy): domain Eukaryota; kingdom Metazoa; phylum Arthropoda; class Insecta; order Diptera; family Tachinidae; genus Trichopoda; species Trichopoda pennipes. Next base: position 2,290,929 of record JASKUP010000038.1, read on the forward strand.
TTAACAAAGGCTGGTCTAGCCAAGCCTGACCAATTAAAAGTGCACGGTTTTTAAGCCTCATTATTTCTTAAACAGCGAGGAGCACCGTAATATAAGAACAACAGAAAATTAAAGTAACATTTGTTTGAATATAAAAAAGAAGGAAACAAAGAAAGAAAATACATCAAACAAAATAACGTTTGTAGTATTTTAGCCTAATTTTTTAAAGATAAAAACTTAAAATATCAAAGTATAAAAACACATTAATTTTTTTTACGGAAAGCGTACCCCCAATCAGGATAACTACAAAATAAATTAACCGTGTTATGAGAGATAGTCGTTGTAACCATCCTGATTTAAACCACCAACAAAAGCTAACCCAAAACACCAATAGAATCATCAAAAAGATATTAAAATTACCAACTCTAACATAGCGATTCAATTTTGTTGCCCACATTTTAATAATAAAATAATACATTTTTCTACTAAACATTTCCACCATTGGAGCTTCAATTACACAATTTGTTTTTCAACACAACAGCTGCATCATAATAAATAGCAAAAGAAAACAAAGAAAATAGAATCAAATTTGTTACACATAATTCAATATTATTAATTTTTTTTTCACAAAAAATTTAACTAAAAAATAAAAACTAATGTAACTGTTATATTTAAATGCAAACTAAAAAAACGCAATGAAAAATTTAATGTATTTTATTTAACTTTAAAGGCAAAAAGTTATTAATTGAATTAATCTATTAGAAAGTTATATAAATAAAATTAAAAGGATATAACATTTAAAACAATGCAAAAGGAAATGTCTGCGAGATGCTTGCATTACTTCAAGTCTACAATGTATACAAAATAGGTTAGAAATATCAACAAAAATTAGGGACTATTTAGACTTTTGAGTACCTTCTCTTCTACACATATTCCTATTATTTTTAATTTGAATTAATGCATAAAACCGCCAGGATGTTAATTTCGGTTGTAAAATCTAACGACTTTAAAATATCTTTAACGTGCATGATGTGTAGAGTTTTTTTATTTAATCACTTTTTTTTTCAATTAATGGATTGAGAACGAAAAAATGAATTAGTGTAAAAGATCAATAAAATTATAAAGCAATAGATCTATACTGTGAATCGAGTCTTATTTGAAGAACGAATGGTTTTTAAACAGGGATAATTAAAGCTTTAAATCTTCAAGAATATAAAAAAAATATTTCAAAAACTACGAATTTTGAGATTTCCTTAATTTCGCAGAAACTATGAGATACATTACATATTCAAAAAATAGTTAATAGTTTGGGGATTTGTATTTTAGATAATTCCTTGATTGTAATTGTTTAATCCATCGAGTATAAATAATGATTACAGCAATGAAATTAGACTCAATAGCTTTAGATTATGAAGAATAGAATTTAAATGTTTGCCATAAGTATTATTTCTTATAACTTGGTAACCGATTTTTTTTTGACCATAAATCAAAATATCACGAGGAAAAAGAGATAAAATGCGGACTTTTTGATTTGGAAAACCAAATTGTAACTAAAAATATAAACAAATGCAAAAGCAAATTTTTACTACTAAAATTAATTTGAAACCAAAAATCTATGTGTTACTGCTTAAATGTATTGATGAATTTACATCTAACGTAGAGTTTCGATGGTAAAATAAAATAGTTTCTGGGAATAATTTATTCAATTTAGGAATTCCGATGGGAAAACGTTAGAAGCCCAGTTTATGGTTGATTCTAAAAATTGGAGAATTTATGTGATTTTGACCCGTTCGCTGTGATACAAATTGTGGCACATGTAGACATCTCTGCCACTTTTACATGATTAATGGGTCTGTGGTACTTTCTAATCTATATTGCCCCCACCCAAAGTATTTATGTAGCAAGTACGTGAAAGTTTTTTGTGTTTGTTATTTATGACTTGTCACGGCATATGACAAATTTTTCTTACATTTTTAACATAGATTGCGATTTTTAATATCACCATTTTTCCTATATTCGAACCGGGGATGGTAAACTAAGCTTTAAAAATTACGATTTCAGTCTCAAATTGGACCTTATACAGTTTTGATAAATTCTGCCGTAATTCTTTCAACTTACATTAATTAGAAAAAAACATCAAAGTGTTATTTTTTTATTATTTACCAAAATTTAAAATTATTTTAACAAAGGCATATAAGTATACTCTTTTGATCAGCACTGATTATAGTCAGCTGCTTTCTCAGACAATTCATTACATTTACAAAAACAAAATGCCTATAGTTTTATTGTAGTACTTACAGACCCGCACAAAAGTTTTGGCACAGCAGGCTTTCTTGGATTCATTTTAGCTTCACGGCCATTGGAAGACTTCAAGAAATAAAATAAATGCTCTTCATGTTATCTAATCCAATGAATTAACTTATGAATGTGCTTTTATGTCAACATTTATTTTTTTTATTAATAAATAAAAAACTTAACAAAAAATTAACGCAATTTCATCGCACAAAAGTATTGGCACAAGTAGTTAAAAAGCTTATAAAATACAGATTTTTTCTAAAAGATTTCGTATTTAATACTTTGTTGGTAAGCCTTTTTGCTTAATTACTTCATTCAAGCGTTTAGGCATAGAATGTACCAGGTTTTTGGTTACTTCTTGGCCAATAGTTAACCACTCTTCCTTCAATGCCTGCTGTAGTTGCGATTTTGTTGAAATTGATCGCTTTTTGACCCGTCGGTCAAGTTCCTCCCACAAATGTTCAATCGGATTGAGATCTGGGGATTGTGGTGGGTGTGGAAGAACATGAGCCACGTTGTACGCTAACCACATACGTACATCATGAGCTGAATGTTTTGGGTCATTGTCGTGTTGGAATGTAAATAATGTTGGCAAATTTAGTTTCTCGGCGCTTTTTTTAAGGTTTTCTTTCAGGATATTTAGATAAACGGATTTATCCATGATTCCTTCAATAAATACCAACTCACCAACACCCGCAGATGACATGCACCCCCACACCATTACACCACCACCACCGTGTTGTACAGTAGGAGAAATATTCTTTTTCTCGTATGCCGTATTCGGTTTTCTCCACACGGTAATACGGCCATCAGAGCGAAATATATTAAATTTGCTCTCGTCCGAGAAGAGTACTTCATCCCAAAAACTGACGGGTTTGCTTTGAAATTCTCTTGCGTAGTCTAATCGCTTTTTTTGGTTGATTGTCGAAACAAGTGGTTTACGTCTAGCAACTCTTGATTTGTAATCAGCTTCGTGAAGCACTCTCCGAACGGTCATGGGATGAATGTCCTTACCAAATTCCTGTTTTACTTCTACTATGTATGATTTTATTGTACCATCGTTGCCAGATCTAAAAAAAATTGGCCTGAACACAGATTTCTTACTGGATGTGCCAAAACTTTTGTGCATCAAAATCATGACTACTAGAAATGTATGTTATAACAAAAATGTTAAATGCATTTAAATGAAGAAAAAAAGCAATGTTTTGCCTAATAATCTCTTTAAAATGACTTTAAAAATAGTGATATACCAAAAAGTGTTGCTGTGCCAAAACTTTTGTGCGGGTCTGTACATGTACCGTGCAAATTCCACCACTGTCAATTATATCTTATTTCTCTCAGTTTTTTTTTTACATTTTTACCTGGAAAGCAACAATAAAAAGCCGTGATTCATGTATTAGGTGTAGAGACATCATAATATATATATTCCTTGCACCCACTTCTAGTTACAAATAAATTCATTTAACTAAATATATTATATATATACATATAATAAAATTAAATAATTTGAACTAAATACATACTAAGCGAACTACATATACATAAATGTACAATATGTACCAATAAAAAGTCTGAAATCAAATATCAAAGGTATTTTGCCCTTTTTAAATCTTTAAATTGGCTTAAAATTCGAAATGCAATAAACTTAGCGATCGGCATTGACCGGTTCTGAATTAGGAAAAAGGAAAAGTTAGTACAAAAAAAATTTCAACATGGAAATCTCTTCAATAAATTTTTATAGATAGTGATGTTGATATATAAAACGCAATATAAATTTTGTATCCGCACAATAATCGATTTCTCAGCATTCACTTGAGTCGTGTTCTTCATAACAGAACGGGTACAATTGAACGCATCACACAACTAAACGAAGTGACCGGTCACTTTGCTGAGTGCATTCCGTAATGCATTGTTTAAAGCCCTTCCTTCAATTTCATAAAAATTATTTTTAAATTATGTTATAGAATCATATTTTTGTTATTTAATTTAAAAAAACAAGACTGTAGAGAGCTGTTCATAAAAACTAGAAAGTCAGTACATTTTTTATTTTTGTGTTTATTTATTAAAAATTAAAAATTTTAACGAAACTAATAATGCCGCAATTTATAAATAATTTATTACTATTTATTACTCGTCTTATCATTTGACGCATATTTCGACTTAATAAATGCTGTTTTAGTTAAACCTACAAATTTTTACATTTTTGCAGACAAAAATATATTTAGCATTTATTTATTTTAAAATTTTTGCTTTTGTCAGTTACAACTGAGGGCGATGAAAGTCATTCGTCAAATAAAAAACCGTGTATCCGTCTCAGTCCACTCTTTGAAACGTTTGTTACGAAACACTTTAGCTTCAGTCACTTACGATTCTCCTTTTTCTTCCTATTCGCTGTTTTAAGAAAAAACTTAAAATTTAAACAATCCAGGCAGAAGCAAAATTTGAATGTGAAACCACAAATACATACAATTTAAAAAAAAATTGCTTTGCTTAATCTATAAATAGTTTACATTGTTAAATTTATGTAAAGTTTGATAAAAATCGCCTTTTCTTAATTTATGATGTGGCAACTACGTTTTTTTAATGTACAGCGGCGATATTTGCATAATTTCACTTAGTTAACGTCGCGTCGCAGACGTATTGTATAAAAAGTTTTCGTAATTCACAGTTAATAAAATACTAACTTGGTTAAAATCCAAATTAACTAAGTTAAATAAAATGTTTATTAAATAACAAACTGTCATAAAAATATAAAGACGTTTTATTGAGTAAATAGAAAACGAAAATTATACGAAAGCAAAGAAAATTGCATTGTCGGTGTTTTTGCTTGCCTGCAGTTTTTAAGCAAGTACATTAATAAGGTGTTGTCCCTTTTTGTCACAAAGCGTAAGCGCATGCAATTGACAACAAACCGTTTCTGTGAGTGGCAAAAAAAAAAACAAAGGAATATAATAAAAAATAGTAAATACCAGACACGGGTTTCATTGATACAAAGTGGTATCAAAACGCGGATATTTTTTTGACAAGTGTCCATTATTCAGCTTGTGGATAATAAAAAAAGAACAATTGTTTGTGCAAGACTTATAGTAAATAATCAATTGAATATTAAAGTGTTATTTAAATTGCTAAATATATCCAAATGAAGACTTACTAAATCTATATACTATTTTGTATTTGAAAAGAGGTGGTGTGGAAAGTAAAACTTAAAGAGCATTTTTTTGGTTTTATTAATTCGAGCTGTTATGTCTATTTTCTGCAATTATATTAAAAAAATCAGTAATTAAAGTTTAAAGTTGAAAAACTATATTATTTATCTGACATAAAAAATTAAATCAAATTTTTTTGAAGGTGTGAGTAAATTATTTTAAAATTTTTTTAATTATTTAAATTGTAAACTGAAAATCTTGTGTATTTTAAATATACTATTTTGTATGTGTGTGCCATAATATGATAATTTTTAGTATATGCACGTGTTAACCCGCATCTTTTTACTTAATCTACTTGAAGAGATGCCAGATATTTTGCTTCTATGACAATGTAATAAATGAATTTGATTTTGTTTATCAAGGCCCAATAATTTAAAGGGTGTTAGCAGTTCACTAGCTGATTATTTTTCAAATGTTAAGAAGTGCTACTACAGTTACCTGATAAGCTATTGTGTTATCGTGTTTATGTTTGAAGATACATATATATATATATATATATATAAATTCTATTAAACACTTGAATTTAATTTTAAAACTATTTGCCTTCGTTTATATTTGTTTTGTTTTTTCTAAATGGCTGTACCACTTTAATAGAATGAAAATAAGCCGTTTCAAATATTTAGTTGACAGTTATTGTAATTCGTTTAAATGCTTTTTTTCTTTAAAGACAACACAAAAATGTTTCTGCATTAAAAGCCCGCATTTGACTTTTGTTTTTAAACAAAAAATATCATGTATTGAATATGCTAAGGAATTATGAAATATAAAGCATTACATTAGAAAATGATAGTAAATTTGTTTGTTTATTTGATAACATGCACATATGATGAATCACAAGTAATGTCCCAAGAAATAAATTCTTGTTGTATCATATGTTATATATATATATATATCTAAGTTCAAAATTGTAAATGGTGTTAATTATAATTTATTATTTAAATGCTGATTATCATAGGACCAGCCTTTGACTCCATTTTTAAACTTCTATTTAGTTAACTAGCATATAAATTTTATATTGTGTTTGAATACGACTGTTTTTTTTAGTAACTAAAAGACTTATACTACAACTTTAAGCTGTTATTGAATAAATTAATAAAAAAAATTTAATAGACTGCTCAGGTTATTAGTGTCCGTTGTAATTTAAAAATTTTAGGAAATCAAAAAGTCTTTCATAAATGACTTTATGATCATAACTTAACTCTCTTCCAGTGTATATTATCTGCTACAGTACTAAAACTTTTTTAATCACATGAATTACACAGAGATTAAATTCACAATAAATTATTCTTGGAAAGAATCTGCTAAAAGGAAATTGCTTCAACATTCATTCAAGCAATATGTCAAAGTTGTTACATTATTGTGTCTGTTGCACTATATTTAAGAATATTTCGCCTCATATATCAAAATGTTAAATTATTATATCCAGAAATACTAAACATTGTTATTCTTCGATTGTTAAATAGCACTGCAATTGGCCCTTATATTGATTTCTTAAGTAATTACATTTAAAGAACATACTTATATATTTAATATGGAAAGGTGTACAATGTTTAATTAAATTTAAGAAATATTGTTAAAATTTTCTTCGTATATTGTTTATGCAAATAAAGGCATAATTTTCGAATGAAAGATTTCTATAAAATTTTAAACTGTCAATTTTGATTTGAAGAGTAAAAATATCGTTTTCGTTTTTTACTTGTTAACAAAAAAGACTCAACAGTTTTTTTGCCTAGCAGATAATCTTGGTCGTGTAATGGATATTGGTGGTAAGTGTGCATTTTCCTTTTTTGAAATAAATTATGGTAATGACACTCCCACATGCAAAACATCCCTTCACTAAATTATTTACATACAATATATGAATGAAATTATAAAAAATAAAATATTTTTAATTTTTGTAACTCAAACTCTAAATTTTATTACTTATTACCCCTTTATACTTTACGTTTAACATAGATTAAAGTGTTTAAGCTTTATATTAAAATGCAAAGTCGCGCTTTCATTTTACTGAAATCTTTTTATTTTTACTTGCAATCGTGTTAAAAAATCCCTTTAAATATAAATTTATAGTTTTCATTCGTTTCTTTATATGTACATATGTGTATACTATTATCAATTTCCTTCAACAAATTTACTCGACGTTTCGTGCATTGTTTGCCGACACTTTCCTATGGGCCTGTAAAATTTCGTTTAATAAAATTCAATAAGAAGTAATATTGTAAAAAATAACGTTTAAAAAATATTTTGTTTTGGTATTTTTACATGTAAGTACGTTTGTGTACATAAATACATATGCATATCTTATACAAAAACTTCAATTTATATCAACCAGATGTTTTAAAAATATTTCATACCTAGTTCTATTATATATAAATTCATCGCACATACACATACATAGATGGGTATGTATGTAGGTAAAACTTCAACTGTTGGTGATTCATTTGAGCATCTAATACTTTAGTTTAAAACAATATTTTTCAAACTTGTTCGTATACAGCACAACAATTATTTAAATATTGCAATAAAGTGGCAATTACACTAGAAATTACATGCAAGTCTTATGTACTTATATTGTTATAAATACGGTTTCTATTTTATTTTCATTTGTAAAGTTACAATTTTGGAGCTATGACCTTTTAACATAAGACTGACATGAGACCAACGATATGTATGTCTGTATGTATTTATGTTTAATTTATAAAAAATGTTTGAATTAAAAGAAAATTTTCTAAATTGGTTATTAAAAATATGGTTATTAATATTTAATATCATTTTGGCTATAGTTTGTGAAAAAAGGGGAAATCCCTTCTGCTCATCGTTACTTCATTAAAATAGTAAAGTGTCAAAAATATTGCAACACTGTTACTCATTCCAATCTGTACTGGTAACCCTCTTATCCGTTTCATAACCACCATGTTCCATGACATTACGAACAAACGGTACAAACGAGAACAATTGATACTAAAAACAGGGCGAAAGTTAAACGGTGACGACGACGTCGACTTATTTAATGCATAAAAAAATATTTTTGGAATATTCAATTTAAAAAAATGATTAAATGTTATATACTGCATTAACCTAATACAATTAAATTTTAATACAACTGAAAAACTTCAAATTAAACAAGTTTTTGGACAAATTCTTATGATTTTCAAGAATGAAAAAAAACTTACCAAAAGTGACTGAAGAAAGAAAATTTTTTATGTGAAAAAAGGTGGTGGTGAATTTGCAAATTGGAAGAAGAAAAAAATTATTCACACAAGAAAAAAGAATTAGAGAATGAAAAAGTATAACTTATACATATGTGTTGATATTAAAGCAAAATAAATCAAAAATAAAAAAAAATCAAGAATTTATTGAGCGTAAAAGAAAAAATTAAAGTCATTGAAAACGTGAAAACAGATATAAAAATTTGACATTTACTTAAAGAAAGAAAAGTATTTAAGGTTGGGAGTAATGTACAAGCCTCAGAAGCCAAAAATGGATATAAAGAGAATTTAAAAGTTGTTTTAACATCAGATAACATAAAATATAAAAAAATATTAGATTTATTTTAATTATTAATAAAAAATTTATAAACATACACAAGAAAAAATATTAAATACTTTTGTGTTTTTTGTGTACGTACGTCAAACGTACGTGCACCCGTATCGCGCGGTTCACCTTATAACGAGTCCTATCAACTAAACCAGCCAGCCACCTTTTTCTTCTTTACCACTTGCTCTTTGGTCACACATGTACTCTAAGTGAAGCAAAGAGGCACTTGAAATTGATCTAATAGCTAATAGCAAAAAGTATAATAGACAAGCTCCACCTAAAAAGCTGAAAGATATCATCACATCATATTCTTATATCACTCGTTCTCAATAAATTGAGCATTTAGCAGTAACGTAATTAACTTTTTCCTTCCTTCGAAAAATAATAAAAATGGAATATTATTTAGGTTTGTAAAATAATTGCTTCATATGTCTTTTTATGAAAAGAGATCGATACTCTGGATATTCAATAAATTTTTTGCATTAAATAAACCCATAGAACTATTGTGTAATATCGTCCCTTTTACTAAACAAAAAATAAAGAATACATGTGTTATCTATGTCTCATTATATATAAATTTTCACCTCACTGTGATGCAGCATGCTTAAACGTAACAATGTTTTAACTAACAACGGTTGAAACTTTAAAAATCTGAATATCTACTTAAGATGCAATAAAAAATACCCATCTAAAGTTACATGGGATTAACAATTTCTATATCAGTATTAATAATATATATTTTCTATCACATGAAAAAAGAAAATCTACTGCTTTTTGCAAATTTTGACTTATTTTTTACTTAAATTGATTATTAGTTATATTTTAAACCAAAACAAATTTCAACACAATTTTAAATTATAGTTTTAATTTTATATTATGCCTCAAGCAAAGTTAATTTAATTACGATAAGAAACCCATAGCGGTTACTTTGATTTTTAATTTAAGCTTTATTTTATCTTCTTTCTATTTACAATGGGGCTCATATTATTATTTATGTACTTTGCTATCTGAATCCCGGTGAAACAGATAACGCTTTATAAACTTTACTAACTAACCCTCGGTCACCAGTCCAAACACCCTGGCACAGTTTTTAAACTAGAAATGAAATCTTCGCAGACAAAAATGTGAGATTTGGAAAACATAGCATATTATCGAAACCAATTTATCAATTCTGCAATTAATTGTTTATAGATTATGCACATTAAATAAGCTTTTTAAAAGTTTGAAGACTTTAGATTGTGAGAATTTAGATAACTAATATTTACTTCGGTAAGGAGAAGCCACACCCAAAACTAACTTTTCAATTTTTAAATCGAGTACATTATTTTACATTTAATAAGCCTTAAAGATATTTTTTATCATTAGATAACTTCTGATAAGTCTAATATTGTTCACTTGATACGCCTTTGGCTCTATTAATCTGAATATGCATATTTGTTATTATGATACACGCAATTTCCTATATTTTTCGAATGATTTTTCTAAATTTTTTTTTTAATAAAGCAATTAAAAGCACAGGTTGTGAGTAAAATTAAAATTAAACTTGTCCTCCAAACTCCTCAATTGCCATTCCCCCTTTTTTCATGTTTGCTTCTTGCTTAAAAAAGGCAATGTTAGCATATGTTAATAATATAAATGTTCTTGCTTTCAACTCTCAACTAATAAAATTTTAATTTTTTGAAACGAAGGCAGTTGCAAGATATTTTTTAAATGCAGTTTATAAATCAAATTTTTTTACTTTGTAAAAATTTAACCAATTATTCTATCACAAGTATTTTGTGTTTCAAGCCTACAGTGGAATCATTTTTTATGATCTAATTTGTTGTAATCGCAATTTTTTTCTTTGTATATTTAATAAATCTTTGTTTATTTGTTTGTTTTACTATTATATTTGGATTGTTTCTCTTTTCTATTATCGAATAGTCAAAATAATTTAAGATTTAAGTTCTGCATTGTAAAATACATTTAAATTTTATTTTACTTCGTATCATTCCTTCTCGTTTTTTGCATTATATAGGTATTAAATATTTTTTGCATATTTTGACATTTAACACATATTTTCTCATTTTCTTTACTTAATATTTTACGAGAAACTTGCATTTTTTCTTTCTCATCTTTGTTGTCTTTTGGAAGTATATTCCTATACCTATCGAAATTTTTTGTTATTGTTATTTTTCCTCTTTAGACTTGCCGTTTTTCTAAAAGTATAGCTTTATTTTTTGTGCTTACTATTGATAGGAGAGTATAGACGATGTGTTGCCAGATATTTTTCTTCTCTCTACCTGAAAACTAAATACCAAACCCCTAAAATTAAACTGTTTGATTTTGTTTTTAAATAAGCTAAAATTGAAATTTAAAATTAATTAAATTAAAGAATTAATGCCATTTTAAACTAAAAACAAACAAAATTTTATATTGCCTCTGTTAGATTTTTACATCTCATCAAAAGTAGACCGTTTTAATTTGAGGGGGGTGGTACGTTTGAAGAATGTGCCAATTTAAAAATTAGTTAAAATAGAAAATCGAATGTCAAATTTTTGCCACTTAACATGTTTTCCCTAAATGGAAAATATTCTTTTAATCTAGGGAAAAAAAACTCCAATCTGACAACGCCGTTGTATTTTTTTCCAGTTTTTGCAATTATGTGTTTAATTTATAGGTTTATGTTAACGGTGTTTAATGAAATGCGTGGTGACTGCAAATTATAAAAAAAATGATTGTGTGTATAAAAGTTTCAGTTTTAATAACAACAAAAAATATTTCTGTAATCTAAAAAAAACTATTTACTTTATATAAGTATGTATGTACATACATATATAGTAAGTCCCTCTTTCATCCCAAATTAAGTGGCTTATTTTTAATTTTAGTGAATATTCTTTATTCATTGTATAAGAAAAGTCTTTAAACTGAAAAATAAATCAAACGGTATCAAACTTTACAATTCCGCTGATGTTTTAGGACATTAAAACAGTAGAAGCCATAAAAGTATTTTGTCTGCCATAGGAGCTTGACATCTTGTCTCTATATTTACTTACTATTTATTGACTTGTCTTATTTTAGAGTGTACAACACGCGTTATTCCGTATTTGTCCCAAAATTATGTTTAATTCGTGTTTTTTTTAACTGTATTTAAGGTTTTTCTTATTTGTTTTTAAATATAATTATAAATATTTGACCTTTTTAATATTTAATTAGTAATTTATTATTTAAGCACTATGACTTTTTTATAAAAAAAAATACAACAAAATATGTTGGTGATTTATTTTGTATTATATCTGAATCTGCAATTAACAAAATGTTAGAAACATTAAATGATTTTGACACTTCTATAAAATTTACAATTGAAAAGGAATGCGATTCAAAACTTTCATATTTAGACACTTTAATAATAAGAAGAAATAATGAATTAGTTAAAGATTGGTACCAAAAACCAACCGCTTCAGGTAGAATTGTTATTTATTATTCTAAACAAAATAAAAGAATTATTATTAACACAGCCTATAGTTTAATAGGGAGGATTTTAACAATAAGTGACGAAGAATTCCATAGAAAGAATAAAGAATAGATAAGGAATTTATTGCGATAAATTTTCCGACTAATAGGTTGATTAGCCAATTTAATAATAGGAGGGAAAGAGTTATAAGAAGAGTAACAGAACCCAAAATATATAAATCTACAACTTTTATACTTGCTTTCTCCGAAAGAGTAGAGAATTCAAAAATTTTTGATACAAATAAATACCAAAGGGCATATAAGAATACTAAAACATTAAACAGGCTGTTTAGTAAAACTAAGGATAAAATTCATAAATTAAATATGTCCAATGTAGTGTACAAAATACATTGTAACTAAAAATAAATTGAGAACTAGAATAGCAGGATATAAGTCAGACCAAAAATACAGGGATAATATTAGTTCACAAAAAACAGCATTAACTTCACATTGTTCTAAAGTTAATCACTATCTTATTAAATAAATAAATTTTAGTCTTTATAATGGTTTTTTTAAATAAATTTAACACGTATATTTTCAATATTTCGCTTTCCCTTGGAAAGCTTCTTCAAGAAATTAATTTTTATTTTTTTATTTAATTATATATTTTTTCAATTTGTAGTTTTCATTGTTTTTGTTTGTTTTGCTTTTTTTTAATTTTTGATTATTTTGAATTTGTTTGTCAACAATTTTTTAATTTTTTGACTAATTGGTTATTTTGTATATCCTGAAGATGCCATCCAATGGTTTGGCGAAATATTGTTAAAAATATATAAAAAATAAGGTTAACCCTTTTTTTTATAAAAAATACCTAGTGCTTAAATAATAAATTACTAATTAATTTTTTTTTAAATAGCACAAAAGCTTCTTGACGTTTCTCTTAAAGCAACATTTTCATTGGGTATTTTTTCCGGACTTGTTTTATTTCTCCAGAATAAAGGAACCTAAAAATATAATAACTGTTAAATGGCTAACAGCGCTCAATTAACTGTAACAAAGGATATCCTAAATAGTTCTTTTATCTGCTAGTTACATAGGATATCTCCACATCATAAAAAGTACAAAGATATTTTATTGTATACCCCGTGTCATAACCAGAGCTGCATTCTCACATTAGCACACATATAGAGGTCCTAAATGAATTTAGACCAATTAAATTACAATTATCTAAATAATAAAGAAAATTACTAATTTTAATAAAAATTATTTGCTTATTTACATTTTCAGTATAAAATTGTATTATTTTATATGTCGCAATTATAGACACATAATTAATTAAAAAAAATAAAGAAAAAAAATTACTTATAACGGATTGAGTTTTTCTTTTCTGAAAATTTTGGAAATGATTTAGCGTAATGCCTACTAATATTTTTGTAAATCTGTCTTGTTTGATTGCCACTCCATGATAATTGCTTTTTTTAGCTGGAATGCACACTGTTGTTGACGGTTTTCAGCACAGACACCTCGAGCCAATATTTAGAAGAGGAGAACAGGCTGGCCTCACAAAATTTGTAATATTTTAAAATTGCATTATTGTATTGTATGACGGCTTTTATGAACTTTTATCCTTGTTAAAAAATAAACCTCTAAAATGTTATTTTATCAATTATTTGCGAGATATTCGAAAGAATTAAATCCATCCTAGCCATCAAGGCAACACATTTTTCATTAAAAAATTGCGTAAAATAACCGTAACGAATAAATTATCGGCTTTTAAAATTGTTTATCCGATGAAATTTGTTACGGGGAGTCAGCTTTAGCATTGTCATTAATTTTTGCCTTTGTACTTTCGTTCTGTTAGAGTTTTACAGGTAGGTTTTAAATTTTAAGAAGCAATCTTGGTAATCTGCGAAAGGTTTTGAATTGCTAGCAGCAGCAACAAGTCACCGTTTATTTCTTTGAGATAATTTTTATATTGGCATTCTTGTTATTTTTCTAATTATTTGTTGTTTTTTTTGCCAATTTCTTAACTACTTTATCCGGCCGTTTAACTTTCGTTCCGATTTCCCGGTAACTCGTGCAATTTCTTAAAAATATTACAGTTTTGCCATTCTCGATGCTAGTACGATTTAAAAAATGAAAAAAATACAAACTCAACAACAAATTCTTAAATTTACAAACTTGCTTTGCAGCACAGCAATGACATGGTGTCACTGTTCAAGCCAAAAGTGTCGATAGTTAACTGTCAAATTTATATTCCGTTTTATAGTTAAATGTTTTTTTTTTTTTTAAATAAATACCATAAAAAACAAATACTACAAAGAAAAGTTGAAAAATTAAAATTAATGAAATATATTGGCAAAGTGCCCTTTGGTGATCTTAAAACAAATGTAAGAAAAAAAATTTATACGCAAAAATTTAAAATTGCTCAAATCGAATAAATTATACGTTAGGAAAGTAATTCCTTGTACTTAAATTATGAGTCTATACATGTTACATATGTATTTACTTTAGAAACAAATAAATTTTAGATTTAACGTTGAAATCACTTTCATTAAAACCGTTGTCTTTTCTTTAGCCACCATCAGGATAAAATTCGGCTCTACAAGATTCTCCTTCTTCTGGATTTTTTTTACATACTAACATAAAACAATTATCCAATTATCGATTTTGTTAATGGGCAATAGATAATATTTTCAAGATACACTTTATCTTTTATAATTACCAGTATGCTTGGCGGTCGAGCAAGTGTTTGCTGAAATGCTATGTACATTTTTGAAAATACTGGACCGATTCAAATAAAATATACGAGTAAATTATACACTCCTGCCAAAAAAGTCTTTAAAATAGCAAATATATAATCGAAATCCATTGTACAATGCCTTTTGAATATATAGATAGCTGTGTATTGCGTTAAAGTTTTTGTTTTGATTTGTATATTTGTTTGGTTTTCTTCCAAGTTAAAACACAATTATTTATAAATTATATTTAATAATTTCTATGACTTTTAACTTCATAGTAAAATAACAACTTAATAAGTTTTAAATTAAATATGTACTCATTTTAATGTAAATTTTATTATTTGGAATCATGTTTAAATATTTCTCATGGCTTCTATTCAAATTTTGTATAGAAAAAATAAATTTTTAAATTCTGTTTACTTTTTGTTTTATTGGTTAAATGCATATCTCATTTAATCAATTTAGTTTGAGATCCAAGAACCTTGAATTTTCTATACAAAATTTGGGCAGAAGTCATTAATAATATATAATCAGTGGTGAAATGACCATATGGATATGATTCGCCGCAGTAATACATTTCATATTTCAGATTTATATAATAAATCATTTGATTATCACGATATGCTAATATTTTATTGAATCAAACACAGCATTTTTTACAACCAAAAGAATAATTTTAAAGTTTATTTTTATTTTCAAATTAAATATGAAAAAAAAAGAAAAAAAATTTATTAAAAAGACCGTTTAAAAGATTAATACATATTTAATTAAAATAAAAACGTCGAATAAATATAATAATCAGATTATTTTCAAATTATTAAGAAACAAAATTATCTTCAAATGATTGCTTTACTTTTTGATTAAAACAGGAAAATTTAGATACTAGCAAAATGTTCTTTGCATCCGTCAACAGCATTTTTCGCATCTATCTGTCTTAGCTTGTGTGCGTTGTAAACATCACCTAATTAACCATATAAATCTAAGAAATTGGAATATTAAGAATATATTACCTTAAGACTTTTGTTTGATTTAATATTAAGAAAATAAAGTGAAAATAAATAATGGGTTGGCGTTACCAGATGAGACATAACGGTGTATTGATAAATGTGGCATATGACTATAATAAGTTGGTTAGACGAAAATTACACACAAAACAAAGGTTGTTTCTCTTTTATTAATCATTACATACAAATATATTTGTTTTTGTTTTCTGTTATCCGTCGGTTGGACAACAAAATTAATTTATTTCTTATTTTCTAAAACATTTTTTTTTTCATTTGATTATAATAATAATTTTAAAAACTAAGATAGATTTAGATTTCTTTGTTAAAAACCAAAACAATTTTCACAAAACATTAATTACTATAAATAAACTGTTTTTTTTTATTTGTTTTCTTTACACTCATTTTGTATGCGCATAGGAGGTTATGTGTATATGAATGGGGATGCAGTGAAAATACCTCCACCTGTTGCTACCACCGTTTATGCAAATGTTCCTGTTGATACGGCAGTTTTAGCGACTAATTTATATGGTCCACCAACACAATTGGCAGCTCCAGCAACAACACACATCCCATTGATAGCTACAGCCGCTGGTCCACAACCATCGCATCATCAAACTTTGCAAGTTGCTGCAGCACCTGGGCAACATCAACAATTAATAGCAGCTCACACAGCTGCAACACACTCACAACAGGCTACATTACAAACGGTACAGGCAGCGGCTGCCGTTGCTGCAGTTACGCCACAGCATTCAGCTCCTCATCAAATTCCGGGTCATCCACAGCAACCCCACTTGCAGTACGCTCATCAGCAAACTGCTATTGCTGGTGGTCAGCCAGGACCTACGGTAGCAACAACAACGATTGATAACACCGAATATACAGTCATGAATGGAGCCATAGCACAAGACGGCACTGTCGTCTGTTACAGTCAAGATGATTTGCAAGTTGGTGTAGTTGGTGGACCTATTGCTGCTGGCAGTGGTAATGTTACGAATTTAGTTGCTGTAGATGAAATGTCTGGTACACCCGTTACAGCAGCCACGGCTCAACACCAGCAACAACACAACGTTCATGCTCAACATCATGTCATCCTTAATAATGGTCCTCCCCCTACTATATCAAACAGCGCCCTTCAACAACAGCAACAATCACAACAACAGGTGGTCGTCGGTGGTAACAGTAATAATAATATTATTTCATCAAATTCCGGCGGCAGCACGGCCGAAATACCATTGGAACAACTTAAACAAATGTTGGCTACTCAACTGGAATATTATTTTTCAAGGTTAGTTTTTTTTGTTTAATATGCTTTAAGTTTCACTAAAAAAATCAAACATGAAAGCTTATATAAAAATTTGTTAAAAGTTCACTGCAATCTGTAGATTATTATATGTTCTCAGTAAAATAGGGAAATTAGGTATAAATGGGTAAAAAAAAATACCCCGGCATTTGCCAAAACGGTGGGTGTAAACAAACTACTATTTTATTTATGTAATTTAATATAAGTTGTAAATAAACAGCATATCTGTTATAGTTCTGCAACTTTTTCACGATGACAACACAATTGTAACTCTAGAAATAACAAATTAATTGGATTCGAACGTATGATTGTCAGTGATATTCAAATCCTCTATTGTCAAATCCTCTGTGCAGGAAGGCACTTCATTAACTGAATGGTTCGCAGACGCTATATTTTTAGGAAAGTATCCATGTGCCATTTGTCTTTATGATTGAAATTTTAATCACTTGCTTCGATATTATCTGCAGTTAATGTTTCGGTTTCTTTTTAAGTGGATAAAGCTTTGGATACTGAACAATATTTGAGTAGAGGCTGAAGTGCACTGAGCTATTAATATATGAACGTTTATGCTACTTAATTCTGTAGACGCGCAAATCTATCATGCAGAAGAAGACACTTCTGTTATCTCAACACAAATTGTTGAGCCCTTTTTATTTTAATTCAGTTTTAATTTAGTTTCAGTTAAATTCAATTCGTTTTTTACTATTTAAAATGACATAACGACTGATCGAAAATAAGTGGTTACCATACATAATAAGCAGCATTTTAATAATTTTGAAAAATACCCAAATGAATTCCGAAAAAGATATGTTCCTGTTATATATTTGGAATTTAGCCATACATTCAGTAGCAGCATTCTATCTATAGTTAATTAAATTAATAAAAATTAAATAAAGTAATCAAAAATTATGGAGATTTTGACTTTTATTTTTTAATGAATGCATATGTAAATCATTTCGAAAATGCAAAAAAAAATATTTCCTTTTTTTTATTAAATTTATACTAAAGAAATATTTACTTGAAAACAATTTTAGCGCTCTAAGGCATTAAAAGGGCAAATTTTGTATTTATGAACTTGCTTTTGCACAGTGTTTCTTATCGTTTCCTTTAAATACAGCGTCATGGTTTCCAATAGTAACTGTAACGTACTAATATAAACAAAAGTCCGGTAAGTGCAAATTCAAATCACACACAAAGGACTTTGTATAAAGTATGCGTCGCATATTAATTGCGATTTCTGGGGAATCTTTTTTTATGGAAATTTATCCATGTTAAAATTGTTTAATACAATGTTAATTTGCAAATAAAACTCTTCAAATTTTCAAGTTGAAAATCTCTTGTTCACAGGAAAAACGAATGTCTAATATCTAATACAAAAACTGATATGTTTTACATTATTATAAATATAAGCAAATGAACGAAATAAACTTTTATACACCAAAATAAAAACACATTTGCATCTATATATTAAAAAAAGAAATAATTAAATCTGACGTAGAAATATACCAAAACGGTAACACCGATTACAGATATTATTCATGTGTATGTATAAGTTTGTGGAGTTTTGATGTAAAGGAGGACCGATCACGATTTCGTCATAACTCTAGATTGAATTATCCGATTAAGCAGTTTTATATCTGCTCACCAGTTTCTTGATTATTAAATAATTATAAGAATATACAAAATTGCTAAAATGACCCATTTTGTGGTTTGTAAGCTACGAATAAAATAAGTCAAATTTTATTACAATAGATGCATAAATTTTTATTTTATTTACAATAAAGTGAAGGTACCTGATTTCGATGAAAGAGGTCCAACTTTGTTAATGACTTTGTGTGAAACGCTGTCAAAAGCCATATAAAAAATACCTAAGAAATAAAGCTGCTGTTGTTAATTTTGTTAAAAGTTACGAAATGTTTTAGGCACTTTTTTAAAATGGAAGCATATTTCTGGCAACATTTTTTTTTTAACTGAGACCCAATACATAGTTGATTGTGCCAAATAAGTAATTTATAATTCAACTGAATCATTTTCAATCTAAGCAATTTTATTTCGTGCTTGATTTCTTCAAATAAATATTCCATGATATTCTCACAAAATATTTATTACAAAAATATTTATTAAAAAAATAAACATTTTATGATATTCTCATAAAACATTTATGTAAATAAAAATATCTTAAATGTATTACTGCGGTGGAGAGCATATTCGTATTGCAATTTCACTATTGTTCAAGTGACTCATCAGTGAATTTTACCCCAATATTGTATAGAAAAACCTAAGAGTTTTATATCCACAGCCAAACTGATTCTATGAGAATTTAAAAAAAAAGAAATCAACATAGCATGGACAGCAAGACTCAAAAACACTTCTACACAAAAACAGCAAAACATTTCAAAACAACAAAAAACAAAAAAAAATTTTCAAAATTTCTTGTTGCCCCGAATCTTTTAAAACATTTATTTTACTTCCATATTCGTTTGTATGAAATCTAAGCATATACATACATATGTATTTCTTGTTTACACAATTGGAACAAGGTTGCATACTTAAAGGGAATAGAAACTCCATTAGTAAATTGCTAGTTTTTCAAGCGAAATAATAAATGTTGCTCAACAGTTTTCCCAAATTTAAACAAACAATTCAAAATTTTATTCTAAATAAAATATGTAGAAATGTTTTTCAGTTATAAACCTATTTGTAATAAAAAATGAATCTTGTAAATGCTAGGAATATAAATAATTTTATGACTCTAAACTATTCATTGTTGTAAATTCAATAAACTTGAAGCCAACTTCCTTGCAATAATGAAACTAAATAATTTTTATAACATTGGGATGTCCTAGGCAGTTACGTTATTTAAACACATTTTTGTTATGAAATGGAAAAAAATACATTTATTTTATATACATATATATGAATATGGAATAGTGCATATAGAAGGCTTTTTTGAGGTCTTTTAATCATTTCCTCCCTAGGCCTTATCCATAATTATGATTTACTGATAAAATTTGTTTTTATTGAAGTTTTACATTTCATTGTAGTTAGTTTAGTTAGCTTATAGTTAGGTTATAGAATCTAAATAGAAGTATATAAAAATTAATCGAATGCATAAATGAGCAATAAATAATATATTTCCACTTTTTATAGAGAAAACTTAGCAAACGACTCTTGGCTGCTATCACAAATGGACAGTGATCAATATGTACCCATATGGACAGTAGCTAATTTTAATTTAGTAAAAAAACTTACTAAAGATATCAAACTAATAACAGAAGTGCTTAGAGAATCGCCGAATGTGCAAGTGGATGAAGATGGTCTTAGAGTAAGGCCAAATCATAAAAGATGCATTATAATTTTACGTGAAATTTCGGATCAAACTCCAGTTAAAGATGTTAAGGTAATTAATATGTATGAAAATAAATTTAAAAGTTTTTAGAGCTGACACACAAACCTTTTGATTTAACAGAGTTCTGTTAAAATGATAACATAGTA
Source organism: Trichopoda pennipes (assembly GCA_030448955.1). Classification (NCBI taxonomy): domain Eukaryota; kingdom Metazoa; phylum Arthropoda; class Insecta; order Diptera; family Tachinidae; genus Trichopoda; species Trichopoda pennipes. The sequence goes on from JASKUP010000038.1 coordinate 2,311,918, forward strand.
TTGTTGAAGGAATAGAAATTCCACTTACGTATTCAAATCGAAATTTTCATGAACAGTTTTATATTTTTGGAATTTTTATCATAGCGAGTTGGAAAGGGTTTTTAGAAAAACAAAGAAAGATGGCAAAATGAATGAATATAAATGGAATTTGCTTACGAGGTGTTCTTTTAAAGCGTTTCACTTTTGGACATTTTAAAAACTTAAAATTTATATATTCTCTGAGGGATGGGCACAATTTGTCGTGAAAAGTTTAAAAATACATTTCATATATATTTAACTTAAATTTCCAACTCGCACTCTTAAAATTTTCAAGTATTGAGAACTGCAGAAGGGCTCTTCGTAAACAAATCCCTTTCATATTGATACTGTCATCTTTCCCTAAAGATTTAAGAAGCGGACTTTTTATTCTTTAAAAGTAAGTGCTAAATTATCATTCTAACAGAACTCTGTTAATTCATACGGTTTGTTTCAAATTTAATGAATAATAAAATTTTAAATTTTGTTAAAGAACATTTTTAACAATGAGAACTGCCCTCGTGTTATTTCGTGTGAATTTGCTGGCAATAATTCATGGTATATAACCTTCGAATCAGATGAAGATGCACAAAAGGCTTTCAAATATCTAAGGGAAGATGTTAAAGAATTTCAGGTATGATAGCAGCCATACTTGTTTTAAATGTTAATATCACTTGATACTAAATTGTACTTCTTTTTTAAGGGGAAACCAATAATGGCCCGTATGAAGGCAAAACCATTTATACATAGATTACCAATTGGTCCAGTATCAACTATAAAAAATGGCTTCCGTTTGACTTCACCACCAGCCGCTGTATATGATCCAAACGCTGCTGCTGCAGCGGCTGTTGCTTATAGTGCAGCACCACAACGTTTTGTTTATGCTGCAAACGGAGCAGCTATGTCGCAACCACCAGTACCATATAATGGTCAACTACATTTAATTGTAAGATTTTTAATAGTCATTATTTATTAAATTGTTTTCATAATAACAATTTTACTTTAGCAATTCCAGCAGCAGCAGTTTTATCCTAGTATTGTTACACCTTGGCCCACTGCGGCTGCTGCAGCTGTAGCAGCAGCCGCAACCACAGCACATAGTCAGAATTTCTATGAGATCGGAAACGTGTTTGCAGCCAATGGATTGCCTCCTGCCGTACCTGCATACGCCACAACAGCACCACCTCCAACACAAACTCCTGGTTTAACTGGAAGCACAAAACCGCAAAGCGGTGGTGGTGGAGGAGGCAGTGGACGCTACAACAATAATCATAGAAATAATTCTGGCAACAGTGGAGGTCAAAGCGGTGGCCATCGAAAGCAGCCACGTAATTCCAATATTCAACAGCTGCAACAAACTTCGCAAACTCAATCACAACTGTCTGGTAACAATATAATTGTATCTAGCGTTGGTGTTGGCGGAGCTGGTGGTTTGGTAGGAGTTATGCCAACCAGCATTGTAGATCCTCATCAACAGCAAACAATGACACAACAGCATCAAATGCAGCAACAACAACAACCACCACAAAGTAATCAACAACAGCAACCGACTTCAAGTCAGCAACAGCAAGGTTCTCAGCAAAATAATAATACAAGACATTTTTCAAGCATGAAACCAAGTACTGGTAGGGGTGATTTAAATTTTTTTTTTTGTAATATTCCATTTTTTAACATTTAAATACTCACGTTTTTTAGGCGGCATCCCGAAAACTTCAATTGATAAGTCCTATGGTGGTGCCAATTCGAATGCTCTTAACAGCCACCATCATTACACTGCGCCAAATCAAACTACTCATCATGTACAAACACAACAACAACCTCAGCAGCAACCTCAACAAATTAGTGGCGGTGCTACTGCAACACATATACAACAAACTCACTATCAAATGCCTTCCTCAAATACACAAACTGGTGCAATGCAGCTTACTTCCTATGCGGCACATACTGTACCAACGGTGTCAGCACAACAGCATCATCATCAACAACAACAGCAAATCAATCAACAACAACAACATGACCTACAAGAAGATGTCAGTGTCGATGTTGTTCATCAATCTCAAATTGTTGTTCAACATGTCCCACAACAGGGTCATCATCATATTCCTCGTAATAATGTGACATCGTCATCCTCTTCATTAGCAAATTCAGTTGGTGGAAGTGGTATTGGAAAGGATCCGCCACATTGGTCCCAATCTCGACCAAGACGAAGAAGACGTGATGACGATAATACTGGCATGACATACTCACCGAACAATCGCGTTGGTGGAGGAGGAGGTGGTGGGGTTAGTATTAAAACATTTTATACTTCAGTTTCTACTAACAATTGTTGTTATTTGACAACATCGACTGGTAGCAGTAATAGCATACTGTTAGATTTAGGAGTTGGGGGTTTTGGTGTATTAGGTGGCGGATCGGGGGTTGTAGATGCTTATTTAGTAGGTAGTAGAGAAACGGCTGATGTAAGCAGAGGCTTTAACGGTTACTTAAATCATTTAAATGTGATGGAAGGAGAGGGAGTTTGCGGAAGCGTCGGTGGGAATGCTGCTGGACAAACCCATTCTGTAGCTAGCAATTCCACTTCCACCACCATCACCACTACTATCAATTACACCACGCAAAAAGCCAATGTTACCACTAGCAAGAGCAGCAGCAGTAATAGCAGCTATCAAACACCATCCTCAGCATTTCTTTATAAATGCAAAAAACATTGCTTTCAAATGTCTACAACGACAAATTTTAATGAAAATAGTAATAGTTTAAATACATGTTTAACTACCACGAAGAATATCAACAAAAACAACATTTATAATAATAATAATAATACTAACAATAGTTATAACTATAGTAAAAGCATAATTCAACAACATCTAATAAAATCTTCTAATTTTCAACAGCAAACATATAATTCGACGCATCATTCTCAACAACAACAAAGTGGTGGTAACTCAGGAGGAGGATCTGGGGGCAATGTTATTTCTTCATCACAAGGCAGTAGTCATCATCATGCAAATCGCAATGATATAAGTGGTGGTGGACATCACGGCGGTGGTGGTGGTGGTTATTCATCGCATCGTAATGATAATGAGCACCGCGGTGGTTATAAAGGTAATAATTATAATCCCCACTATAACAGCGGAGGTGGCGGTGGGTCCCACTCCCACCATTCTTCAAATAATTCATCCTCCCATCATCATAATCAACATCACAATACAGCGACATCATCCGGTTCCTCACAACCACAGCAGCAACAACTGCAACAACACCATACTTCCAATTCATCTTCATCATCGACACAACACCATTCAATGACAAGTTCATCTTCTGCTCATCATTATAATCCACATCATCATAATAATGAGGGTGGTGGTGGTGGAGCTAGTGGTGGATTAGGAGTAGCTGGAGGTGTAGGAAGTGGACGTGATGTTGGTGGTGGAGGACGTAACTATGAAGGGCGTCACACATCTGGTGGTGGTTCAAGTTATTCTAGTAATGATAGATCTGGTCATGGTAGTGGTAGTGGCGGTGGAGGCCGTCATCATGACAACTACCATCATAACAGCCATCACCAGAGCCATCATCAACATCATCATCATCAACAGCAGCAACAGCAACAACAGCAACAAAATGTGGCACCACCACAACCGCCGCAATTTGACTTAGAAGCAGCAGCTTTTCCACCACTGCCAGGTAAGTCAGAATACATATTTTTTTTATCTTATTAACAAAAAAAGTATCTTGAATGCTTGATGTAGTCATGCCCTTACCGATGGCTAGTGATGCATTTTGTGAAACAACAAATCTGCTTATTTAAGTGAACATCGAATATAATAACTGAAACTGGAGAACAAATTTTATATTCTATTAAACGTTAAAAATAGTGTTCTTTAACTTTAATTAATAATAGCTTGTTTATTAAACACTATTTTTTAATGGTTTAAAACCCCATAAGTTTCGTTTGAAATGTAAAACGTTGAACGAAATTAAATATTTGTAAAGTTTGGCTCGACATAATGTTCAATTGCACAAATTCTCAGAGTAAAAACATGCGAAAAATATTTTTTAAATTTTATTAAATTATCGATAATTAATATATTGTTATAAAATTGAATTTAATTATCAGTTCGCAGCGTTGCGCACAACAATAATCAACGCTCACAATAAGCGAGTATCACTTGATGTAAAAAGACATAATCCTAAAATTTAAATAGGCAGTTGAGAAAACCCAAAGAATAATATGGTTTGGGATTACAGGTCTGTTCGCCTGTAAAACACTTGTACTTCAATTTAATGTTTTTTTTTATATTAATTTAATTACCGTTTTACTAAAGGCCTGTAAAAACTTTGTTTTATTTAAATTGATAAAAGGGTATTATGTCTGATACGGAAATTTTCGGACAGAACACGAAAAAATTTTAAGCATCCGGTAATCGGAGAAATTCTTTTAATTCTAACCAAAGTCCTCAGATAGACAGGTAACAAAATTCCCTGATAACAACCATCGACACAATATATATTTTATTTAACAAGAGGTTCAAAAGGTTGTTGGAGTTAGATCTAGTCAAGTTTTAAATTGCAACTTGAATTGTTTTTGGCCAAAAAATTTATTAGACTTTCCGTAAGGGTTTTTAGAATTCTAATAAGAAAATTTATTAATCCTTACTTTCAGCAACATCATCTTCAGTGGCCTCTAGTAATGTTGCTGCAGCCGGTGTTGCCAATAGTAAACAAATTTCCAATGCACTACAACATCAGCAAGTGAGTTTAAATGACGCTACAACATCTGCCAATATTAACAACAACATGACTATTAATAGTAATAGTAGCAATAGCAGCAATAGCATTAGTATAATAGCTGATCAACATCAGTATCAAACTCATCAACAACAACAACATCATCATCAGCCAAAAAACGTCAGTACTCAACCCTATCACCAGCAGCATCAGCAACCACAACAACAAAATACAAGTAACAATTTAATTCAACAACAAAATAGTTCCTCAAACAATTCGGGAAACGGTAACAGCGGTGGTAGCGGTTGGACAGAAAATCGTTTAGCTGATGTAGTACGTGGCAATAGCAACAATAATAACTCCACTATAGGTGGAGGTAAAAAATCTCGCAAAGATTCCAGCCACAGTAACAAACAGCATAATTTTTACCAGCAACAGAGGGGAAATGTTGCGGTCAGTCCAACACCAACTAGCGGTGGAGGAAATAACAGCAGTAGTAATCTTACAGCCACTTCAGCTCTAGCCGCTAATTCAACAATCAACAATAGCACCTCAATCTTAATCAACTCTCCCGCCATAGAAACTGTTAGTATTGAAGATTTAAAACAACGCGATCATTCAAGCGGCAATAACAAAATTAATAATAACAAGTCATTGACAAATAATAAACAAAATTCTAATTCTAATAACTCTGCAACTGTGATACCGTGTTTAACACAAAACAAAACAAATACTACAACTATTAAAAGTGTTGGTAGCAATATTGTTGCTGCAGCATTTAACACCACAATTTCATCTTCTACCGCTGATTGCAATAGCAGCAGCAGCACATGTAGTAACATCATTAACACAAGCGGTGTTCCACAAATTAATCCCCCGGAAAAAATCAAGACTGAAGAATATTTGGTACATGCCATAAATAATCCAATTACGGGCAGTGGAGGAACTGCAGAAGGTATTCGTGGTACTAGTTTTGGTCATAAAACATCATTAGTTCACTCAACTGCCTGTTCTAATAGTGGAAACTCTAATAACAGTAGGAATAATGATTGCAACAACGAACGGATTATTAACTCAAAGAACGTGTCATCAACTGGTACTGTAACAGCAGTGTGCAGCGTTGCTACAATGACCACAAGCCTTGCCGAATGTAGTCTTAGCAACCACAAAAAGCCACCTGCCATTGCAGCATTAATTGCCAAAAAAGAAACACCAAAAGATACTACTAAGCAAAAAAATGCCTCCACGTCAACTTGCTCAACATCCACTGAAAATATAGCAGCCGCTCTCATCTCACCCTTGAACAGCAGCTCTAGCATCATTTCTAACACCAATCAGCCTTCTGCTGGTGCTGGAAATTCGGCAGCCTCACGTTTGAGTTATGCTCAAGTAGCACAACGTAAAGACGATAATGTTACAACCGTCAGCATTTTGTCACCTTTAGCTACTAGCAAACAAGATTCTATTGCACTTACATCAGCAAGCTTATCTCCCTCTGCTGTTAATTCTCTACATTCTGCATCTCTGGCTACTGTTGCCAAAATTGAGGGAAATGAAAAAAATGCAAGCAATAATAATTCATCTTCAAATAGCGTTAGTACAACTGCTTTTGGCTGTTCTACAACTAATACAGCAGTGAATGCCAGTATGTCCTCATCATCTTCGTCTTGCTCTTCTTCAGGTGCTGGTGCTGCATCTCTACCTGTAACTGGTGCTGTGAATAGTGGCAGTAATGTTTCAGTAACACTGCGCACTGAAATTTCCAAAGAAAAAGGTACGAAATTAAACATTTTCATTTTTATTTACTTAAATTACCTAAATATATTTTTTAACTACTTATTGTGGCTTACGATTAGGTGTTTCAAAATAATATTTTATTATGTTGTGGTTATAAAAAATATATTTTTCTATAACATTGTTTATTGACTAATATCATCAATCATTATTTTGTAAAATTTTTTCAGATGTGTCCCGCGAAAATCGTCATTCAACAGGAGGTAGTCTTCCGAGTATTGGTGGCAGTAGTGTAAATAGTAGTAGTATAAATAATAACCCATCAGTTTCTTCGCCAAGTGCAGCCACGTCACGTAATCAACGTGTTGAGTCTAAAGACTTTAAAATAAATTCACGAGAACGTAATGATACTACTGAAAGTGGAAGTCGCAAATCACACAGAAACAGTAATATTAATTAAGACCACATCCTCATGTTATAGAAAGAAAGACTTTAAAGTGTTAAGTCATTTATTTGATGAACAAATTTTTTTTTATTAAATGTACTATTATAAAAGTTCCAAATGATAAGACACTAAAGAACTGATTTAGCTGCTGCTACCAATTACAAAAAATGCTTTTTATTTTCTTGCAAATGCATACATATTTGTTTTGAAAACATATGTGGGTGCTTGTCAATTTGGAACATAACTAAATATAAATAGAATTGAACAGAACATTAGCCAAGACATTCGACGTTAGTGTCAAAATATTTTAGAAAAACAATTACAAAAATGAATGAACTATAAAGTTAAGGTTTCTTTTGCACTTAAAATATTTATTATATAGTTTTTTTGTATGGTAGATTTGAGAAAGATGTTTTTCCGGTTTTTATAGTTCTTTTTTATTTATTTTTTGTAAAATAACAAATGTTAAAAGAGACTACATTATAAAAGAATATTAACACTATTACTATTATCACTACTACTACTACTATTATCTACTGAAAATACTATTTGCCTCAAAATATGGGAAAACAAAACATTGCTAAAATAAGATTAGTGCTAATAACTTCGTAAATAATGAAATATCAATTTAACTACATTATTACACATATACATAAGTTATATATAATACGTCTACAGTGTAATTGTATGCGTACTAAGAGTAGCTATAAACAAATTATATATATATCTGTATATATATATATCTGTATATATGTATATATATATATATATATATATGTATATATATATATATATATATATATATATATATATATATATATATATATATATGTATATACACTTCGTACAAGAGGAACTTTGTTCAACAGAAATTACCTTGGAGGTAAGTTTTACTTTTAAAATATATTTGTGTTAAAAAATGCTAATTATTTAATGAAACTACTCACTCGTATCTTTTTTTTTTCAACTAATGAGTAAAATTAAAATTTTTATATTTGAAATAGAGATAAACGTAAATTATATTGAATCAAAAGAAAATTCACATAAACCGGAGTACGAATATGATTTAATTTAAATATTACAATAATCGCAAGATATCGTGTAACATATGCTTACTTCACAGAAATATTATAAGTACATCAACTACTGTATGAAAAATAAACAAAAATAAATATATGTATTTATGAATAGAGCAAGCAAACGGAAAGCTTTTGGTAGGGTGAAAATGGATTCTAACTAGCTTATATTGATGATAATTTAAATTAGCTGGATAAATAATAGATGTATGCGGAGGATACACTAGAAATATGCTGACCAGAAGATACATAAAAAATGTAAAAATACATAAACTTAAGCCTGAATAAAAATTGTTCCTAATTTATCTAAAAATTCAAATTAAATACATATTTTTAACGGAAATGTTTCATGAATATTAAAAATTGTATATAGGCAAATATCCCATCGAGCACGCTTATACATGTTAACCAAAGGAATCGGCTAAATTTTTAATGACTACGACATAATTATGGCTGTACTAGGTAATTTTTGTGGTAACACTACCCTTTAATGATAAAGGTAAATTCGGTTATGATTATGGGGAGGTTATGGATACGGAGTTATGGTTTGGTGCCGATTTGGCTCATTTTTGATTTAAGAAGTTAAGATACAATTCGAATTACAAATCCCATTTTATTTATTTTCCTGAATTTTTAAAATAATATTAACATATAGCAAAATGTACACTGAGTAATGCTGCAAACAAGTTTTTTTTTTTTTATATGAGTGTCAGTTTTTTCTTTGGGAAATTTGGCATTTAGTATTCATTAAAATTTTTGAATTTACTGCAGTTTTGTCCACACTTTTCGATTTAAATTTTCCTTTCCATATATCTTCATTGTAAAATCAAAAATTTTGAATTACAAATAAATAAAAGTCTGTGAGGCTTATATTTGTTTCGACAACTGCAAAATAGAAACCAGATTATACGGCTTAGGTTCTTGACATTAAGATATAAATAACTACAATAATTAGCACATAAATTTATTTAATTATTTTTATTATTTAAACTTATTAAATATATTATATTTGATTACATTATTAAAAACATAAACATATTTTAATTTTTTGCAGGGAATTTTGTAAGCGTATGTAGCAGGTGGATTATTATTAATAAAAGAAGGAAATAATGTATATTATTAACCAGGACCAGTCAAGTAATTTTTATTTACTGATTTTCTTTTGCATATAGATATAGTAATATAATTAATAGTTTATAACTAAATAAGAAGTAGAAAATCAAGATTTCTAATGTATAATATACAAAGAAATATAAAAGAATTGAGTGTGCAACCAATTCAAAACCATAAGTAATCGTAGCATATAAAATTATTTTTGTATATATTTAAAACTTGCTAAAATAACAAAATACTATCAAATTTTTAAATACTAATACAAGCATAACTTGAGCAAATGTAGTAGAATTGCTTTGTTTTTTGTAAATAGTTGTACAATTATGTGTTCCAATTATTGCGGGTTTTCTTTTGCTTTTAATTGCAGACACACTCTTCAACAACAATTTTAATAAAGATCATTTATAAAAAAAAAATGATAATTCGAATTTGAGAAATTAAGTTTCACACATATCAATGCCATTTTCGGGATAAATAATATCTAATAATAATAATAATAATCAATATTGAAATAAATTTTTAGAATCCTTTAGTTATGTACCCATAAACTGATACACTGAAACCTCGTTTATTGCCCCCTTTTTTTATCTAAAATAAAGCGATACACTGGTCTCATTTTTTCAAAGCACCATATGCCTTTAATTCAAACCACAAAATTCGCATTTAGTGCATTACAGAAAATTATAGACAGAATAAATTTTTTTTTTTACTTGAAAGAAATTAATTATTAATATAACGATACAGCAAAAAATTAGCAAGGATGTAATAAGATTTAATAAACAAATGACAAATCAATTATGCGAACATTTTAATAATGAATAACGTATGCAACAATTTCTCAAAGTATTCCTAACAGCTGTCATCACTAAATTGTTAAAAATATTTTCAGTGTACCGCCATGAGTTTTTTTTTTATTTTGCCATTTGGCATTAAAATTTTTATGCCTGCAAATCACTAAGTTCAATGTTTAAGATAAGTTTAACTCTGAAGATTAACTCTGAAAACTGAATTGAGAGTTAAATTAATCATACTTCTAGTACATAAGTAGAAAGTAATATTAAAACAAATACTATATTTTTACCTTAATTATTCGAGCTTAAAATTGCTGTCCTATTAGATAGTATTACGAGAAAATATAAAAATTGAAATAAAAATTTATAGTATTCTGTTGAATAATAAATTGACAATTTTATTCTTTATATTAAATGTAATAAAGACACAATTCCATGCAAAATATTGCAAGTAAAAACAAACAAAAAAAGTGTAAATACTAACAGTAACCTGACCTTAAGTTCGAATAATTAATGATAAACTCAAAGCAAATCGAAGATCCTTAAATTAGTCATATTCTTTAATATTTTTTATATTCTATTCAAGACTAATAAGCAAATTTGATAATTTTAGCCTTTAATTACAAGCATTTAACTTATATTGGATTTTTTTTTTACACACTGATATTTTACCATATTTTATATATATATTTTTTAAATTTTAAACTTCCAATATAAACAGTTTGAATATGAGACATTTTTAATAGAAGTTAAATCTTTAATTTCAAGTTGATATTTGTTTTAAAAACTCCACCCAGCAACAACTAGAAACGAAAACAATTTTAGAACACATTTCTTTGACTTCAAATTATTTTTCAAATATATGTACATATACAGTGTACTCTCTCTTAAGCGGATGCTTAAAGAACTGACGAGTTTGTCCACTTATGACAATTGTCCTCCGTTTATGAGAGAAATCAAGAGAAGTAATGAATAATCTGTAACATATTAATCTTTAAATACTTTTATTTTCAAAACATACGAGTGTCTTTTAGGAGATAGAAACACTGCATACACACATGTTTTGTAAGAATTCTTGGAACTGATTTAATTTTATTTATAGAATTTTGCAATGAATTAATTTTATCAAAGAAAAATAAATAAAATTTTTTAACAATAATATTTAGAAGTTATTATATTAAAAAAAATTTAAGTTTACCTAAAGACATGACCTTAAGCGAATTGAGAAAAAATTTTTGCTTATTATAAAAGTAATAATAATATTATCAGTTATTTCAAAATTTATTTGAATTCCAAGTTTCCAAGAAAAAAGATGTATACATATATTAATTTTTAAAGTAACAATTTCACACAAAATTAAACTTTAAAAACAATGTCTCTTGATCGTATAAAGTTGAAAACAGAAATTGTGGCAAAGGAAGAAGAAATATCTTACTTATGTAAAGCTATCTACATATGTAGTAAGTTTTTTTTAAAAACTTTGTTTTCGAGAAATTTTTCTTTTCCAAAAAATAGGTAATATATAATAAAAAAATAATAAATAATTTAAAATTACAATCATCTTACCTTTATTAAGATCAACGTGGAGAGTGTGTTATTAATGGAATACATAAAACTTTGGTGTTAAATTATGCATTTTCTTTTATTATAGCTAATTTTTTATTTACACACAACAGCAAAAAAAGATGACTTACATACATACATACATACTTATGTGTATTTAAAACAAGCAAAAAATAAATGATATAAAGCATACAATTCTCAGTTTAATGGTTTCACATTCAATCTTAAACACACATTTTCAAACATACTAAAATACAAAATGGAAAAATTAAACTTATATTCATATTGATTTAATATACACAAACACACAATAAAAATCAGCCATACCTTTTTACGTAAAAATACGCAAAAGAACAGCACAAAACTCGCATTAACAAATTCTAATTCAAACTTAATCTGTCCGTCGTTTCAAACAATTAATGTTATATTTTTTCTTTATTTTTTATCTAACTTGTAACGTCCACAAAAGCTAAATTGTTTAAATCCATACAGACCTACATATTAAACAAAAAAAAAAAAAAAATATCGATCCCTTACAGAACAACAAATATGTTATGCCAGTTTCTAATAATTTTATACGTTTTTCAAATCTAATTGACATCTCATAACCCAAAATATATTTGTAACAAAAAATTGCTTAATTTTCATTATTATGCATTTTAGCTGTTAAGAAAACATTCGCTTTTTCCGTTTTTAAAACTTAAACCCTTCATAAAAAAATAAAATATATGTATATATTTATTAAAAACAAATTACTGAAAGTGCATTTAGTCAGAAAAAGTTTATTTTGCAGTTGTCAATTCATAGAAGTGTGTGAAAAAAAGAATTTTGTTTTTTCTCATCAAAACTTTTTCACGTAAGAATTTGTCTGTCTTAACAATAAAGAATGGGAGTTAAACAATATTTGTCAAAGTAAAATTTGTCTGTCTGAATGCAATCTTATAAATCCTTAAATATTTGTTTAAACGTTAAGGCCTGGTCCCATTGTAAATATTAATTTTTTTAACTACACAAAAAATATTTTCTTATAGGACAAAAATGTAAGATTCTTAAAAAGTCATATACCTAGTCCTTAGAAATTAACAATATAATAACATATATAACACACACATATATATATATATGACTTATATATATATATATATATATATATATTTACATATATATATTTACATATATATATATATTTAAAACTTTAATTTTAAATAGCTACCCAATTGCTTTATAATTAAGAAGAACCTAAGACCTAATCTAAAAAACAGACTTTACTGATATAAATTCCTTTTATTATTTTAAAATAAGCAACTTATTTTTAATTGACTATTTCAAACTTATATAGTAATACGGTTAGGAAGCTTTAATTTTGTCCATTGTAGATACTAGATATATACAAATGTAAATATCGCACTCTAAATATAAAAGGGTCACAACTCAAAATACTAAAATTTTTAGGAGACACAAAAACTGTTTAGTTCATCGTGCAGAAGCCTCACACTTAACACAAAAATAGACATAACGGTATTTTGCCAGTTAAATGAGATAATAATGTGAAAGAAATTTTTGAGTTGTGATCCTTTTTTATTTAGGGTGCGATATGTCTACATAAGAATTTTATAATGCCTCACAATGCTTACTAAAAGTTTTTAAATAAAAAAACTATCACAACATTTAAATTTGAAAAATGTTTGAGCTTTTCGATATCTAGTTACTAGATCGAAATCATATCGAAAATTATTTCACAAACAAATACCACCGAACCTTAAATGTTTACTTTGAATTTACCACTATAGTGTTAGGGTTGATAAGACCATGCAGTCTCAAAAATCGTAAGCCCAAGAACACAGGACGTGGAAATTTCCCTTCAAACTTTACTAATATAGTCTCCAAAACTGGATTTTTCTTTTACATAATATGAAAGAAAACGGCAGCAGAGTAGCGGAACTAATTTGGTGAAATTGTCAACTCCAAACAAGGAATATGTTATGTCATATCCCATGAAATTTCAAAACAATCTGGTCATTGTGCAGTAGATTTTCCCATTTTTTTTTGCTTTACCTATTTTGTAGTCATAAACATTTTATCGTCTTAAATATATATTGTATGAATATATATATAATTTTATTGGCGTCTATTTCGACTTTGTGCATTGACAGCTCATTTCAGCTGATTTCTAATGGAAGTAGTTTTATCATAAATATATTAACTTTACAGTAAGACGAATTTAAGGTCTACACTTAACGAAATAATCTCGGGATTGTATTTAAAGTTTTTTTAAGATAAATATAAACTTATCCCATGTTTAGACCGTGTGTAAGCACAATTGCATTTTTTGCCCAACTAATGTTATAGAGCTATAAAATTGGTGGTACTAAATTAAATGAAAAAAATGAAGCTACGTGCTAGTGATGTTAATAACCCAATGCATTACCTTCTGTGTAGAATGGAAATAAGATTTTTGCATGCCAAATTCTTTGAAATAATAAGTCTTTCAGCAAACCAAAATATCATATTTGTTACAAAAATCTATTCGAATATACTTTAGAATTTCATCTTTTATAATTTTTTTAGTAGTCATGATTTTGCTGACATTTTGCGCTCCAATACATACGAAAGAGATTATGCATTTCATTGTGCTTATATTACTTTTATTAAAAAATAAAATTAAATAAATAAAAGACAGCTTGTCACTTGATAGTTTAATCACAGTAGTCTTTCTTACCAAAGTTTAAAAATCTTTTATATTGTCCTAAAAGGGTAATTGTCGTAAAAGAAATAATGAAGTATTTTTAAATTAAAAATTCATTGCAGTAGTTATTTGGTAAATTTCTACAAACATATTTTAAATATTAAATATCCTTTTCTTCCTTTAAGCTTTTTTGAACAAATCACCGATTTACAAACATTGAAATGAAGCATTTTTAAAATTCTCAATATTTTGTATTTTCTGATCCGTTTGATTAGTAAAATTTATTTATTTTTTCATTTTCTTCCAAATTAAGAAGTGTTATGAGCTTGAAGACTGTGATCCTTTTAAAAATAAAATCAGTATAAGTGAAATTCTCTTTTTGTTTATGAAAATTATAAATTTTATATAACAACATGAGCATAGCACCGACTTGTAGAACAATAATCCATATTAAATGTTTTATTATATTTTTTATACTTAACACAAACAAAAAATTAGGCTTGTAGCATTTCTAACTCAACTCATTTATAATTCAATATAGTAAAATTAAATAAAACAATCTTAAAAAAGCTTTTTATTTGCAATTGCCAAATAAAACATTTATCCTTAAAAAAGCATATTTAAAAATTCTAATTGCTAAAAGTGCCTATAAAAAAGAACTAATTGTAAAAATAAGAAAAAATATGTGTGTATATAACTTATTCAAATAATCTAAATAACCTTTTTCTATTTATCAATGATTTGAATTATTAAAATTTTGTTACATCTGAATAATAATAAAATGATTTTTAATTGATTGTGGTTGTATTAAATATTGTAGAATATGTTCACAAATTTGATTAATTTTTGCATAAATTTTTCAAAACTCTTAATCATAATACGTTTACTCAAAAACACCAGTAATTTAAACAATTGTTTTTATGCCTTAAAATAAATATTTTAGATTTTCTTTTATAAAAACAAATTAATATGTATATTTTGTATATATGTATATGTACATGAACATGTGTGAGTTAAAATCGAAATTTAATAGAAGAAAAAAAAAATCGACAAAATATTAATATTAATGATAATATACAACTTCAATTGAGCATAAACAAATTTAAACCATATTTAAATAATATAATAGTTTTTTTATGTTATATTTTTATTATTATGTAAGCAAATAATTTCTTTTTAATTTTTCGGAATTTATAAATCAGACTTTAACCTAAATGCATTTGCGATTATGTCAGATTTTAATTTTTTGTAAATTTAACACTGATATTTTTCATATCTGCTTTTCGTGTTTTATGTGTTTTGCATAATATTTTTCGAAAAATATGCAAAATTTTTAATTTTTGAACGATAGTACATGGCACATGTAAAAGCTATTTGTCAAAAAATCAAATTTTTAACCATACCTTGATTAAATTGGATTTCTAAAGTTTTCATAAAACAAATACTTAACTAGTTTTTACGAAATATGCATACCAAAACCAGACATTATCAAAACAAAGCTAAGTGACATATTTGAAATCCCACCACTGCCTAATCGTAAAACCCAATCTTAACATTGGACAGATTACAAACAATTTATCAATTTCGTTTTAAAAATTTTTTGTTTCAAAATAATTCTTAAGGCCAAAAATACAAACATATGTTTTACCATTAAGTCGTTTAAATAAGATTTTAATGAGAAAATTTCTAAATACATAATACACTGTATTTCATTTATTGACCGAACAAATTCCTTTAAACTAATTTTAAGTTATATGCCTTAATGTATGGCTCTATTAAGATTTTCCCTATTCCACTCTACCCGTGAATTCAAATTCTGTTTTAATACAAAAATTTATTATTATTATTAATATGTCCAGCGAGCGAGTCTTTAGACGCCAATATTTTAAAACTATAAAGATATAACTATTCAAAATTATAAATTTGCTGGACAGATTTGCATGAGTACAGTCATTGTATATTATTTGGAAAGATGTTATAGTGTCAACTTTAATCACTTTATAACTTAAAAATATTGAACCAATTCAAATAAAATATGCATTTGCAAAAAATATCTTTGAATTGGTAAAATTTTATCAAAATTAATTCCATACTGTATTTATCACCCTTGCAAAAAAATATGGAGAGGCGGCGTCAAGTTGCATAATAACTAGTAAAACATGCTAGATTAGATAGAAAGTTTGACCAAAACATTTTTAGTCATTGGCGTTGAAACGGCAACCACATTTTTAACAAAAAAATTTTGTGCTTTAGAAAAATAAATTTATTTCTTTAGTTTTTACTAAACTATTGTTTTTTTTATTTTATTTGCGTTTTAATATGTTGCGTTGCAGTATTTAATTCCTATATTAAAGCCAGAGAACTTTACCATGTTAATATTGACATTAATATCAATATTAGTCTAAAAATCTCTTTTATGTATTTTGCAATAAAAATGAGTTAAGTAATTATGATTATTACATTATATTGTGCGAAACTGCAAACATGTAGTAAACTTTTTCTTTAAACATTTTTATAAATACAAAATTAAAATGAAAGTATTTATGTTAACAAATTATTAATCTCTCACACAGTAATTCACATGAATCTATTTTGTGGTATTAAATTGGTGATTTAGAAATTGTATTAAACACGGTTGAAAATTTTACGTTTTGAACTTAAAGCCTTTTCTGAAGTAGCAATAAAGTTATTGCGGACGATTAGACTTCGTTATAACATTGTTGTTAGTTTTTTATGCATATTAATAATATCTTGAGAGATTATACTTAATGTATGAAGATTTCAGCCTGGTAGCTTGTAATTTAAAAGAAAGCATTTGAAGATTGTTTCACATTATTCGATTTACTGATTTTATTTACAAGTCTAAAATAAACCTAATAAAGCCTTTAATGATGTTTTTGTTCTTTACATAAATTTCAGTTTCTATAAGAAATTCTAGTTATTTCATTAATAATACTAAATTGTTGCACAAGTAAAAGTAAATGAACAATTTTAAACTTGGAATTTATCACAAGGTTATATTCAAATTGAAAAATTCATAAGAAATAAATAACAATTATAAAGAAACGGAATAGAATAAAAGAATATTGAAATTTTGAAATTTTTAATTCAAAATTTATTTTGAAATAATCATACATTTTGGAAATCGTTCCTATGAACTCTACGTCGGCTAAAAAATTTATATATTTTACAATATTCTTAATTTTTGTTTCTTGTTTGACGATTAAATGCAAAATTATATTTTTTTACTTATTTAAAAGTAATTAAGCAGAACTCAGCGTTGCAAAGATAAATTCAGCTTAATTTAGTGCATTTGCTAGTACGAAAACTATTCATTTTGAACAAAATCACTGGTTTTCTAAAAATTATAATCTTAAATTTATGTAGAAAGTTAAAAAAAATATATATATCCAAATGAATATTTTAAATCCGGCTCAAGTTCACATTTTTTTTTTCATTTTTAAATTTATATAAAACAATATATATTTATAAATATTTGTGTTAATTGTTAAAGAAAACAAAAAAGATAATTATTATTTTAGCTAAAATTATCAAATAATTCTAAATTTAATTTTAATTGATAAAATTTGAAATATAAATATAATAATTTTATAACATCTACATGTCTTTAAATCGGTTAATGGCCGTGGTCATTTCCAAAGTCCACAATTTACCACGGTATATTGAATATTAATTCAAAATATGCTTTATTTTTAGTTTCACAATGCTCTTATACTAACAACATTTTTATAAAAAGTCTCAGGCCTTTAAATCAAGCTCTATATTGAAATCTTCTACAATGAATATTTCTTATTTTATATAAGGGGCTTAGAGTACAAGGGGCAAGGTGCTCTTCGCCGCTCATATCTACACATTAAATTATTATTTTATATGATACAATCAAATCATTTATCTCTTTGTTTAAACCAATTATTCTTTCCTTTTAAAATACATTAATTATTGTTCTTTTTTGTTTCTTTTTTCAGGTTTATAAATAATTTTTAAAAAAGCATACTCATTTTCTTTGCTTTATAATGTAATTAAACCAAGTCATCATTTATGCGTTTTATTAAAACAAATTTCGGTTATTGTTTTGTTATATATATATTTTTTTTAATATTATGCTTGATTTAAAATATTACGCACATTGTTAACATATTTATAATTGTTATCTTTTAAAACAAATCATACAAATAAATTGAAATTATAACCATAAAAACACAAAAATATATATTGTATCAAAATACAATTTAAAATTGATAAACTCATACATAAATAATAAACCACATATATTTAATAGTTAAGTAATAATAAAATAATCCATCAATTTGTTTAGTATTTAAATTTACAAACAATTTAATTTAAAGAAATAATTATTTATAACAGCTAAATATAATAATTCTTAAAAACGAAAAACAAAAAATTCATACATATATGCATATATTTAAAATAAATCTTATTTTAATGTTAAGTAAAGATTATTAAATAAATAATTAAAGAAAACAATTGGCTAAAAAAAACACAAATTTAATAATATAAAACAACATGAACGAATATTAAAAAAATATATATTAATAATACAAAAATAACAATAGCCCTGTAATATAAATACCAAGTAAAATAATGACTTAAGATAAATTTAATGAAATAAATAATATATATTATTAAATACTTATAAATATGGAAAATATAACCTTAATTGAAACACTTTTAAATATATATTAACAAATATATACATATATAAGTATGTAGATAATATATATATATATATATATATATATATATATATATATATATATATATATATATATATATATATATATATATATATATATATATATATTTATATATTTATATATATCTATATATTGATATATATCTATATATATATATATATATATATATATATATATACATATATATCTATATATATATATATATTAAAAAATAGCTTTAAGATCAGCTTAATATAAAGTAGGTTAAAATTTATACAAAAGAAAAACAAAATAATAATGAAACAGAGTTGAAAGCAAACAACGTCAGAAAAGGGGAAAATTCATAACAAAGTTGTTAAAAAAATTGAATTATAAAGCAAATACTTAAACGTGTGTTAAAAAAATATTAATAAAAATTGAAATAATACTAAATGTTATTTAATATTAAGCCTAATTATAAAACATAATCTAAAAGCAAACAAAAACTTAATATATATTCTGTGTTATAATACTAAATGTAAAATAGTTTAATATGATTATTTCTACCAAATTAAGTATTTGCTTTTGATTATTAGTTTTTAACAAATTACAAAAAAAAAAAAACAAAAAAACAAAAACAAAAAATCAATAAAAAACGCAAAAAAACCAAACAGAAAAAACAGCAACATAAACAATTGTTTAATTTAAATTTTTGATCAAAAAGTACAAACATTTTTTACGTTAATGTAGCTTTGGAAAAAGGTTTGTTATTTGATTAATGGCTTAAAAAAAGACTACAAAATGTAACCTAGCTAAATATAAAAATTTGTTAAATTGGTGTTTTAAAACAAAACTTAGACTGTAAGCAATAATTGATTGATGAGAGGCTAATAGTTGCACGCAATCTCGTGCGAGATTTACTCGAAGTTGCCATTTTTTGTTTACTTTTGGGAATTTATTACCCCTTATCGAGTAGGTTGTATAGAAATTTCTGATGATAGCACTCGATAGCGAGTTGTAAATCAAATTCAGCCATTCTAGTTTTATCCGATAGCAAATTTTATTTTTAAATAGTCTACTGGATAATAAGGAAATGTAAATTAAATTTTTAATAATTTTTATTCAAATTAAGTAATTTCTGGTAATTATTAGGTCGAATATAACAAAAATAAATTTCCGACGAATACAAACTATTCGTGAGTTTATGACTGAGCACAGCAATTTTCCAAAAATCGTTTTTTTAATATGGATTTTCCTTAATCTAAATTTTAAAATGGTCATTTCTATTATGAACGTCATTATCGCCAGTCTCGTCAATTAGTAGTCAACATTACATTACAACACGAAACAAAATTCACGCGAAGTATTTATGCTTAAACAAAGAAGAAACAAGTTGTATGAACACTACGGTTTGCTATTGTGTTTCAGAGAGCGAAACACGTTGATTTTGAAACTAAGACAACTCCATAATTAATTAAAGCTAAATCTTCGGTCAACAATATTTCAAATGTCTTGATTTTGAAAGTGAGGCAAGTCCTTATCGAATAACACTTTTTTTATATTGCATAAAATTAGGAAGCGCTATCAGAATTTCACAATTATACTGCAACTTTGGTATTCACCATTTGATGCACAGTTATTCAAGTTATGAAACCATTCTGATTGTTATTTGTGGATCTGTGAAAGTAGCGTGAAATATTATGGAGAATTTTATAAAAAATAAATTAATTCAAATTAATTAGTGGTGCTTTTTTTTGGAAAATAAATTATTATGAATTATAATGATAATTGTAACTTTGAAGTTATAATTATGATAGCGAAACCGATAGCAACATTCAATTATTACCACTAATTACTTATATTTTACATAATTACTTGTGAATATTCTTAACGCCCTTCAAATGTAAATCATTCGTTATGTTATCTAGCAATAACATAAAATGGAATTGTCTCATTTTGCAAATCAACGGCCCATATAAGGGTTTGTACATTGGTTGCTGTTACTGATTGATCTCGTGTTCCAGAGTTGCCAAAGTTAAGATTTACCTCAAATGCTTCAATAGTTTTTATATATTAAAAAAAAACTGTTGTTTTGCTTAAGAAAAAACATAAAGTTTCCATTTAATGATTGAATTTTGCAAAAAAATTCTTTTATTAAAGTTTATACAATTTTCTGTGTTTTAACAATTTTTTGGCTTGAACCTTGCGGGGTAATGAGTCTATAAACAATTTAAATTCCTTCAATTCGCAACAATAGGTGTAACCTTTTTTTACATCTCGAAAATTTACATGTTCCAGACCAGATTTTTTACAAACATTTGTGCAAAGTTCTTCTGCTGGTCCATCATTTATATACGGATTATTAATGGTTATAAAAACAATAGCCGCATTACTAGCTCTGTGTAATAAAATTTTGTAAAAATATCTAGGAGCTTCGATTTTTTGAGTATCATCTAGATATATTTTAACTAAGTCATCATTCTTTTTGGGCAATTTTAAAACTTCAAAATATCCATTGTAGGATTCTATGTCATCGTTGTAAGAAGCTGCAATATCACGTGCTAATTGTTCGACTCTTAACCAATTACCGACATTAATTACTTGAAATTCGGGAGCAACATTAACGTAATAATATGTGGCTAATTGTTCATAAGGAAAAATAAAATCAGCATCAGCTGTTAAATGACCACGAGCCAGAAAGTTTTTTTCATCTATATATGTTTGATCAGGTCCAAAATAATTGTTAAAGCGTTCAATTTGATTTTCCTTTGTATAGAATGAGTTAGTATTTGCTGTGCTAAATTGCATACCATCAGCGGTGAAAGGACGACGACGACTTTCTGAAATAGAATCTAGAAGAGAAGTTCTTTATTTTTTTTTTATTTTTTTTTATTCATTTAATAAATTAATAGTGTTTTTATAGAGGTATAGAGCTTCAAGTTGCATAACTTTTTAATTAGCTGGCATTTTGTTAGGTGTCAATCGATTTATGTTGAATTTGTTTTGGCATTTCAATATGAATAAACAGGCGCCTAAACAACGCTTCCAAATTGTGCGAATTGGGCTTAAAACAAAATTGTCGTTGATCCCGATTTTCACAGGCAAATTTAAGGTTAGAAATGATTGAATGGCAAGATTTGAGCTGTTATTCTTTGACATTTATTTATTATGAAGTTGGGAAATATTAAGCATGGAACGTAACACTCTAAAAATTTTAATTGTGAAAATTTATTATCAAAATGGAGAAAATTTCACTGTATCGTTTCGAAAAGCTAGAGCAGCTTTTCCTCGTAAACGGGCTCCCTCCGAGACCGCTGTGCACTATTAATCACTATAATAATATCTGACGCACTGAAAGGTAAAATTGTTGTAAAATGTGCTTAAAAATTTTGAAAGAAAAGAAACGGACATCTGCTCACGTGCTAGTATCAAACAATTTAAGTAAATTTACTTGCTGACCTCATCCTTTATAAATAAACAAAACTGTCATGGATAATCGTTCAGTGTATGTTGAGATACAGTTACATCCAGAAAAATCAACTGTTTGGTGTGTTTTATGAGCTGGTGGAATCATTGGTTCGTACTAACGTTAACGCCGCTAGACAATTTTCTGTGAGGATAGGTGAACTCGCTAATCTACCTCAATAAATTTTTATTTTCAGATTAGATTACGTCCGAGCCGGCAGTCGCGGTCGTATGACAGAAGTCATATTTAAATTATAACACCAGAGGGTTATATTGTGAATAATGTAAATTTCATATTAATTTAAAAAATGCATCTTTGCATTATTCCATTTCAAAGTTCTATACTTCTATATACAATGAATGTATCCTTTTTGTATGAGAAAGATTTGATGGAAAAGCTGGTCCAAATGCACTTTGACACATATTTTGAATTTAAATTTTGAATAATCGATTCAAACAAAATTTCAGTTATTAGTTACAGAGGAGCATGAAAGCGAAGAAGCAAAATTACCTCGGACACGCACTATTTTTCAACAGATTTCTTTATAACTCTGTAAAACGAAGTGAGAAAACTTTATTGGAATAATTAATGGAATGGTAACGCATCAGATCGACTTATTTTTTTGTGAAAAACTGAAATCGGTTTATACATAGTACAGAGTTGCTTTTTTAATATTCCAGACACAATTTTTCGTAATACAAAGTAAAACATGTGATTTAGGTGGTTTGCACAAAATAACATGTTTCATGCCAGTGGAAGCATTTAGAAGTTCAAATTACAACCCGCTCCGATATAATTTCGCACACGGGAATTTGGAAAGACAATTTCTTGTTGATTTGTTTATTCATTATTACGATCGGCTCCCATCATTATGAGCCGTTTTCATACAATTTGGCTAACGGGATTTCGCATTGTTGCTTTGTTTACTCAAATTTCGTTTCGATGCTCCCAAGATATTAAAAAAGAAATTAAAATAAATACATAAGTAAATAATTAATAAAATATTTTTACAGAATTTTGTTTGATTCTTTTTAATCATGTTGCATGAAAGTGAAATAAACTTTCTAACTTTATTTACATTCAGAAATATAGGAGTGTTAACAATGATTTTTGAAAAATGAAAAAAATGTACCTACTTTTTTAATTTTGTAAGAAAATTCAAAATTTGTTTGCTGATAACTTTTTTGTGGCATCAAAAGCAATTAATTATGTATATCAAATAAAATAAATTTTAAAAAATTGAATCATTTTTTTGTTAAAATTTGTATTTATCTAATAGTAGACTTCTGTCCGGTTTAAGGTTAGGTGTTTACACAACTCAATAATAAAAAAAGATTGATGATAGAATTTTAACGTGTTACACCAATTGGTAAAAATATCTGCAATTCGTTTTTATTTATTTATTGAAAATACATCCAGTGAAATTCAAATGCTACTAAAAATATTTTCACCAATTGTAAATTTTATTGCATTTAAATTATCTCACGTCAATGAAAGTTTTAATGTACACAACAATTTTCCCTAGGAAATACACATAAAATTTCATCACAATTAATGCAGTTTCGTTCGTATACTATTTCTCATATTATGTTTGAATACGTTCGTAATTTAACATTAACATCGTACTTAACAGAAAACTAAAGCTAGAAATTAAAAATATTTAACATTTTGCTGAGTAATTCAGAAAATTGATATACAAACGGAGGTTGCATGGAAAAGCATATTGGCTCGTTACAGCAGTAAAATATCAAGCGACAAAAACCATATTTTACAAGAGAAGGTTTTTATTATTTATTTCTAGTGTTAATCAACACAGGTTTAAATTGTTATCAAGTTACAGCAGCAAAATAATGTTCAAAGTGCGCTTAAGCTGAAATAGTTTTTCACATGAATTCATAACGGAACACAGTGTTACCATCAAATTTTTATTTTATACACGACGCAAATTAGCCATTGAATTTATTTATTTAAAAAAGCGTTATCACAATATTATGACTTTTACTAATTTCAGTTCAAGTTCGCGTTTGGTGGGAAGAATAGTTGCCAACATTAACAAACATGCTTACAAAAACAACCATCATACACATGCACGTCATTATTTATCAGTGTTTACGATTAAAAACATTGTCTTTGTTTGAGAACAAATAAGTCCCAATTTACATTGTACGATTTTTGTCGCTGCAATTCTTAGTTTGTTGTTGTAAATAAAGGGTGTAAAGGGAATAGAGGAAGAGTGTAACTCTCTGTACGCCTCTTATTTACAACAACAAAATAAGAATTGCAGCCACAAAAATCGTACAATGTAAATTGGGTGTAAGGGAATAAAAGATCGTGAGTTGACGAAAGAAACAGTATTTGCTCAATCAAAGAGAATTATCAAAGCATATGATTTACATACATATATTCTTTGGTAATAGTTTTCTTTCATACTTACGGTATATGGCAGCACCATTTAATATGTTGTGTGTGTAGAAAGTCGTCTCCGTAATATTACTGTAGCATGTTTGAAATAATGGTCCATAAAATTGATCACCAGTAGGAAAACCAATTTTATAAATAAAACCTTTTCCGTGAAAACACTTTTCATTAGTTATTTCCATTGAAGATGATGGTATCATATTGCAAACATTATTTTTAATCAATTGGATATTATTTTTTGAATCCACAAAATTGCCCTTGAGACACGTAAGCTGCAGTTTATTAAAAGCTGAATTCTTAAAATTATTCTTATGACCGCTACAAACCAACATTAACCGAGATCCTTCTTTAAGATTGGTAACTTTACCAGCAGGTTTAAAAAGTTGAAAGTCATTGGCTTTAAACGAAGTTAAAATAACAGGAGCAGGAGTTTTAATATCATCTGGTAAAATAATAGAACAATCAAATATTGCTTTACCAGACGAAAAAGCTTAAAAAAATGAAATAATTAATTTAATTAAAGTATTAAATTTTGATAATTTTTATAGTTTTTTTAAACGATCTTTTTTTTATCTTTAATAAATATCTTTTTTTTCTTTTTAACGATCTTTTTTATATATTTTTTTCTTTTCGATATTTCGCTTTCCTTTGGAAAGCTTCTTCAGGAAAAAATTTAAAAAAATATCGAAAGAAAAAAATATATAAAAAAGATCGTTAAAAGGAAAAAAAGATATTTATTAAAGTATTAAATTTTGTTTATATTTGTTTAAGTGTTTTGATATTTCAACTATTACCTTCCCTTTAACACTCACCATACGTTATTAAAAATTTATTTAATAAACTGAACAACAGCAACATAATGTTTTTACTACAACTTATTATTTTAAACTGCTTTGTTAATTAACAAACGGTATTTATAGTAAATTTCAATTTGTTTTTGTTGTTTACTTTTAAAAAATTTTCTTATTTTAATTAAATATTTGTATTTCATAACAGGTGTTCTTATACATGTATAGAACACGATAGAACTATTAAAGCCCATTTTCTTCTTTATACTAGTGTGTGTTTTAAGCCAATTTACTTCCTAACCTCTACCGTTATATTTTATTTCTAGTGACGCATATTAATAACGAAAAATTTATTGTTTGTCTCAAACATGCGTTTTTTTAGCATAATTTTCTACACGTATTGCTTGAGTTTTTTTAAGTTTGTTGCTTTTATATGTATATGGTATTTTTATAGAGCTAGTGGTAGTGTGACCAATCAGCTATCACATAAGTAGTGCAACAAACAATCGTAGTCACCGGCACATTTGGGCACATTATGGGAATGTAAAATATCCTAAAATACTCAGGTGGGAAACAAACAAACTATCGCTGTTGATGCCAGGTTACCGTTGACTTAGTTCTGTGCACATGATGATTAGTGCATTTGAAAATAGTTAAGTATGTATATTAAATATTTATATTTTTAAACAATTGTATATATTAGTTATAGTTTTTTACCTTTTTAATATTTTTTAGTAGTTAATTACAAAGCACTAGGTCAATTTTAATAAAAAATCTTTAAAAAACTTTTATTTTTTATTATTTTTTCGATATTTCGCCACACCGTTGGTTGGCATCATCAGGATGCCAAAAAATAATAAAAAAATAAAAGTTTTTTAAAAATTTTTTATTAAAATTGACCTAGTGCTTTCTATTTAAACAATTTTAATTAAATAACAACAATACGAATTAAATCCATAGATTTAAGGCTTTATAAGCATTTTATTAAGTAAATGTATTAATA
Organism: Trichopoda pennipes; assembly: GCA_030448955.1. Taxonomy (NCBI): domain Eukaryota; kingdom Metazoa; phylum Arthropoda; class Insecta; order Diptera; family Tachinidae; genus Trichopoda; species Trichopoda pennipes. The sequence continues at coordinate 2,338,441 of JASKUP010000038.1, forward strand.
TATAAGGTTAAGTAAAGAAATAAGAGGTTGGTTATTATTTGGGAAAACAAATATTGTATAAGCAGAAAAATCTTCTTCTATAGAAGTATATAAAAGTTAAGCCCAGAATAAGTGTCCGTTGGTTGCCAGTGTTTGACGAGATGCGCCGTCGGATTTTCACCAAATTTTCACAGTACTTTCGTAATGGTCGTTCGCTGGTTTGTATCTTTGTTTCATGCGTTTACGAACAATAAATAGTGCGTCCACAGTGCGTGTTTGAAACAAGACAAATTTTTCCAAAAAATCAAAATTTTTTTTCGACTCAATGTGTTGTATCAAATGAAATGTGTGTTTTCGTTTGTACGTTGGTGTGTGTGTGTGCTTGCACTGAATGCGACGGCAATACGAATCGAAATATGCTCATGTTCATAGCAAGTGGATGTGCAAACAAATAGAGAATTTTGTTTTCCATATTCTGCTGCATTTTGTGTGCGTGTGTGTGTTTGTGTGTGTGTAAGTTGCGTGTACAATTCAATGATCCATCCATCAGCCAAACGTTTTTCAAAGCAATTCTTAGATATTGGAAATGTTGCAATTTCAATTGACCCCACCACAAAATTGATTACGTTTCCAGATAATTTTTGCCACTTTGCATAATCGGAACAAGAATTGGTCACAAACGTATTTCCCGGTATTCCAATTTTAAAACCATGATTGGTTGGGGGAAAGAGCTATCTTAGCTGCGAAAAATGCAGATGTTTCGGATATCAATGTGACAATTCTAAATAACATTCCCGGGGAAATTTTAACCTACAAATCGGTTGACTCTGTTACCAATCAAGACGATGTTGTAAATTATCCGGTCGAATTAAAAAATTCGCTTGAGTTACCAGGACTGCCGCCCCACCGCCTAAAAGTAAAACTTGGTGTACCAATTATTTTGCTTAGAAATATCTGCCATCTACGACTTAGCAATGGGACACGTTTAGTCATAAAAATGTGATTGAAGCAAAAATTTTAAAAGGAAAATATTAGGACGAGGATGTTCATGATACCACGCATTCCTATGATTCCTCCAGATTTGCCGTTCGATTTTAAATGGCTTCAGTTCCCCATACGTGCTGCTTTTGCAATGGTCCCTGTTGTTCACGTGTTAATAAACCAACTGCTTTGTTTGGCTATACCGCGAACCAAAATCAATCGAAGAATGTCGTATATGTAAAACCATTGTAACAGAATAAGACATATTATATAAGCACACAAAAATATTGAATTGTGAAAAAAATAAAACTATTAAATAAAAATGTATTATTCTTTTTAACAGTCTTTTTTAATTAAATTTTAACGATATATTTTTTCAATATTTCGCTTTCCTATGGAAAGTTTCTTCAGGAAAATTAATTTTTAATAACAAAAATTATTAACAAATAATAATAACAATAATAATTTTTGTTATTAAAAATTAATTTTCCTGAAGAAGCTTTCCATAGGAAAGTGAAATATGTATTGAAAAAATAGGTATATCGTTAAAATTTAATTAAAAAAGACTGTTAAAAAGAATATTACATTTTTATTTAAGATATAAAAGGTCGATTAAAAAAAGAATAATCAAATAAAACTATTAAAAAACCTAAAAACGAAAAAAAAAGGAATTGTGTTCTATCTGATTAATTTTCTTAAATGATTGAATTTTTTGGCGCACAAATGACTTGCAAAGCAATCACGGGCACGCTAGTTGTTATATAAAACACAGAATAATAAAGAAACGCCTAGGAGCTTATCGGCGTAGTTTAGCGACTTTACATATCCACACAGTCTGAAACTTGAAACTATGCGGTTACCAAACGCTTCCTTCAGTTGTGTAGCATGTTGCGCCATTTTATAGAACCCACAGTTCCTACACATTATGATTGTTCAATTGATGAACGAAAAAGTCAGTAATTATGGCTCTCTATCCCTCACCATTGTCTGTAACGTTCTTACCAGCATCGTTTTTTTAGTAAAAACCATAAAGCACACCAAACACTAAATTTATCTGAATGTAAGGATGTGTTAGCATACACTTGAGAATTATTATCACACCAAATACGGCGGTTTTCGTTATTGATGTATCCATTCAAATGTCAGGTTAGGAAGTAAAACATGCACTTTTTTCGACGTCAGTTTTCATGATATCAATGTAAAGTAAAAATAAGGGAATTAATAATGGAATATAATGTCGGGCAAATCCTCCTTCAGTAGGTTGGCATTCTTTTCCCAAAATTTTGAAGCACATTTTGCAACAAAGTTTTGCTTATCTCGTTTAACTTAAAAATGATTCTAAATAATAAAATTGTTTATAAATTTTTCACGTTAGATTTTTTGTTTTTATATGGATTTTGATTAATCGGAATTTTAAAATTTTCATAAATAATATTTTGATTGAAATTAAAAATAGTCATGCCTATTATGAACGTCATGACGCCAGTCTCGTCAATAAGTTGACTACTATGACTATCACATTAACATGAAAAAGAATTTGCGCGAAATATTTATGTATGAGCATGTAACAAGAAACAAGTACTATGAAGATTACTTGGTACTATTGTGTTTCAGAGAGCGAAATAAGTGGCTCATTTTGCCGTATGAAATGATACTAGACGTGAAACGAGCTTGCAATTTAGTCTCCTCCTCAATCTTATTTTTGGCGCTGCGCTTCAATTTCAAATATTTGTTAGACTCAAATTTCATACAGTTATAAATGCCGCACAATGAACGTGCGTTTTCAGTTTTCAGAATATTTTATTTTTATTGTGCTGTGCATTGTTTGTTCTTTATCATACAAAAAAATATAATACCCGAAATTGTGTATAAGTACATATATCTTCTTCAATTTCAAGTTGCGTGCTCATTTTTTTATTTTTTATCTTTACCGCTAAGTGCGCGAGAAATTCTCCCACCATCAACAGATCAATTACGCTCTTAAATTTCAGATATTGGAAATGATTCTAAACACTTCTTGGCCAAAATTAATAAAATACATTTGTTTTTTGAATTCGTCATTTTTGCTTTGACTAAATATCGGCATGAGCTAAGCTAAAACAGAAGTATCTAGTATAAAATTCTTGAGGTAAACGGTTTAGAAACGTATCTTTTCAAAAAGTGTAGAGTAAATTTATTTCGCTAAAGAAGAGGACCAGAAAGTCTAAAATGTGTGATATAACAAAAACTGTAACTTTAGACATCAGTTTATTATACAAATCCATCTATATTTGTTCGCTTTAAGAAAAGTGTAACATAATAACAAGGTTTGCTTTGTTTTAATATACTTTTTCGATTTTTGAAAAATTTTTCAGACTCGATTTAATTTATATTTTTAAATATATTATATAATACATTTTATATATCAAATATTATAAGATAAAAAAATATATTATTGATAGAAATTAAAAAAATTATTTTTTGCGATTTTTCACATTTATCTAAATAGTTAGGATCTGGCAACTCTGTTTGCTACTTCTCTCCGCTTATTCTTATACAAATATTATTTTTGTTGGCTAATTCAAGTATGAGAAGGATTGCCGAATGGAATTAGTCAACAAAAATAATTTAGCAATACTCGAATGGTATGGTAAATAGTCGCACTTAATAAATGCAGTGGTGATCACACCGCAACCGCATTTATGATGAGTATACTTCGAATAACAAAATTACGCTCCCGTGCAATTCTCTGTGGGCGCCTCGACCAGATTTATCGCATTACCCACAGATTTTTGTCACATCACAGACCGAAATGAGAAGCTTAACGTGTATTTGCAGATATAGCGCAACAGTTCAATAACGAGCAATATTCGCGGCGAAAAATTAAGATGTCGATGGTCACAATGCGACCATTCAAAATGTTTTTCCGTGTTATATTATATTAAAACTTATAGTATAGTTTGGTTTGGCAAACTTTATTTTGAAAGCTCCTCATATTTTTGACACGACAATTTTCCAAACAACGTGTGTAATTAATTGAAAATAAAACCTCATTCATACAGAGCAATTTTGTTTATTAATTACGAATTCCTTTTGTTTGTTTAAAGTTTATTTTATACAAAAAATTCGCTTTTTTATATATCGATGAAACATAAATCTACCGGTTCAGTTAGTCTAATATAAAATTAAATTCATTATATGCTAACAACTAATGCATACTGACCTTAAGCTAATTAATATTTAAGGGTTTTTTTACAAACGTTAAATCTAAAATAATAAAATATTTACACACTTAAATTTTAAAAATAAATAAAATACAATTCTTTTTGTATTTTTCATATAAAAATTTTCAATAGAAATAGCTTTTACATTTTGATTAATTAAAAATTAATAATAAACATTTAAATGCAGGATATGCACTTAAAAAATTTATTATGAATGCAAGATATGCATTAGATTATCAAGTTCAAGAGATCATGTAAAAACAAATATTTATCTACAATTAAAATAAATAGTGTCTTTTATAATAGTTATAACAAATGAGATTATGAAAGAATGACTTCTTGTTTTATTTCCTCTTCGTCGCCCATTGACTCAGTCTCCGCTGCCTCAGCTTCAGCTACACGTTTTTGAAGATGTCGCCATAATGTGCTTTTTGAAATTTGGAATAAATTTGCAGCATGATTTTGTGACATCCCTTCGTGTACGCAGGCATGAACTGCTTTAGAAAGCTTTAATTTAAGATCATCTTTGGACATGCTATCACGTTTTTTACACGTAACAAAATCTGGCAACTGACCAGTTTGAGAGAGGCGAACCTTATGGCGGTGTAACGTAGACATAGGTATATCTAAGTCTTGTGATATGCTTTTAAGAGATTCTCCAGATTTTAATCTCTCATAGGCCTTAGTTATAATTGGATTTTCCCGAGCTGTCTTCATATATTGCGGATGTTTGCGAACCCTGCGCCACAGCACCGTTTTAGAAATGTCATAACGTATGGCTGCTTTTTGTAGTGACAAGCCCTCATTAATTACAGCCTTACTAGCGAGTTCTATAACATCAATCTTATCGGGATCTGGCTTAACAGACTTGTTAAGCTGTTCTACTCCGTTACTTCGTACTCGTCGCCACAGTTCCGATTTGGAAACATTAAATTTATCAGCCGCCTTTGGTAAGGACATACCTTCATTAATCATAGCTTGATAGGCCAATTCAGTTGCGGATGAGCCTGGGTTGTTTATAGTAAAATCTGTTGATTCATCATGACTAGTGTTACTTGTCGACAATATGGAAGCGTCTTTAAGCAAGGTAAAACTTTCATTTGATGCTTGTAGTATCGATATTGGATCGTTTGCCGTATCATCAGATAGTTGTTCCATTTTGGTTATTATTCTTTGTGTTCCCTGGGGATGTTTTAACTTCAGGGTTTTCATTTTGGGTTTTACTTGTAAAATTGAAGTGGTTGTTCCTGTGGAAACTAGTGATGTGTGCTGTTGGGGATGTTGCGTTGACGATTGAGCAACTGTTAAACTATGATGCTCTTGTCCTGATTCGCCAATTTGAATCAAAGGTTCATCGCCGCTACTGTATTCTTCTATAATATGTGAATCACAACCGTCATCCTCTGTAACTTCCATATTAGTGGATTCTGCTGGAGACGTCGTTGTTTCCAATTTACTACTGTGGGTAAGCGTGAACGTACCAGAGTTTTCAGTTAAAATAAATTCATTGCCAGCCGTGGATCCTGGAACATGTTCTATTGAATACGTTATTTTATGTTGAGGTTCATTGTAAACATCTAAAAAATCAAGTTCTCTAGTTACGCTGGAAGTATTTGTGCCACTCGCAGTTGAAGTATGTGCATCATGGTGCAGTACATTTTGTGTTTCTATTATTTCTTCTTGATGCAACACATCGCCAGATCCTCCGACTCCTATTTGCGCACTGTCCAACGTATTACTTACTGGTGCTATTGTTGTGTTGCTATCAATGGCAATGTGGCTACTTTGAGCTGCTTGCAAAGCATTTGTATTACACTCAAAACTGATGGCACTCTTAATGCCTAATACATTTATGGCTTCTAAAAACTCGGACAAGTTTGTGGAGGACAAAGAGCACTCTCCTAAATATACAAAAGACAAAACGCTATCCAATAAATGACCTTTTATGTCAGGAATCATAACACAACATTCTTGCCCAATGGGAACATCGGACAAAAGACAACGCAGCAAATCACTGCACGAGGACAACACAAAACGATGTGCTTTAACACAGTGTCCCTTGGCCATTAATGTAACTTCACAGCTATTTAAATCGGCTCGTAGATTTTTATGTATATCTAATATTGTGGCCGAATGGCCCATCCACTTTAAATGATTCATTTTGTTGCCCTATCCAAACAATTAATATCCGAAAAATTTTTGTATTTAAAATACGAAAACAAACGGTAAAAATTGAAATTTTTGTTTATTTTGTTTTAATTTCTAATTGTTTTTACTTTAATTCCCCGTTTTATTCAAAATGGAATATGAATTTCCTCTTTGAAAGCGTTTCTTTGAAAAAGGAGAATGAAATAAAATTGGGTCGTGGAGAAAATGATGCTACGCTTCGGAAACGAAATAGTGTTGCAATTGCAAATAATGTAGAGTTGTTTTTTTAAGTACGTTTATAAAGCTGTCAACAACAACAAAACTTTGAATATACTATAATTATTGTCATTTTAAATATTTAATTCTAATACATAAAATATTAAATTAGTTGTGTTATACCTCCTTCATACCAGATTTTTTTAGTTAATGTAATAAGATATCTTGTATTAAAAGAGTTTCTCTTAAAATGTTTAATTTTGGGTAAAGGCTCAACCGTTTATTTAAAGTCGATATTATCTCTGTTGTAAAGAAAAGTAAATTATGTTTTTTGCAAGAATAAAATATATAATGAATAGTTACTATACAGTCTTTTTAAAATCAGACATCCTAATTAACAACATAATATAATAATATTAACACACCAATGTAACCTATCATAATTTTCACTTTGTATGGGTATACTTGCTAGATTACTATTGCTTGGATATGAACATAGCGTCACATGTACAAAATTTACAACTCTACTTATTTTAGGTAGGTGCTTGATAAATATTTTTCATATTGTATATGAAGTATCAAGCGCACTGCTCTAATTTAGTCCTATTTATCTTTCTGTGTTATGCAATTAATGAAGGTTACTTGTTCACATTTTCAAGATAATATTTGTCACAGTTCCCCAGTAACACGATAATAAATATTGGGTGGGCAAATTTGAGGCTAGGTAATAAAACACACTTTTGTGACAGTTTTATTAATATCGAAGTCAAGTAGAAATATCGGCAAATGCCCACCTCTAGCACGCCAGCAGACATACGCGTTTTATATAAATGTTTAAACCACACTTTACAACAGAGCAACTAGCAAAAGTCGTTGTGGAGCCTCTTTTTGAAATCAAAAGTCACTGATGTCAGCCTCAGTGTGGCCACAAAAAAAAATGATTATTATGGTTTAGTAACGCAGAGATGTCATAGTTACAGCATTTCCTTGTTCATTTTCGAAAAAATACGGGCAGATAATATCATCTGACCACAAACCACACCTTACGGTCACTTTGCATGTAATGGTATTTGGAGAACTGCTTGCGGATTCTGCGAAACCGCTTATATGGTGTTTCCACGGCACCTGCTTCGCTCTCTATTCTTGCTTCACACCACAATCATAAGCGAATCAACCTGCTTCGCCATACAAAATTTTGAGAGCGAAGCTGGTAGATTCATATTGAAGCTAGTTGCGAAGCAAGTAAAAATCCTCTCTTCCCTAATTTTTATCGTAAGTTTATCTGCACTAGTTATCAAAATTAAACGTTTTTGTAAACAAAGAAAATTTACAAACAAAATAAAGTTAAAACTTAATTAATTAATTTTAATTTTATAAAATTAAAAAAAAAATGGATAGGAAAAAAAATTATACTTAATGCTATCGCGGCAAGAAGGATATCTTCTGTTGTTTTTCAACTGTTGTTGTTGTTTTTCAACTGTTGTTGTTGTTTTTCAACTTATGTTTTTCTGTTTAATAACAACAGCCAAATCGAAGCAGATAAATGAGTCGTGTAAACAGCATGATTCACAAACTTGCTTCAGAGAGCGAAGCACGAGATTCAAACTGTCGTGGAAACAGGCTATTAATTGAAAATGAATCTAATCACTAAAGACGATTTGGTTGAAAAATGTTTTGCCAAATCACAAAGGTTCGACTCGAACAATGGTTAGTCGGCTTTAATTTTTGAAAGAATTGAACTTTATAAGCCTGAAGCTGAAGATCTTTATACAAAATATTGCACAAAGTGCTTCTAGAGATGCCTAATTGTTGCGATCTTCGCCGAGTTAATGTTGAATAGGGGCCATTTTTACATCACTACGACCACTACTAGTGTATTGTTTTGTCTATTGTCAGCAACAATACCCTGAGCCTCAAATTTAAATTAAGTACAGCGATGCTGCTCGATTTTTACGAAGTTATACAGTAAAATTGTTAACATTTTGATAGTAAATTTTTTTAGTTAAATTTCTTTGCTCAAGGATGTAAAGTTCCATGTTCAAAATTTCCCAACTTTTTATTAAATAAATTTCAAAAGACGGCAGCTCAATTCTTCACAATTATTCATTTGACAGACAACCGAAAACTTACCCACCCTTTATTTACTTTTAATGTGAAATCAAACGCCCATTTAAAGATTCAAAAAATATACAGTATATTTTATTTCAGAAAAAAAGCTCTATGGGCAAAAGCAGCTATATAGCCTTGCTACTAAATACATTTTTTATGTATACATGCAGATATTAATTATTAATTAAAATAATATAATATAAAAATAAGTCGGGTTTTCTTTCCTGACGCCATAACTTCAGAACGCACGAACCGATTTCCACAGTTTTGCATTCGTTGGAAAGGTCTCGGGTTTCGTGAGGTTTATAGCAAAGAAAATTCAGGAAAAATTTCCAGAGAAAAGCAGAAAAACAGGGAAAATCATTTTTCACATACAGCGCATGTACTACAACGGCACCAGTGCGTGGTGTGTGAGTATCCCTCACGAAAACAAGTACGTTCGACATGCAAATAACCGATGAAATATTTAATGAAGGATAGATTCTGATTGAGGATCAAGGCTTGACTATTGCAAACAAGCTACTGATTGCGCCAAATCGATCGATGCACCATGCACTCAATCAAGAAATAAATCGAGAGCTGCAACACAATGTTGATACATTGCAGGAATTCGTTTGAAATATTGTGAGGTTGCTAAATGAACAGCAAAAAAAAATATACGAAACATTTATGTAAGCGGTGGACAATAATACTGGTGGTCTGTTCTTCCTGGACGCACCTGGAGGAACAGGGAAAACATTTGCCATTTCATTGATTTTGGCCACTATTCGAACAAGATGTGACATAGCTTTGGCGTTAGTATCATCTAGAATTACGGCGACTTTTCTAGATGGCGGTCGTACTGCACATTCTGCGCTTAAGTCGCCACTCAATTTAAACACAATTGATACTCCAACATGCAATATTTCCCGATCCAGCGCAGTGGGAAAATTGTTGATGCAATGCAAGCTCATTGTTTGGGATGAGTGCACAATGGCACATAAGAAATCACTTGAAGCACTGAACTTCATACTGAAGAATTTTCGGCGAAATAACAACATCTTTGGTGGCTTGATGATATTGTTGGCAGGCGATTTCAGGCAGACGTTGTCAGTAATTCCTCGTGCAACGCCTGCAGATGAATTGAATGCTTGCCTGAGGGCATCACCTTTGTGGAATAACGTAAAAACGAAATGAACAAAGTGCTGCACAATTTTCCAAACAATTGTTAGCTGTTGGAAATGGAAAAGTCCCAGTTGATGCGACAGCTGGATTAATTACTCTTACCAACGACTTTTGCCGATTTGTAGACTCTCAATTAGCTCTTATTGAAATGTGCAATGAAGCAAAAATTTTCCTTTTCAAATATAAAACAAAAATAATAAATTTTCTTCATCTTTTAATCGCCAAACGAAATGCTACAAAAAACAAAGCCATCTGGTGGCAAACGTGGGGCCGAGTTTGCTAGTAATATAATATAATATAATAGAATATAATATAATAAATATAATATAATACAATGTAATATTAATATAATATTAAAAAAGTTAAATCATAAGTTTATTTTCTGTCTCATAATCTAAATGCACTAATTAAACAATACACAAACGTACATCAGGTGTTTAAGTAATTTTTAAGATATTGATTTAATCTCACCTTCAATTCAATTCAACAAAGTTTTTAAAACATGATTATAATAATAATAAACATTAAAAAAGAAAAGCCTATTCATAAAGATTTAGTCTTCTTCCTTAAAATACAACTCTGTTAAAAATGATATAGTTTTTTTATCAGCTGTTTAATAACAAGAACAATTATAGTAATCATATTATATAAACTGCCAAAAAGGAAAAATTTTGCACCATCTAGGAGTTACTGCTTAATTCCTAGATTCCTTTAATTCAACTGTATATTATGGCAGCCTTGATAAGAAACTTTGGCTTAAAATGTATAGCGCAAGGAACTGTTAGAAATGGTAATTATAAAGCCGGTCCAACGACTAACCTTATTTAAAGCAAAATTTAATTAAAGGTGCTTTGGCTGGCGTTGCAAATATTGGTGGAATGCGCTTAGCTAGTTCTACACTGGATGCACAGAAACCAGAAAAACGTAAGTATGATTAAGTCACTGAGGGTATGTTAATTCAACTGTGTAATTATATTCAACTTCAATACCGCAGCAACGGTTCGTAAGCCAAATGAAGCTGCCCGTACAAGCCTTTCTGATTTTGGACGCTATGTAGCCGAATGTTTGCCGAAATATGTCCAGAAAGTTCAGCTAACAGCTGGCGATGAACTGGAAGTTCTTATCGCCCCAGAGGGTGTTGTGCCTGTTTTACAATTCTTGAAGGATCATCATCAGGCTCAATTCAGCAATCTTGTAGACATTGCGGGTATGGATGTGCCTTCACGTAAATATCGTTTCGAAGTTATCTACAACATTCTCTCACTACGTTACAACTCTCGCATTCGTGTTAAGACTTATACTGATGAGTTAACACCTTTGGATTCTTGCAATGATGTTTTTAAAGCTGCTAACTGGTACGAACGTGAAATTTACGATATGTATGGCGTATTCTTTGCTAACCATCCCGATTTGCGTCGTATTCTAACTGATTATGGTTTTGAAGGACATCCACAACGTCGAGATTTTCCTTTGTCTGGTTATGTTGAGGTAATCTATAACTCATACATGTAATTAGAATACAGAAGTTTTTTTATTTTTGAACTTTAGTTGCGGTATGATGATGAGAAAAAACGTGTTGTATGTGAACCTTTGGAATTAGCTCAGGAATTTAGAAAATTCGATTTGTCTGCTCCGTGGGAACAATTCCCAAATTTCCGAAACGCTAATCCCCCAGCTGAAACAGTCGAAGGTGAAAAGAAGAAGTAGAAACACAACTTTCAAAATTAATAAATTATTAAATGATGTACGTTAAATTGAAAGAAAGTTACTCAATAAAAAAACTTTACAAATTGAAATATTGTCCTTCATAACATGTTTCATACTATTTAGTCATTAAATCAATTTTCATTCGGAATAAAGAAAGAAAACGATGAACTGAGGATTTTCTAATCTTCTTATAAAAATTACATTTATTCGTATTTATGTATTATAAACTTATATAATAACAAACTTTTTAAGAAGTCATTTAAGTCATTCCCTGCCGTTGATTGACTTGAAATCTTAAAAGATATCAACATTATAGATTTTGTAAAACAGAAAATTTTGTAAGTTCACATTAAGCAAGTTTTCTATAAATTTTGTATATTTTTTTTAAAACTTGTTTCTGTTTAGAATTTAAATTGGCCTTAAATGTAAGAAATCCTTGCTTACTCATACAACGCAGGATTTGCTGGTCTTACATTTTTTTTTAGTCATCTAATGAAAGTAATATCAGAGTATTACACAGAAGAATTTTATTCAGAAATCTGAGAAAAAAACTTGTAACAACTGTGAACTAATTTAAAATCTTTGAACGAGCGAAACTTGTATCCTTTAAGAATATAATAAATATAATTTCAGAAGTGGCAATTCTTAATTCTAATGCTTGAGTTTATTAGACTGCACTGTTATACTACAAAAAGAGCGAACTTGACTAAAAACTGATAATTTGTTTATAAAACAAAACATAAAATTAATTTTTCTGAGTGAACACATACATATGTATGTATGTATGTTAAAAAGAAATTGCAAGTGTGTACAATTTTTGTTCATTTTGAATATTTGGATGGTGGCAAAACTACTATGAAATTATGTTTTTGATGCCCAAATATTAATACTAATTATAATATTAATAGCCAACACTTTCTTAAATATTCGTAACACAGTACAACATTTTTCAGCTCATTGATCTGATAATTGTACGTGAAAGTTTTGTCAAGTTGGTTACATTAATAATTTAAAGGCCAAAGAACATTGCAGTCACAGTCTTAGTATAGTTTGTGATTTCAGTATGGAAAATAAAAAGTGCCCTTAATTGTATGATTTCTGCTACGTTTGTGGTTTACTGTTTACTGAGGAATTTAAAGTAGCACATGAATTATCATTGTTTTTAAATGGTGTAAATTTTCTTTTGCACGAACACAGCGTGCAAAATTTGTTGTAATACCCTTATAATGTGGATACATGAATGTGTACAGTTTGCTTTTATGTAGCCAGTAATGTGCAAGACCAAACAGGACACAAGCCTCAACTGCAACAAGGGACGGATATTGAAAAATGTTCTAAATTTTGTTTCAAAGCAACGATAACACATAATTTGTATGTAAGAATAGTTGTAACATGAATCGGAATTTTTATTGATGTACAAAATAAACTTTATGAAGAAAAAACAGCATATTTGTGCATTTTTACTATTTTTAAACCACTGGATTCACTTTTTTTGGGTACGTTTGCTCTGTTTTTTTTCTGTACGGATATAGAGATAAAAGTATGTTAAAATATAGAAAAAATAATAAAAACCCGCCTTAACAAAAAAATTCGTATGGTCATTAAATTATTAATGCAGGCGTTGACAAACCGAATGATGCAGAGTTTCTTATTTTTGGGGCTACTTTCACGTGCAATTCTCAATAATGAGTTCCAAAGTCAAGTATTTCACAGTCTAATTATCAACTAAAACCAGATTTATATATTCTTGTTTTGATTTTTTTATTCAACAATTTCATTCATATTCAAAATAATGTTCTAAAATTCTCTATTAAAATAGACATTTTCAATTTTTATGATTAAGTAGTGCTGAAAACACCATCTAAAATAATATTATGTTAAATTTTGTATAACACAGTGCTGCAAAAGCGAAATTAATAATTTAAAAATTCAAAAATAACACAGCTATTTCTAAGGAGAAATTTGGGAACGCCGTTAAAGATATAATTGTCATAGGTTTATACTTAAAGAACTTAGGATTTAAAAATGATGTAATTATTCTTTAAAATATTATTTATTTTTTAATTGTTTTTATAAATAATCTAACTACTGATTCAAATGATTAACTAATTAGATTATCTTTTGCAACACTGTTTTTGTTGTTGTGGTTATTAAAGGACAACAAATTAATTTCCATTATTCGTTTAAGAAAAAACGGCATATGTACATAACATGTATAAATATATAAATATATGCTTTTTGCATTATTAAGTTCTGCTTTACAATTATGAAGTTTAGTATTCGTTAAAAATTGATATAAGTGTGTTATTTTTTAAAAATTATTTGGTTAAGTATTTTTGTTTTGTTTTTATAAAATACGTTTAACGTTTTTTATGTCTGTATGTAAGCAGACATTACAACAAATATTAGTATATACATATATGTATATATATATATGTATTTATCATAAAACAAATTTTTGGCTAAATGGCTTTCAAAAGGCAGCACTTTCGTTAGCTGTAAAATCTATTCAAAATACACACAAATTTGTAATATCTTTGCTCTCTTTTTGAAAACCTTAGCCGTACAAATACAATATTAACTTAAACCTCTACCCTGGAGAAAAAAATCTCGACTTGGAGGTTTTACCAACAAACAAATTTGTTTTAAACCATAATATTTAACAAAAAGCTTCAGTTTTCAACATTATTTTTGTTTTTGTTAATTAATGTCGTTTATGGTTTAATTTATAAAAATATTTATTTCTTAAGGGATGTTTAACTTTCGTTTTAAAGTTTCAACAAACCTCTTTGACAAAATTTCAAAATTCAAGTTATCAAGTTTATTTAACAAGTAGCAATTCTACATTTGTTAATTCTTGTATTTGGTTTTCTTAGGTTTCTGTTTTTCCATAATGGCGACTACTAGAAGACGTTGCATTATTACTTGTTTGAGCACTTGTTCGGCTATCCTGCGGTTGATTATTATTACCATTATTGTGGCTGGTATTATTTGATGAGCTAACCGAAGAATTAGCTGGTGCTCTTGAATTTGAAGAATTTGTGATTGTGGAGTTTGCTGCAGTTCCTTCAAGTTCGTTATTTAAACGTTCGTGAAATTCTTGAAAACATGGCACTATACATAAATTCGATTGGCATTCTGGACAGTGGTATTTAGTTTTGCGTCGCAAAATTCTACCATGACCATCGATGGTATTCCAACAGAAATTACACCCTAAAGCGGGTCCAGGTCGTATGACAGGACAATGACTCGAGCGTGGATTTTCTAAATTGATGATCTCCCGATTAGTCTAAAGAATCAAAAGGAAAGAAAATTAAAATTAATTACGTATACAAAATTAGCTTGTTTAGTATACAAAATTTAAATTTATTGAAATTCAGTAAAATATCTGGTAAAAAAAAGTATTTTTTTTTTGTGCATTAAATATCCAGCTGGATAAACTAAAAGTTTCAACAAAACAGAGAAATTATTAAAATAAAAACAAGAACTTTAACTTCACCAAAATCGAAATTCTTTAAAAATAAAATTTTAATCGAAATCCATAATTTTTTTCACCAAAAAAGTTTGAATTAAAAAATTTGATAAAATCAAAATTTTACTCTATGATCACCGAAATTTCACAAAAAAAATCGCAATTGCTTATTTAACAAAAAAGTTAAATATTAAAGATAATTGAAATTCATCAATTAATTTTTCTGAAATTTTAGGTTTTAAGCAAAATTTAAAACAATTTATTGGCTGTTTGGATTGGTTTGAGTACAGTCTAGAACACGGCTTAAGAATGATGTCATCACAGTGAAAGCGCTGGCCGTTTATACCTAACAAATAGCTAGCAAAGACGGAAAGAAATTCATTATATTGTTCATCACAAATGAGCGAACGAATTTTTATTATATTTTTTTCTATAGAATGTTTGTTTTGCTGTTTTCTTTGACAACCGTTTTAAAGCTGAAAATTGAACCACAGCAGCGAATAACGTTCTAAGCGACAATTTTATAATTTTTCAGGAGACGAAAAAACGTTTTTTTATTAAAAATAATAATAATAAAAAAAATAAAGAAATTTTAACCTCAAGTTACAGATAAATTTACAGTTTTAATTTTCTTTTTGTGGAAAAGCGCTGCATATCCAAAGCTCGATGTCAGTTAGAACGTTTTTCCACTACGCAAAGCGTTGCGAAAAGTGGCTTTTAAAACGTTCTTTCACGTTCACAGCAGAATGAATGAAAGAATTCAAAATATTAATATCGCAAAGAACAAGCTACTATTAAAAGATTTTTATTGGCTCTTGTAAAAAAATGTACATACATATATAGGTACATAAAAAATATATAAATATGTGTATTTTTTATTAATAACAACAAATTAATTCAAAATCAAAACGAAAAGAGAGAGCATTAAGAAAATATTTGAAAAACTAAAACCGAATGTATTTGTATGTATGTACTAGCGTGCCCGTGACTGCTTTGCAAGTCATTTCTTCGACATTTTTTGATCGATTTTGGTTCGCGGTATTGAAAAACAAAGCACGTGAGCGTGATACATATAACTGACCGTGCAAAAAACAGGGATCATTGAAAAGCAACAGGTATGGGGAACTGAAGCCATTTAAATACAAACGGCAAATCTGGAGGAATCATAGGAATGCGTGGTTTCAACACATCGCCCTTATATTTTTCTTTTAAAATTTTTGCTTCAATCACATTTTTCATGACTTTTTTGACTACTAACGTGTCCCATTGCAAAGTCGTGGCTGGCAGATATTTCTAAGCAAAATAATTGGTACACCAACTTTCATTTGTAGGCGGTGGGGCGGCAGTTCAGATAACTCAAGCGAATTCAACATTTCGGAAGTTTTGAAATTTTGATATTTTATTATATATTAGTGAGTTTTTTTTTTTTGTAAATATCTTCGGAACTACATAACCGATTTAAGAGATTGATATCTCGTTTTGAAAAGCATAACAATGGCTTTAAAAAATAAAATAAAAAAGAAAAAAAAATAATAAATATGTATATGTATATGTCATTGGTGGGTTTTGCCACGCCCCTCCGCCCACAGACCGAAAATAAAAAATCGGACTTCACAGTGTCACCCGCCTGAATATTCTGAAGATTCTCTGAAAATTTCATCAAAATCGGCCCAGCCATTTTCGAGTCCATTTCTTACATACATACACACATCCTCTTTTATATATATATAGATGTATGTTGGTTTGCCTAAAACAACCTTATATTTTCTTGGAATTAATCACTGATAGATTTATAGAATTCGACACACTTCTCTAGTAAGAAAGACGCTAATGCAAGGAGACTCACTTATATGAGTTGTTCCCGAAGAGGCCGCATTAAATAATTTTCCAAGTTTCGGATTCTTTTCATGCATAAGTTGAAGCATGACCAAGCTTGTGCAATATTATGATTTTTAAGTACACTAAGTGTATTTGGATCATCAGTAGAAATCGGTAACCATCTACCTTCGGTTATTTTACACTTCGATCCTTGTGTAAATTTCTTTAACTCCTTCTTTGAGGCAGTTTGTTCGTTGTAATTTTTTTCATAAAATTTGCAACAATGTTGCTTTATCTGACATATCGGAAAATTTTTGCAGTAGAAGTAGCATTTGTAATCACAAACCTACATAACAGAAATTTAAATAAAATACAACATGATGTGTACTTGTAACACACATTATCTGTTATGGAGCGTTTTTTTGGGGTATGCTCTTATTTTTGCTAGTTATGTATGCATTTCCACTATTTCTTAATCTTTTATTTTTATTGTCTTTGCAATTTTCCACATGAACTTTTCTTTTTGTATTTCTGTTGCACTCACTTATCAATCACTTTCGACAGTTCCTATCGTTGCATATTAATAGCAACTTACAACGTTCTTCTACTGAACGACTAATTGTTATTAAACTTTGACAACGATGAAGTGCATAATTTGATGTTAGGAGAATGTAAAAGAGTAAAAATAACGGTAATCTGGAAAAAAACGGGTTTTGCAAAATTTGTCTTTTACAACGTTATTCGCGGCTGTAATTCATTTGCTTTGCTTGCGGTTTATTTGTTTGAAATTTTATAATGAAATAGACTCAAACTTTTGGAATAAATGTTGATTTTCAATACAAAGTTTTGCTTAGCGGTGAAAATTTCTTTTGGTAATCTACTTTACCAAAGTTAATAAATTATTTGGAATGAAAATAATCTATGTTATTACAGAAAAATCCTTACGTTCATAGAAATTCATTATCTATTATAAAACATAATTCTCGGCTTTAAATATCGTACAATGTAATTTGGGTTTTTGACGACAGAGCACTCCAAATACAGAAAACGATGAGTTACTGGTACCAGCCCCTGCTGTCATATGATCGAAATTATATTCAAACATTAATATTGTCTCTCAAATACGTCTTAGTGATATTAAAGTAGTGAACTTTAAAAAAAATGTGATTTTACTCGTGCAATACTATAAGACAATGTGAATATTTTCACTACAAGAATGCCAAAGGAAATGTTATTTGTTGGTGTACATATTTGCCTGCAAGTATTTTGACTTATTGGATTTCTATTTTTTATATTTAAAAGATTATATGTGTTTTTATTTTATAATATTTAATCTATATATATAAAAGAGGATGTGTGTATGTATGTAAGAAATGGACTCGAAAACGGCTGGGCCGATTTTGATGAAATTTTCAGAGAATCTTCAGAATATTCAGGCGGGTGACACTGTGAAGTCCGATTTTTGATTTTCGGTCTGTGGGCGGAGGGGCGTGGCAAAACCCACCAATGACATATACATATTTATTATTTTTTTTTCTTTTTTATTTTATTTTTTAAAGCCATTGTTATGCTTTTCAAAACGAGATATCAATCTCTTAAATCGGTTATGTAGTTCCGAAGATATTTACAAAAAAAAAAAAAATCACTAATATATAATACAATATCAAAATTTCAAAACTTCCGAAATGTTGCATTAAAAAATCCGAGTTTTCGGTTTATTTACATTTACAAAATATTTACATTACTATTAAATACAACATATTCCCCGCTACGCTGGTAAAAAATAACGGTAGAATCCAACAAACTTTGCTGTTTTGTGTTCATAAGTGAGAAACCTATAAGTGAAATCAATTTAGTAAATAACAAGTGTTTTTAAATTTACAATAGTGAAATAACTTCACAAATTATTTTTAATGCCAATTCATCAAATAGGTAATATGACTACCGTCGTTCCAACAATCAATAATAAAATGTTATAAAAGTAAAAAAAACAAAACACATCATTGTTCCTTTTGCACTATTCCAGTTTACTAAAATGCCACCTAAAAAAACAGCTCTTGCTAAAAAAACCATCGCAACGCGGCAGCAGAGGACAAGAAGAGCCGCTGAATCAGCTGAGGAACACGAATCACGTCTTCAGGAAAATCGTGAAAGGGCATCTACGTCTAGAGCCGCAGAAACGGAGAGACAACGCAAATCACGGCTTCAGCAAATGCGTGACAAGACAAATTTTTCAAGAAAATTAAAGTTTTTTCCATTGAATACTTCGACTCAGTTTTTGTGTCAAATGAAATGTGTGTTTTCGTTTGTACGTTGCCGTGTGTGTGTGTATGTGTGCTTGCACAGAATGCGACGGCAATATCGAAATCGAAATATGCTCATGTTCATAGCAAGTGAATACAGAATTTTGTTTTCCATATTCTGTTGCATTTTGTGTGTGCGTGTGTGAAATTTGCGTGTTCAATTCCAAAATGATCCTTCAGCTGAACGTTTTTCAAAGCAATTGTTAGATATTGGGAATTGCGCAATTCTAATTGACCGACCGCAAAAATGATTATGCTCAATCAAAACATGAATTGGTCACAGACGTATTTCCCGGTATTGCACAAAATTTTAGAAACCATGATTGGTTGGGGGAAAGAGCTATCTTAGCTGCGAAAAACGCAGATGTTTCGGATATCAATGTTACAATTTTGAATAACATTCTCGGGGAAATTTTTACTTAAAAATCGGTTGACTCTGTTACCAATCAAGACCATGTTGTAAATTATCCAGTCGAATTTTAAAATTCGCTTGAATTACCTGGGCTACCGCCCCACCGCCTACAAGGGAAAGTTGGTGTTCCAATTATTTTGCTTAGAAATATCTGCCAGCCACGACTTTGCAATGGGACACGTTTAGTCATGAAAATGTGATTGAAGCAAACATTTTAAAAGGAAAATATAAGGGCGAGGATGTTCATGATACCACGCATTCCTATGATTCCTCCAGATTGCCGTTTGATTTTAAATGGCGTCAGTTCCCCATACGTGTTGCTTTTGTAATGGTTCCTGTTTTTTGCATGGTCAATTATATGTATCATGTTCACGTGTTAATAAACCAACTGCTTTGTTTGTCTATACCGCGAACCAAAATCAATCGAAGAATGTCGTATATGTAAAAGCATTCCAATAGAATAAGACGTATTATATAAGCACACAAAAATTATGAATTGTGGAAAAGATAAAATTATTTAAAAAAAAACATAAAAACGAAAAAAAAAGTAATTGTGTTCTTTCTGATTAATTTTCTTGAAGTATTTTTATAAAAGACTTAAAGTTTTTAGGAAAATCAATATACGGTCTAATTTCCTTTGATATTTTCAATTCACATTCTGGAAAGAATTTTAAAATTAATACTTTACCTGTGGAGACGATACTGATCTCTGTAATTCCTCATTTCTAACACGCAATGTTGGTAGATGTTCAAATGATCCAGACTGACCACTACCACCACCGCCAGTTGCTAATGTTGCACTACTACGTTCTGTTATCATAAAGGCTGTCGCCGATTTAGAATTGCGAAATTTATTGGTACTTAGAGCCGATGATACGTTCGTTGAAAGGTTTTGTGATTGAACTGTTATGGTTGTAGTTTCTTCGGATGCACTACGCTCTGACACTTGTACGGTAGGAACTCTAGGTATGGGGGGTGAACAGGCAACAGTAGCAATATTAAACCTTTCATTGCCAATATACGTTGTTGTAAGCTGTTGTAGGCTTAACGATTTTGTTGAATTAGAGGAAGATGTGCTTGTTGCATTGTTACTGTTGGATGATAATGGCGCCTTAGACTGTTGGTTGTTCGTTTGAGGGACTATATATTGTGAAGAACCGGCTGGTGGTGGGGACGCCGTTTCGTAAATTGATTCCGGTAGAGATATGTGCTGTGAATGTTGAAGAGGTGCGCTTGTTGCCAAAAAGGTACCACTTGCACCAGTAAGTGGATGTGAATATTGTCGATGCAATGGTGCAAAAGGATTTGTAATATTGCCACTAACCCCACTACTACTAGTTAAATGAGCTGAGTGTTGACTTGGCAGAAGAGGATCTGAGTGTTGTTTGACCAAAAATGGTGTAGTTTGTGGTATACTGAGAAGATGAGGTGAATGCGGTGATATACTTGGTGCTGGTTCCGAAGAGTGGCGTTCTATACGCGGTGGTACGGTTAATAGATGGTGGTGACCGTGGTGGTGATGATGTTGTGTTGTCATATGATGCAAGCCATGGACAGCTGATGAATAAAGTGTCTGAGATGTATTAATTGGTTCAAAATCTAAACTACCAGTTGTTGGTTCAGGTGAAATTTGACTGTTGGAGAGGCTATCACTATCTCTTTTAACACGCGGCTGTCGTGTGAGTACACGATTGCGTTTAGTTCCCATTTGAGCAGGTTGTTGGTTTTGATGTTCCAAATGTTGATGTTGTTGTGGAGATTGTGCTACATTTATTCCGAAACTTGCAGAGGTTTTTGTACCTTCTGTTGAAATAAGAGTAAAGTAAAGTAAAGTAAAGTAAAGTAAAGTAGATGATGTGAATATAAATTTCGAATAGGATAGATTTTAAATGAAGCTGAAAGATTTCAATTCAACTCTGCTTAAAGTCATAACGGTATTCATACACATTAAACGTTTAATAAGCAATGTTCGTTTAACATAAGCCTTAAAGAAACAACTAGAACAAGTCTGCCAGATTGTTCCATTCTACAAGAAATGAAACGTCTACGTCAATGAAAATGATATTTCTCAACTACGCCGCGTTAAAGAACTTTAAAAATACAAAATATTGTTAGGAGTATGATCTGTTTAAGTTTTCAAAGAAAATAATTATCAGTAAAAAATTAACGAAATGATCTATTGTGGGTAGTTTTCTAAAAAATCTTATACACACAAAAAAACAACAACTTGATTTCAAGAAATTCCACGAAATAAGATAAACAACAGAAAACAAAAACAACTAAACAGAACAAAAACAAAACACACAGCCAAGCAAGCACCTGCACTGAATTATAATAACAACAACAATGTGGGGTGGTGTTAAAATAATACATTCTTGTAAATATATGCAAGAACCGCAAAAAAAAAATATATAACCACCACTTGCTAGGCAAAAGATTTGATTGAAGTTGAGACTTTGTTGAGAAAAGACAACAAAATAATAAAGCGTATTTTAAGGCCTTACAGCGGTTACTACCATGTTTATTTTGTGTGTAATGAAAAGGTGTTTTTATTTTACAATATAAGAATTCCATATAAAAAATTGCCCATTTGTTGGGAACGTCAACGAGTTGATGTTCTACCCTCATTCCCAACACTTTGCTGTACAGCGAATATGTTTGCACCGATACGAGTGTGTTGTTTTGATCGATAGTCAACAACAATAACGTGAATCTAGAATTTAGAGATTAAATTATACACCACGTTGCCAGAAGGAGTGTGATTACGAGGAAAAGCTGCTTGAATTTTACGAAGTGATACAGTGAAATTTTTAGTATTTTGATAGTAAATTTTTAGAATAAAAATTCTTTGATCAAGAGTGTGTTCAATATCTTAACTTTTTACTAAATAAATACCAAAGGATAACAGGTCAATTCTTGACATTTAGTTATTTGATAGACTTTCTGACTTCAAACTTTGTTATGCATTAGTTAGCGTACAGTTATTCGGTTGTTAACGTGTAATTTATGATTGCCAAAGTAACCTAATCGACGGATATAGCATAATGTTTAATACCCTTTCATTCTCCTCCAGGGGGCACATTGATATGCTTTGACGAAATCTCAGTGTCATTACATGTGTCACCGGGGGTAAAATGGAGCCCAGTCCCCTAAAACGCTAGCAGGAGTCAACTGTACAAAACCACTTTATTGCCATGGGAATCAGTAAACCCCAGAATTCAGCTTTTTGGCTTTTTCCCCTTTTGGCTGTTCTCAGACTGATTATTGAGGTTGGCCCTTCGAGAGCATCGTGGTGGTTGTGGTTTCGCGGCCCTCGTTTGAGTTGTGTGGGTTGGATCATTCACATTGAACACAATGAATGGTCTTGGTTCAGTGAGCATGCTTGTGGTTGTGTTCTGAAATTTTATTAAGCTTGCATGTGTTCTGGACCGGGAGTTGGATAGTCTCCAACTCTTCCGCAAAGAGTGGAGGCGTTGGCCTGCTCCGAGCTCTCGTAGTTTCGACCAGGAGTGACTGGAGCGTGGGTGACACTACAATACATCCACAGTGGTATGATCCACCGTTAGGTTATGGCTTACACGGCTAGGTACTGACGTAAATCTTATAACGCATACCCTTTCCTTCTTTGAGTACGAAAACTCTCTTAACGTATTCAGAGAAGTATTGCCCTGTTGCTTTTTAAAATCTAAACAGTATTAGTAGATTGTAATAAAAATGTCCTTTTTTCTATAATAGATATATATATATATATATAAATGTATATATATATTTTATTTATTATTAATTATACCACATTGAAAATTAAAGACTACTGTTTTAAACTTATTTTAAAAATTGGTATTTGTCGTATTTATGTATGTATATAGATTTAAATATGTATATATGTTTATAGTTAATTTTCACCAGTTTTATTTAAATTAGGAAACATGTTGATTACTATTGAAATAAATGTCTTCTTTTTTGTTACTATTACTCTTGTTTTTTTTTTTTGTTTTTTTCTTTTTATACATACATATGAAAATTAATATTTATAGTTTTAATTGTATGTATATAGTTAATAACAATTTGTTTTAATATGTATGTATTATTTTGTTAGTTTATGGCTTTGAATATTTATTTTTCATTTTGGTATTTTTTTAAGAGTTCAAAATATCTAGTTATATATTCCATTAATCACTTTTCTTATTTGTTTTCCAGTCGAAACTATAAGATCACAAGCTACTCCTAATAATGAACATTTAGTGTGTATGTACTGAATTAATTAATAAACTTTTCTTTTAAATATATCAATACGATTATAAACTGCACATAATACGAAAAGTTTTTATGTATAACAGTTATACGACGATATGATATTATTTATCATAACATATCGCTTTACTTATTCAATATTTATATTTGTTTTAATAATATATAAATAATTAAAAAAAATTACATTATACGTAAAAGGTGTAAAATCGTTATAATTACAGTAATAAAACATGTATAAAAGATTTGTTGTCTTGTAAGATATTGTGTTTTTCTTTGTTTTCGTTTTTAATAAATATTTTGAATGAATATGCCATAAGTTATTGATAACACAGACTTTTGTAATTATTAACATATTGTTTTGAAATTGTTTCATTGCCATTCTGATTTATGTACTGAGATTAATCAAACCACGTTATGATAAATTTCTTAAACACATTATTTATCAGTTTTACTGTAAATTATTTTGGCCTAAAGTAAAATTAAAGTCAAATGTCACTCAATATTTTTATAACATGAAATTAAAAAAAAATCAGAAAAATGTATGTACGTATAGTTAAAATATTTTTTCAATTTATAGTTTCTATTGTTTTTGTTTTTTGCATGTTTTATTTTCTTTTCTAACGAAAAAATTTTTGATTATTTTGAATTTGTTTGTAAACAATTTTACCATTTATTGGTTGTTTAAAAAAATTGTATACACTTTTCTTTTCACGAAGATACCACCAAATAGTGTGGTGAAATATTGAAAAAAAAAAATATTTAATTTTTATATAAAGACCTTGTGCTTAAAAAATTATTTTTAAGCACAAGGTCTTAAAAAAAGAGTAATAAAAGAAAAAACAAATAAATTTGTGCTAAAAATTAGATCTTCTCATGTTCTCGTGTTATAGATTAGGAGGCTAGACCATCACCCATAAAATTAAAGAAGATTTATTTAGTATAGCAATCTAATATTGCATCCGCACCTAGAAAACTCAAACTAAATAAAACGGCTTTTCAGTCGGCGGCAAGGACATGATTAAACGTGATTAATTTCAACACAAATTGTTTACATTAAGCTTGGCACTACAGCGCATTACAAAGCAGTTAGACACAAAGAACAACCTAAGTATAGAAAAGGACGGTTAAAAAATATTCATCCATGCAATATTCAAAGACAATACAGATAGACTAAACTTATGCTGATAATCATCTGGACACCGATAATTATAGGAGACCTGACCACAAATGAATTAAAAGGTCAAACAGGATCCACAGACCTTCAACTGGGACTGCAGGAAGTAGTCAAAGAGACCGACATAGTCGTGCATATAATTAACGTAAAGGACTTGGAAAATAATAGTAAATGAAATGCGAATAACATAATACTAACGAAAACCATACACAAGGATATACTTCAGCAAGAACTACTAGAAGTCAAAAATAAATTACTAACACTGATACCAAAAAATAATAGGCAAAAACGTGGACTAATAAATGCAGTAGGAAGCATGTCAAAGTGGTTATTTGGCAAAATGGACAATTATGACAGACAGGACATTTATAACCATCTATTACAAACGAACGAGTCAGTTCACCCACAAATTGTAGTTAACGATTATTTTAATTCAGCCATTAATCAATTAAAACAAATTGTATAGAGTGTAAGAGGCAAGAAATAGAAAAAGGCCTAAATTAAATAAATAAACATATTGATAACGAATATAAATGCGTTTAACCGTTGAAATTGCCCTTCTCCAAGAGCAAGTGGGAAACAGAGTAATATACTGACTCTCAAACTTTTATTAAAGTTTCTATTTAGAAACTTTCAATTTAGCAAGTAAATTTTATTAACTATTTTAAATTCATTGGCTTATTATTTTAAAAAAATTTTTAATTATTACACAATAAAATTTTGTAGTAAAAATATTAGCAAGAATTTTCCAACATATTACTTCAAAACAAAAAATTCAAAAATATTGGTCTCACTAAAAGTCGGGCAAAGCAATAAATTCATTTCAAACACCGATAGTCAGTTGGCTATTTGCTTTCGTAGTGCGAAAATATTATGAAATAATTTTTATAAAGCCGCATACAAACAAATAATCTACCTTGGAAGAGCGAAAACTAGTTATTAATAACTAATTCGAAGGTAAAATTTAACGATAAATCACAACATTATTATGCGATACAAAAAATACAAAAGAATTACAAATAAACAATATGCACCTGTAAAAAGAAAGCTTTAAGAACTTTATAGTTGGCGAAGTACAAAATGACCAATTTTGACAACAAGTACTTACGGAAACAATAAGAAGAGAAATACAAGAGAAATGCATGATTGAGTGGCTCGAAAGAAACCATGTGCTTGGATTTTGCACGAAAGCCCATATTTAAAAATTTCTCGTTTTGGAGCACGATAATATTTATATGCCACATTTTAATATGTTACAGGTTCTTTTTATGGATAAAAGCAAATTTAATTTGTTTAGTTCAGGTGGCCGGCGACATGTGCGGTCAAGGCCCAATGAAGAATTTTTTCACAAAAAAAACAAAAATATAAGAAAACAGTGAAGTATGAAGGCTTAACCTTCACTTTATAGATCCCCCTGGGGGCACATGATAGTCTTTTTGAAGCCTACTATTCCATCTAGACTAGTGTCTTGCGAGGTAAAAGGGAGCCCAGGCCCCTTAAAGGCTAGTAGGAGCCATCTGGACAATCCACTATATTTCCACGGGAATCAGTAGGCTCGCAGAGTTCACTTTTGTCTCTTTAGACATTTAGCTGTTCTCTGGCTGATTATTGAGGTTGGCCCCCATTTTTGGGAGTATCGTGGTGGTTGTGGTTTTGAGGCCCTCGTGAGAGTTTGTGGGTCGGATCATTCACAATGAACACAATGAATGGTTCAGGTCCAGTGAGTATGAATGCCGTCGTGTTCTTAATTATATTAAGCTTAATGCGTTCTGGACCAGGAGTTGAAAAGTCTCCAACTCTTAAGCAAGGAGTAAAGACTGCGTTCTACTTCGAGCTTTTGAAATTGCAACTAGGAGTGACCGGAAAATCCATGGATTCGAAGGCCTTCTAGGGCGAGAATGGCGCTACATACCATTCACAGTGGTATGTACATAGCTCCATCTGATTATCTGATTATGGCTCACTGCCGGTGCAGATGTAAACCTTATCACGCATTCACTTTATAGAGTGTATAATAGACAAGAAGATGTAGCATGGCATATTAAAGAAAGTGCGCTCACAATGGGTATTGCTGATAATTTTAATTTTTATCAAGATATTAGAAAACTGGTTACTTTTAAACTGCCCTAAAGTCAACAAAACACCGGCCCAAAACCCAGATAAAAACGTATTCGAGCCCTAATGGGACGAACTTGAACGTCGTATGCAAAATAGATAATGCAGTAATAAAAACCAAGTTAAGACCGCAATATAGGAGTTATGCTGTCAAACAACGCTTGATGTGTGGAAAAAATTAGTAGAATCTTTACCCAGAAGATTAAAAGCAAAAAGGATATGCAAGGTTTTTTTTGAGTTTTTTTCAATTTATTTCTATTGCTATAAGACTGAAGCGTCTAGTTTTTGTTTTGTTACATTTACATTTAACATGCAGAATAAATATTTTTAAATAAAATTTTGCCAAACTTTAATAAGCTGCTAAACTTCTCTGTAATTAGTTGGTCGACTTCCGATATGAGCCTCTATATGCTTAATGATTTTTTCATACCAACTGAAATATGAAATATATTTAGAATAATTGAAATGATATAAAATTTAACCACTAGTTATTTTTTATTTTTCAATTATAATTGTTTTTTCTATTGATTATAAAATTATAATGAAATTGTTTAAGGACAAATTGGAATTGTAAAAAAAAGATAAATATTTTTATGACATACAACATGTGAAAACCCAAAGTTCACTCTGTATAAAGAGTATATATTTTTGTCAATGGGTTAGTATTGATAGTAATTTATTTTCAATTTACTAATTGCGTTTTGAGAATTATAACAAGGCTTCACGGCTATAAAATTTTCCCAAAATAAAAATATTTTATGGTAATTAATTTTAAGCACTAGGTCTTATTTAATAAAAAATTTTTTAAAAAACTTTATTTTTTATTATATTTTCGATATTTCGCCACACCGTCAAAAATTTTTTTCAATTTGTTTGTTCATATTTTTGTTTTTCCTGATGATGCCAACCAACGGTGTGGCGAAATATCGAAAATATAATAAAAAATAAAGTTTTTTAAAAAATTTTTTTATTAAATAAGACCTAGTGCTTAAAATTAATTACTAAAAAATATTAAAAAAAAGGTCAAAAAATTATAATTTTTATATAAAAATATTTTATTTGTTTCATTATCAGTTAGTAAAAGACCTAAATCCACAAAAAACAAATAAAAGAAGTGAAGAAAATCCTGTAGACTTACTTAATACCTAAATCTAATATTTTATTCTTATATTTAAGGGCATATCAGAAGTTATAAAATGAATCATTGGTATATTATGTACGCAAAGCCTAATAGATTCATTTTTTATTTTCATCGCTGTGCTAGCTATTTGCCGCATCCAAAGGATTTGATCGTGTTTGTCTATTAAAAATATTATAATTGCCTTGATATTAAAGTCTCTTATTATTTCTGTGAATATTAAAGCATATTTATTTCACCAAACTTTCGTGATATAAAAAAGGTCTTCTATACTTTAGAGTGCTTATGACGTTTAATTATAATAACTACTTCTCGATTAGCTGTTTGCAGTTAATAGATTAAATGCTCTCGGCACAGTGGTCTAACAGAATTAAAAATACACAGAACTACGGATCGAACATGTTGTTGTGGTAGTATAAATTTAAGCATATAGATTATTAAAGATCATACTTTTGACATGTTCGATGTGTTTTAGGGGAAATGAAAACTTGCTGACATTAATATCTTTTATGGTAAACACAATTTTGCAGGTGACTTGCCAGAAAATAATTTCTTTTAAGCCAGAAACAAAACTTGCGTTCTGAAAAGAATAATACGCCAAATTTTAGAGGATTTTATTAATGGCGAGGTGTGTTATTTTGGAAACCATGTTGAAGTTATTTGTTAAATTAAAAAAGAATCGTCTGCTGATCATTGCAATATTCTTTGACAAGAATTGGAGGCGAGGCAAAACAATATATTTGTGGTATGTATAGGCTTCTTTACAAAAGTACAATAAAGAAAAAAACGTGATCCAAAAATGGTTACTTCTTGTACTTAAACTTAAAAATAACATGATTATAAAAATATTCGGCAACATAAGTTTTATATCTTCAATATTTTTTAACTATTTAATTAAAAAAAATTATCATGCTGTCTACATCTTATTTCCTTTAATTTATATTAGTCCAAAAGTTCAATTAATCTGTTGGGTTTCATTTGATTAACCATTTTAAAATTTTCAAGCAGCCTCAAACAAAAAATTGCTTTTTAATATCTTCTCAGTGAAACATTAGTTGTGAACAGAAACCATTTAAAATAATCAATTAATTATTTTGTAATAATTTAAGTATTTTAAATTCAAATAAAAAATGACGATGAAAGATAATGAAAAGGAACTCAAATAACAAACATTTTTAATATGTACTGGAAAGCACATTTTTATCTTAAAAGATACTTAAGAAAATAGACGCTTTAAATTCAAAATTCAAAAAAAAAACTGAATTTTTACAAAATTTTCTTCTTAAAAATATCCCTGTTGTATTTTTTGTAAAATAATTTTAATATTTTTGTATTGTAGAGTTTTTGTGAAAGTAATAAATTTTTTCGCACGTTGCAGGTAAATTTGAACTAATTAAATCTTTTTTCAATTAAATTTAAATATGAATTTTCAAAAAAAAATTAAAAAGAATAATCAATGTTGTAATTTTGTATTGTTAAAAAATACAAAATTAAATTAAACAAAAATTGCACCATAAAAAACTATGATAATTTAAAAATATTTTATTTATATTTTTCACTTACACGTTACAAATCTTACAAAAAAAAAGTATAGTTTAAAACTAAAATATAAGATCAAAAAGGTTAAAAATAAAAAGATTGATGACATATTATTGTAAGAAACTTAAAGTAAGTTTAAAATCCAATTTGAAATAAAAAAATTTTTAAATGGCCATATTATTTCAAAAATTAAAGGAAAACTAAAAAAAAAAATCATATTATTATACACAGATATACGATCGCAATTATAAAATATAAAGAAAAATTAGTCAAAAGCTAAGTATACATTTATAAATATAAATTTTAAACTCGAAAAGTTATATTACAAAATAAGCTATGAAAGCAAACGCATTCAATATATTGATACTGGCGAAATTTTACATAACTTAAGTTTGAAATGCAATTAAATATAAAATAGAAAAACATTAATTTTGTTTTTAATTTTTTTTTTTTTGCAAAGTTAGTGTTTTAGTTATCATTATTACAATCCGAAGAAGATGTTTAGACGCTTTTAAAATTTTTACAGTTCATCCGCAACAAATGCATATTTTGAGAGGTTTATATAAAATATAATATTACGTTTCAATTAGAAGTCTTTTCAATACAAAAGAAAATTAAAATTATTTGACTTAATGCAAGAGAATTAATGACAATTTTTTACATCAATACATACATGTATGTATATTTTTTTTATTGTTTACCATTTTTAGTAATAATAAACTTGAACCTTTGTCAATAACGAAAAAGACAAATAAAAAATATGCTTTATTAAAGAAAAGATCTTACATTAATCACATTACTTTAAAACCTTGTCAAAAAAGTATTTGAAAAAACAGGCGGGCTTACGCGGTACGATTCCTATAACTTCAAAGATTCTTCATTATTTATAGATATTTATCGTTGATCTTATATAGAAGGGCCCTAACTCACATAATTGAAACTTTTGTATCTATTGCATTGAAATATTTGTGTAAAAATAAATTGGAATCACGAAAAAATAAATCTCTTCAATAATTTGAATTAAGGCCTTTCTGCATGACACCAACGATGTGTGCGTACATATGTATGTATTGGACAAATTTTAAACTCTTCTTTTAATATCTTACCGGCCAAATTGAAATAGTTTTATTTTAATTAATGGACATTTACTTATAAACGAAACGAAATTGTATCGATGTTTTCGCTGGTATAGCTTAAATGCTTAATTAGAAAAAAATATTAAAATGAAATTCAAGTAAATACATATACATATAAAATATTCAGACTTTTTTGTCGAACCATCCGCAAAAAACTCTCCTATTAAAATAAAAAGTTCTGTAAGAAATTTCGTATTTTGTTGGAATTTCTATTAATTTATCGCTAAATCAATCTAGCGATAAAATGAATCGAAAAAATTTTCATAGAAAATCTACGACGGTGGTAAAGCTGTAAGTTTGGCCATGTAAGTAGTGGTGGTATTATCCGTTGGATGTACTATTATCGGTGTTGCAGTAGCATAGTTTTGTACATATATTGTGGTAGCTTGAGGTTGGGGTGCAACAATACTATGTGTTGCGGCGGTTGGCGCTTGAGTATCACACGGTAGATTTGTTTGATGCAGCAACGCCGTTGCAGCAACTGCAGCTGCCGCACTGCTCGAAACAGATGATGGTGCGCTTGTTGTTTGGGAAGGTTGGCTTGGAGATGGTTGTATTAGCGGCGGGGGATGTTGATGAGCATGATGATGCTGCTGTGGCTGCTGATGATTATGATGGGGATGATGATGATGTTCCAAATGCATGGGTATAATTGTTGTTGGTACTGTATCTGTAGCCACCACCGTCGCAGAATGTGCAGAAGATGTAGACATTGAATTCTATATTGAGTTAAAATTAATACTCTGTAAATTCATTGCCGCTGCCGGATTGACATTGATTGTGCCCGCACCTGCTCCACTGCCGGCACCGGTATCAATATAACGTTGACGCGACATTGAATGCAGACTGGCAGGAAAGTCCATGTGGCGGGTATCCAAGAAACTCATGACACCCATTGTGGGATGTGTGGTAGCACTTGCAGCTGTGCCAGCATGATGTGGTGTGCACATTAACGAGGGTGTCGGTGTTTCGGAAGTCGGTGGTATTTGCATATTTAGAGCGGCCGTTTGTGCAGCCGCCACTGCTGCTGCCATATGATCATAGTTTTCGTTCGTATCGTCTGTGCCGGTAGCCGGTGGTGTTGGAGATGGTGAGAGATTCGGTTCTTGTTTAACCACACGTGATTTAATACTTGGTCTGGATACCGGGTATCCGCGTTTCTTATACTCCAACCATAATGTGCGGTTGTTAACACCGTACAGTCGAGCCGCTTTACAGAAACCTATACCTCCCGAACGCACTGCTTCTAGGGCCCGTATAAAATTTTCATCGCCTTGAGGATTAACCGAACGCTTACGCTTGATATTGGCATTATTTGCTGAATTGCCGCCGGACATACTGCCACCGCCAGAGCCCGTGGCATTACCTACAGGCGATTGTGTAGGCGTTGGTCCTTGGCTGTATACTGTTTGCACCATATTACCATCGCTGGGCGAGGGAGGTGATAAACTTTGGGCCGCGGCTACTGCTGCTGCCGCTGCATTAGTATAGCCACTGACCGTAATGATCTGTGGCGAGTATGCAGAATTTTGTTGGTGCTGATATTGTTGTAATTGTTGCAAATGTTGTTGTTGTTGTTGCTGCTGTTGACTAGCAACGGTGGCTTCCTGTTGCTGACGTTGCTGCTGCTGATGTTGCTGTTGATCACTACTGGAGCTGTTGTTATTGTTATTTGCGTTTTGGTTGTTGTTATTGCCAATTAAGTTTGTGGGACAGGATGACAGCGAAAAGCGTGAATAATTTGGTTCAACAACAGTCCAATGTAAACCTGGGAAGGGGAGAGAGAGAGAAGACACTTGGTGAATGAGTTTTATTTCATTATCATCAACAAAAACCAAAGAGTCATTTTAATTGCTTGGTTTCATTTTTTTCTTTTTTTAATTCTATAAAAATACAAATTCATTTGATAATTACTTTATTTAATTTAAAGAAATTTGAAAAGGACACTGAATTTTTTTAATTTTGAGAAAGAGAGAGATTTGAAAAATTTTGAATTTGGTTTTACACAAATATTTTGCTTAAAAAATGTTTTAAGAAATTAAAGCATAAATAAATTTTTATAAAATTTACTTTCATTATACGAGTAAGTATCTAAGACTCTGTACTATAAAAAGCTCTCTCCTGTTCCCAAGTTTTTTTCTTACAATTTGGTGGTTGAAACATTTTTCAATTCACGTTTTTCCATGAATTTTTATTTCAGATTATTTCTTATAATGTACACAAAAACAATTAAATTATAAAAAAATATATTAATTGCTTATTGTGGGTGCTGACATTTTACGATTAACATAACATTAAGAAGTTTATGGGTAAAATAAAATAAACAACATCAAAAAACATAACATATAAAATTTAAGGAAAATGTTAAAAGTAGTATTAATCTTTTTAACAGGTGAGATATAGCTACAGAGTTATGAAATATATTTATATATACGTATATAAATATATCTTATAAATTTTTTTAACGATTAAAAAAAGGAATGTTTAATTTTAGATTTTAGTTTTCTCTGCAAATATTAGGAGGAGATTTAAAAAACAAATTTCAATTTTATTGAGACTTAAAATAAATAAAAAAAATGTAACGGTAAGTTTGAGAAACAAGCGGTAGAGTTATATTTTAATATAATAACATATAATACATTATTAGTATGAGAAAAAACCCTACATGTCAATGGAAATTGTACTGGCGAATTGTTTTAAATCAAATGGTAAGTTTAAAATTATACTGCGCAAATATATAATACAAAATAATAGAGACCGTTGATAGCTCAAGTTAGGAACTTAAAACTAATATTAAACCTAAACAAAAAAGAAAACATATAAACGTGTATAAAAGATTTATATATATTAGCCTCTGTTGGAGATACGGTGTGAACAAGAAACCTGAAGTAGGTGGTATTCAAGGATGTTATGTATTGCATTAAAATAAAGTGACGTTTTATAAATTTTCTAGGAAAGACTAAAACATATAAGGAGATCGACTGCACTTAACTCCTAGCGAAATACATTTTTTGAATATCTTTTGACAGAGGTAAGTCATAGATAGGAGCCAAAATTGCACTGTATGGTACACTATGAAATTTTATACTTAAATCTGATTATTTTTGTTTTCATTTCGTCTAAAAATTTCTATTCTTAAAAAATATAAAAAGAATTTTGACAATATAAATACAAAAACTTTTTCAATATTCGACTTCGACAATGCATTCTTGAATTGATAAATTACAAATATGTAATTTCGTTCTGAAAATAGGTTAGAGCACCAATCGAAGAATAACTATTGCTAAAATCGAATCGATAAAGAGGTAATGAAGTTACACGTTCGAATTTTTAAGGTTCAATTTTAATAATCTCTCTGACTTAGTAAAACAAGTGAAATAAATGCGATTATTTGTATTTAAATCATTAAATTAACACACAACTGACAAATTTAATTCTGGCAATTCCCCTGATAAGATAAAAAACTAGCCGGAGCAGTACATTGGTAAACATTTGAAAAGTATCGTCTAATCTGTTTAATTTTATCAAAGTAATTTTTTTTCGCCCTGTCAATAATTCTGCAAACTTCCGTAAAAGTTGCTATTAAATTTCACAGATCATCAACCTTCTTCTTAATTAACCTCAGAGCTTCTATTTCATTCCTATGATATATTCTTCTCAGCTTTTTTACCAAAAGTATTTGACCTTAAAACATTCATCAGTTTCAACTTAACCTAACTTAATAAAATAACCTATTAATAATCTATTAATGAAAATGAGTATATTTTGTAAAGTTTCAAAATTTTGCTGAGAAGCATCATAATTTGTGTTCTCAATAGATCTGAAGAATTTTGGAGGATTTGATAAAAAGCTGAAAAGGGAAAATTTAAAATAGAATTTTAAGAGATAAACGATTACCAAAAATTAACGAAAGGAAGTAATCTAAGAATGAAGTAATGAATAATAAAAATGAAGGAGGTATCTTACATCCCCTTTTAAGCAAAACTTTAACTTAAAACGAATTAAAATCCTCTGCAGTGAATGTACCGTGATAGAGATTTGATCATATTATGCACTGCATTGTGGATATAATTGGAATGAAAGTAAACGCTAATATTTTTTTGTGTTGATAAGAATTGCTGAGCCAATATTTGAACTAACTTTATATTTTTTATATTATACCAATAATAACATTGTTGTAATAAACATATGGCTTTCTATTTTATGTTGGTTAAGGAGACGTTTATACGTTTATTAAGTTCAATTAAGATCTGATATTAAACATAAACTATTTTGGTCCATATGTATAAATGTTGTTTTAATATTCCCCCCTTTGGACGAACCAAACTAAAAATTGCTCTCCGTCCTAAAGTCTATTATCAGAATTTAAAAGACTAATGAAGGTCGGTTTCCTGTTTTTTAGCTTCTTCGCCTTCTTTACACTTGTCTAGTAATTCGAGTTGCGTTTTAAAATAGCAAGCTGCGTGCCCTTATAATTGCAAATCTCTCTTGTTTCTAGATTTACCAGTCTAAGTTAAGTAACTACCGGATAAAACAAATCACGTTGCTAAAATTGAAACACCAGCATATTCTACAAAAAGGGGTTACGGAATAGACTTCCACTAGAGAAAGTGAAATTTATTAAATTATATTAAAACGATCCAAAAGAGATATTAGCGGTTCAATTCGAGGCAAAATTGAAACTTTAAATCTCTTTACACCGTTTTGAGATACTAGATGATCTTGATATAAAAGTAATTGAAAATTCATCTCTTAATAAAATTGACTCTCTTAATTCAGCTACAACTAAAAATAAGGAGACAGAGAAGGAAAAAATATTGCCTTCCACAATGTTAAAAGACTGCTGAAAACACTACTGCTGCTCAAGAAAGTGTTCAAAACAATCCATACACCTCTATTTGACACCGTGCTCAGGAGCTTCTTTCATAGGACCATTTACGCCGCCATACACATGCCAATAGGATGTTACAGCTCGCTCATGACAACCCCGATTTTAATGAAAAAACCACAATGAGTGCGGAGGGATATTTTCATTTGAAAAGATATGTGAATAAACAGAATAGACGGTTCTGGGGAATGGGAAACACTCAAATTCTTCAACAGTCACCTTTGCATCTATTAAAAGTGACAGTATGGTGTGCAATTTGGTCAGGAGGAATCATTGGACTTTACTTATTTTAAAATTAAAACGGCGTAACGGTAAATGTGAATGGGAAGCGATATCGTGATATGAATGAAAACTTCTCAACGCTACAACTGCATGCTTTGGGCTTGATTAATATATATTATCAACAACATATCGCATACAGCGATGACCTCTCTCCACAACAAATTATTTAAAGAAATGGTGATGTTGTTAACCCTCACAGTCGTTTAATTTGACTGCTCCGGACTTCTTTTTGTGGGGATATCTGAAAACCAAGGTTTATGCAAACAAGACGGAAACGCTTAAGCAACTCAAACAAAATATTCATGACGAAATTAATGAAATACCGCGTGAAATGAATGAGAATGTAATGAAAAATGTGCTCAAAAGGGTGCGGCTAACAGAAGCGGACACTTATCTGATATTGTATTTCATACATAATTGCCGACATGAAATAAAACAATTATCAATATAAGATCCATTTTCTTTCATTTATTTAAAAACACCCTGTGGTATATATTTTTGTATTAAATTTAATTTTAGAGAATAAAAATTATGAACATATAGATCAACTAAACAATTTAGGAAAATGAACAATTCTGAATCACTTTTTTTTTGTCTTGATCGCACATTTTTCAGGTAGACAATTGTTTAATTCATGCGGGAGTAACGTTTAATAAAAATAACTACTGGCAATATTCTTTTATTTCCTTCAATTGTTCTTTGATATTTTACATAGTAACAATACAATGTTTAATTTTTGTATTGATGTACTTGTTATTGAACTGCTTCCACCTTGTAATCGATTTGCTTATCTTGCTCGAATAAAAATTCGTATTCATACATTTGCAAATTGTTTTTTCTTTATGTGTTATAATCGACCGATATTTACTACAACCTTTAAAATCATAATTCGTCGTCTACTTTTTGTTTCTAACACTCTTCTCTTACAACATAACCAGACATAAACTACTTCTAATAAAAACATTACTTTTTTAGTTTTTTTCGAAGATACGAATTCTTTTATACCATTTGGGCTTAATTCTAAACCTGACATATAAATCAATAAAAAATAATTTTTTAGTTCATACGATTTTTTCCTTCCACTACTTGTAGAAAGCTATTTTAATGGTTTATGGACTTTTTGGATTATGGGTGACGTGTAATTTTATTTTACAAAAGTAGTTTTTCAAATAATAAATATTGCAATACAGACTTTTTGTAAAAGTACCTTAAGAACAAGCACCCTTTAGCGAAAAAGGATTATAATTTTATAACTACAAAATGTTTATTAAAGCAGAACTGTTCACAATTCAAAACTATTTTTTTGTTATTAGAAGATAAAAGAATACAGATGTAATCAAAGTATTAAATCCTACCTGAATGTGCGGATTGAGAATTGGGACCATCATGTTCAGAGGGTGTTGTCGGACCCGATATATCTAATGGCATAGACTGTGGCACCCCACTCATATCAACTTCAGGTTTCTAGAAAAATACAGTATATTTATAAAATACAACATACACGAAATATAATTTTTTAGAAATTATTTACAATTTGCATATGTACATGTCCATGTGTATCATCTAAACTATCTGAATCTTGAGGATTTGTCTCTAAGTCATTATTAGAGGCTTCTTTCAGTAATTTAGCTGTGTGTAAGGAGTGTGCTGCTAAACCACTTAGAGAACTATTTGTAGCTGCACCACTAAATGACATTTGACTCATTTGGGACAAGGTAAGACCACCGGCTGTTGCGGCGTCTAGAGATGCATTATGATCGTCGGAATTGGTTCGTTCACCAGATCCTTAAAATATTTTTTTAAAATTAAAGATATAAAAAATATAAAAAAGGATATTTTAAACTATCTCACCGTTATTTGAAGATTTTCTTAATCGTTTCCGCCTGGTAGCTGGTGAGGCGCCAGCGCCTAAAGGAGACGGTGTGCGTCGTAATTGCTGTTGATGATGTTGTTGCTGCAGTTGTTGTTGTGATGTTTGTGTTTGACTATTCTGTAGTTGTGTATGTAATTGTTGTTGCTGCTGTTGTTGTTGATGGTGATGATGATGTTGCTGCTGTTGTAATTGTTGGTGATGCTGTTGATGTTGCTGCTGTTGGTGTTGTTGATGCTGTTGTTGTTGTTGTTGCTGCTGCTGCTGTTGAAATTGTGATTCGGTACTACCCCATATTGAATCGTTTACACTGCCACCGCCACTATTGCTACCCAAACCACCACTACTTGTGTTACCACCACCTCCGCTACTGCCGCTACTACCCACCTGTCCATTGTTACCACTATCTCCAACTAATTCCGTAGCGTCATTGGAAGATTTGCTATCAGATTTTGTTAAATTCGCAGGATCGGTGGGCATTTCTGCAAGACCTTTTATCTTAAGCATTTCCGCTGTTTTTAAAATGTGCGGCAGCTGCTCTTGCGACACATTCACCTCCCCGTAATACATAAAGTCAACCATTGTTTTAAGATCGTCATACTGAACATCTTTTAATATAACAATTGGATGTTGGCATGGATTGGTTGTAAAGAGGGTCTATAAAGTAAAATTCAGAGAGAATGAAATTTAACTTTTACGTTATGTAGCTTGGTTCAGAATTAGACTTTTATTGGCTTGAATAACGGTATTTTGGTCAATACTTAAAATTAATACTATATCTTTATTATAATTATATAATTCGGTTAAAAAAATTAATTAGCAAACCTTCTGTTACCATTTGAAAGAAAACAGGAAATTAAGTCGAATTAAGGTTATTTATTTATTAAGATACCACCGGTCACAGCACTTTAATTTCATATCAAAATATTTTTGATATGCTTTTCGCCACAATTAAAGATTGATGAGCGTAAAGGTTTTGTTTTACACATAAAATATTAAATTATATTTGTGGGTTTAACCAATTGAACAGAATCCACATCTGCAAGTTTAGTTATAGAGTGAAAAAGTTTGCGTTCTTAAAAATAGAGTTTCGAAGGGTCTTATGTAGCTGCTAAGAGAATTAACTGGTGACTTTTAATAGCACTTATTAACCAGCCGCCAGTATTGGATTGACAAGTAACGGTAGTGAGCTTCAAAGAGGTACTGCAACCACTTCAACACAACAGTAACCGTTGTAAGTAACAGCCGGTCAGAAATATCGCTTTACCCAGGGTAGATCAGACGGAAATTGGCAGCAGGTGCTTACGACTATGCGATGTGCCACAAAGTCCATTATTTTTTGGAAGTAATTGCTGTTAAGTTTTAAGAGGTTAAAGTTTGTATTTTAATGCATTTATAAGCAAACAGCTTTGTGAATTATCATTTCTAAATAAAGGTTGAGATTATGTTCTGATATTGGGCTATCCTCTTGGTAGAAATCGGCTATAGCGAGATCTTCTAAGTACTCTAACAAAGTTTTCAATGGAAAAGTCGGAAGTCCCAGTAAGTGTAAATATTTTTTGGTAAACATAAAACGAAAGACTTGGATGTATGGTTGGGACGCCGTTTGAGGACTCACTGACAAGTATATCTTATAAATTTTTCTAAGAACTCTAGCAAACTTTTCAATGGAAAAGTCGGAAGTCCCAGTAAGTGTAAATATTTTATGGTAAACATAAAACCAAAGACTTGGATGTATGGTTGGGACGCCGTTTAAGGACTCACCGAGAAGTATGTCTTATAAATTTGTAAGGGTATTTAGCACTGATTAAGCTTTTGCATATAAATAATACTATTAAGTTTAATATCAATTAAAAGTTAGAAACCGCCTAATCAGACAGTAATCTAGGAATTAATATGCGGCTAAGAGTTTGGTTTCAAATATTTAAAGCAAATTTGGCTTGAGTACGTATCGAGGAACTTCCAATGGATTATTGTTATTCTACAACAAGAGTAAAATTATGTACATGTTATGTGATCTTGGTATTCCTGTAATTTTTTTATTATTTTTTTTGATGAACTATTTTGTACTGTTTTTGTAATCCTAATATCTAAAAATTTTTAAAAAATTTTTTATTTAATAAAAAGAAAAAATGGTTGCGTAGTTTTAGGATAGCTTGCCAATAATAACTGGTATAAGCTAGAAACACTTTTATTTAGTTTTCAATTTATTGTGTAAATGTTCTAAGTCATCGAATGTTGCAAAAGTTTTTTGAATATTATAGGCGTTTTCTATGTAAATAAGTACTAGTTTGATACACCACTTGCAAACTGTAATCTATTTTCAAATGTTAAATGAATGTTGTATATGGATTATGAATCTAAATGGGCTAATGCGTATTTAATAAGTTTTATTTTGAATTTATTTTTAATTTTATTTCGGTACTACAACAGCGTATTCTCGACTCTGCTAAATTAACTTACTGATGGCTCCATTAATAAGGCTTTACTTAATTTTGGCAATAAATTTGAAATTTATTTGACAAAAAGTACCTACTTACAGTAACAAAGTTAATTTCCAACATTTACTAAATAACTAATTTCAAATAATATGTGGACTGGTGTTCTCTACCCATTACAACTCTAAAACTGGCGCTTAAGTTGTAAAATCCATATTTTTGTTCATTGTTTTGTTTATCTTCTGTTGAATTCCAAATGTCAGTCAGGTTTGTGATTTATTTCTACTATATGTTTATATGTCTCTCACTGATGTCTCTCGAATTTTTTATAAAAAATAAACAATTTTTTAATATATAAAAATGTTCTTAGAAAAAAGTTTAAACAAAAATTATATCGACTATTTTCATAACGTTACTTTATTACAAAATATGAATTAATTCACACATAGTTTTACTATTTCATTTATAAAATCGAAGTTAGGCGTTTTCTAATCGTGAAACGCTAAACTCATTTAAGCAACTCGAAGATTTGCGCCTTTAACAATATAGGTATAGTATTAGTTAGAAGCCGCCACATCTCCAGCGGTTGCAAGTTACAGCCACCAATAGTAATCGGAAGTTTTTAGCGATAAGCGTTTGTCAGAACATAGTCAGTTGTATATTTACTAAGTACCTACATTTGTGTTCCTAGAAAGCCAAATAAAGTATAAATGCTACAAGGAAAAACTTACCTGAAAATATGAACTGCATGCTGATAAAACAATTTTATGAGCCTGCAACTGTCTCCCCTCTGCAGCCAGTGTAACATCCACCAACGTGCCATTGTGTAGTAGAGAAGAGCAGACCGATATAAAATTTGGTTGATGATTATTCCATCGTAAACAAAATTGTTGAACAGACATTATGAAAGCGAGAATAGCGCTTTACAAGGAACAACAGTTGTATCAATAGTAGTGTAAAGGTAATTCAGGAACGTATACAATTCTAAGAAAATAACTTCCTTATATTTCAGAACCTACGCCACATCCAAAACGCAGCGAGTATGTTAAAAGTAATGATGACGCAACTTCTTTTTTAATAAACAAAAGTATACTACGCGCTGCTGAAGCAGCTCAAAAAAATATTTTCCTTATGCACCAAAATTAGAGTTTTTTTAAATATGTATATTGCTGACTTTATTAAATATTAATTCATGATTTGATCAAATTTTATATTCTTTTATATATATTAAAAAAAAATCTAGTAGCAAAAATTAAATAATAAAAACATACAATATCGGATGTATATATTTATATTTTGACGTACTTCCTGACGTCGGTTTATTCTACTTTTCTTTATTTAAAATTTTTGTTTGTATGTTATTACTTTTCGTTGTCCACCAGCAAAATCAAATGAATAAAAATAATTCACACACTGTTGTAAAGCATTGCTACCACATTCATATTCTATTTAACACTCGTTATACCCAGCATTTATGTAGTTTTTGTTGTTTTCGTCTAAAGTTCTATGTAAGTGTGATATTTTGGTTAAAATAAATTTTGTTGTAATATTCAATATTATAAAATTTGTTTTTTCATTTCACTTTGATTATTTTCACTTTACATTTCTAATAAAGTAGAATAGATTAAATAAAATCATAAGAATTTTTATAAAATGATAAGCTCACACAGGAAAACAAGATAATACATTTCTTTCTTTTTTTTTCCTCTATTTTACCACTTCACTATTGGAAAAGGAGAAAAATGAGTTGAAAGTTAATAAAAAACCAAGAAGAAAAAAGGAAAACACTTGGTTGCAAAAAATGCGCTATATTCTAACTTGTTATTTTAATTTGAAGTTTTATAGAAAATAATGAAACCATTTTAGCACATAGTTTGTTATTGCTTGCATATGATGTCATTTGTTGTTTATAAACTGTTTGTTTATTTATTATCCTGATTTTAAGTACAAAATTTCAACTTATTTTTAGAAAACTAAAATTTATGAATGGAACATTCTTTAAAAGGGATTCATTTGATAAATATGGAATAAACTACAGCCGCTAATATATAATAAAACATGGTTGCATTTTTAGTATTACAGAAATTTATAAACACAACGCCACAACCAAAAATAATTTTTTTATTTATATTATATACTAAAAAGCTTGGTGCAATAATTTATTGAATTTTTTTAATTACTTTAAACAGGGTAGGAGAATAAAATGCAAAATCCAAAATGGCGCGTTCTCTTTATCTTATTTCGTATATTATCGTTTTTCTTTTTGTAATTTTCCACTGTTTTGTAATCAACTAGATTGTTTTTAAATTTCCACATTTAACTCATTTGCAATCATACTATTATTAACATTTCATATTGTTTATAATTTTTAATATATTTTGTTAACATTTTGTGTTTTTATGACATATTTATTAAATTTATCTTCACATTTCTGCCACAAAGAAAATATGTTAGAACAGAGAAAATGCAGACTGAAAACGGATTTTACATAATGACAAATAAAATCAAAAACTTACACGATTGCATATGAGTGTAGTAACATTAGTGTAAACATTAAGCATAGCGTTACCAGACTAAAAAGCTTAATAAGTTAAAGCGAATTCACATTATATTCTTATGTTTCATATTTCAGAAGAGTGTTATCCATTTTTTTATTAACGATTAAACTGAAAACGTCATTACTTAATAATATTTGATTTCTGCTAGTCATTTTTGTTTTTGCCAGAAAAGTAGACTATCTGAAAAAAGTCGTGCTTATAAAATTAATGGAAGTTGCACTATAACAACAAATTGCAACTTACACTAATTTTTCAGAACCAACTTACACTATGAAACTTTTTTCTGAAACGAGTTGGGAAAGGCTTTGTTTGTTTGCTTAAACAGAATTGTTGCAAGCGGGTAAGTGAAAAGGGGTAGTTTAAATTTTGAGGGATGT
Source organism: Trichopoda pennipes (assembly GCA_030448955.1). Lineage (NCBI taxonomy): Eukaryota > Metazoa > Arthropoda > Insecta > Diptera > Tachinidae > Trichopoda > Trichopoda pennipes. The sequence goes on from JASKUP010000038.1 coordinate 2,381,719, forward strand.
TTATACACATGTTAGGTGCACGTATGTTTATGTTTTGTTGTTTGTCGTAACAATTTTATTATTAGAGTGCACGATAAAACTTGCTATGAATATGAAAAAAGGGCCTGGTAAAAATCTAGACTTACAAAACCAAACAATGTACAACAGACCTGACTAATCTACCAACTGATCCAATTCTGTTTTTAAAAAACGATGCCTTTTTTAAAAGTTAGCAAAATGTACAGGCTTTTAAAAATCTGTCACTTTTTTATTATACATATGTACACAAGTCTATTGTTTGAATGTATGTGTTCTAAGATAAAGATCAAAGTGATAAGCGTCCAAAATTGTCAAAATTGAAATATTTTAAATTTAAAACATTTTTTAGGCTTTCAAGTGTGGATATCCACCCACGTTGACAGATATTCATTCTTTCATCCGTATAGACTCTGTCCTTGACATAACATCACCAAAAATAATCCATTGTTGTTAAATCACCAGAATCTGGGTGGCCACTTAACTGCTGATTGTCTTGAAATTACTTATGTGACCGAGAAATTTGGTTTGCAATAAATTGATCGTTTCATTGCCTGTGTGACATGTGGCACCGTCCTGTTTAAACCACATATCAGTTTTATCAACGTCGTCAATAATAAGCCAAAATTGAGTTTTTAGCTTTGACCGTTACCGTATTCCCAGCCTTATCTTCAATAAAAAGGGCTCAATCACGCTTCCAGACCACATAACGATCCTTACAGTGACACGTTGAACAGGCAAAAGTTTTTCAATAATCGCCCTAGGATTTTTAAAGGCCCAAGTGCGGCAATTTTACTTGTTGACATAACCTCACAAGTAAATATGGGCTTCGTCTGAAAAAATTATATTTTTGGAAAAACAACCGGTCGTTCCTGAATGAGTTAAGAGAATCTATGGCGATGTGAATGGTTCCTGCACCAGGAAAATTCGCCATGTGGTGATTTTGGATAACCTCAATTGAAGAGCACGTCGAGAAATTGATAAATTTGGATTTGCTTCAACACTGTGGCTCACACTGTTCGCACATTTTTGTATCGAGCCTGCCGATTCAAATTTAAGGACAAAATTCTTAATAGCGGTTTTAGAAGAACGATTACTTTTCCGAAAATATTACGAATTTTAAGAAATGTAACTTTAACAGAACCGCCATTTTCATAGTGAATTGAATTCATTGTAACAATTGCCAATGCATCTACTGCGAATACGTAAAAAAACTAAATGAATGTCAAAACTATCATGTAGATGTTACCATAATTGAAAAACAAACTTGTAAACCCACTTTAACTGTATTAACTTTTGTGCTTTTACTCGATCACCTTGATAGTTAAACTGCCCTATTGCCTAACAAAGGGGGCTTTTATATTCTGTTTTAGAGCGGTTCTAGCATTTACTCGAAAACTCTAATTCAACGCATCAATTATAGACGACGTTGTTGTCATCATTCAGTATAGACGCCTGCTTGGCTGTACGTATTCTTCTTCTGTATTAGTTATTTTTATTTTCTGATTGTTAAATTTAGTTCATGGAATTTTACTATTGCATGTGTTTGTTATTGTTTTGTGTTAATAAATTTTTTAGAAACTTTTTAATTTCACAGTATAACACATTATTTTTTTAAGATTTTTTTTTGTTCAACGTGGATTTTTATCACTTTTTTTATGTTTTAACACGGCTATTCAGTACGCTATAACGATATAATACCGTACTGAATATCTCCTTTATGTCTAAAGCAAAACTGTAAATATTGAACAGGAGAAAAAAATCTTGGCGAAAAAAGGGCATCCAGTGCCTTAAAAGTCGCAGTAATTTTCAGCGTTGTTAGCCTCACCCTTTTTGGAGATGGGCGTTACATTAGCAACCTTTCAACACTTTGGAAATTCGCTGGCATGATACGACTTACTGAAAATGGCTAGGTGCATACACACCAAGGTGGCGTACACAGCTAAAGTTGAAATTTTAAGAGCGCAGCGAGCAGGGCCGTGCACCCACTCCTTGCTTGAGAGCCACAGACTATATAAAGTCCTTGCCGTCTATTGCATTGTAACAGAACACCGGATATGAAAAAAACTACATCTTCCCGCGGTTTTTGGGCTTAAAACACGTTACTCCCCGAAGGGTCTCATCAATAACCAGTATAGGATCTTAGCCCTGTGGGCTAATGGTTCTCATGGCACTAGTTTGGCTTGTCACTGGTCAGGTCTCGAACGTTTAATTTTTTTCAATTTCAGGCTCCTGCTAGCCTAGGCAAGTGGTGCCGCCTTTAACCTCGAAAGTACATGTCAAAATGGAGAAGGGATCCACTTTAACTGCGTGCCACCCGGGGCACATTAACGTGCAATAAATTATTCGGCAAACTTAAGTCTTTGCAATTTGGGAGGAACGTAAATGCAGATACGTGTAAAGATAGTGTGCGCTCCTGATGGTATAAAAATATTTCAGAGACAAACAAAACTGTGTTTTTTTTTTATGAAAATTTTTATTTTTTTTTGTTTTTATATGTGTCTTAATAAAAATATGCAATTTCCTTTCTGTATAACAAAATAAAAAATATTTATTTCATTGTGGTATCTTACAAAATCGCACCTTTTATAAAACCCTTTTTGAAATAACTATTCTTTATTTATGTATGTTTTTTGCGTTAATTCAGTTCAGTTCGTTTAGTTTTAAATCTTGGAAAAGTAGAAAAATGCATATTTTTTTACAATTTGAAATAAATTCGTGCTGTTTTTGCTGTTGTGATTTTTTCCTAAATTTATCACAGTTTACAATTAATAAAATGATAGTGAATCAAACAAATTTTCTTTAAAAAGTATAAATATAGCAAAATTGAAAAAAATAAAACAATTCATATGATGTTTATTAAATTATGTAATATTTGGTTAAATATTTGTTTAAATATTTAATAAAAATTGTTGCTTGAAACAAGTATTTAAATAATAATTTCTTCGCTCGCTGTTAACTTGAGTTATTTTTGTGGGGGGATTATAATAATTTTTTTTTCGAAAAACTTGCTTTAACACAAACAACCTTTTAGGTTTTCAAATATTACATAATTTTTACAAAATAAAATCTTAACAACTAATATAATTTAAATATTATTTTAATTTAGATGATCTTTGAAAGTAGAAAAAATTGTATACTATTTATTTAATTGAACTTATGTGAGTTAGTAGATTCGTCGTTTGTAAGTTTTTGTTTTAAATATTTTACAATTGGTTAGTTAATTGGTCATTCACATTTGGTTTAGAATTATTTTGAGTTCTTTTTCTTCTTTGGCATTTTAGCCCAAATGCGGAAGAAGTATTCATCGCGTCGCAATAATTTACCGCGAGCATATGAGTGTATATCTGCATCCATATGATGGTCACGAAGCCAAGATGATGTATTGCAGGTACTCATTTCACTTCGCGTTTCGTCTGGAAGACTTTCATGACCTTAATAAGAAAATAAAGGAGTTTTAAGTTAATAACATTGAGAGAAAAAGATTTTAAAGTTTTTATACTCGTATCATACAGTTTGAAATATTTTGCTTAGAAGGGCAAGAGGGTTCTTACTAGAGAAATTATAAAATTTAAAATATTATTAAAATTATCTTTATATTATTTCAGCTACATTGATGAGTTGCTAAAAATATCGAAAAACCTCTTTAATAATTTTTCGGAAATAAATCTTTAAGAGGTAATTTTTGACATTGAGTTTACAAACTGTGATTTATCTTTAAATACTATTAAGTATCTTTAAGTATAAAACTTAATTTTTCATCACTCAATTAAGTGAAACTTAAATGCATAAAATCCAGTTCTAGCATGTGTTTACGACAGTTCTTTTCTTTTCTTTCAATAAAAAGAACAAGACAGAAATTTGTATTATCTTGAGATCAGAATAATAAGAGGAGCTTACTGCGTAACATTTGACATCTATAGAAAATCAACTACGACAGACACTACCATCCACATCGCCTCGAACCACCTTACCCAACATAAACTACATAAACTGGCATTTAGACCGACCTAGATAATTCCACTTACGCCAGATAAGTACAACAAAGAATTTGACACGGCTGCATAGTCAACACTAAAAACAAGAATAAAGAAGACAAAGAGACAACCGATAAAACACGACAGCATTAAAAATCGGCAACACTTTGAGACATAATCTCTGGACGTCGACAGAAACAACTGACAAATTTAGTTCCAGCGGAGTATACAGCCCTACTTACTTACCTTCATATTTCATTATATAGGACAAACTGGACGAATACTAAAGACAAGATCTACAGATACGCACATACGCTCATACAAACGAAAAGAAGAAGGCTCCAACTTTGCATTACACCTTGACACTCACGGACACACACAAAGGGAAATAGATGAATGTATGACATTTCTACATCATAGCAAAAAAAAAAAAAGGACGAAGACAAGACATTCTAGAAAATGCGGAAATCTTAAAAACAAAAACTTTTAACAGCGACATTATAAACGAACAGGTAAATACAATCTCACACCACTAAAGTTACTCAACAATAAAAAACGGAAATATTGAAGATTAGCCCCACACAAAATACCAGTTGGCGGTCATTCTACCCACATGAGTAGATACGACCTTAATGAAAGAACTACCTAAATCGGAACACTGACTCTACAGTACAGTTTAGAACACAGCTTGAGAATGATGTCTTCACATCGAAAGAGCTAGCCGTTCATTCTGAACAAACACCCAGCAAAGATGGGAAGAGATGACTACAGTAAATTTCTTATTTTACAATCATGAGTTAATTTCAATAGTTCTTCGTAAATAAATGGAGAAGACATAAGTGGTGTAGCCATTTATTTAAGGTTAGGAAATTAATTGTCTGTCATATAATGAAATATCTTCCTCTGACATTTATTTAATAAAAATTTGGAAAACTTTAAGCAATGAACTTTAGACTAATGGGAAAAGAATTTTAATTGTGAAATTTTACTATCAAAGGTGTGAAAGGGGCCTCCTTCAAAGACCGCTGTGCATAATTTAAACGCTAAATTGAGGCTTTGTTGCTAACAATAGATCAAAAAAATACTCTTGTACTGGCCGTAATGATTTGCTGTACAGCAAAGTGTTGAGAATGAGCCTGACATAACAACTCGTTGATATTTGTAACAATTGGGCATCACTAAAGGCGCGACATTTTCCATAAAGATCTTTAAGTTCATGTTTATAAAGTTTAAGACATTGAAGAATTAATGCCGATCAATCAATGAACGTTTGTAAGCTGGCTGTTTGAATAACTGAACTGAAAACAACGAATTTTTATATAGGGTCCGGCAAATAACTTTTTTTTTAATGCTATAACTATACAGCTTCGACTGTGTGGCACGTAGTGCCGTCCTGTTGAAACCAAAAATTCATTCAACATGGCCCGATAACGATCGTCATTGACTGTAACGGCCACTTCTGAAAAATGGCTCAATTATGCCTCTGTACCAAAATCCGCACCAAACAGTGACTCGTTTTGGGTGCGTCGGCTTTTCAATGTATGCGTGCGGGTTTTCTGTGCCACAAATGCGACAACTTTGCTTGTTTACATACCCGCCAATATCAATGAGCTTCATCTGAAAAGATCATTTTGTTGCAAAATCGGCATCTTCTGTAAGTTGATCGCAGGCCTACTTAGCGGAGCGTTGTTCAAGCATATACACAAACATATTCATTCAGCGGAAGGATAAAACTAATCAAATCAAACATGAGCTAAGTGCCTACCATTTACGAAATAAGCACTAGTTGAAAAAAAGGTTAGATGGCGGATCCTATATAAAAATCATGATGAGACAAAAATAATGATGGGACTTATTTTCAACTAAGCGGTTATGTAAACAAACAATGTCACATATGGGACTCATAAAATCCTCGAAAAACCATTATATCTAAAGAAAGTAACCAAGAAAACGCCGTCTCTGCGCTACAAAACCATGATAACCAATTTGTTGTAGCCACTATTGGCTGATGTTGACATCAGTAATTTTTGGTTTTAGCAAGATGGCGCCGCAAGCCATATAGCCATTTACATAATTCAGTTATTGCATGAGATATTTCCCGGTCGCTTAGTTTCTCGATTTGGTGATGTCAGTTGGCCGCCTCATCCTTGTGATTTAACGCCTGGAGCCATTTGAAGCACCGGGTTTACTTGAACAACCCACAAAGAGTAAACACTCTAAAATATGAAATTCAGCGTTGCATTGACGAGATAATTGAAGCTTTGTTGTAAAATTTGCAACATTTGCCTTACTTCATATTCCATTATAATTCCATTCCCGTATTTCTACTCTACACTGGTATCAATAAAACTGAAGTTGCCAAAAAAGGTGTGTGAGCGACATCTGAGCGACAGATTCCTCTAAACACTAACCAGTCGCCATTTACAATTTGACTTTCAGAAACCTGCTCTTCTTAGTACCCTTTAAATATGTTCGTAAAGGTCAGTTGACTTCCCTTATATATATATATATATATATATATATATATATATATATGCATGTATATATTTTTTACAATCAATAAAATTATCTTACATATAATAATTGCAGGGTTCAGAATTTTTCATTTATGAACATTCAAAAACCAACATTCATGATATTTTTCATAAATGAGAAATCTAAAATTTTATATTTTTTTTTCACACTCATAAACGAACAACAAAAAATGTTCTGGTTATTTTCATACATGAATGCGAACAACAAGAATTATTAGTCTTATTCATATGTGATAAATGATAAATTAGCTACTTCTCATTAATGTTATTTTTCATAAATGTACATGTTCATTTATGAACGTTGAAATTTTATAAAATTTCTCATAAATGAACGTAAAAAAATTTTCTACCTACGATCGCAGTTTACCGTAAAATGTAGTAAAAACACATGTAACTCAAAATACAATATTGCAATATATTCTAAAAGAAATAAAAAAAAAAACATTTTTTTTCCTGCATACGCCGACAATTGCTCATTATCAAATATGTGCGTTTATGTACGCGAATGCTTAACGCACATATTTTTACGACCTTTTCATTTATAAAAAATTATCAAAATTGTAAATATTCAAAAATGAACACTTGTGTGTTTCTCATTTTTTCACTTATGAGAAAACACAAAATAATTTGTAGTCTCTCACACATGTATGAGAAGAAGCGGCTAAAAAATGAAATGTACATATTCATACATGTATGAACAGTGAGTGAATACTTCGCTACTCTGAATAATTGTTGTTATTTGACCTTTTAATATTTTTTAATAGTTAATTGACCTAGTGCTTAATAATTAACTGTTAAAAAATTATCTTACCTAATGTCATAGCCTTGTAGGGCTCCTCTGATTCCAACGGTTCACTAAGACCTATTTCATTTTTAGCAAAGATACGTATCATGTACTCATGATTCTCTTGTAAGTCTTTAATTTGGAATTTCTGTACCCCGGCCGGAACGCGACCGACCTCGATCCACATGCTCTTTTTCATGTCACGTATAGCGATGTGATAACCGAGCAGAGGCGCACCTCCATCTGACTCGGGTATACCCCATTCAAATACATGAGCATTAGCGGCAATAACTCTAGCTTCCAAAGGTGCAGTAGGTGGTGATGGAACCGCTAAATTTTTTTTAAAGTTACACGCAAATATTTAATTTCGAAATTCAAATTACAACAATTTATAGTAATACTCACTTGCATGTGTTTTCAAGGCAATACTTTCGGTTACGGCTGGTGCACCCAGACCAGCTTCATTTTCAGCTGATACTCTAAACCAATATTCAGATTTTTCTTTTAAATTATCGACAGTATATTGCAGACAATGAGCATCTAAGGTAATGGCCTTAGTCCATGTTGTAGATGTTGATGAACGCTTTTCAATACAATAACCTGTGGAGAAATAGTAATACAGATAGAGAGTAAGAGAATCTTGTATTTCTGTGAAATTGTTAGGTTGCTTAAACAAAGTCCAGTGTAAAGATTTTAGGTTTAAATTACATCCATATTTCGAAAACCCTCTAAGGTAGATAAACTGAAAAATATCAGAGTATTCAAAAACTGTCAGAAATATGATCCGGAAAATCGGATGAATATTTTAAAGGCCTAATAAGGCATTTTTGCGCTATCTCTTCAAGAATTATTGTAAAACTTCTTTACTGTTCTTGAAAATGAAAATAAAAAATTTATTAAATTTTTTTAACAATAAACATTTGATGAAAATATCATAAAATATTTTTTTGTTTGAAGGAACCTAAGACAATTAACGCAGATTAATTTGAAAATGATCTCCATTGCATGGGCTCGTTGCGTTACTTTTTATAAATAACTATAACATGATAAACTTATGGGGGAAATAAATAAATGGATAAATACTAATTTACTAAAACTAATGTCTTTCAAAGAAAATTTTTTAAAGCAACACAAGAAATAACCTAGAAAAGTTGATATAGAAAGCAGATTAAAAAGAATAAGTAAAATAATCAAGAGAGCAACAAAAGATTCAATGAATAATTTTTATAGAAATAATTTAACATGTTTTCAGAATGACCCAAAAAATGTTGGAAATTTTTAAATGAAACACTGGGAAGATCTATGAACAGAAGTATCAATATTCTGGATTCGCATGGTGAACTAGTCATTGATGACTTACAAAAAGCCGAAGTTTTAAATAAATATTTCATAAAATCAATAAAATCTATGAGGACACAAATTGAGGAACTTTCAGTGGACTCTTTTACATCCTTAAGAACGATAACACAACTTAATATTAGATTACATTTTGACTATGTGACACCCGATGATATTCACAAAGCAATATTAAATTTGAAACCAAACAAAAGTGCTGGTCATGATAACATAACCCCAAAAATACTCCTAAGCAATATAGCTAATTTCAAACCATATTTAGTAAATATATTCAATAGTATGTTGAACTATAGTATTTATCCAGATATTTTAAAAATACATAGGGTGGTCCCGATACCAAAGGTACCTAACGCATGCACAGCAGATAAGTTCAGACCTATCGCCGTCTTATCTGTTATTGATAACGTATTTGGAAAAATTATATACAATCAAATTTCAAAGTATATGATAAGTCAAAACCTGTTGAATGACTTCCAGTTTGGTTTAAGAGAAGGATGCGGTACAGAGGAAGCAGTCGTCAATGTCGTGAACTTTATCTGTAAGGGTTTGGACGATGGATTTAGCGGAGTGGCCGGTATATTTTATGACTTTTCAAAGGCATTTGATCTTATAGATCACGATATATTATTAGATAAACTGAAATTTTATGGCATTTGTGGCAGAGAAAGGTTACTTTTAACAAGTTACTTGAGCAATCGTAAACAATTTGTTCAAATAAATGGCCATAAAAGTTCACTTGTTGTAGTTGAACATGGAGTGCCACAGGGCAGTGTACTTGGTCCACTATTGTTTATCATTTACCCTAATGATATAAAGAATCTTCAGCTTTGTGGGAAACTGGTTATATATGCGGATGATATTTGCTTATTCTATCCCTACAAGCATGAAACAGTAGCTAAGGTTTATATGCAACGGGATGCATCGTTATTAGTAGAATTTGCAAGAATTAATAAATTAGTCTTAAATCCAACTAAAACTCAATTGATAAGATTTAGGCTAAGCAGTAATCGCAGTCACTTTAGTGTATATGTGGATGGTAATGAGGTCCAGGAAGTATGCTCCATTAAATATTTGGGTGTTGAATTGCAAAGTAATCTTTCCTGGAGTCAACACATGCGCAATCTGAAGACTAAAGCTACTCAAGCTGTGGGATTACTTTATAAATTTAAAAATAAATTTGACGTAAACACGAAATTACTACTTTATAATGCATTGATCCAGAGCCATTTCAATTACTTGGCCATATTGTATGGCTACAAAAAGACTAAAGAACTTAAAGCACTACAGAGAGTACAAAACAAAGCTCAAAAATTTATAGCCAATTTGCCGATAGGATTCTCAACGATATCATTATACAAAAATATTTCTAAAAATGTTCTGCCTATTCATGGAATCTACAAATTGCAGCTTTTAATTTATATTTTTAAATGCGTACACAATATTGGACATCATATCATAAGATTTTTAAGAAATCAGTCTGTGTTTAATACAAGGAATAATACAAATTTAACAATAGCCCGGTGAAGACTGGAAATAACTAAACAAAGAATAGAATACATGGGTAGTCGTGAGTACAACAACTTGCCTCATGATTTGAAAAGCATAAATATAATTTCAGTTTTTAAAAATAACGTTAAACAATATTTAATCCAAAATATAGAAGAAATATTATTGTAATAATTAAAATGTTTGAATTAGTATATGTTATATTTCTACTTAACTATTCTTTTTTTTTTCTTTTTTTTCTTTTGTTTTTATTTTACTTTATTTTATCTATAATGCCTTTATGGCGCAGAGGCAACAAAATTGTAATGAATTAATTGTAATAAAATTTAATAAAAAAAATATTCGTAACTATTTTCTAACCTTATAATAATGAAATCAAATGTGTTTTAACTTACCTGTTATTTCTGAACCACCATTATGTGCTGGTATTTCCCAATCAAGTGTAACACTTCTACCTGTAACATTCGGACATCTAAGATTTTGAGGAGGTGAAGGAGGAGCTATATGAGAATAGAACACAGTTGTAATAAATTCAATTATTCAATAAATAAGTTAAGTTTTAACAGAAATCGACAATAAACTAAAAAAGCATTTAAGGATAAACAAAAGAAATTTACATACCCAAACCTTCATAGGCTCTTACTGCATGTGTGCATATTTTAGCATTTTAATTAAGCAAAGCAATAAAGTAAATAAGTTTTTGCAAAATAATATACAAAATAAATGTGTTGGATTAATATTATTTTGTGTTATATGAAAAGAAACTAAATATTATTAAGTCTAACTTACTAATTCTACGGCTGACGACAACTTTGTCTTCAGTCTCGAGAGCATCACTAGTGCCCACTTCATTTTTGGCATATATTCTAAAGGTGTAGGCTTTGTTTTTAATTACATTTGTGACCCTTATATTCGGTACATTGCCATTTGTACTGCCTAATAGTCTATATTCAGTTTCATGGAATTCTTTAATTTCAACAATGTATTCAATTATTTTGGAGCCACCATCACTTGCAGGTTCTTGCCATGACAACGTAAAGGAAGTGTCATTCATGCCGGAGACATCAATGGGTAATCTGGGAGGTGTTGGCTTATCTGAGAATCACAGTAAAATGTTAAGTGTATTTTTTTGTTTTTTTTTTTTTTTGGAATTTCATTGATTTTGTTTACTTACCAAATTTCTTAGTAATTGCAACCGGTTCACTTTCGGTGGGCTCAGATTCACCGATAGGATTAATGGCCACAACTCTGAACATGTATTGAGAGTTCATGGATAGTTTTTGCACGGCATAGGATGTTATGTCCTTATCGAAATCTGCTACCTTCATCCAAACATTATTTTGCACTTCGCATTTCTCTAATATATACTTATTGATTTCTAGGCCACCATCGTCAATGGGTGGTGTCCATTCAAGTTTAATAGAATCCTTTTTAACATCCTTGATTTCGAGTGATTGAGGACGGCATGGCTTATCTATAACTTTTAAATTGCACTCAACGCTGCTGGAGCCAGCGATGTTTTCAGCTACGATCTTATAGCGACCCGAGTCTTTTCTCGCTAATTTGTTAATGCTTATTGTAGTCTTAGTTTCTGTGGTTGTGACTTCATTGATCTCAATGGAGTACTGTTTGGTTGAAGTAAGTACGGTAGTTTCCTTGTACCATGTTATTTGAGGTTGTGGATAAGCTCTAATTAAAGCTGGAATGGTCATGCTGGAACCCGAACGTAGTTTTTGACTCAAATACTTCTCCTCAATGTCAATGCAAGGCTTTTCGAGTAACGTTACCCGACACGATGTCTCTACACTACCAATTTCATTTTCAGCTACACAAGTGTACTCTGCCTCATCTTCCAGGGTGGTTTTTTCAATAACATATTTAGCAACTCTATTCTCGTAACGCATAGTGCTGCTTTGTATAATCTTTCCATTTTTCTTCCAAACAGCTTTGGGTTCTGGTACACCACCAAATACGCACGTAAGTGTAATAGGTTTACCTGGTTCGGTAGTGATGTCTTGCAGAGGTTCTTGTACTGTTGGCTTTTCGTTCTTAACTTTTGCAACCAATCGTATGGGTGGTGACATAGGTGATGGAGGCGATGGACCAACTTCATTTACAGCTATCGATCGAAATACGTATTCATTGTCAGTAACCAGTTTGGTAAGAGTAAAAGTAGTATCCTTAATTTTGCGAATTTCTGTCCATCTATATATCGAAAAGTTTAAAGTTAAAAGAAATCATAAAGGAATAATTGTCTACTTACTTTTCACTTTTCACAGCCTTGTATTCCAAAATGTATTCAAATATGTCAGATTTACCGTCATCTTCTGGTGCTTTCCAGAATAAAGTTATGGAGTCATGCATTACTTCAAGTGGTTGTGGAGCGCCTGGAGGTGAGGGCCTTCGAATGATTATCAGATGCAAGCTGGCCTCAGCCTGACCTACTTCATTGTGCAATTTGATAGTATACTCATCCTCATCATCTTCCGCAACCTTGCGAATGGTCAATGATGCTGACTGCTCGTCGATCGTAGGTATAACTCTGCTCGATTTAACAATAACCTTTTTGGATGTTTTCCATTCAGCAACTGGCTGTGGTACACCAGTGTATTTTATAGTCATTGTAACGTCTTCATTTTCCTTAACCTTAACTGTTTGTTCCTTATCAGAAATAATAATTGGAGCAGTCTTAACTTCTTCTACACATAGGTTTGTACTAGTGGTAACATTAGCAGCAGTGCAAGTAACTTCTCCAGAATCATCATTTTCAGCATTATGAATAACAAAACGCCTCACTGAACCTTCCACAAAGACTTCATGTTTATTATTTGGTTTAATGGGCTTTCCTTTCATAAACCAAGTCACCTCCACGTCAGGTGATGACAATTTCACCGTGAATTCAGCGTCCGTGTTTTTAGTAGCTAAAGTAACATCTGGCAAAGGTACGACAAATTTAACTAAAGGTTTCTCTACTACCAGTTTACCCGTTGATGTTTGTTCGCCCACTTTAAGGGAGTACTCGGTTGCATCTAATTTTTCAGTCTTTTTGATCGTAATTGATTGACGTTTGCCATCAATGCTAAGCTGGATTCGTTCATCGAAGGTTATTTCCTTGCCACTCTTATACCACTTAATTAAGGCATCTCCTTTGTCTAGCTCAACTGTGAATGTTGCTGGCTCACCTTCGGTAACTGTTACATCTTGCAAAGGCTTAACAATTTCCGGAGGTAATTCAATAACTGTGAGCTCAGCTTTGCATACTTGATCGGCAAATTTACAGGAGTACTCACCCTCGTCGTGAATAGTACAATTACGTATAAGAAGTCTGTAAACTTTACCATCCTTAATGAAATCTACGTTCATCTTTTCAGTTGTTATCTTCTCGCCATCCTTAAACCATTGCATTTCAGTAACGTCCGTAGAAACTTCTACATCTAAAATAGCAGTGTCCCTTTCAGTAACCTCAACATCTTCTAAAGGCTTAACAAACTCTGGTTTCCGAGGTAACACCTCAACAGTTGATTTCGTTTCTTGATCCTTTACCTTGCAAGTGTAGTTACCACTGTCTCTAAGATTGGTATTTTTAATTACCAGTTTATGAGTCTTGCCTTCTTCGACGACTACTCGATGGTCCATGCCACTAAGCTCCTTATCATTAAAGAACCATTTTGTGGAGACAACATGAGAGGTCTCACATTCTAAGGTTAAAGATTGAACTTCTTCGATGGTTATCTTAGACTTGAGTTTTTTGGTAAAGACGACTTCATCCACTTCAACAATGACACGGGCACCATGAGAAGTTTTACCAAGAGGATTGCTGGCAATGCACTTGTAGTCACCAGAGTCCGTATCAGGATTAGCATCTTTGATAATAAGTTCAATATTTTCGCCATCGTAGATTTGTTGTATACGCTCATTAGGATAGAGAAGATTGTTGTTAAAAAGCCACTCTACTTCAGGTACTGGATTACCAGTTACTTTGGCTGGTAGACGTATTACGCCCTTTTGAGGAACATTTTGTTCTTCGAAACGTTCGACGAACAATGGTGGTTCTGCATTTCCACTTGGTGGTTCTGAAAAAAAAGATAAATACAACCGATGTATTAAATATTGCTGTAAAACAAAGCCAAATATATATATATATATATATACATATATATCTCGCTACAAGAAGAAAACACAAAAAAATGTATGTATATACTTAAGTACATATGGTAGCCAAGGCCTTTTATATACCTTCAATAGTAAGATTAGCTGAGGTTTCTACGCTACCCAACGGATTTTCAGCCTTTACTGTGTACTCGCCCTTTTGATCTCGTTTGGGTGAAATTAATGTTAAAGTGTGAATATCCTTTTCAGTCTTAGTGCTACCCTTGATAGGTTTATCATTCCTGTACCACGTAATTTTGGGTGCCGGATTACCTACAATTTGTGTTGAAAGCACAACACTTTCGCCTTCCCGAATAATCATATTTCGCAAAGGTTCTAGTATTTGAGGTGGCTCCTTTTCATCAGTGCGCACCTTAAGAACAATCTGGAGTCTAGATTCTCCTTCACGATTTGTGGCAATTACTTCATAGGTACCTTCTTGTAACTTTTTCACCTTTTTAATGTGTACAACACTACAGTACATGTGCATGTCGGATTCGGTAACGATGCGAACGTTCTTTAGTACAGTGGTGTCAATTTCTTCGCCATTATATGTCCAGACAATGTCTGGTTCGGGTACGGCCACAAGTCGACATTCCAGTATCACATTAGAATCCTCATCGACATATTGAGCTTTAGGCTTGCGTGAAAATGTGGGTGGTATGCCCTCGAGTATATCGGCTAACGATGATTCTCGAGACATACTCCTTCGAGACATGGCCGTGCCGTCAGAACCGTGGTCGGACAGAGGAGTTTCAACTATTAATTCGGTAGTGGTGGAGGTAAAACCGGCGGCGTTTTTGGCCACGCAAGTAAATCGACCTGCATCTTCAGGGAAAACTTCTCTTATAATCAATGTTGCGACATTGTCATCATCATAATACATTTGGAAGTCTTGCGATGGCTTAATGATAGCCGTTTCACGGAACCAGGCGATTTGTGGACGAGGAATGCCTTCTACTTTGCACTCAAATTGTACTGTGTAACCATCAGGCGTATGAATTGGCTGCAGTTTTTCAATAAATCTAGGTGCCATTGGCTTTTCATGAGATCCAGGACCTTTACATTTGACAAAACGAAACAAGCAAACGAATAAACAAATTGTTAATCACAGGACAATTAACTGAATTTTTATTTTCACACACCACTTACATACGTGTACATTTAACATTTTAACAATAATTAATTCGTATACTTACGTTCAAAAACGGGAAGCTTGTCAATCTTTTCGTGCAATTTCTTTTGAACATATTGATTATATTCGTCAGCTTCCATTAGATATTGAGCTGGTACCCAGCCCTCTTCTTCTGTAATAATTTTCTTAACAAACCACCATTCAGAACTGTGACGGCCGACCACATGGACTTTCTCACCTTCTACAAGATTCATGGCTTCATCAGAGTCAGCAACATAATTGCAAATCGAATACATTACATTCTCCTCAGTTTCTATAAATATGAAAAATGTACTTTTCAATAAACATTGCCAACTCAAATGTACTTTAAAGTTACCTTCAATATCCATCTCTCGGGTTATATTCAAAGCGGCACCATCTATTAAAAAATTATACTCCATTGAATCGCAATTGTTTAAATAAATAATAATGAGTATTTAAGAATAAAAGTATTAATATTGTTTAAGACGCATAAGTACACATGGTTACATAAAGTTGTTACCTCGCATATATACCCTGTTATCATATAAGCATAAATATAATATGTTGAGTGATAGAAATTGGAAGGAAGCATTGGTATTGTATTATTAAGCATGTAATAGAAAACTAAAGTTTTGTTAAATCTGAATTAAATAAAAGAAGCCTCGTTATCGTTGCATTAATTTTGCACTCACCTTCATTGAAGACTTGCTGAATGATCTTACGTTTCTTTTTAAATGTTAGGGAGTCTTCATCGTAAGTAACAGAATCGCTCTTTGGACGCCTGATGCCAATAAGGAATTGTTCCTCTTCTTCATCTTGAATAGAGTATCTAGGTTTGGGCTTATGCTTAGGTTTAAGTGTTAAGTCTACATCATCGGGAGGCAGTTCTTCAATTTGGTATTCTTCGGGTTCTTCAACATCATACATAGTGTCTTCTATACTGCTATCATCATGAATTTCCTCAATAATAGGGCCTTGACCATCATCATAATCCTGCATGATCTTAATATGGTGTTCATCTTCTACCTCGGCGTATGTTTTCTTAATGGGTTTTTTGAGCTTAACCTTGCCAGACATAGAAACTTCTTCTTCAGCGTAGGAATCTAATGCAATACTAAATTCTTGATCAACGTCTTCTTTTGTTTTAGTAAGTTTTGGACGGAATGTTACATTCTCGACATCCGTAAATTCTGGTATTTCCATGCTCTTCTTACGGCGTTTGAGTTTCTTCACTGTGTACTCTTGTTCGTCTTCCTCAGTTACTTGTAATGGTTTAGGTTTAGGCTTCGGTCTTTGAGCAATTACAAACTCTTCAAGGTCCTCCTCTCCATCTTGATCATATTCTTCCTCTCTTCTAATGTGAAGTTCAGCTGCGGCTTCGTCAGCTGTAAATGCTTTCTTAGGTCTCTTTTTCAAAACAGTAGCTTCTTCAGCCACAGCCTCATTAATCTTACGTGGTTGCTTAAGTGATAAATTAAACTCTTCTTCGTCATGCTCCTCATATTGAGGCTCAAATGCTTTTTTCGGCTTTCTCCGCTTAATTACAGCATCCTCTATAATTTCTTCTTCTACAATCTCCACTGGTTTTTCAATTATTTCCTCCATTTTAATAACAAGTTCTGCGGCCGCTTCTTCCGTAGGCTTAACGGGAGTCTTCTTTTTCTGAAGTTGAACTGTTTCATCCAACGTCTCCTCAGTAATCAGTTTTTCCTTGGGTAATTTTAAATCTACTTCAACGTCTGGTTCCTGTGGTTTTATAGACTTCTTTTTCAGAACAGTAACTTCCTCAGCCACATCCGCGTCAACCTTGCGCGGCAACTTAAACGATAAACTCAAGTCTTCTTCATCATGTATCTCACTTTGAGGTACAGGTGTTTTCTTGGGCTTTTTACGCTTAATAACAGCATCCTCAATAACTTCTTCTTCTATAATATCTACAGGTTTTTCAATGACTTCTTCCTTTGTAATAATAAGTTCATCGGCCGCTTCTTCCGTGGGCCTAACCAAAGTTGTCTTGTTCTTAATTTGAACTGTTTCTTCCGATGTTTCCTCTGTAATTTGTTTTTCCTTAGGCAATAGAAAATCAACTTTAATATCTTGCTCTTCCTCTTTTGCTACTTTTTTAGGTTTTAGAGTCACATCAATTATCTGTTCATCCTCTTCTTTAACAATAGGCTTTTTAACAGTAATTTCTTCCTCCACAAATTCTTCCTTCTTTTTAGGCTTCTTAGGCTTGAGGATAACGTTTTCGATTTCTTCTTGTGGTTCTTCCTTAGGAGCTTCAAATACTTCCTCCAATTCTTCCACCAATTTAATTTCAGGTTCTGGTGAAACTTCTTTTTCGATTTGTATCTTAAGCACGTCTGCTGGTTCCTCTTTCACTTGGGGTTTAGACTTCTTTTTAACGACTGATGTTACTTCTGAGACTATCTGTTCTTCTGGCTTAGTTTTTAAAGAAATCTTAACTTCTGGTTCTTCTATAATTTCTGTTTGATCAATCTTAGGTTTCTTTTTGAGTTTAATTTCCTCTTCTTGTAATTTTTCAATCTTTTCGGGTTCAATATCTATAACAGAAATCTCATAGTTTTTGGCTTTTTCTTCATGTATTTCTTGTGGCTCTGTTTTCTCTATTTCTTTAACCTCCTCGATTTTTTGTGCCAATTCAGTGATTTGGGGAGTTTCTTCTATGATAGTTACCTTGAGTTCAGCCTGATCCTCTTGTGGAACTTTTTGTTTGGGAGTTTTTTTGATGGTCTTGGCCTCCTCAACATCTTCAACAATTTTTTTAGCAGTAAACACAACTGCCTCTTCAGGTTCTTCACTGATCTTAAGGGATGGTTTTTTCTTTCGTTTTAATTTAACTTCTTTTTCTTCTACTTCTTCAGTAACGAGACTAGGCGTTTCACTAGTAACTTTAACTTTGTCCTCAGGGTAGTTTTCCTCTTTAGTCTCTAATTCTTCACCTTTGGGCTCCTGTCTTATTTCTTCTTCTATGACCTTTTGAGGAATTTCGTATTCTTTGAGTTTAAATTCATAATTTTCGAAAATTTCTTGTGGAGCATCCACGGTTGGAATTTCCTCAATTTCTTCTATTTCCTCTACAATTTCAACTGGTTTGTCAGCCGCGATTTCCATAACCTTGATATTTAATTCATCGCCGGCTTCCTCTGCAGGCTTCTTTTTAATCTTCTTTGTTTTTATTTTAGCTTCTTCTGTCACAACTTCAACGGGCTTAGATTCCTTCAGAACAAATTCAGCCTCAGGTTCTTCCACTGGGCTTTCTTTCACAACTTTAGGCTTAATAGCAAATTGAGCCAATGGAACCTTTTCTTCGGTTATGTTTTGCTCTATTATTTTTATTTTATATTCTTCGGGCTGTTTTTCTTCAGGCTTTTCGTAAGTAATCTCTTCTAGTTTAGGAGCTTCTTCAATGATTTGTTCGACAGTATCTTGTTCTTTAGTTTCTACAATTTCAACTTTAAGTTGAGCAACTTCCTCATCAGGTTTTTTAGACTTCTTTGTTTTCTTTGTCTTAACTACAGTCTCTACCTCAGGCACTTCAGTTGGTTTGGATTCTATCAAAGTCACAGAAGCTTCAATTTCTTCTGGAATTTCTTCGGCTTTTTTAGGTTTAATAGAAAATTCAACTTCCTCGGGGTGTTCTTCTTCTACAGCCACTGGTGTTTCAGCTTCGAATTCTAATACCTTTATATCATAACTTGGGACTGCTGTAGCTAGGATTTCAGGTTCAGGAATCTCCTTTGTGATTTCTACTTCCTTCTTTACTTCATCAACCAATTTTTCAATAGCCTCCGTTTCGGTGATTGTAAATTTGTAATCATTTGATTTAGTGTCTAAAGCAACTTCTTTAATAGTTTCTTCTCTGGGAGTTTCTTCTTCAATGTGAGTGTCTGGCTTTTCTTCCTTGACTTCAACTTCAGTGATGTCAGGAACCTCTTTTTTCTTCGACTTCTTTTTAGAAGTAATTTTTTCATTTGTTTCTTCGATTACGGGCTGCGTTATGGCTTCTTCGACCGATATTTCCTCGGGTACAAGTTCTTCTGGCTTAGAAAACTCAGCTATTACTTTTTCAGTTTCTTCTTCTTTACTAGGTTCTGACTGTTCTGATTCTTGCACTGTGGCTTCATATTCCTCTAAAACTGTTGCTTTAGGTTTCTTCTTTCTAGTTACCACTTTTTCCTCTATAACTTCTTCGACAGTTACCTCCTTGGCATCAATGTCAACAACTCGCACTTTATGTTCTTCTGGGATGTCTTCCGGTTCAATTACAGTAGTAGTAATTTTATATTCAACAGGAATTTCTTCTTCAACAGGCTTTTCAGGCACTGTTTCTGAAACTTTGATCTCTTCAGTTGTTGGTTGTTCCTTCTTCGGGGTCTTCGTTTTAGTTTTGACTTTATGGATAGATTCTTCAACAGGAGTTTCTTTATCAATTGTTTCTTCATGAATGGAGACCTTAAATTGTTCGTCAGGCTTTTCTTCAACTTCAGGTTGCTCTAAAGGTTTTTCCTTCTTAATCTTTGGCTTTTCAACTTTTTTCTTTTCTTCCTGTGGAATCGGTGAGGGAGACTTCTCTTTGGTTTGTTCTTGTGTCACTAATTCAACAGTATCATCAGCGGGAGCTTCTTCCTTAGTCTTTTTAATCGGTTTTAATTTACGATCAGTTTTAGGCTCTTCTTCAGGCAAACTTTCAGGTTTACGGAATCTGATTTCATCGTCAGGCTGCTCTTCTTCAATTTCTGGTTCTCCGGGTACGATTTGGGTAATATTCATTTCCTGTTCGGGTTTGGGTTTCACTTTAGGCTTGTATTTCTGTTTAGGTTCCTTCTTTTCTTTTTTAGGTTTCTCTATTAACTCAGCTGTTTCCGATTCTTCCTTGGGATATTCAGTATCCTCAAAATCATGAAGATCCAAAGGTTTCATTTCGTATTTCGGTTCTTCCGATTTAATATCCTCATCTTTTACAGTAACTTTGTGTTTTTTGTCTGTCTTATCATCAGGTATCTCTTCGGCAACTTGCGGCTTTTGAGGTACTTTCTTAAGCGTAACGGATTCTGGTTGGTCCTCTTCCTTTGGCTTCTTTTTACCCTTGCCAAGCGTAATCTGAATTTCTTCCTGTTTCTCCTCTACTTTGGCGGGCTTTTCGGGCTTCTTGTAAGGTGTCTTTGCCTCCGATTCTTCGTCACTACTTATATATTTTTCGTATTTTTCAAGTTCTACCTTTTCTAAATCATCCTTAATTTTTTTGGATTTTTTGGTTTTATGAGGTTTGAACTTAAGTTGTGCTTCAGCCTCTTCTATGTTTCTGGATAGCTCACCAGCGGATTTGATGGCAGAAATGTCAGTTATTATTAGTTTAAGTTCTTTCGGTGGATACTCAACAACAGATAAGCGACTCTTTAGTTTAAATTTGGGTAATTGTATAACTTGTTCTTCCTTGGGTTTTACCTTCTGTTTGGATGGTTTTAAATTCACCATTTGCGGCACTTCGGCAGCATCAATAATAACTACTTGCTTAGGTTTCTGTTCCTTGCGTTCAATTTTGATGGGCTCCAATTTAGATAGTTCTGGTTTCGCTTTTTTAGGCTTCTCAATTTCAACCTTTTCATATACTTCGAGTTCGGTCTTTTCAATCTCCTGTTCCAATAGTTTCTGAATAATGTCATCTTGATCAGATTTCTTTTTAATTACTTTCTTCTTTGTTTTCTTAGGCTTGATTACAGTTTCAACCGCCTCTTCTGTGACAGCAGGAATGAGTTCCTCTTCCTCCCCCTCCTCTACAACAACATCAACATCATGTGATTGCTCTGCATCCTCAGGAAGTTCTTCAGTCGTAATAACTTGCGGTTTATCTTCATATTCTTCCTTTTCTTCAGGCTCTTCCTCAATTACATTTATTTGATAGGCTTCGTGGACTTTTCGTTCTTCACCTAATGTAAACAATTGCAATAAAGTTATCAAGTTTCAAGAGAATATAAATCTTGCTTAGCGGATACTTAAGTTTATTAGTTATTTCTTGTTGATGCTTTTAATAGGAGGTATTATTAAAAATAAATATAAAAATGTTTAAAAGACTTCATTCATTAGGTAGTAAAATATACGTGTATTTACAGAAAAATGCGAAAAATTTAATATTTTTTTTTTATTATTAAAAGTTCTGAAATAAATAATATATGGTGTTATTGTTAATTTCGAAATATAAAATAGAGATACGAGTGTATTATTACTGTTGCCATTATTTTCATCTGGCGTTTTGGAAAAATTTCATCCAAATTTTGTTAAACTGTAACTAAAGTTCGCATGTTGCGGTTGTTATAAGCTGATCAAGTTGTAAGTATTTATAGTATTAACTTTCCATTTGAACATTCTAGAATTAATATGTAACTTTTAAACAGAATTTTTATGTTTCATCTTAAGAATCATGGTTGTGTGATACAATAGATTTCCCAACGAACTTTTGTGAGGTTAAATTAAAGCTATAAATTTAGAACACAGTTATGGTTTTTTTTTTACTATGCGGGGGCAATTGAAAATGGAGGTTTTCAATATTTTTTTTTTATATTTTTAAATGAAGCTGTGTTATTATTTATTTATTTATTTATTTATGTTTGATTGTATAAACGTATAAAGCAAATTAGTTGTTGTATTTAAATGTACAGTAGTAATCAATAAACACAAGCAAATTATAGTTAAAAAGTGTATTTTTATTCATTTAACGCAATTGTTAAAAAATAAACTAAGTTGTGGAAGATAATGGGGAGTAAAGGTAAAAATAAAATAAGCAAAATCGATGTGCCGGGAAATACATGAATGTATCGAAATGAATGTATATCGGCATCAGAAAGAATTGGGGGTTAATAGTAAAAGGTTTTGTAAAAGTTTATTAAAAGAATAGAATTAAATAAAATTTTTGAAAATTTAATTAGAATATGAAAAAGTGGGGAAACTAAACGCAGGTATGGTTGTTAAACTTTTCCACTTTTTAAAGTTTTCATAGACAAGTTCCGCAACACTTACTTGTTTGTTTTTTGATTTTAGTAGTTTTGTGTTTGAGTGGTTTTGTTTCTTTTGTATCCTCTGTTGTGGTTGTGATTTCAAAAGAATCGGGTGTGGTTTGTTCAGTGTCCTCAGGCTTTTGATCTTGTTGTGTTTTATCTTCAGTTTGTTCTTGTGGTTCAGTGTATGTTTCAGTGATTTTTATTTCGTGTATTGTGTCTGGAGTTTCTGTACGGTCTGGCTTTTCTTCGACGGTCGTTATAGCGGAAGGTTTTGGCGATTTTTTCTTATCCTTCTTTGGCTGTTCAAGCTGTTCGATAGGTCTTGTTGCTTCTGTGTCTGGTTTATCAGGCATTTCGACTTTTTCGTATTGTTCGAGTGTAGTCTTTGGTATTTCCTCGTCTATAAGTTTCTGTATGTAGTCGTCAACTTGATCTGTTTTCACTTTTTTGACAGTTTTCTTGGGCTTTTTGCCCAATGGTTTTTCCTTAATAGTTATATCCGTTTCATTAATAGCAGTAACCCGATCAATAGGTTCTTCTTTAATTACAACAGTTACTTCTGGACTATCTTCTTCATGTATTGTGACAACATGTATTGTTGCATCATTATCATTGTCAATTTTCTTAATAAATTCACGTTTTTTAGTGGTTTTTTGTTTTGGTTTTCCCTCCTCATTGAGTGCCTCTTCGATTTTGATGTCGGCTTGTTTACTTTCTACAATCTCTATAATCGGAAGTGATACTTTTTTAGGAACTTCTTCTTCTTCTACCACTGTTACTTCAGCCATTAATTGTTCTTCTTCCGTTTCTTTTGGTTTCTTTGTTTTAGGTTTTTTCTTTGGTTTTTCATCTTCTGGTTTCTTATGTTGTTCTTCTTTTACATCGATTGTATCTGCATCTCTGGGTTTAGCATTTATGGGTTGAGTTTCAAATTCAATTTTTTCATATTTTTCAAGCTCAGTTTTTGGTATATCCTCTTCAATTAGTTTTTGTATGTAATCATGAAGATCATCTTTTGGAACCTTTTTAGTTTTCTTTTTAGCAGGCTTAGCTTCAAGAGGTTTGTCTTGTTGTGGCTGCGTTTCTATTACGGTAACCTCAACTTCTGGTTGGTCGTCCGTTTTTACTTCAATAATTTCAATAATGTCCTCTTTAGGACCTTGATGGCGTTTGATTTTTCGTTTTGTTACAGTCTGTTTTTCAGTAACACCATCTTCATTTATCTTTTCTTCAGTTACAGTTTGACTTTCAACAACTTCAATTCTATATGGTTCTGATTCTTTAAGTTCCGGTGAGCTTTCCTTTATTGTAACTTCGAAATCTTCGATTTGTTCAGGTTCCTTTGTTTCAGACTTGATCTTCTTTTCTTTTAGCTTTTTACGATCTGGAGTTGGTTTTACTTCTTTTTCGTTTTCTTTGATCTGGTAATCCTTTTCTTTCTCATCGCTAATTTCACTTTCGGTAACTTGTATCCTATGTTCTGGTGGGGAGTCTTCTTGTTTCTGTGGATGTTCTTCTAAAGGTCTTACTTTTTGTTTGGCTTTCTTTAGCTTTTTAGTATCTTTATCTTCTTGTATGGTAATTTCTTCCTTTTCTTCAGGGGTAGCCGAAGGTTGTATGTCTTTTAAGGAACTTTCGTACAGCTCTTCAGGCGATTCCTTCTTCTCTGGCTCTGATGTTTCTACAATAAATTCTTCAGGTTGTGCTGCTTCCTCAGCTTCAGGCTTGCTTAAACGTTTTTTAACTTTATATGATGGTTTCTTTTTAAGTTTAACTGGTTGGTCTATGTCAATCTTTTCGTATGTTTCTAGCTCTGTCTTAGGGATGTCTTCTTCAATGAGTTTTTGTATATAGTCTTGCAACTCATCTTTGGGTACCTTCTTTGTTTTCTTTGTTTTTATAATTTTTTCTTCAGAAGTCAATTCCTCAACATTATCAGGTTCTACGCTGATTACTGTTACTTCAGCAATTGGTGAATCCTGCGCTTGTGTTTCGACAATTTCAATAATTTCTTCCTTGGGTCCAACTTGCTTCTTTATTTTACGCTTGACAATCTTCTGCGATATAACTTCGCCCTTTTCGTTTGGTACTTGCAATTCCTCTTCTCGTTTTTCTAACTCTTCTACATGAACAGAGAAAACAGTCTCTTCTGTCTGAGGTTGAGTTTCACACACCCGAATATATTGTTCTAGTTGCTCTTCCTGAGTCTCAGGTTGAGTTTCACATACCCGAATTTCTTCTTCTGGTTGTTCTTCTTGAGTTTTTTTGGGTTTTGGTTCGAGGTTTTCAGGTTTTTGAGGTCCTTCCTTCTTTGGTTTTCTTTTCAATTTGATCGGTTCATCAATCTCGATTTTTTCGTACTTCTCCAGCTCAGTTTTTGGTATATCTTGCTCAATCAGTTTCATAATATAATCATTCAAATCATCTTTTTTAACTCTTTTTATTTTCTTAGGCTTAGTTATCTCTTCCTTACCAGGTTTTCCATCTTCAGCTTTTTCGGGTTCTGTGGTAGTCACAGTAATTTGCGCTTCAGTTTGATCATCCGATTGAGTTTCTACAATTTCAATTATCTCTTCTTTAGGACCGACTTGTTTCTTTATTTTGCGTTTAGTTATTTTTTGTTTTTTGATTTCACCTTCTTCGTCGAGAACATCTAATATTTCTTCCTTTCTATCAATTTCAATAACGGAAATTGGCATATCTTCAGATTTGTCTTTTTCGAGTTGAACATATTCTTCTACAATTTTGACTTTATAGTCATCTAGCTGTTCTTGCGCTATTTGTTTGGGCTTTCTGACCATTTTCTTCTGCTTAGGTTGCTCAACATTTTCAGCGGCATTTTCTGTCTCTTCAGTTATTTCAGTTACTGTTATTTCGCTGTCTGATTTATCTGCTTCCATGATTTCAGATATTTCAAAAACTTTTTCGACTGGGCCGACTTTTGTCTTTACTTTGCGTTTTGTAACAGTCTTTGGCTTACTCATGCCATCTTTGTCTTGTCTCTCAACAAGTTCCGTAGTTTCTTCAATATCCTCAACTATGATAGATTGTTCATCTATTTGTTCTTCTGGCTTAACATATTCTTCAATTATTTTAGCAATATATTCAGTCTTTTGTTCATTTGGAAACTGTTTTGTTTTCTTAAGTGGTTTCTTTTCTTTTGGTTTCTCAGCTTCCTCAGAAATACCATCATTAATTTCCTGGAGAGTTATCTCAGCATTCGGCTGGTCTTCTTGAATAACCTCAACTATTTCATGAACTTTCTCTTCCGGGCTAGATTTAGATTTCACCTTACGTTTAGGAACTCGTTTCTTTTCAACTTCGGTGTCTAGAGGATGTTCCTCAGCCGCAGGAGCTTTTTCAACTTCTTTGGAACGTACTGATTCTTTTTTGTCTTCATATACTAAAGGTGTAACATATTCCTCGATAACATTAATGACGAAATCTTGCATTTGTTCTTTGGGTATTTTTTTGGTTTTCTTAAGTGGTATCTTAGATTGTGATATATCTTTGATGTCTTCGGTAACTGTTGAACTGTCAGTTATCTCATGTATAGTTACTTCAGCATCTGGAGTATCTTCCTGTGTAGTTTCTGAAATTTCGAATACTTTTTCTTTCGGACCGGACTTTGTTTTTAGTTTACGTTTTGTAATAGTCTTCTTTTTAATGGTACCAGATTCATCTGGCTCTTCAACTATTTTTTTATCCTGTTCGATTTCCACAATAACCACAGACTGCTCTGTATCAATATCTTCAATGGGTAACTTGTCAACTTCTTCTGAACTGGGACTTAATTCTGTCTCCACTGGCTGCTCTTCAGTAGCTTGTTCTTCTTTAACACCGATGTCAAAGCTTGAAGGTATGATTTCTTCAGCTGGTGTTTCTTTTTCAACTATCTCAAATGATAGTTCTTCAACATCTTTTTCGCTCTCAACAACTGACTCAATGTCAAATTCATGAATCGTCACCGGTACTCCATCTACTATTTCGGTAGTTGCCTTGTGGCGCTTCTTAATGCTTTTGGGTTTTGTTTTGGGCTTTGTTTCGACTTCGGTTGGTTCATACTGCTCCAATATGGTTGTTGGGATTTCTTGTTCTATTAATTGCTGTATGTAAGCATCGTGGTCATCTTTAGGAGACTTTTTCTTTTTGAACTTCTTTACTGGTATTGGTACAGGCTTCAAAGTCTCAAAGACCTCTTCTGGTATAATTTCTGTTGTTGTGATTTCTATCTCCGTGTCAGGCTTATTTTCGACAACAGATTCAACAATTTCAATGAGATATTCTTTGTCAAGTTCTTTCTTTTTAAGTTTTCTTTTAGTAATTGTTTGCTTAACTTCCTTACCGTCTTCATCTAGAATTTCTTGGGTAATTGTTTCTGGCTGAAGTTCATGTATTACTACAGAATACTCCATTACGGTATCATCTCGCTCTTTAGACTTAGGATGCTTTATATTCGACTTTGGTTTTGGTTTTTCTTCAGTAACGTCGACTTTGAAGTCCTCTTCTAAAGGAATTTCAGGCTTTTGTTCTTCAGTTTCAGTTACACCAATTTCTTGAGGTTCGTCTATTAATTTAACATCTGTTGTTTCCTTAATTTTAACCTTTTTAGATTTTATTGGTTTGAGTTTTTTAGTATCTAAACTATCCTCCTCTATTTCATCTTTCTTATCGATCTTGGTGGTTTCGGTTTCAGGGACTTCTTCAACAGTTGTTTTGATAGAATATGTGGAACCATCGGTTTCATCCAGCGAGTGCGGTTGTTGTTGTTGAATACTTTCAAAAGATTTAATTGCATCAACTTCTTCCGGTACTTCATTGATAACACGTATCAAGTAATTTTTCAATTCATCTTCTTGTATAGTTTTCTTAATCTTTTTAGATTTGCGTGGCTTTTCTTGTACGTCAGATTCTATGGATTGTTCTGAAGGAATTTCTGTAGTTATAACCGTTACTTCTACTTGAGGATGCTTATCGGTTTGTTCTTCAATTACTAAAACTTCATATTCCTTGTCACCGACCTTCTTTTTAATTTTACGTTTAGTTTGTCTTTTCTTATTAATTTCGCCCTCTGTAGTGGTTTCGTCTATGATTTCTGTTTGCTCTTTTATTTCTTTCACAACCACTTGGAAATCATCTAATTTTTCGGGTGTTTCTATCTCTGTTACTTTAATGCTTAGTGTTTCCTCTTGTTCCGCTTCCTGTTCTGCTGGCTCAGTTTCAGTTAGTTTTATTTGTAATTCTTCATATGGTTGTTCCTCAAATGAAATTACTTTTGGCTCGTCTGGTACGAGAAGAGGTTTCTTTTTCTTTTGTTTAGGTTTTTCTTCAATAGGTTCAAACTCGGAAATACTTATTTCAAGTTGATCGGTTTCTTGTGGTACTTGTTTTTTAGGTTGCTGCTTTGACTTCTTAGCCTTTTTGGGTCGTTCTCCAAACTCTATTTTTTCAAACTTTTCGAGCTCTGTTCTAGGAATTTCAGCTTCTATCAGTTGCTGAATGTAGGCATCTAATTCCTGTTTCTTCATTTTCTTTTTCTTTTTGCTTGCTTTAGACTGCACTTCTGGAGTCTTATCTTCAGCAACGGAACTTTCCAACTCTGTTACTAAGACTTCATACACAGGCTCTTCCTCTTCTTGGTTAGAAACTTCAGTAATTTCTATTATCTGCTCTTCGTTGCCTTTCTTGTGGCGAAGTTTACGTTTTTTGACTTTTTTATCGGTTTGCTCTTCATCTTCTTCAATTTCAGTTGGTTGTATTTCCGTAACAGAAATTTCGTAGAAATTATTTTCAATTACCTCAACCGGTTGTTCTTGCAACTCTGTAACAAATTCTTCCAGTTCTTGCGGTTTAAGTTTTGCGATTTTCTTTTTTTTCTTTGTTACTATAGGTTGAACTTGTTCAGCATCATCAGCTTGTGTTGAAGTTACTATAATTTCATAAATTTTTTCCTCTTCGTCTAGGCTGGCACCTGGAATCTCAATTATTTCAATAATATTCTCTGAAGATTTTGTTTTCTGTAAAATTTTTCTTTTCTTTTTCGTTTTAGGTTTTTCTTGATCCCTCTCACTCTGCTGTTGTTCTTCGACAAATTCAGGCTGAAACTCAATGACTTCAACAACCTTTGTAACCAACTCGCTATCTGATTCTGGCTGATCAGAATCTTGAGGTTTGAATACAGTCTGAATTTCTTCAGTTTGAGGTTTCTTGGGCATTTTCTTTTTCTTGATCTCTTCCTTGGCCTTTGGTTTTTTAGCCAATTCGGCTTCTTCGGGTTTTTCTATTGTAAATGGTTTCAGTTCAATTTCTTCCTTCTCCTCTAAACTTTGAGGAATTTTACCTTTGCCAATTTTTAGCTTACGTTCTTCCACTTGTTCTTCTTTGATTACTTTTTTGGTACGTTTATATTTCTTTTCTGCTTTATCTACATCATCCATTGCAATTTCTTCTTCATCTAATGGAGTAGATTCTTCTAACTCATCAGGTGTGTAATCTAAAGGTTTGAACTTTTTGTAACGTTTCTTAAGAACCACTAAAGCTTCCTCTATATTACGTGAAAGTTCACCTTGACCCCGTTTGGGCTCAAGATTTGTAATGGCAAGTTTAAAATTGTAGGGTGAATAGGGCACAAAATTAATCCAACTTTTAAGCTTGGTTTTAAAAGGCACCTTTTGTTTTTTCGATTTCGATTCTTCAGGTCTTTGTTTGGGTGTTTTAAGTTTAAGCATTTGCGGAAATTCAACCACCGATGAGATTTCCACCTTATTGGGTTTTTTTATCTCGATACGCTCGACTTTCATGGGTATAAGTTTGATAGGCTTTAGCTGTTTAGCCGATGAGTCGCGACGGGCTTTCTGAGGTTGCTCAATTTCGGTCCGTGTATATTCTTGTAAAACAGTCTTTGGTATTTCCTGATGTATCAGGAACTGTATGTAATCGTCAAGTTCGTCTTTTTTAAGTTTTTTCTTAGTTGACTTTTTCTTTGGTTTGTCTTTGGGTTTTTCAGCCACACTATCCATCACCTTTACCTTCCAAATGGGACCTTCTTCCGGCTTATCGTCCTCGGTTACTACCACCGTAACCTCTTCATCTCGGCCAGGCTTTTGGGTCACAATAACCTCAATTGTTTGCTCTTGATCACCAATCTTCTGCTTAATCTTACGTTTCTTAATCTTAACTGTTTCCATTGGTTTGTCTTCTACAGCGGGCAATTCTACTTCCAGTACTTCTTCGGGCAAATATTCAACCGCTGCTGGTTTTGGTTGTTGTTCTTCCGGTTGCTCTTCAATTACATTAAACTTGATAGCTTTTGGCTTTTTAGTTTTAGTCTTTTGTTTGGGCGTTTCTGTGTGCTCTGTATGTGTTGTGTCTTCACTTGAAACATCATCGGGTTCGGTAATAGTGTACGATTTTGTATTTTGGTCTAATTTACATAAAAAAATATTTTTTATTGTATATCGTTTACTTAATATCATCTAACATATCTAAAGAGATTATTGTTTTATTTAATTATATCGTGTATAATTTGTTGATTAATTGATATTAATTTCTTGTTGGTTCTTCTATACGCGTTAAATATTAATTCATTTTTAAATAAAACATTTAATACACACGTACAGGAATAATATTTGTTTTTTATGTATTACTATATTCTATTAAGTATTTTAATATATTAGAGGTTAGTATTTTTATATTATGTTATTTGAATTATTGTATTATTTAATTGTTTATTGCCTTTGAGAATGTCATTAAAGTCAAGAGCTTTTTAAAATTCAAATTCAATTTTTCGACATTTTAGACATTTTTTATACATTCTATACAAAGGTTTCCCTCGTTATTGATTTGTTTCTAAAAAATATTGTCATTATAAGCGCTATATTTTGTATATAATGCGAGATTTTAGTTAACTGGATAAATGCTTCTTTTTAATAAAATTTTTAACTCTCTTAAATGAACTACTTCGAAGCCTTATAAAGTTCAATAACATTGTAGAAAACTCTTTTTAAACAAAGAAATGCAATAGCTATTGTATTGGGTTTTTCAACAAGAAATTTGTTTTTCAATTACGGCAACACCAACAACATAATAGTTTTGACATTTAGGTTTTTCACATATTCGTAGTAGCTGCATCGGCAATTGTTACAATGAATTCAGTTTCCCACGAAAAACGCATTTAAATAATAATAATTTAAATCAACTGTGAAAAGGGTGGTTCTGTTAAAGTTACATTTCGTAATATTCGTGATATTTTCGAATAAGATACTCGTCCTTCTGAGACCGCTATCAACCGACCAACTATCAACGTTGATTCGAGCAATTCATTCAGAAACAATCAGCGGGTTCTTCTGAAAAAATTATTTTTGCAGACGATGCCTATTTTCACTTGTCATGGCAAAATTGCTGCATTTAGGCTTCTGAAAATCTTACAGTGATTATTAAGAAGCATTTGCATACTGTAACCGGTGGCTTGATTGGGCCATTTTTTTCGAAGGTGAGGTTAGAAATGCGGCAACGGTCAATGGATGCTACCGCGAGATGCTAACAACTCAATTTTAGCCTATTATTAACGGCGTGGATATCACTGGCGGGTGGTTCCAACAGGACAGTGGCACATGCTACACAGCCAATGAAACGATAAATTTATAGCAAACCAATTTTCCCGATCGGATTCCCCCCGGGGGCACATTATAGTCTTTTTGGAACCTACTATTCCATTTAGACTGGTGTCTTGCGTGGTAAAAGGGAGCCCAGGCCCCTCAAAGGCTAGTAGGAGTCACCTGGACAATCCACATATTTCCACGGGAATCAGTTGCCCCAGAGTACACTATTTGTTCTCTTTAGACAATGATGTGCTCTGACTGGTTATTGAGGTTGGCCCCTATGTGGGAGTATCATGGTGGTTGTGGTTTCGGACCCTCGTGAGAGTTTGTGGGTCGGATCATTCAAATTAACACAATGAATGGTTCAGGTCCAGTGAGTATGAATGCTGTCGTGTTCTTGATAAAAAAAGAGCTTCATGCGTTCTGGACCAGGAGTTGGAAAGTCTCCAACTCTTTAGCCAGGAGTGAAGGCTGCGGCCTACTTCGGGCTTTCGAAATTGCTACTAGAAGTGACCGGAGGATATACGTATTCGATGGCCTTCTAGGGCGTGGTTGGTGTCCAATCAACCAAGTGGTTTGACCACCATCTGATTATGACTATATAGTCGGTGTAGATGTAAATCAAATCACGCTTTTCCGATCGGATAATTTTACGATAATCAACAGTTAAGTGCCCAGCTAGATCATGTGATTTAACACCACTGGATTATTTTTTGTGGGGTTATATTAAGGACAGTATCTATACGGAGCCAATCGAATCGATTTCAGCCTTAAAACTTAAAATCCGTGATGTGATTAACGAAATAGGAACGCCATTTTGTTAAAAAGTGACGAAAGGATTGACATCCGTCAGGGTAGTCGTGTTGGACATTCGCGAGATATCATTTTTCATATCCAATGCCGAACTTTTCTCATCGTAATACAATAAAAATTTTAATTTAATTTAAATTTTTTTGTTTTATTTTGTTTTAGAAAACAAACTTCTTGCTGAAAACCCCTTTACATATAAATGTGGGCAAATTTGTGTTAAGTACGTACACTGGCTTAAAACACACATTGTCGGTGTTACTGATTCCAATGTAAATTATAAATATGGGAATTAATAAATGGAATATGATGTCGCGCAAATGTTTACCTCTGGTACATCGGCAGAAGTCTGCTGCTTTTACAAAATTTTTAAGCACATTTTGCAACAAAGCTTCGCTTGTCTTATCAATGCGTCAACGAATTTCATTTTTCAGAGCGTCAGTTACTTGTGCGTTGTTTTGGTACAGTTTTTCAAAAGTAAATTCACAAACGTTTGACATAACTAATAGTCAGTCAAAGTTAATTCATAAACGATTTAAACATTATAAGAAGATGCTAAATATTGCGTAAAGTGCCTCTAGTGATGCCCAACTATTGTGAACGTCTATAAGTTAATTTTCCAGGCTTATTTTCAATACTTTGCTGTATAGTCATTGCGAGTGAATTGCTACAATAAAGTGGTCCTTAAATTTGGCACAGCGGTCTCGCAAGGAGCCGGATTACCAGAAAAAGCTGTTCGAATATTACAAAGTGATAGAGTGAAATTTTAACCACTTTGAGAGTTAATTGTCACTATTAAAATTTAGTGCACAAGAGTGTAACGTCACATGCTTAAAATTTTACAACTTTTTACTAAATAAATGTTCTTGACAGACAATTTCCTGAACTTAAGTCTGCCCACCAAATGTAAGAAACAATTAAAACAACAACGTTTTTTAATTGACTGTCTCATGCAGATTTAGTTGGCGATACAAGTGAGATAACAAGAAAGAAATTAAAAACAATTATTGCTCAAAGGATTTCGGTTTCTTATAAACATGCATATGGATATAAGACAACATGCATGTTTATAAGAGAAAAATTAAATTATAAATTGTTTTATTTTATGTAATCGTATATGTAAGTTTAGGTGTCAATTAATATCAAAATTAATTTAAAAAAGGCAAACAATAAAAGAATATTATTTTGTTTAACTTGGAAGAAGGAAACAATAATGTGTTTTAATTTTCAGCTATCAGTGTTGCTTAACAATTCCTTATATCAAATATATATTTGCATATAAAATAATTTTTATAAAAATATTTTTCATTGTAAAGCTTCGAAAAAGACATGTTGTTCTTTCTTACAATTTATTTACCCTAAACCCAAAACTTTGAATATTCTTATTCGTAATGTTGTTTTAAAACTCTCCTTCATATTCGTACAGCTAAATAACATATTGTAAAAGTTTAAGTTAAAAAATATACCTGTTATATCGTTGACTTCTACAATTTCTATTTGTGAAGGTGAAATATTTTCAGCTTGTTCTTTAGGCGTTTCCGTATCACTAAGGACCTCTTCGACAAGAATTCCCTCCTCTTGTGTAACCTTCTTGTTTTTAGTTTCAATGATCGTTTCACCATCTTCATTTTGTACTGATTTAAATGTTGTGACAAACACAGACTTTTCATCATTTGTTTGATCTTGAATCGGCGTTTCTTCTGTTTTTGATTTAGTTTGTCGATGTTAAAATTGGTTTAATGGTGTCGGTATGTGTGACAGAGTGTTGTTGAATTTGTATTCAAGAATATTATGATAATATATATATAATTATAAAGATATATATAAAATGTTAAATGTGTGTTCTTAAAAGTGATATTTTATTAGAAGTTACAACAAATTTAAGTACATAAGTGTTGTAAATGAAGAAATTTTTAAGATAAAAAAAATGTTAATCGTATTTTTAAGGTTAAATTTATTAATTGTTATCAGTGACTTAAATACCGTAACAGAGAGACTCAGACAGTGAGAGAGAGAGAGAGAGAGAGAGAGAGTATGTAAATGTGAGAGTGTATAAATGTGAAATCCTTACCCTTAGGCATTTTATGTTTTCGTGTTTTTTTAGTGGGTTTTTCTTTTGGTTCGTTATCCAAAAGGCTAATGTCGATTATGTTAGTGAGATCTTCTTCGCTAACAACTTGTAGCAAAGAATAAGGCTCTTTTCCTTCCTCTTCAATAGTTTGTATTTGATAAAATTCGGGCTCGGGCGACACATTCTTTTTGAAGGTACGGGTCTTTGTGATTTTCTTTTTGGGCTTTTTACCCATCTCCATAATTTGACTTTCTACAATTTCCTCGGGTAATTCTTCAATTGGTATGGGTTTAGTAGATAATTCATCAGTTGGTGTTTCTTCGATATTTACAAAAGCGACAGGTTCCTCGTTATCGATTTCAACAAATTGAATGGTTGTAATTTCGTCTTTGTTACTATCAACGGGCTTTTTGAAGGATCTTGTTTTTACGGTCTTCTTCCTCGCTTTGCCATTAGAAGTCAGAGTTTCTAAAACTATATACTGCTCTGGTAATTCTAAAGATGGCACAACATTACTGCCATCTGTTTCAGTAGTTTCCGTTTCCTTGACATTTATAAAATAATACGGCTTTGCATCCTCTTCTTCTATGATTCTAATTTCAGTGATTTCATCTAGTTTATCGTCTAAAGGTTTTTTAATAGTTTTCTTCTTTATTTTACGAGCTTTTGTAGTTCCATCGGGAGCCGTGTAGTTTTCAACAATATTTTCTTCAGGTAATTCTACAACTGGCACAAATCTCTCTTCTGTTAATTCTGGGAAGGGCTCCTCGTAGTCCACAATTGCTACCTTCGTAATGGGTTCTTTTTCAAACTCTTCAACAGTTTGTATCTTTGTTATTTCCATTTTTGGCCCCTTTATTTTTTTAACAATTTTAGTTTTAATAACAGTTTTCGTTGGAGTACCATCTTCCTTTTGATCAATAATAACAGATTTCTGCTCCGGAAGCTCTACGACAACTTCTTTATCATCCCGTTTTCCAGCTCGAATAACTTTCTTTAATTTAACAGGTTTTAACATCGATATATTGTCTTTTGAAATTGTTAACTCGTCGACAGTCACTGTTGTTTCAGGTTGTTTTTCGTCCTCTTCGACAGTTTCAATTTTGGTAACTTCTTGTTTGTCACCCTTGATCTTCTTGATTATTCGTGTGCGAATCTTCTTCTTCTTTGGCCTTCCGTCTTCTGAAACGGTCTCAATGACTCTTACTTCCTCAGGAATTTCTTGAATCTGTTCGGGTTGGTTCTCACGGGGCACTTCTTCGACAGTCACTGTTGTTTCAGGTTGTTTCTCGTCCTCTTCAACGGTTTCGATTTTGGTAACTTCTTGTTTGTCACCCTTGATCTTCTTGATTACTCGTGTGCGAATCTTCTTCTTCGTTGGCTTGCCGTCTTCAGAAACTGTCTCAATGACTCTAACTTCTTCAGGAAGCTCTTGAATCTGTTCGGGTTGCTTCTCACGGGGCACTTCCTCGACAGTAACTGTTGTTTCAGGTTGTTTATCGTCTTCTTCAACAGTTTCGATTTTGGTAACTTCTTGTTTGTCACCCTTGATCTTCTTGATTACTCGTGTGCGAATCTTCTTCTTCGTTGGCTTGCCGTCTTCAGAAACTGTCTCAATGACCCTAACTTCTTCAGGAAGCTCCTGAATCTGTACGGGTTGCTTCTCACAGGGCACTTCTTCGACAGTAACTGTCGTTTCAGGTTGTTTCTCGTCTTCTTCAACAGTTTCGATTTTGGTAACTTCTTGTTTGTCACCCTTGATCTTCTTGATTACTCGTGTGCGAATCTTCTTCTTCGTTGGCTTGCCGTCTTCAGAAACTGTCTCAATGACCCTAACTTCTTCAGGAAGCTCTTGTATCTGTTCGGGTTGCTTCTCACGGGGCACTTCTTCGACAGTAACTGTTGTTTCAGGTTGTTTCTTGTCTTCTTCAACAGTTTCGATTTTGGTAACTTCTTGTTTGTCACCCTTGATCTTCTTGATTACTCGTGTGCGAATCTTCTTCTTCGTTGGCTTGCCGTCTTCAGAAACTGTCTCAATGACTCTAACTTCTTCAGGAAGCTCTTGAATCTGTTCGGGTTGCTTCTCACGGGTCACTTCCTCGACAGTAACTGTTGTTTCAGGTTGTTTATCGTCTTCTTCAACAGTTTCGATTTTGGTAACTTCTTGTTTGTCACCCTTGATCTTCTTGATTACTCGTGTGCGAATCTTCTTCTTCGTTGGCTTGCCGTCTTCAGAAACTGTCTCAATGACCCTAACTTCTTCAGGAAGCTCTTGTATCTGTTCGGGTTGCTTCTCACGGGGCACTTCTTCGACAGTAACTGTTGTTTCAGGTTGTTTCTTGTCTTCTTCAACAGTTTCGATTTTGGTAACTTCTTGTTTGTCACCCTTGATCTTCTTGATTACTCGTGTGCGAATCTTCTTCTTCGTTGGCTTGCCGTCTTCAGAAACTGTCTCAATGACCCTAACTTCTTCAGGAAGCTTTTGTATCTGTTCGGGTTGCTTCTCACGGGGCACTTCTTCGACAGTAACTGTTGTTTCAGGTTGTTTTTTGTCTTCTTCAACAGTTTCGATTTTGGTAACTTCTTGTTTGTCACCTTTGATCTTCTTGATTACTCGTGTGCGAATCTTCTTCTTCATTGGCTTGCCGTCTTCAGAAACTGTGTCAATGACCCTAACTTCTTCAGCAAGCTCCTGAATCTGTTCGGGTTGCTTCTCACAGGGCACTTCTTCGACAGTAACTGTCGTTTCAGGTTGTTTCTCGTCTTCTTCAACAGTTTCGATTTTGGTAACTTCTTGTTTGTCACCCTTGATCTTCTTGATTACTCGTGTGCGAATCTTCTTCTTCGTTGGCTTGCCGTCTTCAGAAACTGTCTCAATGACCCTAACTTCTTCAGGAAGCTCTTGTATCTGTTCGGGTTGCTTCTCACGGGGCACTTCTTCGACAGTAACTGTTGTTTCAGGTTGTTTCTTGTCTTCTTCAACAGTTTCGATTTTGGTAACTTCTTGTTTGTCACCCTTGATCTTCTTGATTACTCGTGTGCGAATCTTCTTTTTCTTCGGCTTGCCGTCTTCGGAAATGATCTCAATTATTCTTACCTCTTCAGGAAGTTCGTGGAGTTCTTCACATAGCTCCTCAATCGGAATTTCCTCGACGGTCACATTTGTTTTAAGTTGTTTTTCGTCTTCTTCAACCGTTTCTATTTTCGTAACTTCTTGTTTGTCACCTTTGATCTTCTTGATTACTCGTGTGCGAATCATCTTCTTCTTTGGCTTGCCGTCTTCAGAAACTGTCTCAATGACTCTTACTTTTTCAGGAAGCTCTTGAATCTGTTCGGGTTGCTCCTCACGGGGCACTTCTTCGACAGTCACTGTTGTTTCAGGTTGTTTTTCGTCCTCTTCGACAGTTTCAATTTTGGTAACTTCTTGTTTGTCACCTTTGATCTTCTTAATTACCCGTGTACGAATCTTCTTCTTCGTTGGCTTACCGTTTTCAGAAAGGGTTTCAATGACTCTTACTTGTTCAGGAAGCTCCTGGAGTTCTTCACATAGCTCCTCAATCGAAATTTCCTCGACGGTCACATTTGTTTCAAGTTGTTTTTCGTCTTCTTCAACCGTTTCTATTTTCGTAACTTCTTGTTTGTCACCTTTGATCTTCTTGATTACTCGTGTGCGAATCATCTTCTTCTTTGGCTTACCGTCTTCAGAAACTATATTAATGACTCTTACTTTTTCAGGAAGCTCTTGAATCTGTTCGGGTTGCTCCTCACGGGGCACTTCTTCGACAGTCACTGTTGTTTCAGGTTGTTTTTCGTCCTCTTCAACAGTTTCAATTTTGGTAACTTCTTGTTTGTCACCTTTGATCTTCTTGATTACTCGCGTACGAATCTTCTTTTTCGTTGGTTTGCCGTCTTCAGAAACTGTCTCAATGACCCTTACTTCTTCAGGAAGCTCTTGTATCTGTTCCGGTTGCTTCTTACGGGGCACTTCTTCGACAGTCACTGTTGATTCAGGTTGTTTCTCATCTTCTTCAACAGTTTCAATTTTGGTAACTTCTTGTATATCACCCTTGATCTTCTTGATTACTCGTGTGCGAATCTTCTTCTTCGTTGGTTTGCCGTCTTGAGAAACTGTCTCAATGACTCTTACTTCTTCAGGAAGCTCTTGAATCTGTTCGGGTTGCTTCTCAAGGGGCACTTCTTCGACAGTCACTGTTGTTTCAGGTTGTTTCTCGTCTTCTTCAACAGTTTCAATTTTGGTAACTTCTTGTTTGTCACCCTTGATCTTCTTGATTACTCGTGTGCGAATCTTCTTCTTCGTTGGCTTGCCGTCTTCAGAAACTGTCTCAATGACCCTAACTTCTTCAGGAAGCTCTTGTATCTGTTCGGGTTGCTTCTCACTGGGCACTTCTTCGACACTAACTGTTGTTTCAGGTTGTTTCTTGTCTTCTTCAACAGTTTCGATTTTGGTAACTTCTTGTTTGTCACCTTTGATCTTCTTGATTACTCGTGTGCGAATCTTCTTCTTCGTTGGCTTGCCGTCTTCAGAAACTGTCTCAATGACCCTAACTTCTTCAGGAAGCTCCTGAATCTGTTCGGGTTGCTTCTCACGGGGCACTTCTTCGACAGTAACTGTTGTTTCAGGTTGTTTCTCGTCTTCTTCAACAGTTTCGATTTTGGTAACTTCTTGTTTGTCACCCTTGATCTTCTTGATTACTCGTGTGCGAATCTTCTTCTTCGTTGGCTTGCCGTCTTCAGAAACTGTCTCAATGACCCTAACTTCTTCAGGAAGCTCTTGAATCTGTTCGGGTTGCTTCTCACGGGGCACTTCTTCGACAGTAACTGTCGTTTCAGGTTGTTTCTCGTCTTCTTCAACAGTTTCGATTTTGGTAACTTCTTGTTTGTCACCCTTGATCTTCTTGATTACTCGTGTGCGAATCTTCTTCTTCGTTGGCTTGCCGTCTTCAGAAACTGTCTCAATGACCCTAACTTCTTCAGGAAGCTCTTGTATCTGTTCGGGTTGCTTCTCACGGGGCACTTCTTCGACAGTAACTGTTGTTTCAGGTTGTTTCTTGTCTTCTTCAACAGTTTCGATTTTGGTAACTTCTTGTTTGTCACCCTTGGTCTTCTTGATTACTCGTGTGCGAATCTTCTTCTTCGTTGGCTTGCCGTCTTCAGAAACTGTCTCAATGACTCTAACTTCTTCAGGAAGCTCGTGAATCTGTTCGGGTTGCTTCTCACGGGGCACTTCCTCGACAGTAACTGTTGTTTCAGGTTGTTTATCGTCTTCTTCAACAGTTTCGATTTTGGTAACTTCTTGTTTGTCACCCTTGATCTTCTTGATTACTCGTGTGCGAATCTTCTTCTTCGTTGGCTTGCCGTCTTCAGAAACTGTCTCAATGACCCTAACTTCTTCAGGAAGCTCTTGTATCTGTTCGGGTTGCTTCTCACGGGGCACTTCTTCGACAGTAACTGTTGTTTCAGGTTGTTTCTTGTCTTCTTCAACAGTTTCGATTTTGGTAACTTCTTGTTTGTCACCCTTGATCTTCTTGATTACTCGTGTGCGAATCTTCTTCTTCGTTGGCTTGCCGTCTTCAGAAACTGTCTCAATAACTCTAACTTCTTCAGGAAGCTCTTGAATCTGTTCGGGTTGCTTCTCACGGGGCACTTCCTCGACAGTAACTGTTGTTTCAGGTTGTTTATCGTCTTCTTCAACAGTTTCGATTTTGGTAACTTCTTGTTTGTCACCCTTGATCTTCTTGATTACTCGTGTGCGAATCTTCTTCTTCGTTGGCTTGCCGTCTTCAGAAACTGTCTCAATGACCCTAACTTCTTCAGGAAGCTCTTGTATCTGTTCGGGTTGCTTCTCACGGGGCACTTCTTCGACAGTAACTGTTGTTTCAGGTTGTTTATCGTCTTCTTCAACAGTTTCGATTTTGGTAACTTCTTGTTTGTCACCCTTGATCTTCTTGATTACTCGTGTGCGAATCTTCTTCTTCATTGGCTTGCCGTCTTCAGCAACTGTCTCAATGACCCTAACTTCTTCAGGAAGCTCCTGAATCTGTTCGGGTTGCTTCTCACAGGGCACTTCTTCGACAGTAACTGTCGTTTCAGGTTGTTTCTCGTCTTCTTCAACAGTTTCGATTTTGGTAACTTCTTGTTTGTCACCCTTGATCTTCTTGATTACTCGTGTGCGAATCTTCTTCTTCGTTGGCTTGCCGTCTTCAGAAACTGTCTCAATGACCCTAACTTCTTCAGGAAGCTCTTGTATCTGTTCGGGTTGCTTCTCACGGGGCACTTCTTCGACAGTAACTGTTGTTTCAGGTTGTTTCTTGTCTTCTTCAACAGTTTCGATTTTGGTAACTTCTTGTTTGTCACCCTTGATCTTCTTGATTACTCGTGTGCGAATCTTCTTCTTCGTTGGCTTGCCGTCTTCAGAAACTGTCTCAATGACTCTAACTTCTTCAGGAAGCTCTTGAATCTGTTCGGGTTGCTTCTCACGGGTCACTTCCTCGACAGTAACTGTTGTTTCAGGTTGTTTATCGTCTTCTTCAACAGTTTCAATTTTGGTAACTTCTTGTTTGTCACCCTTGATCTTCTTGATTACTCGTGTGCGAATCTTCTTCTTCGTTGGCTTGCCGTCTTCAGAAACTGTCTCAATGACTCTAACTTCTTCAGGAAGCTCTTGAATCTGTTCGGGTTGCTTCTCACGGGTCACTTCCTCGACAGTAACTGTTGTTTCAGGTTGTTTATCGTCTTCTTCAACAGTTTCGATTTTGGTAACTTCTTGTTTGTCACCCTTGATCTTCTTGATTACTCGTGTGCGAATCTTCTTCTTCGTTGGCTTGCCGTCTTCAGAAACTGTCTCAATGACCCTAACTTCTTCAGGAAGCTCTTGAATCTGTTCGGGTTGCTTCTCACGGGGCACTTCTTCGACAGTAACTGTCGTTTCAGGTTGTTTCTCGTCTTCTTCAACAGTTTCGATTTTGGTAACTTCTTGTTTGTCACCCTTGATCTTCTTGATTACTCGTGTGCGAATCTTCTTCTTCGTTGGCTTGCCGTCTTCAGAAACTGTCTCAATGACCCTAACTTCTTCAGGAAGCTCCTGAATCTGTTCGGGCTGCTTCTCACGGGGCACTTCTTCGACAGTCACTGTTGTTTCAGGTTGTTTCTCGTCTTCTTCAACAGTTTCGATTTTGGTAACTTCTTGTTTATCACCCTTGATCTTCTTGATTACTCGTGTGCGAATCTTCTTCTTCGTTGGCTTGCCGTCTTCAGAAACTGTCTCAATGACTCTAACTTCTTCAGGAAGCTCTTGAATCTGTTCGGGTTGCTTCTCACGGGGCACTTCCTCGACAGTAACTGTTGTTTCAGGTTGTTTATCGTCTTCTTCAACAGTTTCGATTTTGGTAACTTCTTGTTTGTCACCCTTGATCTTCTTGATTACTCGTGTGCGAATCTTCTTCTTCGTTGGCTTGCCGTCTTCAGAAACTGTCTCAATGACCCTAACTTCTTCAGGAAGCTCCTGAATCTGTTCGGGTTGCTTCTCACAGGGCACTTCTTCGACAGTAACTGTCGTTTCAGGTTGTTTCTCGTCTTCTTCAACAGTTTCGATTTTGGTAACTTCTTGTTTGTCACCCTTGATCTTCTTGATTACTCGTGTGCGAATCTTCTTCTTCGTTGGCTTGCCGTCTTCAGAAACTGTCTCAATGACCCTAACTTCTTCAGGAAGCTCTTGTATCTGTTCGGGTTGCTTCTCACGGGGCACTTCTTCGACAGTAACTGTTGTTTCAGGTTGTTTCTTGTCTTCTTCAACAGTTTCGATTTTGGTAACTTCTTGTTTGTCACCCTTGATCTTCTTGATTACTCGTGTGCGAATCTTTTTCTTCGTTGGCTTGCCGTCTTCAGAAACTGCCTCAATGACTCTAACTTCTTCAGGAAGCTCTTGAATCTGTTCGGGTTGCTTCTCACGGGTCACTTCCTCGACAGTAACTGTTGTTTCAGGTTGTTTATCGTCTTCTTCAACAGTTTCGATTATGGTAACTTCTTGTTTGTCACCCTTGATATTCTTGATTACTCGTGTGCGAATCTTCTTCTTCGTTGGCTTGCCGTCTTCAGAAACTGTCTCAATGACCCTAACTTCTTCAGGAAGCTCTTGTATCTGTTCGGGTTGCTTCTCACGGGGCACTTCTTCGACAGTAACTGTTGTTTCAGGTTGTTTCTTGTCTTCTTCAATAGTTTCGATTTTGGTAACTTCTTGTTTGTCACCCTTGATCTTCTTGATTACTCGTGTGCGAATCTTCTTCTTCGTTGGCTTGCCGTCTTCAGAAACTGTCTCAATGACCCTAACTTCTTCAGGAAGCTCTTGTATCTGTTCGGGTTGCTTCTCACGGGGCACTTCTTCAACAGTAACTGTTGTTTCAGGTTGTTTTTTGTCTTCTTCAACAGTTTCGATTTTGGTAACTTCTTGTTTGTCACCTTTGATCTTCTTGATTACTCGTGTGCGAATCTTCTTCTTCATTGGCTTGCCGTCTTCAGAAACTGTGTCAATGACCCTAACTTCTTCAGGAAGCTCCTGAATCTGTTCGGGTTGCTTCTCACAGGGCACTTCTTCGACAGTAACTGTCGTTTCAGGTTGTTTCTCGTCTTCTTCAACAGTTTCGATTTTGGTAACTTCTTGTTTGTCACCCTTGATCTTCTTGATTACTCGTGTACGAATCTTCTTCTTCGTTGGCTTGCCGTCTTCAGAAACTGTCTCAATGACCCTAACTTCTTCAGGAAGCTCTTGTATCTGTTCGGGTTGCTTCTCACGGGGCACTTCTTCGACAGTAACTGTTGTTTCAGGTTGTCTCTTGTCTTCTTCAACAGTTTCGATTTTGGTAACTTCTTGTTTGTCACCCTTGATCTTCTTGATTACTCGTGTGCGAATCTTCTTTTTCTTCGGCTTGCCGTCTTCGGAAATGGTCTCAATTATTCTTACCTCTTCAGGAAGTTCGTGGAGTTCTTCACATAGCTCCTCAATCGGAATTTCCTCGACGGTCACATTTGTTTCAAGTTGTTTTTCGTCTTCTTCAACCGTTTCTATTTTCGTAACTTCTTGTTTGTCACCTTTGATCTTCTTGATTACTCGTGTGCGAATCATCTTCTTCTTTGGCTTGCCGTCTTCAGAAACTGTCTCAATGACTCTTACTTTTTCAGGAAGCTCTTGAATCTGTTCGGGTTGCTCCTCACGGGGCACTTCTTCGACAGTCACTGTTGTTTCAGGTTGTTTTTCGTCCTCTTCGACAGTTTCAATTTTGGTAACTTCTTGTTTGTCACCTTTGATCTTCTTAATTACCCGTGTACGAATCTTCTTCTTCGTTGGCTTACCGTTTTCAGAAAGGGTTTCAATGACTCTTACTTGTTCAGGAAGCTCCTGGAGTTCTTCACATAGCTCCTCAATCGGAATTTCCTCGACGGTCACATTTGTTTCAAGTTGTTTTTCGTCTTCTTCAACCGTTTCTATTTTCGTAACTTCTTGTTTGTCACCTTTGATCTTCTTGATTACTCGTGTGCGAATCTTCTTCTTCGTTGGCTTGCCGTCTTCAGAAACTGTCTCAATGACCCTAACTTCTTCAGGAAGCTCTTGTATCTGTTCGGGTTGCTTCTCACGGGGCACTTCTTCGACAGTAACTGTTGTTTCAGGTTGTTTCTTGTCTTCTTCAACAGTTTCGATTATAGTAACTTCTTGTTTGTCACCCTTGATCTTCTTGATTACTCGTGTGTGAATCTTCTTCTTCGTTGGCTTGCCGTCTTCAGAAACTGTCTCAATGACTCTAACTTCTTCAGGAAGCTCTTGAATCTGTTCGGGTTGCTTCTCACGGGGCACTTCCTCGACAGTAACTGTTGTTTCAGGTTGTTTATCGTCTTCTTCAACAGTTTCGATTTTGGTAACTTCTTGTTTGTCACCCTTGATCTTCTTGATTACTCGTGTGCGAATCTTCTTCTTCGTTGGCTTGCCGTCTTCAGAAACTGTCTCAATGACCCTAACTTCTTCAGGAAGCTCCTGAATCTGTTCGGGTTGCTTCTCACAGGGCACTTCTTCGACAGTAACTGTCGTTTCAGGTTGTTTCTCGTCTTCTTCAACAGTTTCGATTTTGGTAACTTCTTGTTTGTCACCCTTGATCTTCTTGATTACTCGTGTGCGAATCTTCTTCTTCGTTGGCTTGCCGTCTTCAGAAACTGTCTCAATAACTCTAACTTCTTCAGGAAGCTCTTGAATCTGTTCGGGTTGCTTCTCACGGGGCACTTCCTCGACAGTAACTGTTGTTTCAGGTTGTTTATCGTCTTCTTCAACAGTTTCGATTTTGGTAACTTCTTGTTTG
This sequence comes from Trichopoda pennipes, assembly GCA_030448955.1. Classification (NCBI taxonomy): domain Eukaryota; kingdom Metazoa; phylum Arthropoda; class Insecta; order Diptera; family Tachinidae; genus Trichopoda; species Trichopoda pennipes. Next base: position 2,426,054 of record JASKUP010000038.1, read on the forward strand.
TCACCCTTGATCTTCTTGATTACTCGTGTGCGAATCTTCTTCTTCGTTGGCTTGCCGTCTTCAGAAACTGTCTCAATGACCCTAACTTCTTCAGGAAGCTCTTGTATCTGTTCGGGTTGCTTCTCACGGGGCACTTCTTCGACAGTAACTGTTGTTTCAGGTTGTTTATCGTCTTCTTCAACAGTTTCGATTTTGGTAACTTCTTGTTTGTCACCCTTGATCTTCTTGATTACTCGTGTGCGAATCTTCTTCTTCATTGGCTTGCCGTCTTCAGCAACTGTCTCAATGACCCTAACTTCTTCAGGAAGCTCCTGAATCTGTTCGGGTTGCTTCTCACAGGGCACTTCTTCGACAGTAACTGTCGTTTCAGGTTGTTTCTCGTCTTCTTCAACAGTTTCGATTTTGGTAACTTCTTGTTTGTCACCCTTGATCGTCTTGATTACTCGTGTGCGAATCTTCTTCTTCGTTGGCTTGCCGTCTTCAGAAACTGTCTCAATGACTCTAACTTCTTCAAGAAGCTCTTGAATCTGTTCGGGTTGCTTCTCACGGGTCACTTCCTCGACAGTAACTGTTGTTTCAGGTTGTTTATCGTCTTCTTCAACAGTTTCGATTTTGGTAACTTCTTGTTTGTCACCCTTGATCTTCTTGATTACTCGTGTGCGAATCTTCTTCTTCATTGGCTTGCCGTCTTCAGAAACTGTCTCAATGACCCTAACTTCTTCAGGAAGCTCTTGTATCTGTTCGGGTTGCTTCTCACGGGGCACTTCTTCGACAGTAACTGTTGTTTCAGGTTGTTTCTTGTCTTCTTCAACAGTTTCGATTTTGGTAACTTCTTGTTTGTCACCCTTGATCTTCTTGATTACTCGTGTGCGAATCTTCTTCTTCGTTGGCTTGCCGTCTTCAGAAACTGTCTCAATGACTCTAACTTCTTCAGGAAGCTCTTGAATCTGTTCGGGTTGCTTCTCACGGGTCACTTCCTCGACAGTAACTGTTGTTTCAGGTTGTTTATCGTCTTCTTCAACAGTTTCGATTTTGGTAACTTCTTGTTTGTCACCCTTGATCTTCTTGATTACTCGTGTGCGAATCTTCTTCTTCGTTGGCTTGCCGTCTTCAGAAACTGTCTCAATGACCCTAACTTCTTCAGGAAGCTCTTGTATCTGTTCGGGTTGCTTCTCGCGGGGCACTTCTTCGACACTAACTGTTGTTTCAGGTTGTTTCTTGTCTTCTTCAACAGTTTCGATTTTGGTAACTTCTTGTTTGTCACCTTTGATCTTCTTGATTACTCGTGTGCGAATCTTCTTCTTCGTTGGCTTGCCGTCTTCAGAAACTGTCTCAATGACCCTAACTTCTTCAGGAAGCTCCTGAATCTGTTCGGGTTGCTTCTCACGGGGCACTTCTTCGACAGTAACTGTTGTTTCAGGTTGTTTCTCGTCTTCTTCAACAGTTTCGATTTTGGTAACTTCTTGTTTGTCACCCTTGATCTTCTTGATTACTCGTGTGCGAATCTTCTTCTTCGTTGGCTTGCCGTCTTCAGAAACTGTCTCAATGACCCTAACTTCTTCAGGAAGCTCTTGTATCTGTTCGGGTTGCTTCTCACGGGGCACTTCCTCGACAGTAACTGTTGTTTCAGGTTGTTTATCGTCGTCTTCAACAGTTTCGATTTTGGTAACTTCTTGTTTGTCACCCTTGATCTTCTTGATTACTCGTGTGCGAATCTTCTTCTTCGTTGGCTTGCCGTCTTCAGAAACTGTCTCAATGACCCTAACTTCTTCAGGAAGCTCTTGTATCTGTTCGGGTTGCTTCTCACGGGGCACTTCTTCGACAGTAACTGTTGTTTCAGGTTGTTTCTTGTCTTCTTCAACAGTTTCGATTTTGGGAACTTCTTGTTTGTCACCCTTGATCTTCTTGATTACTCGTGTGCGAATCTTCTTCTTCGTTGGCTTGCCGTCTTCAGAAACTGTCTCAATGACTCTAACTTCTTCAGGAAGCTCTTGGATCTGTTCGGGTTGCTTCTCACGGGGCACTTCTTCGACAGTAACTGTTGTTTCAGGTTGTTTATCGTCTTCTTCAACAGTTTCGATTTTGGTAACTTCTTGTTTGTCACCCTTGATCTTCTTGATTACTCGTGTGCGAATCTTCTTCTTCATTGGCTTGCCGTCTTCAGAAACTGTCTCAAAGACCCTAACTTCTTCAGGAAGCTCGTGTATCTGTTCGGGTTGCTTCTCACGGGGCACTTCTTCGACAGTAACTGTTGTTTCAGGTTGTTTCTTGTCTTCTTCAACAGTTTCGATTTTGGTAACTTCTTGTTTGTCACCTTTGATCTTCTTGATTACTCGTGTGCGAATCTTCTTCTTCGTTGGCTTGCCGTCTTCAGAAACTGTCTCAATGACCCTAACTTCTTCAGGAAGCTCCTGAATCTGTTCGGGTTGCTTCTCACGGGGCACTTCTTCGACAGTAACTGTTGTTTCAGGTTGTTTCTCGTCTTCGTCAACAGTTTCGATTATGGTAACTTCTTGTTTGTCACCCTTGATCTTCTTGATTACTCGTGTGCGAATCTTCTTCTTCGTTGGCTTGCCGTCTTCAGAAACTGTCTCAATGACCCTAACTTCTTCAGGAAGCTCCTGAATCTGTTCGGGCTGCTTCTCACGGGGCACTTCTTCGACAGTCACTGTTGTTTCAGGTTGTTTCTCGTCTTCTTCAACAGTTTCGATTTTGGTAACTTCTTGTTTATCACCCTTGATCTTCTTGATTACTCGTGTGCGAATCTTCTTCTTCGTTGGTTTGCCGTCTTCAGAAACTGCCTCAATGACTCTTACTTCTTCAGGAAGCTCTTGAATCTGTTCGGGTTGCTTCTCACGGGCCACTTCTTCGATAGTCGCGGTTGTTTCAGGTTGTTTCCCGTCTTCTTCAACAGTTTCAATTTTGGTAACTTCTTGTTTGTCACCCTTGATCTTCTTGATTAGTCGTGTGCGAATCTTCTTCTTTGTTGGTTTGCCGTCTTCAGAAAATGTCTCAATGACTCTTACTTCTTCAGGAAGCTCTTGTATCTGTTCGGGTTGCTTCTCACGGGGCACTTCTTCGACAGTCACTGTTGTTTCAGGTTGTTTCTCGTCTTCTTCAACAGTTTCGATTTTGGTAACTTCTTGTTTGTCACCCTTGATCTTCTTGATTACTCGTGTGCGAATCTTCTTCTTCGTTGGCTTGCCGTTTTCAGAAACTGTCTCAATGACCCTAACTTCTTCAGGAAACTCTTGAATCTCTTCGGGTTGCTTCTCACGGAGCACTTCTTCGACAGTCACTGTTGTTTCAGGTTGTTTCTCGTCTTCTTCAACAGTTTCGATTTTGGTAACTTCTTGTTTATCACCCTTGATCTTCTTGATTACTCGTGTGCGAATCTTCTTCTTCGTGGGTTTGCCGTCTTCAGAAACTGCCTCAATGACTCTTACTTCTTCAGGAAGCTCTTGAATCTGTTCGGGTTGCTTCTCACGGGCCACTTCTTCGATAGTCACGGTTGTTTCAGGTTGTTTCCCGTCTTCTTCAACAGTTTCAATTTTGGTAACTTCTTGTTTGTCACCCTTGATCTTCTTGATTAGTCGTGTGCGAATCTTCTTCTTTGTTGGTTTGCCGTCTTCAGAAACGGTCTCAATGACTCTTACTGCTTCAGGAAGTTCTTGTATCTGTTCGGGTTGCTTCTCACGGGCCACTTCTTCGACAGTCACTGTTGTTTCAGGCTGTTTTTCGTCTTCTTCAACAGTTTCAATTTTGGTAACTTCTTGTTTGTCATCTTTGATCTTCTTGATTACTCGTGTGCGAATCTTCTTCTTCGTTGGTTTGCCGTCTTGAGAAACTGTCTCAATGACTCTTACTTCTTCAGGAAGCTCTTGCATCTGTTCGGGTTGCTTCTCAAGGGGCACTTCTTCGATAGTCACTGTTGTTTGAGGTTGTTTCTCGTCTTCTTCAACAGTTTCAATTTTGGTAACTTCTTGGCTGTCACCCTTGATCTTCTTGATTACTCGTGTGCGAATCTTCTTCTTCGTTGGCTTGCCGTCTTCAGAAACTGCTTCAATGACTCTTACTTCTTCAGGAAGCTCTTGAATCTGTTCGGGTTGCTTCTCACGGGGCACTTCTTCGACAGTCACTGTTGTTTCAGGTTGTTTTTCGTCTTCTTCAACAGTTTCAATTTTGGTAACTTCTTGTTTGTCACCTTTGATCTTCTTGATTACTCGTGTACGAATCTTCTTCTTCTTTGGCTTGCCGTCTTCAGAAACGGTCTCAATGACTCTTACTTCTTCAGGAAGTTCTTGAATCTGTTCGGGTTGCTTATCACAGGGCCCTTCTTCAACAGTCATTGTTGTTTCAGTTTGTTTTTCGTCTTCTTCAACCGTTTCAATTTTGGTACCTTCTTGTTTGTCACCTTTGACCTTCTTGATTACTCGTGTACGAATCTTCTTCTTCTTTGGCTTGCCGTCTTCAGAAACGGTCTCAATGACTCTTACTTCTTCAGGAAGTTCATGAATCTGTTCGGGTTGCTTCTCACGGGGCACTTCTTCGACAGTCACTGTTGTTTCAGTTTGTTTTTCGTCTTCTTCAACCGTTTCAATTTTGGTAACTTCTTGTTTGTCACCTTTGAACTTCTTGATTACTCGTGTACGAATCTTCTTCTTCTTTGGCTTGCCGTCTTCAGAAACGGTCTCAATGACTCTTACTTCTTCAGGAAGTTCTTGAATCTGTTCGGGTTGCTTCTCACGGGGCACTTCTTCGACAGTCACTGTTGTTTCAGGTTGTTTTTCGTCTTCTTCAACAGTTTCAATTTTGGTAACTTCTTGTTTGTCACCTTTGATCTTCTTAACTACTCGTGTACGAATCTTCTTCTTCTTTGGCTTGCCGTCTTCAGAAACGGTCTCAATGACTCTAACTTCTTCATGAAGTTCTTGAATCTGTTCGGGTTGCTTCTCACGGGGCACTTCTTCGACAGTCACTGTTGTTTCAGTTTGTTTTTCGTCTTCTTCAACAGTTTCAATTTTGGTAACTTCTTGTTTGTCACCTTTGATCTTCTTGATTACTCGTGTACGAATCTTTTTCTTCTTTGGCTTGCCGTCTTCAGAAACGGTCTCAATGACTCTTACTTCTTCAGGAAGTTCTTCAATCTGTTCGGGTTGCTTCTCACGGGGCACTTCTTCGACAGTCACTGTTGTTTCTGGTTGTTTTTCGTCTTCCTCAACAGTTTCAATTTTTGTAACTTCTTGTTTGTCACCTTTGATCTTCTTGATTACTCGTGTACGAATCTTCTTCTTCTTTGGCTTACCGTCTTCAGAAACGGTCTCAATGACTCTTACTTCTTCAGGAAGTTCTTGAATCTGTTCAGGGTGCTTCTCACGGGGCACTTCTTCGACAGTCACTGTTGTTTCAGGTTGTTTTTCGTCTTCTTCAACAGTTTCAATTTTGGTAACTTCTTGTTTGTCACCTTTGATCTTCTTGATTACTCGTGTACGAATCTTTTTCTTCTTTGGCTTGCCGTCTTCAGAAACGGTCTCAATGACTCTTACTTCTTCAGGAAGTTCTTCAATCTGTTCGGGTTGCTTCTCACGGGGCACTTCTTCGACAGTCACTGTTGTTTCTGGTTGTTTTTCGTCTTCCTCAACAGTTTCAATTTTTGTAACTTCTTGTTTGTCACCTTTGATCTTCTTGATTACTCGTGTGCGAATCTTCTTCTTCCTTGGCTTGCCGTCTTCAGAAACTGTCTCAATGACTCTTACTTCTTCAGGAAGTTCTTGAATCTGTTCAGGGTGCTTCTCACGGGGCACTTCTTCGACAGTCACTGTTGTTTCAGGTTGTTTTTCGTCTTCTTCAACAGTTTCAATTTTGGTAACTTCTTGTTTGTCACCTTTGATCTTCTTTATTACGCGTGTACGAATCTTCTTCTTCTTTGGCTTGCCATCTTCAGAAACGGTCTCAATGACTCTTACTTCTTCAGGAAGTTCTTGAATCTGTTCGGGTTGCTTCTCACGGGGCACTTCTTCGACAGTCACTGTTGTTTCTGGTTGTTTTTCGTCTTCTTCAACAGTTTCAATTTTGGTAACTTCTTGTTTGTCACCTTTGATCTTCTTGATTACTCGTGTACGAATCTTCTTCTTCTTTGGCTTACCGTCTTCAGAAACGGTCTCAATGACTCTTACTTCTTCAGGAAGTTCTTGAATCTGTTCGGGTTGCTTCTCACGGGGCACTTCTTCGACAGTCACTGTTGTTTCAGGTTGTTTTTCGTCTTCTTCAACAGTTTCAATTTTAGTAACTTCTTGTTTGTCACCTTTGATCTTCTTGATTACTCGTGTACGAATCTTCTTCTTCTTTGGCTTACCGTCTTCAGAAACGGTCTTAATGACTCTTACTTCTTCAGGAAGTTCTTGAATCTGTTCGGGTTGCTTCTCACGGGGCACTTCTTCGACAGTCACTGTTGTTTCTGGTTGTTTTTCGCCTTCTTCAACCGTTTCAATTTTGGTAACTTCTTGTTTGTCACCTTTGATCTTCTTGATTACTCGTGTACGAATCTTCTTCTTCTTTGGCTTACCGTCTTCAGAAACGCTCTCAATGACTCTTACTTCTTCAGGAAGTTCTTCAATCTGTTCAGGTTGCTTCTCACGGGGCACTTCTTCGACAGTCACTGTTGTTTCTGGTTGTTTTTCGTCTTCTTCAACAGTTTCAATTTTGGTAACTTCTTGTTTGTCACCTTTGATCTTCTTGATTACTCGTGTACGAATCTTTTTCTTCTTTGGCTTGCCGTCTTCAGAAACGGTCTCAATGACTCTTACTTCTTCAGGAAGTTCTTGAATCTGTTCAGGGTGCTTCTCACTGGGCACTTCTTCGACAGTCACTTTTGTTTCAGGTTGTTTTTCGTCTTCTTCAACAGTTTCAATTTTGGTAATTTCTTGTTTGTCACCTTTGATCTTCTTGATTACTCGTGTACGAATCTTCCTCTTCTTTGGCTTGCCGTCTTCAGAAACGGTCTCAATGACTCTTACTTCTTCAGGAAGTTCTTGAATCTGTTCGGGTTGCTTCTCACGGGGCACTTCTTCGACAGTCACTGTTGTTGCAGGTTGTTTTTCGTCTTCTTCAACAGTTTCAATTTTGGTAACTTCTTGTTTGTCACCTTTGATCTTCTTGATTACTCGTGTACGAATCTTCTTCTTCTTTGGCTTGCCATCTTCAGAAACGGTCTCAATGACTCTTACTTCTTCAGGAAGTTCTTGAATCTGTTCGGGTTGCTTCTCACGGGGCACTTCTTCGACAGTCACTGTTGTTTCAGGTTGTTTTTCGTCTTCTTCAACAGTTTCAATTTTAGTAACTTCTTGTTTGTCACCTTTGATCTTCTTGATTACTCGTGTACGAATCTTCTTCTTCTTTGGCTTACCGTCTTCAGAAACGGTCTCAATGACTCTTACTTCTTCAGGAAGTTCTTGAATCTGTTCGGGTTGCCTCTCACGGGGCACTTCTTCGACAGTCACTGTTGTTTCTGGTTGTTTTTCGTCTTCTTCAACCGTTTCAATTTTGGTAACTTCTTGTTTGTCACCTTTGATCTTCTTGATTACTCGTGTACGAATCTTCTTCTTCTTTAACTTACCGTCTTCAGAAACGGTCTCAATAACTCTTACTTCTTCAGGAAGTTCTTGAATCTGTTCGGGTTGCTTCTCACGGGGCACTTCTTCGACAGTCACTGTTGTTTCTGGTTGTTTTTCGTCTTCTTCAACAGTTTCAATTTTGGTAACTTCTTGTTTGCCACCTTTGATCTTCTTGATTACTCGTGTACGAATCTTCTTCTTCTTTGGCTTGCCATCTTCAGAAACGGTCTCAATGACTCTTACTTCTTCAGGAAGTTCTTGAATCTGTTCGAGTTGCTTCTCACGGGGCACTTCTTCGACAGTCACTGTTGTTGCAGGTTGTTTTTCGTCTTCTTCAACAGTTTCAATTTTGGTAACTTCTTGTTTGTCACCTTTGATCTTCTTGATTACTCGTGTACGAATCTTCTTCTTCTTTGGCATACCGTCTTCAGAAACGCTCTCAATAACTCTTACTTCTTCAGGAAGTTCTTCAATCTGTTCGGGTTGCTTCTCACGGGGCACTTCTTCGACAGTCACTGTTGTTTCTGGTTGTTTTTCGTCTTCCTCAACAGTTTCAATTTTTGTAACTTCTTGTTTGTCACCTTTGATCTTCTTGATTACTCGTGTACGAATCTTCTTCTTCTTTGGCTTACCGTCTTCAGAAACGGTCTCAATGACTCTTACTTCTTCAGGAAGTTCTTGAATCTGTTCGGGTTGCTTCTCACGGGGCACTTCTTCGACAGTCACTGTTGTTTCAGGTTGTTTTTCGTCTTCTTCAACAGTTTCAATTTTAGTAACTTCTTGTTTGTCACCTTTGATCTTCTTGATTACTCGTGTACGAATCTTCTTCTTCTTTGGCTTACCGTCTTCAGAAACGGTCTCAATGACTCTTACTTCTTCAGGAAGTTCTTGAATCTGTTCGGGTTGCTTCTCACGGGGCACTTCTTCGACAGTCACTGTTGTTTCTGGCTGTTTTTCGTCTTCTTCAACCGTTTCAATTTTGGTAACTTCTTGTTTGTCACCTTTGATCTTCTTGATTACTCGTGTACGAATCTTCTTCTTCTTTGGCTTGCCGTCTTCAGAAACGGTCTCAATGACTCTTACTTCTTCAGGAAGTTCTTGAATCTGTTCGGGTTGCTTCTCACGGGGCACTTCTTCGACAGTCACTGTTGTTTCTGGTTGTTTTTCGTCTTCTTCAACAGTTTCAATTTTGGTAACTTCTTGTTTGTCACCTTTGATCTTCTTGATTACTCGTGTACGAATCTTCTTCTTCTTTGGCTTGCCGTCTTCAGAAACGGTCTCAATGACTCTTACTTCTTCAGGAAGTTCTTGAATCTGTTCAGGGTGCTTCTCACGGGGCACTTCTTCGACAGTCACTTTTGTTTCAGGTTGTTTTTCGTCTTCTTCAACAGTTTCAATTTTGGTAACTTCTTGTTTGTCACCTTTGATCTTCTTGATTACTCGTGTACGAATCTTCTTCTTCTTTGGCTTGCCTTCTTCAGAAACGGTCTCAATGACTCTTACTTCTTCAGGAAGTTCTTGAATCTGTTCGGGTTGCTTCTCACGGGGCACTTCTTCGACAGTCACTGTTGTTTCAGGTTGTTTTTCGTCTTCTTCAACAGTTTCAATTTTGGTAACTTCTTGTTTGTCACCTTTAATCTTCTTGATTACTCGTGTACGAATCTTCTTCTTCTTCGGCTTGCCGTCTTCAGAAACGGTCTCAATGACTCTTACTTCTTCAGGAAGTTCTTGAATCTGTTCGGGTTGCTTCTCACGGGGCACTTCTGCGACAGTCACTGTTGTTTCTGGTTGTTTTTCGTCTTCTTCAACAGTTTCAATTTTGGTAACTTCTTGTTTGTCACCTTTGATCTTCTTGATTACTCGTGTACGAATCTTCTTCTTCTTTGGCTTACCGTCTTCAGAAACGGTCTCAATGACTCTTACTTCTTCAGGAAGTTCTTGAATCTGTTCTGGTTGCTTCTCACGGGGCACTTCTTCGACAGTCACTGTTGTTTCTGGTTGTTTTTCGTCTTCTTCAACCGTTTCAATTTTGGTAACTTCTTGTTTGTCACCTTTGATCTTCTTGATTACTCGTGTACGAATCTTCTTCTTCTTCTTTGGCTTACCGTCTTCAGAAACGGTCTCAATGACTCTTACTTCTTCAGGAAGTTCTTGAATCTGTTCGGGGTGCTTTTCACGGGGCACTTCTTCGACAGTCACTGTTGTTTCAGGTTGTTTTTCGTCTTCTTCAACAGTTTCAATTTTGGTAACTTCTTGTTTGTCACCTTTGATCTTCTTGATTACTCGTGTACGAATCTTCTTCTTCTTTGGCTTGCCGTCTTCAGAAACGGTCTCAATGACTCTTACTTCTTCAGGAAGTTCTTGAATCTGTTCGGGTTGCTTCTCAAGGGGCACTTCTTCGACAGTCACTGTTGTTTCTGGTTGTTTTTCGTCTTCTTCAACAGTTTCAATTTTTGTAACTTCTTGTTTGTCACCTTTGATCTTCTTGATTACTTGTGTACGAATCTTCTTCTTCTTTGGCTTACCGTCTTCAGAAACGGTCTCAATGACTCTTACTTCTTCAGGAAGTTCTTGAATCTGTTCGGGTTGCTTCTCACGGGGCACTTCTTCGACAGTCACTGTTGTTTCAGGTTGTTTTTCGTCTTCTTCAACAGTTTCAATTTTAGTAACTTCTTGTTTGTCACCTTTGATCTTCTTGATTACTCGTGTACGAATCTTCTTCTTCTTTGGCTTACCGTCTTCAGAAACGGTCTCAATGACTCTTACTTCTTCAGGAAGTTCTTGAATCTGTTCGGGTTGCTTCTCACGGGGCACTTCTTCGACAGTCACTGTTGTTTCTGGCTGTTTTTCGTCTTCTTCAACAGTTTCAATTTTGGTAACTTCTTGTTTGTCACCTTTGATCTTCTTGATTACTCGTGTACGAATCTTCTTCTTCTTTGGCTTGCCGTCTTCAGAAACGGTCTCAATGACTCTTACTTCTTCAGGAAGTTCTTGAATCTGTTCGGGTTGCTTCTCAAGGGGCACTTCTTCGACAGTCACTTTTGTTTCAGGTTGTTTTTCGTCTTCTTCAACAGTTTCAATTTTGGTAACTTCTTGTTTGTCACCTTTGATCTTCTTGATTACTTGTGTACGAATCTTCTTCTTCTTTGGCTTGCCGTCTTCAGAAACGGTCTCAATGAATCTTACTTCTTCAGGAAGTTCTTGAATCTGTTCGGGTTGCTTCTCAAGGGGCACTTCTTCGACAGTCACTGTTGTTTCAGGTTGTTTTTCGTCTTCTTCAACAGTTTCAATTTTGGTAACTTCTTGTTTGTTACCTTTGATCTTCTTGATTACTCGTGTACGAATCTTCTTCTTCTTTGGCTTGCCGTCTTCAGAAACGGTCTCAATGACTCTTACTTCTTCAGGAAGTTCTTGAATCTGTTCGGGTTGCTTCTCACGGGGCACTTCTTCGACAGTCACTGTTGTTTCTGGTTGTTTTTCGTCTTCTTCAACAGTTTCAATTTTGGTAACTTCTTGTTTGTCACCTTTGATCTTCTTGATTACTCGTGTACGAATCTTCTTCTTCTTTGGCTTACCGTCTTCAGAAACGGTCTCAATGACTCTTACTTCTTCAGGAAGTTCTTGAATCTGTTCGGGTTGCTTCTCACGGGGCACTTCTTCGACAGTCACTGTTGTTTCAGGTTGTTTTTCGTCTTCTTCAACAGTTTCAATTTTGGTAACTTCTTGTTTGTCACCTTTGATCTTCTTGATTACTCGTGTACGAATCTTCTTCTTCTTTGGCTTGCCATCTTCAGAAACGGTCTCAATGACTCTTACTTCTTCAGGAAGTTCTTGAATCTGTTCGGTTTGCTTCTCACGGGGCACTTCTTCGACAGTCACTGTTGTTTCTGGTTGTTTTTCGTCTTCTTCAACAGTTTCAATTTTGGTAACTTCTTGTTTGTCACCTTTGATCTTCTTGATTACTCGTGTACGAATCTTCTTCTTCTTTGGCTTACCGTCTTCAGAAACGGTCTCAATGACTCTTACTTCTTCAGGAAGTTCTTGAATCTGTTCGGGTTGCTTCTCACGGGGCACTTCTTCGACAGTCACTGTTGTTTCTGGTTGTTTTTCGTCTTCTTCAACAGTTTTAATTTTGGTAACTTCTTGTTTATCACCTTTGATCTTCTTGATTACTCGTGTACGAATCTTCTTCTTCTTTGGCTTACCGTCTTCAGAAACGCTCTCAATGACTCTTACTTCTTCAGGAAGTTCTTGAATCTGTTCGGGTTGCTTCTCACGGGGCACTTCTTCGACAGTCACTGTTGTTTCTGGTTGTTTTTCGTCTTCTTCAACTGTTTCAATTTTGGTAACTTCTTGTTTGTCACCTTTGATCTTCTTGATTACTCGTGTACGAATCTTCTTCTTCTTTGGCTTGCCGTCTTCAGAAACGGTCTCAATGACTCTTACTTCTTCAGGAAGTTCTTGAATCTGTTCAGGGTGCTTCTCACGGGGCATTTCTTCGACAGTCACTTTTGTTTCAGGTTGTTTTTCGTCTTCTTCAACAGTTTCAATTTTGGTAACTTCTTGTTTGTCACCTTTGATCTTCTTGATTACTCGTGTACGAATTTTCTTCTTCTTTGGCTTGCCGTCTTCAGAAACGGTCTCAATGACTCTTACTTCTTCAGGAAGTTCTTGAATCTGTTCGGGTTGCTTCTCACGGGGCACTTCTTCGACAGTTGTTGTTGTTTTAGGTTGTTTTTCGTCTTCTTCAACAGTTTCAATTTTGGTAACTTCTTGTTTGTCACCTTTGATCTTCTTGATTACTCGTGTACGAATCTTCTTCTTCTTTGGCTTGCCATCTTCAGAAACGGTCTCAATGACTCTTACTTCTTCAGGAAGTTCTTGAATCTGTTCGGGTTGCTTCTCACGGGGCACTTCTTCGACAGTCACTGTTGTTTCTGGTTGTTTTTCATCTTCTTCAACAGTTTCAATTTTGGTAACTTCTTGTTTGTCACCTTTGATCTTCTTGATTACTCGTGTACGAATCTTCTTCTTCTTTGGCTTACCGTCTTCAGAAACGGTCTCAATGACTCTTACTTCTTCAGGAAGTTCTTGAATCTGTTCGGGTTGCTTCTCACGGGGCACTTCTTCGACAGTCACTGTTGTTTCTGGTTGTTTTTCGTCTTCTTCAACAGTTTCAATTTTGGTAACTTCTTGTTTATCACCTTTGATCTTCTTGATTACTCGTGTACGAATCTTCTTCTTCTTTGGCTTGCCGTCTTCAGAAACGGCCTCAATGACTCTTACTTCTTCAGGAAGTTCTTGAATCTGCTCAGGGTGCCTCTCACGGGGCACTTCTTCGACAGTCACTTTTGTTTCAGGTTGTTTTTCGTCTTCTTCAACAGTTTCAATTTTGATAACTTCTTGTTTGTCACCTTTGATCTTCTTGATTACTCGTGTACGAATCTTCTTCTTCTTTGGCTTGCCGTCTTCAGAAACGGTCTCAATGACTCTTACTTCTTCAGGAAGTTCTTGAATCTGTTCGGGTTGCTTCTCACGGGGCACTTCTTCGACGGTCACTGTTGTTTCAGGTTGTTTTTCGTCTTCTTCAACAGTTTCAATTTTTGTAACTTCTTGTTTGTCACCTTTGATCTTCTTGATTACTCGTGTACGAATCTTCTTCTTCTTTAGCTTACCGTCTTCAGAAACGGTCTCAATGACTCTTACTTCTTCAGGAAGTTCTTGAATCTGTTCGGGTTGCTTCTCACGGGGCACTTCTTCGACAGTCACTGTCGTTTCTGATTGTTTTTCGTCTTCTTCAACAGTTTCAATTTTGGTAACTTCTTGTTTGTCACCTTTGATCTTCTTGATTACTCGTGTACGAATCTTCTTCTTCTTTGGCTTGCCGTCTTCAGAAACGGTCTCAATGACTCTTACTTCTTCAGGAAGTTCTTGAATCTGTTCGGGTTCCTTCTCACGTGGCACTTCTTCGACAGTCACTGTTGTTTCAGTTTGTTTTTCGTCTTCTTCAACCGTTTCAATTTTGGTAACTTCTTGTTTGTCACCTTTGATCTTCTTGATTACTCGTGTACGAATCTTCTTCTTCTTTGGCTTGCCGTCTTCTGAAACGGTCTCAATGACTCTTACTTCCTCAGGAAGTTCTTGAATCTGTTCGGGTTGGTTCTCACGGGGCACTTCTTCGACAGTCACTGTTGTTTCAGTTTGTTTTTCGTCTTCTTCAACAGTTTCAATTTTGGTAATTTTTTGTTTGTCACCTTTAATCTTCTTTATTACTCGTGTACGAATCTTCTTTTTCGTTGGCTTGCCATCTTCAGAAACTGTCTCAATGACTCTTACTTCTTCCGGAAGCTCTTTTAGTTCTTCCAGTTGTTGTTCAGCTGGAGTGTCTTTGATGGTAACGCTTGTTTTAGGTTGTTTGTCCATTTCATCAACTTTTTCTGTCTTTGCGTTGTCGCCATTGACTTTGTTTATGACTTGTGTAGTTTCTGTAGTATCTGTTACCATTTCCGGAAGCTCTTCTCTTGCTTCAGTTTTAGTATATTCAAATATTGCAATGGGTTTTGGTTGTTTGTCATGCTTTTCGGCATCTTTAGCCTTATTTTTATGTGATTTATCGTCGTTGGAAATGGTTTCTGATATTTTTTCTGATTTTACATGTGTGTCTGTGTGTTCTGGTTTGTGTATTGTTTGTGTGGTATCTGTGTAATAGAATTTTATGTGTGTTAGTTTTTATACTTCTAATCATTTAGCATGTGTTTTTTATTGATCGTGTATATTGTGTTTTTTTACTGTTGGGTTTTGAATGGGACTCTAACAAGTACTACGCCATGTACTATAAATAAAAAGAATATAATAAGTGTACTTACCGGATGTATATGTTACCGTATATGGTCTATGTTTATCTTGGTTATCAAGTGATTCTGTAATTTCTGTAGCTTTAGTTGTTGTAGGTGTAACTGTTAAGGCAGTTTGAGTATCTGTAAATTTCGCAACAACATTATAATCAGAGGTTTTGTGTTTATCGATGATAGCATTGGCTACTGGTAAGTTTTTTTGAGGAATTATAGTGGTTTGAATAGTGTGCTTAATTGGAAATGGTGAATATGGTAGATCATGTTCGTTTTTGAAATCTAAGTGTTCTTGATCTTGTGGTTTAATGACTAAGGTGTCTGTTGGAGCATATGTTTTGTTGAGTTCCGTTTTCAATTCAATTGGAGCAAAAGTAAAAGAAGCTTTATTACTTTCGACTTCAGGATATATAATCGGTGTTTCGCTTTCGTAAACATTTATTATGTTTTCTTTACTCGTATACGCATGTTGGGACTGTGTAGTGGGATTAGCTTCTATGCCAATTTTATTTGTTTGTATGTGTAAGGGTTCTGTGCTTGCAGTAGGAATAACTTCAGTTTTATATATATACATACTTTGTGTTTGTATTTCTGTAACCGGCTTGTAATTTGTGTGCTGCTCTCGAACTAAGTCCGCAACTTCTGTGCAAGTTTGATGCTCTATGTTCATAGGGGTAGCCATAGCATCTGTTAGGTAAACATTAGCTTTAGTTTGCACGGTATCTTTGTCTGGTATATGTTTCAGTGTTTCAAATGGCGTAACCGTGCTAATAATTAATTTGTCAGAGTGTCCCTGTGAGTGAATTGGTTGTAATTGTTCATGTTTTTGAGAATCATCTAACTGTTGAATATCCATTTCGGTTAAAATTTCATTAATTGTTATTGCCTTAAGATAGGGCGGTTCAAAGGACTTTGTACTATCCTGCGAATATGGTGTAAGGTCTGAACTTTGTTCCTGAATATTATCGAACGTTTGTATAATATGAGATTCTACTAATTTAGTCTTTGCATCAATGCAAACAGGTTGTATTTGCTTACACTGTTCTAGTTTAGTTTCGAAAATTTCAGGCTTTTCGTATGCAATTGTAGAGTGAATTAGTTGCGCTTGTAAATTGGGTGTATCTTTAACAACACTTGCTTGTCCTTTGCTGAGTTCGTAAGTCTCTGTTATGCTTGATAGGGCTAAAGTTTCTTCAGCTAATACTGTTTGTAAATTATCTTTTGTTATTGAAGCATTTTCGGCTTTAGTTTTTAGGAATTCGATTTCTGATTCTTTAATATAAACTGGCTCATCCTGAACTTGTTTCACCTCATTAGAACTAGAACTGGTATTTATTAATACTTTTGCAAATTGCGTTTTATATGCGGGTGCTTCTTTAATTGGGGTAATACTTTCACAAGAAATTATTTCGGTAATTAGTTTTTCAGTAACTTCTTCGTTGGTAATGGGATGAATAATTTGAGTCTTTTCTAAAGCTTGATTGCGAATGTTTGTTTCTTTTTCTAATGGCGTTGTGTCTATAATGGCTTTAGCATTAAACGTTACTAGTGTTATATTTTCCATGGACTTGGGCTGTGTTAAAGAAATACTTTCAAAATTTTCTGCATTTTCAATAGTATTAATTTGCGAAATTTGCATTTCTTGTTGTGGAACCTCTAGCACTGATTTTGCTCGATGTTGGTCTTGTGGTGTAGAAGGCAGGGCTCTTTCACTTTCCATTACTGTTTGGAATTGAAGCAGGTGTGTTCGTTTAGATGTATCTTCAGTTAATGTTTTTGCTGTTGTCGTAACAGGTTCTTTCAAATCAATTTCTGATATTTTTTCATATGCTGTTGCCTTTGTTGTTATCATCTCTCTTAGAGTACCATCAAGAAATGGTTTTACAATTTCTTTACTTGGCTTAAAATCATTGACATCAGCTTCCTTTTGTAAGATATCATGAATGGTTTCTACTTGTGTCGGCTTAAAATGCTCACTTAAAGCAATATTAGCCTGTATTGAAGGTTTCTGCGGAATACTCAGTATTCTGGGCTCTTCGATGGGATGAGTTTCCGTTACAGTTAGCTCGTTATCGGTATGGCCTATTTTAACATCAGCTGCAGTCAAAGATGGAAGAGGAAGTTTAAGGGGCACAGCTAACTCTTGAATTTTAGTTTCTTCAACAAGTGGTAGTCTATGCTCCTGAGAAGTTGTTATTAAAGAAAGTTCAGTGTATTCGGGCTTAGTGGGCGCTATTATTATTTCTGACTCTGCCGCTTGCTGAGTTTCAATAAGCAGCCCCTGATAGCTTAAATGATCTACGTTAGCATTAACAGATTGTATTTGTTCTTCAGGCTCGGTTTCTGCTACACTTTCTAATAGAATCGATTTGTCGATGACGCCAACGGCCAGGCACTTTTGATCTTTAGTTGATTTTGGCGCATATAATTCTGTTTTAAAGTCTTTTATATTACCTGTACTTTCCATTACGCCGACTGTTATACTCACTGGCAAATCATTAGCTCTGGTCAATGTATTTAAAGCATTTTGTGGAACTTGAACTGCATCATCCAGCATTTTTTCGTGTTCAAAAATTGTTCCAGTATTTTCCACAGCTGCAATTATTTTTGATTCTTGCAAAACCTTTTTAGGGAAATTTTCTCTTTGTTGTAGCTTAAAATCTTTATCTTCAACACTCTCTAATACTAACAAAGTTTCAGCGGCTATGGTATCATTAAACAAATTTTGTGTTGGTTTGATGATATAGGAAGAGGCTTCAAATTCCATAAGTTCTTTTACATTAGTTTGCTCTTCAGGGCCTTCCGTAACTGGTAGCTTAAGTATGACGTTATGTGTTGAGGCTTGTGCTAAATCAGAAACTAAAGCTTTCGGCCTAAAGTCTTGAGATGTTTCAAGTAATTGTTCTTCGTGCATGAGAGCGGTTTGCGCTTGTGCGGTAACATTCAATTGAGCTTCATGCACTTTGTTGAAATCAGTAATTTCTAATGACTGTTCGTTTTCATAGATATTCGTATCTTGTATAGAAAGTTCTCTTAAGTTTTCAGTTTGTTTTAAGACCACTTGAGTTTTTAGAGACGGAATTCCCTGGAATTTGTTTGAACATTCATAAAATTCTTCTTCTGAAACAAGCGGCGCTCTAAGGAGGACATCACTAAATTTACCATCTGCGTAAAATTCAGGAGGTTTACGAAATTCTGGTGAAGTCATTTCTTTATCTATCGCCGTTACCATCTCAATGTTAACAGCATTTTTTTCGACTACTCTAATATTAGTGAGCTCACTCATATGAGAGGGTTCCAAATGATATTCACCTATTGATTCGACGCCCTCTGTGAGTGACGAAAGGGCGGTGGTGATTCCATCAACTCTGCTCTGATAAATATGTTGAGGTTTTGCTTCTAAAATGGGCAAGTCATCTGAATGTTCAATTGCTTGCTCGCTGAATATTTCGGCAGTGTTTAATGGATTTACAATTGTGGTAGTCATTTCTTTTTGAGATGGTTTTTCGATTGCTAATAATATATTTTCCTTATCGTGTACTTGAGCAGTTGAAATTTCTAATGGTTGCACTACTTCCAATTTTGTTTGAGTTTTTTGGAAGTCTGGATGTTTAGTGTCTGTCAGATTGCCAGTTAACTGTAAGACCTGCTGTGAAGATATTTCGGAAGCATGTTGTGGTATATAGTTCGTTTTGGCAGCATTTTTAGCTGCCTCAATTTTAAAATTACTATCAGTCGATGTTTCCATTACTACAATTTCCCGAGTTTCGAAAGGCTTCAGTTTTTGTTCCTCCTGCTGTATAATTGCTTGCCCAATAAAAGGTTTATTATACTGGGAGTGTTCTTTTAAACGTTCCGATATATTTACCTCATATATTTCCAGATTGTTTAAGTTTGTTATAAATTGTGACTTGATAGTAACTTCGTCGGTTTTGGCAGCATCAAGAAAATCGTGTGTGTCCATTAATGTATTATCCGTAGTTAGCGTGACATAATTAGTATCCACGTTTCTGGCGGCGTGCATGTTTTGTGGTTGAAGGTTTTTCAGTGGTTTTGTATTTGACTGTGTTTCAGGTTGCTCCACAACCAAGGCCTTCAATTCCGTTATATTAGTTAACTTTTTAGCTTTTTGCATTTCTGGCTCTTCTAAATTGACTATTTTCTGTTCGTTTTCTATAAATTGCTGGCTAAAGATTGTGACAGTATTAGGCTGTTCTGTAAAACTTGCCTTAGCGGAAGAAATTATCTGTGGCTGCCTTAGGTTCAATAATTCTTCCTTATGCTGAATTTGAACTTCCGAAACGTTTGCAACTGTTGCACCACTATCAATAACCGATTTGACATCTTCTGTGGCGGGCAAGTTGAAATCGTGATCAACGGTAGTCTCGAATAATTGGTTCACTTTTATTTCTCCAACAATCATGCCATTGGTCACCAAAGGTCTACTTTTCTGTGGTATTATTTTGCCGTCCTCTATTATATCGCCCACATTTTCTACAGTTTCGGGTATTGTTATTTGATTGGTGGAAAGGAATCTTAATTCCTCTTGTATTTTCGCGTAGTTAGCAGGTTTTTTCGGAACGTGGAACTCGTGCGGCCTAGCCCCTTCGATGAATTCCTCAAGTCCAGTTATGTGTTTCTGTTCATCAATAATGTAGGCGGCTTGTCCTTTTATGTCCATATATGAAATTTTATATTCTTCCAAAGGACTTTGCAAGTCAGCCTCAGTTGCTTGCACACTTTCAACTAATACAAGTTTATCAATGGCCGTAGCTGAAGTCTCAGGTTTAACAATAGGGTGTTCTACAACCATTTCGTGTGTTTTAGGCTCTATAATTTCTAAAGACCTATTGACTTCTGTGGTAGTTTTTAAAGCCTTTACGATCGGTGGAAAAGCTATTGTTTCTATGGTTTCTTCACACTCTTGCGGAATGACTTCTTTGGCCTCAACTGACTTGTATGGAATAAATGCTGATTCTGTTGTCTCTTCCGATTTTTGATGGGACTTTTTCCAATTTTTGGTGGTATCATGAGAATACACCTCCTCAATTTCAATAGGAGCTTGCGAAGAAACTATAGTCTGTTTAACATCTGCTAATTTCGGTGGTTCGTTTAACAATTTTTTTCCTAAAGACTCTGAACTAAATACTTCCTCTACTGTGATGCCTACACCAGGCACAATTTCAGTTTTCATTTGTTTCCCCTTTTCTATGGGACTTTCGTCTTTTAGTTTATCTGTTGACTCTGCTATTGTGACATGAGAATGCTGTGCAGCTTGAAACGGTTCCACTTCTTGTACAGCATGTTGTAGCTCGTTTACCGTTGGTGATCTGTCTACGGTACTTTCTTCTATAAGATATTTTTCTATTACTAAAGAGTTAATTTTCTTCATATCCATTTTAGGTGTAGCATTAGCTGCCTTGGGTTTTTTGGTATGCAATTCATAAGGTGTTTGTTCGACAATTACCTCCTCTGTGCTTGGAACCTTTAGTTCAACATTTTCAACCATTTCACTCACAGTATCTGAAAATTGCTTATCTAGCTTGGTGGTTGGAGTTTCTATCTCCATTACTTGATTATTTTCTTGAATTAGAACATTTTGTTGCAGATTTAATATTTCTTGGGCCAGTTGTGGTTTAGGTCTCTCGTCAACTCCCATCAGTGGTAATTCACTCATTGCTATGGTTTCTAAAGTTTCGTGCGGTGAAAATTGTAGAGGTAGTGCCTCCATTTGTGGTGCTGCCAACGTTTCAATATTTTCGTTGACAATTAACTCCAATTGCTTTTCTAAGGCCATGTGTTCTTTTTTATATTTAGATATTTTAATGATATTTGTATCTTCCTCTTCTTGCACAACGTTTTGTATAATTTGTTCATATTGTTTTTGTTTTTGTTTTTGTATCTGTATCTGTTCCGTTTTCTGTTTGATTTCTAGTTTTTGTTTATGTTGAGGTTTTATCTGCTTTTTGGTTATTTTGTTGATTTGTTCTTCTTGTTCTGTTTTCTGAATGTGTTGTATTTCCTGCTCCTGTCTTTTTATATGTTCTTGCAGTTGTTTCTCTTGTTGGTGGTATTCCACAATTGTGGCACCTTCTATGGCTGTAGTTGTTGTTGCTTCTGTGAATTGTGATTTGTAAGAATTTAAAACTATAGATTGTTTGACACGAATGCTATATTGTTTTACGAGTTATAGTTTTTAGTTTAAGTAGAATCTTAACTAATTTTTGGTTTTGATTTGGTTGGTTTTAGTTTCTTTACTGATTTGCGCTTGTTAGTTTCAGCTGTACAGTTTTGTACAGTCAATTATAATTTTGCATATGCATGAGTATTAGTGTTAGTATTTCGTTTTAATCACAGACAAACAGATTCATTATAATTATTTCATATAACTTTGGTGTAAGATATTAAAATTATTTAAAGTTTTTTCTATTTCATCCATTCTACAGAAAACATTACAGTTTATTACAGCCTATACCTAGACTTAATCCCGATTCGAGAAAAATAATGGACAAAAGGTCAGTATATTAAATAAAAAAAGGGATTTCAAATAATAATTATAGTCAATTAATCTTTTTAATATTTTAAAAATATTTGTTTAAGCACAAGGTCTTGTATAAAAACGTAAAAAAATTTTATATATATTTTTTTTAATATTTCGCTGCATAATTGGTAAAAAAAATGTGTATAAACGTTTTAAATCGATCAATAAATAAAAATTTGTTGACAAACAAATTCAAAATAATGAAAAAAATTTTCTTCCTGAAGATGCCAGCCAATAGTGTAGCGAAATATTGAAATAAAATAATTAAGTTTATTTAAAAATTATTTCATTTTTATATAAAGGCCTTGTGCTTTAAAAAATATTTGTGAATAAAAAATTTCTTAAAAATATTTCAAAGCAATAAAGCTAAAAGTTCGACAAAAGATTTAATTTTATTAGCCGATAAAAAAAATAAGGGCTGTTTGTGTCACCCTGAATTTTCAGTTCCTCAGATTTTCGTTTGTTTATTTAAACAAATCTTCTTAAAGGTTTTTTATAATCCGTTTTTTTTTATGTTTTTCTTAAAGTACCCTTTTTTAAGGTACGTTTGTGGGAGTGTTGAAATGTTCTCCTAAAAAGCCTTTTATAAAAGTTGCTTTTTCAAAAGAACTGTTTGTAATTTTTACATTTTTAATGGATACTACTTCCTTAAACATTTCAATTCTTATGTCATACTTCTAAAAAGTTACTTAAAGCTACTTATTGCTTTAAAGTTTCTGTTGAAAGAAAGTTTTGAATTGTCTTCAAAATAGTAAATTAAAGTTACTATATTCGACTTGCCTATAAAAGTACGATGAAGGGCTCAAAGAGGTTTTTAAAGCTTTATCTATTATTATTGTATTTATAAAAAAATAATTTGAACGTAACATGTCTTCGCAACATGATTTGAATAAGAAGTTTATTTCAAAATTATTTTTATAAATATATACACAAACCCACACATTATGAAATATTTATTTTTAAATAAAAAGAATAGAGAGTAACATATAAATTTTACCTCATCAATTTCACAGGCTACGAAATAAGTCATCGCTAAAAATATTACAATTTGTAACAAGAATCTCCTTGATAGTTCACAATATTTAGATTGTAAAATTTCAAAGGCTGAAGCTTCTTAATACATACTCGTATATACGTACTTTTCTTTTTTTTTAAGGAAAACTCACCTTTATGATGTGGATGGATGGTACATCGGTCTCCCGTAATTAAGCATATTTGCATTCTTATCAGGCAGGGGCATATTATTTTCAGGCGTTAGAGCAGCATTCAAGTAGAATTTATTTCTTCCGGGTTCGATTAGTGTTATTGTGAAAATGTAAAAATAATTTTTGCATTGTGTTGTGTTGTGTTGTTTTAGAGAAAAGAAAATAAGCTTATATGACAACAGAATATTAAAGCGGCAATGCAGTTAAAAATAGGCAGTTGCTTTAAGTAGATTAGTAGCTCAGTTATCGGTAGTTATTACTTGGAATTCCTGGAACGAGTGAAACTTTGTTATTAATAGTATTAAAGAAGAACATTTGACTACTGTCTGCCTAATTGAGCTTATAAGTATGTTAATGCATTTGTTATGAACGACAGGGTTCTACGCTTTTTCGCATTTTCATTTCTTTATAATTATACGTTATATTTTTTTTATAATTTCCTTGCTAAATTTTGCTTTAACAGGCAGAAAGAAATTAGAAACAATTTTTTGTTTGCCAGCATTGTGGTATTTTGTTAATAATTGTTTGTTTTAAATTTCAGTTTAAAAAAGTCTGCTATTTTTTTTAAATATTTTTATTTAGGATGGATTTAAAAATAAATATTTCAAGAAATAATCTTTAAAAGGTTCATTTTATAACGGAAAATTTTTAAAAGTTTCTTATTTTAAAGGCAATTTTAAAAGAGATTTGTATTTTTATTACTATTTAATGGGAAAAAGGGTTACCCTTGTAAAATAACTTTTTTTTAACTCTTGTTTATTAAATATTTTTCCAAAAGTTAATTTTTTTTAAGTGTGTTTTTTTCTTTCTTAAAAATCATTAATAATTTTAATAAAATATTTTTTTTGCGTATTTAAAGAACATTTGGAGAAGAGAGTAAAGAAAAAATATTTTTAGGTTTTGTTTATTACAGGAAGTTATTGATATCAAAAATAATTCAAAAGTAATTAGTGTTTTATTTTTAAGGATTAAATAATTTTATTATTATTTTTTTTTATATTATTTATGTTGGATATTGCTTTCAGGAGTATTATTATTATTATGATTACATTTATAAAAAGGTTTGTTGTTTTATATTATTTTTTAATAAAGTTTTTAATTTTAAAATATTAAGTTGTAGGTTTTTAAGGTTAAATTCCAATTATTTTATTTTATTTGTTTTTTTTTTTTAGTTTACAGTGGTTCTGAATCTTCAATTTGCAAACCTTCTTCTACAATTATAGTGCGCTCCTCAACGATAGTTTCCTCTGGTTTTCGGGGTAATTTTTTTTGTTCATGTTTATTACATTTGATGGAAAGCAGCCAAAAAGCATTTGATAAAGCATAGTAAGGCATTTCGAGAAAAAACATTTTAACAAAAAATAAAAATAAATTAAAAAAAAAAATAATATTAATTGTGTACGTCCTTAAGCTAGACAAATATACAAAAAAAAAGTTTTTTTTTAAAGGCTTTTAAGCAATTGCTTACCGATTTTAATATGAGTAACAGCTTCATTACTTTCATATACATGGCTGGTCTCTACTGTCCTCTATTTATATTTTTTTAATTTTATTTTAACATGAAAATAGTTTAATTGTAAAATAAATTTATATAAATTATTTATTTATTTATCTAAGTGCATAGAATATATATTTTAACAAACAAATAAAAACTTATTTTGAATTTTCTTTGTCTTTGCAGAAAGAATCAAAAAGTAGCTGAACAGACGTAATAATGGTAAGTTTAATAACTAAACTCTAATATTTTAAATGCAAGTGTGTTAAATAAAATTCCTATGGCGAACAATAATAATTTAATAACATGCTATTACCAGCAATTTACTCTAAATTTTATATAAAATCTCTACACTGATGGAAAACATTGGTGTAAATTTACTGAAATTGAGCTATTATTAATTTTTATCCTTATCCACTACTCATGGAGCTTTGAATAATGTGTGTATTTTAAGTCATTACATTTGTGTTTTAAATCATGAAACTTTCAGAATCTGAGTGGAATCTAACTTATTTAAAAGAAATTTTCTAAAAGCTCTTAAACTGTTACGTTTTGCAAAAATGCTGGCTTACTTCTTCAAAAAGTGCCTAATAATGATATTTATATATATGTACCTTTTTTGTTACTTTCTAATTGGTACCTTTTTTCCATTTTGAAAAAGATGCATGTTAATATAATATTTTTTTAAGATTACTTTCTCAAAAAGTGCCTAATAATGATGTTTATATGTATGTACCTGTTTGGTCACTTTCTAATTGGTACCTCTTTTCATTTTCCAAAAAATGCTTGTTAATATTAATATTTTTTTAAGATCTGCTTGCTTGAAAAGTGCCTAATAATGATATTTATATGTATGTACCTTTTTTGTTACTTTCTAATTGGTACCTTTTTTCATTTTGTAAAATATGCTTGCTATTATAACATTTTTTAAGACGTACTTCTGCAAAAAGTGCCTAATAATGGTATTTATATGTATGTACCTGTTTGGTCACTTTCTAATTAGTACCTTTGAAAAAGATGTTTGCTAATATAATATTTTTTTAAGATTTACTTCCTAAAAAAGTGCCTAATAATGATATTTATATGTATGTACCTTTCTTGTCACCTTCTAATTGGTACCTTTTTTCATTTTGCAAAAAAAAAGCTTGATAAGATAACATTTTTTAAAGAGTTACTTATGCAAAACTTCACTTTCTAATAGGTACATATCTTGTTTTGTAAATTGCCCGCTTTGCTGGAATGTATTATGTATTTTTTGGAGAAAAGTTTTAAGCCATTCTTTTTTATAAAAATCGTTTTTAAATGTAAGTTAAAAAATTTATTATTTTTTTAATCTGTTTTATGTAAAGGTGCTTTATGAATGGTACTTTTTCGAACAAGCTTAGTAGAAGTGTCATTTTGAAAACATTAAGTAAGTATTTTTTTTTATTTTTAAAAGGGTATTCTCAGAAGGATTTTATCAAAAGAACTTTATTTAAAGGCATTTTTTAAACATTTTACAAAAAGTACTTTAAACTTTCAAAAATATGTGTTTTTTAAAACATATATTCTAATATTTATTAAATTTTTTAAGAGATAAAAACTATTTTTAAGATTTTATGTTAATTTTCAAAGAAATCAATAAAAATTAGACACTAGCAGATTGATTGATAATTTAGGCTGTACACTATGCAAACATCATCCATCGTTAACTCATTTTATAAATAATAGTACTTTTCATTAATTTTTTCAATCATTATTTAAATTTGGTTGTACTTTTTTATTAAAAATTGCTTTCTAAAAATGCTATTTGAACAGATTCTCTTTTTTGTGGAATGTATTTTTTGAAATGATATTTTGGAATGCGCTGTTATTTTTGAAAAATATACTTGCCTACAGAAATCTTTTTCTATAAAAATTACCTTTGAGAGGTCAAAGTACATACATTTATAATAAATAAATTACTCAAGGAAATATTACCAAACCTCAAACACATAAAATATCTATATATAAGTCTGTCTGTCCTACGTAGATCGTTAAAAAATGATCTTACTATGCAATAGAAAAAAACAAACAAATAACGAATAAATTTGAACAAAAAAACAACACAACTTTAACTCTCCAAACCTCTTTTCCGGATATTTTCCAGTCTTGTGTAATAAAGTCTTCACGCACAAACTTTCTGATAACTGTTTCGATTGTTATCTCACACGTTTGGATCATACGTATAAACGCCTTAAAACCTACAGTCGCAGCTAAAGTTGTCTCATCTTCGGTGGAGGATTCACTTAAAATTTGGCTTATTAATTCTTCGTGACCCTCACGCTCCACTAGTTGCACAAGAGCCGATTGGGCTTCAGGTTTTTTCAAAGAAAAGAAAATGTTTTGCTCATACATGTAAATAATTTCCAGTATGGTACAACCGTGTCGCATTAATATGCCCATGGTGGCTAAGTCACGTAGAGCAGATTCTCCGATAGCACCAAATGAATTTGCTTCTATGGTTTCCAGTATAAGATTAACTTCTTTATGCTGCCTAATTATCAATATATCCTCAATGCTAACTGATTTTTGAGATATTTTCGAACGTATTGTGTTAATCGTCTGGCTGATTTCCACAGTGGAGGTTGTGGTGGTAGTAGTGATTATTTCTTTTTCATCTTTTATTTTTGTTGTGAGTTCTTCATCAGCTATCTTACGATCCTTGACAAGAATTTCTTCTGATTTCTCACTTTGTTCGACCAAAATGGCAACAGGTTGTCTAACTTTGATTACCTGCATGGTTGTTTCACATGATTCGGCTGGCACAATTTCAATAGTGGTGGTTTCAATTTTTGTTTCTTCTTCCTCTTCGGATGATGTATAGGCAGTGGGTATTATAGCTGGTTTAATTTTTTTGACCACTTTCTTTTTACCTTTGCCCTTGCGGCCCTTGGTCTCTTCAGTTTGCGCAGTAGTTGTTGAAATGTCGAATTTAGCTCTTGTCATGGTCATACCTATTTCATTAATCAGTTTGCAAGTATAATAACCAATATCTTCGTATGTTACATTCAATATAGTCAACGAAGCATCTGACTCTCCAACTACCAATTGATATTTATCAGATTCCCTAAGCTGAACATTATTATAATACCATTGTATATCTAGAAACAAAATTTCGTACATGAAAGTGAAATAGAATTTAATTTAGTAGAGACCCTAAGGAAAATTAATTGATTTATTCTTTTTCGAGGATAGAAACAAATACCTGGTTTTGGATTGCCGGCAAATTGAATTGTGAACTTAGCTTTTTCACCCGTTGCTGCCCGACAATCGCGCATTTCATTGACTAACGATGGCGTGCATTTAGCAGCTACAAGCAAAAGAAAATTAGCAGCAAAATAAAATAGCGTTAATATTACTAAATTCTACTAATGCTAAGTTATACTTAAAATTTTATAAAAAAATTTACAATTAGACAATTATGTGTGTAAAGATTTCGATTTGTTACTTACTTACTTACTTACTTGTATTTCACAGTGTAAATTTTGTCTGATTTATTTACTAGTTAAATGAATTGAATGAATTTATTTTAATAAATTTTGAATAAACTTTAAAATTTATGCATTAAATATAATTTATTGTCATATGACATCTTAGCCTGAGAAATAATAATTTTTAATATAAGAGAGAATAATGTTGTATGTCTTTGTCTAAAATGTGTATTTTCTTTTGTTTGTGGTCTTAAGTTATTCTAGTGTAATTAGAGAAAAATTATTATCACAAAAGTAAAGAAAAAAAAAAGGAGAAAACGGGCGTATTGAGATACTTTTATATTACGCTTTTGGAATGGATTTGTAGCGGTTTCTGTTCATGCATTTCGTTTTTTTTCGCACAGCAAAGATACGAATGCCAAGTTTGAACTATACATCTTATCAAGCATTAGCTACACCATTGTAGTCCTGTTAAAATTATCTACTGGTGCTAATCGTGTAGAGCTCAATTTGCCATGAAGAAGAAAATTGTTTTTGCTTCCATTTCCTCACATAGCTGGCAAAGAAATCTAATTGTACCGTGCCCTTAACATAACGTAAATTAGCAATTTTTAAGCATTTGTCTTCCTAGATTAATGGCGATATTTTGAGCCTTGATTCCAAATTAAACTTTTTGATAAAATTGCTGGATTAGTAATGCAGCCTCAATTATATAGTATTCAAGTGATAATCTTGTATGATTAGTTTTTGCAGTGTATTAGTGCTGACTTTTGGCGACACAATCAGCTTCTGCAGACATCAATGTTGTCTTTTTCTCAGAAAAACCTTGATAAATTTTTCATATGCTAAGCGTTTAACTATATTACATTTGTGATTAAATCCTTTTTGCTTTTTACATGCGATGAATAGTTTCGTATCTGCTAAAAGCAAATAAGTGTAAAAGTAAAATCTTAAAATTCTGTTAAACAAAAAAATCGGATTGTGTGGGATTGTGCACAAATCACTATTTGATTAAATTTTATCAAAGAAGGGGGGGATATGTCAAAAGATTTGGCACACATATCTGTAAAAGAATAGTTACGGCCGTGGATTTGACTGGACCTTTGATCGTAAATGCTAACCGCATTAGCGATCATAGCGTAGTAAAATGTTTCTATTTCATTCTTAAAGGCGAAATGAACAAATTTCATTAAACATTTCGATACATCAGATGTCCGCATACATCTATATATATATATATATTACTAAAATTTTAATATTATTTTTTCGTATTCTTTCTGCAGTAAAGGCCTTGGCGTAGCATGTTATTTTACGATTTGAATTGCCCACAATTTTTCCTTTATTTTGAGCCTTTTTTGTTTAAATAATAAACCAATGAAGACGCCTAAAAACTTTTGCAAAATCGTTTTTTATTTCAGATTATTTTGATTTTTTAACGTTAAATTTTTGGAAACATTTACTTTATATTGATTCCCTTTTTATCGTGCTAATAACCTAAATATTTATTTTTTTCAATAAAATAATTAAAACTGATTATTTTTGATAGTAAAGTAAGTTCCTATAGATATTTGATTATTTGCTTAACCTGTTACGGCCAATAGACAAAAGCAACAATATTTTTGTTGTAAATTATAGAGGATTTTGTTTGATAGTAAAATTTGTTTGTCTGTTTATGGATTAATCATACAAAAAATAAGAGCATTTAAATCAAAAGATAAAGTAATAAAATATACAATTTTATAGAAAAAAAAAAAAAAACATAAAAAAGACAGGTTGAAGGTTCTAAAACTCTTTTAGTTTAGTTTTCAAATCGAATTAATAGCAGAATTTATAAATTTTAGCCGATTGTATGTAAAAAAATTAGTAAAAGTTAATAACATTTTTAGAAGAAGATCTAATTAAATCTGTAGCTTAAAGTTTTAGTTACTTATAAAACACTGTAAAATTAAAGAAAAAATATTAATATTTGTAATATATGGCGTATACTTGGGTAAGATTTTGTTTTAAATTTTCATAATTTTCAGAGCTTTAGAACTTTTTCTTGTTTAAAAGGGGACTAGTACTTTTAATGGAATTGTAATACAAGGAAAGTTATTGCACATTATTAAAGAAAACTAAGGGTACATAATATATATATATATTTATTAAAAAAATAAAAAGGAGGATTAAAAATGCGGTCCCAGAATTACCCGAACTGATATATAAAAATTATTTCCGTGGTAGGCCA
Organism: Trichopoda pennipes; assembly: GCA_030448955.1. Lineage (NCBI taxonomy): Eukaryota > Metazoa > Arthropoda > Insecta > Diptera > Tachinidae > Trichopoda > Trichopoda pennipes. Next base: position 2,455,435 of record JASKUP010000038.1, read on the forward strand.
TGGTTCTCTTATGGTTATGTTCTATGCCCTTAAAGTTAACAAAGCTGATGCTATAGCTTGATCTTTATATCCAAAGTAATAGAGGGTGTCCACCGGGAAGGTATACATACTACTTTGTTTTGCCGGGAAGGTGTACTACTTAGTCTTGACTGCTAAATATGAACTGGCAGTCGTGAAGTAGACCCGTGGCAACCAACGTGTTTTAATCGTTAAAACATTTTAGCAAAATCAATCATTGATTACTGTGACGATGAGAGAGATACGTGAATGGATATGTTAATAGACAGAATAGTCGGTTGTGGGGAATGGCAAGCCCTCAAATTATTCAACATTAACCTTTGCATCCATTAAACGTGACAATGTGGTGTGCAATTTGGTCAGGAGGAATTATTGGACCTTATTTCTTTGAAAATGAAAACCGCGTAATGGTAACTGTGAATGGGGAGCGATATCGTGATATGATTGAAAATTTTTTAACGCCACAACTGCATGCTTTGGGCTATTTTAACATGTGGTATCAGCAAGACGATGCAACTTTGCATATAGCCTGCGCTCTGTGCGTGCGAAATCATTTTGCCCAAAATGTTATTTCAAGAAACGGTGATATTGATTGGCTTCGACGGTCACGTGATTTGACTGCTCGCATTGGCTAGTGAGGCAAGTGAGGCTGATATTGTGTTCCATATATAATTACCGACATTAAATAAAACATTTATCAATATAAGATCTATTCTCTTTCATTTAATTAAAAATTATAAACAAACAAAGTATACCTTCCCGGCGGACACCCAATGGATAATTTGACCTGTTGTAATCCCTAGATTTCGGTATTTCTTACATGATGTTATTTATAGGTTTTTTAAATAAAACTAGAACTTGTTTTACTTCTTCCTCATTTTATTCTTACCATTCTCATTTAGAAAAACGAAAACATCAGGTTTTTTAGTTCAATCATTATAAAAAATGAAGAATCGTATTCCTTTTTAATTAAAACAATACTGTATGCCATACCCGACTCTAATGTATGCAAAGATGATCATCTGGAAGTGTTTGTCGTTTGTTGAGAAGCTGCATATAATATTGGACTACTGCCGGCGTTTTCAAAAGTTTGTGAAGAAGGAGTTAACACAGCCGATTGAAAGAGCAAAATTGAGTTTAAAGAATGTGAAAGCAATTTCAACAATTTATTATTATTGAACATTCGAGTAAAAAGACGAATGCATTCTATTATGAAAATTTAGATCACCGTTAAGGTTAGACTAAAGTTAAAGTAATAGCTGCTTTTAGCAACGGCCAAAGGATGTAACAAATTTATTTTAAAGTCTTGTGTTCTTGTGTTGGTTAACAAAGTGCCGTTATATTTAAGTTTAAAGTTACTTTTAGGCTGTTAATTAACAAGTGTGTTATTAAAAAAATTGAATTTAACGATTATTTCTTTTTCAAATGTTATTTTATTTTTATAAGAACGGATAATTCTGGAGTCGCTTAAGCTGTGTTTGTTATATTACTTCACCTAATTATTTAAAACACCATAGTTGAGAGAGATATACAAAAATTTATTTATATATTATTTTTATTTTGTTTTAGAAACGAAGATCAGAAGAAAATATACACAAAAAGAGAAAAAGAAAGAAAAGACGTAGTGATAGTAAAAGTAATTAAATTTATATTTTCATATAAACTTAACAAGAGAGCGCATTAAAACACATATACACATTTAAAAGGATACACATTGATGTAATAATAATATAAATCGGGTTTAAAAGTTGATTGCATATCTAGACAAATCTAAACCCTTTTGCTAAATGTAGCTAAAGGCTTTAAGTTTGACTAAATATTCAAATAAATACCTTCAAAATAATACATACCTTTTAAAGCCTTTTGCATTTCTTCCATATGAGTCACCCATTCTGGTTTACGGTAATCCTTAGAACCAACAATACCTAAATAATTTTTGAAAGTTTTTATAAAAATATCGAATGATTAATAATATTCTAATAAAAACAAAAATTATAGTTTTTATTAACATATAATGAAAAAGTATTTAAAGTTTTCCCTAATATGTATACAGTGTAAAAAATACTCTAGTGTAAATATATTTTTTTATAAATATCAAGGGATTGGATTTAATAAACAAGGATTTCAGGAATAATAAGGTAAAAAAATCTTTTGTTGAAATGGCTGCAAATAAAATTTTATGAAAATTAAGAATCAAAAATCTATAAAAGGCAAATAAAATATATAAAAAATAAATAAAATTTTTATAATACTTGTAAATACCTTCAACTGAAAATAGCGCTGTTGTAACTGCAACGCCCAAGGGATTGTGAGCTTCAAAACTAATTGTACCCACATCATCGGGATAAATATTATTGATGACCAGCACGGAGGTGCCATCTTCGAAATTTTCGATTTGATATTCTTCGGAAGCAAAGATTTCTTCGTCATCGCGTAACCATTTTACTTTTGGTTTCGGTTTGCCGACAACTTTAACTTCCAGTTTCGGTAGTTCGCCCTCTTTGGGTTCGATTTTTTCAGGTAATTTCTTAATTATTTTCGGTGGTTGTTCGTCGATTGAGATTGTCTGGAAGTATAATATAAATTATTATTATTATATATTTTTATTTAAAAAATACCCAGCTGTAAATGAAACGAAGTACTTAGACAATAACCGATGACGCACATATGACTTCGTAAGCGAAGCATCTAAGTACTTAATATGTAATGCAGCTGTATGCGATGTATAAAATTAGTATACAAAAAATAATATTTCCTTTTCTTGGATTTTCGTGTAAAAGTTTGCGTTGCATTTCGGTTTGTAGTGTGGGCAATTTTGTGGTAAGTATTATTGCACTTTAAGAAATAAAATGCACCCTAATGATAAAATGCATTAACATTAAATTAAATAACAAATGTTATTAGGTCACATACATTCTATATTTATACACATAGACTTCAAAGCGAACCATGCATTATTCTTTTAATTACAAAATCATTGCAATAGTGGCACCACACGTTAACCATACCTTACATGCGCAAGTAAATTTGTAGTCAACGTGGCTTACTACTCCACTTACGATGTAAACTGAATTGTAGTGGCACTTGATGACATCGTCGCTTACTTTTTAAGCGAGAGCGCACCGATTAAACAGCCTTCATACATTTAACACTTCTATGTTAAATGTAAGTGGCGAAATAAGCGAACGCATCACCACTGACTACCACTTAGTATAGCTTATGTAATTGCTTATGTAATGTATACTTTTACAGCTGGGTTAGTACTTAAGAATTTCAAAAAATTTTAAAGAGAAAGTTAAAAATTAAAAGCTGTCCAATACAATAACAAAGTTTTATGCACTCTATTATAGTTAGAAAAAGATTCTAATTAAGGATTCATATATTTTGAATAAGCAAATTTGAGGTTAGAAAGTAAATTATCTGTCAAATGAATAAACGTCAAGAATTGAGCTAAATAAATATTTAGTAAAAAGTTGCGCTCATTAGCAAAGAATACTAATTGTGAAAATTTACTATCAAAATGATGAAAATTTCACTGTATCCCTTCGTAAAATTCGAGTAGCTTTTCTATGTAATCAGGCTCCTTCTGAGATCGATGTATGTAATTTATTCAATAAATTCGTGGCTCACCTTAGTAATGCGAAAATAGCCGCTATACAGCAAAGTTTTGAGAATGAGCCTGGAACATCTACTCTTCGACGAGCTACATTAGAGGCACTTTGCGCAACATTTTGCATAAACCTCTACATTTTCAATATTATACCATGATAACCAATTTTTGGATTCGCCATTAGTTAATGCTGACATCAGTGACAAGGCACGCGGCTATCCAAACAATTCAGTTACTGCATGAGAAATTTTCCGGTCGTGTTATTTCTCGATTTAGCGATGACAATTGGCATCATTCTTGAGATTTAGCACTACTGAATTATTTTCTCTGGAGCCATTTGAAAGATGCTCTGAAAGATGAAATTCGGCGCTGCATTGACGATATAAATGAAGATTTATTGCAAAATATGTTTTAAAATTTTGTGAAAGGAGCAAATGTCTCTTGGCGCGCTAGTGGAGGACATTTTCGAACATCATATTTTATTATTAATTTCCATATTGCTATTTCTTAAAGTTGACAAAAACGAGTGTGTGTTTTAAGCCAATTTACTTTTTAATCTCCAATTTGCCCTCCCATTATAAATGCACCTTTAGAATTTTTTACTCTTCAAGTAAACGGACAAAAGTTATTTAAGAAAAGCATGATACGCCTATCCTTAAAACTTTTAGAAGAATACGGCGACGCACGAAATGCGGCTTTACAAAAATTATTAGTTTTTAGTTATTAGTTAATTTAACTTAGTTTTTCATAAAAGCTGATATACCAAATCGCTACACTACACCACAATACCCGAACTTACTCAAATTTTTTATTATGATAATTAAAGTGCAGCATATTTTGGGTTGTAAATAATAGAATAGTAGAAAAAATTAAAATATTTTTTAATTACCTTATCTAGAAGATCATCTTCCGACGCTGTGCCAGTGATTTCAGAATCGGGGATATATTCAAATGCTGAAAATGTTGTACAATAAATTAATAAATAAATAAATAAGCGAAAAATCTTAAAAATATTAATATAATAAAAAACATGCTGTAAAACTAAATGCTCTACTTAAAAATAAATATTATAAACCTATAGATTTTACACCATGTATTCAATGTGTTTTTAATGCAAAAATATTTTTTAATAATTTTGTATACGGCAACAAATACATGATGAAAAAATATAATTAAAAATGTGGGAAATAAAATGCTAAAACTCATGCTATTTAATGTCGTTGATTTCAATTCTATATTAGATCGAACCTGATCTAACGTACAGTTAGTATAAAGAAAATTATATTTTAAAGTATTGTGTTATAGTATTATTATTCTATACGGTGTTAGAGTGTTGTTAGCTTCTGCATATTTCAGTCGAAATCAAAAGGTTTTGAATTTTCAAAGACTGTAATAATACAACAGTTCTTTGAAAGTTCTGAACATTGAAATATCGAGTATAATACAGAACAGATGCATGTAAAATATAATTTCGTGCGTTTTTAGTTTAGTGACAGGGGATTGATTACTGGTAGTAGCGAAAGAACAGTGTTTTGTTTAATTAAATGTAAAGTGCAATTGGTTGTTTTGCTTTGAAATTTCGTTGGGCAAAGCGCTGCATTTCGTATACCTTGAATGTTAACAGTTGTTTTTGTAATAGTTTCACCAATTTTGTTTACGGCCATACATTTATATTCACCATCATTTTCAGGGAAAACTTCGGTTATTTTTAGTTGGCAATTGCCCTGGGCATCTTGGATTATGATGGTATCCTTATTTTCGACAATCTTTTCATTGTTGTGGTACCATTCAACTTTAGGCGTGGGCTTACCTAACACCTTACAGCTCAGCTCTAAAGGCTCACCGTCCATAACTTCAATTGGCTCGATTAGCTCTTCCACAAAACGTGGTGATTCAAACTCTTCGGCTTCCTCTTGTGGAGCATCTTTTAAAAGGTGCACAGTAGCCGTTGAGGTTACTGAACCGCCGACATTTTCAGCACGGCAGGTATAGGGGCCAGTGTATTTTTTTTCGAAATTGGCAATCAACAAGGTAGATTTGTTTGCTTGTGTAACAATGCGATATTCTGTAGAGCTTTTAATCGGTTCGTTATGTACAAACCATTGGAATGATGATAAAGGTTCAGATTCTACTATGGCTTCTAAAATAGCAACTTCGTTTTCACCAAAATATTTAGGTTTCAAAGGTTCGATAAAACGCGGTGGCTTAATTTCTTTGTATTGGGTTTCGTCAGTAACCATAACTGAACCGGAGGACTTAGCTTCACCTACATCGTTTTTAGCTGAAACTTCATATTTGCCAGTACGCTTACGTGTCATATTAACAATCTTGATAGTGGTCGTAGTCTCAGTGGTTTCTATGGTTACATCCTCGTTAATTTGAATTTCGCGACCATTCCGAAACCATGTTATATCGGGTTTGGGTATACCGTCATATGTGGCCTCAAATAATAAAGTGCCACCGTTTGGAATAACCAAAGCTGTAAGAGGTGTAACAGTAGGGGCTTTTCGCAGTTCTTTTGGTTGACTTTCATCAGCTCGTCTTAAAATATTGGCATTTCCAATGGCACGACCGAACTGGTTTTGAGCTTGTACTGAATAAGTGATTGCCTCGTTATGCGTAGGATTGATAATTTCTAAAGCGACATCACCGGTTTCCTCATTATAAATCATTTGCACAGTTTCACTTGGTACCACTTCTTCAATTCCGCGATACCATTTGACTTGGGGCTTGGGCTTGCCAATAACTTGACATGTAACATGAACCTTAAGACGTTCAGTCTCTTTTTCCTCAATGAATTCGATTTTCAATGGTTTGGTGAATTGTGGCGCGTTACCTTGTTCTTTTTCTAAATGTACATAATAATAGTGTGTAAAAAGTGAATAAAAATATCAAAATAAAAAAAACTTAACTAATAATTTGTTATAAAACCTACTCTTCGCAAGTGCTATGAACCTTAACTAATGATTAAACTAAAACCAATAAACTTTCTGAATAAATTTTTTCATTAATCTTAATTTTTTTTTCCAAATTCTAAGTTTGACGTTTGCTAAGTATTGCTCTTGAAACTTACCTAACACAACGTTAGTTCGTGTGATTGCTACTCCGCCTTCATTCTTAGCTTCACAAGTATAAATGCCAACATCACTAGGTGTAACTTTGGCAATTTTCAATTGAGCTACATCTTCCACAATACTGATTTCGTATTTTTCTGATGCAAACAGTAATGCATCGTTGAAGAACCATTTGATTTCGGGGAAAGGTATACCTTCAACTTTGCACTGCAGAACCATTGGTTCTTCGGGGACACACATACGGGGTCTTAGTTTTTCAGTTATACGAGGTGGTTTGATTTCTTTCTTTTTCTTTTTGACAACTTTTCGTGTTTGCTCCATTACTTCAGAAGTTGTTGTTTCCTCGTGTTGTGTTATTGGTTCCTCTTCAATTATTTCTTCATCAGCTACCTTATCTAAGCCTTCCTGCACCCGTTTTTGTGTTATCAACTCCAGTTCAGGTAATGGTTGGCTGTCGTCCATTATAATGCGACGCCGGTCTTTTTTGACTATATTTGAAGCTACCTTCATTTCGACGTTACGCTTGACTTCATCTACATCAACTTCAATTAATTGTTCGGTGGTTATAAACTGAGGTCTGGTATCTTCTGGTTTTTTGGTGAGTAAGATAGTTTTTTGCGAAACTTCTTGTGCTGTTTCTTCCTCTGAAATATCTTCTGTAGTAGTGACAGCTGCTTCTAAAAGTTCAGGTTGCTCTTCAAAGGAAACAGCCTTTAGGCGTTTGGTGCGCTTCTTATGGGCTTTCTGTTTGGATGTTGGTAGCTCTTCAGTTGGTACAACGTCCTCTTCCGGCAGTATTTGTTCAGAAATAGCTACTTTCTTGATATCTTCAATGGGAGTTTCTTCGACTTGATCCTCCTCAGCGATGGGCTCAGCAAATGGTTCAGCGATTTCCTCAGAAATCTCATCGACAGATGTGGTACCTTTTTGTAACTTAGGCTTTTTCTTCTTTTTAGATTTTTCTTTCGTTGGTTTTTCCTCTTCTTCAGGAACAGCAATAGGTTCAATTTCAAATTCTTTTTCTACTAAGGGTTGCTTTTCCTTAGGCTTGAATTCGGGAGCTGGTACATCCTTTTCGTGTTTTTGTGGCTCTTCTTTTGGTTTAGGGGGTATGGGCTTCAATTTAATATCTTCTGGCTGTTCTTCTTCCAATGGCCGACGTTTACCTGTTGGCCATTGCTTTTCTTCTACAGGTTGCTCAACAGGTTTCTTTTTGTCACCTCGTTTCCACGGTGTTTGCGGTTGAGGTTCTTTAACTATGGGTTCCTTTTCTAAATTAAAATGCTCAGCGGTTTCTAATTCAATAGGCTCCACATCTGGAATTTCGGGTAGATCTTTGTGTTTAGGTTTCTTTACCTTTTTGATATTCTTCTGTTCTTCAACTATAACTTGATCTTCAAATCTTTCGACATGTTGCAAAACCACTTCTTCGATTTGTGTTTCTTCTGGTTTCGTAGAGCTTCTCCTTACAGGCTTAAGACAAACTTCTTCAATAGTTTCTTCTTTAGGTATTTGCTTTACCGGTTTTCTAGTTGGTTTCAATTTGACTTCTTCAAATTTCTCTTCAATATGCTGATCCTGGGATTTAGGTTTGGTTATAAGCTCTGGTTGTTTCGGAGTCTTTTCTATTTTAATGACTTGCTCTGGTATATCTTCCTGGAGTTTAACTTCGGCAATTTCTTCCACAACTTCCTCTTCGGGTTCTTGCATACTTTCTTCATCTTTAAGCTCAACGTGCTTCTTTTTGGATTTCTTTTTCTTAATAGGTTTTTTGGCAACCGATTCGTCGACTTCATCGTGGCCAACTATTATTTCTGCTGTTTGCTCATATTCCTCGATTTCGGCTGCTTCCGGCTGTAATGTTTCTTCCTCTGCCATAAATTTTTTTCTGGGCTTAAGAGTAACTTGCTCAATCTTTTCTTCTTGTGGTTTTGGTAACTGTTTTCTTGGTACAGGCTTAAGTTTTACCTGCTCAGGCTTTTCTAGTTCGTAGTGTGGCATTTTTTTAACAGGTTTTAATTCGCTAGGCTTATCTTCTACTTTGTCGTGTTGAATTTCTTCTCTTGCTTCTGTCTCAACATGAATAGCTTCTGCTTCTTCAACTAATGGTTTTGATGCTTCTTTGGGTTGCTCCTGAAATTTGGGCTGTTCTATTTTTTCAGGTTGAACTTGTTCTGGAACTTCTTCTTCTGGCTGTTCAGGTAGTGTATCAACAGTTTCTTCAAATGTTACTTTGGGCTGATCTTGAAGCACTTGTTGTATTTCTTGTGTGGCAGGTATTTTCTTTTTGCTTATTTTCCGGGTAACTGGTTGGACTTGTTCCCGAGTATCCTCTTTTGGTTGTTCCGGTAGAGTATCAATAGCTTCTTTATGTGCAACTGTGGGCTGCTCTTGAACTACGTCTTGTGTTTCTTGTGGTGATTTCTTTTTGCCTCTTTCCCAGGCAACTGGTTGTAGTTGTTCTGGAGCTTGTTCTTTTTGCAATTCAGGTAGTGTATCAGTAGCTTCTTCATATGTAACTTTGGGCTGCTCCTGAAGTATTTCTTGTATGTCTTGTTTGGCAGGCTTTTTCTTTTTGCCTCTTTCCCAAGCAACTGGTTTTAGCTGTTCCGGAACTTCTTCTTTTGGCTGTTCAGGTAGTATGTCAGTAGCTTCTTCATATGTAACCGTGGGGTGCTCCTGAACTACTCCCTGTATTTCTTGTGCTGCAGGTGTTTTCTTTTTGCCTCTTTCCCAGGCAACTGGTTGTAGTTGTTCTGGAGCTTGTTCTTTTGGCAGTTCAGGTAGTGTATCAATAGCTTCTTCATGTGTAATTTTAGGCTGCTCTTGATATGTTTCTTGGATTTCTTGTTTGGCAGGCTTCTTCTTGCCTCTTTCCCAGGCAACTGGTTGGACTTGTTTCGGAGCTTCTTCTTTTGGTTGTTCAGGTAGCATATCAGTAGCTTCTTCATATGTGACCTTGGACTGCTCCTGAAGTACTTCTATTGTTTCTTGTACTGCAGACGTTTTCTTTTTACCTCTTTCCCAAACGACTGGCTGCAGTTGTTCCGGAGTTTGAACTTTTGGCTTTTCAGGCAGTGTGTCAACAGCTTCTTCGTAAGTCATTTTAGGCTGGTCTGGAACTTTTTCTTCTATTTGTGGTGCAGTAGGCTTATATTTTATGTCTCTATCTTCGTGTTGTTGTTGTCCAGATTTCTTTTCATCGGCTTGCTGTGGCACAGTATCTACAACTTCTTCGTAAGAGTGTTCACGTTTCTCTTCCTGAGTTTCTTGGGTTATGATAGCTTGCGTGCGTTTAAGCGCCTTAAGCTGTATTTCTTCACGTTTTTGCATATCTTTTGGTATAGGGCGTGGTGTTGGTTTCAATTGAACTTTTTCTACCTTCTCTTCTTCTCGTTGTGTAATAACTTTCGAAGTGACTTTCTTTTTAACTTCTTCAACTTTTCGTGTTTCTGTGTTTTCCTGTTTCTGTTGTTGGAGAACTTCGGAAGTTTCAACGACTTGCGTTAATTCATTTTGGACTTCGGTTGTTTGTTTTCCTCGTGCCCATAACCGAGGCTGCTGTTCAGCTTGTTGGGGCATGGGTTCCACCTTTAATTCATCGACAGCTTCTTCGTAGCTTTTTGTTAATAACTTTTCAACTGGCTTTTCTCTGACCTCCTTAGGAGGCCTCTTTCCACGCGCCCACAAAACAGGTTGAATATCTTCTGGAAGTTTTTGTTGTGGCTCCTGGGGTAACTCATCAAAAGCCTCTTCATAAGTCTTTTGTGGCTGTTCTTGTTCTTTGGTGGACAACTTCTTTTTTCCTCTTTCCCACATCACAGTTTTTAGTTCCTCCGATTGCTGAGATGTTTTTTGTTCTTCCAGAATATCCACGGCTTCTTCAAAAGTTTTTGTGGGTTGTTCTTCAATCTTTTTAAATTCTTGAGTACGTTTTAGTGGTTCAAACTTCAACTCTTCTTTTTCTATTTGTTTTGGTTTTTGACGTGGTGTCGGCTTCAGAATAACCTGCTCTACCTTTTCCTCCTGTGGGCGAGCGGGCAGTATTCGCTTTCGAGATGTCTGCTCAGTTTCCTCTGCAACATTGGTCTCTTTATGTATTTGTTGAATTTGTTCTGTGATTAAGTCTTGTTTTTGCTGAACTACCATTGATTTCTTACCGCGTTCCCACATGAAAGGAGCAAGTTCTTCTGGCTTTTTCTCATGAATTGTTTCAACAAGTTCATCATCCATTTGCTCGTATGTTTTAGGTCCGACTTTTTCAGTTGATTGAAGTTGGGGTTGCTCGAATAGTTGCCCTTGTTGTTGGGATTTCTTTCTCCCACGATCCCACATTATAGGTTCTGGCTGAGTGTAACTCAGCTTTTCTGTATACTGACGTTCTTGAATAAGAAGTAATTCAGAATTTTCTTCTTGAACAAATTGCTGGTGTTCCCTAGTTTGACGCCACTGCATTGATTGTTGTTCCCTAATGATTTTAAGAGCCTCCAACTTCTCACGTTCTTGTACACTCAAAAAACTAGTATCTTCAGTGGTAATAAATTGTTGCTTGCTGGTATAGTCAACTTCGTCATATTTCTGGATATTATCCTTGTGTGTGATATTTTGTATTGAATCTTTTGAACTTTCATCTACCCTAAGCAATATTGTGCCTTGGGTAGCTGTTTGACTTTCTTGCGTTGTAATCTGTTGAGTTGCTTGAGCCTCTAAATGACGAAGTGCAACCTCTTCGATTTGAAACTTTTCAATTTCCTTGTGTACCCGCTGTACCTTCTTTAAATGTTGGCGCATTTCTTTCCACGGTATGGTGTCTTCAGCTCTTTGACTCATTAGATTTTCGATTTGTTGGGTCATTTCCATAATTTCCATACTTTCCATGCTCTTTAAACGTCGAATTTCTTGATCACGTTGAACCTGTTCCTGGGTTGCTTGCTGAGGCTGTTGCTGATCTGTGTGAATAGGCATCTCTAATGGCCTTAAATAAACCTCATCTAAATCATATTTATTTAATTGCTGTTGGACAGTTTCCACCCGCTTTAACTTTTCACGCATTGTTATCCATGGAATAGCTTCTTTTTCGGTTTTACCTTGGATAATCTTTTCAAGTGTATAACCAATACTTTCCAGACCTTGATCACGTTGACTTTTAATAGATTTGAGTGCCACCTTAGCCATTTCTAGTTTTGGTATAACTTTCTTTTCTATTGGAGCTGGCTTTAGGTTAATTGTTTCTTCAGTCCACGATTTAATGGGTTCGGGTTTGAAGCCAGGCAGGAAAGGTTGCTTGTCTAGTGACCGTCCACGTCTAGGGCGTGACGATTTACGCCAAGGGACCACATTTGATTGTGGCTGCAATGATTTACTACGTTGTTTTGTCTTCTTTGTACGGGAATGTCTCTCCTGCTGTGTTTGATTGTTTGCACCCAAATACTGGCCATATTGTGGCTGTTGCTGCTGTAGATTTCTCGGCGATTCAGGAAAGCTTTCCTCTTTGCCAGATGACGACGTTTCATCTTCCAAGGAATCAATTGTTTGCAATTGGTAGGCCGAGATACGACGTTCTGAAAAAGATAAATTAATTTTACATTAATAATAATAAATGAAAAAAATTAATCATCTATAAAGACGTAATTTGTAATGCGGCATTTCGTAATGTGTCTTCGTCAAGTTGTATATTAATTGCTTAAATGAAATGGTATATACATGCATACATATTCATGACTATAATTACGTATTTAAATTCTCATTACATTTCTAGACTTACGATTTTTTCAAGAATTGCCTCGGAATATTAAGCATTAATAATGAACGAAATGTTAACATGCAAAAACACAAAAATTTTGAAAATTGCTTAAATTTTAAAAAAATAAAATTCCTAAAAAAATTATTCATGCTCCAAAGAGAGTGAGAATTAAAAGACAATCTAAAAATGTCCGCCTCTGTTGGACTCACAACAAATGCGAGTCTTTTTTTCATTAATTTCATCCTGAATATTTTGGTTGAGTTGCTCAAGCGTTTCTGGTTTGTTTGCATAAACCTTGCTTATTAGATATTCGCACAAATGAAAGTCAGGATCAGTCAAATCAGGCTACCGTGGAGGCCAATCTACATGACTATTTCTTGAAATAACTTGCTGTGGAAAGAGGTCTCGCAGTAATTCCATTGCAATTCTGGCTGTGTGCGATGTGGCACCGGGATGTTGGTACCATATGTTAATCAAACACTAAGAATGCAGTTGTGGCGTTAAAAAGTTTTCAATCATATCACGATATCACTCCCCATTCATAGTTACCATTACGCCGTTTTAATTTTCAAAAAAATAAGGGTCAATGATACCTCCTGACCAAATTGCATACCAAACTGTTACTTTTAATGGGTGCAAAGGTGGCTGTTGAATAATTTGAGGGTTTTCCATTCCCCAGGACCGGCTACTCTGTTTTCAATGGCTACAATAATGACGAATTTTGTGCCAAAGATGTTTTGTGGGGAAGTCTGCGCTAATTCAAAATATTTATGAACGATGGCTTGTATGATTTAAAAGTGGGCAGTTCGACACAGAAGACAAGGAGAGCCCTGGTTAGATAAATAGTTTGAAGATGATAAATTGGAAACATTACTTAAGAAGAAGAATTTGCATTATCATCGCTACGTTTAAAAGCATTAGGATTCAACAAAACGCAAGGAAATTGGATTTCATATACATTGAAGCCGAGAGACGTTGAAAGACGATTTTACATGTTAAAAGTGATGCTTGAACGCTAATTTTTGCATTGTATTTTTACTGGTGATGAAAAATGAATATATTACTATAACCTCAAGCTAAAAAATGTCATATATAAGCCCGGCCAACCTGTCAAATATATGTCGCAACAGAATATCCATGACGCCAAGATAATGCCCTGTATCTGAAGGGTGTTTTGTATTATGAGTTGTAGAAATTGGGTGAAATGATCACAGAGAACGTGTTCCGAAGACAATTAATTTGTCTCAGGAGAACAATCAACGAAAAATGGTAATTTTTTTATTTTACCAGACACGAGACCATGATGAAACGAGGTGGCTGATGAAAGCTGCTATCAAAAAAAAAAAAACGTAATAACTTATTTTCTGTGTAACCAACCTGTTACATTTTTATTTTATTTTATAGATTGATCTTTAAATTTAACTAAAATGGAGAATTGGGACAATGAAACAAGGATTTGGATAGTGCAACGCTTTCACGCTTTAGAGTCCGTAGTTTCCATTCAAAGGGAATATAGGCGCACGTTTGGTGGCACTCCTCCTAGCAGATGGGCTAAAATGAGGTTCGTGAAGAATTTTGTTGAGCGTGACACAATCGCATCGAGATCCCTCAGTTCGGACGCAGGAAACTATCGCTGCTGTAGCTGTTGCCATGCAATCCATTCAAGGAGCCTTATCTACTCAAATGGGTGTCAGCAGAAAGTCACTGCAGACAATTTTGCACCAAGACTTAAACTTATTTTCATATAAAATTCAATTAACAAACAAACTGAACCAAAGAGACTTCTCGATTCGCTTGGAATTTTGTTAGAAGATCATTCAAATGGCGTCAGAGAATGAAAACGTCTTGACTTGCATTTTTATGTCTGACGAGGCATATTGTGATTTAAACGGCAATATTAACAAACAAAATTGTCGAATAGGGAGTAATTCTAACCCACAGATACTCCATCAGATGTAATTACATCCACTTCGCCTCACAGTGTGGTGTGCAGTTTCTTCAAGGTTCATTGTCAGGCCTTACTTTTTCGAAGAAAACGGTCTTACTCTTACGGTCAATGGAGACCATTGCTTAAAGATGTTGAAAAAATTTTTCTTTCGAAAATTACGTCGAAAGAGAATCTCTTTCAACTTTGTTTGATTTCAACAAAATGGAGCAACTTGTCACATAGTCACGCCTGTTATAACAGAATTGCGGCAAAAATTTCCTAAAATACTGCAACTCCACATTCCGTTGGCCTTCCAGGTCTCCTGACCTCACTACACCTTTTTTTGTGGAGTTATTGCAAAAAAAAAGTTTACAAAAGAAACCCAACAAATTTGGATGATTTAGAACAATCCATTCAAACGGTAATTGAGACAACTACCGCTGCAACACTCCAGGCAGTAATGAATAACATTTTGCTACGATGTCGCACATGTGTCACTGAGGATGGAGGCCATATGAATTCAAAACTTCATGAATTACTTTAATGAAAATGAATTATTTTTCAAATGAATTAATAAAATATAAATTACATAAACTTTACAAGAAGTTATTTGAGTTTCTTAATGTAGCAAAATGGATTAGCCACCCGATAGGTTTCATCATGCCAATGCTCAGCCATACGTTGCAGGACCGATCAAAAGCTGTTTGGAAAACAGTTAAAAGGAAGCAAATCGAAAATATATATTATTATATAAACATATATAATTTTGTTAAGGATGATGATGATATCTTAGTATTTTTCATCGAATATTATTTGATATCTCTTTGTAATAATAATTTGATTAAAAAATCATCAGTTAAAATTTTATTTTATAATAATTTATAATTATATTTATATTTTGACGCATAAGACCAAAAAAAAAATTTAATTGTATAATTTCATAGACAGTGCTTTGAGAGCGTAAATTTATAGATGAATTATAAACTATTTCAAATTTTAAATATTAGAATTTAATTTTTTTCTTAATTAATATTAGCTTAGGAATTAAATTATTTTGCCGTAAAGCGGTTTTTGCAGTCTTTTACTTTGTCAATTTCATGCCCATGGTGCATTGTCTATATGCTAAATATTATTTCAATGGCAACAAAATGTCTAATGCTAAACACATTAAAATGGATATAAATACATTTTCTATCTCACATCTTTTAATATATTGTATACTTAACTCTAAATCTTTTTAATTTAAAAAGACGGGAATAAAATTTTTCGTGTTGCTGACAAATAAATTTGTTTATTTATAAAAAAAATTTATTTAGCATAATTTTTACTAGAAGAAATGTATATTAAATGATTTTTTTCATTTGTTTTGGCAACGGTAATAACAACAAATTTAATACATAAATATATTATTATAAAGTACATGCTTCAGAACATCTTCTGTATTATAAAATTATTTTAAAGTAGGAATGGAAACAAAACAAAATATTTATGTTTATGACTTGAGGTGAAAATTTGCTTGTAAATCATTAATAAAAAAATATTTATATTTACTTAGTTTTATACGTGTGGGCGGTGCAGTATATTATCTGGACAATGTAAAAAAGCATCGTTTTACATGCAGAAAAATAATATGTTAAAGAAATACTAATAAATTTAAATTAAGGACATATGGAACTGACGTTTAATAGTATTAATGCAAAAATTATTTTCTTCAAAAAGTTTATGTAATAAAGTATAAAAATTTCTTCCTTTTGGTATGCAAAATAAACTTCGGGCATACAGAACTGTTGCAAAAACAACTATTGTAAAATGGTTAGTCATTATTGACCCTTAATTGAAGTGTTAACAATGATATTATGAAGTGACAAGGTCTGATGGCTTGTAAGTTTTGATGTAAAAAACGTCTTATTTATGTTTCAAATTCCTTTACACAAGCATAGAGTGGATGTCCAGGGTTGAAATCAATTGTTGATAGCCTGTGCGCTACGTTTACAAAACTAAAATATATAAACTCTGCCTGAATTAGTTATAAAAAGTATAAAAATTTACAGATTGATAAAAGAGGACATAGCAACTCCTACACAAATAATGTTTCTACTTTCATTTATTTTTAGCTAAACGAAGTCTTAGAAAAAAGAGACTTCAAAATTAATATCTATTTTTAGGCTAAAAATTTTAAAATAAACTGACTGCAGACAAAGAATTTGGCAACGCTTGTACATGCTGTTTGTAATGTGCAATAAAAGAAATTCTACACCACTAAATATATGGCTTTTCTTTATTTCGATAACTTTCATTAAAACTGTCATGGCTGGCTGTTTGTCCGATACGATCGGCCAACGCTTTCGATGCGATGACATCAGTATCATGCCGCGTTTTAGACAGTACTGTCAATGACGAAAGGAATGACAACAGTATATCTCTAACTGGCGAAACAAATCCAAAGAACTTTATCGTTTGAATGTTTTCGTTATTTTGTTCATTTCTGTCAATTAGTTAGGCTTGCTTGTTGGATTTTAGAAGACTTTTCGACTTTTAAAGAAAATATAGATTTTTGGTGAAATATAAATTTTTCATTATAAAAACTATTGTTACTTGCATTAAATTTTTTTTAAATAGCACTTCTGGCAACAATGCCTATTTAGTCAAGTACCGTGCTACATTCTTTAGGAAGGGGATGGAGAATAGATGCGACAGGTGGTGAAAGTAGAAGGATAGTTACGGAAATTAACTGTCATATAAGACAGCTCAGTGACCAGTGACCACCGTGCCTTAGTCACTGAGCAGCCCCGCCGACAGCAAATTTTTATTTGTTGTGAAAAAAACTAAGGTCTTTGTTGGGAATTGAACCCATAACCACCAGTCATGTAAGCTAGCACACTGCTTAATAGCCTACAGGGGCACCAGTTAATAAAAGGAAAAGTATTTTTTTGGAAAGATAAATTTTTTAAATATTTTATTTAAATAAAATAATTCTAAGCTCGAATGTAAATCTACAAAAGTATAAATCTTTATCATAAGACGATATGCTTGGGCTTAATCTCTAATGTAGTTTCTAGCGTTTAATGGGATAAGGTAGTAGAGGCTAAGAATATACATATGTATCTAATCCGAACAAATATAGTCCCCAGACTAATTTATTTCTGATTACGATCATGACAAAACATGAATTCGTCACCAATAATCCACATGAGTTGAGGTAAAGGGATAGGTGTGCAAAATGAAGAGTTTGTGAGTTTGCCGCATTGTGGTTTCTACGCCCTCAAAAAAAATTTCCCTAATTGATAAGACTTTGTGAAGGCGTACGTTGCTAAAGAGTGTTTTAAGCCAGTGACCATGTTGAGCACAAAAATAGCCAGCGCCACAGAGGAAAAAACAAACAAATAATTTTATTGATTAAAAATATAAGTTCCCTTAGATTGCAATCAGAAGATCCCTTAAATTTGCAATGAAATGAAACAATATGACAAGATCATTCTTAAAATTAATTTTTTGAGTTCCTTTTTAAAATAACAACAATTGTGAGCGAAAAACTAAAAACAGAAAAGAATTAAATAAATAATTAATTTTTTATTTTCAGCTTGACTACAAGCTGCCAGACTATTTATTTATGTTATACTAAATTATCTGAGCAGAAATATTACTCATGCGAAAATTGTACAACATTGAACATTTAATTGATATCTCGAGTAGTAAAAATTTTATAAGTTTTTCCAACCCTGATGCTTTTGCTGATTGAATTGCATAACCATGAATCATTTCTAAAGGCAAAGAAAAAATACAAACAGCTGACTGCATCTATTATTCGTTTGCGAGAAAAACAGAAACAGCCATTCTTCGAATATCTGCTAATTTTCATGTTAAAGATTTTATTTATTTGTATAACAAACGGTAAGTTAATAGAATAATGACATATATATTATATGAGCAATGACGAAATCGCTGTTATAAAGTGCTAGCCCATTTAAAAAAGAAACTTATTTAAACTTTCTTACTTTGAATAACAACAACTGATTGAAACTAAGATTGATGACTTTACAGAGGAGTTTCGCAAATATTGTTTTTACAAAGGAAGATAGTTTTTCGTAGAAATTACGCTTTGTTTTAGTCGTGATAGATATGTATGTATGTATTAATGTACATACATAGATAAATTTAATTTGTTATAAAAACAAAAAATACAAAGAATAATTAATATCAAAATTAATTTTTTCTGACAAGTTGTTATGTTTTTGAATGTTTTCACTCATTTGAAAAATTATAAATATGAAAATTTATATGAAAAACAGAATATTTTCATAATTAATCATAATTCTGATAGGGGCAAAACAAAGCTGCTGAACATATATTATTAGGACATATTTTGTTTCTTTTTTTTCTTTTTTTTTGTAAAATGTTTTTGTGTTATTTATTAATTTTTGTCTCCCACCCCCTTCTTTGCAACGCCTTATATTAATTTATTTTAAATTTCGTGTAAAATAAATTGTGACCAAGATCTTTGTTATGATTTTGATCTTGAAGGCTGAAGAAATGTGTTTGTTGTGTTTTTTTTTGTTGCGTTTATTGACCTTGTTACATCAACATTAAATCGAATTTTATTTATTTGTGTGTTATTTTAAAAAATAAAATCGAAAAAATTTTTTTTATCAATGTCATTTCATATCGCACAAAATAACTATTATTGGTACGTAAAGTGAAAAAATTAAATTCCTTTAAGAATATTATAATGTCATTTAATGAAGGAAATGGAAATATTAAAAAAATATTTTGAATCCATGAAAGCTCTGCCATATAGTTACCATTTGTGCGCCAGCCTGAGCCTTTTTTAAATTACATATGACTCTAAAGAATCATAAGATTTCAAATGATAGAAGAAAGAAAAAACGTTAGTACAGTTTACTGTAGATACATACATACGAACATGTTCATTAAATGTTTCCTCGTATGTAGCAATGTTTCTTTTTAAAATTTATATTTCTTTTCATACTGCCTGAAATATCAAAACGTTTGGATATTTCATGTTTCCCAGGCCAATGTTTCCGCAAGCGAATCGATGCTATTTGGTTAAAAATACTTGTATTGTTAAGGGTTATTTTATGATTTCATTTATTATTCCATTTATAGTTATTTCATTTGTAGTTTATTCCATTTAATAGTTGAATATTGTTGAATGTTTGCTTTCACCGTGTAAAATAATGTAGATTCGTTTACACTTTAAAAATCAGCGTATTTTTTAAACCTTTTTTATTATTAATCTTAATAATATTAACAATCTTAATAACATGAATTAAAAGCATTTTCAGTTATTCTTTTGCGTAGTTTAAAAAAATGTTCTTACTATTAGAAACTAAGTCGATTAAAGTCAATCGATTAAAATAAATTATTTTGAATTATCAAATGAGTTTGATAAGTTTTTAATTAGAAATATGTAATTTTTTGGAGCTTGGAGATAGGAAAATAATCAATGAGATTAAAGAATGTAAAAGAAGATTTGTGTTGATATTTATGTAAAATAACCTGGTTCTAAGTTTTCGACAACCTTCTTCTTTAAATAACCTATGTCAGTCATATGCTTACTGTTTTTAATTCAGGTTTTTCATAAAGTTGATAATCAAGTTTAAGAAAAGAAACAAGTGAAACAAACAGCCTTTTGCCAATTTGACCTTTAAATAATTTGCGTCGTGAGATAAGAGAAGCAAGCATAGCTATTGCCTATAACAAAGTGCGTTTAATTTTTACCACACCCCAGAATTTAGTTTTTCACAAAAAATAAAATTGGATGTTAAAAGGTATTTAGTTTGAAAAGTACTGGGTTAATTTCCTTTGTGAAGCATTTGTTAGACTGACTGTCTGCTAAAGAGGCAACGTGTTTTGCCAACTAATTTCGATTAACTTTATCTTATATTTCCTTTATTTTTGGGGTTTTTCTGAATCATTGATATTTACTAATTACGTATACGTATGCTCTACAGAGCTTGGAAGATGCCATAATCTGTTGAAGGGTTTGTAAACACTCTTTTATATTAAGATTATTTAAAATTTAATTAATATTTTTTACTTTTTGAAAAACCACCTTGAAACAAAATTTAGGGAAGTTTTCTCTAAATGCCAAAGAATAGTTCTGAAAGAAACGGGCCCTTAAGCTTTATTTTTACATCGCATTATTATATGGCCACAGTTGTAGGTAATTTTCGACACAATAACGCTGTGTTTTCTCAAGAATTAATTTTATTTACGGTTGTTGTGGCGTTAAAGAAATTTTATCCAATTGATAAATAGTTCTTGTATTGTATGAAATTATTACTTAAAAATAATTATGATGTAAAAATTATTATTATTATTAGCGTCAATATTTGAAATAATATTTTACGACCTAAAAAAATATTTTTAAATTAAATTTAATTAAATACACACATTCAGATTTATCGCTGAATTCTTAAAATGTATATGATCGAATTCAGCCGATAACAATTAAAACTGTTCAGTAATTCATATTTTGCCCAATAACATATTTTTAATTTGGTTGTTTGATTTCTTGCAATTCGACCTAAATATTTTCTTATTTATTTTTAAAAATACAATTTCCCTGGATGCTTTTTTTTTTATATATGTATATATGTACATATGTATGCATGTATGTGTTTGAGAAGGTAAATTATTGAATGTAAAAATTACAAAATTTCAATTTTTGTATTCATATTAGATTGTTCTATACAACATATTTTTATTTCTAGCCATAAACACTCGTAACTACAAATATTTAGCTGAAATAAGACCAAAACAAACAAAATTAATTGCCAGCAATTGTTCGGTTTTTAAAGCACTTCATTAATAACACCAATTCGTTTTTTTCGCTAACATATTTAGTTGCTTTAAAAAAAAAATAATAGCCTGCATGTTGCCAATGCGGCAACCAGATGCTGTCTGGTGTTGAACATTTTACGAGTATGTTTTAAAACTTTTCCTGTTTGAAAATCCTATTTTAACATACACTTTGAAAACATGAAAGTGAATCAGTTTTTCAACAAAGTCAGCCATATAAAAGAACGAGATCTTTTTTGAATGTAATCATTTTTATAGAAATGAATTTTTCTCGTGTACATGCTCTTAATATGTACACGTTTAACATGGTCGACAAAATCTCATGCCATTGTAAACTGGGTTTGCTGATAGTAATTAAACATAACGTAGTTAAATGTTAAAAACGAAAGGGATTAATTTTAATTGCAGTAGAAAAAATCAAATTACGGCACAAGCTAGAAATGCTTTAAGAAGCTTAAGCCAACCATAATTTTTTTTAGCAATTTTTAGATGGGACAGCTATATGTATTTCAATTATTTATCGAAACAAATTGAACATTTTTAAAATGAACATTTTTAATTGAAAATTTTTAATTACGTAATGCCCAAGTTCCTCTAAAGAGAGTGTAGCAGTATTATTATTAAGTATGCTATTGATCATTACATCATATTGTTTAGTTATATTTTACATACATTATAATGTTATTTTATGGATCGTATAACTAGACAATGTTAATTTATATTGTTATGTTGTTATGGCCTTTTAATGATAATATTCCCTTCAAACATCACTTTTTCTAATTACATTATGGTATTTTAAAGTTTTCATTCCTTTTTTTTAGTATTTAAGCAACAATTTGAATAAAGAGAGTCAGTCAGTCTTGTACTGAACACAAAGAGTAATGTTATTTATTTTTGGTTACAAGAGTCAACTTAAAATATCTACTTTTTGCAATAGATAATTATACATTGGTCATATATACCCACTGTAAAATCTTACATCTTTTGCAAAACCAAAAAAACAATGTTGAATCCATCACTCTTCTTGAGTTTTTGCATCTACTAAAATTTTTTTAATTTTGAGTATACCCTCTTTAGAGTAACCAATATGATGTATACAATTCGAATATTTTTATACTGTCCTCTTATCTACTATTTTTTTTAAATTCATTGGAACAACATGTTGCCACAAAACAGAATTTGTAAAAAATTTATAAACTCTTCAGGAAGATTATTAGAGGTATTTTTAAGATTTTTTATATTTATTTCGTCTTCCAGATACACACTCACATAAAATGGAAGACGACTTTGAAGTCGAATTTGAAACTATTTTCGAAAAGATTTTTAGCTGTATTATTTTATTAAAATTGTTTATCTTATTTTATTTTATTAAAGTTGTTTATCTTACTGAAATTTGTAATTTTTTTTAAATTCGAAAAATTTCGAACTTCTAAATTGTTGAGTGGTACTTAAGGCGAAATTAATTTTTTTATATGTTCGAAAAATCTGGACTTTTTAAATAATTTTTAAAATTGTCGAAATACAATTTTAATAATGAGTATCTTTATCAGACGGGTATAGGAATTTTGGAATAGGATTTGAAAATTCTTAAAATATTTAAAACAGTTTTGTTAAGTGCTAACATAATTTATTTAAATGCGTTATTACTAACAACTTTATGACCGTTTTTGCAGAGTTTTAAAGAAATTGTTTTTTTAACATAATATTTGCGCCTAAATTTTGCTATATAGTCTTAACATTGAGAAGAAAGCTAAAATCTTCCATTAGACTCTTTTAATTATAAAACTTCGATGCTTTTATTAAGAATTTAAAAGTTATAAAAAATTTGAATTTTTATATATTTTTTTTATTCAAAATTTCCTATAAGCCATAGATATCATTCTTAAAATCTAGTTTTAATTTCTATATAATTAAAAAACAGGATTTGAACACAATTTGTCCTACAAAATGAAGTCTAGTTCTTGAATTTACTTGTCTTTTTTAAGAATGTGTAAGTTAAGAATTTTTATTATTTTGCAGAAAACAAAGTATTTTCAATATTTGTGATTAACATATCGTGAAGAACTTTTTATATTGACAGCTGTCATTTTCCGGTATAAACCGTACCATTACAGTCCAGAGCACGGCTTGACAATGATGTCATCACATCGAAAGCGCTTGCCGGTCACACCGATCACATAGCCAGCAATGACGGTTTACACTAAGGAAAATGACAATAGTATTTCATTTACAGGCGGAACAAATCCAAACAATGTTTTTTATATTGACAATAAGAGCAGGTGCAGAAGCAGATTTTAACTACTGAACTGGAATTATTATTTTATAAGTAAACTTGCAAGCAAAATCAATTTGCTTTAATGTAAATATGCTATTGCCATTGCATTTTTGCAATGGTAATCGATTGTTATTGTTAAAATTAAAAAATGAATTTATCTCAAATTAAAAAAAAAAATTCAAAAATCTTCGTTATATTAAATGTATATGAGCATACATATATACACAAATTTGGGTATAATGTGTACGTATTAAAGAAAAATTTTAATGAAATTTATGATGCGCGTAAAAAGTGTGGGTTTTCTTTTTTGTGAGAATTTTAATATTTATAAATCTAATGGCTCTTGCTTCCCCTATTTCGTTCTTGAAGTAAAATGTGATCATGCCAACTTTATATATATATATATATAATTATAAATATTTTTTTTATTCTAAATTTTTTAATGATTTACTGCATCAATGTATTTTTGCAATTAGTAAACGAAATGGGCGGCATTAAAATACGATTTATCATTTAACCGAAAGTCACTCAGTAAATAAGAAGTAGAAGTGTATAAGAAAGTGGTTGCTAAATATTGTAAATTTTAAAAATGTTAAATAAATTCAGAAATCTGTATTGAAGAAAAATAAATAGATTTTTTTAAAAAGCATACAAAACACATTCTTTAACAGTTCTGATAATTAACTTTACCAGGAAATACGAAACAACAAATATTTTAGTCTTAAAAGCGAAAAACAAATATTCTTTTAACCCAATTACAAAGTTGTGCCCAGACAATCATAAAAATATGAATTTCTGTTCATCTATAATTATGTTTTTGTTTATAAATAAGCAATAAAAATAATTTAAAAAAATATATACATATATGTTGTTTTTAAAATTAACTTGTTTGTTCAAATCTAATATTAAATTATTTGTAATTTTTCAAAAAAACAAAACAAAAAAAAATTGACAATGTTAAAAATATAAATTGTTATTTGTGTTTTGAAAAAAGCAAATGATATAAAAATAAAAAAAACTAGACATGATGAGTAAGAAATGAGGGAACGAGGCAAACGTAGCAAAGTCTTTGACTTGAAATACCTTTGACAGACACAAAATATATTGTATAAATTACAGATTTAAAACGTCCTTTTAGGCAAAAAAAAAAAAAACAAAAAAACTCGTATAAACATTAATATGGGTAGAAAGGACATACTTGCGAAGGCAAAGCCTAGGGGTAAATTAAATCCACAACCATTCAGAACATTTTTCTTTTTATTTAATTTCTCAAATATGGCACAATTATGCTTATTATGTGGCTATTACAGACTTTAATATAAATCTTTAGTTAGGCCATAGATAAATTTCGAATTACAAATTTTCAGGAGTGCGAAATATCTAAACAGGACAGAACTGCGATTAAAAATACACAAATTTTGCCACAACATTGCAATTTTTCCAAAGCATCAGCGATTGCTTGGCAAGGACTTTGACTACGTCCATTAAAAATTACCATGATCGTACAAAGAGTAAGAAAGTGACACACAACATTAAAATGCCTTAAGAAAGATTAGTCTTAGCAAGTAACGATATTACAGATGAAGCTTTTTTTAGTTGCTGCATTTATCTTATTTTCCAAATTTAAGAGACCTTTCGCTATTTTCAAATTTTAAGAAAATGCTCTATAGAAAAATAGATAAAATCAACTACAAAAACCTATCTTGAGGACCTTGTGAATTCCTTATTAAAGGAGGTCTTAAATATTCAATGAAAAATTGTCTTGCTTGAAACAAAGTTAAAAATATGAACTCAGGCCTTTCTAAAGTTATGAAATATTTTATTAATAGAGAAACTTTATTATAATTAAATATGTATTAATCTTCATTATGAAATATTTTAAATTTGTGATCCTATGAAAAATTTTGTTCACATAAAAATTACTTCTGGAAAATATATTTTCTTATAAAATTATTAAGTATTTTTTTACATTTCAATTGCATACATTGAGCAGGGAAAATGTTAATTTCAAAGGCAAGAAAAAATTATTGTATATCGTGTTTTGCAATAAGAAGTTTGATTTTCTATTGTGACACCACTAACAACATGACATTAAAATAATTAAAATTCACTATGAAAAAGACGGTTCTGTTAAAGTTACATTAGGTAAAATTCGTGATATATTCGGACAACACAATCGTCCTTCTGAGAAAGCTATCAAAAATTTGGTGCTTAAATTTTAGTCGATAGGCTCGATACAAAATTTGACTGGGTCGTTGAACTCAAAACATCGCAGCCGTGAGTCACAGTGTTGAAAGAGATCGAAATTTATTAATTTCTCGACGTTCTCAACAATTGGGGTTATCCAAAACCAGCACATGGCAAATTTCGCATAAAGGGTTGACATTAAAGCCTTACAAGTTTCAACTGGTGCAGGAATTGAAGCCGAAAGACCATTCACATCGCCATAGATTTTCATTTGTATGTCAACAAGTAAAATCGCCGATTTGGGCTTTTGAAAATGCTATAGCGATTATTGAAAAGCCTTTGCATGTTTAACGTGTCATTGTATGGTGCGCTATGTGGTCTGTATTGAGCGTGTTTTTTAAATTTTTTTTTTGAAGACAAGGTTGCAAATATGGTGATGGTCAATGGATCACGATATCGTGATCCTATTTTGGCCTATTATTGATATCACTGACATGTGGTTTCAATAGGATGGTGTTTCATGTCACATAGCCAATGAAACGATCAATTTATTGCAAACCAAATTTCCCGATCGGGTAATTTCAGGACAATCAGCAGTTAAGGGTCCAGCCAGATCGTGTGATTTAACACCACTGGATTTTTTTTTTGTGTAGCTATGTTAAGGACAGCGCCTATACGGAGCCAATCAAATCGATTTCAGCATTACGAAATAGAAAAGTGATTAAAAACTGTAATGAAAAAATCGACATCTGTCAGCGTGGTCGTGGTGGACATTTGCCAGATATCATTTTTTATTCATAATTGCTGAACCTTTCTCTCCGCAATACAATAAAAATTTGAATCATTTTAACATAAATTTTTTTGTTCTATTTTGTTTTAGAAAATAAACTACTTATTGAAAAACCTTTTATTTTATTATTTAACAACAAAATCACTTTTTATGACTCAACAATTACTTATAGAATCACACTATATGTTTGATTCAATGTATGAACAATTTTTAAAATCTTAATCGTTATTGTATATTTTTGTTTCTATTTAAAGCAACAGGAGTAATATGATTTTGAAAAACAAATCATCTGTTAATCTAAATAAAAGATATTACTCAAAACAAATGATAAAAAAGTAATTAAAAATAATTTGTGAATAAGTTTTAAAGAGTAAAGGTAAAGAAGTAAAATGAATAGACATTGAAGACAAAAAGCAAAAGTATTTATTTGGCACAAGTAATAAGTGTGGCCCATCTCGGTATTTGAATTAAATATCTATTTAAAACATTTAGTTGCACACCTATTAAATTATATATATGTACATATGTTAATGGGTGTGTATGTGTATAAAATAAACAGGTAAAAACATAAGTCACAGATCATCAGTAATTTCTTTTTATGTTTATGTCTATCACAAACAGTGTTGCATAGCTAGCTGAGTGTACTAAGAAACTTTATCTTTTATATGGTTGGCTTTTTCTGTTTAATCGTTTGTAGGAGGTAAAATTTATTTAAAATAGTTTGATGATTATTTATTTAATAAAGAAACGCCACCGCTGTCATTATTGCCTTCGCCACATCACCTGGTGGGGTTTGTGATGTTGTTATTTATTCGCTCTAACACAAACACACACTCTCATATACAGATTTAATAACATATGCATGTGGTTATTATCATATGCATATATACATACATCTATGTATAAATTCTTAATAATAGGGAAAACAATTCTTTTGAAAATTTTCAATTTTTAGTTTTCATTCTAAAGCATACCCGTCAAGGTGCCATCGCTATTATTTGACGCGTTTTACACGGGGATATTTAAATTCAGAATTCGTGTTGAATAAAAGTTCTTTTTTTTTGTTTTTTTGATGGAAAAATTAAAAAAGACTTACCTGATTTTTAAGCGCGCTATTTATTAAAAGTGTTTTTGTTTAGTTTATATTTTTTTTGTTTGTTAAAAAAGCGTTTTACAAAAAGGGAGTTTTTATTTTAAAATAAAAATATTTAATATTAATAAAACAACAAATATACATTAAACGTGATTAAGAAATTTTTCGTTTTGTTAAATAACACTTAAAAAAACAAATTAAATTAAATAAAAAAAAGACAGATTTTTTTTGTTTTTCAATTTCTATTTCTAAGCTAAATAAATGTTTTCAAAAAAATTTTTCTTTTTAAATTGTTATAATTTTTTGTTTTTGTAAAATATAAAAAATAATTTCCTAAAGAAGCTTTCCACAGGAAAGCGAAATATCGAGAAAAAAATATATATTGTTAATTAAAAAAGACCGTTGAAGAGAATATTAATTTATATTTATTTAAAGAAAAAACAAAAATAAATTTTAAAAGTTTTAATAGTTTGAACAATAGAAATTTAAAATTTTTTAAAAATTGAAATATCTTTTTTTAAATTTCAAAACATCAAACTTTACCAAAAAAATTATTTATATACAATTTGGTGTTTATCATAAATTTTCAACTTGTTTCAATTAATAATTAATAACGTTCTTGAAAACTACTCACTTCAATTGTGGCAAAATTATAGTGAATTAAAAAAAATCTGGCGTTTAAAACACATTAATAAAAAAACCAGCTGATTTATTTTTTAATTTCTTAAAAGGCTAAAGCATGAGTATTTTATGATTAAGTTTTTTTTTTTAGTTAAGCAGTTTTTACTAAAAACTTAACTAAACAGTGATGTAAAGCAGCTTAAAAAGCAATAATTTAAATATGTTCTTTCTTTCATAAAACATTAAAATATATATATATATATATATATATATATATATATATATATATATATATAAAAATGACATTAAAAAAGTAATTAACAATAATATTATGAAAACATATTAAATAATGATTAAATATAAATGTAAAAAATATTAGTAAAAAAATCAGTAGTATTGAAAAAAAAATATAATTATAAAATCTCATGCAACATACTAAAGAGAAAAAATAAAACAAATTAAAATAAAATACAAATAATACAATGTTTAACGAATAAAAAATATGTTTAATATAAAAATTAAATGAATTTAAAATAAATTGTGTATGTATGTATGTGATTAAATTTAAATAAATATGGGATTTTATTTAAAGCGAAAAAAATAAATTATAATAACAATAATAATAAAACCGTCTTAAAAATCAGTCATTTCAAGTCATTGTCAATTGTCAACAGTATGAAACGAAAGTAAAACAACAGTAACTTATGTATACACAGCATAAAAGAGAGAAAGAGAGTTAGAGAGATGGCATCGTCATCGAGAACGTGATTAACCGCTAATTTGTGTACTTAAAATAAATTAATGTTTAAAGTTCGGCGTTTAAAAAACTATTTAAAAAAATTTTGATAACTAAATAGTAAAATCAAATCAATTTTATATGGAATAAAAATATATTAATAATATTTTTTTGCTCTTCAGGTTAACTGGTACAGTTTGCATTTTTGTTTAAAGAGTAATTAAAAAGCTTTTTGAAAACCGGCTAGTTTTTTATTACATTATTATTATACATTATATTCCCATAGATCGATAGTGCTTTATTTAAACGAGTAAACTGCCTGACAAAAAATATTTTTTAAAATTATTAATTTAATTTAATAATTTAAGAAAATTAATTCAATTAAATAGTTGCGTAGTAATTCAGTTTAAAGTACTCTTCTTTATGGGAGACAGAGAGGGAGAAAGATAGAGGAGGATTATTAAACTAATAAGGGAGCTAAACTTCCTGTATTTAAAAAAACCGAAAAATCGAATAATACTTCATTGGAGAACTGCCGCTGGTCAAAAAATTTACCAGTTTTAGCCAAATTTTATATTTAAAATAAAACATATTATCAATTTCGAACTTATGACCAACAATTACTCTAAATAAATTGTGGTTGCTTTAGAAAACAATTGTTGTTGTTAAAAAAAAACGAATTAGTTTTTAGCAATTGTGCATTTTCTTACAAAATCTAGCTTCCAAAATGAAGATGCTTCATTGGAATAGTTTTATTTGAAAAGTTTAAATGTAAGAATTTTCAAATTTTGTCGCTTTTGTGGGCAAAATCTGGCCACTTTTTATACTTTAAATGCTTGTTGCTTTCAATAATTAATTTTATTATTCAAAAATTTTTAACAACTTTTTAAAAGATTTTTAAAATTTTCAATTTGAAAAAATGAATTCAAACATTAGCCAGATTATTCTTTTATGTTTAACATAATCCACAATATTTTGTTTTCATATTCTATTTATTTTTAAATATTTAAGCGGAGTTTTATATAAAGTTTAACAATAAATTTTAAATATAAAACAAAAACTATTTTTTAATATTTAAAAATATTTTTTTTTTTAAATTTGCAAGTTAACAAAAACTAGAAAATTTTAATTATATAAATATTTAATATATATTTAAAAATGACTTAAAATTTACGATTTAAAGGATTATAAAAATTTTTAAAATGAAAACTTTGCCAATCTGTAATGAAAACTCATGATTTTTAATCATAATGTATTTTTGTTTATTATTGCTTTAGTTTAAATTGTTGCCCAAGTTTTAAATTAATAACCATTTAATTTAAGATACTTTAAACATGTTTTATTTAAAGTTCAGTTTCTTTATTTGATACATCGTTTCTAGTTATTTGAATCAGATGTGCCGATATATTTCTCTTAACATGCTGGGTATATAAATGTAAATTTGCTGTGGAACGTGTTCAAAAAGAAGCAGGTATAAAATGTGAATTTTTCAAAATTAAATTAAAATAAATTTTCAGCTTTATTTTAAAGATTTATGAAATTTTACTATATTTAATTCCCAATTATTTTTAACTACTTTTAGGCTTTAAAACTCGCAACCGGCAAGAGCAAAAAGAGTGATAGCGAGAGCATTTAAGTGATTTTTCACAACAAAAATTTGTCATTGTTTTTGACAAGCATGGCTGTCAAGCACTTGTAAATCAATGGCCCTGACAAATTCATATGCTTAAACATTTTTTTGGTGTCGTTTTTTCACTGCTGTCATTTTAATTAATCAAGGCATGACACGATGATGATGATGATGATGAACAGATTAGTGCAAAACACAGACCTCAACAAAAAAATTTTTTTGCCGCATGACAATCAAAATGTGAATCATATAAAATATCTATAAAAATTGGTTGCCAAGAAACAAACAAGCAACATTATCTTTTTTTTCATAAAAGTATTTTTGATTGTTAAACTAGAAAAAATATCTTTTCAAGTTTTAATTTAATGTAAGTATTGCATTTTTATTAAATATCTGTTTTATGAAATTGAAATTTTACCAAAATTAAAACAAAGTTGTTATTGTTTTTTCTAATCTGAAAATAAAAATGATTTTTTTAATGATTTTTATTAGATTAAATAAAATATTAAATATGAACAAAATGAAAAAAAGATTTGTCTTGAGTTTTATTTTAAGTTGGGGGCTAAATTTTCAAGGAAAAAGTTGAAGAACATATTGTAAAATAATCTCTTCTAGAATCACAGAAAATGTTTAAATAGCTCCAGTCTACCGTGAGATGCTAATATTACTTGCAGCTAGCTACCATAATATCAGCACAGTTGTTGGTGCTAATTTAATATTCTTTATTTTCAAAAAATTTTGTTGAAAATTTTTTATATGTCTTCCCAAAATTTTGAATAGCCTAGTTTGGAAAGTCTACAATTATTATTAATTCAGGCTTTTAATTTCATAAACAAAAAATCTAAAACCTATAAATGATTTATATTTGTGTTTTATTTTGTGCTTCGGGGTAAGTAGAAAATGAATTTTTTTTATAATTTTACTAATAAGTTACAAAATTTTGAAAATAAATTAAAATTTGGCAACAATCTGTCAAAAAAAAAAATATACGTACATGCATATATACGTAAGCGTATATATTTTTTAATCTAACTAATCTTTTTAAAGAAAAAGTAATGAGCTTTTCGAACAATATTTTGCGCACGTATTCCAAAATACATTTCACTTTCAAATAGACAAAATTCTAAACGCACGTTTGGCAAGAGAGACAGACAGGCATACAGACGCACATATTGCCGACAGAAAAAAATATCTAATATTTTTTTTTATATGGATATTTTTGTGCATTTATAATATGTATGTATGTATTTCTCTAGAATTTTCTTGAAAGCGTTATTGTCATCGACCATTTTTCATGCTGATTTCGAAACTGTAGCACTCTATGTGGGAGGGTGTGGTTGTATAGAAATGTTTTGCACGCGGTACTATTTTTATATTTAAATTTATTTCTTTTACTTTAAATACAAATGCTCTGCATTAATCACTTTAATACTCATATATATGTACTTGACTCTCTTTTGCAGTGATTCCAAACAGTTTTTGTTTGTTTTCAAAGACACGTCTATATGAATTTGTTTAAAATCATATACTAAAAAGATATTTTTTTTTAATTTTTATTGAATATTTTCTGCAGGTTAATAGTTTTATTTTAATTTCACGTTATTAAAGGAATTATTTTTTGGGGGTTTTTCCATAGAAATTCATAAAAAGGCAAACATTTATTTGGTTAACTTCAAACTTAGACACTAAAAATGTTAGAAAAATATAATTAAAGTTTCGAAAATTTTTATTTATTTTAGCTCTTAACTTTTAAAGTTGCACCAGCTTTCTTTAAAAGTTGTCTAAAATATCAAATTTTTATTCTTGTTGACGGTTTTGCAAATTTTCAAAACTTGTCCTTTCGTTTCATTGTTTGTTTGTTTGTCAAAATTGTCGTCATTATTTGTATTTCGTTCTTGGTTTTTTTTGATCTGTTTTGTTTTCTATTTTATTAATCCTTACTTTTTACAGTTAGTTTTGCCGATGATTCAGCTTGTCCTGTTGATGAGGTTACACGTACGGTAAATACACCCGAATCTTCTTCATAGGTTGTTCCGATTAAAAGCACTGCTGCATTACCATCAAAAATCATCTAAAAGTAAAAGAAAAAATCCAAAAAATTTGTTAGTTTTAAGGAAAATTAATCGCCTAAATTTACACATTTAATAATCAGGAAACAAATTATCTATATTTAAATTAATAAATTACCTAATGTAGTAAAATTGGTTTGGACCATTATTCGAATAAGGATTTTGTTAAGTAACTACTAATTTCTAATTAATTTAATTAATTGGAAAAAAGGATATTTTCGTTATGAACTTCTTTGGATAAATAAAATAAAATAATAGTTTCTACCATTTTCATGACTGAGGAAAACGTTATTACATATCTCGACGAACAATATTCCTTTAAATATAGTAAAAAATCAAATGGCTATAAGGGTTTGTACAGAGTTAGTTGTGCAGTTGCTCTTTTAGCTGCTTTAGCGATAGTCTTGCTCTGCACTAAATCTATAGGCAGCGAAAGTTTTTGTTGTGAATTATATCATGTTATTTTTTTATAACATTTTTATAAAAGGACTAACTTCAATCATAATTTTTCTTTCACAAAATTTCATCACTCATAATTTTTCTATCAAAAATTTTATCAATTTTCAATCAGTTAAAAAAAAATGGGTCAGAATTTTTCTAAAAAAAATATCATTAGTAATAATTTGTTTATTTTTTTAATCGACCTTTTATATCTTAAATAAATATGTATTATTATTTTTAACGGTCTTTTTAATTAAATTTAACAATATATTTTTTTAATATTTCGATTTCCTTTGGAAAGCTTCTTTAGGAAATTAATTTTTATAATAACAAAAATTATCAACAATTTGAAACAATTTTTTGAAAACATACATACAAATTTCTAACTTATGAAATAGTTATAACAAATTATGTGTCTTTTGAATTAAGTACCTATAATTTTGCGCTAAATTGTCTGTGTCTGTTTTGAAATTTATTCTGCTTACATTTGGTACATTAACAATTTCTAACATTTCTAACATATAACGTCTCTTATAGTTTTTTTCTATATCTAATACTGATGTTTCATCAAACTTTGGATAATGATTATATTTCTTACAATGTGAAGATAAGGATGTCTTCTGTGTTGAAATATTCCTATATTTTTGGTCACATCTGGTCATAATCTTGTTTTAAGTTTATTTTTTGTTCTCCCAATATAAACTTTGTCACAGTTCACCTGCTCATGGTATCCTGTATACTACATCAGATTTTTCCATTTTTCCTATTTTATCTTTCATACTGCTAAATAATTTATTTAATGTGTTATATGTTTTGTGTGCAATTATATATCTATCTGTGTTATATATTTTAGACTTTCTTAATCTTTCTGATATTTCAGGAACATAAGTTAAATTATGCCTATGATTAGCATATTGTCTAATTAATCGGTTAGTTAATTTTACTGGAAAATCATTGTCATTAAGTATATCTCTTATAGTGTCCTTATTCTTCAAATGAAATTCTCTATCACTTATAGTTAATATTCTGTCTATCATATTTTTCGCCGTGTTTATTATCATTTTTCTCGCATGTTTTGAATAAAAATGAATAATTCTTCCAGAAGATGTTGGTTTCTTATACCAATCAAATACTAACTTATTTCTCTTTCTTATTATCAATATATCTAAATATGGAAGTCTAGATTCTAACTCTCTTTTAATCGTAAATTTAATATCCGGATGAATAATTATAATACACAAACAAAAAAAAAAATGTAAAAACGCCAATCTTCGTTTTCTACACACTGTATATATTGTTCCAGTGCCATACTGATTGCTGTAAAGTTACGTCAAGTCATACGATTTGCATTGATATTTAGGTTGGGATTAATTATCAGTTGAACAATTGAAGTATAAATCAAGGGAGTAAGAGTAGGACTAAAAATGAGAATTTGCAAGAGAACATGTATACATGTTTGTTAAGAACACTTTTCGGTCAAATTTACTCCGATTACGAGGGTGGCTCAATAAGTCCACGTTTCGTCCAAGTTTAAGAATTGACGCTAAAACTCGTCTATAATAAGTGGACCCACCACAATATACCAAACAGCAGCAGCACAAAATTCACTTTTTTCCATTTTCTTGTCAAAACAGGAGGTAGTCTGCTATGACTGGTACATACAGCCTTGTGCAAATTTAAATAGGAGGAACCTGAAATTTGTCACTTGTCGCTGTTCTAAGTTCGCACGAAAACTCCTATCAAGCCTCCATAAATCTTCAGCAACATATAACTCAGTTGGAGTTGTGGTTAAAATTATGGAGAATTGAAGTGAACGTTCAAAAGTGTATTCATGTGACCTTCACCCTGCGAAGAGATAATTGTTCACCCGTTCAAATCAATAATCACATTGTTCCTCACCATAGTTATGTGAGATATTTTGGTATACATCTTGATCGTCGCCTTACATGGAAACATCATATTGACTCAAAGATAACACAAATGAAACTTAAGCTAACACAATTACATTGGCTCATTGGCAGGAACTCGAAACTTAGCCTAGATTGTAAACTTCTAATTTACAAGAGTATTTTGAAACCAATATGGTCTTACGGAATCCAACTTTGGGGCACTGTCTCAGCTTCAAATGTGGATAGAATTCAACGTGGACAGAATAAAATTTTACGGTTGATAACTTTCGCCCCATGGTACATCAGAAATTCAAACATACATTGTGATTTAGACATACCGCTGGTGACTACAGAAATCATCAAATACGCAGGCAAATACTTGATGAAGCTTGAAGACCATCCTAATTCCCTTGCTCGCAATATCTTGGATTATAGTGGACATAGCCGATTAAAAAAATGGATACCGGCTTTAATCCTCAATGCTACAGATGACACATCTTAGAAATATTTGTTTTGTTTTTTTTAATGTCAATTTTTTTATTAGTTCTGACATGGTCGGGATTAATGTAACTTTTTTTTTTAAATTTAATATTTTAAAACTTATTGTTAGTTCAGTTTCTTGAAGATACAATAAATAATTATTGAAAAAAAAACTTGTCGCTGTTGTTTTAACACAATGTATTTTTTATGTAATTTATGCGTTCATGAGGAGGTAAGTTAAAATATTAAATAATTTGTTTGGTATTTCTAATTGCGGATTTTTGTAAATCAATTGAAATAGCCGAAAAAGAATAAAAAGAAGAATGGCCTAAAAACGCTTCGAAAAAAATAGAAAATAATCACTCACAATCTATTTATATATATAAAAATAAGTCGGGTTTTCCTTCTTTTTGGCGCTATAACTCCAGAACGCATGAACCGATTTCCACGATTTTACAAGGCCTCGGGCTCCGGTAGGTTTATAGCATAGGAAATTCAGGAAAAATTTCAAGAGAAAATCAGGAACACAGGGAAAATCATTTTTCATATACAGCGCCATCTCTGATACATAGCAAGTACTACAACGGTACCAGTACGTGGTGTGTAAGTATCCCTCACGAAAATAAGTACGTTCCATTTAAAGTAGACGGCGCCGGTGCGTGATACATTGTTTGACAGCTACTCATGCGCACGTGAAATTGAGGCTAAAGTTATTCGTTTGCTAACAGTTCAATTGGAAACCATCACATCGATCACGCGTATTGTGAAATATTTATTCAACTTCATCAGCAGGCATTTGTCCTTAAGGTGGTAGTTGAACTGTGTAATTGTGTGATTCGATTTACATCCGCGCCTGGCCATGAAGCCTTAATCAGATGGTGGACTAAACCACTGCATAATTTGGAACGTCATGCTCGTCCTACGAAGCCGAAGCCATAATTCTATGCAACAGAACTTTCTAGTTGCAACTTCGATGATTCCAGAGCAGGGCTGCAAATCATCACTCCTTGCTTAAGAGTTGGAGACTTTCCAACTCCTGTCCAGAACACATGTCTAGCATGCTCACTAGACTGGATCATTCACCTGGCGTGTCATTAACGGCGAAATGATCCTGGCTACTATAATAACCATTATACTGTTATGGGCCGCGAAACCACAACCACCACGATACTCCCATATAGGGCCAACCTCAATAATCAGTCAGGGAACAGTTAAGTGTCTAAAGAGACAAATATCGGAACTCTGCGGGTCACTGATTCCCGTGGAAATAAAGTGGAGTTTCCAGCTGACTTCAGGGGACTGGGCTCCCTTTTCCCCCCAGTTGCACTGTGTCTAGATAGTCGAAGTTCTATAAAGATCATATATATGTACCCTCGGGGGGTAGTTGAAATGTGTAAATTATATGGATCGTGCATTTGAGGTTGATTTCACCAGTCTGTCTATAGTCCAAAGTGCCGACAGGACGACGTGCGAACATCGGCCACCACACAAGACATGCAAGCCAGCAACAAGTGTATTCACATAAGTTAAGCGAAGAAAGACAAAATATAATAAGAGAAAATACCCGATTGAGACAACGCGTGATCACACAAAAATCATTGGCATCATACAATCGCTTGGCATACCAATATGATCCCACTGCGAACTACAGTGATGATGACAATTTAGATATTGGATTAATGATGACTGTATGCCGATATTGCAATGCTTTTAAGTTTAAAAGAAAAACGACTGGATTGTGCTGCGCAAGTGGAAAAGTCAAACTGGATCCATTAATTACACCACCACAGCCACTGAAACCACTGTTCGATGGAACTGATCCCGATTCCAACCATTTTCTTCAACCCATCCTTGAATACAATAACTGTCTTCGCATGACTTCCTTTGGAGCTAATACCATTCGAGAATACCATTTATGCAGCGAATCACTCACACCAATCAATCACACCAACACAATCAATTGCAACACATAACAATTACACATACACCACACACTACACCATCACACGATCAGAAATCACACCGTATTCTTCAAAAATAAATAAATAAATTATTCAGATCAAAAAACAAAAAATGTGGTTTACCAAAGAGCACTTCAATGAAACGGATAATTTGCGGACACGTATAATGTTTCGATCCAGTATTTACTTTAGATTCACTTTCATTTTTAACTTAGAGAAGTTCAACTAAATTCCATTTCATTTTTGTAATCGTAATGAATTCATTGCTGCTGGCAATGAAATAAAATTTTCTGCTTTTCACATATAAAATAAAAAAATAATTTTTCTTTATCTTTTAATCTCCAAACGAAATGTTACAAAAAATGAAGCCATATGGCGGCGAAACGGAGTTCTCCGGGTTTGCTAGTTTGTTTTTAGAAAAATAATATTAGTCATAATTTTTCTATACACAAAAACGTCATCAGTCATAATTTTTCTCTCCAAAAATATTACGTCAAAAATTTTCTATCTAAAAGCATTACGTCATAATTTTTCTCAAAAGTTTCGTCAGAATTTTTGGTATAATAAAATACGCTTATCAGACTAAGCATTAGTAAAGAATTTCTCGAGAGGAAACACTATCTCTTTAACGAAGAAGATAATTGCATTAAATGTTAAAAAATTCACTAAAAATGATAAACTTAAGTTACTTTATGTAACCTGCCTTAATCCTTAAAACAGGTTACGAAAAGTAAATGGTACAATTTCTGTAGCATGGATAATAACGTGAGTAGAGTTACGGGCGCATAAATATATAAAATTATAGGTTCCGCACACGTACTTGAAAAATTTACTTTGGATATCGTTAACCAAAATATGTTGGTGGCGTTGTCATGTTTTACAGTGATCTGTTTTCTATAAAATCTTCGTTCCGAATAGAGACCAAAAAGTAAAATTAAAAAATGGCTTTATTAGATCGCTTATAGCAGTGGTTGTAGTATGGTCAGAAAAAACACAATATGTTCATAGTAACAATATATGGTTGCAGTAAACTATGGTTGTTTTGAACTATAATTTAGTCATAAGCAGACAGGTTTTTTTATCCCACACAAAAAGTGTAAAAGTCTTGTCTTGAACTACATAAATTTTGTGATGTAAAAAAAGGAAAAAATAAATAACTAGGCAGATATAAAAAACTTAAGGTACTGAAAGGTAAAAAATATTTTTTTTAATTAATAAGGAAAAAATTTCAGAAAATATTCTGACCTGTTTGACATAATTATGTCTATATTTGGCCATATCTTTATGACAAACAAAAATTGACGACATTTTTATTGTAGCACTATTTATTTCTATCGATGTATTGTTTGATATAAGTTTTCTGTAATTTTCTTAGTTTTGAAGATTTTTTCTTTTTCAACTGTTATAGAAATAGAATGGCGAAAAAAAGTTCGCTATCATTCTTTGTAGAGGAATTTAAAACAAAACCTTATACAGGAACAATTTATTAGCTTCTCTTTGTCAGTTTAAAATCTACTGCTCCTTTTTAGCCGTTCTTTAAAAAATTATTCAAATATTTTTTAACCCCAGAAAATATTAAATTTTTTTAATTAATTCATTTAATTCGTTTGAATTAATTAATTAATTTAATTCATTTAGAAAACAAAAAAAAGCAGCAGAGTGTGCCTGTAATCTTTTTACCCAATTGAAATGTACTATCGAGTGTTTCTTCACAGAGGTATAGAAAATTATGTTAACAACACTCTTTTAACTGGTGGCCATTTTGTCAGCTGTCAAGTGTTTTGTGTGTAGTTTGAGCAACGATTCTGAACAAAAACAAAATTGCGTTGATCCCGAATTCATAAGCGAACTTTGGTTAGCGATAAAGCTCACTCTCGTTTCAACGCATACGCTAAAAAACAAAACTGCCGCATTTGGAGTGATCATAATCCATAAGTGTATGCTGATATACCGCTACATTCATAAAAGCTGACTGTTTGGTGTAATTTATAGGATGGTGAAAACATGGTGCGTACTTCTTTAAAAATGATGCTAGTCAGAACTATTTGACTTTTCGGAATTGTGGTTTCAACAATTCGGCGGAATATGAAACACAGCTCGTGCCGCACTTAATCTATTAAAAGAAGCGCTTGTTTCACGTTTCGGAGCCGTAAACTCAGATCGTGCAATTTAATGCTGCTAGATAACTTTCTGTGGGGATATGTAAAGTCGATAGTATTTATATGTCAATAAGCCCGAAACGGTTGACCATCTGGAGGAAAATATTCGATGCGTTATTGGCGATATACGGTCGCATAGGTTGAAAGAAGTTATGGAAAGTAGATTCGAATACATCCGAGTCAGCCATTTAAAAAACTCATCTCTGTTTTCTTCAATTTCAAAGTTGTATACCTCTATAAAAACACCTCTTAATAAAAAGTCACAGATTTCCTTTGAACCGACTTTAATATTGTATTTTGTTTTACCTTTCTCACATTTCAAACGAATTCCTTTATTTCTAAAACTCTTTACTTTTTAACAAAACGGGAGGAGGAATTAAAAACATTAGTTCATTCACCGGCGAAACAAACCTAAACAATTTACTACTAAATTAGATTATAAAAAATGTGTTAAATTATATTTTCTGAAATTGCGCAGAGGTACCTTCGTAAAACATTCCTTAAAATTCCCCCCAGACTCGCTACGGATTTCTTCGTACGGATTTTTTTCGCATCACAAAAAATACATTATTAGAGTTGGTGATATTTAGCATCATTTGGTATATAATTGCAGTTCGTTTTATGGTAAAAATACGCGTTTTAATGAACGTTTTCTTTTAACCCTTAAAATCCATATTTGATGACTTTGGTATATACTGAAAAAGTACCAAATTTATCAACCACTGTGTACAATTAATTATATTTAATTAATAATTTTATTTTTTTGGAAAATTAATAATTTAAATATTCTTATTCATGATCAAATGCATGTGTTTTTGCCTATGCTAATCTTCTTTTTCTTCTATTCACTGTAGATACTGTTCCAGTGCCACACTGATTGCTGTAAAGTTATATCGTGTCTCACGATTTACATCAATATTTAGGTTGGAATTAATTATCAGTTGAAGTATAAATCAAAGGATTAAAAGGAAGATTAAAAATCAGAATTTTTTTACAAGCTTGCGAAACAACATGTTTACATTTTTGTTAAGAACACTTCTGGGCCAAAGTTACTCCGATTACAAGGGTGGGTCAATAAGTCAACGTTTCGTCAACGTCTAAGAATCGACGCAACAAACAGTCTATACTGAGTGGATCCACCACAATACACCGAAGACCAAACAGCAGCACAAAATTCATTTCCATTTTCTTTTCAAAATGCGAGGGAGTCTGCAATGGCTGCCAAATGCAGCCGTTGACGTAGCTTGTGAAAATTTAAATAGGAGGCACCTGAAAATTGCCTGTTGTGGCTGTTGTTTCAACACAATCGTATTTTATTATTTCTTTACGTAATTTATGCTTTCAGCATTTCTAATTGCGGTTTATATCTGAAATTTTATCTTTTTTTGGAGTAAATCAATTAAAATAACCGACAACGAATAGCCTAAAAACCCTTCAAAACGACGGGAGAACAATAATAATAAACAGAATTTTCAGAATTATGAAGTGCCCCAAAAATAAATTTCCGTGTAGTCCACTCCAAAAAAAGAGTCGAGGCTAGAGGTCTATAATGAGAAACCTCTCATAATCAAAATAAGCTTTTAATACGTCATTGTTAAATGAAAATATTTAAAAGTTTAAAGGTTGTGCTAGAAAAAGATTTTACTATTGAGGTATACAGCAAAAAGGAACAAAATACAGGGACATATTTTAAAAAAGTTTAATTTCAGTGGCTGTATATTCGATCAGGATAAAAGAGAAAACATATTTTGCAACTTAATTAATCGATTTTCTATTATAATTAATTTTAAATTGTGCCAATTTTTTTTATATAAAAAGAAAAAAACAAGTTTAATCCAAGACCCTTTAGGATACTAGCGAAAAGCCTCTGTGTAAAACTTTTTAAAATACGTGCAAAATAACTGTTTGAGCTCTTAAGGTCAAGGAAAAATTAACCTTAAACATTTAACAACTACTACTTACTTGGAAATCTGGAGTTGCTGGTATAAGAGCACCTTCACGGAACCACTGAACACTGGTTGGCTTAACTTTACCGGTGACTGTTGTTTTAAATTGGGCTGGCATACCCTCGGTCACAGTGACATCCTTTAAGGCTGTAATGGTAGGTGGAGCATCTAAGTTCTCAATTGGTCGTACTTTCAGCTGAGCACTGGTCTGAATGCTGCCTAATTTATTTTCAACAACACACTTATAAGTACCCTCGTCTTCAGGGAAGGCTTCGGAAATAACAAGTTGATAGTATTCTCCTTGGCGTGTCATTTGAAAGTAACGAGATGGTTTCACAATATTCTCACCACGCATCCAACGAGCAGTAGGTGTAGGTTTACCTTCTACCTTGCAGCGAAAAATTACCTTGCTGCCCTCTTCAACCGATTGACTTTTAAGCTGTTCCAAAATGTGGGGAGACTTCTCCGATCCGGTAGTGGGAGGCTTTTCCGGTTTGGCGGTTGTTTGAACATTGCAATCAGCATCACAACGAGCCTCACCGGCAGCATTAACGGCAACACACTCGTAACGACCACTGTCTTCGACGGTAGGTTCAATAATTAAGAGTGTGTGAATATTTTCTTCTTCCAACATTTTGAATTTAATGCTGGCCTTAATCTTCATGCCATTCTTAAGCCAATATACATCCATTGGGCGGGTGCCGGTTACCTTTGCATCAAATCGAGCTAATTGGCCGGTGGTGACGGTGGTGCTTTGAATGGTGGTAACAAAGCTGGGCGGTGTTATGCCACCCTTACCACGTCGACGTTCTTCTACAACCAAGTTTGCACTACACTTAGCAGTGCCTCCATGATTTTCTACAATGCAAGAGAATACCGCAGAATCTTCTACAAATACTTGACGAATGATCAAGATTGACTTGCCGCTAAACGTATGTATCTGCAAATCGGGAGAGCTTTGAATAGGGAAGTTTTCACGGAACCATTTTACTGTAGGCATGGGCTCGCCATCAAATTCAACCTCAAATTTGGCCTGCTCGTTTTCAAACACACGACATGGTTGCATCTTTTTGGTAAAAACTGGAGACTTGGCAGGCTTGACGGGTCCCTTAACAATGCGTTCTTGGATGGTTCCCTTATGTTCCACTTCAGTGGTTTCAGTAGCGGTTATTTTACGGGTAATTTCCAAATCTCCTATAACTTCCTTTTGGACTTGTTTTTGCTTGTTCATATGAACTTCACGACCATGTACCGAAGACTCAGAGGGTTCAATAGGTGGCTTTTGTAGTACTTTCTTTGTTGCAGTAGTACTAGCAGAAGTCTCTTCCCTAAATAAATAAAATTAAACAATTTGTTAGTAGTTTATTAGAAAAAATTGTGAATAATAATAATAATAAATAAATAAATAAAAATACTTACAAATTTTCTTCATATGACTTGGCCATACCCTTGGCAGCTGAACTGCTGACAATTTTTTCACCAGGAATAGCATATTGATGTGATTCAGTACGTAAGTTGCTTTCCTTTAACAGTTGCTCTGTTTCCAATTCTTGAATCTTGCTGTAGTAGTCTTCATTCTTCTTCTTAAGTACGGTTTGTTGCCATTCGGGAGTTTCCGGCTTGATTTGTTTAGGCTTAAGGTGTTCAACCCCCTTAAGCGGACCACTTTGTTCAGCCAAGTATTGCTTACGTTCATCAAATATCTTTTCAAGTTCGTTTTCTTGACGTTCCTTTTGATACGAAGCTAGTTCGTAATCGTACCAAGCTAAGAGCATAGAATATTTCAAATTTTAATACAAATATATTTTGTGTAGGTAAAATTTTTAATATCCTTAAAGTGCAATGTCTTCTAAGGACACCATTTTCATTAAAAACAGTTTAGTATTTATTACGCTTATTTTAAACTGTTTTTGTTAGTATTTCTCTTGCTTAAAATTAGTCACATTGATGAGTGTGCGATGAGTAACAATCCGTATGATCTTAAACTAAAATCCACGAAAAATATTTAAAGATCAAAAAGGTTTAGAAAATTTCAATAGTATAAAATCGCTTTGCTACACCTTTTTGATTCTTTTAGATAAAAATGATCTTAATGTTAACAAAAAGAAAGTCGTCATGCTTTAACTCAAAAACTACAACATAAAAAAGAAGAAACACTTTTATTGCATTAAAAATAAATTATTAAAAAACACATAAGAAGATAATAAATAAATGACATTAAGTAATAAAGATGATTCTCTCAAAGCATTCCCAATATAAAATTTATGGTATGATTGCGATCTTTTTTGATGCTGAGGTGAAATAATACATAGATTAGCATACAAAACACTTTTAGTAAAACACTCATTATACTACCCGTCTAAAGTCCTTGTTACTTGTTATAGAATCCATTATGTTTTTGTTAAAGAAATCTTGAAGTTCTTTAAAAAGAGTCCGTTGAAGTGAGGCTTCTTTAAGACTGAGTTGCTTAGCTCATCTTAATCACATTGAAGGAATTCATATATACAATTGGAATTTATTTTAAGGATCTTTTGGGAGACTGGAAAGGGCTTGTTTTTTTATTTGGTATTCTTGGGAGGAATATTTGGAGATATTTGGTAGTGTTTTTGTTATAGTGCTCGTATGCATATATGTGATGTATTGCTTGTGTTAAAGTTTTAGCAAAAATATGGTATGTATATTTACAATGTTGAAATGTGTTCTTTTAATATCTCAATAAAACTATCTAATTGTACTCATAATTATTATTGTATAATAAAATTTAAAAAAATGTTGTTGGTTTTATTTATTTTTATTAGATATAAGCTTCTAGAGGTGTTATATGTATTAAGTGCAAAATACTGGTTAGGTAAAATGTGTTTTAAATACTTACGACGTGGTGAATTCTTAAGGACACCGCGATAGTCATCCGATCGT
The DNA here is from genome assembly GCA_030448955.1 of Trichopoda pennipes. Classification (NCBI taxonomy): domain Eukaryota; kingdom Metazoa; phylum Arthropoda; class Insecta; order Diptera; family Tachinidae; genus Trichopoda; species Trichopoda pennipes. Next base: position 2,499,822 of record JASKUP010000038.1, read on the forward strand.
GCCACAACATTAAGTTCTGTGGTAGCAATAGCCTCACCCACAGAATTACGTGCAATAACCTCAACTTTGCCAGTATCATATTGACGGGTCTTAGGTATATCCATATGGAACATGCCATCGTTGGTTAACTTGTAACGTGAACCCTGTAAATTTTTTTTAATAATTTGATTTTTCACTTCAAAAATCTTTTTTTACTTCTACTTACATGAACAACAGTGTGACCATTGATGAGCCACATAACTCTTGGTCGTGGATAACCGGTTACACGCACACAAAATCTGGCAGGTTCGCCTTCTTCTACAGTTTGTGGTTCTAATTTGCTAACGAACACTGGTTTGGATCTAGGTCTTGCATCAGGATCAACTTCCTCGGGAACACTATCAAATACAATTATATTTTTTTTTGTTGTAATTTTCTTAATATCATTCAAATACTTACACTTGCCAGGAGGCTTCCATTTCACGTATACGATCAATACTGTGCATATGGGCAGGCAATTGAGAATCATAAACAATGCCAGGTTTGCCGGCTACCTTAATAAAAGCTCTAGTTTCGTCCTTTCCATACAAATTTGTAGCACGACATACGTATTCACCGCTATCTTCAGGATATACCCAACCAAAGTTCATTGCAACATAACCGAAATCATAAATAGGCTGGAAGCGATTCTCTGTTTATTTATAAAAAATGAAATCAGCGACCTTTATTTTAATTTAAGTAAAAAAATACAATACGTACTGTACAACAATGGTTTGCCATTAAAGAACCATTCCACCTTCATATTGGGATCACCTACAGGTGCCAATTGGCATTCAAATTTGGTAACAGCCATTTCAGTAAGATTTGTTTTGTCTTTGATCTGTGTAACAAATCGAGGAGGTTGCTTGCGGTCAGGGTCAAAAAGATCATCTTCGGTTAAGTGAACCTCTGAAGTGTACTTCTTAATAGTGGCTTCCATTTGGGTTAGCGTCTCTGAAGGTTTCATGCCGCGCGGTACTTGATTTTGCAATATAATTGAAGGTAATTGTTTGCAAGATACGGTTGCCTTAGTGCGATCCTCACCGTATTTATTATAAGCGCGGCATATATATTCACCGGAATCTTCAGCATAAACATACAAAATATCTAATGATACAAAACCCATATCGAAAATGTTTCTGTATCGATGACCGGAAGGCAACAATTTACCATTGCGGTACCATTCTATGCGCAAGTTAGGATCGTTTTTGGGTTCAACTTGGCATTCGAAGCGTACAGCTTCGGCTTCTTCAGCAGTAACTGAAGCGATTTCAGTGATAAACTTTGGTGGTCCATATTCAACTTCCACTTGTTGTACTGCTTCGGGAATGCGACCACGATCTAGTTCTCTTAATTTTTCGGCTGTCATACTATCAGGCAGTTGGGTATCGTAAACTATACTTCCTTTACCCTTGCAAGTTACTTTGGCAGTGGTGGTAGCAACGCCCCATTTGTTGACGGCACGACAAGTGTATTCGCCGGTGTCGCGAGCATAAATATAATCAATATCCAAAGCAATAAAACCAAAATCATTCAATTGATGGACACGAGAGCCAGTTGGCAGAGGACGACCATTATAGAACCATTCAATACGCATTGTTGGATCACCTACTGGTTCTACACGACAGTCAAAATGGATTGGACCACCTTCTTGAACATCTAAATTATCTTTAATTTCTTCAATGAATTTAGGGGGATTTGGTTGTTCCTCATCGATAACAATTTCTTCTCTTTTGTGCATGTTTTCTTCAAGTTTCTGCAAGCTCTCGGTGCCGGTACGGAAGTTAGAAGGAAGCTGTGGTTCCATGACAATGCCTTGGCGACCCTTTACTTGCAATTTACATGATACAGTTGCTTCGCCGTGCTTATTGGTGGCTTTGCAGGTATACAAACCTGTGTCACGTTGATAACAACCGGCAATTTCCAAAATTACAAAACCGAAATCGTTGATTGTTTTAATGCGAGAGCCAGCCCACAAGGCTTTACCATTGTGAAACCAATCGACACGCATGCTAGGGTCATTAATTGGCTGTAAGCGACATTCAAAGTGAGCCAATTGGTTCTCGTTTATGACCATATCGAATGGACTGGTAATAAATTCTGGTGGTTTGCCGGTATCATCGTCAGGCACAAACTCAGTGTTACGTACACCTAAGCCTTTCAACTCGGCAATACGATCTATGGTTCCTTCCATGCCCTTAGGTAATTGGGATTCCATGATGATGCTACGTTTACCAGCAATCTTCATGGTAGCACTGGTTACAGCTTCACCGTACTCATTAATAGCTCGGCAAGAATATTCACCTGAGTCTTCAGGATATACTGGTGAGATTTCTAGAATAACAAAACCAAAGTCGCAAAAAGTGCGGAAGCGAGAACCAGCCTTTAGGGGACGTCCGTTCCAATACCATTCAACACGTAATTTAGGATCATCTGTAGGTGTTAAACGAGCCTCAAAGTGGCAATTTTCACCTTCGCGTAAATTTTCAATGTTTTCCAAAGGCACGGTAAATACTGGCGCCTTACCCTTCGTTTCTTGTGTGCTGTCATCGCGGGTACGTACCATATTATATTCTAAGTTCGCTATCTTTTCTAAGCCACCTTCCATGCCGCGTGGTAATTGAGAGTCTAAAATCAAATTGGCCTTTGAAGTGCAGGTAAGTGTAGCACGAGTTACATCTTCACCATACTTGTTAACTGCACGACATTCGTAAACGCCAGAGTTTTCTTCATAACAGTACAAAATGTCCAAAATGACGATGCCAAAATCATGGAAAGTACGGAAACGGTGCCCGTGTGGTAATTTCTTTCCATTGAAGTACCATTCGACTTTTAGATCAGGATCGGTAATAGGAGTAAGACGTGCTTCAAAGTGTACACTTTGTCCTTCTACTAGTTTGGTGACATCTTTGATATGGGTGATAAATTTGGGTGGGTCGGCGACTACAGGAGCAACAGACTCACCTGGCAACTGCGGACACTCCAATTCTCTAATTCGCTGCAGAGAGTCGGGTTGCAAACTGTCGTAGAAAACTCCTCCGCGACCGCGGCAGTTAAGAGTAGCTCTGGTAAAATCTTCGCCATATTTATTATAAGCACGGCAAACGTATTCACCGCTGTCATGATCTTGTAAATAGGAAATATCTAAAACTACATAACCGAAATCGGAAACAGTTTTGATTCGGTTAGAATGACGCATTAGTTTGCCATTGTGATACCATTCTACTTTTAATTCTGGATCATTGACAGGAATAAGAGTGCACTCAAAGTGAGCAGATTGTCCATCCTTAAGACCTTCCAACGATTGAATTTGAGATGTGAATCGTGGCTTTTGACCACGTGGTTTATCAACACACTCAAGAGTGCAGCTTATTTCAGCAGAACCATATTTGTTGGTTGCACGGCAAGTATAAGTGCCGGTATCTTCAATCTTTGTTCCTAATATTTCCAAAGCAACCATACCGAAAGCATAAATGGTGCGAACACGGTGACTTGCTTCAAGTACTTTTCCATTGAAGAACCATTCAATAACCATACTTTGATCTCCGGTGGGTATAAGATTAGCTTCGTAGTGAGCAATTTCACCCTCTCCCACATCTGAAATGTTGGTAAATTCAGTGGTAAATCGAGGAGCCATACCTTCTTCTGGTTTTTCAGGTTTACTGCCATCTTTACGCAAAGATTCTTCTAAGTCTTGAATTTGTTCGAGACCTTCAGCACCCTTAGGATGTTGAGTCTGCTCAATGATGCTGTCTTTACTAGAGCAATAAATAGTTGTTGTTGTGAAAGCTTCTCCGGATTTGTTGTAGGCTTTGCAGGTGTAAATACCTTGGTCGCGTTCATAAACCTCAATGAGATCCATGGTAACGAAACCAAATTCACTTGTCATCTTGAAACGAGAGCCATGCTGCAAGAGTTTACCATTAAAATACCATTCGATAAATAGATTAGGATCCTCTTTGGGTTCGACGTTAGCTTCCAAATGAAGAGGTTGGGCTTCAGTTAAACGAAACTCGGCTTGCAAAGGTCTGGTCCACACTGGTGGTGGATAGTGGGTTTCAGGTTTGACGACTTCGCGGTTATAACGATTGGCCAACTCTTCTTCAGTTTCTTTAACGGCTTCTAAGCCAGCTTCACCTTGGGGATGTTGAGTGTTTAGGAACATGATCTTTCCACTTGTGCACTTCAGCGTGCCAGATGTAGTACCCGATCCTTTGCTATTTGTGGCTTTGCATGTGTAAACACCACTATTTTCAGCGTAAAGGTTAGACATATCTAGAGCGCAATAACCAAAATCGTAAATTGACTTGAATTTGGCAGCGGCTTGTAATGGCTGACCATTGTAAAGCCATTCTATTTTCATAGTAGGATCACGAGATGGTTCAACATTACATTCAAAACGCGCGTTATCACCTTCTTTGCAATCAATGTTGTTCAAGTGTGTGATGAAGACTGGAGTTTCATAAACCGGCTCTGGAGCCTCAGGACGATCTGGTTTAGGTGCTTCCAATTCACCAATACGAGGCAAAGAGTCAGGATGTAAGGATTCTGCTTGTAACCAATGACGGTCTTCAATCTTCAGAGAGCAAGTTGAAACGGCTTCACCCATTTGATTAGTAGCCTTGCAAGTATAAATAGCAGAGTCATCAGCACGTAAGCCGTTTATGGATAAAGTAACTAAACCAAAGTCAAAGGTACTACGAATACGAGAGCCGGTAGTGAGAGAAATACCATTCTTGAACCACTCGATACGTAAATTAGGATCGGCTCGAGGCTCTACTTGAGCCTCCAGAAGGACGTGTTGACCCTCACTTAACTTGTCGAAACTTTGCAAATGAGTGGTGAAAACAGGAGCTTGTTGAGGTGTTGTATCCACAAACATTTCTGGAACCCGATTCATTGCAGCTTCCTTGAGGCGGATAGCTTCCCACGATTCAGGAATCATAGGCTCACCGACAATGTTGGCTTTGGTTTTGATTTTCATAGCAGTAGATGAAACAGCTTCACCTGCAGCGTTGTAAGCGCGGCACATGTAGACACCGGCATCTTCTTGCACAACAGAACTAATGTCTAGTGTAACAAAACCAAAGTCGTTGGTAGTTCTCAAACGGGAGCCCATCTGTAACTCTACACCATTAATGTACCACTCAAATTTCAACGAGGGATCTCCGACTGGTACGACACGAGCTTCAAAGTGAGCATGTTGTCCTTCCCACAGTTCGGCAGGACCTGTAAGGAGTTGTGTGAAAATAGGCTTTTCAAAAGCTCGTTCAGGTTCAACGGGCCGTGGTGCGGAAGGGCGTTCTAATTGATGAATGCGACTAATACTATCAGGATGTTGAGTATCCAATTGTATACTAGCCTCAGAAACAACACGCATAGAAGCGGTGGTTACTGCCTCACCAAGAGGATTAACAGCGCGGCACATATAAACTCCTTCATCTTCTTTGCGAATATGAGAAATATCTAAAGAAACAAAGCCGAAATCATGTTGCTTGGTTATGCGAGAACTGTCCTCAATTATTTTTTCATTGCGGTACCATTCAACTTTGAGGTTTGGATCACCAACTGGAATCAATCGGCATTCAAAGTGAGCAGTTTGATGTTCGTTGATGCGATCTATGTTTTGCAAGGGCTGTGTGAATACGGGACGTTGTCTTGTACCAGGAGACTCTAATTCAGGACGTTGGAAAGGAGCTGTTGATTCTAACTTTCGAATCTTTTCCAAACCTTCAGGGTGCTGTGTTTCTGAGATGATGGTACCGCGGGCAATAACACGCAAATTGGTAGATGATACACATTGGCCTAAGGCGTTAACGGCACGAACAGAATATTCGCCGGCGTCTTCAGCTACGGCATGAGTTATATCTAAAGCCACGTAGCCAAAGTCGAAAGTGATGTGGAAACGAGCTGCAGATGGCAAAGGTTTTCCATTGTGATAGAACTCAATACGCAAGTTAGGATCATGTACAGGCTGTACTTGAGCTTCAAAGTGAGCGGTTTGCCCTTCATAAATTTCGGTGGTACCGCGCAGTTCAACCGTGAAATGAGGTGGACTAACGGGTTGATCACTAATTTCAGTGCGTGTTGAGACTACCTTCGATTCGAGTTTTTGAATCTTTTCTAATGCGTCGGGATGTTGAGTATCTAAAATCATGCTTCGGCGGTTCAAAACTCGTACGTTGCAAGTATTGACAGCTTCACCAAGCAAGTTGGTAGCTTTACACATATAAGTGCCAGTATCTTCTCCATACACATAGAGAATATCCAAGGCAACATAGCCAAAATCGTGTGTAGTTCTGTAGCGATGGCCCAGGGGCAACTGCTTACCGTTGCAGAACCATTCTATTTTAAGGTGAGAGTCATTTATTGGTTCAACGCGACATTCCAAATGCGCATGTTCACCCTCTTTAAGGTGTTCTAAATTGCTGAGAGGAGTCAAGAAAATAGGCTTTTGCCCCTTTTCTTCAACTTCCACCTTTTTAGGAACTGCATAGCTTTCCAACTGACGAATTTTTTCTAAACGCTCAGCATCAAGAGTGTCGAGATCCAAGGTCTTATTTGCTGTAAAAAATATATTTGAATTGTGGAACAGATTAATAGTATTTGAAATAAAAAATAACTTACCTGTTACGTTTACAGCACAAGTCGTGACAGCTTCCCCTACGGCATTCTTGGCCTTGCACATGTATGTTCCTGTGTCTTCAGCATGGGCATATAAAATATCTAAAGCCACAAATCCAAAGTCATAAGTGGTCTTAAAACGATGACCAGTTTGAATCGGTATGCCATTGCAGTACCACTCTACTTTCATTGTTGGGTCATTTACAGGTGTAAGAGTCGCTTCCAAATGAATTGGCTTGCCTTCGTTGGTATTGACGTTACGCAGTGGACGTCCAAATTGAGGACGCTCGGTCATAAATTGGTCTTCTTCAACTTTTCGAGCGAAGCGAGACTCATCTTCCAAATATTGAATCTTTTGAAGAGCTTCTTCATGTTGAGTTTCTTGAATAATAGATGATCTGGATTGTACATTCAAGCGAATAGAGTTAACAGCTTCACCTAATTTATTAGTAACGCGGCAAGTGTACTCTCCACTATCCTCAGAATAGACGGTTAAAATATCGAGAGCAGAGAAACCAAAATCATAGGTGGAACGAAAACGATGGCCAGTATTTAATGGCTTGCCATTGTGCAGCCATTCAACTTTAAGGTTAGGATCAGGATATGGTTCAATGCGGCATTCGTAGTGAGCGCTTTGCCCCTCAACTAAACTTGTTGGACCAATAAGTTTAGTAACAAAACGAGGAGGTTGAGTTACAACATATTCCTCTTCTTCGCGGCGTTGGTAACGAGAGTGATCTTCTAGTTGATGTATTTTATGCATGGCTGCCTCATGTTGAGTTTCCATTTGTATAGAAGTCTTTGACTGAACAATTAAAGAAGCAGAGGTTACAGCTTGACCAAGCTCATTAGTAGCACGACAGGTATAAGTACCAGAATCTTCTGGATTTACATATTTCATGTTGAGGGCAACATACCCGAAATCATGCATTGTGGTGATACGGTTAGATGCTTCAATAGGTTGGCCATTTCGCAGCCATTCCACCTTCAAATGTGGATCACCTACCGGAATTAAACGGGCTTCAAAGTGCACAGCTTGACCTTCTGCGACACGAGAATCACGAACAGGCAACGTAAACACAGGGGCTTGAGTTATAGTTTCTTCTTGGGCACTCATACGCTGACGTTTGTTAGTATCTTCCAAATGCTGCAAACGCGGTAAAGCGCTTTCGTGTTGCGACTCCAAGTAAATTGATTTCTTGGTATGAACAATGGCAACAGCAGAAGTGATGGCTTCTCCAATAGCATTGTAGGCGCGGCAAGTATAAGTTCCGGCATCTTCTGGCAAGCAGGACATAATATCTAAGGCTACAAAGCCAAAGTTGTTGGTTTCTGTAAAACGTGATCCCGATTTTAAAGGCAAATTGTTATGATACCATTCAACTCGCATAGAAGGATCTGAAACGGGAATCAAACGACACTCAAAATGAGCACGTTGATTTTCCTTAATCTCAATATTTTTCAAAGAGGTTGTGAACACTGGAGCTTGTTTGGTAGATTCGTCAATTTCTTCACGTCGAGAGTAACGGGAACGGTCTTCCAAATAATGGATTTGTTCCAATCCGGCTTCATTTTGTGTGACAGTTACAATTTGTTCAGAACTACGACATTGCAACTCAACTTGAGTTTCATCAAAACCAATTAAGTTTACGGCACGACAAGTATAAACACCTGAATCCTCAGCAATTAGATCGACAATATCTAGGGCTACATATCCGAAGTCGTGGATGGGACGAAAACGGTGTCCCACGGTAATGGGATGCCCATTCTTGAACCATTCTACCTTAAGATTAGGATCAGTTACTGGTTCAATCTTACATTCAAAGTGAGCATGCCCTCCTTCACGCATGTTGTTAAGGCTCTTCGGCTGAGTAAGGAAACGTGGACGAATATTGACAATCTCCTCGTCTACGTACTCGCTACGGCGATATCGAGATGAATCTTCAAGGTATGCGATTTTTTGTAAGCCCGACTCATTTTGTGTTTCCAAAATCAAATCATTTTTAGCAATTATTCGAACAGAGCAAGAGGTAACAGCTTCACCTAATTGATTTGTGGCTTGGCAGGTGTAAACACCAGAATCAGCAGCATAGCAGCCCAAGAGATCAAGAGCAACATAGTCGAATTCGTAAGCTGGACGGAAACGGTGTCCGGTTTTAACTGGTTTGCCATTCACAAACCATTCCACATGCATGCTGGGATCTCCTACAGGTTGTAGGCGACATTCCAAGTGAACATTGGTACCTTCCATAGTCTCTATATTATGTAATGCTCGAGTAAACTGAGGAGCCTGCATAACGGTAATTTCTTCCTCCATGTGATGACGGCGACGTGATGCATCTTCAAGCATTTGAATTTGCTCTAAGGACATTTCATTTTGCGTTTCAGTCACAACATCAGAGCGATCTATTACGCGCACACAAGAAGAAGTATGGGAAGAACCTAAGTGGTTTGTAGCACGGCAAGTGTATTCGCCAGAATCAGCTGATGTAGCTTGAATAATGTCTAAAGCTACGAAACCGAAGTCGTAGTAAGTACGAAAGCGAGATCCTACAGTTATAGGGCGACCATTGTGAAACCATTCCACACGCATTGTTGGATCGCCCATGGGTTCCAAACGACATTCTAAATGAATATTTTTACCCTCGTGAATGGGTTTGGGATCAGAAAGTGGCTGAACAAAAATTGGCTTTGATTTGGAAATTTCTTCGATATCATATTGGGGTTCAACGAATTGCTTATTTTCTAAGTGTTGAGTTTTTTCATACAATCCGCGGTGCATACTAGATGTATCAATACTAGAACGAGCTTGAAGCAAAATATTAAAATTAGATTTTTTATATTTTTGAAAATATCACACTTACTTTCTACTATCATCGTTCCTTGCAACTGAGCTTCACCTAACTTATTTCTGGCAACAACGGTATAAATACCTGCATCTTCAGCACGTACTTGAGAAATATCTAAGGCAACATAACCAAAATCGTAGTACATTTGTATACGGTTAGCAGCAGTAATGGCGCGACCATTATGATACCATTCTATTTGCATGCTCAAGTCACTTTGGGGCTCAACGCGGGCTTCAAAATGAGCCTTTTGGCCTTCAATAATCTTATTTGTGCCCTTCATTGGACCCAAGAATCGTGGTATTTGAGTGATCTTAGTCTCTTCTTCTTCAGTGCGGCCATACCGGGATGAGTCTTCTAAATGTTGAATTTTTTGCAAGCCACCAGGATGTTGCGACTCGGAAACGATTTCTTTTTTCGAGATAACTGTTAAATGTGCACTTGTTGTATCTTGACCCATGGCATTAAAAGCACGGCAAGAGTAAGTGCCAGCATCGTAGACGGTCAGTTGCTTTATGGTAAGGGCAACATAGCCAAAGTTAAAGAAAGTAGTACTGCGAGAACTGGCTTCTAACGGTTGACCATCTTTAAACCATTCTACGCGCATGGTAGAGTCACCAGTTGGCTCTAAGCGAGCTTCAAAGTGAGCGTGTCCACCCTCACGCATATCCATTTGATTTTGAATTTGCGTTTTGAATTGGGGTGGAGCAACTGGTTCTGGTGCCTCCTGCGCATGACGGCGTTGTTGAGACTTTCTAAAACCTTCTAACTCCTCAACCTTTTCAATATAACGCTGTTGTTCGGGAATGCCCAAATCAGCGGTAACTTGAGATCTACTATGTACACGAATTGTGGATGAATTAACAGCTTCACCCATGCGGTTGACGGCGCGCACAGTGTAAGTGCCAGCATCTTCGGCACGCAAATGCATGATGTTCAAGGATACATAGCCAAAGTTAAAAATAGCTGTAATACGTGAACTGGCTGTAATAGGACGTCCATCTTTGTACCACTCTACACGCATATTGGGGTCATTAACAGGAGTAACTTGTGCTTCAAAGTGAATATTTTTGCCCTCTTCAAATTCACCCAAATCTTTAAGTGGACGAATGAACACAGGTGGTTGATTCATAAGTTCTTCAGAACTTTCTTGTCGTTGATAACGTGAATAATCTTCTAGCTGGTTGATATATTGCATACTACTTGGATGTTGGGACGATTGCTCAATTGAAGGACGTTGTGTAACAGATAGCATGGCACGAGATTCTGCCATACCTGCTGCATTGGTAACGCGGCACATGTATTCGCCAGAGTCATGGGTCGTAATGCTTAGCAAGTCGAGAGCAATGAAACCGAATTTGAAAACAGACGTAGCACGAGAGCCTTTATTTATTTTGGACGTTAATAAATATATTTTATAGAAAATTTAAACGAATGACACTTACTTGCTGCTAAAGGATGGCCATTTAGAAACCATTCTACGACCATGGTGGGATCGCCAACCGGTTCAATGCGCGCCTCCATATGAACTCTTCCACCCTCAATTTGTTGCACGTTTCCTAATGGTATAATGAATTGTGGCGGAGGGTAGACACGATCTTCTTCACCAGGACGAAGGTGAGGCTTGGCTCGTTCAACATGGCGTAGATAAATAATTTCTGGACCAGGCTGTGGCCTAAAAGGTAATAAATAAATGCTGTTTATAATTTAAAGAAAAAGATTTAAATATAATTACTCTGGCTCGATAATCTTCGTGGGTCTTGGTAAATTAAGACGTCTCTGTTCGACGGGTGGTTGTTCTCTGGGAACTTCTACATAGAGTCTAGCACGATTAGCTGTGGAACCGGCAATATTTTGTGCAGTACATTGGTACCAGCCAGCATCAGTAGCTTTGACGCGTGGAATCTCCAAACAGGTAGCTCCACCATCAATACCAATAAAACGATCAGCAGTGGATGATATTTGTTGTCCATCTTTTTGCCACGTTATGCGTGGCATAGGAGTGCCAATCGCATTAGCGCTCATTGTTATCGGTTCACCTTCGCGGACAGTCATAGTGCTAAAGCGTTGAACAAATTGTGGTGCGACAACTTGTTCTTTCTCGAGCACATTTAACTGAGCCTCGATTGCAACCTCGCCGGCTTTGTTGCGTGCTAAGCACTGAATAGCGCCGGCATCTAAGCGAGTAACATTGGTAATCATAAGAGAGTGGCTACCGGATTCGTTAACAAGAATCTTGTGAGCGGCATCATCATTGACCTGGCGGCCATTAATGAACCAGTATACCTCAGGATAAGGATTGCCAGTTACGCGACAATCGAATCGAGTCATACGACCTTCCGTGACTTCTCGATCACCATAGGCCTTAACGAAAGTGGGTGGCAAAGCCTTTCCCGCTTCCAACTGTTCTGCCGTAGCATCAACAGGTTTTGGTTCGTGGGCCGATTCAGCAGCAGGCTCGACGGCCAACACAGCAGAAGACACCACACAACCTTGTGTGTTTTCTGCCAGCAGAGTATAATGACCAGCATCGTTGATGTTGGCTTTTTTAACACGCAAAGTGGCTGTACCGCTAGAGTACGTAATATCATACTTGTTTGACTGTACTAAACGTTGTCCATTATGGAACCAAGTCAAACGGGGCTTGGGATTAGAACCAACTTTTGCGGCAAACACAGCATCAGAGCCCTCAATAAGTTTAGAATTGCGAGGCTTCTGAACAATTTGAGGAGCATGAGGTGGTCCCATCGAGCGATCTAGTTCTTGACATAAATAGTAATCCTGCTCATATGTTGAGCGACGTGTAATTGCCTCTCTGAAGGATACTTCACGCAGTAGTCTATATTCAAAGGTATCCACGCGGAACTCCTCTTGAATTGATGAGTATGAGTAACCGTTGGTGTATGTAGATTTGTCCAATTGTTTCTGGATTGGTTGAATTGAAGGCATTGGTGCGCCTTCTGGTTGAATATAAACACTGCAAATGGCTTCACCGTATTGATTGCGAGCCGTACAGGTGTATTCACCTTCATCTCCAGGTCCAATTTGGTTAATAAGTAAAGATACTTCTCCCGTGGCTTCGTTATAGCTCATGCGAAACTTTTGTGACTCGAGAAGTGGTGCGCCTTTTCGAGTCCATGTAACGAATGGCTTTGGATTGCCACGAAGTTTACCTTCGAACAAGGCATTGCCGCCTTGGGCGAAACGGGCATTCTTGAAAATTTGTTCAAACACGGGCGGTGAAATATCACCCTGGGCATAGATATGTGTCAAGGCTGGTTGTACGAAACCGCCGCCATGTTGTTCCACTGTAAAAGAAACGAATGAAAAAAAAGCATTTTAATGAATATTTTGAATTTTATCTAAGAAATGTCAATGTGTACTTATTAAATAAACTAAGAAATACATGAAACTTGAAGCAGCTGTCTGTATATGAGATAAGTACATGCGCACAAAATGATTGGATATGAAGATCTCGAGTGTTTTATGTTTGCATTATAGCTGTTCACAAATTATTCTCTTGGTATAACAGTTTGTATATTTATATGTATGAAGAAATATATTTGTATAAGAGATTTTTGCTGTGATTTGTATGTGCTTGATTACAAATATATATATATTAATCAGCTGTTTTTTATTATTTTCGGTTAGTTGGCGTTATATATAAAGTCTAGTGTGTGTTTTGCTTTCTCTTAAATGTCTTTTTACTATTAATGCTACATATTGATCGAAGCATTTTTGTTCAACGTTTATGCAAAATTGTTCATTGCCAATTATTATAAAAATTATTTTATACAAATACATCTCGTTATACTCTAGGCAATTTATGGAAATTATCTCTCTATTTATCTTTTCAGTACTTTATCTTGAATTTTTTGTTAGTGATAAAATTAATCTTAATTATTTTTATATTTTACAAAGATAATATTTAATAAGGTAATGAAAGTTTTAATATTTGAAAGAAAAACTTCTGAGCAAAGGCAGCATAATTTTTAGAAAAATTATTAAGCTATTTTTTTAAAAACTTCACGAGGTTTTTAGCATATTTTAAAATCTGTTCAAGTTAGCGACAAAGAAGAAAGAAATTTTGCAATAGTATAGAGTAATGGATTGTCAAAAATTGTAAAAATGAAAGGAAACCAGAAAACTAAATACAAATAGTAGTAGTAGTAGTAGTATTTAAGCGCATAGTTCCAGCAGTAGACGTGTTGAACTTCAGAATATCTTGTTTAAAATAAAAAATCGAAGAAAATTAAATTCACCTCCGCAATGCTTTTTCGTATTATTCATTTATTATCTGTCAAAAATGTTGGTCGAATATAGAGAAAATGGATAGTCGAAAAGAAATTGTGGTAACACTGATAAAAGAAATTACGTGTAAAGTTTCTTTTCTTCCTTTTTAAGACTTTTGCTGTGATTAAGTTTTTGATTCTATAGGCCCAACTATAATATGCATATGCAGGCTTAAGCCAACTTAAACAACTGTGCAAATACCTAATAACCATATGTGCCGAATTATAATGTACTTAACAAAACTTTTCGACAAATGTCAATTGCTTTAGCAAAGTACGAAACTGATCGCACATTTCGTACGAAAACAGCTGATTTTGCATTGTGTTATAGATACATTAGTAAACATTAGTAAATTTAATAGAAAATGTACAGAGATAAAATAGCTTATATGACATAAGAGACACGTTTTATTATAACGGCAATTCAAAAGAACGAGGGACTTTAAACATTTTATTTTCTTTTCCATTTTTTTAACACACAATTTGCAATAAAATTTAATTTTTTATTGTTTATAAATTCAATGCTCCACACACAGTTGCATTTTTTAGTACTTTTGGCCCAAATAATACATACAGCGATATATGTGTAATTTTTCTTTCGTCATTTTCTTAAAACTATTAACAAAAAATTATAAATTTGTATTAGGATAGTATTAAGTATACAAAATATGATTATTAAACGCCTTCTTGATAATAAATTTCATTTATTTAGAACGAAATTATTTTTTTTTGCAAAAGTGCGAATAAAACAATATACGTGATTGCGTCGTTTTTTCTTAAAGATGGACTAGAAATGTGGTAACGGTCAATGGATCTTGCTATCGCGAGATGCTAACAACTAAATTTTGGTATATTCTTGACTACTTGTATATCACTGACATGTGGTTTCAACAGGACGGTGCCACATGTCAGATGGCCAATGAAGCTTTCAAACCAGCCACTGAAAATCAAATTTCCCGATCGCATAATTTCACGACAGACAGCAGTTAAGTGGCTAGCCAGATTGCGTAACTTAACACCACTGGATTATTTTTTGTAGGGCTATGTTAAGGACAGAGTCTGTACGGAGCCAATCGAAATGACTTCAGACTCTAAATTCGTCATGTGATTAAAAAAATAGGACTGCCATTTTGTCATAAACTTTAATGAAGGAATCAATATATGTCAGCGGCGTCATGGTGGACATTTGCGAAATATTTCATTCATGATTGCCAAACTTTTCTTTTTGTAATACAATAATAATTTGAATCATCTTAATCTAAACTTATTCTTTTATTTTGTTTTAAAATAAAATTCTTGTTAAAAAATCCTTTATAACCAATAAAATAAAGAAAATTTATCATAAATAATCTGTTTCTAATAGAAAAAACTGAAAGAATATTTTTATTGAGCGCATTAAACACTCAGTTGATTTTAAAGGCGGATTACTGATGTAGAGTAATGTAATTGTGAATAAATGTTATCGTAATCACTAAATCCACTGACAATGAGATGTGAAGCAATAGGTTTTGAAGGGCATATTTTCTCTGAAAAGCAAAGCACCTAAAATCGGCTGATATAGCTATTGCCATAGATATTTTACGAGAATGTAATTTATATTCGAAAATTAACTAATAAATTGAAGAAGAAATACATCGGAATAAATTGACACTGAGAAAAATATTGCGCGTATTTTACATTTTCTCTCAGGGAAAAGTGTATATCCTTGTCGACATTTTGATTTGTTGAAATGAAAATACTTTAATAAAATTATATTGAACTCTGGTATAACTTTTTAAGAAAACGGACTGAAATCAGTATTTGTTTAAAATGTGTGATCTGTAAAGAAATAATTAATGTTACGCCAATAAAAAAATTTTACATCTTTAAAAAATTAGTGGGCACGCATTAGTGTTAACTAGTTCCCTTAATGTGGCCATACCTTTATTAAGTTATAAAGACAATTAATTAAGTATTATTTTTCACATTGAATTTTTGTCATAAAGAAATTACAACCTAAAATATAGAAGTTATCTATGATTTTTCTAAACTTCCCAAGTAGAGCTTTATTGGGCCGAATTATGGCATTTGATATCGATCGCACACATTTATTATTATTTCCATGAGTATCAGATGTCGTTATTTTTAAGATAGAGAAAACCATAAAAATATTATGAATTTTAATTAACGTTGAGGATAGACAATTTTTCAGTTTTGTAGCTGTTTTAAGTTCGACCGACTTGCTTTTGGTGAGATATTGTAGATTACCGAATATATAAAGTTGAAGTTATTTTTTATTATTAGTATCTTAATTTAAGGATTTATGGTTGATCTTCAAAAGCTTTTAGAAAATATATGCTTTTGTCCCTTGGAAGCGAAAAGTAAAGAATTTTCTGAATTATAAGATTGAATTACTTTTTACTTCTTGACTAAGATTTTTCTGAAAAATAACTTGTAAATTAAAACTCTAAGAGCGATTAAAGGCCCAACTATAATATGCATAAACTGGCTTAAGCTTATGTTAAAAGTTGGACCAAAAGTCTGTCAAATGTTTAAGCGAATCATTGCAGACTTTTACGTGGCTATATTGTATTTACAAGAATATAGAAATTATTCTACACAGTTGCACATTTGTTTTATTCACACTTTTGCAAAAAAAATAATTTCTTTAATACTCGTTTAATAATCATATTATGTACTCTTAATACTATCCTTTTACAAATTTATAATTTTTTGTTAATAGTTTTAAGAAAATTACGAAAGAAAAATTACACATATATCGCTGTATGTATTATTTAGGCCAAAAGTACCAAAAAATGCAACTGCAATTAAATTTTATTGCAAATTGTGTGCTGAAATGGAAAAGAAAATTAAATGTTTAAAGGCCCGTCTCTTTTGTCACATAAGGTAATTTTCCTCTGTACATTTTCTATTAAATTCAGATAAAATATTTTTTGCCCTCCATTGGAATTTATTTACTAATGAATCTATAACACAATGCAAAATCAGCTGTTTCCGTACGGAATGTGCGATCAGTTTCGTACTTTGCTTTAGCAAATGACATTTGACGAAACTTGACGAAAAGTTTTGTGAAGTACATTATAGTTTGCCACATATGATTATTAAGTATTTGCACAGTTGTTTAAATTGCCTTAAGGCAGTTTATGCATAATATAGTTGAAGATTGTCACTAATGTGATACTTTGGGCGTTTAAAAAAATGTTTACTGCTATCAAATAATTAGAACAAGTTGAGCAAATTTATGGTTGAGGCACTTTTAAAAATATTACGGTATTTAAGCCATTGTGCAAATGAAAGAAAAACACTTTAAATACTTCATCTGCAAACAAATGCTGCATTGAATTAATAGATATTTTAAAGAGTAATTTTAAAATTTTTATACAACTTTTTATGTCTTGTTGTTGTTTTGAGAATATTGCAACTAATTGGATATTTTCCTACGGGTAGGTAATACTGGCATTATTATCAATTCGTAGGTATAAGAGAAAAGCACAGAATTTTTATTTATTTAAAAAAATCTAATGTAATCAGAAAGATTCTGACAAACTTCATGCACTTAAACTGCATGATGTTTGTGATGACTTCTTGGCTTTTGATAAACGACTGTAGATGTGGGGTCAAATATAAACGTTATTTCCAAGTTTCTGCTGATTTTAAACATAATTTCCGGGATAGTGTTTTTGATTAGACCAAGAATTGTGCCATTAATTGTGCTAAAACCTGAACATACATTATGGGATGTCAGATAAAGGAAATTATGTTGATAATATTTTTCACTATGTTTGCGAGAATTATTGTAACAAACATGTAATTTTACATTGATATTTTACAACAATGAAATTTCAAGGCAAACATTTTTTTTTTTAAATTAAGGCTGCAGATTTTTTTGCTGGAATCAAAAAATTAAAATTATTCACTGCACAAGGTTTTACTTAATGCGTTCAAAATTATGACCTAGCCCCTATGCTTAAAACTGGAAAAAACATAAAAATTTTGTTGCGATAAAAGCAAAAAGTAATTTAATTTTAATAAATCATAAAAATAAAAATTCCAAGTTTTCTTTGGTACGTTTTTTCTTAAAGACTTATTTATTTAACTTTTCAACATTCTAATTTAGATTTCGGAGATTGATTTTCCTAAAATTTTGATTTGCTGATAAGCTGACAAAAGCAACTATAAAGAAGGTACGTTAAAACTGAATTAAAAAAAAAACTAAAATATATTCAAATGATTATATAAAACAAACTTTAAAAACAAAATTAAAATTATAAATAAAATTAAATATGTTTTAAGCTTTTAAAAATAATTTGCCTGAAGAAGCTGTTCATAGGAAAGCAAAATATTGAAAAATATATTGTTAAAATTCAATTAAAACATATTTAATTAAAATAGAAAAGGTCGAATAAAAATAAAAATAATAATCAAATTATAAATATAAATATAGAAAAAGTATATCAGAAAAAATGTTTAACTCCGTATACTACCTTCTTAAAGCAATTTCCACATATTTCTAAAAGAAAATTTTCGTAGCAGGAAATTTAATTCTATAGGAAACAAAAGGGTTTTTCGTTTAACAAAAACCAGTTAAAAAAATTAACTCATTATTAAATTTAAACATTTCCAAAGAGTACTAAACCAGACCTGAATTTAATATAAAATATGAATTTCATTAGAAAAAAATTTGTTAAATATGTTGTAGAACAATATGTTTAGAACAAGTTCTAAAACATATTTATTATTATTTATAATATTTGTGGAAAAACTTGTTCTATCACCTGTGGTAAAAAATGTTAACTTTAAGCATTAAAACAGATTAAGCATTAAGAAATTAGTGTTGACGCGGATTGACGTAAAATCATACCCAATTAAAGGAAATCTTAATTATTTTGATTTTTCTATTTTTATTTAAAGAAAGCAAAATCACGTTTTTCGTTAATTTGAATTTTTTAAAGGACATCGAAAATATCTTGAAATTAACCGGTATATAACATAAATAAATTTATTTTGAAATGAAATTAAAAACACTTATTAGATTAAGTAACATTTTTTTAAGGTCTTCCATATTTTTAAATAAAATGTGATAAAATGTGGTCGATTAAAGAAGTCTACCGAATTTTTTAATAAATGTAAAATAAATTCCGGAGAAACCGATATGATATTGGTATGTATACATATGAATGTGTAAGAAGACATATGTGTATGTAAACAGCATCACTGCTTTCTTCAAATTTGTAACGATTTTCGGTTGAAAACGTTTTCCATGTGAAATAGAAAATTTTATTAATGATCATGTCTTTTCTATATAAATTTTCTTCTTCTTAAAATATGCAAATAACTGTAAAATATTCTTTATACTCTCAAAATCTAATAATGAGAATTATGAGACTACTAGGAAGAGAGAAACTGCCAGTAAGAGCATAACAGCCTAGTGATGCACAAAATTATTTTATATTAATAGTTATGAAATATCCGGTATAGATTAGTGTAACAAATATGAACTATTAACAAATTGGATGCTGTCCTTAATCGTGATATAAGTGTCTCTGAGGTGGATGATCAAACTGACCTCTTTGTTGGGTGGTCACTTGTTGAGTCCTTTGGACGTGATGCTCAGTGCGGCTTATTCTTTGTTGTCGATGCATTTCTTGATGCTGTTGTACGATATGTTGTTCATGATGTTGCTGCAGTTGTTGCTGCTGCTGGCACTGTTGTTGTTGTTGATTCGGATTTTGTCGTTGCATTTCTTTTCAATTCGTTATATAACACAAGAGTCCATTTAAATTTGATAAATTAACAAAATTCAAAACAAAACCGCTTGTACTTATATTTTGGCACTTGTTATCTTTTTGTTTTGATATTTATTTTTTTTTTAATTTTCTTCAATTTTTAATTTTTTATTAAAGAACTAAAGCTTCGTTAAATTGCTGTGAGGAAAAATAATATAAAAAATTACAACTTTTACTTTTTGTTTTTTTTTTCGAAACATTCACTTAAATAAACATTTAAAAAACTTCTGAAAATTATGGTTCGAACTTAAATGAAGTTATTTAATTTAATACTTTCGACTTCTTTTTTAATTTCTACTACAAATTTTTTTCTTAAATTAAAAATTCAAAATTTTCTTCTATATGTATATTTTGTACAATATTTTTTTTTTATTTAAAATTTCCCTGCTATTTTTATAATAATGATTTTATAAAGTGATAAATTTATCTGCCATCCTTGTTTATATCACGCTAATCCTACATATTTTCTATCTCTGTTTCGCTTAAAAATATTTTTTATATTTTCTTATACACCGCACTAACAGTCACACACTTGGTGGGTTGGTGGTGGCTTCTTAATTTTCAAAATCTATTTTTAATTTATTTGAAAATATTTTCTGCGTTTCTTTTCACTTCACACAAATGTTAGATATGATCTGATATGTATATAAAAATATATATATATATATTTATATATATAGGAATTATGTATATTTTCTATGATTAATACACTGAATCACAGTTTTTTTTAAAATTTAATTTTTTGAAAAAAAAAATTATTCAAATAAAATTTATATATATTTATGACTCATATTGGCCTTGTTATATTATGCTTAATCCTGGTTTTAGCAATCATATAACAAGGATAATAAAAGTCCTTTATATAAAAAATTTAATTTATTTTTTCCGAACCGAACCGCTGATATCCGTTTAGTTCTACCATAACATCTATAAAAAAATTCTTTTTATAGATTTTAAGCAAGAAAATTATTTTTCAGCACTGGTTACGAAATCAATTTTTCTTCTTAATGAAATAAAATGTATATTTTATCCTTGTGTTATCACTTTAAAACTCACTTTCGTTGTATTAAGTTTCCTTCTTTTTCAAAAACTTTATTTTTTTTGTGTTTGTATAAAAATAACTCTATGTAAACTTTAATAAATCTTCTTTTTTATTCTTTCTTAATGTATATACTCTATATATAATATATTTTTTCTATTTGAATTGGTTCAAGTCATAATCCCCGAGACTGAAACCAAGACGTCGATCGTTTTTGAGATGCGAGCGAAGAATGCCACAGAATTTTCATTCAAATGTTCATGAAGCTCATTAATTTAATGTCTTCGCAGCAAGAGCAATTTGTATGTGTGCGATCAACTCGAGTCGTTTAGATTCGTTTTAGTTCGTTAGGATATGCTTTCATTTTAATATGTGTTTGTTGTTGCTTTGAGTAATTTGTGAAAAGTTTCTCTAAAAAGTAAAATATTTAGGTACAAGCTGTTGCAAGCAATAAATTCCGCCTACGAAGAAAATGAAATTATATAGTAGATTAAGAGTGCTGGAAGAATGGTACGATAAATATATAGTACATAGTCAGTTTTGAAGTTATAATAACACCTTTACTAACTTCGTGCTCATGGTTGATAGCAATTTTTGAAAATCTCGAAACTCTCAATATAATTGAAATTAAATTAGAAAGAAATATGTGGGTGCCCTTTGATTATCTGTCACGTCCTTCCTAAACGACCAAAATTTTAATTATAATAACGTTAGCTTTGGCATGACTTTATTCCTTGAAATTTATAACAAACACGTACACGTATAAAAGAGATACTAAAACTTCCTTACAATTGTGGTCTTCTCGTTAGTGATTTTTGATTCTATTTTCTGTACATTTTATAAAAGGAAGACGACTTAAAAAAAACACGGCTTGATATTCAAAGAATATAAAATCAAAATTGTAATACAAAGTTCATTTATATATCAATAGCCTATCTATAATGTTTCGAAAGATAAGTCCACATATATCAATTTATAACTCGTTCACATTAAAGTACACAACTCAAAATATTTAATGTGAATATTCCACATGATGTATGAATTATACCCAAAGCAGAAAAGTTAACCACCATCTGCTTCTTCTGCAGAAAAAAACTTGCGTTAACTCGTTCTACGAATAAACTATACCATTCAGTTGTGTAATTTCAATGTGTAAGGAATAGGATCAATATTTTCGACCAATTCATCATCAGCTGATGCCATAAAATATTTTTAATTAGTTAAATTTCTCGTTAGCTTAAATTAAACAAAATCTTTAGCTCTAATAACAAAATTAGCTCCCACAGAAACACCGCGATCATATATTTTCTTTATGTCTGGCCGATTAAGCCTGCTTTCCGCTTTTCTTTTGCAGCATATGACCATTGATTTTTTTGTGTTGAAAGTTTATCGAATGTTTTGCTTTCATAGCCCTCTATCTTTCTCTTTTTGCAAAAGAGTGCTGAGTAGTATATTGAAGCCCTCCAGGGTTGATATGTTTCTGAATGTGATATGCATGTAATGTATGATTGAATTTTCTTTATCATGTATCATTGCATAAAGAGAAGATACAAGAGCAGTAGACTCTAATTAATTGTCGTTACGCTCTCCGTTATTGCAATTTTCCTTCCCGAGCTTTAAAATTGTTTAGCGATTGTTATTTTTAATTTCGGTTTTTTTCTTCATAAAAAAGTTTGAATAAATTTGAAAAACTATATCTATTGATTAGATGCTGTTAAAATTAAATTTGGTTATTCTTTCGGATTTTTGACATGGAATTCTTAAAGTAAAAGCCTAAGAAATATTCTCTGCTTTGGCACTAGGATCAAATTTTGATATAGCTAAGATCGAGTTCGGTTTCTCGATAAAACTTTATAGAAAAAAAACGAAAAATAGGTAAATTGCTCTGTGATGTATAATTAAGACAAGTTTTAAAAGTTTAACCGACATTTTCGCAATTCAGGTTTTAATTTATAAATAAAAATAACATACTACAGGCACCCTTTTGCTGACCTAAGAGAACACTCTTTAAAAATATTCTAAAAATGTTTTAATGGCTCTACTTTAAAAGCTCAGAGTGCTGCTATTAACATTTGTTAGCATTGTTAGTTTCTAAAGACGCTATGCTAAAAAAAAAACCGAAGAATTAATTTTATTAACAAACTATCTTTAGAAGCTCAAAGGTTTACACCTGTTATGTTTTTTAGTAAATTATTTATTGTGCATAGAAATTATGTTTTGCATTTATTTATTCTTCGATCGATATTTGATTAAATTTTTATTTGATTCAATTATTTATTTGATAACAGTTGTCCTTTTCTTTTTATAGTTAAATATATAATTGATTATTATTATTATTCGACCTTTTTTTTCCTTCCTTAAATATATAAAAATTAATCTTAATAATGGTCTTTTTAAATAAATTTATCGCATATATTTTCCATATTTTGCTTTCCCTTAGAAAGCAACTTCATGATATTAATTTCTTATTTTTTTTTTGTTTTTAAAAAATTAATTTCCTGAAGAAGCTTTCCAAGAGAAAGCGAAATATTGAAAATATACGTTATAAATTTATTTAAAAAGACTATTATTAAGATTAATACTAATATATTTAATAAATATATAATTAAAATTTTATTTCAGTCTGTAAAAGAATTAATCCATTCAAAACTATTGAACTATTAAAAAATATTCAAATCGTAAATCTAACAATTGTGTTTAATTAAGTCCACTGCTAGAGAAAAATTATTAATTATTTAAATTATAATTTATTTAATTAATAATTATGGTAATCGCTGAGATTCATATTTCTGTTATACAGCCAAAAAACCATTGGACTGTAACCATGATTGTTGCACATGCTGCAGGATTTGGGATACATTTTAGCTTTTATGACTCTTTCCAACAGCAGCAAGCTATTAACCTTTCAAATCGGTTTATTCGAATAGAAGAGCATAATGCTCTACCTAAAGTAAATGGTTCATTTACATTAATGTTCTAGTTCTTTATGCAGGCCTTCGTGAATACTATGAAAATCGACGTTGTCAGAAAAATTCCTGGTGTTTACAATGATGAAATTCGCATGATACTATCTCATGGAATAATAACTTCAGTTGTTTACCGCGGACTTAGAAAATTTCCTGCTTTAAATATAAGTTGTTAATTATTTAAATAGCATTTTACCAACTTTTTTTTTTGATAAAGAGAAGTAGCACTTCAGGCAACAATACCTCTTTAGTCAAGTACCGTGCTACATTCTTTAGGAAAGGGATACAGAAGAGATGAAACAGGTGGTGAAAGCAGAAGAATAGTCGGAAATTAACTCCCGTATAAGACAGCACAGCGACCAGTGGCTATGCCTTCATCGCTGAACAGCCCCACCGACAGTCAATTTTTTTTTGCAGTGAAAAAAACCAAGGTCTTCGTTGGGAATCGAGACCACAGCCCCCATATTCACAAGCTAGTACACTACCTACTAGCCTACAGGGTTACTATACATTTTCAGAAAAGTTTTACTTCCTAAACATTGGCGCCATACCTTGACAGTTGCTTGCGAAATATTGCTGAATAGCGCATAAGAATATTTTTCAATAAAGCCTGTTGTTATTACTTTTACTAACCAGTGTAATAATTCAATTTCTTCATAATTTGAAGGAAATTTAAGGAAAATTTACTGTTCATTTGTTGGTCATGTAAGTATTCAAAATGTGATTCGTTCATCAGCAGCATCACCATCACTTACCCTTCCCATTAATTTGTTTTTATACATTTTTATATAGAGAATGTTAAATTCTTACTCATTCACTGATCAGTGTCATTTTAATCTCTATCTGTGTGCTCTCAGTGGAAAATTAACCCACACGATTTTTACATCGTATAGCAATCGTTAAGGATCGGCTGTGAGTTTAAGACTAAAAATAAATGTTGATTTATATTTGACACGTATTTTTCAAAATTGCAGAGAACGAAATTAAACAAAAAATAATGTTTTTGAAAATAAGAAATAAAATGAACAGCGAAATACCAGCTTTATTTTAAATCAAAAAGGTGCAGAGGACAGTGAAACACATGTAAATTTAATCGACATTTTTGTAATCACAAGATTAGCAAGCACTGTAAAATTCAAGGCGATAAAGATTTATAAATGAAAATTTTTCTATAAATCATCATTTTATCAATAAAAAAATCAACCATTGTTAGATCTTGAGCAATAGAATGCTTTCTTGAATATCACCCACTTCATACCGTTTATAAGCCAATTTGTTTCTCGCTTTTAGTTATTTTAAAGTATAAGAATGTAATTATAATCGATCGCTTTAGCATAGTCTG
The DNA here is from genome assembly GCA_030448955.1 of Trichopoda pennipes. Taxonomy (NCBI): domain Eukaryota; kingdom Metazoa; phylum Arthropoda; class Insecta; order Diptera; family Tachinidae; genus Trichopoda; species Trichopoda pennipes. The sequence continues at coordinate 2,524,735 of JASKUP010000038.1, forward strand.
TTATTAACAAAATAATAAAAATGTTTACTTTTCAAAAATACAGCGACTATAAGCGATTACATTGCAGGCTCTGGTTACCCTCTATATGTGTAGGTGATTTGCGAAATTAGAAAACGTGTATGAAACTGTTACAACAAAATGCAAATCACTTCCAAGCTGCTGAGGACCTATTGATCCAGAATATGTGAAATTTAGATCCGTTGACCTTATTAGTTAATCTTTTCAAAGGTTCAACTCACCTAACTGGAGATTTATTGGTCCAAATACGTCTGATCTGAACTGTAGCTAATCAAGTGCCTGGAGGAGAAACAATCTAATCTCTAATCAGTATATGTATTTCAAGGCACTTTATTATTATTATCTTTATAAAACATCATGTGAAAGTGCCAGTGAACAAAATATTTAGTGTTTGTTTACACAGGATTGCAATGACGAACAATTAGCACAACTTTTAAAGATTCCAAGCTGCTCTGTAATTAAAGCACAATAGAGAAGAGACGATATCCATGCCAGTCGAAAATGTGTCAGGAAAATTCGGCGCAGAAAAGTGAATATTACCGTAGCACATTACGATTAAACAGAGAATGCTTAAACAGGCAATAGATAGGAATTAAAATACTTTCAAAGGTGGTAAATGGCAGATTGTAAGAAGTATGTCGAGTTTGCTGTGCAGGCAAGTTGGTTTTTTGTTATGCATTTTGTCATCGCTATATGCGAAAGATTTTCAAAAAAGTGACGTTTCCACTGATTTGTACCATGTATTATCAAAATCAGTTTAGAATATTGGGGGCTATAAGAGTTTGAAAACCTAATTAAAACAAGTGTAGAAACTGCTTATAGGTCGAACCTACCCAGCCAACATTTACATGTTTTATGTTTTTATAATTGCCCCAGAGTCGATTCGAGTGATTCGACTGCTTAACAGACTATTACCTGTTAATATGTCAAATGATTTGCCAGTAAGGAATCGGAATAGGTATACGCCTTTAGGGACAGTTTTAATATTGCAGTTCGGGCTGTAGGAGGGTGTATGTAAACTACTCAGTGGCAAAGCCATTGGCCAACATACGTAAATGGCCAACACATTATGCTGGTTTACAAAGGACTCATGGTGACATAGATAGGTGACGTATAAATGGCTTTTTGTGAGCTCATTTTTATCGTCTGGGTCGTTGTTAAATAGCAAAGCATATATTTTTCGAATGTCAACGATTTAAGTGAGGGGAGATAACGAAGTTGTGGTATTAATAGCAACAATATTGTTCAAATTATGTTAGCATTTGATGTGGCTTTGTCACTTTACAAAACTTGAAGTGTGGCAATTTCGTTGAGTAACAGATATTCAAAGAAGAATCTAGCGTTTTAGCAAGTCACCTTGCCGTTAACGAAAATTGGAGAATCACTATTTATACAATTCATAATTTATAAAATGAGGCTTTGAGGTGTTGAAGGAAATTACGAGCATTTTATTTGTAGCCAGGTCTTACTGTAACTTGAATATTGTCATTTAGAGCAGCGTTTTCTTTTAATTTAATTTCTTATAAGATCTACAAGGAAAACTTTCTAGTATAGATATCGAACATTAATTTCATTTAAAAACAAAATTATTATCTTGTGTGGGGGATGTTTAAATGAGCAGTGAAACTTTTAAATAGCAAATAACGTTGAATTTTCAACATTTATGTGTTTTGACATTTATTCCAAATACCCTACAGCTATGAAATTATCTGGTGATAAAGAGACTAAATTTCATTATGTTTAAAATCAAAAGGTAAGAATTATAAATCTGTCTGGGCATTAAAATATTTGAAGCAGTAAAAATTAAATATTTTACTTTTCAAGGAAGAAAATGTCACATAATATTTTCAATAGAGCTTTCTTAAATCGTTAAGGCATATATTTTAGATTTTACTCGATTATTTATTTGGAATACTTTGATGTTTATTTGTATGTCAAAATGCATTTTCATCATGGGAGCATTATTTTTATTAGTCTCAGGTATAAATAAAACTGTAAGCATTTCTACCGAAGATTCTATATGCAAACACATGCACATTTATATCTCTTTATAGTTTTCACCAATACTTGCTTGCACATTTCTTCTTCTTATTTTTCATATCTTTCATTTTATGAATAATTATATTATTTTGAAATTTTGGTGACAAATGTTTAGATGAGAAGTTAATTCTTAAACTTGTGACAAATTAAATGAAAAATTTTTTAAATTCATTGAAAAAGGTAAGAAATCAAATCGATGCATAAAGAAATTCATACCAATTTATCCTTGAAATTTAGCATCGAATTTAATATTCAGTTTATTTGAATTAAACTGAATTTCACAACTTTTTTTCTTTTTTTAAATAAGTTTTCCACTGTACAATGCAACTGAGACTTGCCTTCGCTGATTGTCGGCACACAATCTGTTGGTTAATTTTTATTTTAAGATTATTTTTTTCCGCTCGAGTTTATCATTTTGGCAAAATGGCGGCCCTATTTCGTTAACCATATCACGGATTTTGACTCTATCCTTAACATAGCCCCACAAAAAATAATCTTGTGGGGTATAATCACACAATCTGGCTGGCCACTACCACTATTGATTGTCGTGAAATTGTGCGTTCGGAAAATTTGGTCTGCAATAAATTGATCAGTTCATTGGCTGTGTGACATCTGGCACCGTCCTGTTGAAAACATATGTCAGGGATATCCACCCACGTCGGCAGTAGAAGGATGTGCTTAAGTTGGGAGCATCTCGCGATAGCGTGATCAATTGACCGTTAGCACATTTCCCGGCTCATCTTTAAAAAAGGACCACTCACGCCTCTAGACCACATAGCGCACCATACAGTGACACGTTGAGCATGCGATAGTCGCTCTAGGATTTACAGAAGCCCAAATGCGACAATTTTGCTTGTTGACATTCCCTGACAAGTGAAAATGGGCTTCGTTTGAAAAATAATGTTTTCAGAAAAAACCATCCTGTTGTTCTACGGCAATGTGAATAGTCGACCGGCTTCAATTTCTGCACAAATTGAATATTGTAAGGCTTCAAAAGGAAAACCCTTATGCAAAATTCGCCATGTCCAACGTCGAGGAATTGACAAATTTGGATCTGCTTCAACATAGTGGCTCTCGGCTGCGATGTGTTTATTTAAACGACCTGGCCGAACACGTTGGTGTTCGCAAATTTTAGATCGAGCTTGCCGACTCAAATTAAACGACCAGAAGCACGATTTTGTTGTCCGAAAAAATCGCAAATTTTATGAAATGAAGAAAACAGAACCTTCATTGTCATAGTGGTTTTGAATTATTTTAATGCACTTTTCGCGCGAAATTGAATTCAAGGTAACAATTGCCAACTAAAACTGAATGTCGGATCTATCATGTGGTTGGTGTTGCCACTTCTTCTTGAAGAACCTTATGTTATTAAACTAATAATTCGGCCTTAAAAAAGCTTTACGTGGCCGATTTTTAGCCGAACAACTTCTTAAAGTGAGACAGACTAATTTTTTTGACAGCTAACAGTTTATGATTTAGTAAAATTTAATAGTGGGTTTTAGTTTTTGAATCGAAATTTTGCCTGCAATATGGCATCCCTTGAGTGACCACTGAAGACTTTGAGCAGATGTAATTAAATTTATCGGCCCTCTTAAGTTTACTAGCATAGATTTGTTTCTTAATAAAATCTCTTAAGAAGAATTTCATGGGTGGTGCAATGTGTTACTTTTTCGCATAATATTGCTTTGTGCTTGGAATCGCTCGGGCAAAATGCTTATTGTAGTATTAGTTTTGAATTTAGCTAAAATTTTGGATCAGGCAAAAATTTTAATGTTTTTGCGTGCAACGATGTTGTGTTTCGAGGACTCTGGGGAGCAACAACGATGTTTTTGACACAAAATGCAATATTTTGTATTTCTGATAAAACGTCTATCATACTTATTATTGATAATGTTGATTATTTAAAGATTTCAAAAATTAGTTAAATCTAATTAAATATCCAAAAACATATGGCATTATATTTAGAGAAATAAATTTTAAAAAATTTTCCATTGATTCTATTAGCACCACAATTTCACAAGACGATTGCTTAACATTTAAAGTATTTTGTCAACGTATAAAATTTAATCTTTATATGGCTGTGCAACAAATGAACTTGTTTTATTGCTACCGTTTAAAGTAAAATTCCATTAAAAAGTAGATGCTAAGTTCAAGGAAGTTTTAAGTTGCAAAATAAAATACAAAAAACAAAAAATAATTTACTACAGAAACTAATGAAATCGACTGTCATACTGCATATAATTATCAAATTGTTTGTAGTTCAAGGATTAACGTTCTTCAGAGGGTTTCTTTGTAGTGGAAAATGCCACAAATGCATTTTTTTCAATATTTCTTGCTATTTTTCCGATTTTTTTTTCAATAAAAAATTTTTCTTTGCCTCTAGAATATTGTAAGTTCACAAGACTATTATGAATAGAACCTGTCTAATTGAAATTTATTTTAGGAACACAATTCACTGAAGCTATTTTTAGGAATATACGAAATTGTTACAAAATATTGGTCGAGCTATTGGGTAAAGTTAAAGCTACACGTGATATAAAACGCATTTAAAAAAATTTTAAATATATCCCAACCCTTCAGCTTGCAGCTTCGAAAACGATCATGGTTACATTTGCCAAGAATAAAGAGGGAATTTGCTTTCTTGGTCGAACATTAAAGAAATATATTCTAACGTTTGCGGCCACTATAACAAATTTTTTCTAGCAATGATGACTTAAGTAACAATCATTTTTAAGGCTTTGTGTGTGTAATAATTGCTGATTCAATTATATTAAAGATTTAATAAAGTAGTTGTGATAAAAAGTACTAATTTCGATTCTAAAATGCATCATTGTAACGCTTTATTGGCATCGATTAGGACAATCAGTTTCTTTTATACTTTTAAGTAAAGAAAGCTACTTTTTATTTATTTCCATTAAAATGTATCAAATTTTTAATTAAAATATTTGAAAACGAAACTTCTTCAAGAAGAAGTGGCAGCACCAACAACATGATAGTTTTGACATTTAGTTTTATTTACCAATTGTTACAATGAATTCAATTTCGCACGAAAATCGCATTAAAATAATTTAAAAGCACTATGAAAATGAAGGTTCTGTTCTGTTCGTTTCATAAAATTTGCGATTTTTTCGGACAACATAATCGTGCTTCTGAGACTGCTTTTAAACATTTGGCCGTTTAATTTGAGTTGGCAGGCTCGATCCAAAATTTGCGAATGTGCTCGAAGTGTGTTCGGACAGGTCGTTCAAATAAAAACATTGTAGCCGAGAGCCACAATGTTGAAGCAGATCCAAATTTGTCAATTCCTCGACATTCTCACCAATTGGGGTTATCTAAGCCACTACATGGCGAATTTTGCATAAGGATTTAACTTTAAAGCCTTACAAGGTTCGATTTGTGCAGGAATTGAAGCCGGCCGACCATTCACATTGCCGTAGATTCGCTCAATGCATTCAGGAACAAGCGATTTTTTTTTCTGAAAAAATTATTTTGTCAAAGCCCATATTCACTTGTCAGGATATGTTAACAAGCAAAATTGCCGCATTTGGGCTTCTGTATTATCGTGAAGCCTTTGCATGCCTAACATGTCATTGTATGGTGCGCCATGTGGTCTAGAAGCGTGATTGGTCCTGTTTTTTTAACATGAGCCAGGAAGTGCGGTAGCGGTCAACGGATCACGCTATCGCGAGATGTTTACAACTGTATTATATCCTATTATTGCCAACGTGGATATCACTGACATATGGTTTCAACAGGACGGCGCAACATGGCTCAGAGCCAATGAATCGATAAATTTATTGCAAACCAAATTTTCCGACAATCAACAATTAAGTGTCTAGTCAGACCGTGTGATTTACGACCACTGAATTATTTTTTTCTGGGGCTATGCTAAGGACGGTGTCTATAGCGGGCCAATCGGATCAATTTCAGTCTTAAAACTCAAAAGCCGTGATATGGTTAACGAAATAGGACTGCCATTTTGCCAAAAAGTGATCGACATCTGTCAGCGTGGTCATATCAGATATCATTTTTCATTCATAATTGCCGAATTTTTCTCTTCGTAATACAATACAAATTTTAATCATCTTAACCTAAATTTTTTGTTTTATTCTGTTTTATTTTGTTTCAGAAAACAAACTTGCAGTTGAAAAATCCTTCATATATGAGAGAGAGAAAAAGAATACAAGAGATTGAAAAATATTTCACGCTTAAATTCAATAGAAATACTGTCAATTAAAAGATTTAAAACCAATAGAATTTTAAGTTCCTTTCTGAAATATTAGAACTTTATAAATTTTTGAATGCCAGATTGTACTGTATCTTCTAAAAACAAAATCAGACATATTCACATATATATTTAAAATTCGAAACTAGAACACAATTAATTTTCTCTAACAATCAGGCTGATAATCAATCTCCGTTAATGTAATTAAAAACTGTATCACTTTGAATGTTAAATTGACCGTTACAAATTCACACACAAAATACAAAATTAAAATGAATTTCCAAGTGCTAAAACATGAATTTTTTTATTATTTTCTAAGTTTTAATATAATTGAATTTTATTAAACATTTTAATTAAAAATGTGTATTTCGAAAAAAATTATGAAAATTTAGTGTACACTGCGATATGTTAAAAATTATACGAGTATCTATTTTTGTTTTACCACTTTTTTATAAAAATAAATTAAAATTTTTGTTTTTATCATTTAAAAAAAAACTAATAGAAACAATTTCGTTATTTACACAAAAGATGAAGACGCAAAGATTGTTTGAAATTGCGCGCTTAATAATGTTGACGTGATGATTTGCGGCAAGTTTACGATTAGACTGTTTGAACGTTTAAGTGTAGAGTTTCATTGAAGATGTGATTATTTTTTTTAGCAAATTGTTTTTTTTTGTTGTTTCTCCTTTTGTTATCTTATTTTCTAAACAATTTTATATTCCATGTTTTTGCTAAAAAGTAAACAGATATCCCATTTTTATCAAGCCGTAAAATAGAGTATTTTACCAAACTGGTCATATTTGAATTTGTATTTTAAACTTTTTATTTCAAAATTGTTAAAAAAGAAGTAACAATTTGTTTTGTTGGCTCTAATTGTTTTTTTTAAAGCAAAGAAGACACAAAAATAACTATTTCCTCTTAAAGGGGTTTTCAATTAGAAAAAGAAAATAAAACAAAAAACTTAGGTTAAGATGATTCATATTATTTTCAGTTTTATTCGATCTTTTTTTTATTTTTATTAAATATTAATCTAAATCTTTTAAACGGTCCTTTAAATTATAACGATTTATTTTTTTGTTTTCTCGATATTTCGCTTTCCTGAAGAAGCTTTCCACAGGAAAGCGAAATATCGAGAAAAAAAAATAAATCGTTATAATTTAAAGGACCGTTTAAAAGATTAAGATTAATATTTAATAAAGATGATTCATATTTTTATTGTATTACGAAGAGAAAACTTGGGCCATTTTGAATAAAAAAGAATATCTGGCAAATGTCCATCACGACCAGGCTAACAGATACATCACCTGTTTTGAGTTTTAAGGCTGAAATTGATTTGATTGGCTCCGTATAGTATATCGACAAAAAATAATCCAGTGGTGTTAAATCACGTGATCAGGCTGGCCACTTAACTGCTGATTGTCGTGAAATTATGCGATCAGGAAATTTGGTTTACAATAAATTGATCATTTCACTGGTTGTCTACGTCACAATAATAGGCCAAAATTGAGTTGTTGACAATTCGCGAGACGATGATCCATTGACTATTATCGCATTTCTAGCCTCATCTTCGAAAAAAAGGCCCAATAACGCTACCAGATCACATGTGGTGGACAGCATGCTGTAACACGTTGAGCATGCAAAGGCTTCTCGAAAATCGCTTTAGGATTTTCAGAAGCCCAAATGCCGATAATGATATTTCGCTATACTTTTAAATCTATCTCGCAATTTAACAAGGCCGAAAACACTACATTCGAAAAAGTGTTACAGGAAATAAATCAAAAAATTAGCTCTGGGTATTATGATATCCATATTATTGTTAAGCTTCAATTTTTTGTACAAACTATAATAGATCCTTACATTAAATTCACTCTTAAGGATTATAGATAATCAATATCTTTTTGATAATATTTAACTTTTTATAATGCTGTAACAGTGATGTCTTTCCTTGAACGATCGAGACGAAAATGTTTTGGTCTTACTATATCTTTTGCCGAGCCAGTCCACACAAATTTTTTTGTTATCTTTCTAATTCCATTCTGAGTTAAACGATCTTAGTGAGCAAAAATATTGACAATATTGACAAATATGTTTCACAAATCAACCTGCTTGTCAGCTGCATTCAAATGCCAGCTCCACACTTTCTATTAAATAAGTGCCAGGACAACAAATATAAAAAAGAAATATCAAAATAGACTTTAAGGTTACTTGTGCTCTTCTAATATATAGAAAGAAAGTCTAAAAAGTTACATATTTCCAAAAATTAATAAATCAGTAAAATAACTGGTTTTCATCCTTTCTTGTATCCTAAATTTATAAGAATTATTTTGAAGAATTTTATTCATATTGATAATTTTCACAAATTATCACGATCTTGTAGATAGATTCTTCTCATTTCTCTTCTCTATACAAAAATAACAAGCTTGAAGAAAATATTTCTTTAAAATGTTTGTTCATCTTTAGGAAAATTGGCTTGAAAATTATTTTTTCATATAAAAGAAATAGTTTATAAGAATTAAAAAAAAAAATAATTCACAAGACTGCCATTTTTAATTTAATTAAATATTGAAATTAATTTTATTTAATACATTATTTAATTAAATTTAAATATTAATGAAATAAATATTAAAATTAAAATAAACAATTTTATTTTTTGGAACCATTTTCAATCTACATTAATTTGTGCTAGATTCCTTTAAAAATAAATATTTTATGATATTTTATATTTAATATATTTGAAATGTATTACTGTGGGGTAAAAGCATATCCATATGGTTATTTCAATGGGATGGGGTAAATTCCATCAATGAGCTATATGAGCAGTAGTGAGATGGCCATATGGATATGCTTTAAAATATAGTTTTCAATAATAAAGGAATCTAGCACAAATTAACCTCGATTATATATATAAATTAATTTTAGCTTGTGACAAAAAGTGGATTTTTACTTGTTTTTTGTGAATGAAAAAATAACAAAAATGTTGTCACGCCTTAAGAGCGCATACTGTGCGTAAATCTGTATCTCCTTTTAAAATGCATCAACACGAATCTAATGCTTTGCCTAGTTTTTTTTGTTTTTGGTTTTCTTGTTTACTTTATTACAAACAAAGCGTAAGTAAGCGTTTGATATAAAATGATCATCCAACCATTTAACATTTTTTAACGTTCATACTTTGTTGGTAGTTTGACTACCAACAAGTTTCATGAATCGAAACATCAACATGATAAGCGCTTAAATATTTTTATCATAATTTTTATATATTTATTCGTAATTTCTTTTATTCGTTTGAATAAAAGTCATAAAAGCAGTTGCAGTTAGTTTTCTTTAACGTAAAAAAATATAAAAACAAAAACGTTTAGAATGTGTCTGCCCGGTGGCCCAGTATGACTTTACTGACGTATTTAAGTTAAGTTACAATTCTTTTTGATCGCATTTATCTAGATTTGCGTTTTTAGGATTGCAGTCTTTTAATTTATATATTTTGTGTTTGAACTTTCAAATATATGAATGAAAAGACAAATTTGAAATTTGATGCCTGCTAATAGCTGAGCAACGTAAAGCTTTAGTTATTTAAATTTTTTGTTACACTTTTTCTTTTGCATTTAAATACGAGTAATTTGTGAGATAAGCATAAACCCGTCACCCAAATTCTCGTAAGCCGAAGTTTATATAATTAATTGTTTAATGACTATCCTTCACCTGTCACATTTGCGCAGCTTGTGAAGATTGCAAAACTTTTAGAGCTGCCTACGAGTTTTATCTTCACAATAAGGGAATTATTGATTAACCCGACTCTTATCTATCGGGGTTTTCAACCAGAAGTTTCTTTTTCAATTGTTTCAATTGTAACAATGAATTCAATTTTGCACGAAATCACCTTAAAATAATTAAAATACACAATGAAAATGGTGGTTCTGTTAAAGTTACATTTCGTAAAAGTCGTAACATTTTCAGACAATATATTCGTCCTTTTAAGACCGCTTTTTAGAATTTGGTCGTTAAATGTGAGTCGACAGTTTTGATAAAAAATGTGCCAACACCAACGCGTTATCGACTGGGTCACAGCCGTGAGCCAAAGTTTTTAAGGAGATCCAAATTTGTCAATTCCTCAACGTTCTCAACAGTTGGGGTTTTCCAAAACCACCACATGGCAAATTTTGCGTAAGGATTTGAATTTGAAGAATTACAAGGTTTAACTGGTGCAGGAATTGAAGTCCATTCACTGATCATTCACATCGCCGTAGATTCTCTCAATTCATTCAGAAACAATCGGCTGGTTTTTCTGAAAAAATCATTTTTTCAGACGAAGTCCATTTTCACTTATCAGGGTATGTCAACAAGCAAAATTGCCACATTTGAGCTTCTGAAAATCCTAGGGCGATTATTGAGATTTTTTTTACATGCTTAACGTGGCACTGTATGGTGCCCTATGCGGTCTCAAGGCATGATTGGGCCGTTTTTTTCGAAGATGAGGCTAGGAATGCGGTAACGATCAATAGATCACACTATCGCGAGATGTTAACAATTAAATTTTGGCCTATTATTGACGGCGTAGATATCACTGACATGTGGTTTTAACAGGATGATGCCACATGTAACACAGTCAATGCAACGAGAAATTTATTGCAAAACAAATTTTCCGATCGTTAAGGGGCCAGCCCTAGTGTGGGGTTTAACGCCACTGGATTATTTTTTGTGGGGCTATATTAGGGACAGAGTTTATACCGAGCCAGTCGAACCGAATTCAATCTTAAAACTTAAAATCCCTGATATGATTAACGAAATAGGTGTGATTAAAGAATCGAGATCTGTCAGCGTGGTTGTAGTGGACATTGGCTAGATATCATTTTTCAATCATAATTGCCAAACTTTTCTCTTCGTAATACAATAAAAATTTTATTCAAATTAATCTAAATTGTTTGTTTTATTTTCTTTTAGAAAACAAACTTCTTATCGAAAAACCCTTTATTACACGAAATAATTTGCAAACAATAATTTTGGTGAATACGGCAATGACTTTTTATTTCAAAGTTTAAAGAAAGTTAATATGTCACGTATGCATTTATGAATGCTTATGTGTAGATAACAGATGAAAGGGCAACAAACCAGTAGGTTAACATTTATTCAGTAGAAACTGTATAGGGCTGTAAGGATTGACTATTTAATAGAGATTATTGGTTTCACATTGTGACTTTCTTATTTCCTGGAATGTGTAGAAATGACGTCGCTAATGAGGATATTTCTGCTCAAAAGAGCTTATAAGCTGCAAAGTCAATAAAACTTAAAACTTGGCAAAAAAAAAATAGAGCGTGCAAATTTACGGAAACTTCGAGATTTTTATTATTTTTTCTATAGAGATCAGAAAAACACCATGCTGTGCAATTAAGATAGCTACTATTTATTAAATTGGATTGAAAAACACAATTGTTTTTGGCAACTTTGGTTTTATTGACACCAATGTAAAGTAGAAATATGGGAATTAATAGTGAAATATGAGGTCGGGCAAATGCGTTGTAAGGACATTTTGGCAACAATGCTTAGTTTATCTCGTTAATGCAAAGCCGAATTTCTTTTAAAATGCTTTTATTGCTTGTGAGTTGTTCACGTAAACCCGGTCTTTTAAACGAATCCTTTGTTTATTATTTGCGGATTTTGTGAGCCCCATAAGCGACATTTTTGTTGTTTATATAACCGCCCAATTGAAAATAAGCCTCACTAAGGATTATTTAATTCAAAAATGTGTTGTTGTTCGATGCAAATAATCGTCGGCCGGCTTTAATTTTTGCACGAGTTGAAATTTTTACCTTTATGTAAAATATTGAGAAAAGTAATGGCCAATTGTTACGAACGTCGACAAGTTAATGTTCCAGGCTCATTCTCAACACTTTGCTGTATAGCGGTTATGCTGTTATGCTTACCGGTTATTATGAGCATATTGTTTTGGTCTACTGCCAATAACAATACCGTAAGCCTCGAATTTAGCGATCAAATTAGCTACAACGGTCTCAGAATGGTCTGATTACGATACAGGGAATTTTTAACCATTTTGATAGCACATTTACACAATTAAAGTTTTTTAACCATATTATTAAATAAATATCAAAAAATGACAGCTTAATTTTTGGCATTTCTAACCCTAAATTGCCAATCAAAATGTGCTTTTAAATCAATTATTACTTTTTAGATCGTTTGCAGCATTAACCTCATTGTATTAGCTGAACGTGTAAAATATATGCATACAGAGTCTTTATTGTTACATTTTTTGACAGTAGAATATGAATTTAGTGTCATATTTTTAACTCTTATTTTTTTCCGTTTTCCGTCGACCCTCGTCCAATTTGTTTTGTGAACAAACCGGTTTCGTTCGTTTGCGATCTGAAGAGTGAATCTAGCCCCGTCGGAAATTCTAAGTACATATCGCATATTTTTAAGTTTGGAAATAATGCTTGTTAACGTGCCTTTCCGTTTTTTCCTCTAAATAAAACGTTTGTTGGCAAATATGGTTTATTGCTTCACGTGCAACACGATTTTCTTCTTGTATAATAATATTAATATTTGAGTTATTTTCTAGCATCTATGATAATTGAGCTTTTTTGTTTTACTAATCACTTAAAAATTACTGGTAATGAAAATTAAGTTGCAATATTAATGAAAATTTATTTATATTTCTTATTGAATTTTAAATGGAATTAAAAAATAACTCAGTGTGCCCGTGTATGTTAATGTAATTTAGGTTATAATTTTTAAATATCTCTAAAAAAAAAACTATATTAAAAATAGTGTATCTAATCTATTTTCTTTTACTAATATAACAAAATGGAAATGAATAAAAAAAAACTTTTATTTATTAACCACACGGTTGGAATGTGGCCATGATAAGAATAAAGAAAATATAAACAATTTTTATCTTATAAAATAAATATGAAATAAATATCTTTCTAATGATGAAATAAACCAAATACTGCCTGCAAATTTCTTTAGCCGTAAAATACGCAAATTACTTTTTTATTATAAACAAAAAATACATTCTAAAACAGTATCTTTCATTTTCTTTTCCATTTCTTTCTCTAAATGATTTAAACATTTAAACGCTTTTGCTTTTTTTAATTTAAAATGTCTTGTGTTATTATTTTTCAGAAAGAGAAAATAAACTTTAAAATATTAAATTAGCGGCTAAAATTTCAAATAATTAATAAGAGTTTATAAAACATAAACAGGCATAAATCTCTGTTGCTTTATAATCATGAAAATTATAATAATCACTTAAAATAACGATTACAAACCCAAACATACTATCGACAAACATCTTGGGCAATACAACACTAAAAACAGAATTAAAGAAGACAAAGGAACAACTGATACAATAAGACATCACACTTTTTTTACTTATACAGGACCAGAAATATATAGATTAAGTAACCTTTAAATTAGTTTACTCACAGTATTAAAAACTGGCAACATCTTGAGATATAATCTCAGCACACCGACAGAAAAAACTGACAAATTTAGTTCCAGCGGTTTATACAGAGCGAACACTAACAACAAGATTTATAGAACACTTACACTCATTTCAACCAAAAAATGAAGACTCCAAATTTGTATTACACCTTAATATTCCCGGACACACACCAAGGGAAATAGATATTTTTTAAAACATGGAAATCTGCAAAACAAAAACTTTTTACAGTGACTTTATAAGTACCAGGTAAATACGACCTCAGACATAATTTGCACACTACTAAAACTCCTCATGTACTCGAACTAACGGAAAACAGTGTCTTACGGACACGCGTGTCTAAATAATAAAAAAAAGGAAATATTGAAAAATGATACATGGCGGTAAACTACCTAAGCCCGAACACTAACTCAACAGTACAGTTTAGAACACGGCTTGAGAATTATGTCTTCACATAGAAAGCGCTCGTGTTTGATGTCAAATAAACAGCCAGCAAAGACGGAAAGAAATGACAGCAGTAAATTAGTTTTTCTTTACTAGCAAACGTGTTATATAAATAACAAACATAGATTGAACTATTAAAAGTAAGGCTTACGTTTGATTAGTAATTAAATTAAGATAACATAATATATATACACAATCATACAAATTGATTAAAGCTTTTAAGCCTTAAAGCCTTAAGCACTAATGACTAACACTTCTCTTTTATAGCTGCAGAAAGCAGATATCTGCATAACTTTGTTAAGTATAACTAACTAGTCTCCTTAAAAAAATTTTTTTTTATGGGGAATGAACAAACGTCAAAAAATAGCCAAAAGTAGTTTGATAGTTACTATATGGTTTCCATTCCCAGCTTTATTAAGACATCGCAACATTCAAGCAGGTTGAGAGTATTTTGCAAGCAGTCAGTATAGCCCAGCAAGGAACCGTTAAAAACGACGCGCAGCTTACATAGGCGAAATGACAACTAAGATCCATATAATTCAAACTCAGTCAGATGTACGCAAAAGAAAAATTTGGTCCTAAGTCCTTAGGGTTTCTATATAAAGTAACGCCCTACCCAAAAAAGTCTGAATTGTGAATGTTGTGTGATTAGAGACGCCAGATAGAAAATGACGAGTCAAAAAATGTTATTTATTTGAAAACGGCAAGTTTTGCGACTGTTTGCTTCGAGACATATTTTATAAGCAAAAGTGTCCTAAAAAATTCAATTAGTGCCGAAGCGTCAATTTTGGAAAAATTCTATAAATTAAAAGGTGGCAGGAAAATATAATATACTTGTATACAAATAATTTTTAAGTGACAAATAATTTTCAAGTGTTAAAAGTTTTAAAAATTATTAAAAAAATACCTGGTAAAATAGACTTGATGGTGACTTTAGAAACTTTGTAATTTCAAATGTTTTCGAGAAGTCTGCATTCTGGTAAATCCTAGGATTCCTAGAAATGGATTCATAAAATTCGGAACCCTGACATTTTTAGAAATAAATACCCGTTTTATTTTGCACATGGGTTGTTTGCTCAATAATAATTAAAATATCTTTAAATTTTGCCCATACGAAATATAGTTAAGCGATATTATTTGTTGATAGAGTCGCTTAAGGTATTTAGTTTTATTGCTAGTATGATAAAATAAATTTATGTTTAAGTAAGTTATAATAGCATTTTTAAAATAAATTTTTACTTTAAAACGAGGCCTCAATCAGAGTGTGCTGCCAATACTGCATGATATAAAAATCAACAAATTATTGTACAAAAACTATTTTGTTTATTTTTCATTTCTTAAGACAAGTTATTACACTCAAAACAGATGCATTCACAATTTTAATTGTGTTAACAACTGTTGTTTAACATGCAACCACTTTGTTTGTAATTAATAATTTGATAATAAATTTGATAAAAATTTTAGCTTAACAAAAACAATCAAAATAAAAAGAAAAGAAAAGTAAAATATATGCTGTCACTTGTTTAAATACATCAAAAATCTCTCTTCAATTTTTATTTTGTAAAACACATCGTAAAGTTTATCTAACAAATTAATTCCACCTGTTTATATGGGCTTTTTATTCGTTACAGATTTAAGTGAAATGAGACAATAAGCAGCAATGCATTTCGCTCGATTTACGTTCAAATTTGTTATTGAGCTTAATAGTTCATGTGAATATAGCATATTTGCATGCAAAACTGTTAAAAATTTCTGTTAAATATTTTCCGTTTTCAAAATTTGTGCCTTTTTAAAATTATCTAATATCAGATAAGCAATTTTATTTCGTGCTTGATTCCTTTAAATAAATATTTCATGATATTCTCACAAAATATTTATTACAAAAATTTTTATTATTATTATTATTATTATTATCATGAAATATTTATTTAAAGGAATCAAGCACGAAATAAAATTGCTTATATTCAAAATGATTCCGAATAATTATAAATTACTTATTATCTAATTTCATTTCTCAACTGCCCCTATAGTTTCAAATGGATACAGCACTTGTATTTTAGTTTTCTAACATTTTTACCAACGTTCTGTGACATTTATTTTCGTTGATTTATTACTGACCTTAACTTGTTGCGCAAAAAGATTTTAATTATATATATGAAAAATAATATTTTACAAACATTAGATTTCTTTTCTTGTGTTGTCTGTAAAATATCATTGACTTGTGTAAATCATAGGCCATTTTGCGTTAAAAAATTTTATGACTTATTTTAGCAAAGTAATAAACAAACATCGTAGCTCTTTCTCGTTAACCTAACTTTCATCACAATACATTGTTTACTTAAACAAATTTGTATACTTTTAATTATAGTTTTATTATTTAACTCTATACCTACCAACAGCGCTTATACAGTCTTCTTCATAAAATCATTTTATACCATAGTGCATAAAAAAAGTTTTTAGTCTTTAATGAAATTAAATAAATAGTTAATTTAAAACAGTTATTTCATGGCCATTTAACAACTTTCTTTTGTAGCTCAATGCTATTAACTTATTTTAAAACCCAACCCATTGTGTTTCAAAAGCACATTTTGTGTATCTAAGTATCGAGTTTTTCAACAAGAACTTTTTTGATAGTTTTGACATTTAGCTTTTTGACGTATTCGTAGGGGATGCATTGTTAATTGATACAATGAATTCAATCTCGCACGAAAATCGCATTTAAATAATTAAAATCGACTATTGAAATAGTGGTTTAGTTAAAGTGGTTAAAGCGGTAGTTAAATTGGTGCCCCCGTAGGCTAGAAGATAGTGTACTAGCTTGTAAATATGGAGGTTGTGGGTTCGAATCCCAACAAAGACCTTGGTTTTTTTCACTACAATAATAAAAATTGACTGTCGGTGGGGCTGCTCAGTGATGAAGGCATAGTCACTGGTCGCTGTGCTGTCTTATATACGGCAGTTAATTTTCGACTATCCTTCCACTTTCACCACCTGTTTCATCTATTCTCTATTCCTTTCATAAAGAATGTAGCACCACGGTACTTGACTAAAAAAAAGTAGTTCTTCTGTGACCGCTATTAAGAATTTGGCCATTAAGTTTAAGTATACAGGCTCGTTAGAAAATTTGCCAACACGTTTTCGACAGGGTCGTTCACCTAAAAACATCGTATTCGTGAGCCACAGTTTTGAAGCAGATCCAAACTTGTCAATTCCTCGATGTACTCAACAATTAAGGATATCCAAAACCATTATGTGGCTAATTTTACATAAGGATTTAACTTTAGAGCCTTATAAGGTTCATATCGCCGTAGATTCGCTCAATTCATTTAGAAACAACCGGCTAGTTTTTTAGGGTATGTCAACAAGCATAAGCGAGCATTAGGACCTCTGAAAATTCGAGAGCGATTATTGAGAAGCCTTTGCATGCTCAAATTGTCATTGTATGGGGCGTGATTGGACCGAATTTTTTTCGATGTGGCTGAAAATGCGATAACGGCCAATGGATCGCGCTATTGCGGGATGCTAACAAATCAATTTTGTCTTATTATCGACGATGTGGATATCGCTGACATGTGGTTTCAACAGTACAGTGCCATATATCACACAGCCAACGAAACAATCAATTTATTGTAAACCAAATTTCCTGATCGCATTATTTCGGGACAATGAGCAGGTGAGTGGCCAGCCAGATCATGTGATTTAATACCACTGTATTAATTTTTGTGGGGCTAATTTAAGGACAGAGTCTATTCAGAGCCAATCGAATCGATTTCAGGCTTAAAACTCAAAGTCCGTGATGTGATTAACAAAATAGCGCCGACGTTTTTCCAAAAAGTGATTAAAAACTTTGATGAAAGAATCGACAACTGTCTGCGTGGTCGTTGTGGGCATTTGCCAGATATCATATTTCGTTCATAATTTCAGAACTTTTACTCTTCGTTATACAATCAAATTAAATTTTGTTTGATTGTGTTTTAGAAAATAAACTGCTTGTTGAAAAATCTTTTACAATCAATAAAATTATAAATTTATATATTTTTACCTGTTATCATTTGTTAATTTATTTTAAATAAGCACCCATTATACACTTAATTGCCATTTTATTTCTTAAAATAAGAATTTGTTTGATTTCATTAAATATTTGTATTTTTAATATTTTTTGACTGCTTGTGGGAAAAATTAATTAAATTTTTTTTTAAATAATTATGTGGAAAAAATGTGTTCATTTTATATTTATTGTTCTTGCCGTTATTTAAAATATTGTATTGAAAATATTTTCCATCAAATCCGAAAAAATTAATTATCAAAAATGATTGTGTTTAAATTTTAAGCACAAAAATATAAATAATTTATGTGTCTTAATTTATATAAAGTTCTTTTTTTAATTAAAACTTAAACAAAAAAGAATTCATTTTTTTTAAATAATTATTTAATATTTTATTTGTGTTAATAAATAATAATAATAATATTAATATATATTATCATTTTTGTTAGCTAAAGTTATTTTGAGGTTAAATATTTTTTTTTCTTAATTTAAAGGTTAATATATATTATTTATTTTAATTTACGTTGTAGAATTATTATATAAACTACTTTTGCAATTAAAATTGTACAGGCTTTGCCAGGGTTTGTTTTGATTTTCTAAGTGTATATTTCTATCCTTTAGGAATTGGATCGAGTAGTGGTATTGGTAGTAGAAGTAGTGGTACAGTAGTAGGCAGTTACATTTAAATTAGGTTTATTATAGTATTTATCTTCAGTTTTAAACAATTTCCAAATTATTTAAACTGCTGCAAATAGAATAAGGTCATATTAAAATTAAAGTTTAATTTCTTCTTATTTAAAATTGTTGCATGTAATGTAGTGAAAAATGGTATCATATAGTTTAGTATGTAAAAAAGATATTTGTGCGTTAAAGAAATATTGTGGAAGGTGATTTCATGCAGTTAATAAGTTCATAGGTTTAATGCAATATTATGTAGATTGTTATATTTTATTTCGAATACATAATTACAATTTTTGTTAGAAAACTTAATCCTGACTTTTTACTTTTGTCACCTGTCAAACTGAATCTGTGTTTTCATAAAGATCTGCCTTACAGTGATCTTTATGAAATGAAAACGAAACAGTATTAGAAGTGCAAAAAAGAACACTTTTTTAGTTATCAAATGACGTTAGAAAACAACACAAACAACAAATTATATATGACTCGTCTGAGGTTAACAAGAAAGCCAATCTAAAGTTAAGTTGAACATAACCCCAACAGCAGATATGCTTTGAACCAACTAGAAACTATGTCATAGATAGGATTTTTAGCAACAACAAATATTCCTTTATACACGCTTAAAAAATTGCGGCTTAAAATAATAAAAAAATGAAATTAAAAAAAAAATACCAAGAAATATATTGCAAATATGCAATATGCTCTCGATTGAAAGAAAGACTTCCAGCTAAACAGGCTTTATGACTACAAGAGTTTACGAAACGATATAAAGATCAGCTAAATTTGTATACGTGATCCCGAGTCAAAATTATAATCAGGTTTTTCAATATATTGTACAAGTATAAAAATTACCTGTAAAAGGAAATTTGAATACTTAAAATTCTATACTTTTTTCCGAAAAATGAAAATTCACGGTTTACCTCTCTATGTTTCTATGGGACAGCAAAGGGTTTTTGCATACATTAAAGGTTTTATTTCTTTTTATATTATACAAAATTATGTAATTAAATAATTAATTGAATCAATTAAAAATTGTATTAAATTTCGATCAATCAATCAAACAAACAAAATTCTTAACAAGTGCAAATCCTTTTACTGCAAGTGTTACTAAGCACAAACTTTTGGAATGAAATGGATATAAGAATGGATAAATTTAGATTCTTTTTACAACAACGAAAAAATGATGTAACTTTTTTCATGTGAATAGAATATATTTGAAAAAGTATTCAGAAGAAAAGCAAAATTTTGTGAAAAATAAAACTGTAATAAGAAAAAGATTTGAAACACACATACAAACACTTACAACAAATCCAGTATTGTTGTTATCCTTTAAGAATCGTGATATATGTATATATGTGTTTTGAGATATGTATGTGCTTGTGTCAACACATGTTGCACATGTTCAATTTGTGAAGCTGTGTACAGCAAAAATAAAATTTTGTTGAGTAGTCGAACTGACTGATTTGTTTAAAATGCTTATAAAAGAAAAATAGCAGTTAAACCGCTCGCAGTCTTAACCGGAAAATGACGGTGATGGGAATTTTATATTACGCAGGAATACGAAATGTTGTAAAGTCAAACTACGAGGATCCTTTTGTTAAAGGGGAAAATTAGAAAATGCCCGTAGATGACAATCGGTGCCGGAACCATAGACACTTTTGGTGTGGATAGCTGCGTAAGTGTACTAAAGCACATTTTTAGTAGACAAGAGATTTGGACATAAGTACAGTATAAAAAAAAACCAGACAAGAAATAAAGAAGAAATTAAAGATTATAAAAAAAGAGTCCCGATGTTTGAAAAATAAAACAAAGCTAACAATAAAAAATAGAACTCTCTCCCTCTCTCTCTAGGGCTCTCTCTCATATTCTCTTAGCCTTTATATTAGATTAACAAATTGGGGTCGTTTTACCGGTCTATTCCCAGGGGAATATTTTGCGTTTTAAAAGCCTTATTGATTTCTGTAGTTGCAAGGAGGAAATGGAATTTTTTAAGTGACGTAAATTGATCTCTTTATCCTCATTAATTTAATGGAAAAATTTCAATTTTGAGTACGAATTTTTTCTAACTACATTTTTTTTTAAATTAACATTTCTTCCACAAATTCTTTACAGTTTTGTCATTGTAAATAATAATAAAAATAATAAAAGTATTAAATTCTTTTATCCTTTCTATCATAATTCCAGCTTATAATACAACTTAAAAATTTCCCTTGATTATTTTTAAAATTCTTAATCGAAGAATTATATAAAAAAATCTACAATAAATAAAAATCTTTTAGCATACAAAGAATATTTATAATTTTTTGTAAATTTTTATTTAAAATTTTAATTAGTAAACTTTGGTCTGTTTTTGAAGAATTCCAAATTATGATTTATGCAAAAAGAAAACATTTTTTGTTCTTAAACAACCTTGACCAAGTTGTTTCTCTTTTTGATTGTTTATACGAAAAATTTTTTTAAATTTATGCTTTAAATTTGCCACTTGTAACAAATAAACAAATGATGCTTGAAGAAAATAATTTTATAAAACTAATATTTTCACAAGGTGTTGTAAAAGTGAAAGAAATAATGTTAAGAAAATGAGTTTGTTATGTCTATTTCAGTAATTAAATGAATAAACTAGGTTTTCGACTTTAAAAATTCGTTAGTATACCGTATCTCAGTTTCGAACTTTCTAACTTTTAGCGCGATCTATTTACATGTTTTTAGGTTTAGGTTTAGGATTAGGGAGTATAAAAAAGCGCCAAGAGCTGAAAAGCTCTTCAAAGCGCATTGGTATGTTATTCCGCTTAATTTTATTTTATTTATTATATTTTTTGTTGTTATTATGGTATTTTTTTATATAAGGATTTATATATAAGAAAAACAATTTTTTCATGAAATACACCATGCTTTTTTATGGCATTATCGGTTTTATTTAATGCTTTATTTTTTAGAAAGTATAACCAACAGATACCAGAGTTGTAATATTTAATTTGTATAAGAACAAAACTACTTTTAAGTTTAGGCAACCTTATTTAGATTAGGGTGTATATTTAAAAGAAAGAAGCAACCACATCTGCCCGGAAATTAAAGGTGTCTTTAATAAACAATAACAAGACGGGAAACCTATTTCGAATATCTTATATAATGTAGCAATTTTACTACTTCTTTCCTTCCAAAAATACATTTCAAATTTTAGTTTTATAAGTAGTTTATTGTTCACGCGCAAGGTCTTTTATACACAAAATTAAATTAATTTTTATTTTTGTTTTTAATATTTCGCCACACCATTTGGTGGCATCTTTACGAAATCAAAAAGTGTAAAAGTGTAGACACACTTTTATTTGCTAATTATGCCACCCAACAGTGTGGCGAAATATTGAAAACAAAAATAAAAATTATTTTAATTTTATTTATATTGAACCCTGTGCTTAAACAGTAAATATTATTAACAAAATATTAAAAAACTATAATTATTATATTAGTTTGAAATTAAAAATATCTCAGGAAGTGTTATTTTTAAAGATATTAATTATATCTAATGTAAAGTAACATAAAAATAATAATAATTTTCTTGCTAAAATTTTACATTTTTAAAATGCCATCGACTTTGAACTCAAAAAAAAATATCACATCTTTATAGAATACTCTTTATATTTAAACATATTCCATAACTCTTCATACTGACATATGTATGCCTAAAAATAAGAAAATAAATAAATAAAACTGTATAAATACTGGAATAGTATTTTATATTAAAAGAATAACTTAAAAAATTTTGTAAAAACAACAGAAAAAACATAAAATATGATCGTAAAACAACAAACTCCTAGAGATTTTAAAGATCAACTAAATGTGACTGAATCAAATTAAGTTATAAAACAGCAAAAGATATAAAAATAACTAGAATAAGCAAGCAAGCAGAAAATTAATTAAATTTATTTATGTGGGTTAAACAGAAGAAAACTGTCTGCTATTTTGTATAAACAACAAGACAATTCATTGAAACTAAGCTGGGGTTCCTTTTTAGACCGCAGCGCTAAAAAAATTCCAGTCTTAAACATGCCACAACAACCACAACACCGCCAAGCCTGATGTCAATTTAAGAAAAACAAAACAATAAAATAAAATTCGTCAGGCCAATGCATTGCAATGTTACTTTAACAATTAAAACAGTTGTGGCAACTGCTGGAGATGAGACTGATGTTAAAGGCATCATCTTGAATTACAGACATTAAAAACAATCGAAAGTGGTGTCAAATTACTGGATGCCACTAAATTTAAGTAAGAGAAAGACAGCAAAAGATGCATGCAAAATTTACTAAATGCCTTTATAATGACTAAATGTGGTAAATGATTTTTATTATCAGCATCATATCAGTACTGTTATATTCATGCTTGAAACACGCAGACACCAACAATTGTCTGCATATGCTTTCTTTCCCCTTAGAGGCAGTAAAATAAACTAATACCCTACTTATTTTAATTCGAATGGTTATTTCTTCAATTTAATTTCCATAATACAAAATTGAGCTTTGATTTTCACAGCCCTATGATTTTTATTAATTAAAAAAAAAAACTTTTAAAGCAATTATATATTTGTGGCACTTAAAAAGTACTTGTTTTTAGTACTAAATTTTTATTACTGCACATGAATTGTTTGCGTTAAAAAGAAGGCTTTTCTGTAATAATAATTTAGTTACAATTACTGAAAATTATTAAAATAGATTATAAAAAAGCTTGAACTTAATCTTTTCAAAAAGAGCAAGCCTTTTTTTCCAGGCCATTTTTAGTACGATAAAGATAACGTTACGTCTGCAAGACGTATGGTTTCTAACATCCTTTTAAGAACTTAAAAAAATAAAAATTTACATAGGAGTTATTGATATCATTTATTTATTGTTATTATTTATTGTTATTATGGTTATCTTAGATAACCATTAGCAAACTACTGATATCAACTGAGAATACTGAGCATATACATTTTCTCTCACTACAAACCACAGAGATGGAGTACAAAATTAAAAAGACATACGTCTGATAGACATAACTTACCTACGCAGGATTAATCAGTCCAAGAATTGTGAGCAATTAATATACATATACAGGTAAAAGGATTTCGATTTCAGTATATCAAAAATAAAATGAAAATATTGCCATGATTTGATTGAACAAAACATCTTCGCTCAATTCGGTGTACATTCACGAAATAATAATGCTCTTGTGTGTTGCTATTTTTAACTGTTTTAGTTGCAACTTGTAAGTGCATTTTTCTTGTAAATAGTCCAAAAAATAAATAAGTTAAAATTATATATAGTCATAATTATAGGATCGTTTGAGGTCGCATTATATCGCAAATTAACGAAAAAACGTCAGTGAAGAAAGAAACGTAAAAAAAAAGTTATCCCACAAAATGAGTGCTAGTAGGAATAAAAGAAAATAATGTGAAGACTGGAGAAAAAACCATTTCGAGCGCAAACAGTGCGTGTGCCTGACACATGAAAAATGCGATTTTTATATACAGTTTTTCTTCATGGTGAAAAAGACCTTATGTGGATATAAATGTGTATATAAATGTGTATATATAACATGTATTAAAAAAGAACACTACTACTACTACTACTTGTGTTGCAAACGTTTACTATAAGAAATGGTTGGATGATCCAGCCATTTGCTCTATATATTTAGTGAAGTTTATTTATTTACTTCTTTTTTTTCTTATTTGTGTTGCTGCTACCTTTCCCTGCAATTTTCCACATGCGTTGCGCATATGTTTGCATTCACTCTTGTACGGAATAGTCTACATTCTTCGTTTCCAGTTCTGTATTTTTTAATCTAAATGAGTTCGTTGTTGTTTCTTCTATATAAATTTTTCTAGTATGAAGATTTTTATCGTAATGCTAAACTTGTAATGATTTGATTGTTGAAATAAATAAATTGTGTGCTAAGT
Organism: Trichopoda pennipes; assembly: GCA_030448955.1. Classification (NCBI taxonomy): domain Eukaryota; kingdom Metazoa; phylum Arthropoda; class Insecta; order Diptera; family Tachinidae; genus Trichopoda; species Trichopoda pennipes. Next base: position 2,549,570 of record JASKUP010000038.1, read on the forward strand.
GGTGAGTGAGATCGTCAAATGTGCATTATAATAGGTAAAGTCTGCTGTCACAGCAAAATAAGCTAAAATTATAATACAAAGTGACAAAATTTACAAGAGAGAAATCGGAATATATATATATATATATATATATATATATATATATATATATATATTTATTTTTTTCTTTTCTTTCAAAATAGATTTAAAATAAATCGACTGTTCCAATATTTGAGTAAGATAATTTTGGAAGATTTTGCCTTTAGTTTTGTATTGATGGAATTATATTAGAAAAGATGTATACTTAAAATAAAGTTTGTATTTAACAATTAAAAACAATGAATTCAATCTTATAAGAGCTCTCTTTTAAAATCATAACAGAAATAATAAAACTTAATATTATTATTTGACCTTTTTTTTATTTATATTTAAAACTAATTTTTCAAGCTTAAAGGTTCATCAATTATTTTATATTTTAATAATTCAAATTTTCGGTACGCCTCTGTGTACCATCTTCAGGAAAAAATGTTTATAAATTTTTTTATAACAAAAAACACAAATTGAAAAAATTAAAAAATTTTCTTGTCAAAATGAATTTAACTTCATTTTTAAATTCATTTTGACAAGAAAATTTTTTAATTTTTTCAATTTGTGTTTTTTGTTATAAAAAAATTTATAAACATTTTTTCCTGAAGATGGTACACAGAGGCGTACCGAAAATTTGAATTATTAAAATATAAAATAATTGATGAACCTTTAAGCTTGAAAAATTAGTTTTAAATAGAAATAATAAAAACAGCACTGGAATTATATATCTGGAGATACGCCTTTTGAATCGATTTAGTATGATAGTCTTATTTATAAGTTCAAAGAGTTATGCTATCCTATCCACTTATGTACAGAAAATAATTCAAAGTGTTTTGTAAGGCACATCATTCATGATAAATATTGAAGATCAATTTTTCTACGCACGAAATATTTCTGTTGGTCTACAACAAGGGTTATTATTATTATCCAAATTATATTCAGTATATATTTCAAATTTTAAAAATCTTAAGGATCTTAATCTGCGGTATTATATGCGGATGTTACTGCAATAATTATAAGAGAAACAAGAGAAAAAGTTTTAAATGTAATCGCTAAAAGATTGAAATGTGGAATGTTACGCACGATTAAATTCTACACCAAATGAAAATTAAAGTAAACCAGTCATATTTTATCTACACAATAAATCACTCAAAAGAATTCTATCTAGCAGGCTTATTGTTGATGGAAGTAAAACTTCAATTCTAAATGAATTTAAATGAATTTAAATATAATAAATAAAAAAATGGCATTTATACATCATATGGTACAACCATGTATTAAAGCTATAAATTGGGATAGAGTTTTATTTCCACTGCTTAACTGTGAATCAACTTTCAACCGTAAAAATAAGATTTTACTCTGTAGAACGTAATAACCTACAACAAAAGCAGGTAAAACAGATTTCAGAAAGCTACAAGCTACTTAAAATAAAAGCCTAAAAATTGTTTGTAGTTTACTATGGCGGTGCTCAATGAAACTTTTACATAGAAATGTTCACCAATATGTGCTCTCAACGGTAATGAGCAAAACATGTCAAGGATTTGAAGCTCATAATAAATGTCCAACCCACATTATATTAAGAAATTTTATTGAAGCCGATTTAAGAGTGAGAGCTGGATGTTTCTTCAAAAAATAAAAAGGTTTCATTTTCCTATCAATTTAAATGTATATATTTTTATTAGTAAGCTATTATTAATTAAAAAATGTGATAATATTTTTAAAATACTTTTTATAAGTAAATTCTTAAGAATGTAAATATAAGTAATTTTATTATACAAACCACAACGCGGCTTGAGAATGATGCTGTCGCATCGAAAGCGCTCGCCTTTGACTTCAAAAAAACCAGATAAGACAGGAAATGACAATCATATTTTATTATACTTCAATTGTAAAGATAACAGGTTATTTGCTCTTTCGTGCTTTAATACTCTTGTAGTTAAAATTATAAACATTTTTCTGTTTTAGCTACCTTGGCTATTTTCCAGAATTATTTTTTATTTATACCCCAGATATATTCAATGGACGAAATAGCTACACCGAATTTTATATCCCCTTGACCTTTTCACAGGTATACTGAATGGCTGCTAAGCCAGGCCTTGTATGAATAAAGTCAACAAACTCGATTTCAAAATTCATTTTATGAAAATTTGTTACTTCAAACTACCCCGTAGAACAAAATGATTAGTGTAATGCCCAAATCTAGCGATTTACACTCATCTCATAAAAGATGCTATAAGGGAATTGTTTATTTATATAATTTTGCGATATGTACATTTCGTTATTTATAAAGATAGTTTTAAAAAAATACTAAAATACTTATTTTAAATTCTTTTTATTATTTTAAATTAGTTTTCTTTGTAAAATAAGCCAATTATTAGATATTGTTTTTATGAATAAATAAATAAAGGGTTTTTCAACAAGAAGTTTTTTTCTAAAACAAAAAATTTAGGTTAAGTTGTTTCAAATTTTTACTGTATTACGTAGAGAAAAATTCGGGATGTCGATTCTTTCATTAAAGTTTTTAATCACTTTTTGGCAAAATGGCGGCCCAATTTCGTTAATCAATCACATCACGGATTTTGGGTTTTAAGGTTAAAATCAATTCGATTGACTCCTCATAGACTCTGTCTTCAACATAGCCCTACAAAAAATAATCCGGTGGTGTTATATCACATGATCCAGCTGACCACTTAACTGCTGATTGTAGTGAAATTATGCGATCGGGAAATTTGATTTGACTGTGTCACATGTGGCACCGTCGTATTGAAACCACATATAAGTAGTATCTATGTCGTCAATAATTGGTAAAAATTGGCTTGTTAGCATATCGCGACAACGTGAACCATTGACCGTTACATTTCTAGCCTCATCTTCGAAAAAACAAAAAAGGATTCAATCAGGCCTCCAGACTATATAGCGCACCATATAGTGAAACGTTGAGTATGCAAAGGCCTCTCAATAACCGCTCTAGGATTTTCAGAAGCCCAAAGGCGGCAATTTTGCTTGTTGACATACCTTGACAAGTGAAAAGGGGCTTCTTAAGAGAAAAATATTTTTTCAGAAAAATCAACTGGTTGTTCCTGAGTGAACTGAGCGAATCTACGGCGATGTGGATGGTCGGTCGGCTTCAATTCCTGTACTAGTTGAACTTTGTAAGGCTTCAAAGTCAAATCTTTAGGAAAAATTCGCCATGTGGTGGTTTTTGGATAACCCCAATCGTTGAGAATGTCGAGGAATTGATAAATTGATAGGTGCCCCTGTAGGCTAGTAGGTAGTGTAATAGCTTTTCAGTGTGGGGATTGTGGGTTTGATTCCCAACGAAGGCCTCGATTTTTTTTCACTACAAAAATAAAAATTGACTGTCGATGTGGCTGCTCAGCGATGAAGGCATGGTCACTGGTCGCTGTGCTGTCTTTTATACTGCAGTTAATTTCCAACCATCCTTCTACTTTCACCACCTTTTTCATCTCTTCTCTATCCCTTTCTTAAAGAATGTAGCACGGTACTTGACTAAATAGGCATTGTTGCCTGAAGTGCTACTTTTCTTAAAAAAAGAAAAAATTAGATCTGCTTTAACACTGTAGCTGCGATGTTTTTAGTTAAACGACCCGGTCGAACAGGCATTGCTGTTCGCACATTTTGTATTTAACGACCAAATTCTTAAGCGGTTTCAGAAGGACGATTATGCTTTCCGCAAAGATCAAAAATTTTACGAAATGTAACTTTAACAGAACCACAATTTTCATAGTGGTTTTTAATTGTGTGAATGCGACTTTCCTGTGAAATTGAATTAATTGTAACAATTGCCAATGCATCTACTAGAAAACGTCAAAAAACTAGATGTCAAAACTATCATGTTGTTAGTGTTGCCATAATTGAAAAACAAATTTCTTGTTGAAAAACCGGATATATTTTAAAAATTCCTCCTTTAACCGCAAAACTAGCAAAACTTTTATTTTTTTCCGTTAACAGACTTTAACTTAAAGTCATTACAATTGTCTTAGAAAATTTGTTAGCATTTTGTATTATTATTTCAATTTAAAATACATTCTTTCTGTTCAACTAATACTAAAAAAAAATTATTGAAATTAAATTATTAAAAAAATATAAAAATAATAACAAAATTTTTGGAAACTATATTCGGTGATATTAAGCAAATCCACATTTAGCTACATTAAATAACTACAACATAGATGTCCGTAAAGTTTAGTCTTAGAGAAATATTTTTTGTTTAATTTCAGCTAAAACATACAATTAAGAGAATGACTGTTTTTTTTTAGAAAAAGAATGTTTAGTCAAACTTTCAATAAAGAAATGAATGAATGAAATGAAACAAATGCCAAAAGAAAAATGGTATTTCAATAAACATTAAATAAGAATTAATTTTAACAGAACGAAAATGAGTTCAACATGCATATGAACGTCGTAATAAATCTCTTTCGCCAAAGGATGTACTTACCTTTTTCTGCCGAACCACTGACACCATTCGCCATTTGTGTTTTGTTCGTAACACTACTAGTTTTAGATGGTAAATAATTGCGATCACTTTCTTCTTCTTCAGGTGCTGCAGAAATGGACACAGTTTTTGTCGTCACATAACTAATGGATTCCACCGTTGTCTCCCATTTTTGAAAAGTATTAATTGTATCACCCTTTAATGTACGATTTACTGATCTGAGTGGTGAAGATCGTAGTGATAGAGTTGAATTAGCCGAGGTACCAGAATTTTGTGAATTTGAAGCCAACGAATTGGTAGAGGAAGATGAAAATGAGGCAGATTTATGCAATTTATGCTGTTGATAATCTTGTCTGGGTGTGGTTTCCCTTTCGATGGTGTGAAAGTAGATGCGATTAGTTTTTTCTTCGCCATTTTCCAAAGGTTCAGTAATTTGTAAAACTTCTGTTTGAGTGCCTTGATCTGAAAGCAGAAGTAAAGTTACGATATATAAAAGTAATAATTTTTGTTTTGTTTTGTTTTTTGGTTTTATTTAGCAAACAAAAAATCATTCAATGGTAAAATAGAGCCAACACAACTATCGGTAGCTGTTTAGTTACCATGACAACTTGCCTACAGAGTCTGAAAAGAGGCATTGACCGATAATGTCTACTGAAGACGTCAACATCGTTTCCAAAGATCGTTAATATAGCGCCCTATACACAACAGAATCAATCAGTTTTATTAAAAATTATATTGAATTATAGTGGATTAAAAACTAAAATTAAACAAAACCAAAAATCTGATTTGAGTTAAAACTTTTGAAGTATTACCAGAATATGACAGCAGATCAAACCAATAATTGAGAATTCACAAATATTTTTACATATAGCAAAGATGCATCTGATAAAAGAATACGATTAAATTACGAAAACTGGAGCCAAAAGGTTATAGTTAATTCTCCAAAAACATAAAAATTGCTAATAACGAAGTAGTATACAGAAAATTAATTAATTAGCAAAACGCCAATAAATGAAATAAAAAATCTTAAAAGCTTTAAAAATAATTAAATTTTATAAATCACAGTTAAAACCTTTAAATCAAAACGAGCACTTAAAATATGAAAGTAAAAAAGATATCAAGTTCGAAAATAAACCGTCAACTAAAATAATTATTGCCGGCATCTTATTTCAGGGCCTTTTAAACTATGTTGACTTTGTTCATACCATGGCTCTCAAACACAGAAGAAATGATATCTTAAATCGCAAGTGCTGTTTCCGAGATCATACATTTAAGATCTAAGAAAATTAAGTTTATCGGGGCCATGTAATCAAGATTATAACTAAAAAAATTTTATAGAGATCACAAACTTGCGCAAAATAATATCCTTATTATCTCAACTTTAGATCTGATCTATAAAGTCAGGAATAATCTATCACAATTTCAACATAATAACTTGCCGATATTTGAAATATAATTGAAGCCTCTTAAGTTATCACATTCATTTGATTGGAATTGAATGTTTCAAAAGCAAAAATAAAAATTGCCATTTCGAAATTTTTAAAATTTCTACATTTAAAATGTAGTCGTAATTACAAAAATCATTGTTCTAATAAATTATTGAAGACAAGTAAAAAACAAACAGACCATAATTCAGTAACAAATTCAAAGTTCAAAATAATTTAAATAAAATGACGTAAAATCGTTTTACGCTACGATCTGAACTTATCCCATCAAATGACAACTGTTTTTGAAGTAATTTGTTGAAGGGTGAGTAAAGTTTATATTTGGGTATAGTATAACTCTACGCAGACAGACTCATATACGAGAAAGATTTCATCTAGAAATAAGCGGCAGGAAAATATTTATCTAGCTATATTAACTAAATCGGATATGAGAAATAGAGAAATGATAAAAAAGATAAATAAATTTTATTTCGAATAAGCACACATTTCGTTAAAACAAAAATAATAAAATAATAAAAATAACGAAAACTTCGTTGACTAAATGAGAGTTAAAGATTCAAGTCAAAAATATTAAATTTAGATGAAATTTTTTTTTTACATACGTTAGTTTTTAAATACATAATTATGTAAGTTTGTAAATACATATTGTATTGTTACGAATGTGTCTTGCTTAGGTTTTAAAATAAAATAATTAGGCAATAAAGCAAACTACTGGTTACAAACTGCGTAGAAGTTTATACGCACACAACTACAATTTGATATGCTGTTTACTAACTGCCTGGCATGCACGAAAAAAAAATACATGTATGCTGTTTATCATCTTCAAACGAGCAAGGCAAAAAATAATTTTACCACAACAAACATACATGTTGTTTACCATCTGCGTGGTTTTCTAAGAAACCCTTTTTTTACAAAAGCAACAACCTTTTCAGCATAAAAACAACTATACACACAGACATACAGGCACCTATACATCGAATAAACAACAAACAACAAAATGCGATACAAAGGGAGTAGAAGATTCTTAAATCTTCTAGACTTTAAATGGACAAGTATAAATAGCGGAAGCATCAGTGTAAAATTAAACCTCATCAAGTAAAGTTGTGCATCTTAAGTAAATCGTACAGTAGTGTCAACTTTGTGTAGTTGAAGTAAATAAAACTGTTATTAATTTAAAAACTCTAAAAACTGGTGTTATTTATTTTGCAATAAAGAACTCACAACAAAACGTTTATAAAAGGTATAAACGTAACAGTATGTATGTACGAAACTTATTCTTTTGTTATAAAGTAAAAGAATCACACGATTCATCTTGATCAGCTATAACTGTTTTACGTATTAATTTGTATAATTTTTTTTTTCGTGGAAAATTTTTAAAACATTTGTGTCATATTATTTTTCGAAATGTTTTTTTGTTATTTGCGTCTTCAATATATTTTCTGTCTAATTTTTTATTTTTGCAAAATTAAAGGAAAATATCTAAATACATACATACATATGTGCATATGTACATATTTTGCTTAAAGGTTGTTTTTTTACACATGCATACAATAAATATTTGTTAATGAAGATAATATTTTAATAAATGGGACTCTTAATTTTCTTGACATTGATAAATTTTTCGGCATGTTTATCTAAATATTTATGTATTTACCTCAGTAAAAAGATCATTACATGGACAATTAAAGTTTTTCAGATTTTAAAGCCTAAATATAAGTATTTAGTAGAAAGAAAACTTAAACACTTGCTGTTATATTCAACAAAATAATTTTAAATTGTTTGCGACGTAAAAACCGTTTTAATATTATTTCGAAATAATGATCTTGGATGATACTATAAACAAGGTCTCGTTTAATATTTACATTTCATCACATTTTTATCGAAATATAAAATATAAAATGAAAATCTTAAAATTCTTCTTAATCTTAAAATTCTTCTTTTAAATTGTATTAAGGCTTCTAGATTAAGTAAAACATAATCAAGCAAAACATAATTAGCAAAAATGCAAAAGTGACAACATTCAAGTGGTGGGCAGTTTTTACACTGCTAGTTGATTATTCGGTAATTGAGAAACAAGAAAAAAAAGAATACCAAACATTAATATCAGCATCAAAATAAGCCTTATGTTGAACAAAAATCCTTGCCTCCATTTTGCTTACAAATTTGAGGTTAGGTAGTAAATTGTCTGTGAAATGATTAAATGTCAAGTATTATGCTGTCATTCTTTGACAGCTGACTGTTTGACATTACTGTAAAAAGTTGAGAGCTTTTAAGTCTGGAATCTTACACCCTAGAACAAAAAATTGTAATTGTGAAAATTTACTATCGAAATGGTATCACTGTATCACTTCTTAAAATTCCAGCGGGTTTTCCCCGTAATCAGATTCCTCCTAAGACCACCGTACGTAATTTTAAGCTTAGCCGCTGTACCGCAAAGTGTTGAGAATGAGCTTGGTACATCATTGGGCATTACTAGAAGCACTTTGCATTCTGCTTAAGGATCTTCATCTCCCATGCTTATAAAGATTAGCTCGTTCTAGAATTAAATTCGAGGACCATTGTTTGCGTCGATTGCTTGTGCATTGGCTGTTTGAAAAACTGAATGAAAACCATCATCTTAAGCTATGAGGTTCATCTTCAATTAGGCGGTTAATATAATAAACAAAATTATGGCATATGCGGCTCATAGAATCCATAAACTCAAGAAACCATTACATCCAAAGATGCTGCTTGATTACAAACCGCATCTCCCCCCGGGGGCACATGGTAGTCTTTATGGATCCTACTACTGCCATCTAGACTGGTGTCTTGCGGGGTAAAAGTCAGCCCAGTCCCCTTCAAGCTCCAGAGTTCCGCTATTTGTCTCCTTAGGCATTTAGCTGTTCTCTGGCTGATTATTGAGGTAGGCCCTTCGGGAGTACCGTGGTGGCTGTGTGTTTCGAGGCCCTCGTTTGAGTTTGTGGGTCAGATCATTCACAATGAACACAATGAATGGTCCAGGTCTAGTGAGTATGAATGCCGTCGTGTTCTTAATTATATTAAGCTTCATGCGTTTAGACCAGGAGTTGGATAGTGTCCAACGCTTTAGCAAGGAGTGAAGGTTGCGTCCTACTTCGGGTTTTCGAAGTTGCAACTAGGAGTGACCGCAGGGTATACATATCTGAAGGCCTTCTAGGGCGATGATGGCGCTACATGCCATTCACAGTGGTAATGGCCACCATCTGATTAGGGCCCACGGCCAGGCGCAGATGTAAACCTTATCACGCCATTACAAACCGCACCATTGGCCCATACTTTTTAAAAATTGAGCAAGAAAACGTTGGCACCTTGAATTTTCCAACCTTTTCTTAATGAATTGTTGAGTCATACATGATGGTCGATGTAATCATTACTAGTTTTTATTGGTTTTTGAACGAAATTTGTAAGGAATTTTCTTAGTACTGATTCATCATAGTAAATATCCATAAGGTGAGCTCCTTACAGACATTAAGACTTATTATATGGCGTCATTTTAATGACAGACAGTGCATAAATTTCTTTCAGCGTATAAACATTAATTTTTTCGACTGTCGTTTTACTCAAGTTGTATATAAAGACTGTGACCTATTCAGTTATACAGAATTGAATATTCTTAATTCAACTTTTATACTTCCCGCCTTTAAGTTTTTTCCTTTATTCGAGCTTGCTTATGTTAAGCTATTTCCTATTACTGTTTTACCAATGGAACACCTAAATTACTCAATAGAAAGTCAGCCCGCAAATAGATTCTTACGCTAAGCGATTGCTTCAGAGTTTCCATCGTTGTTTAAATTTAACGTGGGTTAATCAGGGAAGGTCTTTTAATCGTTTAATATATTTCTTTGAATCACATCCAATTGCTACATTAAAAATTGAAATTCGAAAGGCATCACTCTAATAAAATTTTCCGTAACACCGAATACTGGCTGAAATCTGAACCTTTATGGCCTTTCGGATATCTATTAACTTTACTATTCTGGGCAACACTGCTAATGTATATTATTATTAATGTTAAATTATTTGTATTGTTCATAGCGTTAACAAATTAGCAATTTAAAATTTTGGTTAAGCACAATTTAATTAAAATACTATTTGTTTAAAAAAAATTCCTTTTCTGCATATTTTATTTATAATACAAAGGTTTTATTTTATTTTTTTATTTTTTATTGTTTACAGATTTTGTTCGTTTTAATTACATTATTAATTTCATTCTTTACGAGCTTTAATACACAAAAATATGTTCTTTGTTTCACGCCACGCGAAAAAATTTGGGTCATGTAATTATTTTTTTTTGATAAACAAATATTTTTTATGAAAATTATTTCAACTTAAATTAAAATAAATTAATAAGACGTTATCTACAATATAATTACATCTTTTAATTAAGATGATACAATTTCAATTAAACGAAAAATAATATTAATGTTTTTTACAAAGGGTGTATAAATATAAAATAATTTTGACAATGGTGTCGAGTCACTTAAATTTTGTACAAAAGAATAATATTATTTTCATTGCTATTTTGATGTATTTCGAGCCATAAGCGTAATTGGAGAACTTTGGAGGAGGCTATAGCTCTTAACTAAAGACAAAAATGTGTCATGTATTAAAAAAGTGCATTAGAAGAATAAAAATTTTGGAGTGGCTTTAAATTTCGTATATAAATCTGAACGATATATTTCCATAATTGTTTTAGCACATATATAGCTATATATATATATATATATATATAAACAGGCAGGCAGATATCTTTATGCCGCTCTACCTTCTTTTACACTGTACAACCAGTCGAAGAGTGATGCCCCACAAGGAATAATTAAAGTGGGACTATAGGTCAATTTTACTAAATGAACTTTTTATTAAGACCATTTTGTAAAAGAAATTGTTATAAGGAAACAATTCCCGATGCCAGAGGATTGTCTAACTAGCAAAATAGTGGTAATTCTGGTAAAAAAATCAGACTTTACGTTAAGAAGGAAGCTAAGGTAGACTCCACTAACCTAAGGACTTTTCAAATTATAGACCCGGTAGGCAAGCTTGTATAGCCTTCACTAAATTGGAAAATTGTCATTGACATAGTAATTTTACAAATACTTAAATTCAGATAAAGATCTAGAAAGACGTGATAAGCATGATTATTATTGTTACCTTTATGTTGCTTAACACATATCATTATATCGTAGTGGATTACGCGGCACATAATATAACGGTGATGAAACATTTTTATATGAAATAGACTCTACAGATATCATTCCTGTCGTCCCACTTCTTTCTCATGGTTTTTCTGAACTCTCATGGTTTTTCTGAAAGTTGCTGCTGTCATCGCCTTGATAATTTTTAGTACAAAAAAGGCCATTATGTGAGGGAGATAAAATTATATATGAACGAATTTCTTCAAAATGATAGCCATCACTTGCTTTTTTATAAAATTATGCACAACAAAATATTTTTAGGTACAATTTTCTTTTAGATTTTTTATTGACCTTTCATTAAATGTTTAATTAATTAAATTTCCTTAATTTATAAACTAATTCCGGAAATGTTACAAATATTTCGTTATGCGTTTATAAAAATTGAATTACAGCCAAAATTATCGTATTAAATTTAATTGGTTTTTTATTTCATGATGTGCCCCACTCAGACAATGTTGTTGTTATCATTGCTGCAAATAGCCAGAGCCAGCAATCGATGTCGTATAAATATTAAACTTTTTTAACTGAATTCTTGAGTTAAAATTATATTTGTCGTTATGAATCTAAATGCATCAACAGCAAAGAGTTGTAAATTTTTTATTATTTCGCTTTTTTGCTCCTGCTCAATGCGGAAGTAAAAACTGACAACAAGCGTACAGCAACTATGTCTGTGTAGTTAAAATATAATTTCAAAATTTATATTAACAAACGAATGAGAAAAATTGTACGAATTTTAATATGAATCGAATCAATTTGCTTTTGACTTATTCTTTGCGTTTTTCTTTCAAATTAAGTTTTTTAAATTTTTGTATTTCTTAAGTTTGATTGCTTTAGTATGTAAGAACGTAAAAGATTGTATTATAAAAAAGTATTTATTAAGCTGCTAATTTAATGAGCATTAATGAGCAATTTTAGTTGATGAATTTTATAATTAAAATATAAGAAAACTCCACCAGCGATATAGATTTGGCACGGGAAGTATTAAGTTTAAGTAAAAGTTAAAACAATTTTCCATCATCTATAATTTTGTGACCTTTAAATTGGCAATCTAATAAGAAAACGTGAGCAACTCACAAACAATTATACTTAAGAGCAAAACCTTTTGAAATACCAAATTAAAAGGAAATTACCTAAAAATTTTTCTTCTTTAACTTGTTTTCAGCAACAAAATTTTATTCATAATAAAATTAAACTAGAAATGTAACATATAAGGTGACCTGTATAATATAGCATCTTAATATTTAAAAATTACTTGCATTTCTGAGACTGCCTACTGCAGTATATTATATCATTACGCCATTAAAATCTGAGTCAGTTCAATCACAAGCGTAATCTGTTTTATATGCTTTTAATTTTTCATCTAATAGATCATGGCTTGGGCCTGGATGCATGGCTGATATACCTAAATCTCCTTATGATCGATTTCTATTAATTTAGCTACTTACTTCTTCTGAGCCACTTAATTAAAATAATGACCCGGCTAGAGCCTTATTTTGTAGTAGCTTCACTTAAATATACTGTTACGTTTATACCTTTTATAAACATTTTGTTGTGAGTTCTTTATTGCAAAATAAACAACACCACATTTTACAGTTTTTAAATTAATTATTTACTTTAGCTACACATAAAGTTGACGCTACAGAACAATTTACTTAAGATGCAAGTCTTTGCTTCACGAGGTTTATTTTTCAACTAACTAACTATCCACTTAGATGCTGCCTTTTACATTTGTCCACTAGAAGTCTAAGAATCTTCTACTCTCTTTTCATAACATTTTGTTGTTGCTATGTAATTCATCCAATGCATAGGTGCTTGTAGGTCTGTGTGTATTTTTGTTTTGGTGCTGATAAAGCTTCTTTCTGGAATTTATTTTAAGATAGTTGTTGTTGTCTTGTGTGCATAAATTTTCTTAGAAAACCACGCAGTTAATACGCAGCATACCTAATTGTTGTTGTTTTACGTGTATAAAATTTCTACGCAGTTTATAACAAGAAAGTTGTTGTTCTTAGTAAACCACGCAGTTAGTAAACAGCATACTCAGTTGTTTACTTTATTACCTAATTATTTTCTTTTAAAACTTAAGCAAGATGAATACGTAATAATATAATAAAACCAATGCAATTCAAACTAGCAGATCTTTCATACCATTCTTTAGTGCAGGCCACGAATGGAAAACGATCTCGGACAGAATAAAATATCTTGGTATTTTCCAAAAATAAAAACAAAACGTTGATAAAACACAACGTTGTACTTACCGCCACTTAAACTTATAATACATGTAGTATTCTTGAATATGATGTCCAAAGAATTTTTTGTGCTTAGTGGAGAGAGTAAGGAGACGAAGTATATGGTTGCTTTGCACAAAAATGTGGACCAAATAGGGCAGATCAGTCTTGTCGGGCAGGTATTTAAAGGTGGAAGCAAGTAAATGGCCACGTAAATGTAAATTTGTTAAACAGTGCTGCCTTATTGGAGAATAAATATTTTAAACCTAGAAAATTTGATATACAACACCACCCCGTAGGCTGCCTACTTTATTCTTTTATATTTATTTATTTATGTTCCTAGTTTTTCTTCGTTGAATTTCAAATTCAGTGTTATTTAAGTACTAGACACTGATTTTTCCATTTCTTTGTGGGAAAATTGTTAGAAAATACTGTAGTTAACATAAAGTTAACATTGTTGCTATTGGAGCAGTCAAGCTATAATTATTTTTAATAAAATAATATTAAAAGCCTATACTATAGTATACAAGAAATAAATAAATAAATTTATAGCCCAACAGTGCGATTTGAACTTTGTCACCAAAATATTGATTAACAATTTAATTGATTTTAACATTAGCACGTGCTACTGAAATAACCTTAAGAAGAATGTTGTCTCCTACCGACACTGGCAATTGGCATTGATTTTTTCTGTTTCATTTACAAATATCCTCTGATCTCATCAAATTTAACAATAATAATAAAAATAATAATTTTCACACTAATGAATTTTCAAAAAAATATTTTATTTTAATGTATTTAAATATTTTAAATACAACATCTATCTCATTTATTTTCTTTGTGTGGGAGTGTATTTAGATACAAAATCTAAAATGTAAAGAAAAACATACACTGTGCCTAAATAAACATAATTTCATTTAAAATTCTTTTGTTTATTACCACGAAAATTTAAGTGTTATTCATCACAAAAACAAAACAAAAACAATATGAGGCACTTAAAATATTTGAATATTTTTAATATTTTTAAGTGCCTTCCTAAGCTATGAAATAATGGAAAAAAAAATTTTATAAATGCAGGAACCGAACATATAAAAGTAGAACGACTAAAGTCAGCTGTTTAGTCGCCAAATTTTTATTTTGGCATTTAAATTTATACATATTGCAGTCTTTTTTGTGTAGCTTTTCATTAGTTTGATATTTCGATTGGCAGAGTTGCCACCTAATTCAAATATTTGTCAAAATGGTTAAGGAAAATATGTTATAGATTATTATATAGCATTTTGAAAGTCATTTTTTCAATTCCCTTTTGCAGTGGATATTATATGCGACATAATTGTGATGTATTTGATGAATTTGAATAATTTACGCATTTCGCTTTTAATTCAATACTCATTATTATTTTAGTCGTAGTCGTTTGTATTATTTCAAAAAACCCACAAACAATAAAACTTATTAACGAATATACACAAAGTTATTGGAAAAATCTGTTGAAAATTAAGCAATGCTATTTTACTTATCCTGTTAAATACTCGCCCCCTTTTGTAAACAAACATTTCATGTAACTGATTTCATGAAAAATTTCATCGTATAAGTTGGCTCTTACCGAATCGCCTGGTTGTTAGTTCAAAGAACAAAATCTGCTGATAAATATAGCAAATGAAAAATTCTTAAAAGTAAATAAATGACAAAACATGGAAAATTTGTTGTGATGTTTTTAAGTGATTTTTTAAAGTATTTTTAATTTTACCTGAATTTTATTCAGAGTTTTATCTATAATCTGTTTTAGATAGTTCGAAATAAAGTTTTGGCGAAACTCGATAAGTGAAACTTTGTGAAAGTTATTGTTTAAATTCAACTTATTGTGCACTAAACTGCAGTATTTTTGTTATTGCTAAAATAACTCCCCCCGAGGGCACATTGATATGTTTTGACAGAATCTCACCGTCATTACATGTGTCAACGGAGGTAAAAGGCTAGCAGGAGCCAACTGTATAATTCCACTTTATTTCCATGGGAATCAGTAAGCCCCAGAGTTTAGCTTTTTGGCTCTTTAGTCTTTTAACTGTTCTCTCTTCGGGAGTATCGTGGTGGTTTCGAGGCCCTTGTTTGAGTTATGTGGGTCGGATCATTTACAATGAATGGTCCAGGTCTAGTGAGCATGACTGCGGTTGTGTTCTTAAATTTTATTAAGCTTCATGTGTTCTGGACCAGCAGTTGGATAGCCTCCAACTCTTTAGCAAGAAGTAAGCGGCTGCGGCCTGCTTCGAGCTGTTGAAGTTGCAACTAGGAGTGACTGGAGGTTATACATATCTGAAGGCCTGCGGCCTGCCCCGAGCTCTTAAAGTTGCAATTAGAGTGACTGGCGGATATACATCTCTAAAGACTTCCTAGGGCGAGGATGACGCTACATTTCGTCCATAGTGGTATGTATCCGCAATCAGTTATGGCTTACACAGCTAAGTACTGAAGTAAATCATATCACGCATTGCCAAAATAAGTTAAACCCTGGTACACATTATTTAATAATAATTACACCTAAATTAACTTTCAGTTTTCTTATTAATCAAATTAATTAAAATAATCTGTCATTTTTCGTAGACTTAAGCTCAATTTTTCCTTTTCATTCTAATGACATTTAAGCATTTATTTTGTTTTATTTATTCCCTATTTTTATTTCGTCTATTTAAAGACATATTTTCTAAAAAAATAAAAAAAAAACTAAATAGTGTGAAAATGTTTGCCAAAAATCTTCACTTGATTTCCAAATTTTGTCTGAACTTTTCGGTATAATTTTAAAAAGCAAGGTCATTATGGGAATCATCCATTATATTTTTTTAAATTTTCTTTTCTTGCCAGCTCGTTCTTGTATATTTCTTACAATATTTTTGCAACAATTATTTCTTTTGAATATTTTATTCTGTTAATTCTTTTTATGTCTGTTTAATTTCTATTTCAGTCATATACATAAAATTATATTATTGTTTTTTGGTTTTTGTTATAAATTTAATAGGAACCATATTGATATAAATGAAATGAGTTGTTTACCTTTTACACACAGAAATTGAAAATATTAATTAGCATTTAATTTAATTGCACCAGCTTTAGGAATATGACAGGCAAATTAAAGATAAATTATTAATTTTTTGCTTCTTTGATAAATTATTAAATTAAATTATGACTGCAAATATTATAATTTTACCTCCGTACAGGGTTTATTAATATATTTGAAAACTACACTAAAATATCTTTATTTGATTTTCTAGGTCTACCCGAGAGTATGATATAATAGCGTTCCTAAAGATCTAAAAAAAAACTGTACAAAAATTAAACTAAACCATCAGATTGGCCCACGATGCTGCAAAAATAAATTCTTTCGTATGACGACATTGAAAAAAAAAATTTTTTATTGTTTTTGATTACAAGAACTTTCGCGACATCGTGGTACAGGAATTATATGATTGATCGATCTGTTACGTATAGCTTTCGGACTTCTAGAAGAAATTTAACCCAAAGTAGTTTACAAGTAACTAAGAACAAATTAAACTTTGCTTGAAACGGTCAAAAATTTAAAAGATGTCTGAATTTTAAAAGGATCACAAAATGTTGAAATTTTGCATATATTTAAAGTAAACAATAAAAAATTATGAAAAGAGGAAAAATAACTAAAAAATATAACAAATACCGAAACTTCGCCCAGAAAGTAAAAAATTCACTTAATAAAAATTAACAAACAAAATTTTACCCAAACAAGAAAGTAGCGCAATTTAATGCAAGTAACGATGGTTTATATAACGAAAAGTTTATATTTCACCAAAAAACTATATTTTTTTTAAAAGTCGAAAAGTCTTATAAAATCTAGCAAGCAAGCCTAAATAATTGACAGAAATGAGCAAAATAACGAAAACATTCAAGCAGTGAAATAAGCAAAATATAAAATTGTTTCGATTTGTTCCGCCATTAAATGAAATACTGTTGTCATTCCTATCGCCATTGACAGTACTGTCTAAAACGCGGCTTGATAATGATGTCATCGTATCAAAAACCGTGGCCGATCATATCGAACAAACAGCCAGCTATGACGGTTTTCATGAAAGTTATCGAAATAGAAATGCTATAAAGACACTACAGCAAATTTTACATTAAACTCAAAAATCTTAAGGACAAAAATATGTCTTTAAATAGGAAATTCAAGAAAAAGAATAATAAAAAAAAAAAGATTCACAAAAATATTATGCTAAAATAAACATTTTGTTAGAAAAATCTTAAGTTTTTGTTAATATATATAATATATCAATAAGGATATAATCACTAACGAAACGCAAAATACCAGCAACAATTATAAAACCCTTTTAAAAAGGCTGTTTGCTAAATAAACTAATTAAAAAAAATCGCACAACTTTATAAAATTGTCACACTTAGTGAAAATCATGATACTAAATAAAGAATTAAGAAAACGAACCTAGGTCTAAATAAATTATATGAGTGAAGAGAATTCTAAATATTTCATACACAATTAGTCAATTCAAATTTATAACATCATTGTCATCGAATCTAAATTTATTATATGTATAATCCTTAGTAGCCTTGTGTTAACCAATTTCACTTTTCAATTTCATTTTAATTTGTCATATTTGTGTACAAGAGTTATTGAATCAATGTGAAAAATTATCTAGTAACAATTTGCCAATTTTTGGCAGTAATTATTTTTCACAACTGAGTCATTTGTTAAATTTAAATATATTAAGAAAAACACAAATTAAACAAAGAAAGCAGAGAAATTTACCTGCTTTAATGCTTATTGGATTAGTATGTTCTCATCAGGTGTAGAAATGTTCATTAAGCATATATGTATATATATATATATATTTCAATTGAATCTAAATTGATTCAAAAATATTTTAAAATATGCATCACAGCTAAAAATATTGTAAAAAAATATTGAATTTTATATATTTTCGGTAAAGAAAAAATAAAGCAAAAAAATCTAGTTTAAAATAAGATTAAATAAATTACAACATAAAAATAAAAGATTTTTGAAATTGTTATTAATAAGTTAAAAAAAATTCAATTCTCAAAGAGTTTACAATGGACTTAATGCAGAAGATTTAATCGGCAAACTTAAATTAAAAATAAAATTATAAACATAATTTCAATTGATTATTATCTTTATTCGACCTTGTTTTTTCTTAAATAAATAAGTGTTAATCTTAATAATGGTCTTTTTAAATAAATTTAACACGTTTGTTTTCATTATTTCAATAATTTTGATAAAAATTAATTTCCTCAAGGAAGGCGAAATATTGAAAATAAACGTATTAAATTTATTTAAAAAGACCATTATTAAGTTTAATACTTATTTAGATAATTAAATTAAAATAAAAATATACAACATGATAAATATCTTTCCCCTCTGGTGTTCTCAAATAGCAGTAAAATGACATATAAAAATGACTGTCTAGATCTTCAGTTATATTAATATATCGGATCAATTATTGTTTCAATCTGACTTGAATAGCCTTCAAAGTTGGTGCGATATAATCTTAATAAAATTAAATCTACTGGAATTTAAGTGTATTTGTTTCTCGAGAAAAAAATGTATGATACTCAATAGTTTTTAGGGAAATATCAGTTGCAATTGGTGGTTTAGATCTTAGATTTGGCAATTTTGATGGGTGCCAACATAACTTTCATGTCTGATGCTCACATGACCATTAATAATGCTAGAGTTGTACTTCTGCTCATTAAAAGATGGGCTTGAGAGTTCACTGATCCGTACATAACAAAACAGTTATACACATCACTTGTGAGACCAATTTTGGTATACGGTCAAGACATATGGAACCAATAATATAATGTGCATGGTAACCATGTTGAATCGGTTCAGAAAACGTATATATAAAATAATAAATAAACAATATAAATATAATTTTCTGCTTACAAGGTTTAACATGGCAGTCTGGAGTTCATCTTCAATCTTAAGTTAAAATAATCAGATTGCAAATGCTGAAAATTCGCAGAACAATCGTTTATGTGTCTTTTGCAATCAATTTAATTAATGGAAAGATAGCCACCAAATTCCTGTTTCAATGTTCTGCTTGGTTCAATTCACTGTTATCAGCTGTTGTTCTTACATTTCTTGCGAAATAATTATACAAATGCGAATACAATTCGAAGATTTTGTAAGGAGTTTAATAGTCTATATAAATTTATTGTTTATTCTTTAAGATTCGATGTTGTAAAGCATAATATTACTGTTTATTTGAGCGACCGGTTGTAGTTTTAAGTACAAGATGCATATAATAGTCTGTTAGGACTATATCTATAGACTAAATAAATAAATAATAAAAAATCGGTTAATCTTTTTGATTTATAGAAACATATTAGCTGCATAACGACCATTTCCCGTAATTAAGTTAAAACTTTCGAAGTAAGAGGATATACGCAGAATATTTTGCATTCAGTTTTAGGTTCTGCACTAAATCCAGAGCGTTGTTATGAAGGCGATAGAGAAAAAATTATAAGACTTCTTTCGTTTTTAGACTGTAAGCTTAGGCTTCTAATCTGTCTTCAAAAATATTATGGAAAATTAAATTAAAATATTTTTTTAACACTATAAAAGATAATAAAGAGTTTTTTGCAAGACGTTTGTTCTCGCAATAGCGTGATCCATCGACCGTTAGCGCACTTCCAGCCTCATCTTCAAAAAAAAAAAATGGCCTAGTCATGCCTTCAGACCATATTATGCACCATACAGTAGAGCTTCTCAAAAATCGCTCTAGAATTTTTCAGAAGACCAAATACGAAAACTTTGATTGTAGACAAACCCTGATAAGAAATGAAAAACGAATTTTTCAGAAAAGCCAGCCGGAAGTTTCTGCATGAATCCCTGCACCAGTTATACAAATGTAAGGCTTTAAAGTAAAATCCTTACGCAAAATTCGACATGTGGTGGTTTTGGATAATCCCAGTTGTTGAGAACGGCGAGGAATTGACAAATTAGGATCTGATTCAACAATGTAGCTCACGGCTGCGACGTTTTCAGTGGAACGACTCGACTTCACTACCAAATTGTTAATAGCGGCTGGAAAGTTATGAACGTGAACTTAGTTTTTGTTTTTTTTTAAGAAAAATGTTTGTAGGTATTCCGAGAAATATTTTACCTTATGCTCAAAAATCGCCAGAAATCACTTTCCCTCTAAAAGTAATAAAGTAAGTGATAGAAAATGTTTTTAAAGGATGCTGCAATCGATTTCAAAACATAAGGCAAATCAAACAATTTTTAAAAATGTGTAGAATCAAATTTCTAAAAATTATAACAAATTTAAAAACAAATTTTTTTAAGTGCATTGTTTTGCATGTATTAGTTTAGTGCATTCTTTGGGGTTATAACTTCATTTGCTTTATTGCTGCATACACATTTTTTCAAGTTATATAATTTTGTTAACAAAAGTAAAAACAAAATCGTTATTCTAAAAAATAATTTCGGTAAACGTCAAATTTGTTGTTCTGTTTGCAGAAAAAACTGTACACAAGGATTCAAGTAGAACTAAATGCATAAGACCTTTGAGACCACCATTTTTGTTTCTGGGCTTGAATCATTTTTTTAGTGATTTGATGGAACCATCTTTGTTTTTAGTTTTTTTTTTTTTTTTGTAGAAACTTCTTAAACATACAAAATTCATTCTCTTTAATTCTTAGACTGCAAATACAGATTCAGTGAAACGAACTCCTTAACACCATGGCCTTATTTGACTGAATCTGAAGACTATATTATCAAAAATCTATACATTTTTTATATTGTTACATTTATTCCTTTATTAAACATTTCGTTATATTGAGTTCTTATATTGCAAAATAATTATACATTAATTTAGAGTTTTAAATAATTTACTTTAATACACAAAACAAAAACACAATGGTAACTTTATCACTTCGACGTCTAGAAGCTGCTTATCTTTATATCTTTACCCGCCGATCTTTGTACTTGAACCAATTTTAATGCCCAGCAGATGGCGTTTTATGTCTGTCTTGAGCGGTTCTCGAGCATCATCATTTAGTGTAGGCGCCGCTATGGCTGTGTGTTTTTTCTTTGTTTTGTGCTAGTTTTTTTTTTGTTTTCTGCTGTATATCTTTTTTCCTGGAACTTTTAAATTAGGCCATTTTGTTAACTTTTTAACTAATAATTATTTTCTTTTAAAACTTAACCAAAGCATCCTTCGTAACAATATATTCAAGTATTTTTGTTGTTATATTGAGAGACTTGTTGATATATTACAATAGTCTTAAAAGCGTGGTATACAAATTTGCGAAAGAGAATCAAAAGAATAAAAATGCCCACAAGAAATCCCTAATTCTAAGCATACCCCTTTTACCCATTTAAAAAATACCATTTTGAGGATAGTATTACACACATCCTGTACCAAGGCTGATTACCCCTAAAACAGATACAAGAATATTATTTATTCAACGCTGCCAGTATTTTCTTCTTCTTTTTTTATATTACATTTTTTAAAATTTAGTATATTATTACTATCTAATCTTGTTAAACAAAATTCTCATACGGTTATGAAATCATTTGATTTTAACAGTTTACATTATCTGTCCCAAAATTTAACATTCAATAAAGACTAGACAATTGTTTATTTGCCAAAAACTGTATATTTAAGAGACATCGCTAATTGAAAAGTCATTTCAAATAACAGTGAATAATTAGAATCTTAAGCCAATTTTTGTGTCATTAACATTGGCAGGCAAAATTAAAAACAAAAAGAACTAAGAAATTTATCAGCAGATTCGATAAAACGAAAATATTTTATAAAGACGTTGATTCAGAACAAATTTTTAATTATCTTTAAAATCTTTTTTGCTGTTTGTATCGAATTTGAATATTTTATTTAACAAGAAGTGTGTCATCGTAGATCGTATGCTTTAAAATGCAACCAACATTAAAAATGCGTGTGCCAAAAACAATCGGATTACAAAATGTAAATTGTGGCCGTTTTTTTTTTTTTTTTTGTTAAGTTTTATTTCATTTTACTTTGTTTTTAGTTTTGGCGCATTGACATTTTTTGTAAACACATGCATATATACTAAATACTAAAATATTTTTTATTGTTATATTTTCCTTATTTTATAAATATTCGAGTAGTAGTTGTGCTAAAAAGCCACGGCAGTGTTTGAATAATCACACACATTTTTACTCTTCTAAAATACCTATTTGTCTTTTAACAAGACAACACAAATGTGAATGACACGTTTACGTTTGAGAAAACGTGCAATGTCAAGGATTTCGCACTTGATGGTTTCTATCTGCGAACTAGAAGATAGACTAAATTGCCTTGAAATCACCTGCTAAAAGCTAGAGGATCCCACAAAAAACAAAATTGTTCATTTTTAAGCAATTTGGCAAAGAGTTTGTTTATTTTAAATAGTGGCTGTATTTATTTGTTATCTAAAAATTCCTCCCACTGTGATGATTTAATAAATAATGAAAAGGTTTTTGTTTTTGAAAGTCGACACATTTTCCTGTTTTCTTCTAAATAGCGGAAACAAAATAAAATTAAGGAGAGCTGAGATCTTTTCTTTTATATGCATCCAGAATTCAATTATTTTTTTATTGCTTTCTATTTAGCTTCCAAGGAAATTTTAAATATTAATTAAAAATATATTTAATTACCTGTTTTCCAAAATATTTTCTTCGTCAACAAGTTTTTGTGCAAACGGTTTGTTCTCTTTTTTATTTACATTTTTATATTCGATTTGTTTAAATGGCTTGTAGAAGAAAAATTTATTTTTGGAAATTTGCCAAAATAAAAATGTTGTTTGTATCAAAACTTAAAGCTTTTTTGTTTAGTTAAGCTTTTGCGTTTTAGTAAATTGTTTTTTGTTAATTTGTTTACATTAAGGCTCCATCTATTGTTGAAAATTGTTATAAGTTTTTTTTTCTCTTTCTTTTTAAGCGTCCCCCAGAGACGGCAATACAAACTATGAAAACGTCTCATTATGAAATAATTTTATTACATCACATCCTTAAATAATCTTATCCTGGGTTATTTTATATCGCCTCTTTCATTTCGAAAATAATTCCTTGAAGCTGTGACTTACCCTAGGAGCGGGGTGAAAATGAGCTATTCCTGTTGTTTAAATTAGACTTTTTATGAAACAATTTCGCATTTATTGTTATTATTAAGTTTTTTAATATTTTTTAAATTCCCAAAAAAAAAATTAAGCTTAACAAAACTGAGAATGACTTATATAAGTTTTATCCCCTTCGTTAATCACGATTTTGGGTTTGTAGTAGTGATAAAAACAAAAACTGCAGACATGTTTTCTGTGCAGAAGACATAAAAAGTTGGAAAATATTTAAGTGAAACATATTGAGATGGCAAAACTCTATGGGTAAGAAAACTTAGAACGGTATATATAAGCTGCTAAGTCTTTTTATTAAGTATCAAAAAATTTTGATTGTACCAAACGATTTATCGTGGTTTCACTTATTATTGCAAGCTTGAGAAGGAACATAATGTTATGAATATGATATATTAAGTTTTAAAAGAAAAAAAAATTCAGTAAAAAAAGTGAACCAAACTGCGTAGTTTTTTAAGCAATCTCATATACACAAGACAGTAATAACATGTTTATAAGAAATTCTACAAAATAAGATAAACAGTAGAAAACAAAAACAACTAATACAGAACAAAACAAACCATACAGCCAAACAGGCGCCTAAACTGAATGATACGAGAACCGCTTAAAACAACTATGTATGTACATAAAAATCACTTGATGGAAAAATTAATAAATTCTGGCGAGTAAAGACATCATGTCTGTTCTGTGTGTGTTGAAGGTAAATAAATCGTTTAACTTAATTTAAAAACTCGAAAATACTGTGTTAATATTTTGCAATAAAAGAACTCAAAATAACAAAACGTTTATTTAAATGAATAAATGTATCAATATGTTGGTAACCAGTGTAAAAACACAGTTTGTAGTTTAAAACTTTAAAGTAGTTTTAAAAATTGTATGAAAAACGAAAAGGGTTAACTTAAAAATAAAAAAAAAAATTATAGAGCCGATATAAGGGATAATAATAATAAGGATAATAATTCTGTCACTATTCAAAATAGGAAAGAGTATTTTTACACAAATGTGTAAGTTTTCTTTTCAAATCATGTTGGTTAAAAAATAACGGAATATAGAAAAATAGTATAAATAATGGATATCTCGATATTCGTAGAAGAGCATAACTAATTTTACTAATTGCGTTATGGTAAAAAGTTTTAATAAGCAAAAATGAACCACAACACAAAAGAGCAATGCATTACTAATGCCTAAACTGTGGCAGCTGCAGTTATTTATTCCTATTCGTCAACTAGGAGAGGGCAAACTAAACCCATTTGTGCTGTATTTGCAAATTTCAGGAATCTGTCGACGAATTTTTGGAGAAAAATAAATAACACAGTAGTATACTGGACTGAATATAGGTAATGGCAAATGAGTTTCCAGAAGCTATTTCCAGATTCGAAGGTATTAACATATTCTAGACAATGTGCAGAAATTTGTTAAATATATCCGTCCCATGTTTGTACCTGCAGGTTAAAAACCTGACAGTTTTGTTACAATGGTCATCAGCAAAGATCCAACATTTGATTTTTTACAGGCACAAAATATAAAATTAAGTTAGATGTAAAGGGTGTCCAAATAACGACTTTCTTTTCACTTATATGGTATAAACATTGCACGAAAATTTTCTTATGTAAGTCCAATTCACATTTTACACATAACGACTAGGAGTCACCCATATAGTCCTGATATTGATTCTTCTTTTTTACACATTATTTAGAAACGCAACTTCTTACCATTAACTTATTTACAGTCATACTGACTGTATTATATTTGTTGTGTTTAGTACTGGTTAAACAAAATAACATTAGTTCATTAAGAAATTACATTAAGAATTAAAAAGATTTAGGATCTTTTAGAAAATCTCCTTTTTGTGTGTAAAACTTTAGTAAAATAATCAAATTTGACTTTGATTATTATTTTTTGTTTAATAGCATTTGCGCCAACTTAAGTGGTCACAATATACTTAGCAACTCTTGCCCTTATCATTAAAACTACAGTATCCTTCATATTAAAGAATACAAATTATTGACCAAATGTACAAATAAGTATATAGGTGATCAATATTTATATGTTTTATACACGATAAAAAATGCATCATTACTAGATTTCTTCTGTGTGTTATTATTTTCATCGTAAATAGTAATTGACATCGTAAGATTATTATGAAAATAGCGTTGAAAGTAAAATATAAATCGGGAAGAACAAGCCGATTATTATAGCGACTCTAGAGTAAAATTTTTGAAGGAACCAATTTACATGCATGATTTAACAGAAATAAACTTTTATAAAGGCTATTTTTATGGATTAATTGAACTTTGAAATGCAATATAAGAAAGGAATTGACATGAAGTTTACTTTATTTGAAAGGTAATCTTCTGGGATTTTAATTTATATATTACTTCTAGTATATGACCGCCACGGCTGGCTCGGGCGATGACTTTTTCCAACATCTGTGGCCGTATAGTGGTCAATCGTTTTCGGTTAAGCCTAGCGACTTCGTATATCCCCAAAGAAAATAGTTCAGCAGCGTTAGATCTAACGATCTTGGAGGCTAATTCACGGGTCCGAAACATGAAAATGTTCGGTTACCAAAATTTTACTTCAATAAATCTATTGTAGCACGAGTTGTGTAACATGTTGCTCCGTTTTGGTGAAATCGCAATCCCTGCATCGTAGCTCTATAACTATCGCCACATAATTAATTAATAATTGTAAACAGTATCGTTTTTTAAGAAATACGGACTAATGAATTCACTAGTCTATAAAGCACACCTAACAGTAAGTTTTTCTGGTTGTAACGGTGTCTCAACATACACTTGATACTTCAAATATGGCAATTTTGTTTATTGACGTATCTATTACTAAACAAAATTTGCTTCTGAAAACCGTGATCAACAACAATCTTGTCTTGAGCCTAATTGGCACATTTTGAAAGCATTTTTTAGGCGTAAGGCCAGTCAAATAAGTGTTGTCTATACCTCTAAAAAACATCCGATGCAATGGAATTTGCACTCTAAAATTTTTATTTTTAAGATGGCTTTAATTAAAGTATTTATGAATTTTTTGCCTATATTCCAAGATTCTATCCCAAAAGATAAGTTAGTATGAAATTTACTTCTTGCATAAGGTATCCTTTGTCTCCCCGGGGGCACATGATAGTCTTTTTGGAACCTAATATTCCATTTAGACTGGTGTCTTGCGGGATAAAGGGGAGCCCAGGCCCCTCAAAGGCTAATAGGAGTCACCTGGACAATCCACATATTTCCACGGGAATCAGTACGCCCCAGAGTTCACTATTTGTCTCTTGAGACAATTAGCTGTTCTCTGACTGGTTATTGAGGTTGGCCGCTATATGGGAGTATCGTGGTGGTTGTGGTTTCGAGACACTCGTGAGAGTTTGTGGGTCGGATCATTCAAAATGAACACAACGAATGGTTCAGGTCCAGTGAGTATAAATGCCGTCGTGTTCTTAATTATATTAAGCTTCATGCGTTCTGGTCCAGTAGTTGGAAAGTCTCCTACTCTTTAGCAAGGAGTGAAGGCTGCGGCCTACTTCGGGCTTTCGAAATTGCTACTAGGAATGACCGGAGGATATACGTATTCGATGGCCTCCTAGGGCGTGAATGACGTTTGCAAATCATTCAAGTGGTTTGACCACCATCTGATTATGACTACCTAGTCGGTGCAGATGTAAATCAAATCACATCATAAGGTATCCTTTGCTATACATGCGTGTTTCAAGTCAAAAATATGCTTAATGATGTTATTATAAGTTTTTTTTTATCTTTTCTTAATTCAAGAATAGAAAATGAGTTAAATTAAAAAAGAATCTGGAGGTTGCAGTTTTTTTTACTTTGAAATCAGAATCCATGGGAGGATTTATTTTATTCATTTTAAAATTCATTTTAAAAATTATTTTTTGAACTGTGGTCTATTGTAGTAGACGTTATGTAAAAATTTTAAGTGCTTTATTTTTTATCTTTTCCAATATTTTCCAATATTTTTGAATATTTCACACAAAGCTGTTTGTATTTAGGATAAAAGTGTGATTATTTTTAAAAGCCGAACTTTCAGATATAAAATTAAAAATTTCCATAGTTTTCATAATTAATTACTTTTATTGATAATAATGCACATGAATCCAATAAAATATTTAGTTTAAAAAACACATGTAATACTATAGAATAATAAAATAAATGAAATTATTATTGTTTTTTACAAGTATCCATTTCTCTTTGTTTTATTTTAATAATTTTATTTGAAAATAATCGCTCTTCTTTTGAAAGAAATCGTTTTTGTGGGGATATAAAATTCGTTTTTGTTATTGAAAAAAAAAAACCAAAATTTTTGAGTTAAAAAAAAAAATATTTAAAAAGAAGAAAATGTATAGTTAAAACTTAAAAAAATTAAGATTAAAAACGAACATATAGTTAAAAAAATATAATGGTTTTAGTTGCACAAGAAAATGTTGGATAAATATTTTAAAACTTTTACAGCAACATGCGTTTCCTTATTAGAGTAACAGTGACTAGAAACTTTAAGGGCACTCACAAACTGTTAACAGTTTGATAACTACATAATATTTTTGAAGTTAAAAAAAGAAATAGCAGCAATATTAGTGGTAATTATTGCTAGAAATTTGTTAAATTTTATCTTGATATTTACTTGCAAAAAAAAGCAATTGTATAAAATTACATGTTGATGTGTTCTTAAGCGACTTTATTTATCCAACATTTCTATAGGTTAAAATCGTTTTATTAAAAATTTAGCTTAAAATAACTGTTTAAAAACGTTGGCCAGCATTGTATTTGCTAGTTACTTTTAGAGACCCTGTAGTTGTAGCGTTACCCAGAGGATTTGTGGCTGAACAAGAGTAAGTGCCAGCATCATCTGCAAAAAAAAAATATGTTTTTATATTGACTCTAATCCGTACATTTACAGCTGATCAAAACTGAGCCAAATTTAATTCATTTAAGTTTATTTTAGTTTCTGTGCAAATATCAAGTCTACTGAGATTTATTAGGATTTGAGGAGATCTTGTCAAACATGTCAGCCACCTTGTAGTGCACTTGCGTATTTCTTAATTATAAATATGATTGAGAATGATTAAGTCAGTTGCTGGTAAAAAACCATTGAAAACTTCTTGCCACATGCGTAAAAATAATTGTTTGTTTGCGTGAATATTTTCGAAGTGTTTGTTGGAGCATATTAGTTCACTGCAAAATGTTTCTGGCAACATTTTTTGTTTACTTTGAGCCGACTTATACATGTATCTGAGGCAAACATTTTTATGGCCTCGAAGAAAATAAAACGATAATGCCTCTTAAATGATTGTATTACTAATGATTGCAAATTTATTAACAGAAACTAACTCAAATACGAAGAGAGTGTTAAGCTCTCGATATAAAAACTAAGAAACATATGCGCGCACTAAAGCAACAGAAGTATAGATATGAATATAAATATATCAATAATTATCAATTTTACCTCTAAGCATAATTCAGGATTTACATTAACATATAAACATATGACAGAAAAACATATTAAATTTCAATTCAAGAACTCAAATCAAATTTGCTAGATTAAGGCCAAGTGTAAATGTACTATGAGTATGTATAGGTCAAAAAATAAATACCTGGATATGCTTGTGGTATAGTTAGACGACAAACTCCATTTCTATACTCTAGGACATGTTTGTTACTACTTTCCAAATGATAGCCATTTCTATTCCATACAATATTTGGCTGTGGATGACACTGAACAATACATTCGAAACGGGCCTGTTGTCCAGCTACTACAGCTCTATCCTTAAGAGGCTAAAAAAATTTTGAATATTTTAGAACAGTTAATAAGAACTACTGATGGCTAGTAGTATAAAACTTACCGTTATAAACAAGGGTGGCTTTTGAGGATATTCATCCCGGTTTAAATATGCACTAACTGGTACGTCTTGCGATGGATCTTTTCAAAAATATTTGAAATTTTAATTAATAAAATATTTTGCAAAAAAAAAACACGCCAATGATATTACAAGAACACTTACGGCAGGCAAGTTGGCACTATTGTATTTTGTTAAAAAATATTAGGAATATTCACAATTTAAAATATTTATTTGACAGCTATTGTAGTAACGAAATATTAGTTATTTAAAAAATATTTTTTATATATTTCAAACTGTAAATACTCCATTATAATATATGATTTTTAAGCAGGCTTTTTTAACTAAACACTTTCAAACACTTAAACATGCAAAATATAAAATTTTTAGATTTAACTTAATGAATGTCATCTAACGATAACACATTTCATGCAACTTATTTTTTTATCTGTTTATACTACGACCAGTATTCAAATGATTCTTAATGCTGGTAAAGTTGTTAATGATGGACATATTGAGGTTAATGGGAGACTTTATGTATATTCTTACATTATGTTTTCAAAATTCCTGTTGGGTTTATCTTTTTATTATTAATTATCTGCTCTTATTTTACCAATTTATGTGATTACTTCTCAGAGCATTAAACTGGTCAACATTGTTGAAAAGCAAATGTATATTGGTTTCCCCCGCGATATTAAAACCATTCATCTAAGCTGTGATAGCAGTTGACTAACATTATATATTATCTTTATATTAGTTAAATTCACTGACAAGCCGTTGGCACGTAAGATTTTCTTGTTGTTAAGTTTGGCAAGCTTAAAATAACAACTAATTTGTAAAAATTTATATAAATGACATCTGTACAAAACTGTTGAATATTAAAATATTCAAAACTTAATACTTTGCTTTAGCTAAATCTTCTTGTTAAATAAATATAAATATATAAAATTATAAGCCGGTTCTTAAAATATTCAACATATCGTTGATGTTGGCTTCAAACAGGATTCGAGAATTTAGTATTTAGTTCTTTGGACTATTCCCCCAGTCATTGCAATACTTTTGCTATTTTCTTCGGTGTAAGTAGTCATTGCTGGTTTTTGTACGGTGTCACCGGCGAGCGCTTTCGATATGATGACATCATTATTAAGCTATGTTTTGGACTCTATTGGTGAATCAGTGTTCTTTCGGAAATATTAGATTAGCCCTGTATCAAATGCCAGATGGCAGACAATCTACGTACATGAGCAGATACGAACCTAATGAAGGAACTATCTAAACCCGAACAATTCGAAGATTTAAATCATTTGCTAAAGTCCAACATATAAGAATTCTCTCTCTGAAATTTTAAGAATATAACGATGGCAAGAAGTTTTGGTGAAGGTTTGGCAAGCAATTTAAAACTTAATAATTCAATTTCAATAACATAAGAAAAATATCCAGCCACAGTGTTATTGTTATATTAAGTTATTTAAACGCATAACACATCCATGTTTTTTCATATGATAAATTACAGTCGCACAGAGAAACACTTCAATGATAAGTTCTGACAGCAACATGTTGCTTAAAATTCTAAGCAGTTACTTGCATTTATGTTGAATAAATTAGTTAACCAATTAGTTGTGGTAATATATTTTAAAAGTAAAACACTGGAATTTGTGTGGCCTAACCATTGTAAGTTGAAACAGAGAGTTTTTCTGAATTTGAAATACAGAGTAACCAACTAGATTTTAAAGTCATTAAAGATCGATTCATATATGTTGCGTTATTATGAGCCCAATATATAATCTTCTGTTAATAGTTTGATTGAAAATAAAATATTCCCAAGAACAAATACAATGTGAGATAGGAAGAAATAAAAAAAGCTGGTTAAATAGATGACTTTTAAACGAAAATTGAACTACAGTCTTACGGAAATTTACCATTTACTTAAATTGTTCCTAAATTTAATAGATTGATGTTCTTTAATGATTGAATAATGAAACGAACAATTGATTTATATTTTTTACAAGAGTGTAAGGTGATTTTGTTATTTAATTTAGCATATTTTAACCTAAATTAATTTTAACGCCGCTGTCATGAAAATGCTTAACCAACATTTAGTAATTGGAAATTCTAAAATATCATGTTATTAAAAGATAGCATGTTAAAAAATTTAAAAATACTTCATCGTGTTGAAGGGGAATGGAGAACGATATATGCTGAAGCTCAATGTGATGACGCCAAAATAAACTCTTAAATAAGCTTGAAAAAATCCTTAAAAATTATTTAAATATTTACAACATCAAGTTAAAACACAACATTTATTAGGCTTATAAATATTAAGGAAAACAGTTAAGCCTTTTGACGTAGCAGCCATCACGTTATTGACATGAACCAACCTGAATAAGGTAAATATTGTAAATTTTGCAATGAATCGTTGCTGTGAAGACGATCGATATTTAAGTCGATTAGCTGGGTATTGGGTAGACTGTAACGTTTCTTCAGTCTGTTCATACCAGGTGAAGAAGAATTTGATGAGGTCGTCTTATATGAAGGACCTCTGCGATATTTAGCAGTTTCGGTATCTGAATAATAACCACCTCCACCCGACTGATTGCCATAGATTTTGGTAGTAGTCGGAGTCGAGGAACTTTCATGGTGGACAGGTATGATTACATCGCGACCACTTGCTAGAGGATAAGGAGGTTTACTAACTGTTTGGCTGAGCTGTTGCCTTGCGTTCCGAGGCAGCGATGATTGAGAATTACTCCATTTACTTGCCACAAATTTGTGACCCTCGCCCGGGAATAATATACCAAATTCATAACCAAAATCATATTTAAAGTAAATTAGGCCCGTATTGGGATCAACACATTTAGTACCTGAATTTATTTATTTGTTTGTGGGGAGGAGGACAAAGGAAGACATTGAAATATAATAAATTTATGTTTAAAAGTAAAATTATAAATTATTGCAATCAAATCGAATAAAGCAAAGTTAGGATTAAAAACAAAAGGAACAAGCAAAAATTTATAAACAAAAACATATTTTAAGCCAATATTTTCAATAATGCGGGCTCATTAATTTTTCGGCAAACTGGGGTTCTCTTAAAACATTTTGATTAACTAATATTCTTGCACTAACTTACCGTATTGTGAAACTCTGGACTCATCACGATATGCTTGAGGCTTGTTATCACCCTCACTGGGTGCTCTCCTGAAACCGGGTCTGAAACCGTGTGTTATGATGGGTGGCTCTGTAGGGCCACCGTTAACCAACGATGTTTTTGTTATCTTGTGTAAGTCTTCTTTAACATCTTCTACAAACTTGTGGGACTTTTTCATAAATGTAGAACTCATTGTTTTACCCTGCTCTTCGGCATGAGATTGTATATAACCGTAGCGTGGTGGCGAACCTACCTTTAGATTCATGTCATCACGTGAAAAGTTTTGTTGCTCCTTTTCATAAAGAGTTGATTGATAATTTTGCTGGTTGGAGCGCATGGACATATGACGACTTAAAGATTGTGTGCGATTTTGGCTATTCACACTGTTGTCTCGTAGTGGGCGCAAAGCATTGGCATCGACTTGTATTTTAGAGGGCATTTCAGGACCTTGGTCAAATTCCATGGGTGAAAGTACACGTTCGTAGGTGCGAGGCAGACTACAGGAACGGCTAGGACGTGGTGGTTCCACATGACGATAACGTAAAGCACCTTGTTCACCAACGGGAGTCCAAAGGGGAGCAATTTTAGCATTTTCAACTTCGCTATCATAATCGGATTCTCTAAAATCACCTGGTATAAATTTTGTTGGAGTAGGAGGTGGTGGCACCCGTTGACGCACTGGAGTACAACGTGGCGAAGGTGTAGGACTGTAAGGGAAGGGCTCCAAAGTCGATGGTTGCTTTTGCTGTTGGCAATAATTTTGCATGGTCGAGGATGATTCTTCTTTTTGTGAATCAAAGTGAATAACCCTTTTAGTTTGCTGCATATTGACTATGCGCTGACATGTTTTTGAGGATTCTTTCATTTGCATAACATTCTCGGTTTCAGTAGCCATTTTGGCCATGTGCAATGGTGTACCAGCTACGGCATTATAATACATTGTTGGTTGCGCAATTGTTGTTGGCTTTTGATATTGAGATTGTATTCTGAACTGTGGCTGTGGTGGTGAAGGTGCTGTTTGTTGCTGCTGGGCGGCAGCTAGAAATTTAGCAGCCACGGGCTTAGGTTTAAAAACTTTTTGTGTTTGTTGTTGTTGTTGCTGTTGCATTTGTTGCTGCTTGTTACTATTAAATAGCTGTTTAGTTGTTTGCATTTTAATTTCCTGCCTATGTTGTTCTTGTCTAATGGGTTCAAATTTCGGTTTTATAGGCACTGATTCAAATTCCATAGGCGAGGGTGTTACCACCACAATAGGCGATTTATGACCATTCGTTTTTGGAACTGGTGTTGGAGGATATACAACACGATAACCTTTCAGTTCACTTTCTGAGTCATAATTGCGCGATATGGAACGAAAACGTTCATCAATTTCACTGCTATAATCACTGAATTCTGCAGGAGTTTTACGTTGCACGGGTAGTGGACTAGGTGCAGCTGGAGTTTTTATTGGTGTCGACTGGAATTTTGGTCCATTCGATGATGACGATGACATATTGTATGCAATATTCTTAGTCATCGATGTTATCTGATAATCCTGCACGAAGCAAAGATAAATATGTTAATAATTTGAAGTTCTTAAGAAAATTATTTTTAAACACACAAGGCTTAACATACGTTATTAAAAGAATTAAATTTCTTAAAACAGTTGCTTAAGGGAGAAGGGTATAAATAAACTTAAACAAAAACTTAAACATACATGCTTTCTAACAGGTTTAAAAGTGTTAATCTTCAAACTAGATTGCACATGACATATATAGCAGATGGATAATGAATTAAATAATCAATAACAAATTTAATCTTAAAAAGAACTGTTGGTTAACAGATTTTGGTTTAAAAAGCATCAGGGTCAAATTAGGGGACTCTTGACAAGATGCCAGATTGCTAAAATCTCTTTCTTATAAGTATTTTTTTAAATTTCTATAGGGTACATGCTTCCATCGGCCACGTTTTTTGCTGCAATAAATTATTTCGAATTATTTATTTATTGGAAGAGATCAAAATGATAAAGTACTTTATGGAAGTATTTTTTGAAGTATCTTATGCTTTTTATAATTATTTAAAATAAGAAGTGCGTTTTTTTAACGAGTTTAAAGTGTAACCAACAGTTCTATCTAAACTTCATTTAAGAAAAAAAACAAGGTAGTATGTAATATGCGTTGTAACCTTGAAAGCACTGCTACCATATTTAATTTAAAAAATCCTAGTTTTCTAAATTTTCTATTATAAAATATATCTTAAAAAGGCCGTGAAAGATATATTTGCTTTATTTATTACAATGAGTTGTTTAGATTAATGCAGCAAAAGAAGAATTGCATTTTTGGAGCAGATGGACTTTTCAAACTTAATATGAATTTTTAAACCGTTATGAAAGATCTAAATTTGCTATTTTAAAAAACTAACAATATTTCGTTGGATATATAACAAATCTTTTAGAAAGTTCTAGAAGGATGTTGGAAGAATTTTATTAAACTGGATTTGGAATTAACTCAGATATGGCCTAAAGAATTTAAAGTTTTCAGTAATCTTATTTAGTGCATTGTAATATTGAGTATCGGGTTTTTCAACAACAAGTTTGTTTTTCAATTGTGGCAACACCAACAACATGACAGTTCTGACATTTCGTTTTTTGACGTATTAGAAGTGGATTGCATTGCGTAGTGCAATTGGCAATTATTACAATGAATTCAATTTTGCACGAAAGTCACATTAAAATAATTAAAATCTACTATGAAACTTCTGTTAAAGTTACATTTCGTGAATGTGCGAACACCGGGTCAACTGAACACATCGCAGCCCAGAGCTGCAGTGTTGAAACAGATCTAAATTTGTCAATTCTTCGACGTTCTCAACAATTGGGGTTATCCAAAATCATCACATGGTCAATTTTGCGTAAGGATTTGTGTTTGAACCCTGTAACTAATACAGAGATCGTCGTAGATTCGCTCAATTCGACTGGTTTTTCTAAAAAAATGATTTTTTCAGGAGAAGCACATTTTCACTTGTGTAGTAAACCAGCTTCTGAAAAACCTAGAGCGATTATTGAGAAGCCTTTGCATACTCAACGTGTCACTGTATGGTGCGCTATGTGGTCTGGAAGGCGTAATTGAGCCGTTTTTTTTTTCGAAGATGAGACTGAAAAAGTGATAACGATCAATGGATCATGCTATCGTAATGTGCTAACAATTCAAAGTGATTTCAACAGTACGGTGCCTCGTATTATACAGCCAATGAAACGAAAAAATTATAGCAAACCAAATTTCTGGAGCGCATAATTGCACTACAATCAGCAGGTAAGTGACCAGCCAGATCGTGTGATTCAACACCACTGGATTATTTTTCATCGGGCTATGTTAAGGACAAAGTCTATACGGAGTCAATCGTATCAATTTCTTATTATTTAATTAATCCTTTAATTATTAAATGATGAGATAATTTATTAAATTAGTTAATGAGCTTGAATAAGCATATGTTTTGAAAATATAAAATAGAAATAATATTTTCTATTAACTTTACTAAAGTAAATTAACTATATTAAATATATTAAACAAAATTTAAATCCAATAATTAATAGTAAAACTCAAAATCCGTGATAGGATCGCCATTTTGTGGTTGATTAGAGTAAAAACTTTGATGAAAGAATAGACATCGGTCAGCGTGGTTGTCATAATTTTTTTTCTCTTCGTAATGCAATAAAAATTTGAATCATCTTAATCAAAATTTTTTGTTTTATTTTATTTTTGGAAAAAATACTTCTTGTTGGAAAACCTTCTTGATTTTAACTAGATATCGGGTAAGTATTGTACGAGTATCTTTCATTTAATAATCGTTAGTTAAATTTGGCTACAATATGATATAGTTTTAAGTGTTCTCGTAACACTTAATATTAGTATCAATTATGTAATCGTACCAGTCTCAACAAAATTTAATTCAAAATTACTAATTAGGGAGTGAGAGTTTTTTGTTTTGAAACGTGTTAAAAATGCTAAACGCAACTAAATTAGAGTTAGTGCTAATTTACAGGAAACTTGCAATTTGTTTAAAAATTAAATACGAGCAAAAATTGTAAAACAGGAAAAAAATCTATAAAATAAATATTTGAAATACTAAAATTCAACAATTTACACAATTAGATACAAATTACACAAAAAAGCTTTATAAATAGTTTATAATTTAGTTTTCACTACAACAATGTTTTAGTTTTAGTGCTAATTTACAAAATTAATAGCAGACATTTAAAAGACTGAATTTAAGTTTAGTTTTTTGTTTTTGTTTTTTTTTTCTTTAAGCGAACCTTGTCCTCATGATGATATTTATTTTCTTGGGAGGTAAATGATTCCTGTTTATTTGGACCATTATGTTGGTTAATATTCGAGGAGTTGTAATAAAGTTGTGCCGGTAGCTGTTTTTCTAAACCGACACCGTTAGTAGTGGAGGAACTTTCAAAAAAGGATTTCTTTTCCATCATGGATGATTCCATTTTGGAAAAACTAGATATTTCTTCAGTATCGGCTGCATAACCATTTGTTTTAAAAGCACTCTGATGGATTTTAAGTGGTTGACGTAAACAATTTTCATCTGATTCACTGCCACTGTATTTCCATCTATCGCTTTCATAATCACTTTCATAGTATTCACCACGTGGCGTTTGTAATTTAATAGGTACTACAGGTGGTGGTGGTTTATAGGTAGATTTTATATTGGGTACGGGGGGTGTTATGGTGGGTACAGAGTGTGGCAGAACTTTAGAGGGTCCGCCCTGTATAAGACTTTTTTCTAGGGTTCTTTCCATGGTCTCAACCAAGGATTGTCGGCGTTGCTCAGGTTGCCCGGTTGCAAAACAAATTTCTGGTGGTGTTCCCGGTTTTAGTTCTATGCCATCTATGGGTGTTCTAGCTCGGGGTTTGGCTGGTATGGGTATGGATTGTGTTACTTGCTTGACTAGGTAGGGGGCGCTTAACTCTTGCATAGGTGTGGGTAATTTCTGTATTTTTATTTCTTTAACTTCATGCTTTTGTGACTTCGTGTCATTTTGTTGTTCAAGCTCGCTGGTGCAACTTTCATGACCACTTACATGATTGGGTGTCCACAGTTTTGACATGGCTAAGCCTTCAGCCGAAGGCTTAGGCGAAGGTGAACGGGTAAACTGTTGGGCCGGCGTGGGTAAAATAGCTGCTGGTCTCATTACAGGTTGGCCATATTCGACTTTTACTGATTTTGTTACCATTGTATCGTGACTGTAGTTATCCAAAGCCATAGGAATATTCGTAGTAAAGCTTTGCCCTGTAGACGTAGTTTTAGTGGATGTTTGTGGTGGTGGAAATATGGAGACACCACCTTGAGGTGGTTCTTTATTACTCAACTGCCTTTCTTCAATCTTTTGTATTTTTTCATTAAGATTTGTTTTCTTTGGCATCTCTTTGTTGGGTATAAAACAAATTTCTGGTGGTGTACCCGGTACCAAATTTAAATTTCGTAATTCTTCTTCTAAATTTAAAGATGAGTTTTTCGCTTCCAGCTTAAGAGGTTTTGCATCATGCTTTTGATAGTTGATTAGCTCGGCGGCCCCTTGAGCTTCCTTAACATTATCCTCAATTTTTTTAAAGTACTCAAAGGAAGAGGATTTCTTTTCGATAGAATTTGTCGAGGATATTGTTGATGCCATAGAGTTGGTGTTGTAGATTTCATTTGGCTGTAGTGGTAGTGCGTTAGTGGCAGTTATTGGTGGACAAGGTTTGGGTGGCACTGGTGGTGGGGCTTGTGTATAACCTATCTTAGTTTTCATATTGTCAAAATTGTTTGAAAGTGACTGTAGTTGTTCCAAATGATGGCTGAAGTCTGTTACATCCTGGTTAGTGGGGGCTTTGGTTATATCAGTGTGCTGGTTAGAGGAATTTTCTATTGTAGTTATATGTTTGATTTCATTTTGTATAGGAGCAGCTGTGGTTGCCGTACGTTGTTGCAATTCTGGCATTTCTAAGTAGGGAGATTTGTGTTCTAGACGCATGGTTGCCTCAGTAGTGCAACGATGCTCAGTTACGGTCTTTGACTCAGATAAGCTGTGCAAATCATTAGAGGTTGTTATTTCTGTTTTTTGGGTTTCGAACGATTGTGGTTCTTTGGTAAATGTCTATAACGTGTTGTTTTAATTGTTGTTGTTATTATTATTAAAGTTGGTAGCCGATAATGGCAGCAGTGGTGCAGGGACAATCACAAAACAATTACATTTGAAATTTTTAATTTAGAAAAAAATATTTGTAAATGTTGAAGATGAAGAATAAAAATATATTGCAGGAGTTAGGAAATACCAAGTGAAATTATTAAATTTTTGTTTTAGCACAAAAAAATTTTAATAATTTATCGATATGACATTTTATTATGAAAAACATTTGAAGCATTTAATTTTGCATTGAGTGGAGTTCAAAAATTGTTGATGTGTTTTTTTTTTATTGAACAAGTCGCGTGGATTTTTTTTTTTGGATTTCAATTATGAAAGTAGAGAAAAATTAACAAAATTAATAAAGTTTTAATAAAAAGTAAATGTATATTGAGTTTCGTTACATATTTGAAATTTATAATAAAATGAGTAAAACGAAAATAAAAAAATATTATGTAAATTAAAAAGGAAATAAATAAAATTAATAAATACATATGTATTTAAAAAATTTAATAAAAACAGTTCATGAATAACTTAAATAAGAAGTATATCTTCAAATCAATTAAACCAATTTGATTAAATGTTATGTCAATTTCATATATTCACATGCAAACTTACTTCAGTTTTGAATTCACTAGGCGTCTCGTAGACAATTGTCTTGACAACTTCTTGCATACGTTCAGGTGTTGGCTCTAAAACTGCGCAATCGGCAATACTTTTGGCCTCACCACCAGCATTGGTGGCTTTTACCATGTATTTGCCAGAATCGCTTATTTGTCCTAATTATGATAAGAAGTTTAAAATAATAATTTTTTTAAATTAATAGAAACTATTCTTTACCTTTTTCAATTATCAATTTGTGAGTATTGCCTTGTGTAAGTAGTCTATGTACTGACAAATTTGCTTCATTTAAGGGTTTTTCATCTTTCATCCAAACCACAGTAGGTTCGGGCAAACCAGTAACTTCAACTTCCATTATGATTTTTTCACCCTTTTTAACAACCTGGGCCTGTAAACGTCTACCGAAAACTGGTGGAAATATCGTTTCTACAAATGAGAATTAATTTTTATGTCTTTTTTTTAGCATTTTTAATTGTAGAATTTTTTTTTGTTTTTCTGTGATTTTTACACACAATTTTTTAGTTTTACACTGCATGGCATAACTATAATTACACGCAGTTTATGATAATTTCTCTTTTATTGTGTTCTAGATTAATGATTTTAGCATAATCGCTAACATTTTATTAAAAAGAGTTTTAGAAATCACTATTCACTAGTAGAGGAAAATAGGAATAATAAAAAATAATATGAAATTAATGCTTTGTGGAACTTGACTATGTTTTCGGAAAATCGTGAAAATTCTTTTATATTGTATCATCAATTTTATTTAAGCGTGAGTTTTCTAAAAACGTTTCATGATATCAAAGAGTAAACTTAATACAAAAATTTTATTAATAATTCCTTTAAATATGAGTATTTTATGCTGCAGCATTACAAATATTAAACTTAAATTTCGAAAAGAAAAATTAAAAGTTTTGCAAATTCCTTAAGGGCCTTAGTATTGGCGATACAGTCGCAGAAACTGTCATTCATTAAATAGAAAATAAATCTTTGCAGCAATCAAGAGTGAAATATTTATTAAATATTTATTAACCATCTGGTAAACATCTGCTTTAATAGAACGACTAATGTTTTGCTTCTTGTACTCTTTATACTATTCGCACATAGTTCTTGAAGTCTACAAATTTCTTTTTCAGAAATTAATTAACACACAATCATTTTTATAACTTTCGCTTTCTAATACAAATGTATACTAAAAACATTAAATTAATTTTCATTTCTCTTTTCTTTTTTTGTAAAAAATTTATACATCAAGTTAATGAAATATAAATTGCCAACAAATATACGTTATATGTATATGCAACCATTAACTAATAAATGTTTTTGTATAAGAATTGCCAAACTAAATATTAAAGCAATAAAAATAATTAAAAAAAAATAAGTTTTATTTAATTCAAAAATTTCGCCCACCCAAATAATTGCACTCAAAGAAAACAAACAAGATGAGCTAAAAACAAGAGCTGAATAACATTTTTGGAAAGAAATATTTGTTTTTGATTTAAATGCTGTTTAAGCAGTTGGTTCAAGATAAAAATATAAATTAATTAACATACAACATGTATCCAATTTTTTTTTCTTTTATTATTATTTATAAATTTAATTTCGCAAAAGCTTTTGTCTGAAGAAGTGAGTTTTTGGTCTGTAGCAATTATATATAAGTAGAAACAGTTGTAGTATTTAATGTTCAAAAATATTTGACATAGAATCAAGCATAGATATGATTCATTTCAAGGATCTTTCACCAAATATCTGAAACATAAAGTAAAGTTGGAAAGAAAATATTTTGCTCGTAGACGGCGAAATCTATACTTGTGATGCAGAACGTTAATAAAAACGTTATTAGATGCGCTACAACAATAACTTTGTAGTGCAGCTGATCAAACCAGTGTTTTTTTTAATTTTGTCGTCTTTATGGTTTTTCACAAATTGCATTAAATAAATTTCAAATTTAATTATATTTTATTAATTTTCATTTAATTTTTAAAAATTAAATAAATTCTAAACCATTTTAATTGGGCTTAAA
The DNA here is from genome assembly GCA_030448955.1 of Trichopoda pennipes. Taxonomy (NCBI): domain Eukaryota; kingdom Metazoa; phylum Arthropoda; class Insecta; order Diptera; family Tachinidae; genus Trichopoda; species Trichopoda pennipes. The sequence goes on from JASKUP010000038.1 coordinate 2,590,918, forward strand.
TTTAAGTATATTTTAATTATGAAAAGTTCTCGTATTATTTTTTTATCAAACTATTTAGTTAAAGAAATGATTTTAAAGACGTTTAAAATAACCTCAAATAGACTCATCCGAAGACGATAGATATGGCTATACATAAAGTGCTATGTTACATTCTGTTAGAGTCTAATTTTTAATATTTTTTTTAAAAGTAAAAAAGGAAAACTTTAAAATATTTTTCTTTTTAAAATAATTTTTCTATTTTAGCACATATAAAAATGAACTTGAGCCGAATTAAAGATATTCATTTTTTATACAATAGTGTAATTAATTAAGTAAAGGAAATATTAAAAATTATAAAATTATAAAGGCTCTTAAATATTACTAATGGCACCAACTTAAAGTTGAGAACGCTGGTTTGATTGGCTGCATTTTAAGGCTATTGTTTAGGTTCACCTAATGATTTCGGAAATTTAAACACTTAAATAAAGAACACCAATTTGTCATTTTTGTTTTTGTAAATAATTCGATTTTAAAACCGTAGGATGATTTACAAAGCTTCCCTAAATAAAATTTGTAATACTATGGCAATCAAAATTCTAGGATAGATCAGCTGCCACGTAATATCAGGGCTAATATTATATATATGCATATACATACATGTAATATTATTGAATTGATACCACAAAAGTTAATTAAAATAAACTTTTACAAAATAGTTTTGTCATTGCTTGCTCAGGGATACGTTGCCATCAATTTTATCATTATGGCCGCGCGATCATTACAGGCATCATTTTGATTTTAAACACAATTTATTGACATTCATACGAGAAAAAGAATAATAAAAGGCAAATACATATATTTTAAATATTTGAAATGTTTTTATATTCAATATTTTTTGTTTACATTTGCAAAAATGTTTGCCAATTTTTTTTTTTATTTATAATTTTTTCCCTTTATATATTTTCTGAAATAAATAAATGTGTTTGTTTTTCAGTGTTTAAATAAAAAAAAAAAAATTTGACATTAAGTTTTGTGCAAGCAATGAAATATGCGAACAAATTTCGATTATATATCATTTTGTAATATAATTTTCAGTTTGCTAAGATTTACAGAGAACAGAGACAAAGAACACGTTTTATATATCCCTGAAAAATCGTAACGATTTAAATATCAAACTTTATAAAATTCTTGAAAATCAAAATGTGATTTTGAAATTCCTTGGAATCTGTTTTTTAAAATGAACACTAAACAGAAGCTAATATTGTTAACAACCAAAGTTGTTGTTGCAACCAAAGTTGCATTAAAGTTAAAATAAACGTAAGCATTTCTTCAATTTTTGAAACGCTTTTAACAGAATGAGCCAGGTTTTGAGCAGCATAATATCAATTCCAAATTATCAAATTCGATTTAGAAGTAAATATGGCATTGCCAAACCAACAGACAGATTTGTAGATTAAATTAAACCGATTAAAGCAAAGAAATAATTATCCTTATCAAATGTTTGGTATAAAAGCTGAAGAATATCTCAATCAAAATCTTAAATATTTCTTTTTCTGGAAAGATTATAACTAATTAAAAATATTTCATTAAGTTCATTTCAATCAGTTAAATACTAAAGATATGCCAGCTTGAAAATAAGTTTAAATATTTATGATCGCTGTTGAACACTTTTCAGATACTTATAAAATCGCATAGTATTGTTAAAATTTTAGTTGAATGAAGTACTAATAAATTGGAGTTAATAAATAAAAATGTTTTTATTTTAATTTTGCATAAAGAATTACTTCATCTGATCTGTCTTGATCGGTGCTAAGACTATGTAGAAGCCAATTTTACATAAAATTCCAATAAATAAACTGGCTTGTTTAGATGTCATAAAACTCACTGATCGCTCGAAAGTGTGTTTTAATTCCAAAAACTATTTCTTCCAAAGACGGAAAATTTATTTATTTATTTCTAAGTGGAATTTATCGTCCTTTATTTTACATGCATATTTAGAGTAGTAGCCATGATTATTACGTTGATGTGCATAATGTTGTCATACTAAATTATTTTTTTTTTCAAATAATCACAATCGGTTGGAATCTGAACAAAGTAAAATAAAATCGATGGGAAAAGTGTCGCAAGTTGAGTGGGACTACTTTAGATTTGCAAACTTGAAATATGAAATTCTATGACTATTTATATCGCTTCATACCACAAAAATATCGAGTTCTTAAAAAAAAGCCTAAAGCCCATCGAAGCTTGTGGCCCTTGCAGAAAATAACTTCCAGTTTGAAAAAGAAGGTCAAGGTGCAGAAGCAAAGTAAAATATGTACTAATAAATTGTATTATTTTATTGAAAAGGTAGATAAATGGACAACAAAATGTAATATTCAAAAGCTTTGTTTCTCATAACTCAGAATTTGTACGTTTCAAAGCTGACGCACGAATTTTATTTAATTCGTCAACGATTTCAGACTCTTTAATTATGCTGGCATTTGAGGGAAGCTATTTTATATTCAATACTAAAATCGAAAACTTTAATATATTTTCCTTATGTATATCATTTGTTATTTTTAATAAAAACTACTCAACAAATTTTTAATTGTCCCTCCCTCAACGTTTCTAAACGTTGGTGCCTTAATCGTAAAACCTAAAAGTGTTGCACATCAAATATCGAAATACATACACACTTTAAAATTTTGCAAAAGACGACCGTGAGGATCTCTATGCATTGAAAATATAATATTTGTTATATTATTGCAATGGGCATTATTTTTTTTCTGTATCAAGCTCCTGGTGCAAATTTAAGCAATAATCAAATAATCATAAATAAAGTACTTACTCTTAACTACTAAATCGGCCGTACTGGTCGACTGTCCCATCGAATTGCTGGCGGTGACAGCATAACGACCTGCATCGGCAACATTGACCCCTTTTAATTCTATGGTAATACGATTACACTTGTTGTTAATTTTTAAGCGAGTATTGTCAAAAAGTTGGGCACCATTTCTTTCGACTTTAATTTCGGGTGATGGAAAGCCATCATAAATGGCTTCCAAGCTTATATCAGCACCCTGATCAACAATTTTGCCCGTAAGAGGTGTAGTAAAGCGTGGCGCGATTTCACGACGTGTACGTGTAGGTGAACTGGGCACTACAGCATTTTGAGTGTTTCTTGTGCCATTTGTGGCCGACTGAACAAGTACAAATGAATTTTGTTGCACATGCGGTGTAGACATTTCTTTGGATTTATGTAGTTCCTGATAATGATGTGACTCCATAATTTCGGGTCTTTGTGTACCCAATTGTTTCAATGACTGATCAATATGAGCCGATGAATGGTGTATTTCGGTTTGGGGTAAGTTGCCCTCATACGAATTAACTTGTGATGTTGAGGTTGTTGTGAATGTTTGTTTCTTAATGGTAACACGAGATGAATCGGTGTTGTGCTCTTGAGTTACGGTTTGCATATTGCTTTGAGCTGGCATGCATTCCAGGCCAGAACCTATCAAACCCAAGAATGCAACACAAGTTGCCTTGCCCACATCGTTTTCGGCTACGCAACTTATTTTCCCTACAGTATCAGTGCCTACTTTTTGAATGGTCAAAACTTCCCGGTCACCACTAGTGGAAACCAAAAAATTATGACCATGTACTGGTTGATCATTGAAATACCAATGGACTTTTGGAGTAGGTTTACCTTTAACAATGCACTCAAATTTCACCAAATCATCTATATTGGCAGTCTTGTCGGAGAAAAATTCCTTAAACTCGGGGCAGGTTTTTTGTTCAACAATTTCCACTTGCTGTGAACGTTGGCTTTCAGGTGCATTTACAGATTTTACAATCAAATGGGAGAAACATTTAGCATCACCAGCACTATTAAATACTTTAACAGTGTAAACACCCTTGTCATCACTGTTAACATTGTTGATTGTCAATTTAAAAACACCTCCGTTCGGATTGGATTCGATTTTGAAACGATCGTTATTTGTCAATTCCTTGTTTGTTAAAAACCATTTAGCTGTCATGGGTTTGTCTCCACTGGTTATTACTTCCATTTCCACTGTTTCGCCCTCATCGACTAAAACGTCGCTAAGGAATTTCTCAAATTTCGGCTCCAATTCTTTTGCTAACGATTGTCTTTCCGACTGTGCTCTGGTAGCGGGTTCAGCTATATTTAAAGGAGTAACTTTTAGTTCACAACTGCTAGAGGCCTCGCCAGCTGAATTAATGGCCACTACTTTATAGTTGCCTCCATCTTCTTGGTAAACTTCTTTTATGACCAGTGAACATTTGTCACCCTGAAACAACAATTGCACATCGGTCGATTCTTTAACGGGTCGATCGTTGTGATACCAAATAACTTCAGGTTCAGGTTGACCTACAATAACGCAATCCAAACGTACTGGTTTGCCCTCAAATAACGAAACGTCCTTCAAAGCCAATTGTACAGAGGGTTTTATTGGCTCTGCATCTATATCGGAAGCCATTTCCGAATCTGAGGTTTCGTTGGGGAGACGTCCTTTGACGATTACGTTACACGAACTATGCGCTTCACCAGCTAAATTCTTAGCAGTCAGTACATACACTCCGGCGTCGTTAGGATAAGCTTGCGGGATTATAACCGTCACACGACCGTATTCATACTGAAAGTAATTTGCAAAAATATATTTTGAACCAGTGAGTAATGGTGAGTTTTGAAAACTAAGCAATTAAATACATACAAAAAACATCATATTCACATTTAAAAATGAAAATATATTAATGTTTTATACACATGTATATGTATATAGATGTATTGGTAATTAATGTGTGTATGTGTTTGCTTAACATCTATGGTGAGTATTTGTAAGCGTTCACATAGTAAAGAAATATATTCTTTGCAACAAATTATTTTCTTTTTTCTCTATATTTTTCTTTAAGAAATTTTAAGTTTTTGTTTACTTTTTTTTGTATTTTGAATAATTTGTCTGATTTTAATTTTATGATTTTTCATTCTGCAAAATCTTAGAAAAAATTTTCTTGCGTATTTATTTACACAATAAAATTAGTTTTTATTGAGAATCTGACTGTATCCGGTGGCGCGTAGTATAACAAAAAATATGTTTATTAATTATCAGCCTGAAGTGGCGCGGGCACGGTAATTTTTTCTTCAAATATAAAACGCCATTAAGAACTTTTGATATTAAAAATCATACAAGTTTGAAATAAAAAGGGGAAAGTTAAATTAAGTATTTATACCCTGTTACTAGGAAGAATTACGAATAAGACTGGAGAAAGTAAAAGAATTATTTTAAAATTTAGAATTTCTAATTTTGCTGTAAAATTTCCTTTTTGTTTGTATACAAATCACAAGGAGTAGGTGTTCGTTAATTCTATTCGATTTTAAACATAGTCTGCTGCGATCCGACAAATTACTCAATTCTTTTAATCTAAACTGCTTAATATTTTAAAATAGCGAAAGTCGCCAGTATCAAGCACAGGAAATATTGAGTTTTAAAAAAAATTCTTAAATTAAATCATGCATTTAAGCATCCGTTCATTTTTTTTTATAATTATGATAAATTATTATTCTTATTTATTATTATTTCACTTTCCAAGTAAAAATAATAATAAGGTTTTCCAAGAAAAATTACAATTTATTGCAATTTCACCAGAGTTCTTCTACTAAAATTCAGTTAATAAATTTTTTTTATTTATGTCGTATCGAAATAATGAGAATAAAATTGTTGGTGTTTTGATAAAAAACATTAATCTAGCATTTGATATAACCAAAATGGCTGCAATTTTATGCAATAACCAACATGCTTTATATCCATATTGCCGTATTATATCAACAAGTTAGAACATCTTAAATTTCCATAAATTCAATGTATTTGCTTTCACCGTTTGACCAGATTTTTAATCATCATTTATGGTAGTGTGATATTCAACTGTAGTTGGTATCCATTATCACTTGTTTCTACTTCTTACTTTTTAAAATAGTTTATAGAATGTTTTTGGAGAATTGTAAAAGAACATCAAAAAACATAATAAAGTTGGGAGTTTTGAATGAAGCTATCAAACAGAAGCAAGTGTTCAGTTAATAGATGACATACTCAAGTTTTTTATGAATTCAAGTTGCTGGAATTTACTTTGCCTCTAAATAAAATACCGTTGTTAAACCTGGCGGTGAAAACTGTCGTCACTGGCTGTTTCTTGAATATCATGGATGAGCGCTTTCGATATCATTACGAAGCCAGATCTTAAATACTGAAAACTATTAATACTCTATCAATCAAATATTAAAACATACTAAGAGATACATTTTAAAAGAACTTGTCTGAATAAAAAGCGATTTAAAAACCATAAGATTTACGTCGGTACCTAGCTGTGTAAGCCATAACTCGACGGTGGATTAAATCACTTGGGTGATATATACCGCGCACCCATGCTCTTGGAAGCCGAAGCATAACACTATACAACAGGTCATTCCTAGTTACAATTTCGGAAGCCTCAGAGCAGTGCCGCCAACCCCAACTCCTTGCTGAAGAGTTGGAGACTGTCCAACTTCTGGTCCAGAACACATGACAAGCATGGTCATTGAATCCGGATCATTCACCCTTTGTTCTCAGTAGAGGTGAGATGATCCTGGCTCCTTACTTAAAATTGATGAGGACCTGTGAAACCACAACCACTACGATATAACTAGTCAGAGAACAGCTAAAAAGCTAAACTCTGAGGCTTAATAATTCTCGTTGAAATAAGGTGAAGTTGTCCATTTGGCTCCCTGCTAGCTTTTAGGGGTCTGGACTCCCTTTTACCCCCCGTGACACATGTAATTACGGTGAGATTCCGTTAAGACATATAGATGTGCCTCCGGGCGGGATACCATGTCCGTATTTCGTGATAAGATTTACATCTGCACCTGGCCGTGGGCCTTAATCAGATGGTGGTCAAACCACTGTGAATGAAAAGTAACGTCATTCACATCCTAGGAAGCCGAAGTCTAATTCTAGCAACAGTGGGTGTTATTAAAGGCGAGATGATCCTGGCCACCATAAAACAATACCTGTATGGGGCCGCAAAATCACAACCACCACGATACTCCCGAAGGACCAACCTCAACAATCAGTCAGAGAAACAGCTAAATGCCTAAAGAAACAAATAGCGGAAACTGCGGGCTACTGATATCCGTGGAAATAACGTGGAGCTTCCAGTTGTACCCCTGCTGACTTCAGCGGGCTGGGATTCCTTATACCCCCAGCAGCACAGGCCTAGATAGTCAAGTATTCTATAAAGACCAGGGGGGGGGGGGGGCATGATTATATGTGGGCACAAAAAATTTCTTCAGATCTTCTAGTTCTTAAAATTTCTAAAACCAGTTTTTCAATTGTTCGCGGTCATCAAAACCATTAAAGAAAAGGTTATGTTGAAAAGGATCTATTACAAATTACTTAAAGTAAATAATGTGGCCTGGAATTTATCAGCAAAGACAGTGACTTTACAGACTATGCTAATGAAGGTCCATTGACAGCAACTTTTTTAACTCAAATCGTCATCCAATTTTATAAATGAATTAGCGCCTAAAAAACCCTTGAATGTTAGAATTAAATATTGGCTCTATAGTCAATACAACGAGTTTAAATTCCTAGGTTTTTTTTATTTTTTAAGATGAACTTTAGGCTGCCATGTTAAACCTCGTAAGTAGAAAATTAGAAATTTTTTCTGAACTCATTCAAATTGATTACTATGCACACTATATTAAGGGATATAGGCGCCTTATTGAGCGATATTTTAAAATTGTTCCCACAATTGATGTATATACCGATAAGTGAAGTCTTGGGCCCACCTTTAAATGAACGCAAGTATACCTGTAGTCTTATTAACGATCATCTAAATATAGGATATCAAAGTTAAGTTGGTCTCCATCAAAATTCCCAAATCTAAGATGGTACCTACTAATTGCGGCTTTTATTTTCCTAAAAAGTAGTTAGAATTATAAAATTTTTTTCTCGAGAAACAAATACACTTACATTTTAGTAGATTTAATTTCATTGAGTTTATATTGCACCAATTTTGAAACTGAAACAAATTTGGAAATCATCTCTGTACATCAGAATGTTGAAGAATTGGATAATTTTTGGGAGATAATTACTACGAAAAGTATACGTAGTGAAACCCAGCTAACTCAACTTATGCAAATGAATTTTATGATTAACTACTTCGAATTCTTTACTACAATTTGCGTAAATAGCATCAGTTTGGTTACTTTTGGCGAAACCCTGATTAATTATTGTAGTAAAAGGCAATAGGCTGGTTATAGTTAAACAGTTGATGAGTCGACAAAACTGAGATTGTGTGAGATTGTTATTATGCTTAGCTTTGCAATTCCTCTTTAATTTAAAAAGTGAAATTATGTATGATTCTCTCCCAAATTTTGGAAAATATCCATATTCGCTCACTATTTTTCATAAAAATTAATTTTTTTTGTTACAGAAACATTTTCAATTGTTGTTGTTGATGTTCGTTGAACAAACAAATAAGCAAAATAAATTTACTTTTAGTAAAATTTTACAAATGTGAATTTGAAAATAAATTCCCATCAACAATAATCCAGTGCAGGAAGTCTAAGAACTGAAAAACCTATATGTAAAATCTTTGCTCTTCGTTATTTCCAATCTAAACATGATTTCCAATCCAAGGCATGATTTTTACACAAATAAAAAACTACGTACAGTTCAAAACATTCTATAAACTTGCAACAAATTAAATACACACAAGTTAACTAATTACTTTGTGGCATAAATTAAATTAAAACAAAAGAAAAAATAAATGTGTAATCTTTCGTATCATAACAACTCAATACAATACAGATCTCCCTAGAAATCAGAACAATCTGAATATTAAAATATTTATCCAAACATTATATACAAACAAAAACAAAAAAAGGCGAAAACTCAACACAATATTAATTAAATGTACGTACGGTCTAGTGGTAAAAATCTTAGAAATATTTATTTTATTGGTCACTCACACATAAAGATTTGCATGATAGACACTAAACTACTAAATAGAAATGAACGAAAAACTATGAAAAATATATTTACAAATAACAATAAGAAGAAAAAACACCACCCACGAATTTAGATGGACACTCGACCAGCCGCCAGGCATTAAGAAAGGCAAATACAAGACATAAATAAGAATATACGAGTAATAATAATGTAAGAATATTTATAATCAAATAATTCTTGCACGGTTTAGTAAAAGTCACCATTAACCACAACAATAACAAAAAATAGCACGCGATCATTATATTTGCCAAAAATCATTTCTAAGTACGTTTTTGCAAACAATAGATTATAAAAGATAAAAGATTATTGAGGAAATTTTAGTATTTTTGTGACAGCTAACAAGTTGTTAATTCAAAGTAATTGCTGCCGATGAAACAGGAAACATTTAAATTAGGCTGCTATGCACACAGAAAAATGTAGATAAAAATATTCTTAGTTCTTCATATATTTAACATTTTTTTCAATGTGTTATCCACACCACTTTGAGTCATAGTCAAGTCATTGATTAAGTGTAATAATGCTGTAATAATTAGTTTATTTTTGATTTTTTTTTGTATTTTATTCTTCCCTTTCTTTCGATAAAGTTTTCTGAGAATACAAATTAGTAAAAACAAAAAGAAAAATCCTTAACCTAACGGGTTTTTCAACAAGAAGTTTGTTTTCTAAAACCAAATAAAACAAAAAATTTAGATTAAAATGATTCAAATCTTTATTGTATAACGAAAAGAAAACATCGGCAATTATACATGACATGTTGACAGATGTCGCTTCTTTGATTAAAGTTTTTAGTCACTTTTTAGAAAACTGGCGCCCTTATTTCGTTAATCACATCAAGGATTTTGAGTTTTAAGGGTGAAATTGATTCGATTGGCTCCGTATGGACTCTGTCCTTAATACAGCGCCACAATAAATAATCCAGTAGTGTTAAATCACACGACCTGGCTGGCCACTTAGCTGCTGATTGTCGTGAAAATCTGCTATCGGGAAATTTGGTTTGCAATAAATTGATCGTTTCATTAGCTGTATGACATGTTACAGCCTCCTGTTGAAACCACATGTCAGTGTTTTGTCCACGTCGTCAATAATAGGCCAAAATTAAATTGTTAGCGTCCATAGACTGTTACCGCATTTCCAGCCTCATGTGTGACACGTTGCACATGCAAAAACTTCTCAATAATCGTTCAAATATTTTCATTAGTCCAAATGCGGCAATTTTGCTTGTTGGCATACCAATGACAAGTGAAAATGGGCTTCGTCTGAAAAAATGATTTTTTCAGAAAAACCAGCGGGTTGAATGGTCAGTCTGCTTCAATTCCTCCACCAGTTGAACCTTGTAAGGTTTCAAAGTCAAATCTTTACCCAAAATTCGCCATGTGGTGGTTTTGCATAACCCTATTTGTTGAGAACGTCGAGGAACTGACAAATTTGGATGGCTAACGGATGGGATGTTTTCACTGAAACGATCTGGTCAAATACGCGTTGTTGTTCACACATTATATAGCGAGCCTGTCAACTCAAATTTAACAACCAAGAAAGGATGATTATGTTGTCCGAAAATATCACGAATTTTGCGAAATGTAACTTTAATAGAACCACCAGCTGAAGCTGACGTTAATGCAAAAGATTCAACTGAGAATAGTAAGCACACGAAATAATATGGTCTACTTTTTCCATGTATATATGTAATCTTAATAGTATTGTGTAAAAAATTTGCATCTTAGTATGGCCATATTCAAGTTGTACTTTAGTTTCGAGGATTGCTGGCAGTAAGTCATGAAGAAGACAATTGTTGGTGATTTATCAGCAAAAATACTGACTTTACTGAATATAATCATGAGCACTTTAAGCGCACGACCTTGACAGGCTCTTTTTTTAAATCAACTCTTCTTTCCATGGTAATTTCAATAATTCGTTGTGGTCATTATATAGCATGCATTGTGTTAAAACAGGGTCTAGTTCGGACTAATAGCATCCAAATTTTTAAACAAAATAAATAAGGGTGAGGTAATGATGTAAACTCTGGCTTCATTTTTAAAGAAATACGACTCAGTGATGTCACCATTGTATAGACCGCTTCAACCAATGCATTTTTCTTGATGCCTTACTCGATATGTGGCAATTTTATTTATCATTGCCGAACATAATTTCACGATAAAATATCAGCTTTCATATGCTCTAGAACTTAAGTGGCGTAAAAACTACAAATGTGACATTCTAATGGCTTTAATTTGCATCTGCTGGATTTCATCCTTGGGCAATTCGATAAATTAGAATCTTCGCCTATTCAGTACTGAAAAAAATGCCTCATAAGGAATAAAAATATTTCTCAGAATACAATGCATTTAGGCTTTTCTTACTCTGTACATTCACAGTTCAGTGGGTTCAAACATGTAGGCCTCGAAGTTTTAATCAACAAAACTAAAATCATATTGAAATTCATAGAAACATAATGTATTTACAACCTTGTAGTTTTGTAGTTGTAGTTGTGTAGTCTAACTATAAATGCAGAATAATTAACCGTCTCGTTCGACTCTAGTTTAATTAAAGTCAAAAGATTAAACTAAAAATATTTTTCAGTTAAAAGTTTATTTAAAATTTATTGTGAAAACATTAGAGCTATAATTTACCGTCTTATTTATTTATGGTTAACTTCTAATTCACAGTGATGGGTGAACAATATTTTTTATTGTATTATTTTATCACTTTAAAACCTTTTGGCAACTATTTGAAAACAATTTGTCTCACACAAAAAAACAAATAAACAAATAAAAACTAAAATTTAAAAGATTAAAACAGATAAAATGAAAACTAAACAACTAAAGTAATTAATAATTCATTGCAAATAGCTTGACGCAAATATTACTTTTGCCAGCCTGGTCATCCTCCCTGCTTTGGTGGCAGCTAAAATAAAATGAAATTTCATATTTATCACCCACACAGTGTTTGTTACAGCTTTTATTCCTGAAATACTGCTGCTTAATTATTTAATGTTTAAATAAATTCATTTTTCTGATTTATTAAATTAAATATTTTTTCTGATTTATGCAATAGGAATAGGAAAAATTATTGCATTCTGGCTAGTAACAATATAATTAATACATTTTTATTGTTAAGCCTACACTTCAATATTTAAGTTTAGATTTTTTAACCATCGTTACCCAAAACAAACACCAACCTTAACCGAGTTCTGGAATATTCCTGCAGTATATAATTTCAATATTTTAATCTAAATCAAATCTGGTGACATTGCTGCTGGACAAGTATATTTTTTACTACTTGCCGATGCACACAACATTATTGGACTCTAGTTGTTACTTTTTAAAATTAAGAATTTATAGAAAAGTTTTAGGTAAATTCCAGAAATCGGAAAAATTCCAGAAATTGAAAAACTTCTAATCTATTTAAAATACTGGGATGAGGTTTTGCTGGTTAGCTAAAAAGAAATGATTATGAGAAATGACAAATTCATATTTAATTTTTTTCAAATAGCAAATATACAGCTGATTAACTGAGTACTATAATTCCAGAGCTAAAATTGGATTTCTTAAGCTTCATTCAGGGTATTTAACTGTGAAAAACTTTTATAAAGGGTCCGCCATCTAATGTTTTTTTTTCAACTAGTACTTATTTCGTGAATAGTAACACTTAGCTTATGTTTGATTTGACAGAGAATTAGTTTTTCCCTGTCGCTAAACGAATATGGTTGTGTATAGGCTGGGAAATATTGCGATATTACTTTGAAAATCATGGTAATGTTGCAGAATGTGTGCGAAAATTGCGTATGGATTTTGGAAGAAGAGAAGCACCGTCAGCTCCGTATGTTCGTTGTCTTGTGAAAAAAGTAAAAGAAACTGGCATCCTCATCGATAAACCAAAGCGTGTGTACACCCGAGAATATTGCTGCTGTGACAGAAAGTGTGCTTGAAGCGCCATTAATATCAATTCACCGTCGTTCACAACAATTGAACAATTCAGAGATATCATTGAGACGAATTTTGAACAAAGACCTTGGTATGACGCCATACAAAGTCCAGTTGGTTCAGGAGTTGAAGCCAAGTGACCATCCAATGCGTTTTTGCAGAAAAAAATCATCTTTTCAGATGAAGCTCATTTTGATCTTGGCGGGTATGTAAACAAGCAAAATTGTCGCATTTGAGGCACAGAAAACCCGCACGCATACATTGAAAAGCTGACGCACACAAAATGAGTTACTGTTTGGTGCGGATTTTTGTCCAGAGGCATAATTGGGCCATTTATCTTCGAAAATGAGCAAGGAGTGGTCGTTATAGTCAATGGCGATCATTATCGGGCCATGTTGAACGAATTTGTGTTCACAAAAATTTAAGAGGCGGATATTGGCAATATTTGGTTTCAACAAGACGGCGCTACGTGCCATACAGCCGAAGTTACATTCGATGTTTTGCACCCTATTTTAGAAGATGGCATTATCAGCCGCAGAGCTGATGTCGTTTGGACAACTCGGAGCTGCGATTTGACACCGTTTGACTATTATTTGTGGGGTACCGTCAAAGATAAGCCAGAGACAATTGACGCTTTAAAGGACAATATTCGTGAAGCCATTGGTGAAATACAGCTGCACACAATCGATAATGTGCTTTAAGCTTGTTATAATTTTTTGTTTTTGTAAAAAATAAAAAAGTAATTTCCTGAAGAAGCTTTCCACAGGAAAGCGAAATATCGAAAAAATAAATCGTTATAGTTTAAAAGACCGTTTAAAAGAGTAAGATTAAGATTTAATAAAAATAAAAAGGTCGTTTAAAACTGAAAATATTTATTTAAATTTAATTAAAAGAGAAAAAATAAGATAAGTATATATTGATAGTTCTATGCTTTAATATTCTATGCATCCCACCAAAACAAATCTCAATAAAAATAATGGCATAATAATTAAAAACACAACAAACAAAATTAATATCAAATAGTTTCTTTCTTCAACATTTTGTCATAATTTTAATAGAAATTTGCCTTGAAAATGTCATAAGAAATTAACCTAAATTTCGGTCAAAAGTGTATATTCGAGACATTAATTTTGTGTTGTTTTTGGAATTGACGTCAACTTTTGTTGAGTATAAATTTTATTATAATTTTTTTTTAAATATATACATGGTAAGCAAATAAACAATAATTTATTTTTTGATTTGTTTAAATTAGCATAATACCATGGGTTAAGGCCGTTTAACAAAAAAAAGTAAATAAATATATAAACAAATAATAATAATAAAACCAACCAAGCAATGAAATATTGATGGCCAAGATTGAAATATGATCAAATAGGAAATTTAAAGTGCTTTCTAATGCACCATATATACTGTTATCCTTACCTTTATATCTCTAGGATGAAAGGGCTTGCCATTATGTAACCAATATATTTCGGGACGTGGTATGCCGCCGATTAAAGCTTCTAATTTTATTTTTTGACCCACACGCGCCATAGCATTGGTCAGGGGTATTTTGAAATTAGGTATTTCTGTGGGTTCCAAAGCTGTAAACAATAAAAGAAACTTTAATTTATTTTGTCTATTTGAATAGTTGCAAAACAATTTTTTTATTTACTTACGTTCCACAATCAAACTGGCCGAACAGTGTTCAATACCTGCCGGATTAGAGGCACTACAAGTATAAACAGCATCATCTTCCAAAAACACTTCCTCAAAACGTAATTTCGCTTCACCATTATTATAACTGATCACATAATCGGGCGAATCATCAATACATTTATCATTTTTATACCATTGTACAGTGGGTAAAGGATTGCCAGTAACGACACAGGAAAATTCATACGAAGATCCCTCTTTAGCGTTGCCACTCTCTAAGAAACGGACAATACGTGGGGCAATCATTTGTACATCAGCAGCACTTTCTTTCACCGATAAGGTGGCTGAAGTTTCAGCATTTCCCACTAAATTAGAAGCTCGACAGCTAAATCTAGCGGAGTCAGCGGTAAAAGTTTCTTCAATTACCAAACGACAAATGCCTTTATTAAAGTCGGTCTTATAATCGGGATTATTTTGTATGGAAATACCATCCTTAAACCATTCGATAGAGGGTTCTGGATTTCCAGCTACCTCACATTCAAAAGTAAACTTATCGTTTTCACGTGTAATAGCATCTTTTAGCTGTTTGGTAAACTGAGGTGAAGAGTATTTAATTTCCGTAAAGATATGATTAATTTGTACATCTTTACGTATATTTTCGGTAACAGTGCGCTGATGATCGATCTGATCACGTAGGCGAGCTTGCAGACGAGCCTCTTCTTCGCGTTTAATTTGTTCTCTAAAGGCTTGTTGACGGGCTTCTTCCTCACGCTTATGTTGTTCTTTTAGTTGCTGCAATCGTTGCTCTTCTTCACGCATGGTTTTCTCTTTTAAAGCTAAGAGACGAGCTTCCTCTTCATGCAATGCTTTTAGCCGAACTTGTTCTTCTTCTCGGGCTATTTGTTCGCGAGCATATTGTTCTTGCTGAGCCCGCTCACGTGCAGCTTGCAAGCGAGCCTCTTCCTCACGTAAAGCTTTTAAACGGGCCGCTTCAGCCTCCCTGGCTGCCTGCTCACGCTCAGCTTGTTCTCGAGCAGCTTGTTCGCGAGCCGCAATTAAACGTAGCTCCTCTTCATGCAAGGCTCTTTCTCGTGCTGCTAACTCCAGAGCCATTTTCTCACGCTCAAATTGTTCTCGTATTGCTTGCTCTTTCAGTGCTAGCAGACGAGCTTCCTCTTCACGAGCAGCTCTTTCACGCGCTTCAGCCTCGCGAACCGCCTTTTCACGCTCAGCCTGTTCGCGGGCTTCCTTCTTACGCTGTTCTTTTGCACGCTCCTCATGCTTTAAACGTTCTTGCACAATAGCAATATCCGATTTGAGTTTCATAAAAGATTGGAAGATAGTCATTATGTCGTTGTACAACTGTGACACTTTCGTCATATCGTGGGAACATTTTGCGGCATTTTCCAACTTCTCTCTCAGAGGTGCTTCACGTTCATTAACATAACGATCAATATCATTAACTAAGTTAGAAGCTTCAACCGGATCGCGTAAATAAGCTACTTTGTTAGAAACACTATTGCAAAAGTAACTTATTTCATGGTATTCGGCATCAATCTAGAAAAAAAATTCTTCTTTTTAATAGTGAAAAAATAATTTTAAATAGAATTTTTACCTTCTCCACAATTTCAAAGAATTCCGTAGCCTTATCTAAGGAAATTCGTTTAGTTTTCACTTGATCCTTAAACTTTTGCCATTTGTCACTCAGCCTTCTCAGCTCTTCTCGCACATACGATTCACTTTCTGGATTTGTGATCAATAACTGCTGCGTTGTTGTTTCGGTGAATTTTTCAATACGTTTTTCGAGCAACTAAGAATGTGTTTAAAAAATTAATTAATTTTTTAATTTTTTATTTATTTGTTTGTTTTTTAAATATACTCGTCGTTTTACCATTAAACATTAAACATAAAGACTATTAACTCGTGTTTCAGCATTTGTTGTACGAAAAAAATTTAAATTATAGATTTTTTGTTATTCTTTGAATTTTGTTTCCTTTTAAAGCGGATTCATATTGTACTGTAGCTAATTAAGCAACAACGGAAAATTGCGCCAAAAATATGCAAGTTCTCTAATTACATGCATTTACCCGACAGCTGTTGTACTCATTAAGCATTAACGAAAATATTGGGTATGTGTATTAGACATGGTGTGTATTAGACATGGTGTGTATTAGACATGAAAAATTAAAAAAAAAAATATTTCTATGTTGAGATTAAAAGTAATACACACACTCCAATGCTTCCGATGTAGTTTTTTCTAAATTTCTAAATTCGAAAAGAATTAATCTTTTTTTAACAAAAAAAAAAAGGAATAGTAGCTTAAAATTTTTGAAAAAAATATTCGTATGGCATGAAATATTCACGTTCGAAAAAACTTATTAAGAAGTGCTTTCAGAAAATTTAGAAACATCTTCTTTTTTTATAAAAAATCAGGAAATAATGAATTAAAAAATTATGATTAAACAGACCAAGTGGTGACAATGTCACCAAAAGTCGTGTAATTCGCATCGTTTGTAGGTGCGTTATTAAACAGCCACAGACCCCATCACCTTATAACAATATTTTTTAATTTAAAGATTGCGCTCGGTGGTCAAGCTGTAAAATATCTGAATCCCTGTGAGTATGTCCGATATATATGTGTGTGTCGAATAATACTAGATATTTATTTATTGTTTAATTTATCAAATATATTTTTTGTGTGTGAGTTGTGTGCGACTCTCTACAACTTTTCACGTCGCATTCTACCACTAGAGTCGAACCGTTTCAAATTATAACATTAAAGCATACGAGAATTATGAAAACAATAAAACATGAAAGCTGATAATTCAAATATAAAATATTGAATGATAAAATATGAGCGGTATTCATTCTAAGCGACTTGATTCTAGGAATGACTGTATATTTGAATAAAGTCAATATCGATTTTATAAAGAATGCGGTGTGAAACATTTAACGGAGACAATTAAGGTTATTTGCTTAAATTTTGATTTTTTGTAAATATTTTGAAATATCAGAAACCTAGCTTATTTTATACTGTTGTTCTTTTATATAACTTTAGTGTATTTTACTCCCTTATATTAACAAATAATTTATGAGGCGTAATTGTAATATCTAGTTTCACAAATAATTATTTGACACTAAAGGGAACAGCAAATGATTCAATTTCTTTCCAAAAAAAAAAAAAAAAAAAAAAAAAAAACAACAGCCACAAATAAACTTAAATTAAAAATTTTTATAAGCAGTTCCAACAAATAATTGATTTCATACATTGAAATAAACGATATTTCACAGTCAAAAAACAAACAAAGTAAAGTTTTAAGGAATGGTGAAGCGCATAAAAATATATACACAACACAATGTTGTCAACAACAAAACAATATGTTGTCTGCTATAAAACAAGTGGAAAAATGTGCAAAAAACTGGACAAACGAACAAACAAAATAAAGCAGATATTTTGCCAATTTGAATATTCTTTTTTCCCCAGCAAAATTGTCAAAGGAAAAGAAACGATGAAGCCACAAATTTCAGCCATACAAAAGTTCCTCATTTCTAGCCGTTTCATCAATATATGAATGTGCTAAGAACTATAAAAATTCAGCACAAAACTATTAGATAATCTCATCAGCTATCTACTAGATTAAACGCCAATTAAAGAATTACATTTTAATTTTTAAAAATTTTTCTGGGTTTTGATTTTAACAGACATTAAATAAAATTACAATTAATACCTCCATTGTTTGTAGATAACAACCCCAACGTATTTCATGTTTTGTAGGTTTTAAAAATTTTGGCATTGAACTCTAATTTGAGGTGGTTAAATTAAATTAATTAAATAAAATAAAAATCACTTAGTTGTATTATCTATTATATTTACCTCTATGGTACGTTCAAAATACTCAAAAGCCAGTGATGTTGTTTTGGCTGCTGCCAAACTATCAACACTTTGATTATTGATCTCTTGCAACTGTTTGCAAACACTATCCAAACTGTGATTAATGTCTAAAATATCATTTTTAAACTGTTCCAATTTTTCCAAACGTTCCAAACAGGACATTCTCTCTCTATTCGATGATTCAAAATAAATGCGTAAATTCTCTAATAATTTTAATATACGATCGGTATCAATTTCCTTGGCCCCCGGTGGCTCCAAAGCTCTAACACGATCGATTAATATTTCTGACTGGCTGATGAGTGACCTGAATTTGTCCATGACCATGTCACGAAACTTTTCATGTTCAGCTATGCAACGCTCGATGGCATCATTGCCATTTTGTTGATATTGCTGTTGTTGTTTCAAAAAATAATTATCGATTTCATAGCGAGTATTTATAACACCTTCCAGAAATTTTAATACATTTTCTACAAGCGTTTTATAGTCATAACGTATACCATCCAGTTTGGCCTTTAAAGTTCTTAGATTGCTAATGATCGTTTCAATTTTTTGCATAGATTCTGGATCTTTTGTTTGTATGGCGAGGGTGGTGTGAACACGTTCCTGTATTTCCTTCTGTGCCTGATCAATATCTTGCAGCACCAACTTTAATTTATCTTGAGTAGTCACCTGTAGATGTTTAGCATCAACAGATGAAGTATTAAATATGGGATATAACTGGGTATCCACATGCGTGGTTTTTGTGGCAGTCTATAAAAGTTTAGAAAACAAAAACATATATAACTTATTGTTGTAAAAATTTTTTAACAAAAAATAATTTATAAAATAATTTTAGCATTATTCTCAACATGTCCGCATCTAGATTATTTACTTCACATTTGTTTTTTAAGGCCGATAGTGTGCTTAATTTATATATAAAATTTTTAAATGATGTCTGGCAGATAGATGTGGAGAAGGCTGAAAAATTATGTAAGCGATCCCGGAATTTGTAAACGTCCTGAAAATTTTGCTTCATCGATTTTGTCTTTACAATTTTACAGATACAAAAACGAACTTAATAAAATTATGGATTTTAATTTTCTGCGACTATTTTTTCCTCTTTCTTCTACTTCTAATAAATATTTAATGATGCATTTCAATGGACGAGCAAAGTATTGAAATTAAAAGAAAGTTGGAACACTTATTTTTTTTAAATCATTCATGAAGGAAACGTAGATCTTATGACTGTTATCTAAAAGCATAAGATTTTATAATCACAAAAAACTTGTAACTGATAACCGAAAAGTGAGTATTTTTATATTATATATAATAGTTATAATTTTTTTGTTGACCTTTTTTTAATATTTTTAGTAATTAATTTGTCGATATATCGAAAAATTAATAAAAAATAAAAGTTTTTTAACATTTTTTATTAAAATTTACCTAGTGCTTTAAATTAATTACTAAAAATTTTTATATTATATTATACATCAACAACCTAACGTAGACAAATGACAAGTATACCACTGTTAGAATTTCTGCTCTTTCTAATCGTTTAGTTTTTTACTGCATTTTCATTATTTTAGATAGACGTTTTTTTAAGGCCACTGTAGCATGTTTAATCTTTTGATAACTAAGTTTCAAATTCGGTTCATAAATTTACGGTTTTATAGATTTATAGTTTTGTAAGAGACTTCCACAATTATGGGTTGTGAACAACCAGGTCACAACAGGGGCAGGATCTACTAGCCTAGTCAGGGGGTTGTGGGTTCGATTCCCAACGAAGACCTTGGTTTTTTCACTACATAAATAAAAATTGACTGTCGTTGGGACTGCTCAACGATGATGGCATAGTCACTGGTCGCTGTGCTGTCTTATACAGCAGTTAATTTCCGACTATCCTTCTATATTCACCACCTGTTTCATCTCTTCTCTATCCCTTTCCTAAAGAATAAAGCGCGGTACTTGACTAAATAGGCATTGTTGCCCGAAATGCTACAAGAAAAAAAAAGTTTCAAATTTCAGCCTATAACGTATGTTTCTTGTGGGCTTTTGATATTATATCAGGTGCTTTTTATGTCTGATAGATTTTACGAAAGCATGAACTGTCAAATGAACGGTATACTTTTGACTTTTGCAATTAGTGTAGTCTAGCAAATCATCATGAATAGACAGTCAACAATTTGCATCACAACTTAAAGATAACTTCGACATTTTTATATCTTACATGACCATCTATTTGAGCGAGCTAAAGATTCCATGCCGCATACTTTCTAAGTGTTGTTGGCATCTGGCAAGATACCAATACGGCGAAGACATATCGCCGCTGTAAACGAGTGTGTGGAAGCATATCGAATATAGAAATTTAACGATTCATCATCAGTCGCAGAAACTAGGGCTCTATTCATTTAATACCTGGAAAATCTTTCGCAAAAATATTGGCTCTATGAGCTTATTAAAATCCACCTAGCTAGTTTGGGACTTTTAAATGCATGAGACATATAAAGATGCATGCATCATCATATCTTACGTCGATTGGGTTCTAAATCAAGTTACAGCTGATGCCTTATTTTATCACAAATTCTTCTTTAGAAATTAGTTGAGAAGTGCTTAACGAGTTCGTTAGTAAACAAATCGCTGCATAGAGGGCCAAATCAGTCTGCAGTAAATCCTACAGGCTAATTTAATATAAAGAAAAATGCAGTACCTACATAATTGAGGTGGCCACAACCCTGAAAGCATTTTTAATGTTAATGATATAAGATTTTTCGAATTAAAATACTTTTTAATTGTTATAGAATTTTATTTTCTGTTTTATCATTTATTTTAAGATTTTTATTATGTAGTATTAAACGCACCATGCGTCATCCTGTTTTATTAAATTTCTTTTCCTCTTAAATTAATACAATAGAGTATGAATCAATAAAATACTTTTAATTTCTCGAAGGGCTGTGTCTATGTTTTGTTGTTGGGCAATAGAAGATATAGGATCATGCTTTGCATACTTTATTAAACCAATTATGATAATAAGTACTATTTTTGATTGAAAAATTTTAATTTTGGTTTTTCGATTTAATATATTCTTGATTTTTATATATATATATCCATAATATATTCCAATTTTCATTCTAATTCAATGAATATAAAAATTAAAATTCTTTGTTTCAAAGAATCGACTGAAATATCTTCGATGTATATTCCGAAAATCGCAGCCATAACTTTACTAGACGATTTTGAATTGTTTTTATTGCTTTGGGCCAAAATGACTACTAAATTCGATGTGTTTATCGTGGAAGTTTATGAGAAAAGCAATGGATAATCTATTTACATATTACTGACTCGGAATTCCATTTTACCCCCAGTGTTGCCAAGCACAGCTACAAACTTATTGATTTATTCCCGCTGTACAAAGCTAAATCGTGTAAAATACCTGTAGGCTAAGCTAGTTTGCCTATTTTAGCAAGTCACTTAAACTCTTATAAACTTATATGGCTGTGTATTGAGGCCATTTTTCGATTAATTTTTTCAAGATATTTAGATTTTGATAACGGCAAAAATATTATGTTTGTTTGTTGTTTTTTTTTTTTTATTTGTTGAAATTTTGAAAACCTGAAACTATCGGTTTTTCTCCAAATGCTATTGTGATAATATTACAAAAATATTACTTTACTTCGAAAAAATAAATTTATTGCTAACACAAAATATGATTTACAGCGTAAAATGTTATTTTTAATCTTAATTTTTTAAATTTTAATTAAACAGCTTTTAAACACTTTTTCAATTTAATTAATCAAATTATTCTCCAATTGATTTGCACTCTATAACACTCTAAAACACAAACAAAAATCTTTTGGTTAAGCTCACAAAGATTGATATTTACCTCTGCATTATCATTCATGATCTTTTCCAATATAATTTCGATTTCACGTTTTTCCGCTATATGTGTTGTCCAACTTTCCAAACTTGTTGTAACATCAATCTGTTGCTTACTAAAACCATTTAGGATCTCTTCTACAGCATTTGATGAGGATTTGGTATCGAGATATGGATCCAAAATCTACACAATTTCCGTTGATGCGTTTAAATTTTATTTTTTTATATTTATGTTTTACGAATTATCAACAAAGTTTCGATGTTTATGCGATGCGAGAACGCAGACGAATAAATAGACGACAGAAATAGACAAGGGAAATTTTGGGAAAGAGTGAGAAAAAAAAGAAAGAAAATGGAAAAAAAATTAATTTATATATAAAGTAGCTGTAGTTGTTGTTATTCTATTTAGTAAAAAATAATGTTGTTATTTTTGTTGTTAGTTTTTCCTTTAAAACATATAAAACTTTTTATTTTATACAAAACTTAGAGATTTGTTTTCTTGTGCAAATACTCACATTATAAATAAAAGTATCTTAAAATTTAATTAGTCTGTCTAGCTGAGTCGTGAAACACCCTACATTATTATTTATATATTATATATATTGTTGTATATCATTTTAATCAAAATTTTTTCTCTTAATTAATTTTTCTGTTTTAAGTACATGGTCACTCTATTTGTTGTTTATTGCAAAGAAACAATATTTTTGAATTAATTGTTAATAATTTTGTTGTCTTAGTTGAGTTACAATGATCGATTATTTAATGACTATTTAGTAATTCTATGAAATATTTAGGGTATGTCTCAGTTATGTTTATACTAATAATTTCCTAGAAGGATTTAAATAGTTTTAGGTGTTTTATTTTTTCATTTTTCGTAATTGGCAAACAAATATTTTTTCTTTGCAAAAAGTCATACGAAAATTAGCAAGACTGCAACCGTTTTAAAAGCATTTTCTCAGCGGCTTAATTTTGCATTCTTTTAAAGACAAAAAATTAAATCTGATAACCCAAACATTTTAAGAATATCTTAATATTATTATCATTATTATTAATTATAAATTTTATTTAAAAAAATATTTATTGAATCTCTATCTGAACTAACCTAGCCCCAGTAATTATTAGTCTGTACTTCAAGGAAGTAACTTAAGATCACTTGAAATTTTTTCGAAAAAATTGCACTTATTTATACCAGTATTAAATTAAAGAAATTTGCAGACCAGAAGTTAAAGTCAGGCAATTAAAAAGGACCGCCTAAAATAAGCATTTATACAATCTTTTAAGTGCCTTCGACCTACAGTTTTTGAAAATCCTCTATATATAAAAAAATTGTATACTCGGTAAAGAGAGTTGTTTATTCGATGCTTACCAACTGTACACAACACAGCACAATACAATTTTCATTTCTATATCCCTAATTTTACATTTATATAGGAGGGTAAATATTTTTTGATTTTATTTATTTTTCTTTTCTTGTGGCTGTATATTTTTGATGGAGTTGAAAAATATTTATGGTAAGAAGCCAAAAAAACATGGCCATGTTTTATGTTTTCAAACACACAAATGAAAGCCATTAAAAGAAGAGTTGTGTTTTAAACAAATCATTTCTATTTTCAGCACTTTGTATACAAAATAATTTTATAAAATAAATTGGAGTAAATGGGGAAAAATGATCTAGAGAATAAATAGATTTTTTTTCTTTGATAGTTAAAATAAAACAATTCTTTTCACTTTTTGTATAGTTTTGTTTTCTGTAATTAAAGTTTATTTCGTATATGTATTTGTCCATTATTGTCAGGGTATGGCAATGTCTAAACCAATTGTAGTTGCAATTTAAAAGCGAATTTTCAATTTTCAGATATTTTCTAGTTATTTAGATTCTAGTCTGTGCGAACACGCTTCTTCGTTCATAAAACGAAACTCGTTTCTTGACAGATTGCAAAAACCCTAACAAGCTACGAAGCTAAGCAACGAAGTGGTTAATAAATTTAGTTAGTCGCACTAAGAAATAAACGATAATTAACTAAAATTTATTATTAAACCAGGACCTACATGCGCGATAAAATTTAGGTCGGCACCCAGCCGTGTAAACCATAATACGACGATGGATCAAACCACGCCCTAGGAAGCCTTCGGATATCTCTATCCTCCAGTCAATTTTTGCCGCAACTGCGAGAACTCAGAGCAGGCCAACACTCCCACTCCTTGCTGAAGAGTTGGAGACTATCAAACTCCTGGTCCAGAGCACATGCAAGCCTAATAAAATTTTAGAACACAACTGCAAGCATCATAGTGAATGATGCAACCCACACAACTCGCCAACCTCAGTAATCAGTCAGAGAACAGATAAAAAGCTCAACTCTTAGACCTACTCATTCCCGTGGAACCAGTAGCTATCTTTTAGGGGACTGGGACTCCCTTTTATCGCCGGTGATACATGTAATGACGGTGAGATTCCATCAAGACATATAAATTTTCCTCTGGGCGGGACCAGGACCTAAAGACAGAGGTTATTACTTCGAACTCTTTTTCAAACCAACAGGTGAACAATTATTAACTGAACCACCTTGTGCAATCAGTGAATGAGCCAACTCACATTTGTGTTAAAGGGTACCAGAGTAATACGCTCGAGCTTTTTCTTACTTCACACCCTCAAAAGTATAAAGTTAGTGTCTGTCCACCTCTCGGCAGCTCAGATCCCTGCATCATCTCTGCTTCCTTTTCATATCCAGAACTTCGCAACGTTTCAAAATCAGCTACTAAACGTTTAAAATAATATTTATGAGAAGAGTCGATGGGATGAGCTCAACGAATTTTTTAGGTAATTTATTTGGAAATTATGTTTCCTGAACAATAATATCAATGGAATGAAATGAAAACTTTTACTCCAAAAAAAAAAATTCGATTCAAGCGAGTTGAAAATCTCGCCTCGGCTTTCTAAAACGGTGTAAGAGAAGCTTCACTCCATCCATCAGTCCAAAATGTGTATACAACTCTCATGTATGGGCCGGCGCCACAAAGACTATTTTGGAGTTGCTCGACCACGTAGAGAAGAGAAGGCTGGAGAATGGACGTAATGTGGGGTGCATTTTAGTGTTCTAGGTTAGTGTTAGGTGCCCCTGTAGGCTAGTAGGTATTGTACTAGCTTGTGAATATGGGGGTTGTGGGTTCGATTCCCAACGAAGACCTTGGTTTTTTTTCACTACAAAAATAAAAATTGACTGTCGGTGGGGCTGCTCAGCGATGAAGGCATAGTCACTGGTCGCTGTGCTGTCTTATATACGGCAGTTAATTTCCGACTATCCTTCTACCTTCACCACCTGTTTCATCTATTCTCTATCCCTTTCCTAAAGAATGTAGCACGGTACTTAACTAAATAGGCATTGTTGCCTGAAGTGCTACTTCTCTTAAAAAAAAAAAAAATGAAATTAGGGAACCTGTTCCTGTTACTCGCACGATTTAACTCAATTTTCGTTGAGAGCGCATTGATTTGTGGGTGATTGACGAGTGAATCCCACTACGCATTACAGGAAAAAATCGTTTTTTAGCAAATAAGTCTGTATGTAGAATAAACTCCGTTTAGAGGTCTTTCCTTCGACTTTCAATATAGAAAATTTCAATCGAATGTCGAATGATTTTTGACTTCCTGGCCAAAACGTTCAATAACCGACCTAAAACTAAATCAGCGCGGCAATTAAAGCAATAGCGATTACGAAAGTAATGAGAGAAACAAACGACAGACATGAGACTTACGAATATTTTCTTTAATTTTATATTGTCCAAAACCATGAAAATAGGAATTGTGGGTAAAATAAATTTCGTTGAGTTCAAAGTTTTAAGTTTTTCAATGATCCTTTCACAACTTTAAAATTTGCATACGAGTATATTTTCCTAAAGTATTTATAATAAACTGTTCCATTCCTTCGGTGAAAATCGTCGTTACTGGCTGTTTATTCAGTGCGATCGAAAAGAATAACCTAAACCCAACGCTGTTTATACTAACAGACCTAATACTAACTCTTCAGAACTAACTAAAACACGGTATGATGTATGATGTCATCCCAACGAAAGTGGAACAAATCAAAACAACTTAATATTTATATTATTTTTGTTAGTTTGTATAAATACGAAACTACCCTCATATTCTAATGTGCGCGTGCAATAGTTTTTCATATTTCCCATTAATCAACATGGGCGCAAAATAAACATTTTGCAACAGTTGCTTCAATTTATAAAATAAAAACTAAGAATAAAATTTTAGTATTTTGAAACAGACAGAAAAATTTGTTTATAGTTTTTTTGTGAAAATAATGCTGATAATAAAGTTTTATGTAGACTTTCATATAGAGAAACTGTCCAATTTTTCTTAAGTCATTAGACGAAATGAAAATTCTGTGTATCAACTTGAAATATTTAATACGAAGGACTAATGAATTCTTGTAGATTTTTCCATTATCTTTTAAAATAAGCATGCTTGCATAGATTAAGAACTTTTGTCTTTCGGTTGTAAAGAGTTTTTAAGCAAGAAAATTTTTTTCTAAAACAAAATAAAACAAAAAATTTTTATTAAATTTTTATTGTATTACGAAGAGAAAATTTCGGCAATTCGTAATGAAAAATGATGTCTGGCAAATGTTTTAATTACTTTTTGGCAAAATGACGGTTCTATTTCGTTTGAAGGCTAAAATCGATTAGATTAGCTCCCCACAGACTCCATCCTTAGCATAGCCCCACAAGAAATAATCCAGTGGTGTTACATCACACGATCTGTCTGGCCACATAATTGCTGATTGTCGTGAAATTATGTGATCGCCAAAATTGTTTGGCATTGGCTGTGTGACATGTGGCATCGCCCTGTTGAAACCATATGTCAGCGATATCCACGTCGTCAACAATAGGACAAAATTGAGTTGTTTGCATCTCGAGATAGCGTGATACGTTACCGCATTTCCAATCTCATCTTCGGAAAAAACCGGCCCAAGCAGCACACCATACAGGGACACGCTGAGCATTTAAAGGTTTCTCAATAATCGCTCTATAATTCAGAAGCCCAAATGTGGCAATTTTGCCACATGAAAATGGGCTTCGTCTGAAAAAATGATTTTTTTAGAAAAACCAGCCGATTGCTCCTGAATGAATTGAGCGAATTTGTGAAAGGTCAGCCGTCTTCAATTTCTATATCAGTTGTACCTTCACAGGCTTCAAAGTCAAATCGCCATGTGGTGATTTTGGATAACCCCAATAACGTCGAGGAATTGTCAAATTTAGATCGGCTTCAACACTATGGCTCGGTGTTTTCAGTTGAACACTCGTTGGTATTCAGACATTTTTAATTGAGTCTGTCGACTCAAATTTAACGACCAAATTCTTAATAGCGGTCTGAGAAGGACAATTATGTTGTCCGAAAATATCACGAATTTTACGAAATGGAACTTTAACATAACCACCATTTTCATAGTGAATTTTAATTATTTTAATGAAATTTTTATGCGAAGCTGAATTCATTGTAACAATTGCCAATGCATCTACTACAAATACGTCAAAAAATTAAATGTCAGAACTATTATGTTGGTGTTGCCACAATTGAAGAACAAACTTCTTGTTGAAAAACCCGAAAGGTGTCTGTACAAAAATAATTTTTACTAACCTTTCTAACATAAGATTCATTGAAAAATATATTATGAAGTTGCAACAATTATTTTACACTTAAAACACTTAATATTCAGAAAATAACAATTTTAATTATTTCCGGATTTTTTTTTATGTGGTAAAAAACCTAAATATTGACAGTAAAAAATTTGTACGTGTATACAAGTAGTTTTAAAATATTTTTATAGAAATTTTGTTAATAATTTTTTTACTTTCACAAGAAAATATCAAATGAAGTGTAGAATAAAAACTGGAGCAATCATTAATAAATTTTGTTTCTGCCTTACTGATCGTATGATGTGTTCAGTCTCAGTGATACTGAGACATACATTCGTATAGATTTTTCGAAAAAAAGACGGCTGTAGGAATATATTTAATGTACAAGTACACGTGTGGCATTAATGAAACATTTTAGTTTTCGACTTATTGTCTCATTATTTATTTATAAAACGTTAAATATTTTTGATGTGGCAAATGTTCTACTTATTGGACTGTTGATAAATTCGGGCCATATGTTTTGTATTTGCGCGTCCATGTGGATATTGGTTTATTTCGTTGGTTCGTAGATAATGAAAAGACAAGTATCACCAACATTTTTTTTATTTGCTCACATAAATTAACTTCAGCTTAATTTTCATTTGATCAGGAAAAACGATAATAAATAAAACGTGTCTCTCTAGCTGTAACAACTATTTGGTAAGAAATAAGCTGATATAATCAATTATCCTAAATCGATGGCATAACGCAATAATATACGCTGGCCGCTATAGGATAAATACTCTACAGTTCACACAGTTTTAAACAAATTAATAATAATAAAACGCTTTACGTAAAATAAATAATTTTTTTTACTGGCAAAAATTGTTCAGTGGTTTAAAATACTAGAATTCTTTGGGCCTGCCCTGATCTCCTGAAAAGTCATGATAAAAATGTTATTGTGAGACTTACTTTCTAAAAGCAAAGACCTTGATTTTTCCCACATTATTAATTAATTTACTTTTATGAAGCGATTTTTATCCAGCATAAGAAAATATAGAGAAAACAAATATAAAAACTTTGAATAACACAATACCGGCTGCTGGTTTTTAAGAACTAAAGAATCATTAAATTTTGGATTAAGAAATTAAGTTTAATATTAAGTTTTCCTTTAAGAATTTTACGGAAAAATTTTAAAATTTTATATAAATCGAAATCTAATGTTTTGTTTTACAGTTATTTTTTACTTTACATTTTTGAAGTTTTTATAAATTTGTTTGTTTGTTATTCATAAAATAATCGATAGTTGCTCAATTTAGAATCCATGTAATTTTTGTTTGCTTAAAAATTTACGAATTCATTAACTTTTTAGGTATTTTAATAAACATGAATCGTATGTATAGATTTGTATACTTAAATTAGAATTTTTAAGTTTTGATTAAAAAACTAAATAAAAGTTATTGAAAAAATACAACACTGTTATTTGGAAGAAAAAAACTTTTAACTAAATTTAAGGCACAAACAAATGTTTTAAACCATTTCCAAGAAAAATTTTGTATTTATAGCCAATATAAAGTATTGTTAAGTTTGCCCCTATGCAACCAAAGTATGACTAAAAGCTAAGCTTAGTGCTAAAAATATTATGCATTTCGCTCTTGATGATTTGGTTGCATTATTTGGTAGTCATTTTTTGGTTATAAAAAATAAATAAATATATAAAAGTTTTAATATATTAAAGATAATGTTTTGAAACATTTTTTCAATTTGTTAATAATTTTTTTGTTTTCAAAAATTAAAAAATTTTTTTTCCTGAAGAATCTTTCCAAAGGAAAGCGAAATATTGAAAAGAAAAAATATATAAAAAAAGATCTAAAAAAAAAAAAAAGAAAAAAGATTTATTAAAGATAAAAAAAGATCGTTTTAAAAAACTATAAAAAATATATTAAAGATATTAAAGCAAATAACAAGGCAAGCAAATATCTCTTGCATGTACATAACAATAAGGTGACAGTAACAATAATATGATTCATTGATTCATTATAAAATACTTTAACTTTAATCCTATATCATCAGAATATATGAATTAATATTTTCTTTATTTCAAATATAGTTGTAATTTAAATCAGCTAAAAGTTA
This sequence comes from Trichopoda pennipes, assembly GCA_030448955.1. Classification (NCBI taxonomy): domain Eukaryota; kingdom Metazoa; phylum Arthropoda; class Insecta; order Diptera; family Tachinidae; genus Trichopoda; species Trichopoda pennipes. Next base: position 2,620,998 of record JASKUP010000038.1, read on the forward strand.
AAAGTAAATACAACTTTAAGACATTGAACTATAACTACTAGGCAAAGTAAAAAACTAACTAGACAAAGCTATAAAAATATTTGCAACGACTGGCCAATTATTTTATGTAATAAAAAAGTGTGTCAATGATTTTTATAAAAAATTATTTCTTAAAACAAAAATTAATTATAGAAAAATTATTACTGACATTAAAATTTTCACCAATGAAATTTTCTTAAAGGAAAATATTAATTGATGAGAAATTATGACGAAATTTTTTCATAGTAAAAATTTAATTGCTGAAACTTGTTTATAGAAAATTTATGATTGATAAAAGTTTGCTATGGAAAAGTTATGACTGTTAAAGTTTTTGTAGAAAAATTGTAGAAAAATTGATTAGATTTTTTTAAAGATATTTTAGCTGGTAAAATTTCTCAAATGAAAAAATGTTAACTGACGAATTTTTTTTATAGAATAATTATGACATGATAGTTTGCTACAAAAAAATTATGACTGAGGAATATTTTTCTGTAGAAAAACTATAACTGATGATAACTTTTTTTTTTAAATGTTTTCGAAATTTTTTTTTAGAAAAATATTCACTAATTAGATCTTTTTTATAAAATAGTTGTGATTGATTAGAATACTTATACAAAATTATGACCGATGAAATGTTTCAACAAAAATAATAACTGATAGCGTTTTTTATAAAAAAAAATTTAATGAAAATTTTATAATTAAAACATTTTTTTAATTGATTAATTTTAACTTTTTTTTATAGAAAATTTTATAGACAATTTATGACTAATTAAAGTTTTATATAGAAAAATTGTGACTGATGAATAACTTTATAGAAAAAAAAATTGATGACATTTTTTTAATAAAGAAATTTTGACTATTAAATTTATTTTATAGAAAAATTATAACATAAAATTCATACTTAAAATTGTTTTTATTGCACAAATTTTAACTGAAGAAAATTTTTTTATAGAAAAATTACAACTGCTAAAATTTTGCTATCGAAAAATTATTTCTGATGAAGTTTTTTCTGTAGAATAAGTGATTATATTATTAATTGATTATGGCGGTCTTTTTCCTATAAAAATTTTTAATAACAAAATCATTTTTATCAGAAAATTGTGATTGATGAAATTATTTATAGAAAAATTATGAATGATCAAATGACTCTTGAAATTTTTTATAGAAAAATTAATATTGACTATAATTTTACTATAAAAATCACAATGTAAAATTTTTTTTAATAAAAAAATTTTAACTGGTGAATAGTTTTGTGTAGAAAAATTATGACTGATGAAAGTTTCCTATAGAAATATTGTGACTGATGAATTTTCTTCTGGAATAGTTATAAATGAATAAATTTTTGTAAAAAAATTGCTGTCAATTTAAAAAAAAAAGAATTGAAGATACTTTTTAAAACAAAACCATAATTTAAAAATTTTTTTATCACAAAAATTTTCACTGAGAAAATTTTTTTTATAGAAAACTGCTGAAATAACTATTACTAATGATAAACGTGTTTTTACTATGATGGAATTTTTCCTAGAAACATTTTCACTAGTAGACAAATTGTGGTCGATGAAATTTTGTATAGAATAATAATGTTTGCAGTTTTTCTAAAATTTAATTTGAAGCTGTTTATCGTGTTATAATAGCAAAATTTTTCGAAATATATGAGTTAGATGTTAGGTTAAGACGTATAAATGAAAGGGCTGAATTACGATTAAGATAATATGTCGTAGGTAAGTTTAAGCAGCTTATTAACTGTGCATTATAAATAATACGGAGCATTATACGTGAGTTCAATTAAGGTTACTGAAATTTCTAACTAACGAATATGTTTCATTAGTATTCTCGGTAATCACAATCTAAATTCAGTTGATAGTGATACGTGGTAAGAATATTAACTGTATTATTTTGCAACAGAAAGCTAAATATGAAAGATACTATATGTTTTTTGTTAATTTGCAATAACAAAACAATGCATAAAAAATTAAAACGAAATTGTTAGAGGTCGTTGCCATCATCTTCTGAGTAATAATGCCGCTGACAAATTTAACAATTAAATATTTTCTAATCGGTTACTATTTGTCAGATATAAAATATATAAAATAAAATATTTTAATTGAAATTTATAAAAACATGCTTAAAATTTTGTGAAAATATTGATCGTGCTAAAGTTGTTAAGCAAAGTTTAAAAAATGTTAAAATGTTAGTCTTTTTTAAAAATATTGAGAATTCCAATTGATCACTTATGTATTTTGAAAACTGATGAACAAAATTTCTACATACTTTCCAATGTAAAAATCGATTGCCCACAAACTTGAGGTCATTAAAATCGTTGCGTATGTTTTGCCAAGTTTCTTGTAAAAGTTGCAATTTCTGTTGATTGGGAGTTTGCGACAATTGATGTTTTAAATTATCCAACTGATTACTAAATTCATTAGCCTTTTCGCAAAACTCGATTAATACGGATACATAATCGACACGTTTCAAAACCAAGTCTTTTAATTCAATCCAATGTTTGTGTAATGATTCAGCCTTAGAATCAACATCATAACGCTGCTGAGCACTCAAGGACTCCAAATGGGTTTTAATAGATTCCAACAGAAGATTAATTAATTCGCCTTTAATCTATTTAATTAAAAGAAATACGATTAATTTACAAAGAATTTGAGACAAAGAATATGAGACAAACCTCTAAATCTTGCATAAGTTCATGGTGTTGTAAAAGAAATTGTTTACTTTGCTCCAGATTACGACCCATGTGTATATTTTGTTGCAAATATTGTTGACCTGAGGACATCAGCCATTCCAGAAGATCATTGTACTGTGCTAAAAATTCTTTAAGAGCTTGTTGCACACGCCGTTGATCTGCATTGCTATTGGCACAAATGCCTTCTATGTAGGCCTTGCGATTTTCGATTTCATCCAGAACTCTTTTAATTCCCTGAGTTTCGGGTAGGGTGCGACCTACCTCATCTAATATGCTATAACCTAATCTCAAAGGTTCTTCTGTAAAATTTCCCACATCTCTCTGGACCTTGGCATACATGGAGTAGCTTTCTGGTGTATTTGTCGGCAATTTAACATTTGACAATTCAACCTCTAGTTTTTCCAGCACCTTGAGCGTGTTGTCTGCTTTAGCAAAGAAGTCGCGTGATTGCTGTAACCAGTGTTCACGCTGATCGACTAAATCTAAGTGTTCTGTACATGCGCTTAATATATTGTAAGCTCTGACACACGCCTCATCACCGGTGAATGTACCAGAGGCCTGTAATTTCTCTTTTGCTCTTGTTATTTTAAGAGCACGATCTCGCAGCAGCAAAGCCAGTTGCTTAAATTCTTTATAATTTTGTAAAGCATTGTTGGCTGTATGTTCACATTCACCCAAACTAAACATGGATGTCACCTCATTACGCTGCTGTACCAAAGAAGCTTCGACTTCTATTAATTCTCGGCCCAACATGGCCAAGGCCAAACACTGTTCCAGCTGTGTTTTTCTCGTTTGCCAAGCAATTTCCAGGGCATTGCGTCTATCGTGTAAGGCCTCCAGCCACTGTTGAACTTGATGAACAGCGCGTGTTGCATCACGTTTGATGTGTTCTGGCCGTGTATCCAAACTCTCCATGTTTTCTAGCTCCTGCAGTTGTGCCAATAATTCGTTGCCATCTTTAAGAGCAGCCATCACAGCTGTCAGCATATCAATACGCAGCTGCTTGAATTTATTGAGAAACTCCTGAACAGCAGTTACCTCAATGGGTATCATAGTGTCTATACACGCCACCTCAAGCTGATCCATGCGCCTTTGACATTGTGCCATTTTATCATGAAAATCTGTGCAGAAATGTAAAATATTTTGACGATCTTGTAGCAAATGTAAAATATCGGCCCAAATAATGTTTAGAGTATCAGCCATAGCATTGACTAGTTCCGAACTGATACGTTTACTGGCCAGTAACTTGTCTGCTTTGTGTACAAATTCGTCCATTGGGCCGGGTAAATTCTATAAAAAATATTATTCGATTTTGAATTCTAAAATTAAAAAACAAATAATAAAAATTGAACATTTACCTGTATATTTCGTAGAGTCTCATCGTGATCCTTTTGTAGTCTTAAAGATTCATCAAGATTAGCACCCAGTGTTGTAATCTTTGGTTCCAGTTCCACAACTTTGATGTACAATTTTTCGGTACTCTAAAATGGATTAGATAAAAAATAAAGATTACAGTGTAACCAAAGGATATTTTAAAGTTCCTAAAAGTCTTGACATAACAGTATTTTAAGGCCTTCGAAATTATTTAAATCAATTTTTTTTTAGCTTTAAGCCGCTTTTGTTATTTTTTTCTTTCTTAACAATAAACCAAAACTGACAACTTCCTCTTTATGCTAAACAATAACGGCTTATCTATTCCCATATGTGATGAATTTTAACTGACCTTCATTGCAACAACTCTACGCGTCTCTACATATTTGTTTTTGTGTTGCACAAACACTCACACTCTCCACAGATAAAGTAACGAGGCCAAAACGAATAAACAAACCCAACAAAATCATATCTAAGGAAGCTGTCTTTCATGGAAACAAAAAAAAAAAATAAAAAAATAAAACAACAACAATCTTAAAATGCGATATAGTTGCTACCAATCATGATGACGTTGTGCTGTGCCACAACAGTAACAGCTACCGAAGATGCAGCAGATATTGTTAACAATGCCAATAATGAATCTGATGATGATGATGACAATGAAAATAACGACTATAATAATAACGATGTTGTGGTTGCGCTTGATCTGCCAAAAATAGCCAAAAGCCTGTCTAGCACGTTTTACAAAACAAACGTGAATTTAAAACGTCTTCAGCGAAAAAATAAACACAAGCAGATTGTCTTGAATTCCACCAGCCAAATTCTCAACCTTATAAAGTTCTACACTGGTATATCGGATTATTTACTATAAATGTTGGTCTAGAGCAAAAGCCATTTGGTAATTTTTATTTTCATTTGCACAAGCTTTATAATTTTAATAAAAATTTGAATTTAATTAACATCGTATTTAAAACATGTTATCTGTTTTTCGTACTCCTATTTATTGAAGATATAAATCGATTTTATTTATTTTTATTTTTTGAAATATTTTATATGGGCAGTGTGCCTTGTCAAGATCACCTAATTAATTTGGTTAAATAAGGTGCTCGCACATGTTAACACTTATTTCGTTGTTGACTTTAAGTTTATTTAGTTCAGAAAATTTTTTTGGTACGGTACCAGTTATGTTTAAATAAAAAGTGCTTTAATTATTATTTTGACATTTAACTTATTTTATTAGTAGAGTTTAAGCTCCATACTATTACTTGAAGGCACACTTGGCTGTCGGGGTTAGCTAAAGATAGTGATAAAATTAACGTCAACATCTGGCCTTGAGGTCTTAAACTAACGGTGGTATTACCACTGGGTGAAAAAGTGTTCACCCTCGCCCTATGTCCCCTGGGGGGCACATGATAGTCTTTTTGGAACCTACTATTCCATTTAGACTGGTGTCTTGCGGGGTAAAAGGGAGCCCAGGCCCCTCAATGGCTAGTAGGAGTCACCTGGACAATCCACATATTTCCACGGGAATCAGTTGCCCCAAAGTTCACTATTTGTCTCTGAAGACAATTAGCTGTTCTCTGACTGGTTATTGAGGTTGGCCCCTATATGGGAGTATCGTGGTGGTTGTGGTTTCGGACCCTCGTGAGAGTTTGTGGGTCGGATCATTCAAATTAACACAATGAATGGTTCAGGCTCAGTGAGCCTGAATGCTGTCGTGTTCTTGATAAAAAAGAGCTTCATGCGTTCTGGACCAGGAGTTGGAAAGTCTCCAACTCTTTAGCAAGGAGTGAAGGCTGCGGCCTACTTCGGGCTTTCGAAATTGCTACTAGGAGTGACCGGAGGATATACGTATTCGATGGCCTCCTAGGGCGTGGGTGCTGTCCAATCAACCAAGTGGTTTGACCACCATCTGATTATGACTATATAGTCGGTGCAGATGTAAATCAAATCACGCACCCTCGCCCTATAACGCATAGAGACTAGGTGTAACTCTTCCTTGCTGAAGAGTTGGAGCCTGTTCAACTTTTACATCTGTTGCATATAAGCTAGGACATTGGATGTTAACTTTTTTTAACATCTCTTCGGAACTTTCTTCAAATCCAGATCAAACCACAGCCACCACGTTGCTACTTGAGGGGCCTAGCCAATAACCAAAACAGGACCGTAATCCTGCGGGCAACTGGTTCCCCTGGTGCCAGTGTATGTATAATATATCACTGTTTGGACTTCGAGAGTCCTATGTCCCTTCCTGTTTGTAAGCCCAGTCTCCATTAAGACTGCGTGTTCGCGGGTTGAGGGGTCTCACCACAGCACATTAAGGAGCATAAATATTATAGTCCTTTAGATGCAAAATAATAAAGCATTACTTATATTTAGACAAACTGCCTCGTCCGCCCTACACAACTGCACTTTGATGGTCTATGCCGAATTTAGAATATTTTTTGTATTGTAGTTTTCATAGATTAGTAACTTCTTTGTATGGGAATACGATATTCCATTTAACGTTTACTCGTATCAAACTCGTAACAAATTTCAAATACCACCATTTGAGTTTTGTAGCTGCAAGTTTTACTCAAAAAGAACCCATTAATCTGTATATAGTGTCACTGTTTTAGTTCTGTAGATATAATACGCTTAATAATAACGAGAAATACTTAGGGGGATACATATCCCCTTACGACACCACCAACGTTTTTACCGAGAACGCACGTTAGTCGTAGAAAAGTCTATGTCAAATATAAATAACCCTATTGTACTATTTTAAATATATAAATAAAATATAAATTACATTATGGTGGAGTTACCTTCCCTCCAGCCCGGCAAATACAATCTACGTTTTCTCTGCTTAACCAGTTAGCCGTTTTCCATATAAAACAACCGGTTTTTCCGCTTAGCTACAAACAAACAAATAGGTTAAACCCCTGTTGTGATAATTTTATTAATATTATCTCATAACTATACTCAGATATTTTTTTTAAAGAGAAGTAGCACTTCAGGCAACAATGCCTATTCAGTCAAGTATCTTGCTACATTCTTTTAGGAAAGGGATAGAGAAGAGATGAGACAGGCGGTGAAAGCAGAAGGATAGTTACGGAAATTAACAATCGTATAAGACAGCACAGTGACCAGTGACCATGCCTTCATCACTGAGCAACCCCACCGACAGTAAATTTTTATTTGTAGTGAAAAAAACAAAGATTTTTGTTGGGAATCGAACTCACAACCCCCAGTCTTGTATGCTAGTACATTACTACAGGGGCTATTGAAGTATTTCCATGTTCTTTTATTATCAACACTTATTTTTTTAAATATATAAAATTTTTAAAATTATAAAAAATATTTTGTACGCTTTTTAATATTTTAACCCATCCAATACGTAAAGCACCGAAGAGTATGACCACTCTTCTAGACCGGCCCGCTTAAGATGAAGTGGTTGTAGTGGTTTAAATGTTCTTGTTTTAACGATTCCTTTTATGTTCAAAAACAACATTGTGTTTAAATGTCTTTTTGTTTATAAGTTGTCCGTCCATGCGTTACTATTCGTACGTTGCTTTATCAAGATGGTTTAGTTATTTAGTTCCTAGTCTTTTTTTTATGCTATTTTTGGCTGATGTTGTTCTTGTTGTTAGAGACATGGAACTCTTTATTATTCATTGATAAGTGTTCTTCTGGTCTTCTATTTGTACTTGAACAGAAGAATGGGGTTGTGGTTTTTTTTCATTTTCTTTGTAGTTCTTTTTACTTGAATTGTTTAAAGTGTTAACAGGTTAATTGAGTTACAATAGCAATGTTTTATAAGGGTTTTGTTTAAAAATATAGATTTTAATTATATATAAAACATTCTTTACAGACTTTACAGACTCTTAGATTTTTTTCCTTATGGTGTCAAGTTGTCTACGAAATATTAAATTTTAGTTGTGATTTTAAATATTTTTTTTTAACTTGATATTATAAAAAATAAAAATTGACACCATAGGCCGAACAATATTCGTGACTGATGCCAAAACTAGCACACCTTCTTCATGAACATAAAGTTTTAGAGGCAAGATTCTAAACTAAACTTCTCTATAATGAGCAGGCGAAACGTCTAATCTCTGTTAGTTGTTAAAGATTACTTGCGGGGCACGATGAAAAACCGGTTACTCTTTCAACCTGTAGCTAAACTATGAACTGTGAATAATCCTATTGCCATATCCTTCGTGGTAAGCCACCATTGCTGGTTGTTTGTTCCGGTATGACCGTGTGAGGTGTTTAGCCAGGTGATATACTGGTGCAGGCCTGTAGTTTACAATGGGTCTCATTGCTATGTTTTAACAATGTGTATGTGTATTTTCGGTTGTGCTTTGAGTGGTGGTGGTCCTGGGTTCATGTTTATCTATTCGTATACTTTCCCGTGAGTAAACGCTTCGCAGCGTTTTAATAGGCTGCGTATTTCGCTTTGAAAAGAATCACTTGGGTCATTTTTAAATTCAGTGCAGTTGGTCTATCGAATAAATTGTTGTGTTTTGTCTATATAATCATTTCTCTACATTACTACAGTCGTGTTACCTCTGTCTGCTTTTGTAATTAGTACGTCATTGTGCCGTAGCTTTGCCCTTATTTGTTTAGCAGTTTTTTTTTCGTTAGGATGTGTTTTCATTTGTCTTGTGTTGTTTTGTTGTTTTGTCGAGTATGTTGGCTACTTTGTATCTCAGGTGTTCTTGTCGGTCAATTGATAACCGAGTAATAGTTGCTTTGGCGTCTATAATTTTTGTTTCAATTGTTCTTTGTATATTGTCAAAAGGTAGAGTATGATTTACTTCCTTCTCCATTAGTTTTGTCTCGTTGTCACGGAACCGTAAGTCTGTTAGGTTTTTGATGCATGAGGGGAATTTTACTTCGGTGTAATTGTCGTTCTGCGAATATTCAACTAAATTCAATTATAACTCAAAAATCTTTATTCAATTTTTTTGGAAATAATATATATTTTATAAGAATATCACAAAATGTCTATATATGAAGGAATTTAGCACAATTAACATAGATTAACTTAAAAATATTTCCAAGTATTTTTTTTTTTTGAAAAAACTTGTAAAAAATATTGTATTTTCTTTAATTTTCGAAATACATACGAATGGCTCCCAATGTAAGCAAATCAAAATAAAAAGTAGTTTCTTAACGGTTACTGTGTTTTTGCATAAACGAATTTTCAATTTTGTCGACTTTTTGCTTTGTTGGTTGAATATAATTCTTATTTAATCAATTTAGCTTGAGGTATAATATTCTTGAGCTTTCTAAACAAAATTTAGGTAAAATTAACTGATGAACAGTACGGAAATTACCATATGGAAATGCTTTAATTACAGTAATACATTTCAATTTAGTTTTAATGATAAATATGTTATGAGAAATATCATAAAATGTTTATGTTTACAAAATTCTAGATTAATTAATCTTCTTTGTTAATAATTATGCACATTTTGATACATTCGAATCATAACATTATATTTGTATTGATGATATTTTATTAACAAATAACTAAGAAATGTATTCAACACGAGTTTCGTAAAGTTTTAAAAACATAGTTTTCTATTGTATTTAAGCCGCTTTTCCTTAAAGAAGTGAGTAAATGAGTCAGCCTAGGTTTTTCTTTTCCAATTGAATGAGCAAATCTATTTTCTACTATAAGATAAGCAACAAAAGAAAATTTTTATCTTTAGTGTAAATCATTTAAATATACGTTTTTTTTTTTTTTGGTTTTTTACCATAACAAACATTAACTTAACAAACGCACTACGTCCATATACATGGTATTTATTTAAAAAGTATATTTATTATAATAATAATTATCATTTGTATTCCATTGGCGTCTTTAAGTCTTGTTTTAGTTTTCTATTTTAGCACTTAAAATGGAATTTTTATTTGAATATATTATAAAAATAACACCTCAGCCACATTTTCCTCTATAAAAATTCTAAAGATGCTCCAATACGGTTGTCTATTTCATTGTAAACCCTTCAGGGCAACATTATTTAAACATGTTGTCTGTATGCAAATAATTTCAGCCATAAATCAGTTTTATAAATTGGCGTAAAAATTAAAGCGCCTTTGGGCTCTCAATAAATAATGATTACATACATGTCTTACATTTTATAATAGTCATAAAGCGCTTATTTTATGCGTTTAATGGTGCTTTTTTTTAAACCCTACACCATTAAGTGTCGGGAACGGTCTTTTATAACAATCTTTATATTTGCAACAGCTTAATACTATAGAGCTTAATACAAGGCAGTTGCTTCTAAAAATTGGCTCTTCAGCCGGCCAATATTTGTAATAAACAAAAGGGTATTGAAATTTGTAATTTTTACTAAAACAGATTGATTAATTTTGAAATATAATATCATCAAAATCTAACAAATTAAGAATTCTTTAAATTTACCAAATTACAACAAATATAAAATAAATAAATAAATTTTTAATTTTCCTTTTTACTGGAGTGTTAACACTAGGTCTGTTCGTATAAATAATGTTGGGTTTAGGTCGTTCTTTCAATGTGATCGTATCAATTTACACAGGTAAATTGTCCCGTCACCTGTCATTTTATGCAGCGCTTATTTGATTTTTCCTACTCTTTTTATTTGCCATGTAAGTGTGTCCGTCTGAGGCTGTTGTTATGTTTGTTAGAGTGTATGAGTAGTTTCAATAGTGTGAACATTGTATCTGAGCTCGTGTTAACTTGTTCGTTAAAATGTCACTGTTAAAAGTTTTTGTTTTGAAGATTTCCATGTTTTCAAGAATGTTTACTCATCGTCCTTTTTTGTTAGGATCTAGTAATTTCATACATTCATCTATTTCCTTGCAGTGTGTCCATGAGTGTCAAGGTGTAATAAAAAGTTGAGGTCTTCTCTATTTGTAACGAGCGTATGCGTTCTGTAAATCTTTTTTTTAATGTTTTTCCAGTTTGTTCTAAATAAGTATGTTACAGTAGTATGGTACAAGTAAGTCTGTATACTCCGCTGAAAAACTATAGATGTGGAAAGTTGGGTTTCCCATACCGAGTCCGGAATATAATTTGTAGATGTGGTTATTAAAAATAGAGCAGTTCTGTTTCGTTACCTTCTGTGCAATATTTATAATGTGGGTGATGTATTAGTTGTCGTATGAATTGTCTAGTGTGTTGTGCAGGTATATAGATTCTTGATGTCAAAGGAAACAAGTCACGTGTTTCCGTGATATTATTGTCTTTAAGTTTTAACACAATTTCTTGTGTATTACGTACCATATATGTATTTTTGGAAAATTTGCCTTTTCTTAATGTAGGGAGGTGAGGTGTTTAGCCAGGTGTTTTCCTTTCTTTTTTTTTTTTTTGGTTGTGCTTTGAGTGTTAATGGTCCTGGGTTTATGTTCATGTATTTGTATACTTTTCCGTCAGTAAACATTTTGCAGCGTTTTAAAAGACTGCTTATTTCCCTTGAGGTCATTTTAAAATTTAGTGCAGTTGGTTTGTCATATAAATTATTGCGTTTTGCCTATACAATCTCTTTTATATATTGCTATAGTTGTATTTCCTGTGTCCGCTTTAGTAATTAGTGGCTGATTGCCCCGTAGCTTTACCCTTATTTGTCTAGCAGTTTTGTTCTTTGTTTTATTGCGTTCTACTACGGCTACTTTGTGTTTCATGTATTTTTATCGGTCAGTTGGTAACTAAGTAGTAGGTCTACAATTTGTGTTTCAATTGTTTTTTGTATCTTGTCAAAAGGTAGATTATGTTTCAGTCCTTTCTCCATTAGTTTTGTTTTTTTGTCACTGACTCGTGTGCATGTTAGGTTTTTAACGCGTTAAGGGGCCCATACACGACACAATCATAATGTCGCAATCACATGATTGATCAATCACGCTTTAACCAAACACCACACCAGCACGATTGCTCAATATTCATTTGATTTCAAGTATTGTGTGGATAAGGTCATTATAAATAAATGAATGATTGAACAAATTTCACGAAACACGACACAAGCACGCTGTCACAATCATGAAAATATCAAACTCATTTTGATTTTACACAATCAGCTTGATCAATCATACATCAACCCCACACACGGTCAATCGGCTTGTACAATCAGCTGATTGCGACATTATGATTGTGTCGTGTATGGGCCCTATTATATATTGGACACACAATAATTAATAATTTAACTATTTTTTGCCAATTTTCAAGTGTATGAGAAAGTTATTTTGAACTAACTGAACTTAAGCTATTTTAAACTTCGATAATAAAATGTTATGTGTTCTATAAATTATAATATTAGCCGAACTTATCCCAACTAAACTTTTGTAGTTATTCTCTGTCGACACAGAAATATTGAAATGTGGAAAAAAATTTTTTAAGTAGCTTTAAAAAAATAACGAAAAAACTGAACAATGGACTTGATCTAAATTTTTATCTTCACAAACATTTCAATGCTTGATTATGTTGCACACATATAGAAGAACATCAGTGTTATTGTAACATCATTAGCGTTGCCGTTTATGTTAATTTTAGTTTTGAGTTAAATTTGTTAGTTGCAAGTTTCTTTTCATAAATTCGCCACCGAAATCAGGCTGCAACTTATTTGACCTTCTACGTTTCATATATTATTTAAAGGTTTTGTAATATTTTCTTTTTTTTGGTGACTTCGTTTAGAAATTTTGGACGTGGCAAAACTGAGTATAAAGTTTTATTTGTTAGTTGACATGTATATCACACTGTACATTTAATCAAATAATTGCCGCATGAAAACACTTTTCCTGTAAGAGATCATTTATTTACAGATGTAAATGAAAATTTCGACTCCCCTCACAGTTTGCAAATTTTTCTCGTACAATTCTTTACCTTATTGGTTACAGAGGAAATACTAATAGAAAGAGTTACAATGTTTCGTGCACTCGAATTTCTGTTTTGCCATTCCTGTTTAATAACAATCGCCTTGCAACACTTTTTCGCACAAGTAAAATTTTCATTTTACCTTTGATTTTATATTCATTCGACTTATAACAAGTGAAAAAATTAAATTTTTTTAATATAGAGCCTACAAAATCTTTATTTCCAATTGTACGAATACAATTTCAAAAGAGAATTTAAGAAAACGTCAGTAACTCAAATTGCATATTACTCTAACGGATATGCTTTACTTTTTCCAACTGATAAAGATGATCTATATACTATACTGGATAAATAAACAAAAAATACTTTTCAAATATTAATATTTTTAACAAGTTGTTAAGTTCACATAACTTCAATTTTTAGACTAACTAAATAGATGCATATTTTGCTATACAATCCAAAAAACAATAGTAAATTATATGGCAACTCAAAAATATCACATTATATATCCCATTTTGAAATCAGTAGGGTATATTACACCCTGGCTATGAAAGCTTTGTAAAAGGCTCTGTTTTTAAAATTTATAATTTTTTTTTTAATCTGAACTGAATTTGACTTGTTATATTGTAAGACCTTATTGAATCGTTCTCGAAATATCAGAAAAATATCAGTCTCCAAACTGCGCTTAAATTCTTTTTAATTGTCAAAGTATAACAAATAGTTTTAATTGATCCAGTCGTCTAGAAACTGCCGAATTATATTCCAAATATTTAAAGTACTGTACTGCTCATTGGGTAGCGTTCACATTAGAAATACAAAAAATCTGGATGCAGAAAAATAATTTCATATTATTATATTTAATTTTTTTTATATTTAGTGTAAAAAAAACCATAAACTATCTGCTCTCACGAAAATATTTCAGCAATTTGACTTACATACACAAAAGACCACAAATAAATTCGAATGATTTATTCAATTGATTTATTAACAGCATGTCATACATAAGTGGCCGCCAATTCAGATCGATAATTGCTTAAATAGTTGTAGTGATAAAAATTGGCTTAAGAGCAACAAAGAATATATTTTTCATAAAAAAAATAATATTTATTACAGGAACTAAATTTTAATTAAAAGTGGGTGTAGATGTAAAACAATCAAACATTTTAGTCAAGGGAAAGCACCTCTTTAACAACTTAAGTGTGAGCCGCACACTTTTTAATATAAAATTTATCTTAAAATCATTCGCAATGAACATATTGACAACTTAAACAAAAATATACAGTTGACAAGTGATTTATGTATGTCAAACGCCAAAAACAAGACGTGCGTGTCTGCAGACAGTATATTCTTTTGTTGTAGAACAATTATAAAAAATACGTAATTGCTGTTAATTACTTCTAAATAAACAAGTATCTTTGAAACAAATGAGTCATTTAAAAAACTATAAAAAACAGCCTGTTTCTCTTACAAAAAAACAAAGTACATAAATAGTTTTTTAGAATAGAATTCTGAATGGAAGTTTCAAACTAATTGTACAAAGTTGAGCTTTAAATAGTTGCCCCTGTAAGCTAGTAGGTAGTGTACTAGCTTGTCAGTATGGGGGTTGTGGGTTCGATTCCCACCGAAGACCTTGGTTTTTTTTCACTACAAAAATAAAAATTGACTGTCGGTGGAGCTGCTCAGCGATGAAGGCATAGTCACTGGTCGCTGTTGCTGTCTTTATACGGCAGTTAATTTCCGACTATCCTTCTACTTTCACCACCTGTTTCATCTCTTCTCTATCCCTTTCCTAAAGAATGTAGCATGGTACTGGACTAAATAGGCCTTGTTGCCTGAAGTGCTACTTCTCTTTAAAAAAAAAAAAATGTTGTTGAAGTTTAAGGCTTGGGAACACTAAATTGCTTGAGGGTGCAAAAAGGATTATATTTTAATAAAATTAAGTCTTTTATTTATATAACAGTTTTTTGACCTTTTTAATATTTTTTAGTAGTTAATTATAAAGCACTAGGTCAATTTAATAAAAAATTTTTAAAAAACTTTTATTTTTTTTTTGGTTTTTCCATATTTCGCCACACCGTTGTTTGGCATCATCATCCTGATGATAGTCATCCTGATGATGCCAACCAACGGTGTGGCGAAATATCGAAAAAATAATAAAAAAATAAAAGTTTTTAAAAAATTTTTTATTAAATTGACCTAGTCTTTTATTTATGTTATATATTTTTCTAATAACAAACGTATCTTTTATTTGGGTACGGTTTTCCGTCGACCCTCGTCAAATTTGGTTTGTGAACAAACCGGTTTCGGCTGTTTGCCATCTTCAGTGTTCTTTTCGTACAAAAAGACGACGGAAAACCGTACCCAAATAAAAGTAATTTCAGCCCCGTCGGAAAATCTAAGCACATAACAAAAGTATCCTTCCTCAACCTAGCTAGAAGTTCAAGTGATATAAAGCTTAAAAATTAAAACTGCCGGTTACCTGAGGCAACAAAGTACACGAGATTATTGTGTATGTTAAAAAATACACAAAAAAATCAAGGCAGAACCCAATAGTCCTGCTCTATTTAGTGACTAGGGTTTTACCAAAAGGTATAACAACAATATTCTAATAAAGTGTTCTAAAGAGATCAGAAGTTTATGGCCAAATCATTACGGAACTCTTTAGATACGTGAGAAACAACAACTTGTTCAGTGAATTAAATGAATTATGAATTAAATATTTTTAAAGCACTTGAGTGATAATTTAAAGAAAATTGTGGTCTTAGTGGGCTTGAAGACACAAGATTGGAAAATTTCAGCTTTTTAAAGAGTGTAATATTATCGTAATAATACTCCAAAATTTCTGATAACAATGTTAAACTATATCTTTCTCTGCATCCTCATATTCAATGCAAATTTTACAGAAATGTGAATGCATCCATTTTAACGGAGTATTAGTTGACTGCTAATATCACATGTTTTTTATTAAGCTCACAGCGACATAGATTATGTGGCATTTGGGACACATGAAGGTGATAATCTAAAAATCAGTTAGAAGCACAAATTAAGCTGCAGAGATTAAAAGTTGCAGCAATAAGTATCATTAAAACCAGTGCAACAACGTTTACTAGTGAACTGGTAATTCTTAAAGAAATTTCATTTAAATAAAATAAAAGTTGGAGTGAGTTTGTGTACAGATAACAAAACGATAATAATATAATAAAAAATGTTTTCCAGAATCCAGTAAAATTTTGAAGGATTTAATATCGATAAAGCGGAATAGTTAATAGTTTCTATAAATGGGAATTTAAACTTTTGTAACCCGTAATAGTTATCTTTTTAATCATCTAAAAATAGTTTTTAAAATTTTCATCAAAATAGAGTACGATTTGACTGAAAAATATCAAGTGTATTAATACATATCAACAAAATAATACCCATGCGAAAATTTAACAGTTATAAAAGATAGTTGTAAATTTTACATGTGAAAATTGACATCCTGTAACAAACACATGTCATGCAAAACTAATATCACGTAATCAAAAAGACATTTATGAAAACAGTATTCTATTTGACTAAAAATTCTAAATGCTATAAAACTAATACTAAAAACTTCAAAGCAGTGATGTGTTGCTGCGCGGTATAATATATAAATTTGCCGGTATGATCTCTCCACTATATAGAGTTAAGAACAGATCAGCAGAGTTTGAATTTACAATGTAAAAAATTAAGATACCATGAATTGCCATACCCCATTGTGACAATATTATATAGAGACCTAATCATAACTACCAATTTTAAGTTTCTTTAGTGATGCACCCAACACTTAAATGGTGATTCTATTTGTATCCAGTATTGTTAATTTTTCAGATAATAATTAATCTAAAGTCACCCAAGAGATCAAGCAATAGTTAAAAATTACAACACATTATTCTTAGTTTGATTTTATTTTTTAGTGCATCAAGATTATGTAGCAGCATCGGCCGCATACGTACTTGTTGTTAAGCTTCAATATGAAAAACTAATCACTATATACTTTAATGATTGCAAGTCTTGAAGTAAATTTTTATTTTACATCTTGTATCTCATAAAAAAACAAAGTTTTACAACATGAAAGAGCCTAACCTCCAAAATTATTTTCATGTCTTAACTGATTAAACATGATCTGCAAATGGTTTAAGTAACATAAAACAATTACGCTTTTATCAAGTAATAAAATCAAAATAAAATTATACACATACGCAAAACGTCATAAAAGCATTTTAAAATTAAAATTTACAACTAAAACTTTCTTTAAAAAAAATGCTTGATATGTTGGTCAATACTTTTTAAAAGGACAACAATCTACAACGTGTGCCTGCTAAAAATTTTAAAAGATTGCCAGAACTATTAAAATGCTCACCCACGCTTTCAAACGGTTAAGTGATGTTAAAACAAGTTCCAAGGAATTTACAACATTTAATCTACAATTTTCTTGATGCTCTTTTTAGTGTTTAAATCGATTTTATTTTACAAACATTGTAAAGAGCATTGGAACAAGTTGCACATGTTATAAGGATCTGTATGAGTGAAAACTTATGTGTGTCTATTGGTTATTAACACTTTTAGATATTTAAAATCTGGCTGTTATTTAAAATAGTTAGTTATAAATTATTTATTAGTTTTTAGAAAAACAATTATTGCATCAAAGCTTTTATGACAATCACTTTCAGCAAACAAAAGTTAAGATTTATTATTAACTTGATCTGAGCTTTAAAAATTTGAGCCATAATAGCGGACGTAGTTTAATAAAAGCAGTAATGTTTTATAAAGGTTATTTTCCACGCCTTTGCAGATGGTATATAATAGACGGAAGTATAGTGAGAGGTATAAAAGAACCACAAAGTAATATTCTGGTTGTCATTTGCGTTAATTACTTTGAAGTAAAAACGTTAAACTTAACAACTACTTGATTAAAACAATTATAAGTGATGGTGAGTGAAAAAAATCCCAAATACAATGTAGACCTATGATTTGTATCCAAAGAAAAAAACTCCCTGAAATATCCAAAAGCTGGATTAAAGTTGGTTCTTAAATAACACTGGACGGTGTAAATCATTACACTGGAGAAGAGAATGCCAGAAATGTGGTCATTTCACCAATAACTTAAAATTATATCACGAAAGTTCGATATATCCATTTGTGCTACTCCTTTTAATATAATATAAACAAATTTTTGAGAAAAAATCATTTTTGATATAACAAGTCGTCCGCGAAGAGGTCAACTTGGCCATACCTAAATTTGGAGAGCCAAAATCGACTTGTATTAAAAGGTTTTCTTTCAGCCAAGTTTACCAGAATAGCGGATAATAGATTTTTTTAGACTTATTGCGATATAAACTGGCGAATTTTCACTTCCTTCCTTTAATTTCCTTCCTTTAATCTCAAGTGAATATTTAAGAAGTTAAATATGTATTGCAATCAAGATGGGAACTTAACTAAGATGGAAAACCATTTTAAAAAATTCAGAGAAAATTTTTAACAGTTTTAACCGGGAGGTGTGGCAACAGCATTTTATTTACTGACGAAAGTAACTCCACTAAGTTAATACCAGGCAAAAGCTTTTGATAATGTTTTCTCTAGATGTTCTTAAGAAGATCAGATAAAAGATTATCCCAAAAATTCTTATGAAACTCCGTAAATATGCGAACAGCAATGAGGTGCTTGGTGTAAATCGAATAAATCATTATTAAAATTTGAGAATAATTGTAGTCCTCCTGGGCTAAAAGATACACTTTCAGAAAATTTCTGCTTTCGAAAGAGTGCAATACAACAACACTGCAAAATTCTAGCAACAATGCAAAAAGTAACTGTTTCAGATTTTTCAACAAGAAGTTTGCTTTCAAATGTGGCAACACCAGCAACGTGATAGTTTTGACATTTAGTTTTTTGACGTTTTCATTAATGCACGAAAATCGCATTAAAATACTTAAAATCCACTATGAAAATAGTGGTTCTTTTAAAGTTACATTTCGTAAAATTCGTCATATTTTCGGATAACATAATGGTTCTTCTGAGACTGCTTTTAAAAATTTGTTTGTTAAATTTGAGTCAACAGGCTCGATATAAAATGTGCGAACACCAACGCGTGTTCGACCGGAATATATAACTGAAAACATTGCAACCGTGGGCCACAGTGTTGAAGCAGATGCAAATTTGTCAATTCATCGACGTTCTTAACAGCTGGGGTTATCTTAAACCACCACATGGCGAATTTTGCGTAAGGATTTGACATTGAAGCCTTACAAGGTTAAACTGGTGCAGCAAATAAAGCCAAACGACGATTCACATCGCCGTAGATTCATTCAATTCATTCTGAAACAACCGGCTAGTTTTTCCCTTATCAGGGTATGTCAACAAGCAAAATTGCCGTTTCTGAAATTCTTAAAATCCTAGAGCGATTATTGAGAAGCCTTTGAATGCTCAACGTATTCCTGTATAGTGCACTTTATGGTCTGGAGGCGTAATTGGACCAATTCTTTTTCGAAGATGACACTGTAAGTGCAGTAACGGTCAATCGATCAAGCTATCGTGAGATGCTAACAACACAATTTTAGTATATTATTGACCACGTGGACATTACTGTCATATAGTTTCAACAGGACGGTGCCACATATCACACAGCCAGTAAATCGATCAATTTATTACAAACGAAATTTCCCGATCGCATAATTTCACAGCAATCAGCAGTTAAGTGACCAGCCATCACTGGATTATTTTTTGTGGGGCTGTCCGTATGGACAGAGTCTATACGGAATCAATCGAATCGATTTCAGCCTTAAAACTCAAAATCTTTGATATGATTATCGAAATAGGATCACCATTTTTTTTTCGTAATACAATAAAAATTTGAGTCATCTTAATCTAAATTTTTTGCTTTTATTTTGCTTGAGAAAACAAAATTCCTGTTGAAAAAACCCTTTACATGTCGATATACATACATAAGTTCGAAATGTCAAATTCAGTTTGCATTAAAAGGTTTTCTTTTAAGCAATTCTAATAGAATAGCGGATAAACATGTTAAATATTTTAAAGTTGTTTTTGGAAAGAGCATACTAAACTAATTGCGATATAAAATGAATGTATAACTAGAGTTAGTATTAAGTTCTTAAATAGAAGATTGTTTTAGTACTTAACAGAGAAGATAAGTCAAAAAGACAAGTCAAATTGTAAGTAAAAAGTAATTTAAGTAAAAAGATAAATTATTCTATCACCGTATAAATTCACTTCACACCAACAACGAACGCATTTCTTTTGCTCTAATTTAAATTGATAAAGTTAAAGAAAACGAACGAATGGTGTTGGCTGCAAACATTTTACAACATTTACTGCTGCACTTAGTTGCATAGATAAAGCCACTTTACTATAAAACTTGCCAACATTATCTAATTGCAACTTTTTCTCGCAAGAAGCAGTACCCCATAATCATCTTAAGACAACTTAACTTAATGCAATATTTTTAAACCTTTTATTCAGACAAAGTAGAAACACAATTTGTAACTAATTGTTACACTTCATAGAGATATGAAATAGATACACGCGAGTATATTAATTGCAAAATGATTGGAGTCATGAAAAAACAAATGGAGAAGATATTAAAATGTAAATAAATACTCAACGTACTCGTACAATTTTATTTAAAAGTGATTTAAAGATGAATGTTTGTGTTAGTGTTAAAATTGTTGCATTAGGTATGGATAGACATTAAAGAACTACTTCATGTCAATAAATCCAAAGATTGGCGAAAGGCCGTTTTCTAGAATACATCGTTAAATTAGCAGCTTTAGGTTTTTACTTTTATTCTCATTGACAGTTTCCATATTATTGAAATAAATTGGTCTTCATTAACGAACAGTATAGTTGGTCGATTGTTTTTTAAACAACTCGACTGGTATATGAATACTAAAATAAAGAACGGCAAAAACAAATCAGTGCAAAGCGAGCATCGCTGACATGAAAGAGAACACTCTATTACGATTTATATTGTATATATTTCTTGTGTTCGTTTTACTTGATGCTGTAACTTGCCGTGGTAATTTGTCTTTATTTATAGCACACAAACCAAACCATAGCCACACCATTTAAATCACAAAATCATCCCAGATTTTAGTTTTATAATCATAACAGGCGCCAGTGTTTTATATTTAGAAATGACCTTAAGACTTTGGCCTGTTTTCGTGGTAGTAACGTTAGCTTCATCATCATTTATGACTTTCGGCCATCACTCATACTCAATTTAAGCATGTTGTGTGGTATATTACACGTAAAGAAATACTTTAAAGAAAGAAATTTATTCCTTTTTTCCACATTTACACACAGAACCCAAAAATACCGAATTTTGATTAAAATTTAAATTCAATTTTTGTATGCAGAATTATAAAATATTTATTATTATTATTTTTTTTTTTCAAAAGAGGAGCACTTCAGGCAACAATGCCTATTTAGTCAAGTACCGTGCTATATTCTTTTAGGAAAGGGATAGAGAAGAGATGAAACAGGCGGTGAAAATAGAAGGATAGTCGGAAATTAAAATAAAATATTTATGAAAATTACTTGACATAGTAAAGTGCTCTTTTAAAGAAGGCATTACAATTTTAGTGTTAATCTCAAAACTGGGATGTTTTAATTGTCCTAAAAACTAGCCCGTATGTTCTTTTGTGGATAAATTTGCGCCGAACTATTTACTAGTATTCATACATATTTCAGTGACAGTGATACAAGAAATCGTTCTTATGTTAACAAAAAAACTTAAATTTAATTGCTTCTGGTATATTCAAAGCTTGTAATAATTAAAAATGGCACCACTGAAATACCATAAGTAGATATTCATAATTTTTAATTTTTCATACACATTTTTTGATATGATCAATTGTTGGTATGTATTTTTATTATTATTGTTTCTATTCATTTATATATTTTATTATAATCCACACTATTGTTCCCATATAATTGCTTCTGAGCCATTTTTTAAGAAATTCAGATAAAGCAAATGTGTTTTGCTGCAATATGTGCACAATGTCACAATATCATCTAAGTGTTATGCTGCTGTGGTAAATGTGTTTTATGCATAACATACCTTTTAATACTATGGAGACTAATAAAACACTTCCCTGGTTACAAGCTTTCTGCATGCTCAACTCCAAAAGATTGTATTTTATTACCCTATATCCTATATATAGGGTCAGTCTGTAATATAGTTTCCAATAAATAAATAGCCTGAGATGTATAGTTTTTAAATGTCGGGTTTTTCAATAGGAAGTTCGGGATCAATTATGGAAACACCAACAATTAGTTTTTTGACGTATTCGTAGTAGATGCATTGGCAATTGTTGCAATGAATTCAACTTTGCAAGAAAATTGCATAAAATTAATTAAAATCCACTATGCAAATAGCGGTTCTGTTAAAGTTACATTTCGTAAAATTCGTGATATTTTTGGACATCATAATTGTTCTTCTGAGACCACTGTTAAGAATTAAGTCCTTAAATTTGAGTCGACAGGCTCGATACAAAATGTGCGAACACCTGGTCGTTCAAATGAAAATTTCGCAGCCGTGAGCCACGTTCTCAACAAATAGGTTTATATAAACAAATACGCGAATTTTGCGTAAGGATTGGATTGGTTCAGAAATTAAACCCGACCGACCACTCACATTGCAGTAAATTAGCTCAATTCATTCAGGAACAACCAAATGGTTTTTCTGATAAAATCATTTTTTCAGACGAAGCCCATTTTCATATATCAGGCTACGTCAATATTTTTTTTTTTTTTTTTAAAGAGAAGTAGCACTTCAGGCAACAATGCCTATTTAGTCAAGTACCGTGCTACCTTCTTTAGGAAAGGGATAGAGAAGATACACAGGTGGTGAAAGTAGAAGGATAGTCGGAAATTAACTGCCGTATAAAGACATCACAGCGACCAGTGACTATGCCTTCATCGCTGAGCAGTCCAATCGACAGCCAATTTTTAATTTTGTAGTGAAAAGAAAACCCAAGGTCTTCGTTGGGAATCGAACCCACAACCCCCATACTGACAAGCTAGTACACTACCTACTAGCCTACAGGGACACCTAATAATATGCAAAATTTGCTTATTCGGGCTTCTAAAAACCGAAGAGCGACTATTGAGAAGCCTTTGCCCCCTCAATGTATCACTGTGTGGTACGTTATATGCTCTAGAGGCGTGAATGAGGCTTTTCTTTTCGAAGATGAGGCTGGAAATCGGGTAACGGTCTCTTCATGAGATGGTTACAACTCAATTTTGGCCTATTATTGACAATGTGTATATCACTGACATGTGGTTTCAACTAGACGGTACCACATGTCACATACCTAATGAAACAATCAATCTATTGTAAACCAAATTCCCCTATCACATAATTTTACGACAATCAGCAGTTAAGTGACCCACTAGATCATGTGATTTAACACCGCCGAATATTTTTTTGTGGGGCTATGTTAAGGACATTATTTATACGGAGCCAATCGGATCGATTTCACCCTTAAAACTAAAATCAGTGAAGCGATTAACGCAATACGACCGCCATTTTGCCAAAAAAAAGTGCTTAAAAACTTTGATCAACGAATCGATATCTGTCAGCGTGGTCGTAGTGCACATATGCCAAATACCATTTTTCATTCATAATTTCCGAACTTTATAATACAATAAAAATTGGAATCATCTTAATGAAAAGTGTTTATTTTGTTTTGTTTTAGAAAACAAACTTCGGTATGCAACATTAGTTTCATTTCAATTTAAAGTGTCGTTTTCTACTAAGTTATTTCTTCCTCTGTAAAAAAATTAATTTACTTCATGTAATAAATAACATTTTATTTTTATCGATTCGTCCCATTAAGACAAAATTGGCATAAAAACAAAAATTAACGTAAATACGAATACAAGCTGATGTTGAAGATAACTCACAAACCGCAATGCAACTTTTTTTTGTTTGCTATTTAATAATTTTTACAAATATAAGGCCGAAGTCAATAATGATGGAATAAAGACATGAAAACATGTCTTTCTCATCTTACACTGTAAAGTATATGCCGCTTTAAAGAATTGTTGCATGATGAAGATTTTAATGACATGTTTATAATAAAACAGTTGATGCTGTAGCAATAGCAAATGAAAAGAAATATAAAAAAAACAAAGATTGTAACAGACATTAGCTAGTTTTTCCTTTCGAAAATTTACATTCGATTTACAAAATGAAAGTAATTATTTTCATTACCTGCAATGAGTACTTAGAATTGGTTTTGCTTGAAAATGAGGAGTGATAAAATAATCGTTTATTTATTTTTATGTTGTAGCTGCTAAATGATTCTTGATGTAGTCTGAAAATGTTCATGTGTTATCCACTTTACATATACATATAGACGGTACTTTTGCTTTAAGTGAAAACATAAATTAATACATAAATCAAAAAATCACAAGATTCTTTTAGAAAATGTCATTAAAATCTTAATCTGTATCTCATTTCTGTAATTTGAGTGAGAAATTTCCCATACGTCAACATAGTAGACATCTTGTTTTATACAGGTTTAGCTAGAGTAAATTAAAAAATAGATTTTTATTTTGAACTGACCCTATGTAAAACAAGATGAATACAAAATTGTCAAGTGATAAATTTTTCACTTAAATTACGAAAACGTGACACTAAAGTAAGAGATAATTTAAAATTTCCATTGTATCATTGTTGTTTTTTTTTTAAATCAAATTATTGCCGCAAATGTAAACCTAAAAAGAGATATTTTTAATTTTTTTGGAAAAAAAAACCTTTATATCCTTTAAAACTCTCGCCTAGCTTTTTCAAAATTTTTAATTATTGTTCCCACTTGTACTCACCCTTAACAAGGCTGTTATATGAACTTGTTGGCAGACCATCATTTTTCAATTAGTGTCCCAAAACAAATGCCCCATAAAAAATGCTGATACAAATTAATATAAATTTTAAGTTTCTCTTTTAAATTTTTTTTTTTGAAAAGAGAAGTAGCACTTCAGGCAACAATGCCTATTTAGTCAAGAAATGTGCTACATTCTTTAGGAAAGGGAAAGAGATGAGACAGATGGTAAAAGTAGAAGGATAGTTACGGAAATTAACTATCGTATCAGACTGCACAGTGACCAGTGATCATGCCTTCATCACTGAGCAACGCAACCGATCCCCAGTCTTAAAGGCTAGTATACTACCTATAAGCCTACAGGGGCACCTATATATGAACGTTTTCTTCTAAAATTTGACATTTGAACCCAAGGTAAAGTCGTTGTAGAGATTTTATATTTAACCTCATTTCAGTGCCACATGTTGCAAAATATTTTTGATTATTATATATTATCTATAACAGATTTTTGCATTCAAATTTATATGACTATATTTTGACTTTATATCAATTTTCCTTCATGCTCACTTCGAAAATTGGGATGTACTTATGTTTACTAATGAAATTTTTTAATATAAAATATCAAAAATTTTCTCGGTATTTTACTCGCTTTTTACTGAAAGCTGAGTTTTTATTTTAACTGTCAGCGTAGTCGGCAGTTGTCCAGCAGTACCTTTTTACAAACTGTATACCTCAATGTAGCATGACGTTAAAGCATTACCACATTTTAAAACTCCTTCAAAGTTTGTTTTACATTCGAAGAAAACAAAAAAAAAAGAAGAATTGAAATTCCTTTTCACTATTCATACTTAAACATATGCTATGCCTGTTAAACGAGTGTTAACTGATCATGTCATTTGATCACACATAAATGTTGTCGTCTGCTAGAAGTTGTTTTGTCGTTGTTTTCTTTGTCCCTCTCTACATTTGAGCAAGATCATTGATTTTGATTGTCAACTTAAATTTTCCTTTTAAATTTTTTTTGGTTTTAAGTTTCATTTTAAGAAGTCACACTAAAACTTATCGTTCATTACTTAAGTCTTTCTAAAAATGGCTCTGTACGCAAATAATTGTTTAACCTTTCAACTTGTTAGTTGCTGTGGAAAATTAAAAAAAGAAACAATTTTTATCTTTTTAAAACTTTTGCATGCAGATTTTTTTTTGTTTTGTGTGGATTTAAAAAAGATTGCAATCGCACTTTAATTCAGATACACATGCATATTTGCACATAAATATCAGACAGTTTTGCGGTTTGTGGATACAGCAACAGCAATAGCAGCAGCACTAGCAACATGTTGCAGCCATATTATTTTACATTTTACATGTTACATTTTGCTTTTTTTGTTTTTGTTTTTTTTTTCCTGTTA
Source organism: Trichopoda pennipes (assembly GCA_030448955.1). Classification (NCBI taxonomy): domain Eukaryota; kingdom Metazoa; phylum Arthropoda; class Insecta; order Diptera; family Tachinidae; genus Trichopoda; species Trichopoda pennipes. Next base: position 2,647,194 of record JASKUP010000038.1, read on the forward strand.
TAGACTGTTGCCAGTTGTTGTTTAGTTAAGGAGCGTGGAATGAAGTGGAGTGAAGTAGAGTGCGTTGTTGTTCTATTTGGCAAAACGAGAGAGTTGATGATGGAACAAACTGCGCACGCGATATTTTTGTTTTGTATTCTGGAAAATGTGTTGATATTTGAGTAGCTTCTGCTCGAAATGGGGTAATTGATTTTTTCTTTTAAATGCATCAAATATTTTAACAACATGAATGATCTTTTGACATAAAACACTTTTAGCTAGTTTTATTTTTAAAATTCTAGAGCTGCGTATAAAAAAAATTACAATACCAAATTCTGGAATTTTTCAAAGCGAAAACATTTCAAAGATTGTAACTAAAAAAAGCGGTTAGTAGCAGTTATTTTATTAAACTGAAGTTTAAATTTTTTTTGTATTTTGCTTTTGTACAAATATTGTTGCAATGCCATCCATGGACCTAGTCCAATAGAATAAATTAAAAAAAGGAAACAAGTAATAAGAAAATAGTTGTAAAATGTGTACATGAAACAAAACTTAAAAATTACATCTCGAACTACGCCATAGCTATGGCGTCTATAGAAATGCCAGGCTTGAATATAAACATAAAAAATAACGCAGAATAACAAGACGTAGTAGAAAAGTATATGAACAAAATTAAAAGTCTGTGGTGTTAAGATGACAAAATGTACTTTAAAAAATATTTAAGGTTATTATCGGGTCATACTTAAGAGAATTTCATTACATCGGTAATAAAATCTATAATCATGTGTTTTTTTTAAGTGTAGCCAATAAGTTCAAAAGAGTGAATTCATTGTGGTAAGACTGATCTGAAAGCACGCTTTAGACTATTAAGCGGAATAAAAAAAAATATTTTCAATTAGGCTTAAGTTCGTTAAACAATTAAACAAATGCAGAATAAAGTTAAATTTCTGAATCACTATAATAGTATTATAATCTATTATTACTTGTAGTGAAAAAAGGCTACCAGGTCTACAGGTAACATACGCCCATGAAGTCATGTAGTTTCCAACAGAACATTTTTCTAGTCACATTTATGCGAATATATTTGTGTTTCCTGAAAGGATTCTATATACATTTACATTATATTGAATTTGCTTCACTGTTTAGCCTGTATTAACCTAGAAAATAAAGTTTATTTTTTTTTGTTATTTAGTAATAGCTTATGATATCTCGCATTATCTGGTTCTAAGTTAAGGGACTTTCTTGGCTCTGTATAACTTTTTACAGCCTTTTTTATTATGAACTTCAAATACATGAGAAATATTTTCTAAACGAAAGTGTAATTTTGACGTCACCTATCAGCTTCAATCTATCAAATCTGTGTCTTATGGTATGCAAATATGAAATATTGTTAAGCTTGAAATTGTATATTTAAGATTTTTTTCCGGCTTTTTTTAAAGAGAAAGAATTTTTTTAATTTATAATTTTAGTTCGGGTTTTGCTCCTTTTCACCATGATATTTGTAGTGCTCGCTTTCTTCATTTTCACTAATTTTCAAAGTTTTTTTTTTCAAAGTCGTACAATTTACTTTCGCCCATCTTAATAAGATTTAGCTTCAGAAAGAGAAAGAGATTTGACTCGAGAAATGAAATCATCTCATAAACAAATTTTCCTTCCTAAACGTGCGATAGTCTATTATAAACAGCTGTCAAACACAAACTAAATGATGTAGCTTGTTCAAGTTTAGACAAGAATCAACTAACATTACTTTTATTTGGGTACGGTTTTCCGTACATTACTTTCAAATTTGGTTTGTGAATAAACCGCTTTTCGTACGAAAAGAACACTGAAGATGGCAAACAGCCGAAACCGGTTTGTTCACAAACCAAATTTGACGAGGGTCGACTGAAAACCGTACCCAAATAAAAGTAATTTTATCCCCGTCGGAAAATTCAAGCACATATCAACTAACACTTTCCTGTCAACAGGAGCAGTGTTGCCAGTGTTGGAGGCGGAAAACTAAAAAATTCGCCGACTTATTGACCCAAGATCCTATTTTTTGCAAATGAACACTATATACAACTTATATATATTCTTTTGATAAGAACATAGTCTTTTATACATTACAACATTTTTCATTCCGTCTACTGAACCTTATAGATCAGCACCTATATTTATTTTAAATATCTTTAAAATATTGTTACGTTTATATCTTTTATAAACGTTTTGTTGTGAGTTCTTTATTGCAAAATAATTAACACCAGTTTTTAAATTAATTAGAAGTTTATTTACTTTTACTACTATTACTGAACAATTTACTTAAGATGCACGTATTTACTTCTTGATTTTTACACTGACTGACTATCCACTCAGACGCTGCCTTTTTATATTAGTCCACAAGTCTAAAATTTTTAGGAATCTTCTATTCCCTTTGTATCACATATTGTTGTTGTATGTTGTCCATTCGATGTATAGGCGCCTGTATATCTGTCAGTATTTTTGTTTTTGTTTTTATGCAGATCAAATTTCTGTCTGGAATTTATTCTAAGAAATTTGTTGTTGTCTTGTTTAGATAAGTTGTCTTAGAAAACTTCGCAGTTAGTAGACAGCATATCAAATTGTTGTTGTTTGCGTGTATAAATTTTCTACGCAGTTTGTAACTAAAATTTTATTGTTGTATTGCATGCCACGCAGTTAGTAAACAACATATCCAGTAATTTACTTTAATGCTTAATTATTTTCTTTTAAAACTTAAGCAAGACACATCCGTAACAATATTATTTTTTTAATAAATAGAATATTAGACCTTCGACATTAATATCTTACTATCGTATTAAGCCTTTTAAAATCGGCACAACGGAAATGCCCATTTTACTCCTTTTGCCATTGCAGCTCTAGCTATGAAAATAGGCAGATCATATATATATGACCTTTTACATGGCTTTTTCACACACATTCAATTTATATTTTCAACTTTTTCTCCTTTTGCTTCTCCGTTAATGAACATAAGTGACCTATTGCCCCCTACAATTAAATATCTAGCTATATCGCTTTAACCGTTTAGCTGCGGTAGACACAGCCCCAAACAAACAAACTTAAAAAGCCATTTATAACATATCAAAGATGATAAATTTTCTTTTGCAGCTTTTTCTGCAGTAATATAAGAAATGCCGTCCCATTGTGCTTGTAACGTGCAAACTTTTTTCATTTTTTTTAGCTGTTTTTATTGTTGCTGTTTCTATAGCTGGTGTTATAAATAATAAAACAAAAATTGAATACCGTAAAATAAACTGCAGCTAAAACATGTCTAAACTGATAATATCCAAGCTGATGATCATCTTTAGAAAGCTTAACAAATTAAAATCCTATGTTAGCCAAGCTCAATGTTGGCTTTTTGTTTCGCTTTAACTTAAAGTTAGTTTAAAACCAATTTGCTTGTGGTGAAGTATGTGCGCGAAAAAGCAATTAATTTTGACTTGAAAATAAGTAAAAAAAAAATTGTTAATGGTAGAATGCACATTTAGTAAGTATATATGTATGAATGCATATATATGAAATCTAAGAAGTAGACTCGTACATTAAAGCAAATTTGTTAGATTCTAACAATGATTTGATGTGCCCTAAAAGTAGCTGTGTAATGAAAAGTTATTTCTTTCAAATACAAAAAAATGTTTAAAATAAATTTAATACCACAGACGATTACTCTATTAGTATTAGCAATTTTAAGTAATCTAGAACTTTTGTTTGCAGAGGTTTTTGCCATTTGTAGCACACTTCCTAAGTTACCTTGCCTCAACATCTATAAAAATCCTTTTACTTAGAAAACTTTTATCACAATTTCAGATTTTCTTATTGTATCTTCCTTTTGTTTATTTTGTTTTTCATAAAACTAATTGCTTTTACATTTAACAACATACAACTGATGATGAAGAGAGATTTTGTTCTTAACATGACGCACTTTTCCAATTAAAATGGTACATGGCAAATTTGTTACTTGGTAAATGCTAATAAAAAAATAAGCACAGAACACGGTAAACCAAACACTCGAAAACAATCAAAATTTCTTGTGTAGAATTTTATTTTATCAATTGAAATGATCAGAAAGGAGGAGTTAGTCTAAATGGATTTTTTGTAATAAGAAAAAAAGGCGTTGTATATGTTTTTTACAGAAAAACACAAATAAACAAATAACAAAAAAAATTAAATTAATTTAAAACTTTACTACCTGTGAATTTTCGACCTAATAAAATTATAAATTCTTAACTACAAAAAGCAATTTTTTATTTAGCAATAGTTTAGTGTCTTGTGAGCCATTTATGCCATCCTTAGAATACTGTCTAATAGATTTTTAGCCCTCTTGTTTCGGCCGATGTGGTAGGTCTGAAAATTTGTAACGCATTTGATACAATGTGCAATCGCAAGGTATCCGTAAATAATGTTTTACAGATTGTTTAATTCTCATGTAAGAATTTTGCCATTTTATTTATCCTTTCGGCTGAAGTATTGGTTCTAAATATTTGTAATAATTTTACTAGCAGGTGTTATGATGCAACTCCGTCTTTTCTCATTTCGTATCGAAATGTCTTCAGAGCTATACTAAAGAAAGGGTAATGATATGATAATATTAAGTGTGCTCATATTTTCTTATATTTATTAATGACCGTCATTTTCGAATGACGAATCCTAGGGATAAAAGGAGGCAATACTATTTTCCTAAATCCTAACCGTCCTATTAAAACTACAGATCCATTGAACGATGCCGCATTTCCAGCCGAATCTTCGAAAAAAAACGGCCCAATCGAGCCTCCAGACTACATAGCGTACCATGCAGTGAGCATACAAAGGCTTCTCAATAATCGCTCACGGATTTTTAGAAGCCCAAATGCGACAATTTTGCTTGTTGACTTACCCTGATAAGTACCCCCCGGGGGCACATATATCTGGTTTTTGGAGATAGCAACAACTTAGACCTGTGTACCTGGGGGAAAAAGTCAGCATGGGTACAACTGGAAACTCCACTTTATTTCCACGGGAATCAATAAGCTCGCAGAGTTCCGTTATTTGTCTCTTTAGACATTTAACTGTTCTCTGACTGATTATTGAGGTTGGCCCCTATATGAGAGTAGCGTGGTGGTTGTGGTTTCGCGGCCCCATATCAGTTTATGGTTCTGTGGTGGCCGGGTTCATTTCATGTGTTTTGGACAAGAGTTGGAAAGTCTCCAACTCTTAAGCAAGGAGTGATGATTTGCCCCCCTGCTCTGGAATCATCGAAGTTGCAACTAGAAAGTTCTGTTGCATAGAATTATAGCTTCGGCTTCCTAGGACGAGCATGACGTTCCAAATTATGCAGATCAACCTTCTGATTAAGGCTTCATGGCCAGGTACGGATGTAAATCTAATCACACGTTACCCTGATAAGTGAAAATGGGCTTTGCCTGAAAAAATGATTTTTTCAGAAAAATCAGCCGGTTGTTCCTGAATGAATTGAGCAAATTCCCGCACCAGCTGAAACTTCTAAGGCTTAAAAGTCAAATCCTTATGCAAAATTTGCCATGTAGTAGTTTTGGATAACCCCAATTGTAGAGAATGTCGAGGAATTAATAAATTTGGATCTGCTTCAACACTGCGGCTTACGGCTGCAATGTTTTCAGTTAAACGTTCCGGTCAAATACGCGTTGATGTTCGCACATTTTGTATCGACTTAAACTTAACGACCAAATTCCTTATAGCGTTCTCAGAAGGACGATTGTGTTGTCCGAATTTTACGAAATGTAAATTTAAAGGAATCACAATTTTCATAATGGATTTTTGTTATTTTAATGCGATTTTCGTTCGAAAATGAAGAATACGTCAAAAAACTAAATGTCAATACTATCTATCATGTTGTTGGTGTTGCCAAAGTTGAAAAAAAAGTTTCGTGTTCAAAAACCCGATATACTAAAATCGCATGTTTTAAATGTATTCCATATTTACACTGATTCAAACATTGAATCACTTTGAAATATTTTCACAAAGCTGTAGTGTTTTGTAAAATGGAGAATTTTGATACAACACTGATTAATATTTTATTCATAAGAGTAAAACAATCATTGTTTTATTTTTTTTTTAATCGTTTTTATTGCTAATTTTTAAAACATTTTTTTTTAACAAAATAATTCAGAAAAGTGTTTCTTTTAGCTTAAAATGAAATGTCACTTTTCGATGAAAAAAATGTCAAATATAAAAAGAAAAAACGCAGTTGGTCTTGAATGTCTCAAATACAGCACAGTGTTGCAAAAAAAGCCAGTTCTTCTAAAAAACAGATTTTCGCCGTTTTGCCAAAAAAGTGATTAGAAACTTTGATAAAAGAACTGACAGCTGTCAGTGTGGTAATGGTGAACATTTGTTAGATGTCATTCTTCATTAATATTTACCAAACTTTTCTCTTCGTAATGCAATAAAAATTTGAATGATCTTAATCTAATCAAGCAAAGGAAACTTATTGTGGAAAACCCCTTTAGTTCTATATTGCTGTAAATATTAAACACCCAACAAAATATGTAACACCACAATAAACTTGTGATTTTTAATCTTTTTCAGCCTTAACTGTTTTTTGCTGTTTCAATAACCGTTAAAATAAATAATAAATATATATTATTTTTAGGAGGAAAAAATTAAATTGTGTTCATTATTGAATTTGCACATTTTCAACGATTTTACTGAAATATGATCTCAAATATGGTTTTGAAATATAATATAATATAATTTTAGATGACTTCACTATTATTATTAAATTTCCTATTATAAACTTTATTTTTTATTTTTTTTGTTAATTAATCAATGTACTATTTTGAAGTCCTAAACTATTAAAATTTTAAAACAGCAAAAATTAAACTGTAGTCTAATAAAAAAAGCTACAATGCCGTAAATGGCCTTATTTCAATAAAAAAAAAATTTTTAATGGCAAATAAAATTATGCATATTGAATATTAATTACAAAACTTGTTTAAAATACAGAAAAAACTTTAAAAACAAAAAATGTTTTAGAAGAAAAAGCAAATAAAAGTGTTAATTGGAGGTTGAGTTAAACGAATAAATAAACTAACTTCAAAATTTCTTATAAATTCTGATATAATCAAAAATCGAGCGTGTTAAAATTTTTATAATTAATTCTTATTATGACAGCTGACTTAATTTATCCTTTTGGAAATAATTCCTGAATTGAGTTCAATTAAAAAAAGTCATTATGAATCTAAAATTCGGCAAAAGATTTAACAAAGTGCCGCATGTCTTTAACACTCTTTTAATTGCTGCTTCATTAAGAACTGTATTTTTTTTATTTATTGAATTTTTAAATAAGATCCTCGCTCGCGCTTAATGTTCATTAGAGTGACATTTCTAAATTTAAAACATTACCGAGATGTTAGCAGCTGCCTGCAGCTATGTCGAAGAAATAATTCCCATGTGGTTTTCAATGTGTTATTTGTATTGCCACACAATTTCGTAACCTCCAGATAAATGTATTTCTTGAACATGCAATAACACGGCTGCAGTCAAATTAAAATGTAAATCTAGTTTCATAATATTTTAAATAAGCATGAGCTATGCGGACTTATCGCCGAATTATGTAAACAAGAAAACTCAAATACAATTTGCTAAAATTCATAGAGCATGCGATATTCAACTAAGAGGTCACGGTTATAAATGGGCTGCTTTGATTTCTAGTGTCGAAACAAAATTTAATTTCAATTGCCCAGATGTCACAATTATTATTTAGGCGATACGAAAGAAAAGGAGTTATTATGAAAATAAGTTGACAAAGAAAATGGAGTTATGTTTTGCAAAGGTAGAATGTGTTGCGGCATAATCGATGTATAATTTCAAAGTGCATAAATGACTGATGACTTTAAAACTGTTTCCTTTTTAGTTTTGCATTTTTTTTACGATTAAGAGAGATTTTTAGAGTTTCTTTAGTCACTTTAAATAATTTGTGAGTCAACTTTAAACAATAATATATTTTGTATGGGATTAAAATTAAAATAGACTTGAGCTTAACTATATAAATACGGGCAATCATATTATAGTATTTGCAATCACAAAATATTTTTAAAAACCATAATATGTTAAATTGGCCAGTGTGTAATCAAAATGTGGTCAAAAACTACAGTCCTCTAGTTTTTGCTTTATAAAATTACAAAATAGTCATTGCAAAACAAAAAAAAAAACGATATGGATATAAAGCATTATCACGATGGTTGTATACTTCAAGGTTCTTATTGGTTTCTACAAAAATATTATAATAATAAAATTTATCAAAACATTACGTTTTGAATATAACCACATAAATCAAATATAATATATTTAGTTTAGATGATGGTTACCTTTTCATAGCGAATGTAGCACCTGTCTATTCTTAATTAATACTTCTATAGCAGATCTATATCTTCTTTTATGTCTGGCAAAAGCCATTAAAAAAAATTTTTTTTCGTAACTCGCTTTAAGTTGAAAAGTAAATTGAAAGTCAATTGAACAATTCCTTTATATTCAAATGCAAATTCTAATTTTAAATATATTTTTAGGCGTCCAAAAATATTTTGTGATTTTAAAGAATATTGTGATTTATGCATTTTTTTTATTATTTCTGTCAGTGACTAGCACTAGCATTTCAGTAATTGAAGTGAATAATTTTTTTCAAGGGTCTTAAACTTTTCAAAGAAGCACAGATTAAAACCTTCTAACCACACTGTCATGGGAGAGCTGCATACTCGCTAGCATTAAATGTTGTTACTGTCTATTTTATTGTCTTTAAGGAGGCTGAAAACTATTTTTAATAAATTAATGTTGAGTAAATTTTTTAATCTTTTGATCATCTTTTATCTTCATATTATTGATAACATTTCATATATTTTAGTAATTTCTTTTTCCACCAGCGACAAATAAATGTGGAAATGTGTACAAATAAAATACAATATTAATATTAAAGTTTACCCAAATTACTGGTTTTATTTCTTTAAGAATATTTGACTTCTAAAGGAAAGAATTCACGAATACGGAATAAAACGTTGTTCTTATCCGAAGTTTTATTATGCATCCCTCAGCTTGATGTATAATCAAGTAGACTTTTAATATTATTATTTGGGTTAAAGATAATTTTAATAGCACCATAATTTTGCTAATTCCAAGTCAACTAATGACTAAGATCTCTTCCAAAGTTAGTACATTCTATGTGTTATTGCAACTAGATAAACTACATAAAAAAGGAATGAATTCTTAACAATAAATATCTGCATTATAATGACGAATTTTTCTTAGCCAATATTTCAAGGTGTAAATTATAATAACGAACAAAATAATTGTGAGAAATAAAGATGAAAATAAAAAATATTTTCTTATTCAAGGTCTAAAAAATTTCAAAACTAAAGCCAATAAAAATACGTTAAGCGGTATTGTCATCACTAAATATGACATCAGTGCTGCTTATAAATACATTTATTTTGTTATTCTTATATTCATTATTCTCATTCAAATAAAATAATTCATTTGCAAAAAAGTATTTAAATTCATATGCGAGAATCACAGAAAGAAAATGTTATTTTAATTTTTTTAACGACACGTACCATTTTATGTATCACTAAATTATTTCCACGTCATATGCGAAACCTAACTTCAAACTCTCGCAATACAGCGGAGGTGTGTGAGGTGATTTTGTCTCTTTGTGGAAATTTCGGTACAAAAAATAACAGTAACTAAATGATAAAATGACAAAAAATAATGGTATAAAACAGATTTAAGCCCTTGAGCTTGAATAGAAATTTTCATACTTAAAAGTGTTTAGGAAACACCCTCACCTACGTATCACTAATTTCAGAACTTTATTGTAAAAAACAATCGAAATTTACACAACGCGTTTTCAATCGTTGTCGTTCATGTGTTTGCTGGTTTAATTTTTCAATTTAATTCTCTATTATATTATTATTATTTTTATTCTAATCGCATTTTTTTGTTTGTTGCGCGTAATGATGTCACGTACATGAACACGTAATCTTGAAGTTTATTCACCTTAAAGGATTGATTTTTTTCAATCGTTGTTTTTTTTTAATATATTAGTTTCTTTGAATAAATTAAAAGAAAATTGTTTAAATTGTTTGTCACATTTAATTAAAATATTTAGAACACGTGTTTGAAAGATTTTCATTTAATGGGAGCTAAATGAGGCTGATTTCAATTACAGAAAAAAAAATTAATATGATAAATAAGCACCTGATTGAATTTGCAGTGACTATAAATGAAAACCTTATTTTATTAATTATTTTATAGATCGGTTTTTATGAGGAGATAATTAATTTAGAAATATAATATATAAGGTATTCTAAAAATTATATGAAGTCTGAAGGGTATGTCGAGAAAAGTTTTAATACATTTGTGTTCTAATTATAGAAAAGAAAATATATAATTTTTAAATTTAACATAACAAAACATAAAGCATAACAAACTTAATGACTATTTCAATAAGTTTAGAACAGTATATTTAATTTTAATGAAGCTGACTTATTGTACATTTTAATTTTATGCTAATAATGAAAAATATATTTTTAGATATGTAGCCGCCGGTACATGCATATTGTAATCTGTTCCAAATGTTTTGCTATATCTAGTTTATCAGCATAGATAAACGACTTTACACAATCTCAAAGAAAATGTTCTTAAGTGGTTAGATGATACCTTCCTGCTAGAAAATTAATGAGAAAAATACCTGAAATAAATCATTCATAAAATATTTTTTAAGCCGTTAACTGTCTGGCATGTGTTTCCTTGCTGTTGCAATCAAATAACAGCAAAATTACTGCCAGTTAATTAAGGTGCAAAAAAATTATTACTAAATCTTGACGGTATTTGCCCTTAACTCTGACGCTCTTCACAGCAGGTGGGTCAATAACTCCACCGGGCCATGGAAAACACTAAATAGGAAATCTAACTCTGGTAATTGCCTGTGAAATTTTCTTTAATTAAATACTACAATTCTGTTCTAAAAATTTTTTAGTACTTACTTCGTACTTGTATGGAAATGTTAATTCTCCATACAATATCAATTTTTAAACAATTTAAAAAGTTTGAAAGCGCTGTTTAAGGTTAATTGTTAATTATCCATACAATATCAAATTACAACAATCTAATTTTAACAATTTGAAAGCACCTCTCTGATTTTTTCAAAGCTTTAAAACTTCTTCTCTTATTATTTAGCCACTTAGTACTTACCTAGAACTTCTATGGAAATTTTAACTCTCCAGGCAATTTCAAATTTGAACAATTGACAGCGCTGTTCTGTACTGTCAACGCTTTATGATCTTTATATTTTTCTGCAAAGCTTTACAGCTAAAGTACAGAGGAGATGTCACTTAATATTTAGGACTTGCATGGAAATGTTAATTCTCCACACAATATGAAATTTGAACAACTTGAAAGCACTGTTCTGGTTTAAGTACTATCAACTCTTTATGATCTTTATATTTTTTGTTCAAAACTTTAAAGCTAAAACTACAGGATATATCTTCTCCTTTTATAATTTAACCGTTTGTTTTTTTTTCTTAGTTATATAGCTAAATATTCTGCTCCGTTTTCATTTTTTTGTTGGTCTTGTTTCTTTCAGTTTAGTCTTCTCAACGGAAACGAATATCTCCCAGAGAACTGTTTAGTGAATATACTTCAACCTTTAACTGCGACTTTCAGTATTTTCTTTCAAACTTAAGCTTTTGACTGATGCCACCTTTTAGAACTGCTTTTTTAGTACCAAACTGGCTCTATTGTTTGGATTTTTTTCAAAGTTTTCATTTTTTGTAATTTTGTTGATCGAAGGTATGATGTATTATTTATAATGACTAGAAATGCATTATTATCACTTACGCAAATACAAATTGTAAATTTGTTAGCGGTTAACTTTTATTGTATAATTGTATAATTAATAAAATAAGGTTTTCATTTATAGTCACTGCAAATTCAATCAGGTGCTTATTTATCATATTAATTTCTTTTCTGTAAAGCCTCATTTTTGGCTCCCATTAAAATTACTTTAAAAATATATTCTAATTTTCGGTGATATTTAAAACTGGGAGAATGAATATAAGACAACCCTCAGTGTATTAAATAAAAATTAAATTAAAAAAAAAGAATTAATAAAAAGTTTTTGAAAAAACTGGTTACCTTTTAAATACTTTTTTTTTAGTCAGTGTAAAATAAATAAAATGCATGTCGTTGCATGTATTTATTTTCTCGGTATATTTAACCTGAAAAGAGCCTTTAAAATAGTAAACCGGCTCTTAAAACTGACCATTGCTAACGGTTTTTTACAACAAAAAAAATTATGTTTGCATGCTTTCAATGATATAAGTATATAAGCTCTATATATCTCCAAATACCTAATTAAAATGTATAGTTTAGATATTTATAAATTAAATAAAATTACATTTTAAATAAATACTCGAAACAACAAATTTAGAAAAGCACACACACACACAACAAAATAACAATTGCCTTTGAATGAAATGACATCACACCTATCTTTATTTATTTAAATATGAAAACACGAAGACTGATCTGACACTGGACTACAATAAAAATTGTCTTTTACATGCAAATAACATTAACATTTATTTAATTAAACATTAATATTAATATTTAATTTGATTTATAGCTTTAAAAAATTACTAATTAATTAAGAGAAAACAAGTTATCTCGTTATTTTTTTGGACGACTGATTTATTTTTATTTTATTTTATTTTCATATGTTTCATTAAAGGTAAATTTCTCACTATAATTTAGAACTATTTATTAGGCAATGAGCTGTAATTAAATCTTAACATCATATCGATTTCATTTCCATTAGATTACAGTTATATAAAAGGTCGAACAAAATAAATAAATAAAAAAAAAATTATATAAAACAATATTTTTTATGACTCCCCTATAGATTTCATGGCAGAATGTTACTAACTTTTTGAAAAGGAGAAATTAATTGAAGACTTTAGAAGTTTTAACTAAACAGTTTCAGCAACAAAAACCTCGTCTAAAAACAGACGACTAAGAAAGTTAGTGATAGAAAAATTACCCAAAGACGCGCTACGGGCTTTGGCAGAACTGAACTAAAATTCATTTTGACAAATGAAATTATGAAAACGGCCCTCCGAACTAATTTCCCAATGAACTAAGTCATTTAAACTTATAAGAACAAGAACTAAGAACGCAAAATATTTATATTAAATAAAATAAATTTTTGGGAACTTGTTTCATTTTAGAATTTGTGATATTGATTCATTATGAATAAATTTTCTTTCATAAATTAAATATTTAAATTTAGTTTTGAGGGGTTAGTTGACTTGCTTAAAAACTATATATGATTTTCGCCTTACCGGCTTGGTTTTGCAATCCGGAAGTAAAGAAATTAAACCTGGTTGGCCAACGCAAAAAATTTTGTCCATTGCATAAATAACACGGGTTTTTTTCACACAAGATTTCCAGACTTCGAAAGTAAGGAATTAAGTTCAATACTATTTAGAAGAAGTTTTTAGCTTTTATTCCTTTTTAAAAACTATGAACTCAAGGCTGAAGTCTCAATTTTGGTAAACTAGTTTATTTTTGTTTTGAGGACTTATTTTAGTAAAAATCTTCTATAAAGATTTAAACACAAAGAAGTTAATAAATATGAAAATAAGGAATTTTTTTTCTTGGTATCATTTTTAATAATCTACCCTAATTTTTGCTAGATTCCTTTAAAAATAAATATTTTGGAATAGTCTCATAAAATATTTATTATTAAAAAAAATATATTAGAAATGTATAACTGCGGGGGAAAGCACGTCTATTTGTTCATTTCACTGCTGCTCGTATAGCTCATCAGTTGACTTTACCACAAATTTTGTATAGAAATTTGGAGAGTCTAATACCTGAAGCCAAATATATCAAATGAGAGTTTTAATTGAACTAATACAGCAAAAGACAACGAAATTCAAAAACACTTCTATACAAAATTACAGCAAGCATTTCAAAAACAAAAATACTTTTTATTTTAAACCTTTCTACACCTGGGGGTTCTTTTTGAAGTCATTCATATGTATTTTTTTTAAAAAATGGCATATGAAATGTATAGAAGTACAAAAGTGTTTTTGCTGTACTAGTTCAGTGAAAACTTTCATTTAATCGATTTGGCATGAGGTATAAGACTTTAATTTACTATACTAAATTTGGGATAAAATCCAGTGAGGAGCAGTAGTGAAATGGCCATATGAACATGCTATTCCCCGCAATAATACATTTCAAATATATTTTTTTAATAATAAATATTTTATAAGAATATCATAAAATATTTATTTTTAAAGAAATCTAGCACAAATAAACGTAGATTAAGCGTAACTCAAACCAATACTGACATATAATAAAGGCAAAACGATTAATTAAAAATTAGCAGAATAAATGTGAAAATTATAATAATTTCACCTACAATAAGTTGTAAAAAACTCATACTTATCACACTGTCACTTTATGAGTAAAAAAAACTGAAAGTGGTGTCCAAAATGTTTAAAATTAAACACGGCGACCAAAAAATTGTTTTCTGAAGACTAGTGTATTAGGAAGACAATAGCTAGAAAGTCATAAAATAAATAATAAAAATAATTTTATTTATTATGGTATTTGTAATACACGAGCAATTTAAAAGCGAAATTTGTTGTATGACATTCAGGGCCATTTTTTTTATTGTTATTTCAAAGTTGAAATAATTGTTTCCTAATGTTCACAAACGTCAAGTTCAAAGCTGCAAATGTCTTCTTTTCACAAACTTATGAATAGATGTATAACAGTAATAAGCATATGAATGTACGTAAGTTAAATTTTTATTTTGTAGTAATAAAAAAATGTGACTTAAATGACTTCTTAAAAGTGATCGGCTGGTGGAGCTTAAGTAATAAATCGATTTTTATTAAGTAATTATATCGTAAGTACGAAACCTTTAGACATTTTTATGACTATTTTAGCTCAGTCTGCAGATTTTATTACTGTTACGATCACAAAACTAAACGAAAGCATGTCGACATTTTATTTTCCACCATCGGATTAGTAGACAATACCTTATTTATAATCATTAAATTTGTTTTATCATGAAAACTGTTTTGTTTCATTTGCACTTGGGTGTTTTGTAATTTTGCGTCCTTCCTAGTCAAAGGTGCTTAAGAATAAATTCTCTATTGTCATGTGTTTAATTTAATTTATTTTAAAGTTTTAAATAAATAATTAAATAATGCACACGTTATAGATACATTTTTTTTAATGTTCGTCTACTGTTACTAATACTATGTTCACACCTAGCGTGTTTAACATCTCAATCGTGTTTAAGCAGTAAACACGTCGATTTTGATATGTTTTACCATATATTGACATGTTTTGTTAAACATCTCAAATGAGTTGTTTTTGGTTTAAACATGTCGTTAAACACGTAAATTCCAAATACAACTCTGAACTTCATTTAATTTTGGGATGTGCAAAGTGCGTTTTTGCCCCCGTATGCTAGTAGGTAGTGTAATTAACTAATTTGTCTGGGGTTTGATATTGATTCCCAACTAAAACGGCTGTTTTCACTACAAAAAATCATTTTTAAGGTAAAAAAAAGTAGATAAAACGTCAGCCTTACACATCTCAATTATAGTGTGAACGGCCGTGTTTAAATTTTAAAACATTTTGCTTTAACGCGTTCAAAAACACAAGTGTGAACATAGTATAATACTCATTTAAAACAATATACTTTCTTTCAAACTATCAGCTCCCTTAATTACGTGATAAGATTTACATCTGCGCCTGGCCGTAAGCCTTAATCAGATGGTGGTCAAACCACTGTGAATGAAAAGCAACGTCATTGACGCCCTAGGAAACCGAGGACTAATTCTAGCAACAGGTCATTCTTAGTTGTAATTTCAGCGGTTCCAAAGTAGGGTTGCAAACCACTACTCCTTGCTGAAGAGCTGGAGACTATCCAACTCCTGGTCTAGAACGCATGAAACTTAATATAATTAAGAACACGATGACATTCATACTTACTGGACCTGGACCATTCATTGTGTTCATAGTGAATGATCCGACCCGCAAACTCAATCGAGGGCCTAGAAACACACAGCCACCACGACACTCCTCAAGGGCCAACCTCAATAATCAGTCAGACTACAGCTAAAAGGCTAAAAAGACAATTAGCGAAACTCTGGGGCTTTACTGATTCCCGTGTAAATATAGTGGATTTTCCAGTGGACTCCTAGCTAGCCTTGAAGGGAACTTGATTCCCTTTTACCCCCGAAGTCTAGATGGTTGTGTGGGATGATGGATGATGAAATTAAAATAATAATTTTAATTTTCAGCGACGAACGATAAAAATTTTTAAATTCTTCTCAAAAACTTACATTTTCAACCGTTTATTTGTACAGTTTTTGTTTGGAACATTTGGGCTGTTAATTCGTTTAACGATTGATATGATTCTGTTAGAGACAGTAACAAAATCTATATAAATTTCTGTTAAAAAAAATTCATGCAGTACATACATAAAACTACCGTCTCCTCAGGAAAAGCTTTTAATTTTGATTTCATATCATAATTCACTATTGTAGCAGCTTTACTATTACAACTTCTATGAAGATTTCAAGTATCTCGCTGTTACGGTACCATTGATACATGTCTCTGGCAAACGAGTAGGCATTATAGCCATTACATTAGATTTACATTTATTTCTTTTTGGGTACTTAACTCTTTAAAGAGTTGGCTCATAAAAAAGCGTTTTTATTACTATTTTAGCCCTTTTATTTCATACATTAAATATTTGCTTAAAACGTTAATAAAAGCTTTAAAAATTTCATTTTAGCAACGCTGTTCATTAACAAAGTATTTAGAAAAATATGTAATAAAGTTAAAATTTGATTTACAGCTGGCATTTATTTTAATAGATTATTTATAAATTTTGTTTCATACACACTTTCTATTATTCGTCCTTTGAATCATAAAATATAAAAACTAATTATTTATGTATGAAAAATCTTCAAAACAAACTAATTTAAGTTTATGACAGTCGTATTTTTTAATATTTATAACTACACCCCGTATACATTACTCAACCAATCAGGCGGCAACCGGCTGTATAATATGTTACCTTTAAGGTTTTCTAATAATGGAAAACTATTTAAGTGTCCCAAGACAAGATTTACTGAAATATTTGAAATGTGGGTAATAATACAATCTGTGGCATTTACAAAAAAAAAATTACTTCATCCATATATTTCTTAACGTTGGTTAAACCACATTTCCTTTGAGAAATAAGTCGTCATTCAACTAAAGTCAACTAAGATAGACAACTGAAAACCAAAGCCGACTGCCAAATAAAAAATGAAGTCAAACTTATCTTAGCACCATTTTACTTTAAATTAAAATATATTTCTTTTTTTTTTTGCAATAATAATATTCTATTTGAAACATATAATTTTTTCCGTGAAAAGAAGAAGAAAAGTGCATTATGTATTTACGGAAGGGCTCTCCGCACAGACATGCCGACAAAAATCCCCTTTGCTCCTTGTTCAGAGAAAACGGATTAATTTTCTTCTCCACCCCGCCACCGCCATAACATTACTTCGGGGTGGGTTTGTATTGGCCTTGTGTGTACCACCATTTTCGTTGCTGTCTGTGTCCAAACTCCCATCCTTCATTACGCCTTTTGTACACTCATGCTTAGTCTGCCTCGTCTAGATCAACTTGCTTCTTTTTCAATATGCTTTCATAGTACTTAGATACTGCGCCAATTGGCCTTGCTTAACGTCATAACTCCTATGAGATTTCGAATGATTACTAGCCCAGCTACATTCTCCAGCTCCAAGCGGCTTTCAGCCGAGCGAGAGCATTCAAAGAATGTATGCTCGATGTCATCTAATGTCTCCTCAGGCTTGTAAAGGTAATATGGTGTGTTGAATTTCCCGGGCCTGTACAGGTACTTTCGGAAGTAGCCATAACCTGATAGAATCTATGTCAGATAATAGTTCACATCGTCATGTCCTCTGGATATCTAGGTGTCGATTTCTGGAATAAGCTTAGCCGTCCACCTCCCATTTGTGTCAGTGTTCCATCTCCCCTGCCAGCTGTGGATAGTCTCCTGTCTTATTCTATGTAACTCTATAGGCCCAGCATCAGTTGCCTGTTTCACCTTCTACATTTTTCTCCGCTCAAGGAGATCTGTTGGAATCCCGTTGCTGCCGACAAAATGCGATATACCGATCTTATGCGCAGTGCAGCCGTTCTTTGCACTGCAAGCATAGCATTTGGCCTCGCCGTCACTTATCCACCCAGATTTCGCAACCATAAAGCAGAATGCTGCTGGTCACTTCCATTAGCAGCTTTCCGTTTACCCGGTAGTGGTCCACCTATATTAGACAGCTTAGCTGCATCGTAACCCTGCCTCTGGGACTGACAGACATTTGAAATTTACACTACAGATGTAATCTTATGTTGTTGTAATAAAATAATGTATAAAGTTAAAAACTAAAGAAGAGGCGGCTTCTTTACGCAGTTGACCTCTACTACAACCAAAAGTACACATATGAAGCATTAGCTAATTACGGGTAAAATTTCAATATCAAATAATAAAACCATAAATTGAAAGCTTAAGACTGAAGCTAATACATGGCACGAAAAACTTTGTGTATGAGTTCAACTAAACTACTAGCATATCAAAATTGCACAAACACGTGTGCCAAGTTCTTTTCGATCTTACTCCTCAAAAGCATATTGTGTGTAACACACACATATTCATAATTCTAAAATTATAGTTATATTCTCTAGCTGTATAAATAGTTTTTTATGCTATTGTTTTTTTCAAATTTAACTTATTTTTTCACTGTCAAGTTAAACAATGATTGACAATCTTTTCGTAACTTGACTGTTTTACAAACCATTAAGAAACAGACTTCACTTGGATGCGTAAATGCTGGCAAAAAAATTGAATGACCGAATACCAAGTAAAAAATGGGAAGGTATTCCAGTTATGAAAATTAAATAAATATAAACTCTTTTTAAATAAAAATTTTAATTCCAAAAAAAAATATGCTATAATACTATTTTGCATTTTTTTTGTGTTTGCCACGTTCCCCAAGGTATTTTAAACTTATAAAGTTAGCCAATGACTTGACTTAGGACGCCTTCTTTTCTTCATGTTTGCATTTTTGCATTTTTGCCATGTAAACATCACTTAGCTCATCATAACTCATTTATTAAACAAAACAAATACTCTTTTCCCAGTTTCAATTTGATTGTTATTTAAATCATAAATTTACCAAAAAGAGTTTTTGGAAATTTTTTGTGTAATTGACTACAAATATCTTCTTCTTCTAATTATGGGTGCCTTAAAAGAGCTTCATATTTTCAAAGTGCTCTTAATGGCAAGAGTTGCTTAACTTTACATCAATTATTTTATGTTACGGTACTTACAGCAGCGAGCTGGCTACAAGTTCTGTAAATCATTTACATTATACTTCGCAGTAAAGTTAAAACATTTTCGGAAACCCAAGATATTTAATGTAAAAACTTATATTTTATAATTCTAATTCTATCTTCAGATACCTTATTATTTTCCATATCAATGCTTTTTTACTAAGAAAAGGAAGGAATATAATACAGTAACCATTTGCATATTTGGATTTTCTCTCATAGTATGAATAACAATTTTGATATTTCATTCTAATGAATATTCTCACACCTTTTAAAATATGAGTAAGAAGAAGAATGTAAAACCTTTCAAATAGTAATGACACATAAGTGCGAGGAGAGAAAGGAAAATCAAATTCAAAGAAGCTAAATATTTTCTATATAGATAACTGCAACAGTATTAAGTCGGACAACAATTTGCTCTTAAAGTGATAATGGATAACGTCTAAAAGAATAACCTCTACAAGAATAACATTGACCGCTTTATTTTGGTGCACTTTGACTAACATTATTCTGTTAGCGAAATGGTTTACAAATCTTACATTAAGATCATTTGAACCACACAGTACTTAACTATGAACCGACAACTCCTAACATATAACATAAAAATAAGGATGTAGAACATTTTCTTTGTAGGCTAGCGAAGCAGGGAATTAGCAAAGAGGCGAATAAATGAACTCGGAACTACAAATAGTAAGAGAATCGCGATTTAATTAAATTATAAACTCCAGGATTAAGCTTATTATTATCCTACAATTTCATATTTAAAACAAAATCTTCAACAATTTCTATAAAGGGTCCGCCAAATAATTTACTTTTTTGTTTTAAATGCTATAAGCAAAACTGCTGAATATTTTCTCAAATTCCTTTTTTTATTTGAAAGTACAATCCTTCCGGTTAATATGGAAAATAATTTCATTCAAATGGCTACCTCGGCTGGCCATGCAGTAGCCTACACGATCGGTCTAATTTTTAGGCTCATTATCGACTGTGTGCAGCTGTATTTCACCAATGGCTTCACGAATATTGTTCTTTAAAGCGTCATTTATCTCTGGCTTGTCGGCGTAACACTTGTCTTTGACGGCACCCCAAAAATAATAATCTAACGGTATCAAATCGCAGCTCCGAGATAGCCAAACGACATCAGCTCTGCGCTTGATAATGCGATCTTCAAAAACAGGGCGCAAAACATCGTGTATAGCTTCGGCTGTGTGGAACGTAGTGCCGTTCTAATGAAACTAAATGTTGCCAATATCATCCTCTTCAATTTTTGTGAAAAAAAATTCGTTCAACATGGCCCGATAACGATCGCCATTGACTGTAACGGCCATTACTCATTTTCAAAGAAATATGCCTCTGGACCAAAATCCGCTTTTCAATGTATGCGTGCGCGTTTTCTGTGCCCCAAATGCAACAATTTTTCTTGTTTACATACCCGCCAAGATCAAAATGAGCTTCATCTGAAAAGAATATTTTTTTTTCAAAATCGGCAACAGTCTTCGGTAAATCGATCGCAGGCCCACTTAGCGAAGCGAAAACGCATTGGATGGTTTCAACTCCTGAATCAATTGGACTTTGTATGGCGTCATGTCTCTGACATGTTCAATTGTTGATAGCGACGGTGAATTGATCTTGATGGCGCTTCACACACACTTTCTGCTACAGAAGCAATATTCGGGGGTGTACGCACTGTTGTTGACTTTTTACGCTTACGGTTTATCGATGAGGATGCCAGTTTCTTTCACTTTTTTCACAAATAACGGACATACGAAGTTGACGGTGTTTCTCTTCTTCCAAAATCCGTACGCAATTTTTGTACACATTCTGCAACATTACCATGATTTTCAAAGTAATGTCGCAATATTTCCCAGCGTTGTTCAAGCGTATACACAACCATATTCGTTCAGCGGAAGGATAAAACTAATTATCTATCAAATCAAACATGAGCTAAGTGTTACCATTCACGAAATAAGCACTAGTTCAAAAAAAAGTTAGATGGCGGACCCTTTAGACTATAATGATAAACGCATTTTTTCATTTCATGTATCCTAATAACAAGCTTTACTGACTGACAAATGAAAACACATTTACCGGAAAATCAATATTATTTTAAATAAATTGAATTTAAAGGATGCTAGTGCAATGTGAATATAATTTTCAATAATTTACTTACTTCTATGGATCGACTTATATCACGATAAATTCTTTGTTGTTAAGTTTAAGTTTTCATGTGGTTATTCAATTTATTTCGTATTTTTCATTTGACTTACGAAATTTTTAAGACAAATCATAAGCTCGCTTCTAATATGAATAAAGTTTCCCTGATAAGTAAAGAAACTTACTTACAATAGACAATTTAGATGGCTTTATTCGATATAAAGACATACTTAAAAACAAACTAATGAAGCAATAATGGTTTCTTAATGCCAAAAAAAAATGTAAGTTCAATTTCTAAAATTAAAAACTCAAATAACTTTTTTTTATTTAAGTAGAATCTGTTAAGTTATTAAAATTAAATATCTAAATTGGTAAATATTTAATTGAAAAAGATAATTTTCTTAGTGAAAAGAAACTAAAATAAAAAACTTGCGAACATTTATTAAAGCAATTAAAGCAGTAATCAAATGAAAAATTAATATTCATATAAATGTTTTTTAAAACAAACATTTTTTATATATTGTCCACATAGGAAAATGAAAAACGAATAAAAGTATAATAATGAAAAATTTGTGGTCGCAGAATTTATTTTTTTTTTAAATACCGTCTGCTTTACAGAAGAGCAAATATATAATAACAAATCAGATTAAATTATTCAAATGGCTACGAGAAAGAGCTTTGGCCAATATTTTTTATTCCTTAAACAACCTGTCTTTAAATAAAAATGCATTTATAAAAATTCCTTGCTGCTTGGTGTTATTCTTGTAACAGAAAAATGTTTGTAATCAATATTCATTATTTTTGCTTTTCTTTTTTTTTTTAATTTTTTAAATAATGATATTTAAGTTTTAGCTAATTTTCTATACTAATAGCAAGTAACTCAGGAGCTTTTAAGATACACCTGTGATTGCAATATTATACATTTTTCACTTGGCTAAATCCTGCCTTCATAACCAGCTTTTAAGTTTAGAGATTTTTTCATTAGTTTTTACAAAATTTTTAAAATTTCCAGAGACTTTCTCTCCAGTTCTCACATATAGCATCGGGTTTTTCAACAAGAAGTTTGTTTTTCAATTGTGGCAACAGCAATAACGTAATTGTTTTAATATTTAGCTTTTTGACGTTTTCGTAGTGGATGCATTGGCGATTAATGCAATGAATTCAATCTGGCACGCAAATCGCTTAAAATTATTAAAATCCACTATGAAAATAGTGGTTCTGTTAAAGTTACATTTCGTAAAATTCGTGATATTTTCGGACAACATAATCGTCCTTCTGAGATCGCTACCAAGAATATGGTCGTTAAATTTGAGTTGACAGACACCTTAAAAATGTGCGAACACCAACTTTCAAGCAGATCCAAATTTCAATAATTGGAGTTATTCAAAACCACCACAGAATGAATTTTACGTAAGGATTTGACTGTGAAGTCTTACAAAGTTCAACTGGAGTAGGAATTAAAGTCGATTGACCATTCACATTGCCGTAGATTGGTTCAATTCGTTTAGGAACCACCGGCTGGTTTTTCTGAAAAAATCAATTTTTCTGACGAAGTCCATTTTCACTTGTCAAGGTATTTCAACAAGCGAAATCGGCGCATTTGGACTTCTGAAAATTCTAGAGCGATTATTGAGAAGCCACTGTATGGTACACTATGTGGTCTGGAGGCTTGATTGGGTTGTTTTTTTTCGAAGATAAAGCTGGATATGCGGTAACGATCAATAGATCACGCTATCGCGAGTTGCTAACAACTCGATTTTTTCCTATTATTGACGACGTGTATATCGCTGACATGTGGTTTCAACTAGACAGTATCACATGTCACACAGCCAATGAAACGATCTATTTATTGCAAACCAAATTACCCGTTCACATAATTTCACGACAATCAGCCAGATTGTCTGATTTAACACCACTTGATTATTTTTTGTGGGGCTATATTAAGGACAGAGTCTTTACGGAGCCAATCGAATCGATTTCAGCCTTAAAACTTAAAATCTGTGATTTGTTTAAGGAAATAGAACCGCCATTTTGCCAAAAAGTGATTAAAAACTTTAATGAAAAGATCGACATCTGTTAGCGTGGTCGTGGTGGACATTTGCCAAATATCATTATTCTTTCGTAATTGCCGAACTTTTCTCTTTGTAATGCAATAAAAACTTGAATCATCTTAATCAACATTTTTTGTTTTATTGTGTTTTAGAAAACAAGCTTCTTCTTGAAAAACCCTTTCTCATTATATTGAAAACTCTTTAAAAGTAGCTAAACAAACTATTATTTTTAATAATGTAATGAAAATTTTTTTAATTTATATTTTTTTACTCTCTCACTCTCTTTTCCTTGACAAATTATTATTATAATTGGTTTATATGTCGACTTGTCAATATTTCCAAGATTTTTATCACTTGCTAAATTTATTACAATAAAAATCGTTTTTCTTTCTTTTTAAACTCGTCTTTTACAACTTTTATAAAAGCAAATGAAAGTCTTTTTCTTTCATGTTTTTTTTTCGATAATAATAATTTATATCAATTACTTTAATTTGTTTTTAAAATTGTAAGCTAATTCCATATGATTTTTATCGTTTATAGGCCAGCGTTTGATTGCGCTTTTTTGATGTTGTCCGTGTTTTTCTTTTCTTTCTTTCTTTTCTTCAATTTGTATAGAAATTTAATTTAACAATTTGTATGCAGTTACACAATTTGATTTAATGATTCAATTAATTAAGAAATTTTACTCATACAGTGATATTTAATAATAAATTTGTATTAAATTTGATTGCAGAAATAATTCGAATTTATGTTATATTTAATACGTAAAAATGTGAAAGGAAAATTTTTAAATAATCTCAAATATTAAATATGTAAAATTTTTTTGGCAAATAATAATAAAAAAAATAATTAAATATAAAGTGGTAGATATATCTTTAAGTAAAAATAATTCTGTATAAAAATTCTGACTTTTTAAAATAATTAAAAAAAATTGGAACCAAACCGTAGTTAGGAAAAATTTGTTGTCAAATTAATGCAAAAGGAGTTATGTTTTTCCCCTACTTAAATCGGAGCGAAAGTTAAGGCATTAAAAAATAAAATAGCATTATATTTTAAAAAGCATAAAACACCTGCGCTGAAAACACAATTTTTACTACTGTATTATACAGGATGTCCACCGGGACAAACAACGGGAGAAACAACGTACCAGTAAACATTACTGCTGCTCAAGAAAATGTTCAAAACAATCAATTAACCACAATTCGATGTCGTGCTCAAGAACTTTGTCTTCAAAGAACAACTTTGGCTACGATTTTGCACAAGGATTTCCATTTATTTCCATATAAGATTCAGTTGACACAAGAATTTCTTCCACAAGACCGTTTACGCCGCCTTAAATATACCAATAGGATGTTACAGCTCGCCCATAACAGTCCTGATTTGAATGACAAAATTATAATGAGTGACGAGGCATATTTTCATTTCAATGGAGACGTGAGAAACAGAATAGTCGGTTCTAGGGAATGGGAAACCTTTAATTTAACAGTCATCTTTACATTCATTAAAAGTGACAGTCTGGTGTGCAATATGGTCAGGACGATCTATGGACCTTACTTCTTTGAAAATGAAAACGGCTTAGCAGTTACTATGAATGGGGAGCGATATCGTGACGTGATTGAAAACTTTTTAACACTACAACTGTATGCTTTGGGCTTGATTAACTTGCGGTATCAGCAAGACGGTGCCACATCGCATACAGCCGGAATTACAATGGAAATACTGCGAAACCTCTTTTCACAACAAGTTATTTCAAGAAATGGTGATGTTGATTGGCTTGCACGTTCGCCTGATTTGACTGCTCCACACTTTTTATGTGAGGATATCTGAAAAGCAAGGTTTATCTTTGAGCAACTGAAACAAAATAATCGTGATGAAATTAAAGAAATGTCGCGTGAAATATGTGAGAATGTAATAAAAAATGTATTCAATAGGGCTCGCATTTGTAAGGCTAACAGAAGCGGACATTTGTCTGATATTGTATTCCATACATAACTGCCGATATTAAATAAAACATTTATCAACATAAGACCCATTTCCTTTTATTTAATCAAAAATTATAAACAAACAAAGTAGTAAGCTGGCGGACACCCTGTATTTAATAATTATTTAGGCATAACGTACTAACTAATCATGTAAATTTGTTCTTCTCGATATATTTACCTGAAAAGTGTTAAAATAAATCAATAAATTAATCAAAAATTTATTTATTGAAAAAATATCATTTGCGATTTATTTGTTTTATTTTCAAAATTTTAATCAAGCATTTATTTATGATTAATAAATTTCTCTTGTTTTTACTATAAAATATAAAAAAAATTGTTGAAAAAAAATAACACAAAAATCTAACAGAAATTAAAAAAAAACGTATAAAATAGAACACGTGTTAGGCTTCACAAAAATAAAAAAGATGATATGAATCGCTTGACTGTAAAATATGGAAGTCTACCAAAAAAAACTTTTGTATTTTTTTTTACGGTCAAAACTAAACACAACAATATACGAGGGTGGCAACTAACTTGACGTTATAAAATTTTATTTTCAACAGCTACAGTTAATAAGGCTAAAATGCTTGTAAATATTCATTACTTATTAAAGCGGTGGTCACTCGTTATATTTTTTAATATCGAACAGAAAATATTTTAATTAAGAGAACAGTTTTATAGAAACGAAGCGAGTTCTTAGGATGGTTCATGACCGTTAATAACAGCGGACAATTAATGTGGAGAACTCGCATTAAAAAACTTAATTTAAAAATCTTTACTTTAATTAAAAGCAAAATATTAAAATAACAAATTTTAATACAGAATAGCAGCCCCAAGCAGGAAGCAAAACGTTTCGTTAATATCTCACAAACATTAATAAATTTTGCTATCGTTTTTTTATTGTCATTTCAAAATCAAAACTAATAGTTTTTGAATGTCAAAGAGCATAAACGATTTTAACACATCTGCTTGTCTTGCTAAACCAACACAATCATACTATTGTTCAGAGGAGTTCGCTAATAAGCGAATCAATTAGCAAACGTTTGGGAAACGATTTTTTCAAAACATTTTTGCTTTATTCTAATAGTTTTCTCTTCTACCTGCCAGCGTTAAATTTAGTTTGCATCTTGTTTCCAGAAGCAAAAACAATATAAAGCTAAACGATATAAATTATACTTCTCCGTGTTTCTGTTGTGTTTCAATCAATTTAAAAACGAAAAGAAATGTGCACAACATAATCGTCCCTCTAAGACCGCTATTAAGAATTTGGTCATTATGTTTGAGACGACAGGCTCGATACAAAATGTGCGAACACCAACGCGTGTTCGACCGGGTCATGCAACTGAAAACATCGCAGCCCTAAGCCACAGTGTTGAAGAAGATCCAAATTTGTCAATTCCTCATTGTTCGCAACAATTGGCGTACGGATTAGACTTTGAAGACTTACAAGGTTCACCTAATGCAGGAATTGAAGCCAATCGACCATTCACATCGTCGTATATTCGCTTAATTCATTCAGAAACATCTGGCTGGTTTTAAAGAAAAAATCACTTGTCAGGGTATATCAACAAGCAAAATTCCTGCATTTGGGGTTTTGAAAATTCTAGAGCCATTATTGAGAAGCCTTTGCATGCTCATCGTTTCACTGTATGGTGCGCTATGTGGTCTGGAGGCGTGATTGGGCCGTTTTTTTTCGAACATGAGGCTGAAAATGCGGTAACGGCAATGGATCGCGCTATTTCGAGACGTCTACAACTTTAATTTTTGTTTCTAACAGGACGGTGCCGTATGTCACGCAGCTAATGAAATGATCAATTTATTGCAAACGAAATTTCCTGAAATTATAATTTCACTACAGTTAACAGTTAAGTGACCAGCCAGATCGTGTGATTTAACGGCATTGGAATATTTTGTTTGGGGCTGTGTTAAGGTCAGAGTCTATACGGAGCCAATCGAATTGATTTCAGCCTTATAACTCAAAATCTGTGATGTGATTAACGAAATAGAACCGCCATTTTGCAAAGAAGTGATTAAAAACTTTTACGAAAGAAGCGACAGCTGTCGGTGTGGTCATGCTGGACATTTGCCATTCATAATTAACGAACTTTTCGCTGCGTAATACAATAAAAATGTCAATTATCTTAATCAAATTGTTTTGTTTTATTTTGTTTTAGAAAACAAGCTTCTTGTTGAAGAACCCTTTAAAATCGTGCCTATTTTGAAAGCTGTCTTAAAGTCACTTTATCGGATTTTTTTCTCGATAATGTGCTTAGAATTCATTAGAATTTGCATGTGCATCCAATTTGTTCTGCGGAAACGATGTCCCTAAAATACTTTCATTTTATAACATTAACAAATATCTGCTACAATATTTTAAAATAAGCCGGAAATAAGAAATATCTGGTCATTTTGCTTGAAATAGTCTTTTTATTATTAAATATATTAAGCTATTTTAATAACAATAAGTAATAGCTATTCTTTTTACAAAAAATTAAATATTGTGTAGTTAGGCTTAAGTTCATTATTTTTATAAATATTATTTTATTTTATTTATTTTATAAATTTTAACTTTTAAAGCATTTTATTCATACCATTAGATAATTCTATAAATTTTGCTACATCCACCCTCGTATTAAAATAACACTTGGGCTACATTTTTTTTCTTCATCTCTATCTTGTAAAAGTGTGGAAAAATATACAAATGAAAATGTTTATTTTTGCAATTGGACCATAAAGCATTGCCTGCCTACTTGTTGAATTTCTTTTTTGTATCTTTTTTTAATCTTTATTTATATTTTTTTAGATTTGTAACTAAATCTCAATGTAAAATAGAAAATTAATTCTGGTTACTTGTTCGGAAAACCAGAACACCAAAATTTATTAACTTAAATGTTTATTTATTTCAAAGAAAAGAAAACAATAAAAATCCGTTTTATTTGGCCAGTTTGTTTTGGAAAATTGCACACAATTTTGATGGCGGGTATATTTCTAATTGTTGTTGTATCTAACTCGCTGTCTAGATTTCTTTTTTAGGAAGTTGCGTGTTGAAATGTTTTTTTTTTGCTTTTCTGTCTAGTTTTACAGTTATTTATGTGGTGATCTTTGTTTTTATAACAGATTGACTGAAACGTCTAAAAGTTATTCATAGTTGGTGGCATATGGGATCTTGTTTTATATTAGTATGTGGGATAATTATTCTAAAACTCCTTATTCTTTTCTATTAATTTATAAAAAAACACATATTCAAATACTTCAAGATACGTGATTCAAGAATAATATTCGGATGTTAATATTTCTATCTGTTTATTCGCAAAAGCAATACATATGTGAGTGTTCAAATACGATTGCCTTCACATTGTCTCCTCGTTTTTATTCATTCCTTTCATTGAACATATATTTTTTTATTAAACTAGCGATATAGTTAAAGAAGATTGGCTAAAAGTTGCCCTAATAACAGAGTCAGAGTTAGAGAAAATAGCAATTCTTTGTGTATCCATTTAACAGACCTGTTAAAAGAGCGACTACACACCTTTTATTTTCGCTGATTATAATTTATATTTATCATTTGACTACTTCATATTCACAGGATATGTATGTATATGGTTCTGCCGTTTTCTTATTACCATTGTGAGGTTAAGCAGCCTTAAGACTTTCTTTTCTTCCATCTATATATGTAGTGTCCATTCCTGTTTGTCCAAAAGTCTAATATATCATAACAAAAGCATATATAACCTTTAGTTATATAGAAGTCGGTATATAGCTTATGCCATTTACAGTTGACAGTTTGCCTTTCTTTATCCTCCAATAAATTTCGCTCTCTTGAACCAATAGTTCCGACTTTTTTTGTATAATTCGAAATCTCTTATGAAGTCGAAACACCATCTTAACCAAGAACAAGAAGCATAAGTTCATTATCAGAAATCGTTGGATACGACCATAATATATGTTTTTCAATTGGAGTATTCCGTTTTGTAACGCAGTTAAGAAAAGGTGTGGGGTTTCTAAAGCAAAAACAAAAATTTTTTGCTCATTGTTTGAATGTTCACAAAAAATGCTGTCGAGTCTTAGTTGAATTCCTGATTGAAAATTGAAACACTAAGTTAACGCCTTCAATGTATTTCTTTTACTAAAGTACTCGCACTAGAAGAAATTTATCAAATTCAGATGGAATTTAGGCGCGACTTAATTGAGAGTGCCCAAAAGGATTGGCTTGATATTTTTAAATTGAATTTTACAACCAAAAGAAAATCATATACTTTTTATCTTTTTAATATCCCTTACAAAAAATACCTTATTTCTTAAAAAAAAATATGGAATATGAAAATTTCGCAAATGCATTAAATCAATTAAAATATGCCATTATTTTATGAAAACTGTAAAGGCTTTTATTATGACTAATATATGTGAAATTTAGCATAATACATAAAAGAAGTACAATATAACAGTTATCAAGGGTTTTTTTGGATGCTGTCAGATAAGATAATATAATATAACAAAACATAATATAATATAACATAATATAAAGTTATAGACCTCTTTGGCCAATACTTTTTACAAATCAAATCACTAGCATAGTTTAGCAGGGATACAAAAACAATACAAAATTTTTTTAAATACTTAAATTATAGAGTACTTCTACGTTTTAGGGCCTTTTCTTGTGATAATATGTACTAAGCGCGAACAAAAGCGCACTACGAAACAACACCAAAAAACTAGGTGGCTCTAATTTTTTTTGTTTTTGTAATCAAAGATTACAATTTCTAAAAAGAAATTGGACTTATAGCTTTTGTCTGCTAACAGTGTCATGTCTGAGTAATATTTTACAATTCTGTCTTCTATTTCTTTAAATGTCAAATATTCTTCCGCTTTATTTCTTAAATAAAAATTTAATAAAATTTCCATTTCGCTTTTTAATTGAATTAAACCTTGAGCTTTCCAAACAAAAGGCTATTTATGTATTTTAGTTTCGTATTTGTATAAATTTAGGGCTAAAGAAATTTAAAAATTACCATTTGGAAAACAAATTGTTTTATTAAAAATTGTTTAATGCCGTTAAAAAAATACATTTGTATCTAGTAGAATCAGCTTTTTAAACAAACATATGGTATGAAGCAACAGATAAATATGTTTATTTATCTGTAAACAACAATGTTTAGAAGTAACTTAAATAAATATTATAAAGAAAATATTGAGAAATTTCAAATTACTTAAACTAATATTATATCCGTCTAAATATTTAAAAAAAAGTTTATCATTTAAGTTAACAAATAAGCAAACGTATAAAAATTTCAAAATAGACTGATTTAATTAAAAATGAAGGGCAAAGCCATTACGATAAACAACACTTTAGTTTGAATTATTATAATAAATAAAGTTTTTAGCCACAAAGCAAATTATGTGCTAAAATTTGAATTTGTAAAAAATTATAGAAAAAATAATATTGCATGAAATATTATTGTCAAGCTATATATTAATTAATGTAGTCAAATAAATTATCAACACATAATATTTTATATATCTAAATCGAATGCTATTTTCTTGTATTTAGAAAGCATATTTTCTTATCTTGTTTAAATATCTTAGCAGCGTATTCATCCTTTTAATTTGAAAGTAACGAATGTAGATTAATTTATCGAGCCAATAGCGTTTTTGTTGTTCTCAGTTTTCTATAAACAAAGTCTTAAGTAACTTTAATTGAACATCGGATTTATTAAAAAAAAGAGAGAGAGAGAAATTAAAAGCTCGATCCTGTTTGCTCAATTTCATTTTTCTTATTCATGGAATTTACCGAAAACTCTCTATCTCGAAATTATCCAATTCAACAGTTTAGGTAATTTGCACTCTAGATAAAACAGTTGGTAAAAGCGCGATTTTCTTGGGTAGATAAATTTTTCGTAAAAAATAAATTATGAATCTATATCAAAAGTTTAGAGCCTTTCTTACTCCCCTTATTGAACGATAAACTGCATTAGAACCAACGTTTAGAATATTAACTCGGTCGACTTAAATGCCTGACGGATCAAATGCTGCTTGATGAAAGCTGAATTTCTTTCCGATACTCTCACAAAAGAAATTGTCAAGAACTCGTTCCTTTGTTTTTTTTTTATCATAGAAATTTCCAGGATGGCAGAGGTCTTTTCTGTCATTTTGAAGGTAGAAAACAAGTTCTATCTTTTTGTATTTATTTTATAGAACAAATAGGAAGCACAAAGCTATCTGCTCAAGTACCATTTTAATCCACTTGCGATTTTCACTGATGGCCGAGATGCACTACCAACAGAACATTCCTGTAATCAGAGTAAAGATTTCTATCGGTTGGTAATAACTACTGACTTCCAATATAATACTCTGTTTCTAACAAAAGGAAGTGATGGATATACGCGTACTAAGTGTGCTGCCATCACAGCATCTGCCAGACGTAGCTTGCAAACATTTGTTTCTACAATCTTCATCTTAGCCACAAAATATGTGAAATATTTATATTCTGTTACGAAAGAAGTAATGCAGTTCAGGATATTTTAACTATAATTAAGTACTAGTTTGCCTGTCTGCCAAAAACCTCGAGCTATATTGGAGCCTGCCTTAAAAAGGTGATTCACTTTTTAGAAGCACATCTATCGCTTCTGCTTGCAACCCCATTATTATTACCGCATTTACGAGACACACTTTTAAATTTTTTTAAGCGTATTCTGACCGTTATGCTGAGTTCACTCTCGTTGTTTGCATGCATGTAATCTTATAAACTGACTAAGATTATAAAAATTAAATCCATTTCCCCAACAACATTTAAAAACTCAATTATTGGGTATACAAATTAATAATATCAATTTGGACATGTAGTTTATGGCATAACTTTCACATTATAAATATGGAATTTTCGAGGGTAAGCATCTGTCCTATAATAAGCATCGCTATAATAATATCGAGTTTTGTGCCTAAGAAAGATGTTTTCCTGGGAAGTCTGACAGCATTCTTACATTTGAAGAAAACGGCTGCTAAACGCTATGGATCATGCTCCAAATCAAAAAAATTTTTGACTAATGGTTTGCACAATTTAAAAATGGTGACTTCGACACAGAAGACAAGGAGAGACCTGGTCAGACGAAAATGTTTGCAGATGAGGAAATGGAAGAATTTCTCGACGGCGATTATTGTCAAATGCAAGACTATCACTGGTAGTCACACAAAAAGCCTTTTCCCCAAAAAGCCTTTGTTTTAATTGTTTCAGAACGCCCTTGCTGGAATATGCTTCACTTAAGACATGGTATTAGAAATTGGCTTGGGTCAGTCTTTGCCTAAAAATCGGAACAGTTCTTTTGATGCGCAATCAATATGCTACCAGAAAGTTGAGATAAAGTAATAGCCAGCGATGCACATTATTTTGAATAATAAATCCACTCATTTTGTTATTATAATAAATGATTTTCAAACAGAAAAAAATCGACATTATTAACTTGTCTGCTATTATTTTGTAAATATTTAAGTTTTTTTCTATAAAGGATGAATTACTTACTTTACCAAAGTCATTTTTAAAGTTGGTTATTTCAATACATCCTTGCTGTTTTCAAAATTTTGTAAACCGAAAAACGGCACGATTGCAGACAAGTTCCTAAATTAGCAACAGCAATACATATTCCTTTTTATAGAAGCATGAATTTCATTCACTAAAATGACATTTTGCCTTTATGGTATAATGAAAATTCTATTTACATAATTTACACGACTATAAAAATAAATGTATAATTTTAATTGAAAACATGTGCTAGTGGAAAAAACAAAAAGTGTTGTAATTACCCAGGAATGAACTGTATAGGGCCCTTTCGTTGAATTTACTGTTGCTAAAATTAGACTGAACGATGATTTCTAAGGAACTTTAAATTTTATTTTTTGTTTCTTTTAATAGACTTTGCGAAATTGTTCTAATAAAACAAGCAATAAGGAATACGCTGAAATAGTTTGTCGGCTAATAAAAGAAAATAAAAACATAATTTTTTAATGTCAACAAGAATTTTTATGAATTAAATTTGAAGATGATAAATGTTGTTGTGAAACTATATTGCTATTTGGAAAAATTTGTAGGGAATTTATTGAATATATAACAAAATAATTTAATGAAAATGGAGGAGTTTTAACAGAACTTTAGAAAAAAAAAATACATGTCTATAATCAGTGATAACATTCACTATTTGATGCTGATAACAAAAATTTAAAAAATATATAATTAATTGATTCATAAAGAGATTATTTAATAACATGTCTTGTCGAGAAAAACACCCATGTTGCACTCTGAACTAATATTTAAATCAGGTACTTGCATCTAACTTAGTGTTTCTTTCTAAGAATCTTAAAAACTATAAGGTTTCAAGAGCTTTTGCAAAAAAGGCAGACGAGAGCTTATCAGATAAAATTCTTATTAAACATTTTTGCTATACGAGCCAAATTTTATTTCCTGCAAGTGAAAAAATCTTCATAACTTTAACTGTAAAAACAATCAGATGCTAATATTAAAGATTGCTCAAAAGAATTTTAGTTTGTTATGTTAACATGATGGTAGTTTTATAGATATCGGGTTTTTCAACAAGAAGTTTGTTTTTCAATTGTGGCAATACCAATAATATGACAGTTTTGACATTTAGTTTTTTGACGTGGCAATACCAATAACATGATAGTTTTGATATTTAGTTTTGTGACGTATTCGTAGTGGCTGCATTGCCAATTATTACAATGAATTCGATTTCGCACGAAAATCATATTAACCATATGAAAATGGTGTTTTTGTTAAAGTTATATATAACATAATCGTACTTCTGAGACCGTTATCAAGAATTTTATCTTTAAGTTTGAGTCGACAGGCAAACACTAACACATGTTCGACAGGGTCGTTAAACTGAAAACATCGCAGCCGTGAGCCACAGTGTTGAAGCAGCTTCCAATTTGTCAATTCTTCGACGTTCTCAACAATTGGGGTTATCCAAAACAACCAAATGGCAATTTCGCCTAATGATTTGACTGTGAAGTCTTACAAGATTCAAATGATGCAGGAATTAAAATCGACAGACCATTCAAATCGCCATAGATTCGCTCAATTCATTCAAGAATAACAGGCTGGTTTTTCTAAAAAAATAATTTTTTCACTTGTCAGGGTATGTCATTTTGGCTTCTAAAAAGCCTAGAGCGAGAAGCATTTCCATGCTCAACGTGTCACTGTATGGTGCGCTATGTGATCTGGAGTCGTGGTTACTCCGTTTTTTTGAAGATAAGGCTGGAAATGCGGTAACGGTCAATATATCACGCTATTGCGCAATGCTAACAACTAAATTTTGACCTATTATTGTTGACAGAGATATCACTGAAATGTGGTTTCAATAGGATGGTGCCACGTGTCACACAGCTAATAAAACGATCAATTTATTGCAAACCAAACTTTTCGGTCAAATAATTTCCCGACAACCAGCAGGTAAGCGTGATTTAACATCGCTGGATTATTTTTAGTGAGACTATGTTAAGGACAGAGTCTAT
The DNA here is from genome assembly GCA_030448955.1 of Trichopoda pennipes. Classification (NCBI taxonomy): domain Eukaryota; kingdom Metazoa; phylum Arthropoda; class Insecta; order Diptera; family Tachinidae; genus Trichopoda; species Trichopoda pennipes. The sequence continues at coordinate 2,682,331 of JASKUP010000038.1, forward strand.
ACGGAGCCAATCGAATCGATTATAGCCTTCAAACTCAAAATCCGTGATGTGATTAACGAAATTTAATCAAAGAATCGATATCTGCCAGCGTGGTCGTGGTGGACATTTGCCAGGTATTTATTTTTCATTCATAATTGAAGAGCTTTTCTCTTCCTAATACAACAAAAATTTGAATCATCTTAATCTAAATTGTTTGTTTTATTTTGTTTTAGAAAACAAAGTTCTTGTTGAAAGACCCTTTTTAAAATATTAGTCAAAAGAGTTTTATTGTGTTATGTTATCATGAAGTTAAGTTATATAAATATGAAACCGGGATCGATTTTTTTAATTTTAAAGTCTTTAGTTTCTTTTATGCTTGTCTGACAACATAACATATTTATTCACAGGCTAAAGGCAGAAACCAATTATTGATTCAGGTATTCTTGGTTAATTATTTATTTGCGATAAAATTCGTTAAAGAAAATAAATGCGTTAAAATATTAACAAGCATAATATTAAAAATTTTAATGGAAGAACTAAATGATTGAGTTTGTTTACTTTTCCCAAAAAAATATCTTTATTTTCATTTTGAATAAGACAGACAAAATACAAAAAACTAAATTCATTTATTTTGAATATAAAACGAATTTTTTAATTTTCTGAATAAAAAAATTATATAAAATAAGATTAAGATATTTAATAATCTTGATGATCTCACTATATTGAATAATTTACCTTACAAATTTTTTAATGTTTGAAGCTTTAAGAACTTTTAAATAAAATAGAATACGAGGAACCGGTTAAAAAATAATGTTCGCATTTAGAGAGAAGAAATAAATTCAAAAATGTTAAATTGCTATTGTAGTTATCACCTGCAGCCTAATGTATTGAGGATCCGAGCTAAATTTATGATAAAATGGGATGAAACAAGAAAAGTTTGCTGTGCGACCAGAACTGAAACATTCTAGTAATCAGTTAAACAACAGCACGTTATTGTGCGGGCAAGATAATTTTTGGTCAAGTTTTCTGCAAATTATAAATATATTTTCCAGACCTTAAGAGATTTAAAATAAATATTTAAACCAAATTTGCAAAAATTAACCTTTTTGATAATCCTAAATAACACCCGTGAAGCTTAATTTTTTTGGAGTGTTGAAAATATAAACAGAGAACCAATTTGTATTCTTTTAAAAATTCGATGGTTATTCATAATTTTCAGGAATTAATAATTCTTTCATGTAGAATAATAACTAATGGCATTTGGCAGCTATAACTTAATGATATTTAGGAGATTATAACTTGTAAATAAATTTAAAAATAATTATTGTAGCTGTAATAGAAGGTTTTTTTTTTAAATAGCGCAATCTACCCAACATCCATTTAAAAATCATTCATTCTGTTTGCTCGATTAATAACGTTTAACCAAATTCTTCCTGCTATTGAAATTTTAATATAACATAAAATTACTGGTCTTCGAATTTTTCTTGTTTAATATAAAAAAAAATATAATGGATTTTTTAACAAAAAGTTTGTTTTTAATTGTGGCAACACCAACCACAAAATAGTTTTGATATTTATTTTTTTAACGTATGCAATTGTTACAATAAATTCCATCTCGCATGAAAATCGCATTAACTTAATTAAAATCCACTATGAAAATGGCGGTTCTGTTAAAGTTATATTTCGCAAAATTCGTGATATTTTCGGACAACACAATCGTCCTTCTTAGACCGCTATTAAGAATTCGGTCATTAAATTTGAGTCGAAAGACTCGATATAATAAGTGCTAGGACCAACGAGTGTTCAACCGACTCGTTCAACTGAAAACATCGCAGCGGTGAGCCACAATGTTGAAGCGGATTCCTATTTGTCAATTCATCGACGTTCTCAACAATTGGGGGTATCCAAAACCACCACACGACGAATTTTGCGTAAGAAATTGACTGCGAAGTCTTACAAGTCTCAACTGGTGCAGGAATTGAAGCCGACAGACTATTCACATCGCCATAGATTCGATCAATTCATTCAGGAACAACTGGCTGGTTTTTCTGGAAAAAAACAATCATTTTTGCAACATTCTAAATTGCCGCATTTGGTCTTCTGAAAATCCAAGAGCGACTATTGAGAAACCTTTGCATGCTCAACGTGTCAATGTATAGTGCGCTATGTGGTCCGGATCACTCTATCGCAAGATACTAACAACTCAATTTGCCCAATTATTGACGATATGAATACCACTGACACGTGGTTTCAACTAAACAGTACCACATGTCACACAGCCAATGAAACGATCAATTTATTGCAAACCAAATTTCCCAATAGCATAATTTCATAGCAATCAGCAGTTAAGTGGCCAGCCAGATTGTGTGGTTTAAAACCACTGCATTATTTTTTGTGGATCTGTTTTATAGACAGAATCTTAACGAAGCCAATCAAATCGATTTCAGCCTTAAAACTCAAAATCCGTGATGTGATTAACGGCATTTTGCTAAAAAATGATTAAAAGCTTTGATGAAAGAATCGACATCTGTCAGTGGGTTTGTGGTGAACATTTGCCAGATAACACTTTTCATTCTTACGTGCCTTCGTAATACAATAAAAATTTGAATCATATTAACCAAAATTTTTCGCTTTTTGTTTTAGAAAACAAACTCGTTATATATACTTATATCTCGATACATATATATAAATATAATTATAAAAAAAAAAAAATATATATATATATATATATATATAGATATATATATATATATATATATATATATAAATATAAATATATATAAATATATAAACATTTAATAAATAATTAGCGATTAATCACACTAATTCATAACTCATTTTTGTATTCTTTCGATTGCATCATTTTAAATTTTTTTAGAAATTCAAAAACATTTTTTATTTCTGCGCCATTATTTGTAAGATGTCCGATATTAATGTATTTTATTTTGCCAAATTTTTTAAATTATTTTGGCATAAGCTATCGAGGTTTTTCTATAAAAATATACATTTTATTAAATTTTAATGTTTTTCTTCATTTATGTAAAAATGTATTACAAGGTCGAAGAAAATCAAAAAATAAAATGCAAAATTGCTTTTAAAATTTATGCAAAATTGTAATAATATCTTTGTATAAAAAATAGAAAAGGTGCATAATGGACACGATTACATACAAATTATTATAAATTAATATTTTTTACTAAATAATTAAAAAATTCTTTAAAAAACTTTTCAACTTGACAAAGAACAAAAGTCATCACCAACAAAAATACTTAAGTTATCTAGAAACTGTAACCTAATTCGATGGCCTAGCAAAAAAGAAATCCTTTTTTGTCAGAAACCTTAAAAAAATATGAACCGTTTTTGAGGACTTTTTTTCAAAGAGATTAAGCTCTTCAGATAACGATGCGTATTTAATTATCCTATAACGTTGCTATATTCCTGGGGAAAGAGATGGAGAATGCTGAAAGTAAAAGTAGTAGGATAGAGAAGCTTTTGTTTATTTAACAGTGACACTATAGTTAAAATAATTTACAGTGATGAGACGCCATATGCTGTTGGTTAAGAAGTTGTTGCTAGTTTGCTTCGCTTACGAATACTCTATAAATAAGTGCCAAATTTAAGCGAATAGATAAAGTATTGCTAAAAGTTCTATTCTATACTTTTGGATAACAGCGCAAACGGTAGCTTCAGTAGTAGAACAAAAACTGACTGCATATAATGCAGAAACATAAAGTTTGTATGTCCACAAAAAATTAAAATGCTAGAACGGACCACACCATAACAGCTACCGATAATAACCATCCTACGACTGAGAGAGGAAGGAAGAACAAAAAAAAACATTTGTAATTAGTCAAAATTAGTTAGTGCTCAAGAAATAGAGGTTCGAAATAGAACTTCAGACTCAAAGTCAAATTCTTACGCAAAATGCGCCATGAGATTATTTTGGGTAACCCCAATTGTTAAGAACATTTAGGAATTGACGTTAAGGAATTATTTTAATGCGATTTTCGTGCGAAGTTGAAGTCGCTGTAATAATTGCCAATGCTACGAATACGTCAAAAAACTAAATGTCAAAACTATCAAGTTGTCGATGTTGCCACAATTGAAAATCAAACTTTTTTTTAAAAAACCCGGTACTACTATTTTTCATTAGAGCAAAACATTTGTTTTATTGCTTTACAATAAGATTAGTTGCGACGTAAAGATTCGGGAGCCTTTTAATGCAAAGGATGCATTATAATTATTTCTATACCATTATTTTACTCGATATTTCTAGAGTCTCCATGTGGGTTCATTTCATGCTCTTCATACTCAAAATAGAGCAGAAGAAACTTTTAAAATCGGAAAAACTTCGCATTCAAAAATTGTACTGTAGATCTATTTATTTTGCTTTTGTTCAAAGTACTCATGCACTTCTGATGGGAGCTCTCCAAGCCCATTAATTTAGTATCATCAAATTTTTAAGTGAAACTCTTAAACGTCTTAACTAACTGTTTTCTTTAGATATAGACTAATAAATACGAGTTGTTATTAGGTATAGGAGCTGCAATTTGGAAACCATAGCTTCCATACTTTTCTAAATAAAGAATAATTAGACATGAAATTCCCACATAAGCAACCTGTGCGGAAAAATAGCATTATTTCAGCGTACGCCAGTTACGGCAATATCAAGTAATGATTTTTGAGTTAGAGTCTGATTTAATTAGCTGTGAAAAACTGAGGCTATTTAAAAATTGGCACCAGTTAAAAGATGTTGTTAGCCGAATTCAAGTCTGATTTTATTAAATATTTCGCTGGGATCAAATACATGACATAAACAACTCATTTTTTGTTCAAAAGTTGCATATATTTTTTCGAAATAAAACATTAAAGTAATTTCTTAGTGCCAGAAACAAAAATTTTATGGAATTCATAATTCTATGAATAAACTGCACAAGGCATAATCAGAGTTTAAAACACCTAAAAGAAACTATCAGAATATATAGTTTTATGAGAAACATTTATGGGTAAAATAATATAAAAACAAACTCATCTGCTACTGAAGCCACTTCGTTAATAGCTAAACTAAAATGAAATTTTCAAATTATGCCCCGTCGTAGTTATTGCTGTAGTTATTACGCTAAATTGTATGTTGATAAAATGAAACACACAAAAATTTAATGTGTCTGTTGTATTGTGAAAACAACAAAAAATATCGTCAAACTTACAGACTCTGCGACGTTTTGCCATTAAATATTCACACACTTGTGTATAATTTTAAAGCTGCAAAAAACACGTCTGAACGAACTAAAGTTAATACAAAAAATTCTTTTGTTTTTTTATATATTCAGTGTGACCTTGAACTGTATACCTTTCTGGCCATAAGTTGAAACAAAAAGTTTTTATTTTAACTTCAAAATAAAGTTAGATTTAAAAAAAATGATAACATGCTTATTTCTAACACAATTTCGATTTTAAATGTAGCAAAAGCTGGCAGCAAACGTGTTTAATGTTTAAATATAAAGAGTGTGGCTGGCTGGTCAACAGTTACCGCCATACATTCTTGAGATCTTAACCGGCATGTTTTTGGTGTGATTTGAAAAAGCAAACAAGTCGTCTGCATTAAAGTTGATTTTTTCAATCAGAAGTTTGTTCTCCAAAACAAAGTAAAACAAAAATTATATTAAAATGATTAAAATTTTTATTATATTACGAAAAGAAAAATTCGCCAATTATGAATAAAAAATGATATCAGCAAATGTCTACCTCGACCACGCTGACAGATATGGATTCATCAAAGTTTTTAATCACTTTTTGGCAAAATGTCAGTATTATTTCGTTAATCATATCACGGATTATGAGCTTTAAGGCTGACACCAAATCGATTGGCTCCGTAAAGATTCTGTCCTTAACATAGCCCCACGACAAATAATCTAGTGGTGTTAAATCACACGATCTGGCTGGCCACTTAACTGCTAAATGTAGTGAAATTATGCGATCGGGAAATATTGTTTGCTTCATTGGCTGTGCAACATCTAGCACCGGCCTGTTGAAACCACATTTTAGTAAGCGGCCCAATCATGCCTCCAGACCACATAGCGCATCATACAATGGCACGTTGAGTATGCAAAGGCTGCTCAAAATCGCTCTAGGAATTTCAGATGCCCAAATGCGACAATTTCGCCTGTTGACATGCCCTGACAAGTGAAAATGTGCTTCGCCTGAAAAATTCATTTTTCTGAAAAACCAACCAGTTGTTCCTGAATAAATTGAGCGAATCTACGGCGAAGTGAATGGTCGGTCGGCTTCAATTCCCTCACCAGTTAAACCTTTTAAGGCTTTAAAGTCAAATCCTTATGTAAAATTCGCCATTTGGTGATTTTGGATAGCCCCACTTGTTGAGAACGTCGAGGAATTGACAAATTTGGATCTGTTTCAACACTGTGGCTCATGGCTGTGATGTTTTCAATTGAACGACTCGATCGAACTTTAATTTAATGACCAAATTCTCAATAGCGATCTCAAAAAGACGATAATATTCTCCGAAATGTAACTTTAACAGAACCACCATTTTCATAGTGGATTTAAAAAAAAACTAAATGTCAAAACTTTTATGTTTATGGTGTTGCCACGATTGAAAAACAAACTTCTGGTTGAAAAAGCCAATATAATCATTTGGGATAATATAAATTATGTTATTCGGTTAATTTATTACAAGTTTTTTTTTGCATTCTGATTTTTTTTATAAATTTTTAAATAACAATTAAAAATTTTTACAAAGTTTTCTTTTTCAATATTTTTGTTAAGTATTTAATATTTCGATTTTTAATAAATTAAAATATTTTTCTTGGTTTTAACATTTTGGTAAATTTTTTTAAATTAGTGTCTGGAAATATATAAACTTTTATTAAATATCTTGGCGAATATTTTTTGTAATTTTTTGAATTTTGTGTTTAAGAATTTTAAATATTTTCTTTTTATTTATATCTCAGAAAGATACCGTCCTCTGGCAATTTCTTTTATTTAATATTCTTTTTTTTTTGTAAATTATAATCATAGTTTACTAATTTTTTTTTTTTATATATATTTTATAATTAATTTGTTATTTAAAAAATTTGCATTTCTAGTTACTGATGATGCCACCCAAAAGTGTGGTGAAATATCGAAAATAAAAATGAAGTTTTTAAAAATTTTTATATAAAGAACTTTGCTTAAAAATGTTTTATTTAATAATTTTTATTTCTTTTTTTTAACATTTTTATAATTTTGTTCTAAATTTTTTTTGTTCATTTTAGCACTTAAGGTATTTTTCTTTTTTGATGAAATTAGAAAATATTCATTAAATTGTAAATTAGAGTTTTAATTTTTTCATAAATTGTCTATTAATTAATATACTTCATTTATTCGTATATTTTTTTTTTGTTTATCGTTGGAACGAAAATTTTTGAAACCTTTACGAAATTAAAATAACGTGAAATAAAACTACGTTTAAAAAATATCTAGGATAAAGAATGAAGCCACTTAAGTTCGGCTTTATATTTTATAAAAATATTACAGACGACTAAAATAAATTACGAACGCCTTGACAAACTAAAGCATATCAACCCTTTTAACTTGTGGTGAAGGGTATAACCAGTTTCTTGTTTTGGTTTTTATGTCGTTTAAACATTTAAATTTTTTTAAGAAGTTATTCGATTTCTTTAATTTTTAAGCAAAAGGTGTGTTTACCGCATGACAAATATAATGAGCGTACGGGAATTAAAAGTAGTTCAAAGGCTCTACACAAAAGGAAATTTACGAATAAGTTATTTTAAATTTGTTTGATGACGCGTTGCTTAGTTAAAACAAGTTTTATAGATATGTTTTTAAAGATGTTATAAATTATTCTCTAGCACATTAACATATTTTCTCTAACATAAAGTTTACTTTAATAATTTAATTATTTGATAATTAAATTAACATATTAGTAATCATATCATTTACGTCATTACTTTTATTCTTAACTGCCGCTTTTGATTAACATAATTAACTTTTGTTTATTTTGTAATATATCATGAAATTTATTAAATATAAAAAATAATATTAGTGGAATTTTACAACTGAATAATAAGCATCTATTGCAGCAATGTACAAATGCAAAAAGTTTTAACAATTTTAGAAAATAACGAAGTTTCATTTAAAGAACTTATATGCTTTAAAAATAAACTATCTTACTGCTAGAGTCTCACTTTGATTTCCTCCCCGGGACTTAAGCGACAACAAGCAGAGTTTGCTTATAATCGTGGTAGAATAAAGGTACCCATAAATAACAATATGTTATTAACCTGTTCATAACTTGGTATTATTGCGATTTTACCTCAATTAAATAGATATGCTGGTCATTATGTAAAGTAAACAAAATACTCATTGTACAATGTTGTTAACACTTTTAAAAATATTTCTTTTTACAAATCAATCAAAAGACTATACATTTTTTATAAAAAAAAATGTCTCGCATACCAATAAAGATGTTTTTATAGATATATAACAGGTTAAGTTGGCAACACCTTTTCCACTGACAGCAATTTTAAAAGCTATCAAGTGATTTATATTTCGTTTGGTTTAGGATTTCAACATGAATAGACTGATGTCTAAACAAATCCTCGAATTTAAACAAATTAGGCCTAAACCAAGATTACTGTTGATTCCGATTTTCATAAACGAATTTTGTTTAGCAGTGAATGGATACGTCAATAAGCAAAACTAACATATTTTGGGTGATAATAATCCTTAAGTGCATGTTGAGATATCATTACATTCAGAAAAACTGATTCTTTGCTGTGTTTTGTGGGTTGATGGAATCATTGGTCCGTACTTCTTTAAAAACAATGCTGATTAGAATATAAAAACCAATGGTGATGACTATAGAACAATGATTATTGACTGTTTCGTTTATGCATTGATGTACATGAGCTGTGGTTTCAATAAGAAGACAACATATCACTAACCTCGTGCCACAGTTGAATAATTGAAAGAAACGTTTGGTAACCGCATAGTTTCACGTTTCGGATTGGTGAGTTCGCCTTCAGTATTATGTGATTAAATGCCGCTGGACCATTTTCTGTTGGAATATGTAGTCGCTTGTCTACGCCGATAAGCCCGAAACGACTGACCACTTGGAGGACAACATTCGCCGCGTTATAGCCGATATACGGTCACAAATGTTGGAAAATTAGTGAAATTGGAGCTTAAAATTAGACTACGACCCAGGTAGCAATCAATTTTCTTATTAATAATTGCTCGATAATATAACAAATGTATGGTTATACTTAAAACATTGTATCTTTAAGAATGTCGTAATTAATTTTATATTCTAATAATGTATATATTTTCTTATCACATTCATTATATACTACGTTTGGGGGTCAATAAGGCTGTGACTTCTTGGAAAGGGAAGAAAATAGAAAAAGTCAATAGTGTATTTCCATGGCAATAATCCATAAATTGATCTATGTCTTGCTCTTTCATATGTCCTGTTCTACACAATAGCCTCAGGGACTATTTCTTGGTCCCAAACTTGAAGAACGTCTGTCAAACACAAACTAAATGATGGTACTTATTCAAACTTAGACGGAAGTCAATTGACAGTTTCCTGTTGGGAAACAGTGCTGCCACTTTAGTTAAGCTACGGGAAATTCAAAATTTCAAGGACGCCCTCACATTTTAGTATAGTGCTTACGGTGAGTACATTCATAAGATGTGACTGTTTGGATACCATGTTTATTTATTATTTGAAGAGTGATTTTTAATTAATTTTTTATACCGTTTATTTTTCTATTCACACGGTTATTTTGTAGTAACTATTTATTTAAAGAGATGCTAAGAGTTTTCCAGTAATTGAGCTCACAACCACGCCCTATAAACATAATTATAAATTGGCAATAGCTAGATTTAAGCTGGAAAATATATATACTTTAAGTATATAGTTGCTGACGGCACATCAAATTAATGTCTATCCCAAAGCTGATTATGATTACTTAACTATTTGTTATAACTTAACCAAGTAAATATATGTACATTCAAAACTAAAAATTTATTGACAACTTTCCAAAGTAATAAGAAAACAAATCTTATTATACCCTTTTATCTTCAAGCATTATTCATAACAATTTAATTTTCTAGTGCAGCTAACACCATTTGTAGATTTTACTATTATTAAAATAAATCATAAAAATATCTGACATATTAATTTTAAAATGATATTTACTTGTATATTAATTTATTTTTTTATAATTACGCAATTATGTACACATGAATGCAAATGTAAATTATTTGATTTCTGAACATAAATATTTGTAAGAAATGTTTGTTTTAACAGTTTAACTCTTGGTTTATTATTCGTAAATAAGTTATGCTAAGGTCTTTTACCATTTTATCACAAGTAAGAGAAAGAGCACTTAACTCTGGGGCCAAAACATTTCAAAGTGTTTAAAACCTAAAGTCATTTATTAAACTCAAATGTCAAATCTTCTTCTGGCTGAAGGAAAAAATACCCAAAGAACAAGACAGAGAAAACAAACACGATGAAAAATTTTCAAATAAACTTTGGAAAATGGAAAGAAGAGAAATTGTTAAAACTATTAAACAGCACGTGTGACTTAACAGACGTGTCCAACTAAAGGCGCTCTTTGGAAGTTTTTAATTTTGTTTTTTATTTAACGACTTTAGGTCATTAGTAATAACTAGTTATGGAAACTAGATTGCGATGATATGAGTTAAATTAAGTTTATGCATGAGTATATAACATAGAACGTCAATAATTTCCATTTTTAGATATATGTAAGCGACACTGAATGAGATCTATTTTTGAAAAGCTACTCTTTATCCACAGTTTTACAATTTTTAAATCAAAAAAAAACTAAACAATGTCTTATATTCGTTAGAAAAAGAAATAATAAAAAGTACCAAAAAAAAAAATATAATAAAAAAAATTGAATACCCTTAATATATAAATAGAAGAGATTTTTGCAAAAAAATTTTAAAAAATTCACTCTTTACTTACTTGCAATAGAGCTATCACCAGCTGAATAGGACCACAACGCACCACTACTGTACCAATAGTTGTGGCACGCAGGCCATTATATGATGTTAAACTGCCACCACTGCCCAGAGTATCGTTGTTGGGATTTGTCGATATCATTTGTCCACCAGCACCACTAGGCGTGGGTGATGGTGCTGTTGAAGATGCAGGATAGTGATAAGATGATGGCTCTAGTTGGCGCGATGGGGTCTGTGAAACATTTGAGCCCGAATACAAAGATGACATTGAGGAATCTAATGTCCTGTGACGTTCCATCTTGATGTTTTCTTTTTGTAGGGTTTTATTTTTTTTTTTATTTAAAATTTATGTTTTAAGACTTTATTTTTTTTTTATTATTAGAAACGCATGTGTGTGTGTTGGTTTAGATATGTAGGGGTTCTTGTCCTTATTTTCGTGCGCTTTTTGCAAATGCAAATTCGTTTCGTTTTGTTTAAATTAGTTTATGTTCGTGATTTATATGTTTAAAATACTTTATTTTGTATTTAAATATATTTAAATTAAAATTAAATAGAATAAGAGTAAAAGAGAATGAGAGACAGTTTAAAGCAGAGAAAGAAGAAAGGTGTTAATTTCAATTTTGTAATATAATTTTTATTTAAATACTCAAATTTTAAGGTCATTAAGCTAATTACACATATACAGTTTTTTATCTTAATAGAGTGACCAGACATCCCAATAAATCTTGAAAAGATTTTGATTCCAGTTTGATCTCAAGAATTTTAACAAAATATTATAAAGTTTTTTTTTGCCTATACCAGTAGTATTGTGGTTGTCAACACTTAGAGCGAGTGGCAAACACTCAAATGCTTGCGTCAAATTATCTTACTGTGTGCGTATTTTTTAAATTAAAACGTAATTTTATCTTACGAATGCATATCACGAATTTTATGCTTATGCTTTTTATGTTTGCTACTTGAATTTGAGTGTTCCTCACTCGCTTCAAGCTTCTGTTAACAATTTGACATTTACAGGAAGAAGTTTGAAGCACATTCATTTTATTTATTTTTTCACATTTGAGGTGACCATTGTGATATATAATGAAATAAAATTCCTCTAAATTTTATTACTAAACAACATATCGATTTTATAATGTTCGCAGAATATTCCGTGTATTTTTATATATTTCAAGAAGTTTTTTCACTTTTCCCAAACTATCCAAAGTATGTCAAACTGAAAAAGTTCTGGTTTTCAGGGAAAACTGATCTTAATTAATGAAGCTAATTTTTAATATTTGAATAATTAGAAAAATATGTAACATATGATCACCATTTTATTATACATTCAACTCCGTGTAGTGCTAACAAAATGCTATCTTGTATTTATCATTTAGGCTATCAGATTTTGTCGACAAAATCACTGAGCAGGAAAAGTTGCTATCAACTTTTTAAAGTAAATATCGGTTTTTTCAACAAGAAGTTTGACGTTTAGTTTTTTACGTATTCGTTGTAGATGCATTGGCAATTATTGTAATTAATTCAATTTAGCACGGAATTCGCATTAAAATAATTCAAATCCACTATGAAAATGGTGGTTCTGTTAAAAATACATTTCGTAAATTTCATGATATTTTCGGACAACATAATTGTCCTTCTGAGACCGCTATTAAGAATTCGGTCGTTAAATTTTAGGCGACAGGCTCGATACAAACAAGGTTTAACTTACAAGGTTCAACTGGTGGAGGAATTAGAGCCGACCCATCACTCATGTCGCTGTAGATTTGCTAAATTCATTCAGACAAAGCCCCTTTTCACTTGTCAGGATATGTCAACAGGCAAAATTGCCGCATTTGAACTTCTAAAAATCCTAGAGCAATTATTGAGAAGCCTTTGCATGTTCAACGCATCACTGTTTGGTACGCTATGTGGTTTGAAGGCGTGATTGGGCCTCTTATTTCGAAGATGAGGCTGGAAATGTAGTAACGGTCAAAGGATCACGCTATCGCAAGATGCTAACAACTCAATTTTGGTATTTTATTCACGACGTGGATATCACTAGCATGAGGTTTCAGCAGGACGGTACTAAATGTCACACAGCCAATGAAACGATTAATTTATTGCAAACCAAATTTCCCGATCGCATAATTTCATGACAATCAACAGTTAAGCGGCCAGTCAGATCGTATGATTTAACATCACAGAATTATTTTTTTTCAGGTGCTATGTTAAGGATAGAGCCTATACGGAGCCAATCGAATCGATTTCAGCCTTGAAACTCAAAATCTGTGATGTAGTTAGCGAAATAGGACCATCATTTTTGCCAAGAAAGCGATTAAAAACTTTGATAAAAGAATCAACATCTGTCAGCGTGGTCGTGATGGACAGTTGCCAGATATCACTTTTCATTCATAACTTTTCTGTTCATAATGCAATAAAAATTTGAATCATCTTAATTTAAATCTTTTTGTTTTCTTTAGTTTTAGAAAACAAGCTTCTTGTTGAAAAACCCTTTATAACAATTGTCCACAATTTTGTTCAGTGACTTGCTTTTTAGTCAAATAGAAAACTATTCTCTTCATATTAACGTAATTTTATCTAGCGTATTAAAACACTTTTAATAATATTTGGTCACTCTATTATTTAATTTAAATTAAATTAATCTTCTCTGGTTTCTTTTTATTCAACGTGTATTTTTAGTTTATTTCAGCTGGTCATCCAAACTTATTTATTAAATAAAAATAAAAAACCAAGAACACTAAAGATTTAATTAACATGTTTTATTATAGTTTTAGCACGTTTTATTTTCTATTATTTAAAAGTTATTTAAATTTCTAACAGGTGACTTATGTCTTAAATGACTTTTACATTATTAAACATTAAATTTTTTGTCGTTTATTACTTTTACAAATTTTTTGTCACTTTATTGTTTTGTTTATTTTTAATTTATTTTAATTTATTAAATCAAATTTGTTTAGAACATTTAATATTACAGAAAATATATAAATAAAAAATTTATTCGATTCGTTTTATTTGTAATAAAAATTTAAATTTATGATGAAATGCTCGCACTTTCGTTGTTTTCGTATATTTGACCGGCCTTTCGAATCGTTAACTAGAAACAACAACCAATTCGTTACGGCTGAGTGAATTCATTCCATGCTCTGGAATATCTGATTTTTCACAATTTGTGTCGAACATCTGAAGATAGTATGACTTCATACTTTAAAAATGATTTGCAATTTAGCAAGAAAAGAAACAATATTATTAGAAATAAACTAGAAAATAAATAACAAAATAATATTGTTTACTTTTTGTACTAGAAGATGGTTTGATGTTGCTCTCAAATTGTTGTTGATGAATCGAAATTTTATTTGAATTTGCACTCTCTAATCGAATCTAAGTTCTCTTGTATTTAAATTTTCGTTGATCTATTTTTAACGCACAGCTAATTTTTCCTGCTTCTGCCTTTTTTTCTTATATGTATGCTTTTTGCGAGAATAAATAGTTGATGTTATACTTGCACAATATGTTAAAATTTGTATGAAATAATCAAAAAGGGAACGTAAACAAATGAGGAAAATATTTTTTTAAATAGCACAAAAATCAAAGTATTTTTCGAGGTTTAAGTGATCACGGGTAACAAAAAAAATAACAGTGCCACTAACAAAGTTTTGCATATTCTAAACAGAAAATAGATACGCAACTCTTAAAAAATATTTTCGATGGCTGAATAATACATAATATTTATTTTAATCCAAGTATTTACTGTTTAATTAAAACAATATTTGAGGAGGGAAAAATGTGGAAAAACACCTGGAAAAACGTAAATATTTAAAATAATGATTGAACAACACAAGTGTTTGGTACTTTCTTGTACAAAAAAAAAAAAAAAAAAAACAAATTACATTTCAGGTTTTTTAAAGGTAAAAGAATAACTAAATTTTAAAAATGTGAATTTATGAAACAGATAACAAATATTTATTGGCCACTTGAACTTATGAGGTGAGAAAGCTGCTCAGTAGACCATAAAATAAATCACAGAGCTAAGTACCAAAAATCTGCGCCTCGTTCTTTTACCTTTGAGGATAAATGTTTCATATAAAAATATTAAAGTCATTCTGTTATTCACAGGTTCCTCATGACCTTTGCAATATAAAATAATGAAAAGGTTCTAAACTAACTTTAGCTAATGTGAAAATTTTCTTACCAGGCACTAGTTCCACTTCTATACTTCTATCTTGTTATGAAAATGTAGAACTATTTGATTTTATTTTAACAGTGGAACAAAGTAGTGTCGATAGAAACCTTTTAAAACAATTAATTTACAAGCCACCTAGAAGTTATTCAAAGAAAAACAATTTTATATATTTTATAAAAGTTATACTACAAAATCAAACACTTTTGCCGAACACTCACATATAATTTTTCGCAATAATAACAATATTTATTAACACTCCCAGCAAAAATAACCGATAACCGAATTTATTATTATTACATAAACAAGTTTGCCTGATACATTTGTAATAATTTTATAGTGAGCGACATTAACGTTGCAAAATATTTGAAACTACATATACGGGCTTTCTCAACAAGAAGTTTGTTTTTCAATTGTAGCAAAATAGGGGAAAATTGCTCCCCTATTCGTATGAACGGCCAGATTATTCCTCACCACTTGCACGCTAAATATCTTGGCATAATCCTTGATCGTAGGCTTACATGGAAACACCACATCGACACAAAGCTAATCCAAATGAAAATCATGTTATCTCAAATATACTGGCTAATTGGCAGGAACTCAACTTTTAGTCTGGACTGTAAACATCTATTGTATAAGTCGATTCTGAAACCAATATGGTGCTATGGAATTCAACTATGGGGCACTGATTTAGCTTCAAATGTGGAAAAAATTCAACGCCGACAGAACAAAATACTACGATTAATTACATGCCTGTTCAATACGCAAGCAAATATTTAACTAAGCTCGAGTGCCACCCGAATCCCCTTGCGCGGAACATTTTGAATTTTAGAGGTCATATCCGATTAAAAAGGAGAGACACAGGCGCATTGGTCAATAACCCTCCTAATGGAAAAGGAATCTCTTAAAAATAGTTTTTATTTTTTTTTATTTTTTATTTTTATTTTTTTATATTTATTTTCGATTGTGAGAATTTGTTAAGATTATGTTATTGCTGTCACTAGAATTATGTCTGACACTGGTCGGGCCTAATCACTATACATTTAGATTTAAGATTTGAAAAATTGTTGATAATTCATACATATATATGAAGATACAATAAATAATTTATGAAGGAAAAAAAAGCAACATCAACAACATGAGAGTGTTGTTATTTAAATTTCTCAGGAAAATTGCATTAAAATAATTAAAATCCTTCATAGTGGAATAGTGCTTCTGTTAAAGTTACATTTCATAAAATTCGTAATATTTTCAGACAACATAATTGCCTTTCTGAGATTGCTATTAAGAATTTGGTCGTTAAGTTTGAGCCGTTAGGATCGATCATTGCCGCATTTGGTCTTCTGAAAATCCTAGTGCTAGTATTGAGAAGCCTTCTCATGCTCAACGTGGGTTCTGTATGGTGTGCTTTGTCGTCTAGGGGCGAATGGGCCATTTTTTTCGAAATGAGGCTGGAAATGTGGTAGCGGTCCATGGATCATGCTATCGCGCCTTTTATTAATGACGTGGCTATTAGCAGGACGGTGCCACATGTCACACAGCCAATGACACGATCAATTTATTGCAAATCAAACTTCCCGAACGCATAATTCCACGACATTTAGCAGTTAAGCGGCCAGCCTGTTCATGTGATTTAACACCAGTCGATTATTTTTGTGGGGCTATGTTAAGAACAGAGTTTATTCAAAGCCAGTCGAAAATCTCAAAATGCGTAATGTGATTAACGAAATAAGGCCGCCATTTCGCGAAAAAGTGACTAAAAACTTTGACGAAAGAATCAACATCTGTCAGCATGGTCGTGGTAAATATTTGTCAGCTATCATTTTTCATTCTTTTC
The DNA here is from genome assembly GCA_030448955.1 of Trichopoda pennipes. Taxonomy (NCBI): domain Eukaryota; kingdom Metazoa; phylum Arthropoda; class Insecta; order Diptera; family Tachinidae; genus Trichopoda; species Trichopoda pennipes. Next base: position 2,699,337 of record JASKUP010000038.1, read on the forward strand.
TCTACGTAACACAATAAAAATTTGAATCATCTTTATCTAAGTTTTTTATTTTATTTTGTTTAAAAAAAAACCTCTTGTTAAAAAACGTTTTAGTCTGTATATAGTAGTTATCAAAAATCTAAATTCTCTTTATAAAATATTTGCTAATTAAGGCAGTTATTTGGTTGAAATCAAATTTGTTTAAAAATGTTTATAAAAATTAATAGGTTTTTAAAAGTTTTTATTTTTTTAAATAAGAAATAGTGACAAGTTTCGCCATTTTCTTTCACTTTTAAAAATGTAAAACAAACTTTATCATACACAACAACTCAGTTTTTGGTCAACAGTGGCGGTCATGTGACTGCTCAAATGGTCGACACTTTTCTGCCAGAGTTGTTTTTTTTCACTTCTAACAAAAAACAAAGGCCTTTCAAATAAAGAGCTCTAAAAAATGCATTTTAAATAAGTTGCTTGCAGAAAAAGTATTTGTAGAAAATATACTTTTATGAGAACTATTATTTAAAAAATACCTTGTTAAAAATCCAGTTAAAATTATTTCTTTTTAAGCAAAACAGTAAAGTTATTAAAAAATATATATATATATATATATATATATATATCCTTTTCTGATAAAAAAAAGCATTCCTTATAAGTTTCTATATAAAAAAGTAAAAAAAAAACCTGCTTAGCAAATATTTAAATTCTATGGCAGCGCCTTATTTTAAGCATGAATTAAATGTTACCACACAACGCCCAGTAAACAAAATACACAACTTACATGGAATAAAATATTTCAGCAGATCATTTGCGTTTTTTTTCTTGTTGCCAGACACTCTGTAGAAGCACTGACAATACTAGAAAGACAACGTGAATATCTTGCTGCAAATATTGTAAAGTGTGACAAAAGAAAATAAAACTTTAAAATCTACTTTGAACTCAATGATCGGTGACGACTTGATACATTATCAACTACTATATGAGTTTACACATATTCCTTACTTTTACTTCGTTTATAAATACAACACTTTTCATAAACTTTGCACTTTTATGCACAACTAAAAAAATATAATAAATAAATTACACTGGTTTACAAAATTTGTTTTTTAACATATTGAATTTTTTTTTTTTGCAATTTCTTGCTTTATTAGATGGCGGCTATTAAATAAATTATTTGTTTTTGATATTTCGATCACCAGACGCAGATAATGCTGCATTTATATTTTTGACACATACTTCTTTTAAAAATATTATCAAAAGTTGTTTTCGATTAAAAGAAATCATATTCCGTTTTAAGACCCGTTAAAAAAGGCGTGTAATGATGGTAAATATATGTTAATCGATATTCGCAAGAGGACCGTATTTCCACTACTTACTCAAGAACCGAAGACTATCTAAATTCTTTGTCGCCCCTGGTAAGCGACCGGCTGTTACAAATGCAACAGCTCTTCGGATTGTTAAGAAGCCAACCGAACGCAATTGAGTTTAAACCACAGCCACCAGGTTAGTCCTCGAAAGGTTTCATTAATAACTAGTACATAGTAGCCCTGCGGACGACTCACAGTGCTTTGTCTCATAGGCAAAATTAAAATAAAAAAAGTGCATAGAATATTTAAGTAATATACATTTTTGTAAAGCTAACAAAGTACCTTAAATAGATTCGTAAGTAGAATTTATGATATCTTCTTCTTGTTAATAGTAGAGGGCGCTAAAGTCAGAAAATGTTTGAGGTAAAACTGTTGAACAGAAAAACGATTTTTACTGTGTTACAAAAAACGATTGTCAAAATTTCATTTTTTATTGTGTTCTTTTGAAACTTAACAGTTTTGTTTATTACTATAGGTACAAAAAAACAAAAATTGTTTTTAGTTAATATTTTTTATGGAAAAGTTGTTCATGCCATCGAAAACTTTTGCGATTTTTTATTTGGAATTACTAAAATGCAAAAGTTTGATAGAGTAAACAAATTTTTTTTTTAAGAGTAGGTAATTTTTGATTTGCGATTTTAGTACATATTAAAGGGCTTAAATAGAATATGTAAAGAAGTTTTAGATTTTTCACCCGGAAATGTAAAAGTGATATAATTTTTTTAACACATATTTCCTAAGTTGGAGAAAAAGTTAGAAAGACCTAAGTTTGTGGTACTGCCAAAATTTAAACAAAAAATAGTTTATAACTTTTATTTTTTAATACTATAAAAAATGAATCAAATTTTGATGTAGTTTATAATTTTTATTAAATAGTGACAAAAACTTACCAAAAATTGAAAGAACTTTTTTTTTTTGCGGAAACCCTAAAGTTTTGCAAACTTTAAAAAAATTTTAAAAATGTGTAAATAAAAAGTAGGCAATTTTTTATTTCTCATTTATAGACTTTGTTAACAAATCTAACCACTATTAAAAAAAATTTAGATTTTTAACCCGAAATTTGAAATTTTGCATTTTTTTAAAACGTCTATATTTTTTAGTTTTACAAAGACCAAAAAAATGATTATATAATTTTTTACAAGTAAAGGGCTCCAGAGACGTTCAATGTTTAATTAAATTTTGCAAGCTGTGCAATTTTATTGACTGCGTATGTGTGTGTCTTATTGATAATTTTGGCATTATATTAAGAGTTTTATCTTGCGGAATCCCGGCTAATGTTACAACATTTATATTACTAGGAACTCTTATTTAATTCAGTAGGGCTGGTATTACATGCCAAGTACTGTTCATAAGGTTTTAGTGCATGGGTGCGATGTTCTGGAATACTTCAACTTGCCAATAGGTAATAAAATATTAAAAAAACCTTTTACACATTTTTTAAAACTACTTTTATTCTAGGGTGTTTGTCCGAAGAAGCCTTAGAAGCCAGTCATAAAAATATAAGGAATGTGCGATTTTCCCATACAAGAAAAACGACAAGAGAAAATACAAATAGAGATCTAATGGCTCATTTATTATTAATGTCGGATCAGGAACTATCGTCACTTAGGTCCACAAAACACATAAAAAATAATGATGAATTCAAAGATATTGAGAAATACATTTTGAAAGACAACATCATAAATTACAATTAAAATAAATTATCTTATTTTATTAAATTTAGAAACAAATTTATTTATGACCATTTTAAAGGGAATATTTAATTATTTGCATTTTGATCACAAATGTAGCTAAAATTTAGTTTTTGAGAAAAAGGATATATGGGAGATGGTCATGTCCTTGTATGGACTGAAGCGAAATTTCCCAGAGAGCTCAAAAATATAGTTTTATAAGTTGTTATAAGTTTTTAGTGCATTCTGATCACTAATGTAGTTACAATTTAGTTTTTGAGAAAAATTATATATGTGAGGTAATCATGTCCTTGCACCGAATGAAACAAAATTAACCACTGAGCTAAAAGACATATATTAACTTTCGATTTATTCTATTCACAATTATAGCTAAAATTAAATTTTTAAATTTAAGGATGTGTGGGAGGTAGTCATGTCCTTGTACTGATTTTTCCGAAACTTCGAATTTTTTTTAATTGACATATTTTGAACCAGCACACCAAATTTCATTATTCTACGTTAACTTCTCTAATTTTGCCGATTCACTATATGGGGACAAAGCACTGTGCGACTGCTTCCCGTGATACCGTATGTATCGGTAACTGGTAAGACTTTGAAAGTTTCAGGCTTCTGCTAGCCTAGACGATTATTGCCGCCTTTTACCGCCGAAAGCACATGTCAAGATGGGATAGTAATGCGTGCCCCGCGGAGGGTTTGGGTTGTACAGAACATGATAGGATTAATGCCAGCATCTGGCGGCGAGGCCTTAACCTTACTGTGGTCTTCCCTTTGGGTACTAGAGCAAGCTTCTACCCACGCCCAAAGACGCTTGCTCACTCGGTGCATATACGCCTAAGTAGTAATTTTCGAGTGAACAGTAGCAGGGCCGTACCCCACTCCTTGTTGAAGAGGTGGAAATTCTCTAACTCCTAGTTAAGCTGCATGCACAAGCTAGGACTTTGGATGTTAAATTTTTTGTTAACATCTCTTTGAAACTTTCTTCAAAGCCACTACGTTGCAGACCAAGGGGCGCCACCAATAACCAAAACAGGGCCGTAGCCCTACGGTCACTGGTAGGACTTCGAGAGTTCTTTATCTTTTCCAGTTTCAAGCTCCTGCCAGCACCGACGATTGATGCCGCCTTTTACCCCCGAAGGCACATATCAAGATAGGGAAGAGATCCATCATAGCTGCGTGCCTCCGGGGGGGGGGGGTGGTGCTTTGCCCACATATGTATAGCGTTAATGTATCATTATATACCCGATGGTCGAATTAAAAAAATATTATTTCTTTCGCTAATCGATACTTAAAAGATGCAATGGAAAGTTTAAATATTTTTGCTGTAAATCAGTGTAATTGAAATAAAACAGTCATAAATTTTTTTTAACATTAAATTTAATTTTATGTTCTGTTGCATATTTAAATAGTTTGTGCCGAATTTGTGTAATTTTATTCTTGCTGTCTTAATTGATGTTTGTTTTTGTCTTTGTTTACATTTTAATTTGGTTTTCTTTTGCAACAACATTAATTGTTTTGATTTACATACTTCGTGTACAATTTCATTCGGTAATTTATGTGCGGACCTGCCGCCATTCATTTAAAAATTTTGAAATAAATTATTTGGAAAAAAAAACAACAACAACAACTTTCTCAATAGTTTTCTGTTTTTGTTTAGCACAATTGGCGAATGTATTTTATATTCAGCTGTTTTTGGAATACACAATTTATTACTTTTATTGTTTTCCCACACATTTTCAACTTGTTTCAATTTATATATAAAAGTGACTACATTATTGAAAAACTTATAATATATTTCAAAATATTTCGCAATTATTCAATAAGGCTTTGCAAAAAACCCAAAACTTGTAAGAAATTTTATTTTGACCTAAAATTTCTTCAATAAATTTTTAGATAATTGAAAATGAGGAAAAAACTTGTGAACGCGATTTTAATTGCAAAAGTGTAAAAAATATGTTGAACATTTGTTTTTTACTAAAAAAAATTTTTATATATTTATTTTATTTATATATCTATTATTAAATTGAAAGTACTGCCCATAAATTTTAAAAACAAATTAATGAAACACACATTTTTTGATATGTATTGATGTCTATGTATTGATTTTTCTCATTAACATAAGCGTCAGAATTTTTTTGGAAGTACTAAAAACTGCTTTAAAGAAAAGAAAAATTTCATCATGCCTTAGAAATTTGGAAGGTTGACTAAACTTGTTCTGTGGGTGGCCCGGTCTTTCCACACATGCTAATTCGCGCCGCTCAACCTAATATTCATATCTCGCTTAGGCTTAAGGGGGTGAGGTAGCACAAGATATAAATAGTATTATAAATATGTATTTATAAAGTGTAAAAAATAGGACGACCCTGAGCCTGAGTGATGTAATAGCTGACGGTCAAAAATCACTTAAGCCAAAAGGAAATATATTTAATTCATTGCTCTTGATTGTTTTATGTCACAAATTCAGCTGTTATAAGGTGTCGACCAAAAGTCAGTGTATATTGAACTGTCGAAGTTTCACGAAGAGCTTGAGGACTCGTAATTGCATATGAAACAACCAACAATTCAGTCACAGTGGGATATTTTTTTGATACTTTAGATTTGATTTTATTTGTTCTTATTATTTCCAAATAAATAAATTGTATTTAGAAAATAAAGGGTCCGCCATCTAACGTTTTTTTTTTCAACTAGTACTTATTTCGTGAATGGTAACACTTAGCTCATATTTGATTTGACAGATAATTAGTTTTATCCTTCCACTGATCGAATATGGTTGTGTATACGCTTGAACAACCCTGGGAAATATTGCAACATTACTTTGAAAATCATGGTAATGTTGCAGAATGTGTGCGAAAATGGCGTAGGGATTTTGGAAGAAGAGAAGCACCATCAACTCCGTACGTTCGTTATCTTGTGAAAAAAGTGAAAGAAACTGGCATCCTCATCGATAAACTAAAGCGTGAAAAGCCAAAAGCAGTGCGTACACCCGAGAATATTGCTGCTGTGGCAGAAAGTGTGCGTAATACGCCATCAACATCAATTCAGCGCCGTTCTCAACAATTGAACATTTCAGAGACATCATTGAGACGAATTTTGCATAAAAACCAAACCTCGGTATGACGCCATACAAAACCCAATTCGTTCAGGAGTTGAAGCCAAGTGACCATCCAATGCGTTTTCGCTTCTCTAAGTGGGCCTGCCTATTTTGCAAAAAAAAAAATCATCTTTTCAAGCTCATTTGAAGCTCATTTTGATCTTGACGGGTATGTAAACAAGCAAAATTGTCGCATTTGGGGCACAGAAAACCCGCACGCATACATTGAAAAGCCAACGCACCCAAAACGAGTCAGTGTTTGGTGCGGATTTTGGTCCAAAGGCATAATTGTTGAATGAATTTTTGTTCACAAAAATAGAAGAGGAGGATATTGGCAACATTTGGTTTCAACAGGACGTCACTATGTGCCACACAGCCGAAGCTACACTCGATGTTTTGCGCCCTATTTTTGAAGATCGCGCATTATCAGCCGCAGAGCTGATCTCGTTTGGCCACCTCGGAGCTGCGATTTGACACCGTTGGACTATTATTTGTGGGGTGCCGTGTTACGCCGACAATGACTCTTATGCATTTACACAGTTGCTAAAATTAGCTTAAGTAATCTTATACGCATTACAGTTGAGCGTTAAGTTTTCATAGTCTCTGCTCAATTAATACAATTCGATTAAACACCGATACCCAAAATTGTTGCAACTGGTTGGTTGCTCTTTTTGGAAAACTTAAAGATGAATGAAAATTTTAAAATTTTGATACATTTAATATCCATCGAAATTTGTACTATACTTCTACAGAAATTTCGAACCAATACAAATGCCCATAATTTGAATCCAATTTTTATGTTTTTTATGTTCAATTTTTAATTTATATTTTCTAAATCTCTTTTACAAGAAACTCTTCTGCATAAGTCACATTTTTAATAGAATTTAAACAGATATTTGGCGACATACTTTTCTATTCTATTTTACTATTTTAGAACAAGTATAATATTTTTGTGAAATTATTTTTTGAAATCTATAAAAACTGATGTCATCTTAATCTCAGCAATTAATTTAAGTTTCTTCCTGTCAAATTTAGCAATCAGCTTTGCAAGTAGAATTCATCAAAAGATCTTAAGTATTTTACGAAATTATGTAAAAAAAATTCATTGTTTTTTGTTTATTAAAGTATTTTTTTTTAATTTAACACTTATTGCTGTAAGTTTTAATTTACGCATTATTTATTCTTTTATTATTTTATTCTCTTTTTAAACTAAACCATTTTAATCGAAGGTGTGAGAATTCATAAAAATAAATTGTTTAATTGATTTTTGAATTCAATTGATTTTTTAGCAAATGTAAAATTTCTTTACACGATCATTAATTAATTTGTTTGTTTTTTTTTTTTTTTTGTGTAATTTCACCTTTTTCAAATTGATACTTTTTTTGTGTATTTAAATTGACACCATCTGCACGCGTTAACACCGACTACCGTTGACTCTTTTTTTGTACCGTACACACGCGTTGCTCGGACGAGACTGAAAACAAAAATGTTTTTAGCAAACTTTCGTTGCTGCCCGACGACGTTGCTGCTGTTTGTTGTTAGCTTGAGCAACAGCATAAAATATCTGCTATTCAATAATGATCATTTTTATCTAACAACGTCTACTTGCTGCTAAAAAATTCTGTTTATTTATTTAGTTGTCTGGCTGGTTTGCTGGCTAATCATATGGACTCTGAAATGGTCTTACAAGCAGCAAAAAGCTGTGTTTACATTTAAAAAAGCTCTGAGCAAGAACCACTTCTATAGCAATGTCAGCATGTTCTCTTGTTGTTAGATTTCTTGACTTGAAAACGATTATAAAAGTATTAAATTGTGCGTTTCTGTTAAATAAATTACATTGATAGAGAATAAGTAATTTATTCATCGGAATCATTTTCAATTTAAGTAATTTTATTATTCGTGCTTGATTCCTTTAAATAAATATTTCATGATATTCTCACGAAATATTTATTACAAAAAATTTTTATTAAAAAATAAACGTTTTATGATATTCTCATAAAACATTTATTTCAATAAAAATAAAAAAAAAAAATAAAAAATATTTGAAATGTATTACTGCGGGGGAGAGCATATCCATATTGCAATTTCACTTTCGCTCACAAAGCTCATCAGTGAATTTTACCCCAATATTGTATAGAAAAACCTAAAAGTCTTATATCTAAAGCCAAACTGATTCCAAACTGAAATGTTTTGCTGTGTTTGTATAGAAGTGTTTTTGAGTCTTGCTGTCTATGCTATGTTGATTTTATGGAAAATTCTCATGGAATCAGTTTGGCTTTAGATATAAGACTTTTAGGTTTTTCTATACAATATTGGGGTAAAATTCACTGATGAGCTTTGTGAGCGAAAGTGAAATTGCAATATGGATATGCTCTCCCCCGCAGTAATACATTTCAAATATTTTTTATTTTTATTGAAATAAATGTTTTATGAGAATATCATAAAACGTTTATTTTTTAATAAAAATTTTTTGTAATAAATATTTCGTGAGAATATCATGAAATATTTATTTAAAGGAATCAAGCACGAATAATAAAATTACTTAAATTGATAGAGAATAATAAATTTCTTTTTCTGCTCTCAGAATAAATTTCTGCTCTCATTATAAATTTCACTTAAAATTATACACTAATTACACTTTGTATACCCAATATTTATTACTTAATTTTATATTATTTTAGTAAAATTAAAACGGTTTGATGGATGGATGCTCTTAAGCAAAATAATATTTCAGTTTATTGAATGATGTGAACGTGTACTTGTGATCTTCAGTACAATGCCTGCCAGTGATGTTTGAGAACCCAGCTTAAGGCATATTATATATGCATGCAAATGTTTTGGGCGGCATTTCAGTTGACTACAAATGAACCCATAAACCATAATCTAAAAATATATAAAACTAATAACCTCTGCCAGGCCAGCCAGGTCAGGTAAAGAGTTTGCCTGCAGTGGCGAAGAATATAGAATATAGCAAAAAATTAAGATTAAGATGATTTAAATTTTTATTGTATTATGAAGAAAAATGATATCTGCCAAATGTCCACCAGAGCGACGCTGACAGATGTCGACTCTTGTATCAAAGTTTTTAGTCATTTTTTGACAAAGTGGCGGTCCTATTTCGTTAATCACATCACCGATTTGGAGATTTAAGACTAAAAACGATTCGATTGGCTCGGTATAGACTCTGTCCTTAACATAGTCCCACAAAAAATAATCTAGTGGTGGCCATTTAACTGCTGATTGTCGTGAAATTATGCGATCGGGAAAATTGGTTCGCAATAAATTGATCATTTCTAAGCTGTGTGACATGTGACACCGTCCTGTTGAAGTCACATGCCAGTGATATCCACGTCATCAATAATAGGCCATAGCGCACCATACAGTGACACTTTGAGCATGCAAAGGCTTCTCAATAATCACTTATGGATTTTCAGAAGCACAAATGTGACAATTTTGTTTGTTGTCGTTTGAAAAAATAATTTTTTCAGAGAAACTAGCCGGTTGTTCCTGAATGAATCTCGGCGATGTGAATGGTCGGTCAGCTTCAATTCCTGCATCAGTTGAACCTTGCAAGGCTTCAAAGTCAAATCCTTACGTAAAATTTGTCACGTGATGGTTTTAACTAACCCCAATTGTTCAGAACGCCGAGGAATTGACAAATTAGGATCTGTTTCAATATTCTGGTTCTAGGTTGCGATGTTTTTAGTTGAACGACCCGGTCGAACACGTGTTGGTGTTTGCACATTTTGTTTCAAGTCTGTCGTCTCAAACTTAACGACCAAATTCTTAATATCGGTCTCAGAAGGATGATTATGTTTTTCGAAAATATCACGAATTTTATGAAAGGTAACTTTAACAGAACGACTATTTTCATAGTGTCAAAATGTGATTAAACTAAATTTTATGTTTTATTTTGTTTTAGAAAACAAACTTCTTGTTGAAAAACCATTTATAATAAATTACTTAAATATATTTAAATATATACGGTAAACTTTCTTTGAAAAATTATATTATTTAACTTAATAATAATAATAATATAATAAAGCTTTCTCTGGAATTATATGCTAAAATCAATCAATGAATTTTTCATTTAGAGATTGCAGAGAATCAACTTTAACAAATACAACATAAAAGATCGTGATCAATGTGTAAAGAAATATTCGATTGCTCTTTTTTTCATCAGCATTGAATTTCAAAACATGTAATTGAATCATAAGTAACGAATGCAATCATAGATTTACAAAAACACACACACACACAAATCAATACAAAATGTTTTAAACCTCAAAATCTATCGAAACTGACACGCTACGCAAAGCAACATTAATACTAAAATTTGGGTAATTGAAAAATAGAACAGAATTTTTTAAAATAATTAAAAAAAGTTTTAAAAATGCACTGCTTTGTTGTTAAATAATTATTATTATTAGTAACTCCATTGCAAGCACACAGCTGAATATGCAGAATGGAAAAATTGTTAAATAAAATTTTATATGCAGAAGTTTTGAATATCAAGTTTGTTCGAGCATCAAACTCAAGAAAACCTGAATATTCTATTCATTACTTACTACGTGCAACTCAATAATGTTCGATATTTTTAATTATTATTTATTCTATATGGATAAACACAATTATGTAGACAACTTCCTTAAAGTGCAACACTATTTGAAGGGGAGGAGGAAGCCGTTCTTAGAGCTTTAAATGTATGTAAATTCTCATCAATGAAATATTTGCACTGACAGTCGATACGTATGCGATGCTGCACTAGATCCCAGAAATAAGAACGAAACGATTGTTTCAATTCAGCAACTTTTAACCGAGGTAAAATAAAGAGGAAAACTTTTAAAGATACCAAGTCACATTGGTATTATCGAAAAAGAAACTGTTGACAAAATAGCAGAAACAACTTATCTGTATCCTGTTTATTTGTTTATGTCTAATAACAAAAGTTTCATATTCAGAGATCGCATTTCTAATGTAATTGTTGTATCTCTTCTTGGTTTAGATACAATTATCTCTACAAAATAATTAAGCCTGATAAAAAGCCATTAAATTTTCCGATCACTACAAACTGGTTTAAAAATAAGTGTTTTACTAGACTCCGTTTAACATACAAAAAAATAACGCATCAATAGTTGATTTTCAGAGACACTAAACAGTATTCTATAGAATTTCATCGTTAACAGTTTAAATATAAATAATTCAAACAGTATAATAAATGTATTACAATATCCTTCCATAGACAATATACATAAAGGAAATAGTTTTTTAAAACACATCTCTTTTCAAAATAAATTTTAGTTGTTTATTTTTAACAAAAAAAAATTTTCATTCTATATAATATCTTGTAAGATTTAAATTATAGCCGATAGTCCTAGATACACTAGCTCTTTAGTTTTAGTTCTTAAGATTTATTATAATTTTAATTATAATTTTAATTATAATAAATAAATCATACAGTGAATACAATTTTCTATGAAATTTCTTTCCTTAAATATCCAATCGTAAATAATTTCCCTATAAAATGTTTCATATATCCCTCAAAGGATTTTCAGTTTGCCTTTTGATTCTTTATTTTTATTTTTCCTGTGAATCATTTACAATTTAATTTTTCTTAAGAATCTTCCACCAGCAGCTTTCGAACATTAGCAATTGCCAGAGGTCTTATTGTTAAACTAAAAATCATTTATTCAGTGTTGTTAAATCACCATAAACGCAACATGCGTTTTTTATTCACCTGAAATTTTGGCATGAAAGATTTATCCTCCACAATTAGGAAAAATAGATAAGTTCACTGAATTGATAATTTAAAAAATATTATTGAATATTAATTTGTATTACATTAAAACCAAGAGCACTACAAGTCGATAATTCCTAACTTTTTTTTGACCTGAGATGGGTGACATGAGTGTCAATGGCATGTGATTGTAGCAGGACTGCAAGTAGTGCCTAACAACTTATTTTAAAGTCGGCATTCTGGCGTGATAGTTTAGGGGTAGGTGTGATTTAAAAAGCTATAAAGCACAGCGGTCCTCAAGGTCAACATAAGCCACGTCGCAAAAAATGCAAAAGTTCTTAATAAAAAGTAAAATATCCGCAGTCTTAAAACTTGTATTTTAACTCTTTTGGATTTCCCCGAAATTACTACTTCGGTTTCAAGTGTCTACGACGCGCAATACAAAAAACCATTTCCGGTACATAATACAAACCAGATATAAATTAAACCTAAACAGGGCCATTTAAAAAGTTTTCTCATAGTATTCCATAAAATGAACTATATCACGCTGGTTTTTAACACCGTTTTTTTAGTATTTTTAAATACAGCGGCTCTTGCTTCTTTAAAAAGGTCGCAACAAAATCAATTCCTTTAAATCTTTGGTAAAGAGCATGGCAAGGTCCTGAAAACTAAATTTCATTGAAAGACCCCCCGGGAGCACGTTATGAATCTTTATGTATCACACAACCATCTAGACTTGTGTCTTGCGGGAGTAAAAGGTAGCCCAGTCCCCTTAGACTAGTAGGAGTCAACTGGTAAATCCTCTATGTTTCCACGGGAATCAGTAAAGCCCCAGATTTCCGCTATTTGTCTCTTTAGGCATTTAGCTGTTCTCTGACTGATTATTGAGGTAGGTCCTTCGGGAGTACCGTTTTGGCTGTGTATTTCAAGGCCCTTGTTTGAGTTTGTGGGTCCGATCATTCACAATTAACACAATGAATGGTCCAGATCCAGTGAGTATGAATGCCGTCGTGTTCTTAATTATATTAAGCTTTATGCGTTCTGGAGTCGGATAGTCTCCAACTCTTCAGCAAGGAGTGAAGGCTGCGCCCTACTCCGGGCTTTTGAAGTTGCAACTAGGAGTGGTCGGAGGATATACGTATCCGAAGGCCTTCCAGGGCGAGGATGACGCTACATTTCATCCACAGTGGTAATGATCCACCATCTGATTAGGGCCCACGGCCAGGTACAGATGTAAATCTTATTACGTCGTTTCATTGAGAGATTTGCAATCAAACCATCCATGGAACGAATGTTAATATGCTTAATTTTAGGTCCACTAATTATCATTACAGACCAGGGGATGATTGTAAAGCCTATTAAACTCCGAAAAGGAGTACATTAACTCGAATTACAACAAATGTCAAATACTTTCACATATGTACTGCTCTTCAAAATAAAGAAGAGATACCGTCCAGATTTTATTCAAAAGTAATTCGCGTGGGTATTTGCGTGGCGAAGGTTATAATGATATAATTATTTGAAGGAATGGAAGGAAAAATAGCAATAAGATGCAGTTGTCGTTTTATTTTTCCTACAATGAGAAAATTCTAAAATTAAACAAAGAACAAATAAAAACGAAAAGATATATGAGACTGGTTTGATAAGGCCTTACAAAATTTTATAAGAAGCAGTAAAAAATTAAATAAAATACATATTTGTCAAATTTTAAAGAAGGATTTACAAGTTGTCAGGAAAATATCTCAAATCTTGTTTTCGTATTAAATAACGGTTGAAGAAATATTCTATACAAAAATACGTCAGAAGTAGAACAGTAATTTAGGCAATGAACTTACCTAAGTCGATCTGCCCAACAGATCGATTGGCCGTAGGGTATTTAGATGTGTGTATATAATATATTTATTGTTTTAACACATTGACTTTTGTTAAAAGAAAGGAACGCAAGTAACAATAATAATAAAGCGTTTTGCAACAAGAAGTTGATTTTCTAAAACAAAATTAAACGAAAAATTTAGATTAAAATGATTCAAATTTTTATTGTATTACGAAAAGAAAAGTTCGGCTGTTATGAATAAAATATTATACTTGGCAAATGTCCAGCACGACCATGCTGACAGATGTCGATTCTTTTATCAAAGTTTTTAATGGTCCTATTTCGTTAATCATATCACGGATTTTGAGTATTAAGGCTGCAGTCGACTCGATTGGCTCCGTGTAGACTCTGCCCTTAACATAGTGCCACAAAAAATAATCCGGTGGTGTTAAATCACACTATCTGGCTGGCGACTTAACTGCTGATTGTAGTGAAATTATGCGATCGGAATTTGGTTTGCAATAAATTAATCGTTTCGGTGGCTGTGTGACATGTGGCACCGTCCTGTTGAAACCATATGTCAGTGACATCCACGTCGTCAATAGTTGTTAACATCTCGCGATAGCGTGATCCGTTGCCCGTAACCGCATTTCCAGGCTCATCTTTGAAAAAAAACGGCCCAATCACGCCTCCAGACCACATAGCACACCATACAGTGACACGTTGAGCATCAAAGGCTCAAAGGTGGCAATTTTGCTTGTTACATACCCTGACAAGTAAAAATGGGCTTCGTCTAAAAAAATGATTTTTTGAGAAAAACTAGCCGGTTGTTCGAATCTACGGCGATGTGAATGGTCGGTCGGCTTTAATTACTGCTACAGTCAAATCGACAAATTTGGATCTGCTGCAGCACCGTGGCTCACGACTGCGATGTTTTAAGTTGACCGACTCGGTCGAACACTCATTGGTGTTCGCACATTTTGTATCGAGCCTGTCGACCCAAATGTAATGTCCAAATTCTTAATATCGGTCTCAGAGGAACGATTATGTTGTCCGAAAATATCGCAAATTTTACGAAATGTAACTTTAACAGAACCATCATTTTCATAGTCGATTTTAATTATTTTAATGCGATTTTCGTGTGAATTTGAGTTGATTGTAACAATTGCCAATGCAGCTACTACGAATACTTTAAAAAACTAAATGTCAAAACTTTTATATTGTTGGTGTTGCCGCAATTAAAAAACAAACTTCATGTTGAAAAACCAGATCATTATTGAGCCTAATAAACGAAGAATTAAAAGTGATTTTCGTCAATATAATTCTCGGTCCGTATTTCTATAGTTGGAATACAAGGTTCTTATTTTGAATTATTCGCCAATCTACATCTAAAGTTTTTATGTCGAGCGAAAATATGAAGGAAAAGGAACTCAAAAAAAGAAAGAACAGTACTGGATAAAAATTATCAAGCTTCCTTTAGCTTTTTATAAAAACGAATTCAAATTATAAAAACTTATTGGTCTCTCCTCGTAAATCAAAAATTAATTTTTAAATTAGAGAAGTTAGAGCTCTCACATGATCATGATTTTGTATTTAATTTAGAAAAATAAACGTATGCTGGCATTTTTACAAGCTTTTAATGACTTTTCATAAACATTACGCTGCTGGAAACGATAGCGATGGCGTAGTTTTTGAATGTTGATTTTTAAGTGAATCTATGTTTGCATTACAACGAAGACAACAACAACAAATGTTACACAAAAACTACAAAATCATCAAGAATAAATCTCAGACTTAAATCTCTGTTTCCAAATATTTCAGCTGCATGGCTGAATAAATGTTGGCAACTAAAGATTTTAATCAAAACCATCAATTAAGTTTGTAAGTGAAAGATAGAATGTGAAAAACTAAAAAGAAATCTAACAGCAATAACACTATAATATTGTAATAAAAATCTATCAACGCTTGTGGATAAAAGAAACAACACTCAAACGTTTGATAGATACAAACATTTAGGACAATTGTAGCTGATGAGCGGATAAGGAGGAGAAAGAGAAGGAAGCCGGCAAAAGTTATTTTTTGGGTGTTCTTTCTGTAACAAAATAACATTTATCAATACTGGGGGAGGAAGTGCAGCACACTGAAACTGTTTTGTGTGCGAAAGTTGTGGCATACTTTTTGTATGGTTACAAATTACAACAGCAAAAACAAAAACAAAAACACGAACACCATGCATTTATAGAGAAATGCCGACAGCTTTGAAAGCTGCTTAAAAAAACGCGCCATCAATTCATAATTTTATTAAAGCGCTTTTTTTTGTAGTGTGTACTCTACATAGATTAGGAAGTGCCTAAGTTTTTTGACAATGATTGGGCATTGGATTTTTTTGTGTACTTTTTTAATATGAAGGCATATCACAGAACTCAAATTCGAAAGCGGTTTCAATCCCGGAAATTAGTTTTTCAGAAAATAAAATTTTTCCCGGAATTCTTTCGAAATGAAACCTCTATAAAATTTCAAATTGTAATTTATATTTCTACACATTGTTGTTTTTTAAAGTTGTTTTAAATTTACTTTCAATTGCAACCTTGTTTATTGCTTTAGTGTGTACAATATTACCAATATTAAAATTAAATGCCGAAGATTTAGCTTGATAGGACAATGGATCGGATTTAATGCTATTCCAATTGGAATATGTGGCATGCTTGTTAGTTTGCTTTTTTCTTGATAGCGTGGATCCAACAAGCTTCAAACGACTATTCAAGTCATTAGATGCCAATTTTTCATCATTGAACTTTTGAATTTAGAATAATTGATTTATTTTTTTAATAAGTTAGTTAAACTGTTTAATATTATTGGAAATGAATTAATTAGTTCGGCTTAAGTTCATTTTCATTTAAAATTTTAAATTTTAGCTAAGAAAGAAAAATTATTTGCAAATTTTTGAGGACGTTATATAAAAAAAACCCAGAAAAATGTAACACCACCAAAACGTAATGTATTTTCTGAATCGCTTCATCTGTCAGCAGCATTTTTCCTATCTAATTGAATTAGATTGTGCACGTTGTAAACATTAAATAGATAATTTAACTAACTGCATTTGTAAATTATTATATGAAGAATATTCATAATCTATTGATTGGAAACATGATGTTCACACACAAATCAGAAGTTTGCTTTATTGTTCTCTTTATACATCGTCACATTTATTTGTTCTTGATATCTGCTAACGACTTGGAAATTGAAATAAAAATCAACTTAAACCGATTTAATTTTTTCATTTCAAAATATAAAAAAAATTTTCATTTGCTAAAAACCACATCCAAAAAATTTTTACTTTCTTTGAGACTGCTGAACCAAGTTACAGCAATGTATTCGCTGTTGTTTAATTTCAGATATATATATAATTGACAGACCACAGTCATATGGAAAAATTTTTATGTTCAAGTATTTCAAAGTATCAATACTGGCTAATCAGAATTAATTTAAATTAAATAAATTAACAATTTACAGAATTTTAAAGCATTTCGCAACTTCTGAGTCTTTATAAATAAGCAACACTTTTGGACTCCAGAATACGTAACTTCACATAACACTTCGGTGTCCTGCACAGCGCCCAATTGATTGTATCTTAGAAATTTAATTAATATCAAAAAAGTGAAAAATTTGATTTTTCGTACATACCAGGTATTGGGTTTTTCAACAACAAGTTTGTTTTTCAATTGTGGTAACACGAACAACATGATAGTTTTGACATTTAGTTTTTTTAAGTATTCGTAATAGATGTTGCCTAGTGTTACATTACAATTATTTTCAGCTAAAGAAAAATCTGGATTTTCAACAAGAAGTTTGTTTTTCAGTTGTGGCAACATTAACAACATGATAGTTTTAACATTTAGCTTTTTGACGTATACGTAGTAGATGCATTGGCAATTGCATGAATTCAATTTCGCATGAAAATCGCATTGAAATAATTAAAATCCACTATGAAAATGGTGGTTCGGTTAAAGTTACATTTCGTAAAATTTGTGATATTTTCGGAAAACATAATTGCCCTTCTAAGACCGCTATCAAGAATTTGATCGTTAAATTCGATTAGACAGGCTCGATACAAAATGTGCGAACTCCAACGCGTGTTCGATCGGGTCGTTCAACTGACAACATCGCAGCCGTGGGCCACTGTGTTGAAGCAGATCCAAATTTTTTAATTCCTCGATGTTCTCAACAATTGGCGTTATCCAATTTAACCACATGGCCTTAAAGAGTTCAACTGATGCAGGAAATGAAGCCATAGATTCACATTCATTCTTCCAGGAACGACCGACTGGTATTTCTGAAAAAATCATTTTTTCAGGGGAAACCCATTTTTACTTGTCAGAAATGTCAACAAGCAAAATTGACGCATTAGTGCTTCTGAAAGTCCAAGAATCTTAATCTAGAGTTTTTGTTTAATTTTATTTTAAAAAACAAATTTCTTGTTGAAATCTCTATACCTTAAACTTAAAAGCGCTCTAATGATAAAAGTTAATTCATGAACTCCTCGCTAGAATTAGTTGATAAATCCTGAAATATCACAGTTTAAATAAAACTCCTTAATTATGATTTGATTATGCTCAAGGAATGAAAAACGGTAATTCTTGAATTGCAGGAATGGCGAATTTCGCCAATGCCAATTGTTGAGAACTTCGAGGAATTGACAAATTTGGATCTGCTTCAACAGTGTGGCTCACGACTGCGATATTGTCAGTTGAACGACCGGGTTGAATACACGTTGGTGTTCGCATATTTTGTATCGAGCCTGTCGACGGAAATTTAATAACCGAATTCCTAATAGCAGTCTCAGAAAGACAGTTATGTTGTTCGAAAATATCACAAATTTTACGAAATGTAACTTTAGCAGAACCACCATTTTCAAAGTAGATTTTAATTATTTTAATGCGATTTTCGTGCGCAATTGATACGTTAAAAAACCAAATGTCAAACCGTCATGTTGTTGGTGTTGCCACAATTGAAAATCAAACTTTTTGTTGAAAACCCCGATATATAAGCAATCAATTATTCTATGGTTGAAAATGATTGTAATGTAACACTAGGCAACACATTTTTACATTTCCATAATTATAAACTAACGTTTAAAAAATTTATAACTCTTCAAAACTTAGAGCTGATTTACCTATTGAGTTCAAAATAAAACATTAAAAAAATATCAAAAGGATTAAAAAGAAAGATATCATGACGAAACTGACTAAAGAGAAAATAAAAAGGTTTTTCAATAAGAATTATTTGAAAAAAGATTTAACATTTGCCAGAAAGTATTTTTTTCGTTAAGTGTTACAGTACTTGTTTTTAACTTTAAAGTAACTAACGAGAATATCTAATTTTAGAATTTTTAGTTGTTATTTTAAAAATAAAAATATTTCATTTGCGAATATATTTTCTTTGGGTGGTGTTGAAATTATTAAAGTGCTAATTTCATTAAATTTTTAGAAACAAAGATGAAAGAGAGGGATGTTATATGACGCATATCTATTTTATTTTACTCTTAAATAAATTAGACACTTGAGATTTACAATAAAAAAATTATTATACAATTTGTTTAAAAAAACAATATATGTATGGATGCATGAATGTATGTATGTATGTATGTATGTTTTTACATAAATAGAGTAAAAAGTATTGTTTACATAAAATTTCAAAGAAAAACAAGCAAAGGAAAAAGAAGACGAAAAATGCAGTACAATAAATTTCATAATTTTGTGGCAAGTAACAATCACCTAACAACATCATTATGTCCATGATCAACAACATCATCATCATTGTTATTATCATTGGTATTATTATACGACTAGCTGTGGTTTATGATTTACCAAATGCGGACGGATACTTTATCAAAACAAATAAAAAACCACAAACTTTTTTGTAATAATGGACTTAAAAACAATTGTTAGCATTAAGTGAATTAAGGGAATGACAGTAGCACACAAATCTTAAATATGCCACAACTTGTTGCACTAACTCGAACACAATGAAAATCAGTTTAAAAAAGTAACACAACCATCTCATTCATTTAAATTATTCAAATTCTAACATTTCCCTTCTCTGTAATTATTATTTAATTGAAAAATACTTTTATTAAAGTTATTTATTTATTTAATTATTTATTTATTTTGCAACAAAAACACCTTTAATCAATTCTCCCATTTTTGCTTTATTTTATTGCATTTTGGTGTGTGGCATTGTTGCCTTTTTATTTTTCATACAATTCTTGTTATTGTTGCTGTTGTTGTTCTTGTTTTTCGTTAAAATGTTTGTATGTGGTACAAATAGTTTATGTGACTTGTCAATATATTTTCTGTGCTATTTCCCCGGTTTATTATATTTATTTTTATTTTTTTTTTTTGTGATTTTTATGCTTCACTGCATAAGTCACGACTATTTAAATGTGACGCGCCATTTCAAACGCATGGCGCTTAAGGTAAAATCAACTTGAGTATTCTCGTATACCAAAAAAAATTTTAAAACAATATTGAGGAAGAAAAAAAATTAGGTACAACACTATACAAATGTGTTATTGATTCTACGAGTTTAAACACTGAATACTTAATATGTCTATCCAACAGCTATCATGGAGGCTTAAAGGTTCAGTAGGAAAATTAACACAAAAAAATAGTCGTGTAAAAAACCGATTCCTTAACACAGTGCGATAACTTTTAACAAGAAATAGTTTGCCCAAGGGTTTCTTAAGCTAAAAAGCAAATCAAACGTATTGGATTAATTTGACTGAACTTTTATTTGGTGGCGACTACTTATCATCATTCATCTAAAACGCTAGCAGCCTGAAATCCGTAGATGCCTCGTCAAAGGCGTACACTACGCACATTAAGGAGAGAATTTTGAACATTCTAACGCTGAACGATTGAAAATATGGAAAAAGGATAAATTTGGTAACTTAACATCTCTAGAACTAATTTTATCTAAATGACATAAGAACGAAAGTGAACAAATGTTTACTTCTTCTTTCTAAATATTTTCACTAAAGCGGTACAAAATCTTTGTTCTATACTTTTTAACACTTTTTGATAAACAGAAATAAAATCGTACTCTTTTTAGTACTCTTTGTACTTTTCCGATACAAATATATTTTTTATGCAATAAAATAGTAATATATTTTTTATAAAGGTTCAAAACTTTAAGTTGGCAATCTTTTTTGGACTGGCAGCCATTTTTTCTGCTGTCAAGGGATTTGTGACTCATGAACAACGCTTTTGAAGTGTACAAATTGGGCCCAAACAATATTATCGTTGATCCCGACTTTCAAAAGCGAATTTCGTTTAGCGATGATCCTCACTTTAGTTTGAATGGATGCCCGAATAAATAAAACTAAAATGATGATAATCCTCAAGTCTATGTTGAGACACTGTTACATCTAGAAAAACTCACTGTTTAGTGTGCTTTATGGGTGGGTAAATTCACCGGTCTGTACTTCTTACAAAGCGATGCTAGTCAGAAATTTTCAATCAATGGTAACCACTATAGAGCCATGATTACAAACTTTTTTGCTCAACAATTAAACAATCATGATGTGCTAAAGCTGTGGTTTCAACATAATGACACAACATATCAGATAGATCGTGCCATAATTGATTTACTAAAGGAAACGTTTGGTAACCGCATAGTTTCATGTTTCGGACTCGAAAATTTCCTTTTTTAAATTTTTTATTTACTTCTGCATAGAAAAATTTGGAACCAATTCTAAAGTTTAACAGTAAAACACAAAACGATAAATAAAAACTTTAAAATACGGCAACGCTTCAAAGAATTGTTTTTAATTTAGAGACTTAAGAGAAAGTTGTCAATACCTTGTTTAAACCTAAATTTGTTTTTCAGACAGAACTACAAAAATCCGCATATTAATATTATTTTTAATACAATATAACTTTCATATAATAAAGGGTCCGCCACCTAACGTTTTTTTTTTTCAACTAGTGCTTATTTCGTGAATGGTAACACTTAGCTCATGTTTGATTTGACAGATAATTATCTAGTTTTATCCTTCCGCAGAACGAATATGGTTGTGTATACGCTTGAACAACGCTGGGAAATATTACGACATTACTTTGAAAATCATGGTAATGTTGCAGAATGTGTGCCGATTTTTGAAGAAGAGAAGCGCCGTTAGCTCCGTATGTTCGTTATTTTGTGAAAAAAGTGAAAGAAACCGGCATCATCATCGATAAACCAAAGCGTGAAAAGCCAAAAACAGTGCGTACGCCCGAAAATATTGCTGCTGTGGCAAAAAGTGTGTGTGAAGCTTGATGCCGCTTCAATTCACCGTCGCTCTCAACAATTTAACGTTTCAGAGACATCACTGAGACGAATTTTGCATAAGGACCTTGATATAACGCCATACAAAGTCCAATTGGTTCAGGAGTTGAAGCCAAGTGACCATCCAATGCGACTTCACTTCGCTAAGCGGGCCTGCGAACGACTTACAGAAGATGCCGATTTTGCAAAAAAAAAATCATCTTTTCAGATGAAGCTCATTTTGATCTCGACGGGTATGTAAATAAGCAAAATTGCCGCATTTGGGGCACAAAAAACCCGCACACATACATTGAAAAACTATTCACTGTATTGGTGCGGATTTTAGTCCAGAGGCATAATTGGGCCATTTTTCTTCGAAAATGAGCAACGAGTGGCCGTTACAGTCAATGGCGATCGTTATCGGGCCATTTTAAACGAATTTTTGTTCACAAAAATTGAAGAGGAGGATATTGGCAACATTTGATTTCAACAGGACGTAGCGCCATCTGTGTGCCACACAGCCGAAGCTACACTCGATGTTTTGCGCCCAATTTTTGAAGATCCCATTATCAGCCGCAAAGCTGATGTCGTTTGGCCACCTCGGGACTGCGATTTGACACCGTCGGACTGTTATTTGTAGGGTGCCACCAAAGATAAGTATTACGCCGACAAGCCAGAGACAATTGACCCTTTAAAGGACAATATTCGTGAAGGCATTGGTGAGAAATACAGCTGCACACAATCGATAATGTGCTTAAAAATTGGACCGATCGAGTCTGCTACTGCATGGACAGCCGAGGCAGCCATTTGAATGAAATTATTTTACATTATTAATCGGAAGGATTGTTCTTTCAAATAAAAAAAGAAATTTGAGAAAATATTCTGTAGTTTTGTTTACAGCATTTAAAACAACAAAGAAAGTTATTTGGCGGACCCTTTAAAATCTTATTAATTTAATAAACGCCATGTTATGGGAAGCTACACGATAAAATTCAATGCCGAATCGATAATAACATTAACCGGCTTCAAAGAAGTTTAAGAAAGTCGAGCAAAATTATCTTTGTACAAACACGGACCAAATTAGTTTTTAACTTTTATTTAGCTAAAATCAAAATTATAAAAATGTGATTTAAGTCAACAGCGTTTTATTTTGCGATTTTTATTATATATATATTTTTTTATATAATAATATATATATATATATATATATATATATATATATATATATATATATATATATATATATATCATACATCATATATCAGACAAAAATCTGTTTTATTATTAACATTTTTAACAAAAGAAAACGTCTTGGCCTAATGTGCCATTTTTAAATTTCTGATTATAAATCCCATGCTTTTGAATTGTAAACACTTGGTTTAATTTATTTTTGCCTTAAAGTATGCTTTAAAACTTTAATTTACGTCCCAACTACTGCAGAACACATTTTATTATGAAATTAATTGAAAAGTTATGGTATAAATCGTACAGCTAAAATATTATTTTCGTCATACAAGCACTATATGTAAAGGATTTTTTAAAAAGAGGTTTGTTTCCTAAAACAAAAAAAAACAACAATTTTAGAATACCTAGATTAAAACTTTTATTGTATTACGAAGACAGAAGTTCGGCAATTATAAATGAAAAATGATATCTGGCAAATAAATGTCCACCACGACCACGCCCACAGACGTGTCGATTCTTTCGTCAAATTCTGTAATCACTTTTTCGTTAATCACATCACGGATTTTGCGTTTTAAGGCTGAAATCGATTCGATTGGTTCCGCAGAAACTCTGTCCTTAACATAGCGCCACAAAAAATAATCCAGGGTGTTAAATCACACAATCTGGTTGGCCCCTTAACTGCTGACTGTCGTGAAATTCTGCAATCGGAAAATATGGTTTGAATTGATCGTTTCATTGGCTATGTGACATTAACCATGTGTACCGTTACCGCATTTCCAGCCTAATTGAAATCAAAAGACCAAAACACGCCTCCAGACCATATAGCGCGCCATAGTGGCCATTTTGCTGGTTGACATGCCCTAACAAGTTAAAATGGGCTTCGTCTGAAAAAATGATTTTTCCAGAAGGAATTGAGCGAATTTATAGCGATGTGAATGGTCGGTAGAATTCAATTCATGCAGCAGTTAAACCTTGTAAGGCTTCAAAGTCAAATTCTTATGCAAAATTCGCCATGTGGTGGTTTTGGGTAACCCCATTTGTGGAGAACGTCGAGGAATTGACAAATTTGGATCTGCTTCAACAGTAGGGCTCACGACTGCGATGTTTTCAGTTAAACGACCCGGTCGACTACGCGTCGGTGTTTGCACATTTTGTATCGAGCCTCTCGACTCAAATTCCTAATAGCGATTTCAGAAGGACGATTATGTTGTCCGAGAGAACCACAATTTTTCTAGTGGATTTTAATAATTTTAATGCGATTTTCGTGCGAAATTAAATTCATTGTAACAATTGCCAAGAAGTAACAATTGTAAGAATATTTAAAAAACTACATAAATGTCAACACCGTCATGTTGGTGGTGTTGCCACAAGTGAAAAACAATCGTTTTGTTAAAAAATATTTGACATTTAAAATTAAATTAGCATTTTTAAAATATTGTGGTAAACTTTTGTTTTTTTACGCTGCCAGCTGATATGACAATAGTTACAGATATGATGCTTACAATGATCATATATGAAATATTAATAAATTCTAGTATTCTTTTTTCCAAAAAGAGTTTTTTAAATATAAAAAGTTGTAAATTGACAACTACATTGAAGGATGCTGAGGAGTAATGAAGCTGCCACTCCCTTAGATATTGTTGGGCTTTTTGACAATAACGCTTCACTGATCTTATATATTTTAACAATCAATTACTATTTTGCGATCCGGCAGCACTAAGAATGATACATATTCTTGTTTGGAATTTGCCGCGTAAACAGCGAGTTTAATACTTGCAACGTGAGTGTAAACTTTTTCTTTTATACAATAATTATAGTTATTTGACCTTTTTAATATTTTTTAGCAGTTTATTTTCAAGCACTAGGTCATTATTTAATAAAAAATATTTAAAAA
The DNA here is from genome assembly GCA_030448955.1 of Trichopoda pennipes. NCBI lineage: Eukaryota > Metazoa > Arthropoda > Insecta > Diptera > Tachinidae > Trichopoda > Trichopoda pennipes. The sequence goes on from JASKUP010000038.1 coordinate 2,724,392, forward strand.
ACTTTATTTTTTTTTAATATTTTTATCAATATTTCGCCAAACCATTGGTTGGCATCATCAGGACAAACAAAAATAATGAACAAACAATTATTCAAAAATTGAAAAATTTTTTGATTTTTCTTTTATTTAATGTTCACTGTTATGCTTAAGATTAGCCAATCAGAATAATCAACCTAGGACCAACTTATCAGTAATTAATTTAAATTTCTGTAGACTTTTTGTCATTTAGAAGTTTGTTTGAGATAAAATTTCTTAAATTGTTTAAAATTGAGTTCAGCCATAGAGGGTTAGTAGTAAAATTGACTTTAATAACCAAACATTTTTAAGCAATGTTGAGTCACGTTCACGTACAGAAGAGTGTTAATTTTATACCTTTTAAAAATCCCAGTTAACCTCAATCAAATATTTCTCAGATCAATTTTTTCACATCCATTTCCGCTATTTTTCGATTTCGAAAATTATTATTTTGTGTGAAATGCTGTGTAGAATGTTAACACTTCTCTCTATAACAAAATTAAAAGCATGCATTCTTAAAAATCCAATAATATTGATAAGCTGAAAAAAGAATATTTAAATTCTAAATATCACAAAATCTATTGGTTTAAAATTGTGGATGAAGGAAATGTTTGTATAAATCAGTAAAAGTTTCTAAAGAGAGATACAAATTATCTCTCAGACATATAAAACAATTTTCGCCGTAAGTGGCAATTCGCATATTAAAATGCGATGGTTCAAATACGGCTGCTTGAAACAATATCTAGCATTCAGCGTTGTTAAACGAAAATTAAGCCGAAAAATGTTTAGAGCTTAATTGAAGGAAGTATATTGCAATAAAAATTGCTCAATAAGAATATCGGATTGTTTATATTTACGTATTAAACTCAGCTTTTCTAATCATATAATAAATAAATAAGAAATTATTGTGGCATTAAACGAATTGGAAGAACATATAACTGAAATTCACCCTTAATATTACAAAGTCAAAAATAACAGAGCTGTAAATGAATCATTAATTTTTAAATTAGTTCACAAATCATTCATGCACTAAATTAGCAAATTTTGAATTAATTCTTTTCACACAGAAAAAAAATTATTTGAATGAAATTTGACACAATTCAAAATGAATTTGGAAAAAAATGAATTGCCACTCATTTCGAATTCAAATGAATTTGGCATTCGAAATTGCAATTCGTTTTCAATTCAAATAAATATGTTAAAGTGAATTGCAACTTATTTCTGCTTTATTTCAATAGAATTGATTACTTAATTAAAATTAATTAGAAAAAATAATCAGCATTTCACAACCAACTTATTTAAATTGAGTGAAATTGCAATTGATGTCGTATGTAAATCTGCAGTGAGCATCACTGGCACTTTATTATTCACTTAATTTTGTATGTCAAAGATAGCAAACCAAAGACAAAAACTTCATTTTATTTTTCATTTCCCCTAGATCTGCTCTTGAATTTAATTGATTTCAATGCATTTTCTTTGAATTCCACTTCGTTGTTCTAAATCATTTTAATGAATTCAAAATTAATTTAATTTAAACTAATTGGAAATAAATACAAATTCACTTTAACAAATTCATTTGCATTGGAAACAAATTGAAATTCATTTCTGCCTAATTCATTTGAGTCGATTCAAAATTTATTAATTTATTTTTTGTTCTTAACAAATTAAAATGAAAAAAGGCGGTAAAATATATCATTAATAATTCATTTGAATTATAAATGAATTAATGAATGAAACGAACTGCAATTCATTTAACAGATTCATTTGAATGGAAAGCGAATGCAAATCATTCTACATTACAATTCATTTCTGCCTAATTGATTTGAATTGTGTCAAATTTCATTCAATTCTTTTTTGTTCCTAACAAATTAAAATCAAAAAAGAATGCTTCATTTACATTTCTGAAGACGAACATAGACGGTTAAATATATCTTTAAGGCCGCTCTGCTTTTTTTCAAAAAATAATTTACATTTTTTCGAAAAAGATTTTTAATTGGTTTAAGAAAAGAATAATATTGCTTTTCTTTATTTTTTATACAAAAAAAAAAATTCCAAAAATAATATTTTTTTTTGCCTTTTATTTCAATTGCAATAATATTTTTTTGCTAATTATTTGTTAACATTATTAAACAACTAATTAAATACATCTTAATTAAAAACTAATATTGACTAAAATATTCGATTAGTTGATAAATATATAAATAAATATTTTTATAATAAATAAATGCACTAAATTTTATTAAAAAAAAACAATGGCAGTTTTAGCTGTAATTTTTCTTTTAACTTTTTTGTTTATAATTGTTTTATTTTTTCATACTAATATTAATGCTTTAAAATGCGCACTAAGAAGATATTATTTATTAAATATTTATTTTTCATTTTTATTTATTTTAAGCATTCAGTTTTTTAGTTTGATTTAATTCATTTTTAGAAATAATAAAATGAATTTTCGTAACAAAAATACATATTGTTGCGCAGCTTGTCACGCCTAGAAAGTCTTAGAGCAATACACAAGAGTAGGAATTCTCCTTATTTAAAATTGTAATTATTTAAAAAACAAGCATAAACAGTTGTTAATTATCACTTATAAAATATAAAACAAAGCAAAACTAAAAAAAATAATAATAATAAAAATTGAAATATTTGATTATAATCCAAATAACAGCAATGTCTTCTATCTTGAAAACATGCAAGACAGCTAATGATTAACTTTTAAATAGCAAAAATTTTAATTTAAATAATAAAGCATTATTATACTATAATGCTACTTAACAGGCATAACCCAATAATATAATTAGTAAAAAAAAAAGAAAATTAATAAAAAATTAAACAAACATATTAATTACAACAATTTTGGAGTGTGCTAAGGTTAAGGGTAAAAAAAACACGTAAACGCAAAAAAAAATATATTTCATGATATAAAATTTATAAAAATCCCTTAATTGTTTGCTTGGTTATGTTCTCATAATATTTACTACGACGCCATGCTGCATTTGGTTTATTAATGTTAGTATTACTATTTTGTTGCTGTTGTTGTTGCTGGTCATTAACAGTTATTAGTGTTGTTATAGTATTTTGATTTGAACTAGCATTTGCGGTTGAGGGGCTCACCTCGGGTGTTTTAGACGTTGGCATTGTTGTATTTTCCGTTAGAATTTCCATAGAAGGAGCATCAGCTATTCCATCTAGGGTCAATTCAATTGGTATACTTTCTTCATGATAATCATCATTATTTTTCTCAAATGTAGGTGTTATACTTTCACTATGCAACTCTTCAATATCTGCTATACTACTTTGATCATCCAGATTGGCAGATTTATTACCACTTTCTGAAAATTTTGTGGATGTTAGCGATTTCTTATGAATTGTCATTTCACCATTTGGATGTTGAACAGACATATAACTTTGTTCAGATCCCTCAAATGACACATTAAGAGGTGAAGTTAATTCAGGCATTTCAAAAGTATATGTTGAATCGTCGGCCTCATTGGCATCGAAAGAATTTTTATCACAACTTATATACGAAGATGTTCTACCGGATGCCGTTTGATATGATGAAGAGGAAGGTGTAAAGTTTCCTTCAGAGGCTGTAGCAAAGGAATCATCTTCAGTAGAGCGGGAATGCCAATCCTGCAAGAGATAGCAGAGATTTAAAGCTACATTTTATTTTAATTGAAAAATCTATACCTAAAATTATTAACAAATGATGACCTATTTATTCTTCAACTTAAAATTTTAAAATAGTTTTCTTGTGCAGAAATACATAATCTATAAGGCGGTTTAGTATTTTAAAGGTTATAATAGATTTACAGTTAACACTAATCCAACGTCACACGATACACTCTGCATGTACATACCTACCCAACAAACATTTGAATTAATGTATTTAACAGCATGCGACAACAAAATTTGTTACAGTGATAATATTGTTAATGGTTTGGAATTTCAGAGCCCAAAGTGTTGATCATTCGATAGAATAAAATTTGTTTTCGATCGTATAACTGTGAGAATAGTTTAATTAGACAAGCATTTTTTGGGCCTCTAGTCGTGACTGTAAAAAAAGGACAATTAAGCATGATTTTCACTTTTCCAGCATGAAGATTCTTTTAGTTGCAAATACAAGCACGCCATTTCTTATCTTATGTTTCTTTAACTAAATTTTAAACTCACAAACTAAAGCATCTTCTAAACCGCCATACTTTGTGATTTCAAAGAAACCCTAATTCACGAAATCTTAATTAAATTAAACCAAAAGGTCCTTACAAACTCACACTGTCATATCATGCTTTTCTCTATAACCAAGTCGCCGTTGAATTCCTATTTAACTATTTTATGATTTAGTATACATTTGTCTTTTAATCTATTAACTCGTTACTCCCTATTAGAGTTTAGGTGCTGTTTATAAATTATTCGCCTTGAAGTAAAACTCAAAACCCTCTGTTGGGATTTGAACACAAGTGCTGTGGTTCAAAAAACTATCAAACGCATCTCCTCTGCGACTGGTAAGAAAGAAGACTTTGTTTTGAACTCAGGATTTTTTTACCTTTACAAAACAGGAGGTAGTTCAGACAACGTAGGCTACTTAATATATGGGCAATTCTATGTTTTTACATTGATTTGAAGTGGACATTATAACAACAATGAACTGAATCTATGAGAAAAAGAAAATCCAATTTAAGGTATTTTTAATTCGCTTTGTGGCTACTCATATTATAATGTTACATGCGTCATGAAAAACGATATTCGCATTAGAGTTCCAAGAGTTCAAAGCATTTGTTGCATACGATATATCACCTACAACATTATTATTATTCATTTTAAAATTGTTAAAAAAATATTTTGTTTAGTTTAGTACAAGATTATTCAAAAATTCAATTACACCTCTCTAAATTCGCAAAATTTTCCATATCTTTAGCTGTACCTTAAAATCACTACCATTTTATATTAAATAAGATATATTTCCTCTGAAATAAAGTAACCTCTAAGTAAAATAGAACATCACGTACTTATAAAAGGGTTTTCTACAAGAAGTTAAGTTTGTTTTCTAAAACAAAATAAAACAAAAAATTTAGGTTAAGATGATTCAAATTTGTAATGCTTTACGAAGAGATTTCTGCCAAATCGCCACCACGACCACACTGCCAAATGTTGATTCTTTTATCAAAGTTTTGAATCATTTTTTTTGGCAAAATGGCGGTCCTATTTCGTTAGTCACATCACGGATTTTAAGTTTTAAGGCTGAAATTAATTTGATTGGCTCCGTATAGACTCTGTCCTTAACATAGCTCCTCAAAAAATAATCCAGTACTGTTAAATCGCACGATCTGGCTGGCCACTTAACAGCTAATTGTCGTGAAATTATGCGATCGGAAAATTTGGTTTGTAATCAATTGATCGTTTCATTGACTGCAAGAGAAACCACTTATCAATAATATCCACCTCATCAATAATAGCATCAATAATGTGAACATCTCGCTATAGCGTAATCCATTGATCGTCACCGTTTAGGATTTTCAGAATCCCAAATGCGGTAGTAATACTTTTTGACGTACCCTGGCAAGTGAATATGGGCTTCGCTAGCCGATTGTTCCTGAAGGAATTGAGCAAATCTACGGCGACGTGAATGGTCGGTCGGCTTCAATTTCTACACCGGTTGAACCTTTCAAGGCTTCAAAGTCAAATCCTTACGCAAAATTCGCCATGTGGTGGTTTCTGATAACCAAAATTGTTGAGAACGTCGAGAAATAGACAAATTTGGATTTGCTTTAGTACTGTGGCTCACAGCTTCGATCGAACACGCGTTGATATTCGCACCTTTTTTATCGAGCCTGTTGACTCAAATTTAAGCATCAAATTTTTAATAGCGGTCTCAGAAGGACGATTATGTTGTCCGAAAATAACGGGTCCGCAATCTAACGTTTTTTTTTTCAACTAGTGCTTATTTCGTGAATGGTAACACTTAGCTCATGTTCGATTTGACAGATAATTAGTTTCATCCTTCCACTGAACGAATATGGTGGTGTATACGCTTGAATAAAGCTGGGAAATATTGCGACATTACTTTGGAAGAAGAGAAGCACCGTCAACTCCGTATGTTCGTTATCTTATGAAAAAAGTGAAAGAAACTGGCATCCTCATCGAAAACCAAAGCTTGAAAAGCCAAAAACAGTGCGTACATATGAGATAATTGCTGCTGTGGAAAAAAGTGTGCGTGAGGCGCCACCAACAATAATTCACTGTCGTTCTCAACATTTCAGAGACATAATTGAGGCGAATTTTGCATAAAGACCTTGGTGTGACGCCATACAAAGTCCAATTCGTTCAGGAGTTTATAGAGTTTACAAAAAAAAGTTATTTGGCGGCAGAAGCACTATTTTCATAGTGGATTTTAATTATTTTAATGCGATTTTCGTGCGAAATATAATTCATTGTAACAACTACCAATGAATCTACTCTGAATACCTCAAAATGTCAAACTAAATGTCAAAACTAACCTGTTGAAGGTGTTGCCACAATTGAAAAGCAAAGTTTTTGTTGAAGAACCCAATATTTCTACAAAATTTATTTCATTCTATAGGTGTACAAATGTTACGAGTATGTATGATGCCATGGAAATGCCCATATGTAATCCAACTTTATTTTTTTTATGTAGTTCCAATATTCAACACATAGTTTCAAATCGTATTTTCATAACAAAACCTATTTTATAACCCTTAAGCTGAACTTGATTTTTTAATTTTATTTACAAAATTTGTTTAAAAATTTTTCTTAAAATTGCGGAAATTTTTTTCGGTATGATAGAAAATTATCTTATTTCATATAAAATTTTAATATTTTAAAGAGCTCCTCTTATTTATAGATCAACATAGCGTAGTGTAGAAGTGTTTTTGAGTCTTGCTGTCTATGCTATGTTGATTTTATGAAAATTCTCATTGAATCAATTTGGCTTTTGATATAAGACTCTTAGGTTTTCTATACAATATTGGGGTAAAATTCACTGATGAGCTACTTGAGCAATAGTGAAATTGCAATATGAATATGCTCTTCCCCGCAGTAATACATTTCAAATATTTTTATTTGAATAAATGTTTTATGAGAATATCATAAAATGTTTGTTTTTTAATAAATATTTTTGTAATAAATATTTTAGGATAATATCATGAAATATTTATTTAAAGGAATCAAGCACGAAATAAAGTTGCTTAGATTGAAAATGATTCTGATGAATTATAAATGACTTATAAAAAATAAAATCAAATTGTCGACTTACCTCACTACTCGCACTCCTTAGCGTAGCCAGCTTTTTTTGACTCGGACTAGGATTTGATTCAACTTCAACAGTTTGAAAATTTTCTTGTACATCTCGTATAACAGCGTCCAAGGATTCTGCCACTTCGGCAATATCACTAAGTTTACCAGTGATTGCAGTGCAAGCCAAGCCATTATTATCAATAGGATTAACAATAATTTTGCTAGGATCTAAAACTTCAGTTGCGGAGGAAGAATCCAAAGTACTTGTATTGCTGCTACTGCTCGAAATAGTACTTTCTACTGTAGGGCTGGGTGTTGTTATCTCGGTGGGGAGATCCTCTACTACGATGCTAGAATTATTAGAAAGATTAATTTTTGAGTTTTCTAAACTGAATGGAGTAGTTGAACAGCTGGCATTCTCTTTGATCGCAGATATTGAACTTTCTGAAAGTTCATTTGAATTTTTGTTACAGTCATTAACATTATTTAGGTCATTTAAGCTATCGATATTATCATTTGGATAATAAGCATTTGGCTGTTGGAAAATCGAATCATTTGTTGAAGATTTCAACTCAATTTCTTTCACATGAGAATTGTCTATAACTTTAGATTCGTTTTCAATAATTTGTTTACTTTCGCTGTTATTTGATTTAATTATTGCGAGAGAAGAATCTTTTGTTTCAATTAATATTTCTTGTTTTGGAATATTAATATTTTCGTTTAATGCATTAATTTGATGAAGTTCGTTTTCGTCTGATATTTCATTTTGAGGTTTAATATCTTCTTTTACTTTTTCATTTAGTTCTAAATTTAATTGCTTATTGTCCTCGTTTGTATCATTTTGAGCTACAATATTTTCTTCATTATTTAATAGTTGTAAAAATTCTGGTGGAGAAACGTCTATGGGATGAAAATCTCTTTCCTGGTTTAAAAAACCTTCCTTCATTTGGATTAAACAATCATTAGATACTTTATTATCCCCACAGTACGCTGATTCTTTCTCAGTTTCTTTATATCCGAAACATTCATTTCCACCATCTATATTTTCATTGTTATTTCTATTATTTTTGTTATTTATTTCTTGTTCACTGACTGACTCGAATTCATCACATTTCGAAAGCCTTTTTTTAAGTAACTCGGCCATTTCTTCACCTAAAGAATTTGGCGGTGAAAAAGTACTTTCCACTGTGCTATTAAGCTGATTTTGTTTTTCATTTTCAACTAGAATTTTGGGACAATTTAAGCCTTCTTCTTGTTTTAAAAAATCTTTGCCAGAGCCGATTACATATGGCGATATTTCGTCGCTACTGTTACCGACAGACACGTCCTTTTCGATTTTGTTTTTCGAAAATAAATTCCGAAACCGCGCAAACATTTTTATATACTTTAATTACCGATCAACAGATGAATGAATGCAAATTAGTGTTTTAAATATTTTTCTTTTTTTATTTATAATAAATTTGACTTATTACACCTCTTTAAAAAAGTATGTATTCTACAACAGCATTAATATGTCTAAATTAAATTGTATTTTCATTTTATTTTCCAGATTGTTTTTAATAATGCCGACACACAATGTACGTTGACGTTTCACAAATATTTCAATTTCTTAAGAGACACGTTTTTGGCGGTTATTTTTAGAAAGAAAACTAAATTTTGTTTTTTGGAAACTTTTCCTTTTTTCGCTTAAATCATCTATATATCTTTACCGTTACATAAGAATATAACTAAAAGTTTTATAGTTAAGTAGTTAAGTAACAATATATAGTATTTAGTGAAATATTGTTTTCACACGCGTACAATACATTCTTGCACTTAATGATTATTAAAGAATTCGTTTTTAAATTGTACCAAACTGGACCGCTCTCACAAATATACTAAAATTTTAAAATTGTCCGCCTGGTGTTCCTGTTTTAAATTTGGGTGTCGTTTGATGTGTTTTCCTTTTTGTCATGTTATTCCAATTTCTTTTTAGTATTTTATTTTATTTTATTTAATTACATATTTCATTTTATTGGGTGGTTGAAAATGTAGTTTCCTAATTTTATTAAAAACTACAGCAGTAAATTTGAATTAGTTTTAAGATAATTCAAAAATTTTAACGTAATAAATTTTGTTAGTTTAAAACGCAACCGCAGAAATTATTTGGCTTATTTCTCTTGTTCGAAATATTGCTCTTTAAATACAATATCGCCAGAGTATAGGATATACCTACGTTACTTTTCGATCCCATGTAGTGTATCTTCTAGATTTTTGTCAGCTGAAAGCCGATTAAACAACATCCATCAAAGCATCTTATAAAAATAGATTTAGAATTTAAAGGGACCTCTAACTAAGACCCTTTCCGATATAGTTTATAGTATTTTCTAAATTATTAGAAATTTAAAAAAAAATTCAACAATAATTAAAAAACCCAAAAAAATTATTTCGAAATTTGCTTAAATCCAAATTTTATTTACAATAAAAAAATCATAATAAATGTTCTAAAAATTTTAGATTTTAGACTAAAAAAATTCTACCATATAAAAAATATTGAGTAGATACGATCTTGGTGAAGGAACTGCCTAAACCCGAATACTGACTTACCAGCACAGTTTAGAACATGGCTTGAGAATGATGTCATCCATCACATTGAAAGCGGTTGCCGTTCATAACGAACAAACAGTCAGCAAAGACGGAAAGGAATGACAACAGTCGTTTTTTTAAATTTTTTATCAACAGTCGAAAACTTGCCAAGAAATTCAAAAAAAATATATTTACCAGAAATTCCAAAATTTACGTTTTCCTCTAAATTACGAATTAATAATAATTAAAAATGACAAAATATATATATTTTATTTAAATAAATGTTAAAAAACAAATTATTTCTACTCCTTAAAAAACTAACTTAAGGTTCCCCTGTAGGCTAGTAGGTAGTGTACTAGCTTGTAAATATGGGGGTTGTGGATTCGATTCCCAACGAAGACCTTGGTTTTTTTCACTACAAAAATAAAAATTGACTGTCGGTGGCGCTGCTTAGCGATGAAGGCATAGTCACTGGCCGCTGTGCTGTCTTATATAAGGCAGTTAATTTCCAACTATCCTTCTACTTTCACCACCAATTGAAATAGAACATAAAGTTTTTCGAAACCGATTTAAAAAATTTCTAAAAAGTTTAACTATCCTCTAGTTAAATTTTTTAAATTCTAAATAAAAAAAATTGTCCTCTCTCTTTTTAATAAACAAAAAAAAAAAACTGATAGCATCAATAATATCAATTACCATTTCTTAAAGTCTAAAAAGTAATCGATCGCATTAGTGTCACTGGAAAATTTATCTACACGAAATTTGCATTTAAAAAGCAATGGAGTGACTTAGCCCTCCCTGAAATTTTTATTTCTCTTATGATTGATCTAGAGCCATTTTGAAAAAATAATTAGAAAATTAGAATTTTGCAAAAAGGTGATTTTTGAATATTTCAGGCTTAGAAGCGCCAACTCGTTCGCGGAATAGAGCATTATGTGTTTAAAAATTAATAGAAGTTATTGCCGATCTAGACAATTCTACATGAATAAAATTCTGTACCGTAAAAAAACTAATTTTTCATAAATATCCTATACAGGGTGTTCGCCGGGAAGATATACTACTTTGTTTTGCCGCCATTTTGGTAAACATTAGTTTCCATATAAGATTCAGTTAACGACACAAGAGATTCTTCCACAAAAATATTTACGCCGCCGTAGATATGTCAATAGAATATTACAGCTCGCCCATGACAACCCAGATTTTCATGAAAAAATCATAATGAGTGACGAGGCACATTTTTATTTGAATCAATATGTGCTTAAACAAAATACTCGGTTCTGGGGAATCGGAAACCCTCAAATTATACAACAGTCACCTTTGCATCCATTAAAAGTGGCAGTCTGGTATGTAATTTGGTCAGGAGGAATCATTGGACCTTACTTCTTTGAAAATAAAAACGGCGTAATGGTAACTGCAAATGGAGACAGATATCGGGATATGATTGAAAACTTCTTAATGCCACAACTGCATGCTTTGGACTTGATTAACATGTGGTATCAACAAGACGGTGCCACATCGCATACAGCCAGGATTACAATGGAATTGTAAATGCAGTAGATATACATCGATACAAGGTATGCTTAACACACTTAAATGAATGAATATCAAACAAAGACTCATATTTAACACTCCCAGTTTTATACATAAGATTAGACATGGTAAAACTCCGAAATATCTATGTGAACAGATAGAATATGTCGGTGAAATACAACCATATGGACTATAGAATACAGAGGACTTCATTTAAGGAAGGCGACTACAACAACAGCGCAGAGATCTCTCTTTTCTAACGGCATGAAACTATTTATTACACTAACAATTGACATGAAAATGGAACGGAATTATATTGTATTTAGGGGAAAATGTATAGATTTTGTGAAGAACAGTGGTTAGAATTTAATATAGACTTTATAATTTTGAAATTTATTATTGTAAATGTAAAATATTTTAGAGTATTATAAATACCAATAAAATAAATTAAAAAAAAAAATAATAATAATAAATAAAATATTTATCAATATAAGATCCATTCTCTTTCATTTAATCGGAAATTATATACAAACAAAGTAGTATACCGGCGAACATACATACATACATACACACATACATACATATATACATACATACATACATAATTAAAGCATATTGAGAAAACTTAAAAACATATTTTTCTCCTTTTAAATAAATGCAAAATTTGCCACCTACAAAATACGTTTCAACCTCATTCAAACACAAATTCATATATGGATGAAATTACTTCATTTTTAGATAGTCCTTGTCCAATGTATCTTCCAATAAAACATATCACTCCACGTGAAGTCACAGATGAAATAAAAAAGTTAAACTGTAAAAAATCTCCTGGGTATGATTGTATTAATGGAAGAGTAGTTCAAACTCTGCCTAAAAAAGCTATTTTGTTCCTGACTTATATATATAATGCCATACTAAGATTAAGTTACTTCCCTGCGCAATGGAAATGTGCAGAGATAGTAATGGTGAACAAGCCAAACAAGCCTGAGAACATTGTTTCATCGTACCGTCCAATTAGCTTACTGGCTATATTCTCCAAAATATTTGAAAGAATATTTCTGAAAAGATTATTACCAGTTTTAGAAAAAGATAGCATCATTCCTGAGTACCAATTTGGTTTTAGGAGTAAACATGGCACTCCAGAACAATGTCATCGTATCGTTACACTTATAAGAGATACTTTAGAATCTAAAAAGTATTGCTCAGGAGTATTCCTAGATGTTCAGCAAGCTTTTGACAGAGTATGGCATACTGGGTTATATTATAAGTTAAAAAAGCTGCTTCCAACTCCTTTCTATCTTTTATTGAAATCATATCTAACAGACAGAAGCTTTTTTGTTAAAGTTAATCATGAGTTCTCCGAAGTATATGAAATCAAGGCCGGTGTTCCTCAGGGCAGCGTACTCGGCCCAATTCTGTATACGATATTTACATCGGATATGCCAGTTATTGAAAATGTTTTAGTTGCAACTTATGCAGATGATACTGCAATACTGACATCTGATACCTGTAACAACAACGCATCGATTTTAACGCAACAACAGCTTAATGCAATTGAACATTGGTTAAATAAATGGAACATTAAAGTAAATACCGAAAAATCTATACATGTAACGTTTTCTCTACGACGAGGAAACTGTCCTGAAGTAGTTCTGAATAACAGTCCAATCCCTCAAGCCGACTCTGTTAAATATTTAGGAATGCATATAGACAAGAGATTAACGTGGAAGAATCACATAAAAGCAAAGAAACAACAATTAAATATTAAAACAAAACGCTTATATTGGTTATTAGGGCCAAAATCACAATTAAATTTGAACAACAAAATAACAATTTACAAAACAATTTTAAAACCTGTTTGGACTTACGGTGTTCAGTTGTGGGGAACAGCCAGCAACTCAAATATTGAAATATTGCAAAGATATCAGTCAAAAACTCTGAGATCAATTGTCAACGCTCCATGGTTTGTGTCGAATAATTCAATTCATAAAGATCTTTCAATCCCGCGAGTTATGGACGAAATTAAAAGGTTTGGTGAAAACTATTTAGAGAGGCTAAGCCAGCATGTCAACCCATTAGCGATCGCTCTTCTGGATGATACTGAAGAAATACGAAGACTTAAAAGATACCACATTCTGAATTTGCCATTCCGGAATTTTATGTTTGTAATTAAGTAGTATGTTCTATTTTTTTTTTCTCTTGTAAATATTTATAATACATTATCTTAAAATAGTTATGCATGTATTTGAATTTGTTAAATAGATAAACCTATGATATGATTTTGATGTTATCAATATTGTTTATAAAAGCTTGTTGTTGTTCTCAATGGAGTTCAACAAAACAAATTGTATATTTATTAGATCACATTTACTTATTATCCTTAAATGGATAGATGGTAAATAAAGAAAATTTAAAAAAAAAAAAAAAAAAAAAAAAAATAAATGCAAAATAACAACACACAGCAATCTCCAGAACTAAATTAACTTTGCCCCTACCAAATATTTTCTTCAGTGTTTCTTTTATTGTTTCTTGGGTTAAGATTTATTTTCTATTTGCTACAGAAGTGTGACGTGATCATTTTTTGTACTTAATTTCACAAAAAGATAATGACATTTGAGTGGGTATTTTGGAAATATTTTAAAAGATAACACGAAAGCGCAAAAAAAGATTTAATTAAAGAAATTGTTTTAGAGTAACGTAAAATAAATATTTTCAAATAGATTTCTATTTCATTTTAAAATAACAATGATACTTCAAAAGACGTCTGGTTTAAAGAAATTTGTATTTATAAAAATTAATGTAGAAAATAATTCCTCTTCAAAACAGCCACCAAAACAGCCATAAAAAAAGCCTTTGCAAGTGACAGTTTTGAAACAAAAAACTCAGGCAGAAATATTTTGTCTTTAAATAAAACTGTCTTCGTTTATTTTTAAATTACAACTTTCAATTACCCTGTCTACACTTTGCTTTCCTCAATTTTTTCGGCACTTTGGAGTAAGTAATATTTTTCACACCGCCTTCTTTCTTATCAAAATATGTAAAATTTGCAATTTAGCATTTCTAATAAACTTGAAAACTGCTAAAATTTTCATTAGCCTGTTTTGTTACAAGGCTTTTTGTAAAAATTAAAGTCTTTTCTATGTTACAGTCTATTACAAAAATATTCACATTGAAAATGTTACATAATGAAATTTAAATTAAGGTTTGAAAGCAACACTACTTCATATTCCCACACATAATACAAAGGATTATTTTATCCTGTTGTCATTCAATTCCATCTTTGCTGGCTGCTTGTTCGGCATGAACGGCGAGCGTTTTTCGATTTACTGTAGAGTTTAGGACACGGCTTCAGAATGATGTCATCACATCGAAAGAGCTCGCTGTTTGTACCCAACAAACAGTTAGCAAAGACAGAAATGAATAACAATATTTACTGGCAAAACAAATCAAAATAACTTAATACCAGCTTATTTCATCGTCAGTTTTCTGCGAATTAAGCTCAATTCATATCCCTAGGAGTCATTGAAGAAATTGTGATATTTAATTTTATGAAATTTCAATACAAAATAGTACATAAGCAGTATCCTACCTAAAAGCGAAGCTTACAGAATTAATAATCTATATTTTTTTTTAATGTAAATAAGTAGTGACAACAGGCCTTAGGTTGTAGTCGAAGGTAGCATTTAGAAATAGTTCAACTGTCTGAGCCTGATTATAGTTTTCCAATTACGTAAAAGTGCCAACTTAATACCGTAACTAGTCATCTGTCTGACAAGCTCAAATGGAGATATCAACTAAAAGTATGACCCCAAAAGTCCTTTCGGTTCCCTTGTAAGTTTTTTTTTAGTTTCTTTCTCAACTTGAATTAACTCATTTACCCAGCAAATGGCGCTTATACATATAGTTGTTTCAAGTGGTTCTCACTCAAACAAGAATATTCTATTTCAACATCACCCCATTATGTTGTTGTTATTATCATTTAGTGTAGGTGCCTGCTTGACTGTGTGTTTTATTCTGTATAGTTGTTTTGTTTTCTGTTGTTTATCTTATTTTATAGAATTTCTCATAAGCGTATTGTTGTTGTGTACGTGTATAATGCACAATGGGCCGTTTCGTTTACGTGTTTGACTGATAATTATTTTCTTTTAAAACTTAGAAATCATCTTCACAGCAATATAATATTACTATTATATTATATTATACTCCCTTAAACTCTCATTCTAATAGAATCAGCAATAGAGATTCTGGCTCACGTAGCGATATATTTTGCGAGCAGTGATTGCTAAAGTACTTTTTTTTAATTTTAAAGCTATTTATAAAGCACTTTCCATCGGAAGAAGTTTAAGTTTGCGGAATCCATAAAATTTATTAAATTTTTCGAATCTTTTCTAAAAACCCCAAAATTAATAACATCAATAAATTATCGCTCAGTAGCAGGGTATTCAACTCTATTAATTCTCTAGAGCATTTTCGCAATGTGGTAAGTGCTCTAATGAAATTAGAGAACTTGTTCCCATTACTCGCACGTTTTGGCGTTTAACTCAATTTTCGTTGACTTTTAGCAGAACAGTCCATATGTAGAATAAACTCCCTCCAGAGGTCTTTCCTGTCACTTTCAATGTAGAAAAGTTCAAATTGAATGTCCACAAACACTACTCCCTCTTTCCTTCTCCCTATAACCTAATTTCCTAGTTCTGGCACAATGCATTGCATGAGTAGGGGTCATCCCCTGAGTGCTGGTCCGAGGAAAAAAATATATGGATCACGGCCTCCAGGGTTCGTTACACAAAAAGATTTCTTTATTTCTCTATAACCAAAACACAAATGACGTCTCTCTTTCTAAATAATAAAATGAACGATACCTGTCTTTTTCTGTTTTAAACCTTAAAAATGTCTCTTTTATTATTTTATATATTACACGGTGTTAACTATCGCGTCATTAACCATTCTCATGTACCACAAACTTCTCAGACTGGTGCAAGCCGATACTCAATTTCTCCGACGGCTGTCTGACTGCGTCTCATATTGGAGCGAATAAAATGACCATTCCATAGCCTTACCCATCAGTTACGGCCTGCGAGTTTAATCCTCGATTAACTCCTCTGCGTCTTAACTGGCCTACCGTGTGACTTGGCCTATCTTGTTCATCTAAGCGGAATAGGTTTCTGGCCTGTCTGAACAAAGAAAGGCTTAGTTTTTTATCTCCTTACTTATGCGAATAAAAAATTCTGGCCGAGTAGCTTACAGGACTGGAGGTTGTGGGTTCGATTCCCAACAAAGAACTTTGTTTTTTTCACTACAAATAAAAGTTCGCTGTCAGTAGGGCTGCTTAGCGATGAAGGCATAGTCACTGGTCAGTGAGCTGTCTTATTCGACAGTTAATTTCCGTAACTATCCTTCTACTTTCACCACCTGTCCCATCTCTTCTCTATCCCTTTCCTAAAGAATGTAGCACGGTACTTGACTAAATAGGCATTGTTGCCTGCCTGAATTGCTACTTCTCTTAAAAAAAAAAAAGTAAAGCGACTCCAAAACTCACTTTAGCAAATTTTTGGGTGTACCCGAATTAATTGAAGTCGGACAAAATTCTAACTTAAATTAATTAAGCCGCACCTTTTTGGCAAGACTCTCTTTTCTAATTCAGTTGAACAAAATTCTAACTTACTCAAAGATTTCCTACCCGATTGCTTTCCCTGGCCAACTAACTCCGTAATTTGCAATTTTACTACCTTTTTACATTCCAATAGGCACACATACATGCGTACGTTTTCACATATACATCTAATACTGATTGATAGATGGCACTTCTTAATGGCCAGACCCTTATTTATTTTTGTTTTTAAGTAATAAAAATAAAATTGTAATACAGAGTGGCATAAAATTTTATTTAAGTATAAATGTAAACAAAATAAGAAAAGAAATGGATGAATTGTAAGTTCCTTCAGAAGGGCCAATGTATATAAAAATTCATTTCTCGTAGCCAAAAAACGAGCCTGTCGACTTTTGGTCGTCACAGTATTTAGCAGTGTTTCTATCATAAATTTTATACAAAACTAATAATATAAGAACTGAACACACACTTGTAAATGATCTGCGTAAGAAGCCACAAATATTAACCTCTAGAATTGCATAAATAAATGTAAAAGTTTTAATAAAAAATAAAAAAAGGCAAATAAAATTATATTGAGAAGCCAAGAGATCTTTTAGGCACTGACATACACGCAAGATAAACTACAAATAAATAAGCAAACATAAAGCATAGACAGGCTTTAAGAGCCAGAAAAAGCAAACAGACACTAAGGTGCACGTCTGTAGTGAATGTAGACAAATTAATTGTGTTTGGATGGCAAAAGCTTAACGATAACAAACAAACGGCAACAAAACAGAAACAAATAATGCTTAAGAAAACATAGAGAAGAATATGCAAATAAAACATTAAAAATTAATTTACGATAAAGAAACAAAAAAACAAACAATTTAAATAACAAAAAAATATATGCTAAGTTTATTTAATAATAAAAGTTTCGAGAAGAACAAACTGCGGTACTACGCAGGAAACGCGCTGAAGAAGACTTCATTCTTCAAAAGCTGCTGCCATAAACATTGTTTATTTTTATAACAATACTGCAGCGCCTCTAGTGTCATGTTCTGTCATTTATTGCTCTAGAGCAATGATGGGCGAACTATGGCCCGCGGTTCACATCCGGCCCGCCGAGCGTTTTAAAAAAAAAATTAATCACCTATTAAAAAATTATGCCCAAAAAATAAATATACATTATGTTTTAAAAAAGATATAAATTGACAATTTTAGCAAAAAAATGCGATGTTTTCATATTATATTCTGTCCAAACTGCGTAGTTTTCTAGGAAATATTGTACACACAAGAGAACAACAACTCTCTGATGCAATATTCCAAGAAGAAACGTAAAAAGCATGAATCAAAAACATCGAATATAGACCTATTGTATTGTGTCCAAACTGCGTAATTTTCTGAGAAATATTGTGCACACAAGAGAACAACAACTTTCTGATGCAATATTCTAAGAAGAAACATTAACATCATAAAACACTAACAACTAATATAGAAAACTGAAGGTATAACATAACTACAACTATTATACGTGAGATCTAGAAGATTCTTAAATATTCGAGACAACATGCGCAACAAATATAAAAGGGCCAGCGATGGATTAATCAGCAATCAGTAAAAGTGTAAATCTCGTGACGTAAAGAATAAATTGTGAAGTAAAATTATAAAGTTG
This sequence comes from Trichopoda pennipes, assembly GCA_030448955.1. Lineage (NCBI taxonomy): Eukaryota > Metazoa > Arthropoda > Insecta > Diptera > Tachinidae > Trichopoda > Trichopoda pennipes. The sequence goes on from JASKUP010000038.1 coordinate 2,743,015, forward strand.
CCAACGTACAGTTTTATTTGTGTAATTAAAATAATAAAGTGTATTGTAAATATAAGTGCAATAGTAAAATAGTCTAAGTTTTTTACCCCCATAAATGTCAATCGAAAATAGAAAGAGAAAAATTGATTCGGAATGTCGAGTATTTCAAGAAGAGTGGACATGGAAGTATTTCTTTATGGAATATAACCAAAAACCTATTTGTCTTATCTGCCAAGAACCGGTAGCTGTACTAAAAGATTATAATCTCGCTAGGCACTTTAATTCAAAACATCTTGGGGTCGAAGTACTATAAAATGACAGATGAAGACAAGAAAGTTCATTCAGAGGAATTGAAAAGAAAAATATCCAGTCAGCAAATGTTTTTTAAAAATCAAAGAAGTGTCCAGCGATCCTCCACGTTAGCTGGTCACATTGTTGCCTATAAAAAGCAAAAAGTAACAAACCGTTTTCTGAAGGAGAATTTATTAAGGATGTGTTAATTAGCATTGGAAAAGTATTATGCCCAGAAAAGGTAAAAGATTTCGAATCTATAGGGCTGTCACGTAGAACGAAAAAGAATTGAAGCGATTTTTTCTAATTTAACCAATCAACTCGATGAACGTCTTAAAAAGTTTAAGTATTTTTCAGCACTATGGACGAGAATGTTGACAGGAGTAATACAGCCCAACTTCTAATTTTTATCAGAGGAGTCGATGAAAACTTTGTAATAACCGAAGGACTTGCTTGTTTGAGATCTTTGAAAGGAAAGACGACAGGAAAAATAATTTATGATGAATTTAGAGAGGGGATGGAATCTCTTAATGCCCCAATTTCCAAATTAATTAATTTAACAACTGATGGAGCACCTAACATGGTGGGAAAAATACGGGGTTTGCAGGAGTTTATAAAAGTCAGACTCCTGAAAGCGAAAGAATTTTTTTACATTGTATAATCCACAAAGATGTTCTTTGCAAGGCTGCCTTGGATATTAACCACGTACTTAATATTATTTTAAAATTAATTAATACCAATCGAGTCCGTGGTTTGTTACATCGACAATTTCAAGAGTTTTTATCGGAAGTTGATCCAGAATTTTCAGATGTACTTTATTACACAAAGATCAGGTGGCTGAGTTGTGGGCATGCCTTCTCGAGAATTTGGATACTTCTCGAAGAAATTAAAGTTTTTCTAAAAACCAAAACTGAAATTTGGGATGAGTGGGAAATATTGGAGGATAAGGATTGGTGCATCGAGGTTGCTTTTTTCACCAATTTACTCGAGCACTTAACAAGAAGTTACAGGGAAGAAATCAATTTATAGATGAAACTTGGGGCAGTTTGAGGTCTTTTAAAACTCAATTGTTTATATTTTCGAAATGTTTGCGAAAAATGATTTGCCTCATTTTCCAAGACTTAATTCTTTGAGGCCTGTGAGTGAAGAGAAGTTAAAAGTCTTTTCACAATCTTTATTAAAACTGTATTCAGAATTTGAGGCCAGATTTGCTGACTTTAAAAAAATCCAACCATGTTTAGATATTTTTTCAATGCCTTTTAATGTTAATCCTGAGAATGTTCCATCTGATCTACAATTGGAAATTATAGAATTGCAATGTAATAATAATTTAAAACAGCTATTTTTAAATACCGATAAGCTTCATTTCTATAAATCCTTACAGAAAGATGAATTTCCAAAGCTAATTAATCATGCGCAGCAAATTATGGCAATGTTTGCTTCCTCATATTTATGTGAACAGGCCCTTTCAGTAATGAAATGCAGAAAAAATTCAATAAGAAACCGATTGTCAGACGAGAGTCTATTTAATTTATTTAAAGTCGCATCCTCCCAGCTGGAATCAGATTTTGAGAAAATTATGTCAAGTCAGAAACAGATCCATGCTTCCCATACATCTGGAAAATCTTAAAATCATAATCAACTGTATCTTATAAAATTTTCATGTTGTTGTAAAATATTACGTAATATAACTAATAAATGTATAGCTTAAGCCGAACTTTTAATCGAACAGCAACCCCATAATTTTTGAATGTATGACCCTCTATGTTTTTTTTTTTAATTTAATGGCCCGCCGCAAGATTTTTTTTAATTTATTGGCCCGCCACCCAAAAAGTTCGCCCATCACTGCTCTAGAGTAACACTGCCAGCACGAAAGCGTTCATTTAGGGTTCGAGCTTGTTAGAGAATATAAAGAAATCTTTAATTATAATCAAAAAGTTCGAGCGTTTCATCTTAATCAAAAAATAATGATGGCTTAAGAAGTATCAAAAACTCTAATAAGCCAGTGGTTTAAAAACTGCAGGGTTACAAAAATCTAAATGAGGTACACCAATTAGAAAGGTAAACACAGAACAGGCAGACCGCAATGCCTTGCCAGAAAGGTATTACGACCTTGCAGATATGAAGTTTAACAGCAAAATATATTTTTAATTAAATTATTTTCAAGCCAGATAATACAATAAATATTTTTTTTAATTCTAATGTCGGCTTTTTCAACAAAAAGCCAAAAAGTGATTACAAACTTTGATGAAAGAAATGATATCTGTCAGTGTAGTCGTGGTATACATTTGCCTAATATAATTTTTCATTCATAATTGCCGAACTTTTCTCCTCAAAATACAAAAAAAATTTGAATCATCTTAATCTAAATTTGTTGTTTTATTTTGTTTTAGCAAACAAACTTTTTGTTGAAAAATCCAAACTGTTTTAAATAATAATACAGAAGTTCAGGACCCATCGACCTTGGATTCTGGACACCCATATAAAACTAGTTTAGAAATATACTATTCAGTATAATAGAAGCAGGGGCCTTTTATTCTAGGTGAAAAAAGTTGCAAAGGTACACAAAATAGGCAGACCACAACACCTTGCCAGAAAGTTATATCTTTGGGATCACGGTGACAGATAAAGATGATTAAGATATTAGCAAACCTTTTAAATTAGTAGCCATCCATTGTTTTTATTTAAAAACAGTGCCCAAAAAATAAATACTCCACAAGGTTACGTAATAAATAAATATTATTTTTTTACTTCTAATATAAAATTCCTAAGCATATTAACAATTTTATTAAAGTTAAAGTTGGTTATAGGGAAAAAAGAATTCATTCGGAGAATTTATTTTCTCATTTTTTGATATAGAAAAATGAAAAGGAATTGTTTTTCTGGAGACCAAGAGGTCAGAGCATGTTACACATAATCTAGAGATGTGTAATATTTGAATATTTTCTTAAAGATCATTAAATCGTTAAATTACAGTTTATTTGAACTATTTCCACAAATGAATTAAGTTTCACTTAGGCTTAAGTTCATTATAAATTAAATTATAATGGATAATTTAACAAAAAAATTGAACACTAGAAGTTAAATATCAGTAGAAATTCACTTTTTGGATAACTACAGCCCTCGTGAGCAATTGCTATTAATTTGTCTAATTATACAACTATTTGACATTTTATTTTTTTTATACTCCTGCTCATTTGCGTATTACACGCTGGAGCGTGAGCTTATCCGCTACTAAACTAATAGTTTTTCATCGGAGAGTATTTCAATTTTTTTAACCAAAAAAAAAATAAATAATGATAAAAATATTAAAAAATGAAGAAGGAAACTAAACCTGTTTTCAGATCGCCGGATATGACGCTCTTACTATTACATAAAATGCACGCTTCTTAATTAGCTTGTAGATCGAGAAGTCGCTCACTTCAGCGACTTTAATATTATCACTTTCTGTTAATATTCATTCAGTAAACATAAACAGTTAAAGAAAACAGAATTAATATACCATAACTTTATGGAGCATTTTATATTAAATACAAGTATGAGCCAGCGATTGGCCAACTCATGTTTAGACACATCCTCAAAAAAGGTGTGCAAGCTGAACACGTAATTATTATCACAAAATACTGAATGAGCGTGTGCGTAAAAATATATGTTTGTAATTAGCATTAATTTACGTTTATTAAGCACAACACAAACATGGAATGTTAATTGCTGCAACAACAATAACAATGTCAAGCAAACAGACAGGAACAATTGCTCAATGCAAATGCGTTAGCGGCACTTTAGTTTAGCAGTTCGCTGATTTAGCAGACCAAGGAAAAGTGTTACTTTCTATGTCAACGCAGTACAATGCAACTACAATTTAATAATGTACTGGTAAGCTGTTGTTGTTATTGTTGTTGTTGGTGTCATTCCTGTTGATGTTGATAACCTAAACTTTCATCTACAATCAACAAAAAATTATTTTTGCCATTCAACTACCAAAAAAAAAAAAAAAAATGGAAAAGAAAAATCAAATGTATGCAATAAAAATACAGAAGAGAAATCGTACAAACCTCTTGCCGGTGGTAGCGTCCAAGACGAAAGGTTCTTTTAAACGTGTTTTCAATAACCTTCCCAAACGTACCATGCGACCTACTTCTACCAGAAGTTTTTCACGTTCGATTAAGTACTTGCGCAACATTTCACGTTGATCGCTTAATGTGTTTTCACAGGCAGCATCGTCATCATCTTGACCATTACCAATACCAGTGCTCTCAACAACACCATTAGCGAGTGAACGGGAAATTCTTCTTCTTGTTTCGCCACTATTATTTGATAAAGGAAATTGAGCTTGAAATTCATATTCACTACTTATGCCACTGCTACTGCTGCGCTGCTGCTGTCGCAGTTGAGCCTGTTGTTGTTCCAACATGATATGCAGAGATCTTCGCAGTTTGATTAATTGTTGGCAATAGTCTTCGACACTGCGATGAAATACCGCTGAGACGCGTAAACGTGTCATATGTTCTTGACTTATGGCCTGTAGACTGTGCCACGTTTTTTCCAGCTGTTTTTGCATTTTTAATGCTTCTGTTACTTCCAGCTTGCAGGTGCTTCGCAGAGTTTTTGATGCCTCCAGTAGTTGACAACCATAGTTAAAGATACTCTATCGAAAGAAAATGAAAAAAACGAAAATAAAAGAAAAAGAAAAGAAGAAATGATCATTATTTGCCTTGCAGTCAGTTTCAAGTTATTTTTTCAACCATTAAGTAAATATTCCATTGTTTTTATTTCATATTTCTTTCTGGGAATTGCAGTTTTGGAGAGCACGTGCTTTAATTTCTCAATTTTTAGAAAATTTCATATCCCATTACATGTTGTTCGTGTCATTATAATTACAAGACACAAAGCACATAAATACCATAAACCAAAAACAAAAACAAAAGAAACTATTTGCAGATCAAATTACATTTACTCGTTTTCTTAAATGATGATTTTTGCTGGTTACCTTTCACTAATGGAATTCTGTTATATTTTGCTTTCTTGGTTAGAGATTGTTTTAAACTGCAAATTTTTATAGTCATTTTTGATGGATAATTATTCCAATTAAAATTCATATTTATCAAATTACTCACATGAAAATAAAATATGCCACAATAATATGTTCAGTGCGCGATTTGAATTATCTAATTTAAAATATAATTTTATATTAGGATTGGTGACGACAACGATAATCTATTTTTCAGCAGGAAATCAATTTGAGATTTTTGTATGTCACATTAAAGTCGTTTTTACACACGAAAATTTATTTAAGGTTGTAGATATATCTGCAGTTTCATGCCGATAACCATTCATCATCTCTTTTTTAACTGTCCCCACATTAATGCATTTAAAAACTCAGTAGTAACGACTTTTCTCAACTAATTGACGGTACTATAACCAATGTGAATATTAAGACCCTTTTAAATTTTTTAAAAAATTGTAACCTTTACAATTCTATTTAAAACTAATTAAAATCTTAAGCTTAAGGCCATCGTTGCCATAGCTCTCCTCCATTATACTAATAATTTACTTATACTTGATAAAATATACTAAAATATTGTCTTTTAGTTAGATTGTCTGTAGTGACAAAACACCGAATCGAATATGAAAAATTATTATTTAAACTACGTTAGTTTCCTTAAATAAAACAAAAAATAAAATAATAAAAAGAAGTAAAACAATTATTTTCACTGATAGCCTAAGTGCTGTTAAAGCCATTATCGCGAATCACAATGGTTTATATGATGCCATTTTGCACATCCCTGTGCAATATAGTGAGTTAATGCTTCTATGGATTCCATCACATATTAGGATTCATGCGAACGAACTGGCAGATGGCGCTGCAAAAAATGCTTTAAAATTGAATGAAATATATGATGTACCGTGCTTCCCTAAAGCCTTGTCAAACCCCTTCAAAAATTTTCAAAGGCAACAGAATCAAGTGGCTAAAAGGCCAAAGTACAGCAATATTCTCACACGTGCGCAGTGCATCACACTTGGTCGTTTAAGGGTAGGGAAAACTCTGTTAAGGACGCAACATTACTACAACAGATGCAACCCAGCTCTATGCAGTTTCTGTAATGAGACTCCCACGGTTGCGCATATCCTTTCGGAATGGCCAAACTCAAAAACTGATTTGACAATCGAGAAACTTCTTGACTGCTCAACCGGAAAAAACCTTCCAAAAATATGGGATTCCTTGGGACGTCATGGCATTCGGAATGTTTGAAACCACTGTCTGGAAACTTTTTATTTTACACATTTTGAATACATATAATTTTTTTATTCTCACATTTTTTATTCTCACATCATTTTATCTCACTTTTTATTTTTCTATTTTTTATTGAATTATTCTGGCCTTACTGGTTTTTCAGTTTTATACTATCTAATTTGTTTTTGTTGTAAATTATGTTTTTATATTCGTGCGCAAATGGTCTTGTCACCCGGCGCCTGTTAAAAATATTCTATAAAATTACTTTTTAGAATATTTAGTAATAAATAAATAAATAAGTAAAATAATTTTATTTATTTATTTATTTATTTTTCCATCTATTATAATTAAAGTTAACTAGTAACTAAGACTATCGGCTAAAAAATAATAAATAATTTTATATTCCGTTTCTAGTGAAGAAAGAATCAACCTCAGCGTTTCTCGGTTCATTTAGTCATATTATTTATTAATCTATTTGTTTAAGCGCGCTATAACTTTCCTCCCACTAAAAGTCGTGTGACTTCAACATGCCATCGAACGGGAGGGAAGTTATATGTAAGCATCCTAAAGAAGGACAAGTCAGCGGTAGCAAATGGTAAGGAATACAAGTTAAGAGTGCTGAAAACTCTTAGAATTTTTGGAAAAATTACTGATCGTATTCGTAAAGTGCGAGAACAGTATAAGGCGCGCAAACGCTTAAGGAAAGAAATTTCATTAGCTTCACATTAAATCCCAACGATTTCTAGTTGGCATAACATAGCAGTGGCATAAGATAGTAAGCTGGATAAACTTGCTTCGGGATTCAATTTTTAATTATTTTTCTTTTTTGTACAAACGTTGGGCGTCACTTAATTTGTAAAAGAACAAGAAAGCCCAAAATGTTGCCATAGTTTATAAACATTTGTAATTTTTTCGTTTCGAGATTTCTAGTTGATTGGTATGACTTTCATTTGTATTTTTCATTTTATCACGTTCTCGCGATAATCTTGGAATGGGGTCATGTAAATGATGTTGATTTTAATGCCCGTAAGACGCAACGTTACATGCTTACGCATAGATCTGCGTTCGGGAATGGTGCTACATCTGTCACTATAGGTATTACGGAATCGGACGCTTTTAATGTTCTTGGCATGAAAATTTAATGTGATGTTTGATGGACTAAGCACATTTTTCAAGATTCTAAAGAAGCTTTCAAGTGCCTCGGATTTGCAAAACAGTATAAGAGATAGAGTATTCGATCTTCGTACTATTTATACCACCAATAACCGTCCGAAAATGGAATACAACTCTCGTGTAAATGTGGAAAAAACTCCCTCAAGCGATCTTTCCTGTTACCTTCAATGTAGGAAAATTCAAGTCGAATGTCCACAAAAACTACTCCCACTTTTCTCCTCTCCACAACCTAATTCCCTAGTTCTAGTACAATTCATTGCATGAGTAGGGGTGCTTCCCTGAGTGCTGGTCCGAACAAAAAAATATGCTGAAATATAAAAAGGAGCTGGCAAGAAGCATCCCAATACGGCAATACGGCAACCACTAGCCAGTGCAAAACGCGAGTATACCAGCGCGGCCAGCAATCGGGTAATATGAGTTTTTTCTGTCCTTCTTTTTTTTTTTTTTTTTAGAGAAGTAGCACTTCAGGCAACAATGCCTATTTAGTCAAGTACCGTGCTACATTTTTTAGGAAAGGGATAGAGAATAGATGAAACAGGTGGTGAAAGTAGAAGGATAGTCGGAAATTAACTGCCGTATATAAGACAGCACAGCGACCAGTGACTATGCCTTCATCGCTGAGCAGCCCCATCGACAGTCAATTTTTATTTTTGTAGTGAAAAAACCAAGGTCTTCGTTGGGAATCGAATCCACAACCCCCATATTTACAAGCTAGTACACTACCTACTAGCCTACAGGGGCACCTAAATAAAATCGCATAGCAGCTGCTACAACACCCCTATTGCCAATTTCAAAAAGAATAAAAGAAAAAAGTTCATAGACTATGGCAACACTTTCGGCTCTCTTGTTCTTGAAAAAAAGTTTTACGCGGGGCTAAAGTCTCGAAATATTTCTTGGCTGGACAACAATAATTAAAATTATGCCGCGAAAAGTACGCAACTTAATGTCGCTGTTGAACAAAATAATCCTTATTGCTTCTGGCAGCTCTTGAAGCAAATAAATATTAAAGTTGTAGCTAGACAATGGCCCTAAATAGGCTTCTAATACAAAAAAGAAAGTATTTTTTGTGGCCTACTGTTTCTTAGTTTTGATATTCTTAACGTTCTGGTTGTTATTTTTTCCATTTTAATGACGAAAATTCTATGTCAGTAAACCCTTTACACTGACTGTTTCTTCGTAATAAATAAACTATGTCAATGACATTCGAAATAACGGTCTCAATCGAACGGCCGGAAAGTGAATCGTCATTTGTCATTTCAAAGTTATAAATTCAAATATAATTTTTAAGCCTGCTGCTGTTATGTCATGAACCATGTCTTAGGTTTCTTTTGATGACAGAACGAATTATTTGTCCCCACTTTTTGGTTTTATTTTTTTATAAATATCAAGGTTCAAGCATTTTAAATGTATTTGATTTAAACATTTCTAACCATTTTTATTTTATTACATGAATATACACAGTAAAACGATCAATCATATTTTTAACAGCACAATGAACTTCCTTTCACTTCAAAACAGAATTAATTCAAACACTCAACTTCCTGTTGCTAATGGAAACAATTTGTTATTTAGCATAAACAAAAATATTATAAGAGTTATAATTGAACCGTTGCATCACAATTTATCCATAATTGTTGCAAATAAACCTAGAAAAAGGGGAACACAAAAATCCGTTAACGGTAACAAAACAAGTGTGATGTGCAATGTAAACAAAACAGTTGATACAACATGTTTTAAAAAGCAGAAAAGCAACCAACAGCACTCTAGGTAATTTTACAGCTGACCAAATTTCAAAATGCTAATAAAAACCAGATGGGCAAAGAAGCTAAGCAGCAATCAAATAATAACAATAACAATAACAAAAACAAAGCAATTTAATGAAACCCCACAATGTGAGTATTCTCAATTTGTTTTGTACACTCAAGTGTGGCTAACAAAACTATATTGTTTTTGTTAAAGAGTTGCCGCTGTACTGTTTTTTGTTTTGTTATTATAAAGTGAAAAGATTTTAAAACCAGTTATGTAGTTTTTGTACGTATTCATTTACAATTTATTCTAAAGGGTTTTTCAACAAGAAGTTTGTTTTCTAAAACAAAATAAAACAAGAAACTTAGATTAAGATGATTGAAATTTTTATTGCAATTATGAATGAACAATGAAATCTGGAAAATGCCTAAACGACCACGCTGAAAGATGCCGATCCTCTCATCAGAGTTTTTAATCACTTTTGGCAAAATGGCGCTACTATTTCGTTATTCGTTTCGTTTGAGTTTTGTGGCTGAAATCGATTGGTATAGACACTGCCCTTAACAGAGCCCCACAAAAAAAATCAACTGGCCACTTAACTGCTGATTGTCGTCAAATTATGTGATCGGGAAAGAAAACAACACGACCACGCCGACAGATGCCGATCCTTTCATCAAAGTTTTTAATTTCTTTTTGGCAAAATAGCGGTACTATTTCGTTAATCACATCACGGATTTTAATTTTAAGTGCTGAAATCGATTCGTATAGACCCTGTCCTTAACAGAGCCCCACAAAAAAATTCCACTGGCCGTTTAACTGCTGATTGTCATGACATTATGTGATCGAGAAGTTTTATTTGCAATAAATTGATCGTTTCATTGGCTGCGTGAAAAAAAAATAGCCCAATCACGTCTACAGACCACATGCGCACCATACAGACACATGTTAGGCATGCGAAGGTTTCTCAACAATCGCTCGAGGATTTTCAAAAGCCCAAATACGACAATTTTGCTTCTTCACATACTCAGCCGGTTGTTCGTAAATAAAGTGAAAGTGCTGTAGGCTTCAATTCCTAGACCATTTAAACCTTGTAAGGCCTTAAAGTCAAAGCCTTACGCAAAATTCGTCATGTCGAGAAATTAACAAATTTGTATCTGCTTCAACACTGTGGCTCACAGCTGCTATGTTTTCAGTTGAACGATCTGGTCGAATATGCGGTGGTTTTCACACGTATTGAATTAAGTCTGATACCTCAAATTTAACGACAAAATTCTTAATAGAGGTCTCCGAAGGAAGATTATATTGTCTAAAAATATCGAAATGTAACTTTAATAGAACCACAATTTTCATAGAGGATTTTAATTATTTTAATGCGATTTTCGTGCGAAATTGTAGCAATAGCCATTGCATCTACTACGAATATGTCAAAGAACTTAATGTCAAAACTATCTTGTTGTTGGTGTTGTCACAATTGAAAAACAAACTTCTTGTTGAAAAACCCGATAATGCTAATAATTTGTAAAAAACCTATGAACTTTAACAGCCGTAATGGCTCAAAGGTTAAAAAAACTTTAAAATATCGCATTAACTATTAAAAGTTTCATTAGCCAAAATGTTAAACAAACAACTAAATATCGATCAAGTTTAAGATAAATAACCAGGATTTTTTAAAACAAAATGTTGTTTCCTAAAGTTGATAAAATAATTTCTACGGCGTTATTTTCATCATTTCCTTTACATAAAAAAATTAGACCAAGGTAAGTGCTAAATAATGTTCCCGCAGTAGTGCACTGCTAATTTTGCAATGAATTACGAAATGTTTCCAGCAGCATGTTCTTCAACGTCAAAATGTTTCTGGCAACCAAACTTTTAACATGGAATTGTTACCATTTGCAGCAATGTTGCGTTCATACGGCATGACAATTTTCTTTTGAGTCGCAGTGTGGCACCACTAGCTAGTTTTTCAACTTTTTTAAGTGGATAATTTTAACTTTTAAACCATTTTTGTATTTGAACAGCGTGCTAAGCTTAATTTTACGTGGCTTTATCATGTGTAATACACAGATGTCAGACTGTCAGATATAACGATACAAGTACGTTTAAATGCAAAAATTAAAAGAAAAGAATTAAAAATCTTTAAAAAAATTTAAATTTTGAGAAACGTGCGATATAACTATTGATCACAGAAGCTAACAAGCTTAAAGGGATTTAAACAAAGAATTTATATTTAGAGACCGAAATAAATCAGTTATAGACAAAAAAGAAAGTAGACGTTGTGTCCTACAAAAAATTTCCATAAATATCAGGAATTACTCGCTTAAAATGTTACATTCTTAACCTGGCAACTCATTCGGTGTTATACACAAATTCATTTCAAAGGAACTTTAAATAACCAACAACATTAAGGAGAGAAAAGAAAAACAACAGCCAACTAAACTCACCTTTCCAGTTTCTTGAAATGTTTGCAATTCATCCTTCTGCACCTGTATTTCGTGTATATTACAACCAACATGTGAATGGCATTTGATCATGACATTGTACAAATCATTCAACCATTGAATTGCCATGCAGGCATCCTGTTCATATGTAAAAATGTGTGTCACCTGTTCCAAGGTGAGCTTTTGCAATTCCACACTATCGCTAAAGATTTTGCGGCGTGCCAATGTTGTATCTAAAATTTCGCGCACACTGCAAATATCATCACTGTAATCGATGTGTAGGTCACGGCCAAGAGCATCTTTAACGGGCATTGACAGTATGTCGCTGAGTTTCTCACCCTCCTTTATTAATTCACGTTCAATGGAAGCTGGTTGAAAATAAAAAACAAAACAAACAAAACAAAACATCAAATAAATTATATATTTGTTTAAGATGATGCTAAACTTACACAAGCTGTGTTGGCTGCTTTTTAGCTTTTTCAATGTACCAGATGCTTTTGTAAAGTCTTCCATCTTACCACCAGTGCCGCCAGCACCACCCATGACTAGTGATTCAAATACCTCTGTGGTTTTTTCAAAATATTCTGTTACCAGACGATAAAACCTCAACGAAGTAATTAAAATGTTGCGTCTTCTTTCTAGACGTGTTGCAAACGAACGACACACAAACTGCATAAATTCTTTTTGCGATAACAAATCCCTAAAGGCTGGTGTTTCCTTACAGCCAGCATACGTTTCTATTTTATACAACAATTCTGCATAGAAACCATAAGTTTCCCTGCATTCCAATTCCAAGTTATCATGGGCTGAGCGTAAATTTTCACAAGCTTTGACATCACATCCAATAGCTGTTTGTCGATTTAACATTTGTTCTGCCGTATTCAGTATCCAATTTGTAACAAAAGCTACACCTTCTTCCAAAGTGGCCAATTCTCTGGCTTCTCTTACTCTCTGTATGAGTTCCAGCCAGGCTGTGCGCAAATCTGTTTGCCTTCTCTCAATTTCATTTAAACGCATCTCAATACGTGATCGTTCACAATTCAAGTCAGGCGGCAAAATACATCTCGTCAAACCATTTGCGGTTGTTACAGCTGTATGAACATCATGGTCATTTATTGCTGTAGAAGTTGTATTTGTATTGTTTGTAGTTGCATTAAAATAGTTTGTGTGAACAGGTTGCATGGGGGCATACGCCTCATTGAAACGTGTTAAGATGCGATTGCCTTTTCGAAAACAAGTAAAAGTAAATTTAAATAAAAATAAGAAAAAACATTAACAACAGTAAAAAATAAATTTCAAATTCATTTAAATGTGTTTTGGAAACAATGTTGTCCAGGCGTTGTGAAAAGGTTTTTATTAACGTAGCGGTTAAACTTTCTTTTTCATTTTCTTTAATTTTATTGTATTTATTTGGAAATGGTTTAGGTTTTTTCTATTTCTGTATATTTGTAAAAGATGTTTTTGTTCCAAAGAAAAGAAAAAGTAATTTTAGCAATGCACAGTGGTTTGAAAACACTTTTTTTTTGGAAACAATTCAGTAGTGTAAGATATCCTAATGAAATAGAGGCCAAGCAAAGATATTTTTGAGGGAAGTTATGAACGATCGGCCCACTAGGATAAAGGGGCCTTCTGAAATGAAATGTCAAGGTTATGTGCTTACATATCTAAGTTACTTCTTTTTGTTTGGGAAAACTGTCAACCTTAAGACTGACTGTGTTTTCTATTTAATTCAAGCCTCCCTTTTTATTTGAGGCCCTCCGCGTTTTAATATGCAAAAAAAATATATATTTTGTTAACTTGGTAGATGGCATACGAACCCAAGGTGCTAACTATCGAAGCAACAGCTCTCTTATAATTATTGATTAACCGAAATAATTGTTTGTACGCCTTTTAAGACAGCTGGAAGTTAGTCATTTCCTACCACATTTCTTCATTATATATATTTTCTCTTTACCTTGTTTCTCTAAGCAAAGTGAGTAATTTCTCACATAAATATATTCTGGCCAGATTATTAAAGCAAAATCTTATAAAATAAAGTTTTTCCAGAACTTTTATTTTTTTGACAATGTGGCCTTTTCGATGGAAATGCACATTGCTAAGTCCTTCAGAAAATGCAAAACTCTCCAAAAAATACTAAACAAAATAGTTGAAAAGAAATAAAATTTTACAAACTGGAAAATTGATAAATTTATTACATTTCTTTTAAGCACAGCACGAAATGACCTCAAAAAAGAAACGATAAAAATGAAGTAGACTCTCACACTTAACACATTCATGGTATTTAAAACAAAAGACACAGGTATTCTCTGTTAAGCGTGAAAACGTAAGTAACCTGCACTCCTCGAAATATATTTTTTTAAGTTTAAAGCTTATTTGTATTTAAAGCGTATAAATTCCAAAAAGCTAAAGAGTTAAAATTTTTCGACAACTTTCAAGATTATTATTATTATTATTTTTGTTTGGTTTTCAAGGAGAAGGTTCTCCTTTATGGTTTTTCAACAAGAAATTTGTTTTTCTATTGTGGCATTACAGTTAAAGTTACATTCCCTAAAATTTGTGATACTTTCGGACAAACTAATCGTCCTTCTGAGATCGCTATTAAGAATTTTGTCGTTTAATTTGAGGCGACAGGCTCGATAGAAAAAGTACGAACAACAGTGCATGTTCGACCGGATCATTCAACCGTAAATATCACATCCGTGAGCCACAGTGTTCAAGTAGATCCAAATTTGTTAATTCCTCGACGCTATCGAAAACCACCACATGGAGAATTTTGCGCAAGGATTTGACTTTAAAACCTTACAAAGTTCAACTGGTGCAGAAAATGAAGCCAACATTCACATCGCCGTAGATCGCTCAATTCATTCAGAGTATGTCAGCAAGCAAACTTGCCGCTTTTGGGCTTTTGAAAATCCTACAGCAATTATTGAGAAGCCTTTGCATGCTCAACATGTCACTGTATGGTGCACTATGGGGTCTGGAGGCGTGATTGGGCCATTTTCCTTTTCTAAGGTGATCCTGGAAATGCGGTAACGGTCAATGGATCACGCTATCGCGAGATGCTAATACCTCAGTTTTGGCCTATTATTGACGTCGTGGATATTACTGACATGTGGTTTCAACAAGACGGTGCCACATGTCACACAGCTAATTAAACGATCAATTTGTTGCAAATTCATATCAATCAGCAGTTAAGTGGCCAGCCAGATCGTGTGATTTAACACCACTGGATTATTTTTTGTGTAGGACAGAGTCTATACGAAGCCAATGGAATCAATATCAGCCTTAGAACTCAAAATACGTGACGTGATTAACGAAATAGAGCCGTAATTTTTCTAATTATAGAATCGACATCTGTTAGCGTGGTCGTGGTGGGCATTTACCATATATCATTTTTCATTCGTAGTTGCCGAACTTTTCTCTGCGTCACACAATAAAAATTTTAATCATCTTAATCAAAATTTTTTATTTTATTTTGTTTTAGAAAACAACCTTCTTATTAAAAAACCCTTATTTGCTGTATTTTTATATTTTTAAATATTGAGAGCAATATATCATGTTTCTTATTTAAAGTCAATATGGATTAAATGTAACACAGAAATAAGAAAAAGAATTAAACAACAATAAAACAAGTCTATTTCGGCTCATTAGATAGACAAGCGGTATGGGCCAAGTTGAAACAAAAACATATTTTAAAATGTTATTGTTTGTGCTTCTGCTGGCATTGTAGTACGTGCAGAAGGTGTTGCTGTAGCTGTACGTCTCCCATTAGTGTTCGTGTCACGCATATCATACATGTCGGTCGGTCGTTGGGTGACTTTTTCAATGTAATTAAACACCAAGCAAAGCAGAAACTCAATAAAATATTAAAAACAATATGCATGTGCGTGTGATAATAGGCTCTGTTATTAGTGTTATTGCGAAAAAAACAACATTTATATGTTTTGTTCTTATTATTTGTTATTAAAAATTTTAATACGTTTTACTTGTTTTGAATTTTAAACCGAAACGTAGACAAGTGTTAAACAAAATTCTTAAATACATTCTGGTCATGTTGAATAAATTAATTTTTTCTTAGAAATGGCATCAAAGTGATTTTATTTTGATTTAGTCCTAGACTTTAAAAGACCTTTTAGGCGTCACAATGCCGATCGTTAGATCCAATTAATATCTTAATAAATACCTTGATAAATTATTGGTTAATAGAACTTCATATTTTTTAACTGTCGAAATTTGCGTTAAACACAATTTACCAAAAAAAAAGTTATTTGAAAATTGTAATTGCTTTTTTGTTCATTAAATTTAAATGTTTGAAAGTCAACGTTTGAATCAAGATTTGACTTCATACTCATAAATTTTAGGAAGGAATTATCTGAAAGTTTGTAATCATTTTGTGTCCATAAATTTTTCGCATTTTGTTACAATCAGCTCTTTAAGTTGTTGTCTTCAGTTCAGTTTTCTCCTTAAAGACACCTGCTGTGTACTTTTATTTTTATAAAATATCAATTCGATATTTTTTTAATTAAATTCTCAAGCTTTATTTTTCATAACCCATCTAAGATCATAGCGTTAGAGCAAGAGTACTTTTATTTGGGTACGGTTTTCCGTCGACCCTCGTCAAATTTGGTTTGTGAACAAACCGGTTTCGGCTGTTTGCCATCTTCAGTGTTCTTTTCGCAAGAGTCCTTATTATTCATGAAAACATACATTTTTTGCCGTATTTTCACACACAGTCGCTAGGACTTCAACTGGTAGGTTGTAACCATCTCATTTTTAGGGCTTTTAGAATTCGTGGTTTTTATTGCGTTTCGATTTCAATCAACACACTTAATTTGCTCAAATCTAGTTGCTCAAATTTATTTTTAATTTCCCATACAATACTGCCAAAACAACTGAAATCGCCGTATTTAATCTACAACCTGTCGAAAACTGTCTCTTAACTACTGTTTATATCGTTGCATCTTTGTGTTGTGTCTTTAACTCTGCGAAACAACTCTGAAGTGTTTTTTTCAAAACTAGTTAATTTGAAGTCAGTAAAAAGAGATTTGATGCAGATTACCGCTTGGCTCTTATCTGACGGGGATCTTACCAAAACAATGACCCTAAGGCGAATACGCATGTTAGTTAACTTCAAGAGTATAGCAAGCAGGGCCGTACCTCCACTATTTGTTCAGAAGTCCGAGACTATCTGAACTCTATCCCCGCATTTCCCCCGCGGGGGCACATAAATATGGTCTTTATAGAACTTCGACTATCTATACACAGTGCAACTGGGGAAAAAGGGAGCCCAGTCCCCTGAAGTCAGCAGGGGTACAACTGGAAACTCCACTTTATTTCTACGGGAATCAGTAAGCCGCAGAGTTCGTTATTTGTCTCTTTAGACATTTAACTGTTCTCTGACTGATTATTGAGGTTGGCCCTTTATGGGAGTATCGTGGTGGTTGTGGTTTCGCGGCTCCATATCAGGTCTTTTATTTAATATGGTGGCCAGGATCATTTTGCCGTTAATAACACGCTAGATGAATGATCCAGTCCAGTGAGCATGCTAGACATGTGTTCTGGACAGGAGTTGGAAAGTCTCCAACCCTTAAGCAAGGAGTGATGATTTGCAGCCCCGCATCGAAGTTGCAACTAGAAAGTTCTGTTGCATAGAATTATGACTTCGGCTTCCTAGGACGAGCATGACGTTCCAAATTATGCATAGTAGCTTGACCACCATCTGATAAAGGCTTCATGGCTAGGTGCGGATGTTAATCAAATCACGTCTCTATCGCCGCTGGTTAGCGGTAATCTGTTGCAATCCAACAGCACATTGGTAGAAGCAAGCCGATCTTTCCGTGTTTTGGTTTTAAACCACAGCCACTATGTTACTCCCTGAAGGGCCTCACTAACAACCAGCACAGGGCGGTAACCCTGCGAGTCACTAGTTTATGGATAGTCACTGATCCAATTTCCTTCCACAGCTTTTTAACCCCAAAGGCACATGTCAAGATGGGAAAGTGATTCACCATAACAGCGTGGCACCGGAAGAAATCAGTGGAAATAGAAAGTGATAGGATTAACGTCAACACCTGGCCGCTAGGCCCTACTCTGACGGTGGTCTTATCACTGGGTATTAGAACAAGCATCCATCCACACCCTAAGACGCATACGCACTAGGTGCATATATGCCTTAGTAGCAATATTCGACTACACGGTAGCTGGACCGTACCCCTATTCCTTGCTGAAGAGTTAGAGACTAGCTTGCATGCGCAAGCTAGGACTTTGGATGTTTACTTTTTTTGTGAACATCTCTTTAGAAATTGTTTTAAAGTCCGATTAGAACACTGCCACCACGTTACTGACCGTGGGGCCTCACCAATAAACAGAACAGATGATCAACGAAGTTGATCGAAATATTGGGAGAAGTCAATAAAAAAGAAAAAAACTGACCTCAAGCCGAAAAGGAAATGTATTTATTCATAATAAAGAATTTGGCTATATAGATTTAATTTTTTCTCGAGTCGAGATAGAATAGAAAAAATCAGGAAAAATATGTCAGGTGATTGCTGTGGCGAATTCTTAAATTTTTGCCGTTGCTCAAAATCTCAAACTTTATATAACATAATTTTATATAGAGAGTTTTTAAATATATAAAGTTCGAAATTTCCATTTGCCATTTCGGCAAAAATTATTAAGTTTACCATTTTTATCACCTGTTTCTTGAAATTGCCATGCTTTAAGCCGTTATATATAGCTTATGGTCTAAGTTGTTTTTAAATTAAAGTCCTTTTGTTTAGTGAGCACTTGTTACATTTGCTGAGATGGTGGCTCTCCTTTCAAAGGAACTTTTAAAAATTATTTAGGAATGGTATTCATGACGCTGCGATATTCTTTATTTCTAATATATTGATGTGTTTTTTGTTTTTAACACAAAGTCGTTAAGTTAGCAAGTTAATGCAATGTGCAGTCAATGTCGTTTTATATTATTTAAAGTTGTCAAGAATTATATATTAGCAAGTGATAACGATGGCTAATGCATTCACCGATAAATAACTGTTAAATTCTTTATATAAAAAATCTGTATAATAATTGTTTAGGGCGTTTGACATTCGAGTAACAATGAACCAAATGATAATCCCCAAATGATAATTAACTCGTCTTGATTTTTATTCTACTAAGTCTATTTATTTACCAACCAATTTTAAATGTTCTTTTATAAAGTTCAAATGAATCGACAAAAAAAAATAAAAAACAAACTAAAGCTACAAAAATATAAAGATGATAACATATTTCATAAAATTTGCGTCATAAGAAAAATAACGATTTAAAGTGAAACTCCAAAATTCATTAATATTTTGAAATTATAAATTTAATTAGGAACTGCATTAATTCATTTTCTGACTAAAAACAAAAATGTAACGCCAGCATATTAATTTTCTAAATAAAACCCAATAAAAAATACAATAAATTCTCTTCTATACTGGCAGGTTGCATCGAACATATTAAATATCTTGTAGATTTATTGTTTCAAGCTACTTTTTGGTTCGACACAATTTTTGTTTTTATTAAAGTATTCAACGCCAAAAGACAATTTAATAAAAATAGTACGGTGAGTGCTAGAAGCTATAATTTATGTTAGAAGATAAGCAAATAACACTAAAACATTTACAATTAATTAAGGAGAGTTTCAATAAAATCTGTATCCATGCACAATAACTAATTAAGAAAAAACTAGGAATAATAAAAATTTTCCATCATCGCTTTCAAATTTTATTTTACCTAAAAACAAGATGAAAATTAATTTTTTTAAAACTTATTTTAAAGCCGCAAACTAATAATATTTTTAAATTAATCAACGACAGTTAGGCCACAAGATACAAAGAAATTCAAATTAACGTTTTTGCATTTTGTGAATAAAAATGTCCTTTTGCAGAACAAGCTATCGATGCAGGCTTAGCATTCATGTTTCCCATTTTTGTTGACAATAATATCAGGCTTTTCAACAAGAAGTTTGATTTTCAACAAACATGATAGTTTTGACATTTAGTACTTTTGTCTATTCGTTGCAGATGGGTTGGCAATTGTTACAATGAACTAAATTTCGCACGACAATCGCAATAAAATATTTAAAATCCACTATGAAACTGGTGGTTCTGTTAAAGTCACATTTCGTCCTTCTGAGGCCGCTATTAATAATTTTGTCATTAAATTTGAGTCGACCTGCTCGATGTCAACGTGTATTCGAACGGGTTGTTTAACTGAAAACATTGCAGCCATGACCCACAGTGTAGAAGCCGATCCCAGTTTATCAAATTCCTCGACGTTCTTAACAATTGGGGTTATCCAAAACCACCACACGGCGAATTAACGCGCCAGGATTTGATTTTGAATCCTTACAAGATTTAACTGGTACAGGAATTACAGCCGATCGACCACTCACATCACCGTAGATTCGCTCAATTTATTCAGGAACAACCGAATCGTTTTTCTGAAAAAATCATTTTTTCAAACAAAACCCATTTTTACTTGCTGCATTTGGGCTTCTGAAAATCCTAGAGCGATTATTGAAAAGCCTTTGCATCCTCAATGTGTCAAGTGATGGTGGTGCGCTATGTGACCTGTAGGTATGATTGGGCCGTTTTTCGGAGATGAGGCTAGAAATGGGGTAAGGGTCAATGGATCATTTTACTGCGAGATGCTAACAAAACTCAATTTTGGCTTACTATTGACGACGTGGATATCACTGGCATGTGGCTTGAATAGAACGGTGAATTTTCCCATCGCATAATTTCACGACAATCAGCAGTTAAGTGGCCAGCCAGATTGTGTGGTTTAACACCACTGGATTATTTTCTGTAGGGCTATGTTAAGGACAGAGTCTATACGGAGGCAATCGAATCGATTTCAGACTTAAAACTCAAAATCCGTGATGTAGTTAACGAAATAGGACAGCAATTTTGCCAAAAAGTGATTGAAAACTTTGATGAAAGAATCAACATCTGTCAGCGTGTTTGTGGTAGACATTTGCCAGATATCATTTTTTATTCAGAATTGTTTTGTTTTACAAAACAAACTTCTTATTGAAAACCTTTTAGAACACTAATTTTTAGTGACCAACTATTTGGACAAAATTAATTTTTTCTAGCTTTACCATTCTTGGACAATAGATATTCTCAAAACAAAAATCAAATAATCATTGCTCGGCTACTCTTTGTGACAGAGTGACGTCTTCATATGTAGCACAGACTGTTTATTTTCCATGCCCTATTAAAATAATATTTATGTACGTTATAGTGAAATCTGCAAACAGATAATTAGTATGGAAATTAAATTCTCCTTACTAAAGCTGTCCTTGCTTAAGCTGAGTATTTTTATACACATTCCTGTATATTTTTATTCTAAACAAAAATAAAAGATTTAAACAACAACCTCGCAGATTCAGAGAAAACATTAAAATAAGAATAGTGCAAATACTGTAGCATGCTTTATTTTATTATCTTATCGGTGAAGAAATATTTATTTTCTTTAATAAGTAAAATAGCCCAATGACAAGCAACAGAAAAAGAACATTTCGCTTAGCTAAAGAACCTGTTGACATTAAACAGCTTTCTTGACTAAGAGTATTATGTCAAAAGCTCATTAACATTTAATATTTTTTTTTTTTGTAAACCGCAAAAAAATTTTAAATTTATTATTTTAGCGGTTTAAATATAAAAACTTGAAAATGTATTTTCACTACTCACCCATTTCTATGACTGCCTCAATACTGCATTGCACTGTCGTATGCATTTGAGAGTTGCTCTTTAGTTCTGCATTCGCTTCCGAGGCCCTTATTGATTTATTATTCTGCAATAATTTCTGTAAACTTTCCATGGCTGTTAAGCAATTGCCATAAAAATTAACAAACTCTTCTATAGACTGAAAATAATTATAGCAACAAATTGTTTACCACAATTAAGAATAAAATTTAAAAAAAAATTACTTTTCTTTGTTGCAACCACAAATCATAATTGTATTGTAGCTGACCTCCCAATTCTGGTGGCAAAATGTTTAAATCGAAATATTTCACTAAACGAGATCTAGATAAAATAATAGGCTAAAAAAATAACAGAAAATGCTGTAATAAGAAAAAGTAAAAACTTAAGAAACAAAGAAAATTACCTCCTCCTTCGTTTGAGATTTTGTACAATTTTCAACATGCTTTTCCCAAAATCCTTCTGATTTGACTAGATATAATTTGACTTGTAGACCTTCAAATAGACTGTATATAAATCTAGCATGCTGACGATTAATACGAGCAGTGGTCTTTTGGGCATCAACTATAACAGTAACGCCCTTTTGCAAAATGATATCACTGTGGAAAATAATAATAACAAGTTTAAACAACAACAACAAATTGAAATGATTTACAATTTAATATTTTTTAACAACAATTTTAATAATTTTATATGCAACGAATCTGGTTTATTTTTATTTTAATTTTAGTTTTAGTTTAAATATTTGTAGGTTATGGTTTGTTTTAATGTTTAATAAAAACAAAACAGAGAACATGCAATATAAAGGATTTTTCAACAAGAAGTTTGTTTTCTATAACCTACATAAAGATTAAGATGATTAAAATTTTTATTGTATGACGAAGAAAATTGAATTGAATTGATCGTTTCATTAGCTGTATGACATATGGCACCGTCCTGTTGAAACCACATGTCAGTGATATCCACGTCGGCAAAATTGAGTTGTTAGCATCTCACGATAGCATGATCGATTGACCGTCACCGCATTTCCAGCCTCATTTTCGAAAAAAAACGGCCCAATCACGCCCTAGACCATATATCGCATTATACAGCGGCACGTATAGCATGCAATAATCGCTCTAGGAGTTTCAGAAACCCAAATGGGGCAATTTCGCTTGTTGACATACCCTGACAGGGGAAACTAAAACTGTAACTGAAAAAATGATTTTTTCAGAAAATTCAGCTGGTTGTTTCTGAATGAGCGAATCTACGGCGATGTGAACTGTCAGTCGGCTTTGTATGGCTTCCAAGTCAAATCCTTATGCAAAATTCACCACGTGGTGGTTTTGGTTGTTGAGAACATCGAGAAATGGGCAAAATGGCCGTCCTATTTCGTTAATCACGTCATGGATTTGGAGTTTTAAGACTACAATTCATTCGATTGGCTCCGTATAGACTCTATCCTTAACATAACCCCACAAAAAATAATCCAGTGATGTTAAATCACACGCTCTGGCTGGCCACCTAACTGCTGAATGTTGTAAAATTATGCGATCGGGAAATTTGTTTTGCAATGCATTGATTGTTTCATTGACTGTGTGACATATGTCATCGTCCTGTTGAAACCACATGTCAGTGATATCTACGTCATTAATAATAGGACCAAATTGAGTTGTTAGTATTTCGCGATAGCGTGATCCATTGACCGTCACCGCATTTCCAGCCACATTTTTGAGAAAAACGGCCCATTCACAACTCCACACCACAAAGCGCACCTTACAGTGACACGTTGAGCATGCAAAGGCTTCTCAATAATCTCTCTAGGATTTTCAAAATTCCGATTGCGGCAAGTTTGTTTGAAGAAATGATTGTTTCATAAAAACCAGCCGGTTGTTCCTGAATGAATTGAGCGAATGTATGGCAATTTGTATGGACGGTCGGCTTCAATTCCTGAACCAGTTGTACCTTGTAAAGCTTTACAGTCAAATCAAATGTCAAAATTGTGGTGGTTCTGGATAACCCCAATTGTTGAGAACGTCGAGAAATTGACAAATTTGAATCTACTTCAACACTGTGGCTCACGGCTGCGATGTTTTAAGTTGAACGGCGCTGCTGAAAATGCGTTGGTGTGTGCAAATTTAACGAACAAATTCTTAATAACGGGCGAAGGACGATTATGTTGTCCGAAAATATAATGAAAATTACGAAATGTAACTTTAGCAGAACCACCATTTTCATAGTGGATTTAAATTATTGAAAATGGATTTTCGTGCGAAATTGAATTTATTGTAACAATTGCCAATGCATCTACTACGAATACGTCAAAAAACTAAATGTCACAATTTTTATGTTGTTGGTGTTAACCACAATTGAAAAACAAACTTCTTGTTGAAAACCATAATCTTTATATAGGTCATGTATTTTTTAAAACTACTTCAAATGATAACAAAGTTTTTAATTTACTTTTATTACTTGATAATAAAATAAAAGATTTACGAAATCATAGTTAATAGAGAATGCACTGGATTGTGCCGAACTGTCTATACAAGAATTCTTTCTACAACATTTTTATTATAAATTTTCCAGCTTTCCACAAGACTAAAAATAATTAAACACTGCTTTTTCTAATAAAGTAAAAAAAGCGATAAAAAAGGTAAAATTTAAAAAGTTTAAAAAATACAAAATATTTTATGGGCATTGTTGAGTTTTATGGCAAATTGTGAAAAAACTACCACATTTCCTAATCATTAAACACTGAAAAAAAAGGTAATTCTGTCAACAACGTTAATGCTTAAAAAGCAACTTAAAATAAATTAGTAAAGAACTGTTCGTTTAAAATCTGAATGTATTAGGTTTTTCATAAAACTTAAATTAAAATGTATAAACAAATTAAATGCACAAACATGTTACAAGTTAATATTGAAATTAAATTACAATTTGAACTAATAAATAACATTTATTCACAACGATAAGATTTAGGGAATTATCTTAGTTTTTCCCAGTAAACTTATTTTTCCTTAAATTCCCTTACACTTTAAGATCGTTTTAAGTTTATGGGCTACTTTAGTGGATATATTTGCATCATTTGATGTTCACACTCGAATAGTATAAAGCTGCCAAAGTTGAATAATTATATTCTAGGGGCTTATTGCATATTTTTTTATCAAACAAAATTCATTTGTCAAATAATTTACAAAATTACAAATTATTTACATTATTCAAACGGTATTAAAAAAATTATTATTATTTAACGATCCTCTCTTTAGTTTTGTCATTGCCTTTCTTTCAAATTATCCTACAGCTATTTTATTACAATAAACTGTTTACGTGATAATTCAATGTTATAATGGCTGGGCGAATTTGAGGTTAGAAAATAAATTTGCTTAAAACACATTATTCTTTCTCATTTTTATTGTCACTAAGGTAAAGTAGAAATATGGGAATTAATAATCGGAAATGCTATTGGGTAAATGTCGATCTATAACAGGTCAGCAGACGTTCACTCTTTTCACAAAATATTGAAACACAGTTTGCAAGAAAGCTTTACTTCGCGTCAATTGTTTGTGGGTTGTTCACGTAAGTACTATCTTTCAAATAACCCCAGAGAAATTAACTAATAATTAATTAATTAATTAATATCACCAAATCTAGAAATCACGCTAACGGGAAATTGTTCATGTAATAATTAAATTGTTTCGATGGCTGTATAGCTTGCAGCGCCGTCTTGCTGTAAAGATGTCAACATTAGCCAATTGTGGCTACAAAAAACTGGTTATCATAGTTTGGTACCTCAGGAAATTCACAGTGATAGCGTTTCTTTGCTCATTTTCGAAAAAAATATGGACCGGCGATACCACCTAACTATAAACCTAAAGAAAATAATTCAGCGGCCACAAGAATGAGGCAAATAAAGAAATTGTTGGGTTGCTGTGTAGATTATGGCACCATTTGTTAAATCCAAACGTCACTGATATCAACATAAATCAACTGTGGCCACAAAAAGGGAGTTATCATAGTTTGGTAGCGTAGAGATTTCACGATTAAAGCGTTTCCTTTTCCTTCCTCATTTTCTAAAATGACCACAAAGCGCACAATACGGTTACTTTGGATGTAAAACGACAATTTGATTTGCTTACATAACCGCCTAACTTAAATTGGAACCCATCACTAAAGATAATTTTGTGGAACAGTAATTTCTTTTCGTTCAGTTTTTCAAATAACCAATGCACAAACGTTCGACGCAAACAACGGTCGGTCAGCTTTAATTTTTGAACAAGTTGAACTTTATAACCGATAGTGAAAATGAAGATCTCCTTGCAAAGTATCAGTAGTGATGTCCCAATTCCTTCGAACGTCCTCGAATTGATGTTTCAGGCTTATTCTCTAAACTTCAAGTGGCAGCGGCTACGTTTCCAGCATTACGGTCAATATGAGCGTACATTTTTTTTGTGGTCTATTGTCGGCAAAAATATCGTGAGTACAGCGGTCTCAGAAATAGCCTGATTACGAAGAAAAGCTGCTTAAATTTTACGAAGTAATGTAGTGAAATTTTCACCATTTTCATAGTAAATTTTCATAATTAAAATTCTTTTTTTTTACCAACGAAATGTTAAAGGATGGCGGCTCAATATTTGCCATTTAAAAGTTTAACAAACAATTTCAAATCTGCTTTGCATGTTATTTGTATTATTTAAGTTTAGCATAAGCTTGTAAACACAAGTGGCGTTTCTTGTCAACGCTTGGTATTTACAAAAAAAAATTAAAGATTTTAACGAATTTACAAATTTTTTTAAAGATTTTGTAAATTTATTAAATAACTTGAATATTATAAATACCAAAATATCAAGATATTTTACTTTAAAAAGTAACTCCCAAATATGTACCTCGAAAGATTGTTTTCCAGTTGTTACTACATCAACAACAAGATAGTTTTGACATTTAATTTTTCGACGTATTCCTAGTAGATGCATTGGCAATTGTTACAATGAATTCGATTTCGCACGAAAATCGCATTCAAATAATTAAAATCCCCTATGAAAATGGTAGTTCCGTTAAAGTTATAATTCATAAAATTCGTAATATTTTCGGACAACATAATCGTCCTTCTGAGACCGCTATTAACAATTTGGTTGTTAAGTTTGAGTCGAGTGTTTAAATGGTCAGCCAGATCGTCTGATTTAACACCACTGGATTATTTTTATGGAGTTATGCTAAGGATTTCAGCCTTAAAACTCAAAATCCGTGATGTGATTAACTAAATAGGACCGCCATTTTGACAAAAAGTGATTAAAAATTTTGATGAAATAATCGACATCTGTCAGCCAGATATTATTTTTGCCAGATATTATTTTTCATTTATAATTGCCGAACTTTTCTCTTCGTAATACAATAAAACTTGGAATCTTTTTAATATAAATTTTTGTTTTATTTTGTTTTAGAAAACAAACTTCTTATTGAAAAACTCTGCAACTGATTTGTATTCCTATCACATACAATATTTTTGAGCCATTTAAATAATTTTTCTTTCAATGAAATGTTATCTACAAGCGCCCACCAAGCAAAGCCATTTTACCGGCCTTAGAGAGTCTTATAACCTTAAGAAAATAATTACTGAAGGTATATCTCCATCCCCATTTAAGGAATTTAGTTAATTTGTAAATATTAAATTTGGTTTCTATACACTTCAATTTGCGTTAATGTATGTGTGGTGAATGTTTCTAAACATTTTTAGGTTGCACACTTGATACAGTCAATTCATATACACAGTCCATCGGAGTTTTAAAAGAACAATTTTTATAAATAACTCTCTACTTAAATATAAGAATATACAACAACACTGTAGATATAGAATGAAGAAAAAGATAAAAATGACTTACCTTAATGATCGTTTTAAATACGCTATAGATAGTTGCAGAGATTTTTGTTGCCAACTGTGCAAATCATTGATTATGCTGACAATAAATATAATTTTACCATCACTGTCAAAACTACCAGGTAAATAGGCCGTGCGAGTTTGTAAGGCATTTAAAACATCTTCTTCCATAATGCAGCTGCTGCATGTAGCAGAGTTTTTTTAACTGCGTGTTCTTGTGTTGAGAGGAAAAATTGTTGAATTTCTTTTATTACAAATTACTACTGGTTTTTAGAGACATTTCATTAATTTATTATTATTTTTGTTTTTGTATGCATGTGTGTGTATTCAAACTTACAAGTGGTTAAGGCAAGAACTAAATTATAAAGTTAAAAAAAAAAAGAAAATACAGTAAATAGGCGTATTTCTTATAACTCGTTGGTTGCAATTATTAGGAAGTTGACCGTTTCATCAAATGAGTATTAAGTAACGTAACGTAGCTAAATAGAATGCGGCAAGACAATTGTGGCATAAAGATGTGTTTGTTGTTTTTATTTCTTTTTTTTTTTTTCTTAGTTTAACTTTAGCATGAAATTGTAATATTTTAAAAAGTTTTTTTCTACTCCCATTAGAAACCGTTGCAGCTCTCGTTGTTGATTAACAAAAACCTGAAACATGTTTGACAACTTGTCTACTAAAAAATATTTTTGTTTAAACGATTTGTTTTGCTTTTTTTTTCGTTAATTTTGTTGTTTTATATTTTTATGCTGTTCAACATATGATTTTAAATAATTTCTCATTAAGATTTGTTTTTTTTCCGAACTTTTATTTACAACACCAATTTTATTTATATAAGACTTGTTATTAAAGACAAATTTCCACTTCCATTTGAACAGAAATAAAGGCTTTTATATTGAAGAGAAGAAATATCTAGTACCTGGCGGTGCAATAACAAAACAATTTTTGTAAGATCACAACTTCGTGCTGCCTCGAGAGCTTTTAGTTATTTGTTAAAAATCGGAAGGGCAATATTCCATCCCCTTTAATGGATGATAATTTGTTTGCATTGATAAAACTAAACTCCTGGCTGAAATTTTTGTAAGTAATTCCACTAACCACTATGGGAAGAGTGGAAAAAGCAGTGTAAATGGATCTTAGCATAAATTCCCACTCATGTTGAAAGATTCTTATCCTAATACTCAAAAATAAAGCGGGTAGCAACTTTAAAAATGACTACCCAATGCCAATTTGCCCTATCTGCACTTTTCATATTTCTATAAAAAGTAATTAATTTTCATCTTGTCAGGTTTTCTTGAGCTCTTCGTTTCTCTTACTAGTCTTTCTTTCGGAGAAGTGGTGTCAAACCATTCAATATTCTGATGAAACAAAGTTGATGGATTTAGATATTTCCAAGGCATTTATTAAAATGTGGCTCTCGAGCTTTCTCAAAGATCTTAGCATCGAATTGTTATATATGGGATTTTATAAAATGAATCCAAGATAAATTAACGGGTGCCGCAAATTTTCAACTCAACACGACCGATCGAAAAGTGATAAGTCGTATAACTTTGTAATAGTATTAGTTCTATTTTTAGTGTCATTCTAGTTCACCTTCCGGCATCTGGCAGTCTTGGTGTTACCTTCTACATCTTGACATTTTAGCCTCTTGGGGTG